>OZ021707.1:6566732-7977973 GCA_963978555.1 Galerucella nymphaeae | reverse complement strand
AGTTAGAATTGTCATAAAAATTGCCAATCTCCAAGGGAACTTTTAAAGATCCAGGGAAATGGGTTTGGATCTTGATATTTCAATCAAAATAAATACATAAATACATAAGAAGACATTGCCCATTAAAAATTCACCACGCCTATGTTTGTATTTTTTTTTTTTGGGTAACATCCACTGATACCTAAAAGATCTATTGTTCCTCCTTACTTCTACTTAGTTTCTGAGGAGAGTCTCTGAAACTAGTAGCTCCTTTAGTCCTATTTTCCGGAGGAATTTTAGGATAACTGCATGCTTCAGCTTAGGTAAATGCTACTCTTCTATCCAGTAATTTCCCAGGAACTGTGCTCTAGGATTCTGGAGTGCTGTGCAGTTGGAAAGTATATGGATGGAGGTTTTTTCTTCCATGCCACAATATCTGCATTCTTCTCCCTCATCTGTTTTGAGCTTTAGAATTCCTGTTAAAACTCTAAGCGCAGTCTCACTTTGACTTATGCTTACATTTGATCTCAACAGGTTGTAGTCACCCAGAACAATCTTTGATTGTATAAGCCGGCTTCACCTATTTCTTCCAATATTACATTGGGGCTGATTCCACAAAAGGGTTTAGGCTTCCAGAAAGGTATTTCAGTCCCTCTCTTTGCTAGTTCATCTGCTGTTTCATTTCCTTCTATTCCAGTGTGTCCTGGAATCCATAGTAGAGTCATTTGTCCTCTGTATGCTTTATCAAGAAAAGTGTATGATTTTGCTTATGAAAAATTCATAATATGGTGCAAAGAAAATAGTGTACAAAGATACACAGAAAATGTTTTACTTGCTTTTTTTTTATTGAAGGAAAAATAGTATATGTCACTAGAAGCAGAAGACCCTTTGTATGTTTCGCCAAGTTTGCATAGCCTTGGCTAACGCATGGGCACTGCAAGAATCTGGGCTCAACAATAATGATAGCCTCCTACACCTATGTACTAATATCCACATTCTAATTTTATGCATGGTGTTGGAATAACCATTATGATTAAGGCATCAAACTTTGAGATTGTGTACTTCACTACAGAATTAGTCTATATACTGTCAACGAAACCTACCATACCAAATTTAAGTTTTATTACTTTCATGCTGAAAGCATAGAATGTAGTCAGAAAATTTTGTTTTGGTACCGCTTAAAAACAAGTTTGATGAATAAATTGATGAAGAACGTTAATATCAAACATTAAAAATCGGAATTAATTACATATGAAAATTGAGTGATTCAATAATTAATTAAATTGATAACTATACTATCTCTTGACAGTTATGTAAATGAAACTTTGTAACAAGTTTTTATTTTAAGATGCCTTTGATGTACAGCAAATGTATTATGTTTGTCAAAAGATAATTATTTTATTATTGAGTTGGTAGAAAAATAGTGGATGTTATAGTAGCCGTTATTGGCGATGTTTTTAAATCGTTTTATCTGCAATAGAATAATTATTAAATATAAAAGGCATTCCACTTTGTTGGTAACTTGCTTCTTGATCTGTCATTGAAAATCAACGAAGCTTCGAACTACTGGAAGTGGAAGTAGCAGCTGACGCTGGAGCTGTAATTTCTTTTATATTGATATAGACATCTTGATTATGTGGAATTTGTTTAAGAAATTGCATTTCACTTCATATCTACAACCTACTTCTATGATAACAATGCTGATACATTAAAAGAAAAAGCGATTTTGCAAAAAATAGCGTAAGATATACGGGCCAGATGTTCCTTTGGAGCTTTTAGGTTTGGTATAACCTCCGACGCATATACCTCAAGCTTCAGTTCCGTTTCTTATATCTTAATATACCATTAAACTTTTGTTATACAAGCTCATGAATTTAACACAAATCACCAGTAGAAGATCTGAGGTCAGAGTTTTCGTTTTATCGGAAAAAATTAATTACCTGAAAGTTGATCATCATTCTTAGTTTTAATTTAAATCTTAATACCTTATTGTCTTCTATGAACATCTACATTACATTATTCAATCGTCTAAGCTCTAGTTTAAAATTAAACTGAGTTTTAATTTTTGCCTACACGAATCCATCGTAACTATTAACAATTTTTTTTGTTGCAGTGGCTGTAGTAGTGACGTTCTTTTTATGCTGGGCACCGTTTCATATACAGCGACTCTACGTCATCTACAATGTACCAACGAAAGAAACTCGCGACACCTATATTCAGATATATGGAATTATAACTTACATCAGCGGATTCTTATTTTATATTTCAGCCACCATCAATCCTATTCTCTATAACATTATGTCGGCCAAATTTAGAGACGCGTTCAAGGTGAGTTCCGTATTTGAAATAAAAAGCAAATATTAGACCATTTTAGCTTGTCATAAGTTTTTACACGTATCCGTATACGTATTGGAGTTACGTTGACGTGAAGAAATTGTCAAGAAAACCATTTTAGCAGAAAACGTATCATTTCGTTCTGTTTTCAATAGTATAACCTTAAAGTTTTTTTATTTTACCCTTTTATATTTTCGTAATGCGTAAAATGAGGGCGATATTAAACATTCCATTGCTGCTAGACGAGGACGATAATGATTTGGACGAACTATTTTTAAAATAGCACTATAGCACGGAATACTGACTTTGGTCGGGATACGGATACGTTTAAGAATACGGAGTAGGATACGTAACAATACGTTTAACGCATCGTATCGGATAAGACGTAACGGGTCTACACAAGCGCAGTTCGTTACGTATACGCATACGTGAGAAATTTAAGACAAGATAAAAGTATCTATTAACTTGATACTTCAAGTTAGTTATAAATGTTACAAAGCACCAACACTTCCAAACACTATCTCAAACACCTTTCTATGAATACTGACTGACAGTTATCTTTAGTTACGTTTACAGCCAGTATCACAATAATAGGATACCTCATGGTTAAAAAGTAACCAACGGTTCCGACAAAATTTGCGTTTCACAATAATTATGTAGTTAAGGGTGTAAGTATAGGTTAACCATTGAAAAATTCAACTGCAACCCAAAGTACGGGTAACTGAGCTAACCAAGGAAATCTAGCCTAGTTTATGGTTGTTTACTGAACTAGCTGTCAAATTTTCAAACTGAATATTGTAATTTTCAATTAGAAACAATTAGAAATAGGAAAAAATTACGATGTTAAAGCCTAGAGCAATGACGATTGAGTCAGACGGCCAAAAATTATTCGTACAAAAGGTGATAATTTCAAAGAATTCGACGGTTTTCTTATTCACATTTCGTTTGTCCAAGTGGACTGTAGAAAGTTGGTTGGAATATATTGAGGATGCTATTTCAAATTTCACAGTCAAAGCGTGGTGTAGTCTTGGCCTAAAAACTGTATAACATAACCTCCAAAGGTCTTATTTTTCCTTTTATTCGACATAGAACACCATACTATTCTCCCACACTCCAGTCTTTAGTAATTAATAATGGATTGCAGACTCGAATGTAATAGATAATTTTTCTTCATTGGTACATTAATAACTAATTATATTAAAATAAATAATAAATGAATTTAATTTTTTAGGAAACCTTTTCGTCATGCTATGGAGGAAGAAAGCTCACTACCCAAAGATCTTTGTCAGCTGTATCAAAATCCCTGACGAAATGCCAAGACACAACAGATTCTGAAAGCCACAATAACTCCTTTCAATCAGTTAATATTACAATACAGAAAAATTATTTTGGATCTACAGGAGGGATTGGGGAGAAAGTGAAAATAGTGAATGTATAATAATTAGTTATTATTTGCATTATTATCATTTCCTATGGCTAATGTGATAATATTGCGAAGATTCGGATCATTGGTTAGTCTTTATTATCTTTATTATCTCTATTATCTTTATTATCTACACTTTGATCCGAAATGAAAGCATATCTAACTAATATTCATCCGTAATAAAACTCAGGACAGGGTTTATACATTTTTTGTTTCACAATCCATTTGTTTCAGATTTACCAGTATCTCCAAGTGATTATTTAAAGGAACAATTATTGACGGAGGGTATTTGAATTGATTTCTTAGCGTATATTTTAGGTAGTATAGTTTATTTATATACCCATTTTTTTATACAAACCACATTTTTTATTATTTTGTGATAAAATTGACATAAATTTTTTTATTTTCAATTAATTTAGTTTTATTATTTATCTTGAAATTGAAAATGACTTAGTTTTAGGAACTCTTGACATGTCACCATTTCATTTCTGTTATTCAGTCACTATCTCTGTCAAATGTCAGTCGAAAAAGTAATTAGAAGGATAAAGATACAGCTAACTAGAAATGCTACAAAAATCTATTCAAAAATGGACATACACAATTAAACGAATATCAACAAAAATGAATATAACTGACATTTGACATAGCTAGTCACTGAATAGCGGGAACGAAATGGTTACAGGCCGAAAATTCCTAGAATTATTGGCCACCGATATGTTGGGTGTTTAGCAAAACATTTTAAATTTTAAGATATACGCTTTGGGGATGTATTCATTATTTTAATAAAACAATATAGATGTTCGCAATGATAAAAAACATGCAAAAAGCTTATGTTTTGGATGGTAGACCTTCACTGTCATTCTTGTCTGGAAAAACCACTTTTTGTTGGCTACACTGACTTTAGACTGAACTCCTCTATTTAGGATGTAACGCAAACGCAATCGGCAACGGCGAGCGGAACATTAAGTTTATTCATATTCAACTCACCAAAAATTTGGTAAAATATGTATATAAAATTTCAATATCCAATAATGAAAAAAATGAATAAAAACAAATCCTAAATGAATTTGTATATATAACTGACATTTGACATAGCTAGTCACTGAATAGCGGGAACGAAATGGTTACAGGCCGAAAATTCCTAGAATTATTGGCCACCGATATGTTGGGTGTTTAGCAAAACATTTTAAATTTTAAGATATACGCTTTGGGGATGTATTCATTATTTTAATAAAACAATATAGATGTTCGCAATGATAAAAAACATGCAAAAAGCTTATGTTTTGGATGGTAGACCTTCACTGTCATTCTTGTCTGGAAAAACCACTTTTTGTTGGCTACACTGACTTTAGACTGAACTCCTCTATTTAGGATGTAACGCAAACGCAATCGGCAACGGCGAGCGGAACATTAAGTTTATTCATATTCAACTCACCAAAAATTTGGTAAAATATGTATATAAAATTTCAATATCCAATAATGAAAAAAATGAATAAAAACAAATCCTAAATGAATTTGTATTTGAGCAAGTACATATTAAAACAAAACAATTTTCTGTTAAATTTAAATATCCAAGGCTGTTTCACCAGTAGTTATATAATAGTTGCCTTGGGATCTGTAAAAAGAAAGTAAGATCCCAATTTAAAAATACGCATACATATCTAGTACATATATAGGTACTTACGATTGATCGATATCCTCGCCCAAATATGTTGTAGGCTCCCCACTACATTTTCCTTCCTTATAATCGTCATAACTGGAACACTTGGTTATTAAATAACTTGTCGATTCGAATAAAGCTTGAGCATATACTCTATAGGCTTGATAATGATTACAAAAAGCTGAAAAGCATAAAATACTTATCGTTACAATATTTATTTACAATACGGTCTCAAGAAAAGCCACATGTAAGAAATACGACGCGTGATCTATTCTAATCTGGCTGCGTATTGGATGACTCGCATTGGAATGTTATAGCAGTGGCGGTTTAGAATGGTTTTTCTTGAGAACGAACGTACTCTAGTATTGAAAAGTCGCACCTGTTAACAGCAGTTTATTCATAGACTATGGAGATTGGAGAGGCTGAAAGATTCTGGGGTAAGCTGTTTTAACAGCAATAACAGTGTAAGGAACAAGAAATTTTCCTAATAAAAAAGTGTGCTGGGATATTAAAAGAACTGTTTCTCCATTTTTATGATAAAACTAAATGTGATTTAAAAATTGGAGCTCACAGCATTGCTCTCTCTTCACCCATTTGAGAGTTAACCTGCGCTTAGCTGCCATTAAAACCAGACAATCTAGTGATTGTCATTGCAAAATTCTTGTAATAAACAAACAAAGATTCATAGAGTTGTTTTCTAATTTTACTGTTTAAAACAGATTCTTCCTCGATCCTTTATTATCAAAAATTACTACGTGGCGCTCACTTAATTCTGATATTGAACCTGGTTTCCTTTTGATAACATCTGCAATGGAACAGCCAGGCTGCTCCGACCCGCCATTAAACCAAATATCTACTTGACCAGATTTAAGATTGATTCCAAATAGACCGGCATTTGTGTGTACGATGTCAACAAATTCTGCATCGTCTGGTCCTATTCTCTCAGTTTGTGGAAAGTTTATGAATTCGGGTCCCGCTGGGTCAAGTCCTGCAAAAGAAAAACAGATAAATTATGCAATAATGAATCATTTTTTTTATTTGTAAACGTTTGTAGTTGCATAACTGTGCATGACTTTTCATTAAGTTCACCAGCTTTAAGACTGAATCTTTCTTTTCCAGTGGTTTTTCGTTGCCTATGGGAAAATCGTTTATTTTCTAGACACGCACATTCATAGAATGTTTTGAGCCAATTTTTTCTTTAATTGACACCTGCACAAGGTATCGTTTTTCAATCCCATCAGCTTATCGAGGTAACAGTGGCCAGGTAACACCACAGTTTTGCTAGTATTCCTGTCTACTCATTGAGTCTACCGTAAACTTAGGTGAATGTTTAATATTATTTTTGTTACAGTATCACAAACTTCTGCTTTGTGAACCAGTTCAACCAAACTCTCACTTCTGGAGCTGCGAATTTGTCGAAAACATCCTAAAAGTATTATCATCTTCTTTGTCTCTGGTTCTGCATTTGCTTTTTCATTTATATTTCGTAATATGCTACAAGCAAACTCACCACAGTCTGCTAGTATTTTTATCTTTACTCATTAAGTCTGCCGTAAACTTTGGTTTATGTTCAATATTATTTTTGTTACAATATCACAAACTTCTGTTTTGTAAACCAGTTCAACCAAACTCTCACTTCTGGAGCTGCGAATTTGTCAAAAACTTCCTAAAAGTATTACCATCTTCTTTGTCTCTGGCTCTGCATTTACATTTTTATCTATATTTCGTAATATGATACTAGCAAACTCCCCACAGTTTTGCTAGTATTTTTGTCTTCACTCATTAAGTCTACCGAAAACTTTGCTTGATGCTCAATATTATTTTTGTTACAGTATCACAAACTTCTGTTTTGTAAACCAGTTCAACCAAACTTCCGCGTCTGTAGCTTGTAATTTGTCAAAAACTTCCCAAAAGCAGTAGCATCTTCTTTCTAGTTCTGCATTTACTTTTACATCTATATTTCGTAATTTGCTACACTGGTTATAACAAAAAATGAGTTCGTCACTAAAACTTACCTGTGATACGTGCAACCTTTCCACTTCTAATAAATTTTCCAGTCAATCCTGCTATTTGCCCGCCGAGACTCATGCCAACAATGTGCAAAGATGAAACTTTCAGCCCTAAAGGAACTAAAAAATCTACGAAACTTGCTGTAAATTCACCAATGGGTTTGCAGTTTAAAACTGCAATGTGATAGTTTGGACCTGCTAGTAATCTTTTATTGTTCACCAATATAACATTATAGTTTCCTTTTTGAAGATAACCTAAAATGCATATTTGATAGTTATGGTTAATGTTCATTCAATAGTGATTGAGATTAATATTGGACTTAAGTGCTTATAGAAGCCCCTGATCCTTGTTTCTGTCAATCCAATGCTGCTTATTCGTTTGTTGAGTGTAAAATATCCTGTCATGCGTTGAACCAAGTTTCTGGCCGTTCACCTGTTCTGTATTAGTAGGTTATTTCACTTCAATCTATCGCCTTTTACCTCAATTTTCGCTTTATTAACCAAGTAAACCTCAGAGAGGATCTGGACTTAAGGATACTACATAGGTTTTGAAACTACCTACCGTTTCTTATTTGAACTGCGTCGTCTGACTTCGAACTTTCCATAAAACCATGGAAAAATATTACGGTAGGTATACTGAAGTTAATATGCGAACTTTGAATGGAATTTGTATCGTTTGTCAGTAAAATTTGAGGATTATATGGATTTTTTCTGAAAAAAAAATTTAATTCTGAATAAATTGATAATACTAATAATAGTAATAATCTCTACTGACAGCGGACAAGCTCTATTATAGCCTTTAAAAGACAACATGTTGAATCAAGGCTATTAAGGTTACTAAAGTGCCATCAAAATTTAGCTTACGCCTCTGTAGATATCAATATTATCCTGTGGTGGGTTAAAGAAAAAGGCACGACCAATGCAAAGGTACCGCTCCACAGATTATTTAGCAAGGGATAGCGACTGGACTGAGACTATTGCTCTATCGGCAATTGCTCAATCTATAAAGAGATGGAGGTTTTGCCAGAATCAAACTACGTTTAACAGTAGGATTTCTAGCTGACCTCTGTCAACTAAGAAATCAGCTTGATGCAGAAAATTGTAACAGGAAGAAAAACTCTGCCCAGAATGGAAGATGACCTAGTATCAGTTATGGATTATGATTTGCTAGGCTCTTAAATTTGTGATTCGTTTGTCCAATATTTCAATATAATATGTAATGTATGGCTCTCTACAACTTGGATTGGTCGCTTACAAAGAGAGGAAATGGTTTACCATTTCGCAAAAAAATTAGATAAAAAACGATTTAAACCAACTGACAAACTAATTTCAAAGAATTTTTGGAAAAGAACTATGGTTTTTGTGGACAATGAATCTGATCTGCTTGAATTTGATTCACTCTCTTCTTTTGAAGAATCTGAAACTGAAAAGTTTGCTCAAATTTTTCAATTTGAAAATACTCAGCTCCTCGATTTTCTACACAATCTGGCAACACTGCAGATAGTTATTTCACGGCTAGATCAGTTTCATACATCACATACAAATTTAAATAATTTAGTTACTAACTTTTGTGCTTATCTGATAGGATATTTTTGCTTTGAAATATTATTAGAAATATCACAAACATATATGATGGTTTTGTAATTTTGTATTGTATTGTACAGTTTTTTTTTCAAAAAATATTAGTTGTAATGCCACTTTTTTGTTTCATATCCTTGTTATTTACTTCCACCACTTACCTAGTGTAAAGTTCAAATATAGTGTCTCTCAAAGGATCTATTCCAGGACATTCTCTCCTGTTTATAGGATACAACTGATATGTGCCATTTTGGTACTCAATGCTAGGTGGACCTTATACAAAAAAACAAAATTTTAGCGTAAACTATGATAAAAATTTTCACTAGTAATACCACTAGAGATCAAATTATTTTCCCATGAATATTTTGAAAATTAATTTTCTAAGAATATTCATAAATGAGCGAGAAAAATTTTTCGGATTTTATTAGAATTATAAACATTAATCATAATGGTCCAAAGAATTTAGAAAACATCCAAACTTGTAGTTGAAATGAATCAAAATTATCATGTGAAAGGATAATATAATTATATTGTTAAAAAAATTGTCATAAAAAATTTCCGGTATAATTCGCTGTTTATACGAGGAAAAAATTGGAAAATGTGTGGAATTTTCAAAAATAAATTTAGGTACTATTCGTATTGTAGTTATTGTAAAGATCACTAAACTATTATTGCCTCATTATACATCATTTGTTATTAATAAGTTAATTAGTTAAAATCTACCTTTTAACATTTTTCCATAATTTCAATATTACCTGGTAGTGAAGTAAAAGCACAATTTCCCAATAGCGTGAGTAAAAGTGCCATATTCGAAAAAGTTCCTTTTTATCTAAAACAAAAAAAGGGAATCGAGTGATGCAATTGAGAAAATTTCTCGGTAAATGTCAAAACTGTGAAAAATAAAATTTCAACCAAGAACATTTCCGGTATTCAAAGTCCTTCGTTTCATATAAAAGTATTTTGATCTTCATTTATACACTTGTTAATACGAGCTTTAGTATATTGTTATAATAAAATCAAAAGTCTTAATATCGTCTTTTGATTGATTGATTTCAACAATCCGTTATTGAGCCAGCTTGAGAGGCAATAACCGTTGCACGTCCTCCAAAAAACGATTATAATAATAACTTTTAAAATAATAATATTTTAGACTCGATTATTATGACATGATTTCAATTTTGCTCTTGTTATTGGGATATTCAATTTAAAAAAAAAGTATTATGTCACAATAAGCGAGTCTAAAACATTATTATTTTAAAAGTAATTATTTTAATTCATGTTAATCATTTTTTGACAGACGCGCCACGGTTATTGCTTCTTAAATATTGCCCAATCGATGGTGGGTAGCAATACTTGATGTTGAGGTTGATATGAATTTCTAGTCTCCAAAAAAATTCCCTTTCAAATGATACTTAGTTTGTCAAAATCTATAAAGCAGAGTAACAGTTTTATTTGGAGATAAATGTCATTAATTGACAATAATTATTGAAAATACTTCGTAGTAGTATTAAAACAAAAAACTAGCTACCATTTCACCACAAAAAACTACTTTGATTTTATATTTTGAAAGCTGTAAAATCTTACAAATATTTCTTCTTAGAACTAAGTTAATTAAATCGTAAATAAGAATTAACCGAATTGGCTCTTTACAACAGTCAACAGCAATGTTACTTAGAAATTTATCAGGAATAACAATATTTAAGTTCCTATACCATCAAGCAAACGTGTATAGATATCTAGAATTTTCATGGATGGATTACCTTCAAATTACATATAAATTGAAATAACTATTATCTAGGTAAATGTAGTTATAGTTATTATTGGCCGTTTTTCTTTTCAAAATCACATCGCAACACTACATGAACTTCAAATATACCGTATAATGTGAACTAATTTAATTAATTTATATCAATAGGGATCAAAGTTCAAAAATTTTTATATTTCATTGCTATTGAATTTAAAATAAAATTTTACCATAAATTTTTTTATAGACAGATAATATTATCTATAATCGATTATTTCCAATGACAGCTTCAAGGCTAAGCTGAGGATGATAATTTTTTTTGTAGAATTTGAGACTCAAAACTTATCTTCAATTTTTTAATTTGAAATTACTCAGCTCCTCGATTTTCTACACAACTTGGCAACAGTGCAGATACTTATTTCACGGATAGATCACTTCCATACATCACATAAAAATTTAATTAATTCAGTTAGGTACTAACTTTTATGGTAATTACCTCTTTTGAATATGTTTTTGTGTTTCTCACAGTTTCACTCAATGTCACAACCACTGATATTTAATTTATGCTTAAAATCCTGATTTTTTCAAGTTAAAAGTGGTGATACCTCCTTGTACTTTGCCTGCAAGTTTGTAATAAAACTTTAACTTATATTGTGGACTGTTCAATTATTTCCATTGACAGTCTAATCACTTTAACTGTGTATCAACAACAACTTACCGTGGTTTTCTGTCGAAAAATGAAAACCAAAATTAATAGTCTATTTAAGAAGTCACAAACAACCTAAATATTTTGTACGCTATTTCGGGGGTCAACCAGTTTGATTTCCTTTATATTTTCATTGTATATGTATAATATGATATGGAAAATAATAAATCGGTATCAAAAAAAATTCTTGAATTCTGGAATGGTCTATTCTATCAGATTTCCTGTTATCTACAGGAAACTCAGAGCTGCAAATTATCTATAAACTATGGAGAGTTATTACTTTCAGAAGTGTACAGAATTGGCCCATTAATCCTACATATATTTTCAATTTTAATCGAAATAATAAAGTCCACAAACGTTCCAGCTTTAAAATATTTGATTGTTGAACACTCGTATTAATAGTTATTCATAGGTATTAATAAATACAATTAACAATTGAGATTTTTCGTTGGCGTTTGAGATTTTTAATCGCTCTGTTATTGCTAGCGTTGGATCTGATTGTATGTTAGGTTGCCTATAGCAAAATCGCTTATTAATAACGAAGTTCTATTGATAAACGATTTTTGTATAGGCAACCAAACATACATTAATCTGTAAAACTGACTTCTTGTATAGAATACTTCTATTTTTCAACTTACCTATCGATTTTATCATATGATTCTACAAAACTTTAATAATAATTATTAAAACACCCAAAAAAGAATTTTAAAAAACGAAAACTGATATTTGAACCTATGTGACCTTCTCTGTTACATTCCATTAAGATTGAAATAAAATATTTTGTCCTCAACCACCTAATAATAAGTCAATATTTTACCTCCTTACATAAGGTAATATGGTACCCATATATCTACTGTCGTGAATTATGGTTCATAATATACTGACTAGAGATGGGGGTACAATATGAAATGAACTATTAAATCTGTGTATTTTGTTCAGGAAATTTGTTTCTGAGATATATCGTATCGATAAAATATTGTAATTTTTAGTATTGATACTTTTTATAACGATATTTTCCAATATTAAATATTTTAAAACAATATATTTATAACGGTACGTTGTATTGATACTTTACACAGTATCCCCCATCTCTATATATGTCAAATTATTTTATGTAGCTACCACAACATCTTGAGGTTAGTAATACCAAATCGTTACTGAGTTTTATTTAATAAAGAAATTAAGTGTCGTGGACAAAGTATAGTATTCTACTCGCAATATATGGCCAATATTCACTCGGGTGACTTGCGCCCCTCGCCTGTGGCTCGTGAATAACAGCTTTCATAAAATGCTCGTAATAATAGTATATATTAACATTACTAACCTCGAAACAAATCAATATTTTGAAATATTGGAAAAAGGATTCAATTTATACAGTAGATGGGAAAGCTTTTTAACCAATGCTAGTATTAAAAGGGTGATTAACAATCTTAACCTCAAAATATCTCGATTGTTAATAAATATTAATGCCTACCGGAAATGAATATCTCTAATAACTAATTAATCCTGAATTATCATACCAACCATGAATTTCTCACCAATACGAGTGTGCTTTCGCAAAATACATTACAATGGAAAATTATAATTGTAAATAGGTACCTATTGAATATTAATGTCACGAATGATATTATTATAAACTTAAAATATATTCAACATTCTTCGAGAATAATAAATAACAATACAGAGGGACCAATAAGTAATTCTCAGAATATCGATATCCAAAAAGTGACCTTTAGAACAATAAACAAAGACGGCAAATCAATTTCTCGTCGAGGTAATGAGATTTCGAATATTGAAAAAATTAAATAAACATAAAATTGAAGAAAAAAGTTGTTAGAGGTTTTGTGAATATTGTAAGTTACTTTCATATCGCTCGCAGCATCCAAAATGGATGACTGACGGCCTTTTTGTAAATGATTATTGATAATATTGCCCAAAGAAGAAAGAGACCAGTATTCAAATTCCGAACAATGGACAAGAACAGAATTCTTAATAAGATTCCTAAAACAAATCTCCTCTAATATTGTACCTACATTTAATATTCAATTATATCAATAATCAGGAAAATCATCAGAAATATGAAAATATCAAAATTATTCTTTATTACTCATCTCTTGTAAGGGTTGTTTTAGCCTTTCATTCTAAACAGTTCAAATGAGCCCGAAAAATGTTCGAAAATTTGGTAAGAATTTGCGGGGCCGTACTAAATATAATTATAATTATTTTAGGAGCTTGATGATGACTGTTTGGGAACGAAACAACTACTCCTATCTACATGTTAAAATGAATGTGGGAAGTTGAAACGTCAGATGTATATGTAGATGACATATTGTTAAAGACAATAAAAAATGACATTGAAAAGGTGTCAACTGTTTTGATATTTTTCTAAATTGCTCTACAACAACCAAAAATAAAAACAAAAATTCGAGAAATTCCTTTTTTTAAATTATCTTATAAACAAAAACACACAATATATCTTGTCGTTTCGGAGATCCTCTTATATGGGACAGACTATACTGTCGCTGAATAGTTATTTATGCAACAAGTGCAAAAAGTGAGTGTTTTTTGCACGCGACGTGAAATTGTCCAGCGAGGTCTTTAGGCCGAGTTGGACAACACGTCGATTGCAAAAAACACGTTTTGCAAGAGTTGCATACAATATTTTTTCTAAATTCATGCAAAAACTGGAAAATTAGAATATAAATATGTTAAGAACCGAACCTAACCTAATCAAACTCAACCCGTTCTTCTTTTTTTGTATCTTTATGGCCTCCACCTTGTCAGTACTCAATTATAGCTGGTTTTCGCCTTGACCATTTAAATTTTAAATAATTAAAGATTTTTGCAATAATTGTAACTCGTTGAGACTAAGTAGTAAGATATACACATATTTTATTGTTGTATTAAAGCAGGATAAGATACTTGCTATGGATTTTTATTTAATTTAAATGTTTATGTTTGTCATTAATCATCACAAAACTGACACAAGAATGACAAATGAGTGCAATCAAAAATTTTATTGCGCTAGTGCAATAAAGTACCACTTTTTCCATTAAATGTGGTTCACAAAAGTGTTGTTTTTTGCATGAATGTAGAAAAAAAATAAAAAGCATTTTGATTTGAAAAGTTTGATCCAAAAGTGTCAAGTATTATAGAAATTTCCATGCGTATTTATGGTTATCAATTAAAAAGTCCCAGCACTCAACAAATGCATCAGCAATTAAAAAAATTAAAAAGAAATAATAGCATAAAATACAAAAAAATACCAATGGAAAACTGACCTTATGGCACAAATAAATAAAATCTGTTCAAGTGACAGTTTGGGAAGAAGATAATATTACTATTACTTGTATCGTTAATAAAGGGTATAATTTCACGACCTCAAATTATATAGTACCTTTATCGATAAATAATTCAAAAGTAATTTATTTAATCTTTTATGCATGTAAATTTTTTTAACATTATGTTAATATGAATACTTTTGCTACAATTACACCGAACGTTGTCAATTGACAGCAAGAAATGAAATTTTTGCTTAATTTTCTTATCATACTCATACTTGGCAGCAATTAAAATCCCATGGACGTCGTCAAAGCGTGAAAAAAGTGATTTAGACCAATACTTGTTAATTATGTATTATTCAAATACCTACCGAGCTATTTCTGCGTAAAATTTAATAAATATCTTAACTCCCATTAGGTACTTGCTTACTACACTTATAATTCTGGTGATTAATGAAAGTGGGACTATATTTTGTTCCCTTTTATATGAAAAATCATGGAGCCTGTTATACTTCTCAGCTGATTCTTAACTATTACAAGCCGTTTCGCTATACGCTACTATGAACCTCTTCTCTTCGTCAAGTTTTTTGATGCCCTGCGATATCTTTGTTCTCTTATCAACTTGACGTTACTCAGTTCGGTTAACGTCTCCAGTTTTTGGATTGTTCCATTACTTCCTGGATTTATTTCGTACCGAGTGCCTCCTTACTGTTTGATATGGTTCTGCTCGCTGTTGACAACTCTACTGTTGTTTTCTTTCGCACAAAATATTACGCATACCTCCATCTTAAATACAGATGTGTGATTTTACAGTGCGCAGTTATTGTTACCACCCCATCGACTCTAGCATTAAGCTATTCAACGTGGCTTCCAGTCTATAAATACCTGGTGTAGTTCTAATACTACTTCCTTTGTTGCTGTAGGAGTATCTGTATCTGTAGGTGTAGAGTAAGGAGGGTGAGCTCACAGCAATTAGCCCACATATGACTTATTGTACATCCTGTCCACCTAGGTCATCGTCCATCCTGTCCTTCGTAGGAAGGTGAGCAGGTCACTAGTAGACATCTCCTTTATATCGGCAGGTGTAGGCTAAGACTCACCAAGCACACAATCTATATTAATGACGATAACTCCGGACACTTGCATAGGACATGCCTGACAGTTTCATCTTCCACAGATTCATAGAGGTGTGTCCACTAGCCCCATAGTATGGAGGTGTTTCCCTAGTTGACAGTGGCCATTCAGAAATCTCACTGTTTAACGTAGGTGTTTTCTGGTTATCGTCAAATATTTTTTCAGCGCCAGTTTCCCAGGGTCGCCCAGGGTGATCCTGGTAAGACTGCATCCTTTGATTCCATCCCACCTCTCAAGGGATTTAGCACGGGTGTAGCCTTTGGCTAGTTCCGCAATTGTCGAAGTCGTTAGGAGTCGCTGGGTCCTAAAATTTCTATTCCAGCCGCTTTCCTGGCTAAAGAGTCGTCAATGCGATTACCTCTACTCCTGTCGTGCCCTTTAACCCACCTCAGGATAATATTGCTATCTGCCGAGGCGTTAGCTAAATCTTGGTGGCACTCTAGTACTAGCTGTAGGAGTATTCACCATGGTTTTCATGTTGCCCACATATATATACAAGTATTTGTGTCCGTATATAACAGCAGCTTGTTATGAATTTTGTTTTTACTAATAAGTTTCTATGTTAAAACTGTTTAGTGTTTATTTGTGTCCGAGTGTGCCTCTTCAAAACAAAACGCATTTATGATCGTAGTTTAGACAAGAGGATACTTAGTATGCAAAATGCATTGTGCTACTCCATTATCTCATGATTTTGGTAGTGACGACGTGGCAATGAGTTAAAAATAAAAGAATTGTAATGATTAGGTGAGTACATGTATGAAATACTAAAGTCGTTATTAATTGCCAAAATCTGGGGAAGTGAGTGGGTACTTATAACTATATAAAGCAAGCCAAATATTATTATGGCATTATCACTTATTGCTTCGTTGTGAATTGTGAACAAGATGCTATCTAAACTGGTGAGTTTTTATCAAAATCACAATGAATATTTAGCCTTTGTATAGTTTGTCTCAAAGTATATCGTCTTCGCTTTTGACGGTACCTAATCATAAAATTGATGAACCAATTGCAATAAATCAAATGGCATTTCTTTTATTTCTTTTACTTTCTAGATGAGAAATTATTAAATAAACTATATCTTGGTAATGAAAACAATATCCAACTTTTATTAGTTAGATTTAATATTATTCTAAATGTAATTCTTCAATTTTTATTACGTGCTGTACATAATCGATTCAGCTTTGAATACTATTAACTACATTTCTGATTAATTTTTTAACACTGCGACCCAAAGTAGAAGTATGCCATCATAGAATGTGTCAGAATTATCAAACATAGGACTGACACTCATATAGGATAAACATACTAACTGACAGCCAGGCAGCCTTTGCAGCTTCAAATAGTCGCAAGGTAACATCCAGACTGGTAGAAGAATGCTAGAAAGAACTAAATGAACTAGCAGAACATATTAAAGTAAGGTTAGTGTGGGTGTCGGGTCATAACGGTATTTCTGGAAATGAACGCGCGAGAAGAGGTTAAGCAACAGCGTATGTTGGACCAGAACCAGCTCTTGGGACCACAAAGAAGGTAATCCGTAGGCAAATCAGGTACACAGTAAAACCTTCATAGGTGACACATGTGAATAGCTGGCCGAAGAACTACTAAATATCAGTAGGAATAAGCTGAGAATTATTACACTTACACACTATAATAATTAATTTGAATACATACTACCCAATGTCCATCATTTTAACTACATTGGGTATGATAATTGTCCTAATTTATCTTTAACACTTAAATATTGCACGATTTTCATTCACCTTATGCTGAGAAACTGTTCGTCTCACTCAGAAACCCGCTTATATAATTATAGTTCTTCGCAGCTCTAGAACCTTCTAGAATTTACCACCCCCTACGCATGCAAAGCTTCCAGAACAGTCGGGAATAAACCATCTCATTACTCTGTTATGGAATCTTCTAGAAAGGTCGTATATTCGCCTAAACTTATGGTTCACGACAGGACCAACTTCTGAATCATGACATTATTATAGCTTCCTGTAAAATTTTCGTATTAAGTGAAGGAGTACTACCTGCAAAAAGTAATAAAGAGATCCTATAGAAACATATGAGTCTCGCAAAAAATTGTGAGATTTGAAAGCTTTGTTCGAGGGCTACAATTCTAACCGATTCCGAACCAGCTCGTGCCTATATTGTTACGAACTGGCAAATAAACCTCCTACCACAGAAACCACCTCTCAAACATGAACGAAAACAAGACATTGTGGTTTTCTTGATATTTTCTTAATACTTTATACCTAAGAAACAACTGAAATGAGGAAACAACCAAGCGAACCTAATTTTTAGACCCTACCAAAATCAAAGAACCGTTATGAATGATTTCGAACCAATACCGAACCAATCCGATTAATCCGATATGATTCGTGAACAACAGACTATATTTAGGACCACTCCAACAACAGTAGAAGCTATAAGCAATAACTCTCCACTACGAAATAGATAAATCATTTTTTTTCATATAAAGTTTTCTCAACATTTTTATTTCTATCACGAATCTGCATGGTCAGTAATTTTATTTATTTGTTTCAGATTATTTTATTCTCACTTTTTGCTTTGAGCATGTGTGCTCCAAGACCGCTACCTTTAGCAAGTCCAAATCCTGCACCACAATATGCTTTAGCCTCTCCATACGCATATACCGGAGGAGTGGGTTACTCAAATTACTATCCCACAGCTTACAGCGCTTATGGTGCTACTTATGACACCGGATTCGGTCGAGCCGCTTATTCACCATATTCTTCATATTATAGTGGAGCGTATTATTATTAGTTTTTATAATTTTACAAAATAATTAAATGTACATTTTCTTATTAATAAATCGTTAATTAATTTGTAAATAATGTTTGTTAAATAGGACTAGCAAGTAGGTACCTATATAGGTTTTGTTAAAAAAACCATCCTATAAAAGATATTACGTAATATTTTTTTTTGGAGCATTAGTAATTTCTTTCATTTAAAATGAAAAAAAAATCCGCTATTTTAGCTAAAGTACTGATGAAGTAATCTCAATATGGTATGTATTGGAGGTGTTCTGTAAAAAAAAACTTGCTTACCTTAGCATTTGCAGTTTTTAAACATTTATGTTTGCTATTTTGTGCAATAAGTTTGCAGATTCAGGCAACAATTTGGGGTTTAGTACCTTTTTAGTTGTATTAAAAATTGAAGTAGGTACTTTAATAAAAAGCATGGTTTGTATTACTTTGCATACTTTCGTATTACTTTGCATACTTTCCATAAGGTCGTTGAAGTTGTTTTCATGGATTTGTCTCTCAAGCTGGTCCAAAACATGATATTGATGTTGGGCCATCGAGATAACAGCACCAAATACAATACCATGGAAGTTGTCTGTGGAAAGGTGGTCCAATAATAGAATGAAACGAATGTTTAAAAATGTTAATAACTTCTTTTAAAACCTGCACAGGCATAGTCGCACTGAGTCTATTGAACATATTTTTAATTATGAAATAAAACAATTTTGATTTGTTAAAATCTACATGATATTTAAACTCAAAATTGTGACGCGTTTCGCTGCCTCAGTAGCTTTATCAAACGAATTAAGGTATAATGAGAAATATCTTCTGTATGTTCCTTGTGGTATATTATTCATTCTTTTTTTAATTTCTTGGGAAATTAAACCACAATATTTTTGAATTCTTTATTTCAACGTTTCGGTAGCGTTCCAGCTACCGTTGTCAAGAAAAATAAGTAAAAATTGATTTTTATCCCTAACTCACACAACGGAAAAAATTTGAATTCAAAAATATTGTGGTTTAATTTCCCAAGAAATTAAAAAAAGAATGTATAATGAGAAATTTCCAATTTATACAGTGCTTTAATACTAAATTATACGGATATTAACAATAAAATTATGATCTATTTACATGGAAATAAAATTAAAAAGGAGAAATATGGGATTAACTAAAGTATTCAACAATTTTACCTGGAAACTCATTCACAACAATCTTACAAGAAACTTTCTTGGTAAAAAGGTTTAATAAGGGAGAATTGTTGATATCCTTTTTATTCGGATTACATGCAGAGCAATCAATATCGGGATCTATATAACAAGTAGTTCCATTTAAGGTGAACTTGATTTTAAAAGCATTTGTCGTACGTAGCTGAGCAAGTGTGCGGGTGAACTGAATGAGCAATTTTACGAGGAAATACAAACTTGGATTCCTGGAAACAGTAAACAAACTATATAGATATAAATACAAATAGGTACTTAGAAACTAGGGATAAGTCCGATTCATACAACTGTGTATAATACGTACATACATTCAACTAGAATAAAACTCTGGTTCTATCATATAGAGTCAATCTACATGGAACAAGGTATGAAAAAAAACCAATATCCTAGTACTGTGAAATTTTTATTTATTTGGCTTATAATCGGGATTAAACGGTATTCCATAAGAAGCGCTTGGTAATATAGGCACACCATACGAAGTACTTGGCGGAGAACTTACAGCTTCAGATGCTGATTTTATTTCAACAGAAGCAGAATGTGCAGCTGGTATATAAGTGTTTGGTGGTACTTTTGCTTCTTCGATAGGTTTATTAGTGGACTTCTGTTTATCTTTTACCTCAGCTTGTCCGTAAACTGGAGCTTTATCTTTTTGTGCACCATAATTGATATAATACACTTCAGGCGATAATTGTTTAGGTGGCACAGGTGTAGGCAAAAATATAGTTTTCTCTTCTTCCTTTTTTGATAATACATACACTATTGTTTTCTCTTCAATTTGTGGTTGAATTGGAATTATAGGTGCTGGTTGTGTAAAATGTGGTGCTTGAATGAAAATATATTTGTAAAGCTTTTTCTTTTGAGGTGCTGGAACAGGTGATGGTTTTGTAGGCTTAGGTTCATCGGGTGGCGGCTTGAAATAGTAAACAAATTTTTCAGTGTCTATCGTCTCAACATTAACATTTGGTTTGGGATAATTGTAGCCAGATTCCCCAAGGGAGATGTGTAAAATTTGCAGAATAATCGTAAATAACTGAAAAATAAAAAGAAATAATTTTTTCAGACCTACCGAATGAAATATTCTATTGAAATAATCTATTGACCTTGTAACTTGTAACGTTAATAGTTAACCCAAATAGGCCGTATTACCGCATATGTTATTTTGACATTTAACCTATGCGCGAGTCGATTCTTAAAATAACGTCTATATAACGTTACCGCCTAGCGTAATTTACGGAGCATAACGACAGGCGGTATTTGAAATAGCTCTTAATAATGACATGCCGGTCATGCGCAGAATTTTTCTATGCTGAAGTTGAAGGGAAAAAAGTATTAAGAATATTAAAATTTCTACTTACCAAAACTTTAATCATTTTAAATCGATTCTTTGTGAAGTGTTGTACTTCCAGAAGTGAAGGATCTGACTACCGTTTTTATTATATTCCCACTCAACACAAATAAAACATATAAACATCACATAACTAGTGATAATGCAATTAGCAAGTAGTTATGTTATGTTATAAATGAAAGTAGACCCTCTCGCAATTTTAAGAGTTTATTAAATTCTAATTTTAGCTGTGCAGCAACATGATGATACTTTAAATAAAAATCAATTAATATTCTATAATGTAATGATTTGTTATATACAGTGGAACTTTCCAGCGACAAACATAATGAGTTTTTTGCTTAACATCGATTAGAGTTTCGAGACTCGAGTTAAGAATATTAGATCAACATTCATACATAAATGAAAACAGATAGAAGTTAATAATGTCCATTTATTTTTCCAAAAAAATTATGTTCTTAATTAGTAGGTACGAGGTAAAGTAACTGGACAGGAGCAATAAGTTGTTCCACCAATTTTAGTGATTCCAAGCGAAGCATAGAAGGCTGTTAGGCCTAACCATGGGGAGCATTGGTCAACTCCTGAAATTCAAAACAAATATTAACATATCATAAACGTTATGCTGAACAACATTACAAAAAAATCATAATTTAATAATTTTAGGTATAAAGAGGGATGCCTTTTATACAGTGTGTCCTCTTAAGACTTAAGTGGAAAAAGAGCTAGACAGAAAAAGCAGTGGATTAGTTATTTGGACGCAAATTTTCAAAACAAAAAATATTAATAAATCGACTAATTGGAAAGCTAGGATGATCTAGTCTTCACCAATCGACATATGTATGTGGATTTCAAGTTAATAATTCCGAGCAAAAATCAATTTATATCGTGAAATATTCCAAAGAAAAAAGTTTAAAAATACAACTCTGAAAAGAACTGAAACTTTGGGGATTAATTAACTGAATATGGTAGTAACTTTTGTAATAATGTTGTTATATGCAACACTTAAAAGACCACCATTGCAATTCAAGCATGTTCCAGCTTTTTGTATACTTACTTAAATTGCTTCTACTTCCAATACCCAAAAGTTGGGAAGCTGTATCCTGAACAGTATCTATTCCGGTGTTGACTAGGTCACCGGCATTTGATACAAAGTCAAGAGCACCTGCATTGACAGAAACGACTATCAGTGCTAAAACGACTACCTAAAAACAATACATATAAATTAGCATTCTGTATTTCTTATTAAAATTTAATTTCATAGATAATATCTTCTTTATGTTCCTAGTGGTATATTCATTATTCTTTTTGTTGTTTATTTTGAGAAATCTAGACCTTAATCTTTTCTATGTTTTTATTCCAATATTTATAAAATATAATTATTGAGATTTATAAAATTTAAAAAATTCTATAACTAGGCATTCTCCCTGGCAGAAATCTTGCTCAAATAATAAAATAAAAAATACCAGGACATTTTTTTCATAAAATACAATTAAAAAAAAATACTGGAAAGTCTCTTTGATTAGAAAATAACTACTTACGAATTTCATCATGGTTGTTTGGTTTGTTGGAAGTTGCGTTCGAGTATAAATTTTCTCTAATAATTCTCTGTTTTTATACAGAAGTTTTTATTATATTTTGATTGACTTTTAAATATCTAGACCAACTTTTTCAATTAAAAGAAATCAGTTAATTAGATAAAGACCTATTTGAAACAAATATTCTTTAATTTATGAAAATCGTATTTTTAATATTGCTTTTGATAATTACACTGTGGTTCTTGATAATGGAATTACATTATAATTTAATTTTTCTTCTTCTGCTCATTCTCCCTATCAGACTCTTCCAATCTTTTTTCAAAGTTGTACTTTAACAGTCAAGACAGAAAGTTGTCGGTAATCTGGGGTTATCGGGGCTAGTACTACTGTGCCACCAAGATTTAGCTGACGCCTCGACAGATAACAATATTATCCTGAGGTGGGTTAAAGGGCACGGCAGGAGTAAAGGAAATCGCATTGCCGATTCTTTAGCCAGGGAAGCCGCTGGACCAAAAATTCTAGGATCCAGTGACACCTACGGCCTAACGACTTCGACAATTGCGGAACTAGCCAAACATTACACCCAAGCTCAACCTCTTAAGAGATGGGATGGAATCAAAGGATGCAGTCTTGCCAGGATCACCTGGGCGACCCTGTGAAGCTGGCGCCGAAGAAATATTTGGCGATGACCAGGAAAAACCTATACGTTTAACAGTAGGATTTCTGACTGGCCACTGTCAACTAAAGAAACACCTCCATACTATGGGGCTAGTGGACACACCTCTATACAGGATGTGTGAACAGGAAGAGGAAGAGGAAGAAGAGTTATCGTCAATAAGAGAGGACTTTCTGCTCGAAATACATACAGGATTTTTTCTACGATCACACCAAAATAAAATTAATTTGTACTTAGCAGTTTCCAAAGTGCATTTTCGTATACACTTATTACATTAATGTCAGATATTTCCTAGATTTCCCTATTTCTCATTAAATTATTACAGAAAATACTGTTTGATGATTTAACACATTATAAAATCAAATAAAATATTCATTTATTCTACAGTTTATATTAAAATAAAAAATAACTACTAGCTGTCTTATATCTATACATAAAATTATGCTTTCTGCTTAAGATCGCCAATAATGTCAAATTATGACAGCTCGCGGAAAACAACTTTGCGGTTAGATTTGATTGTGCAAAAGATCACTTTGGGTAGTGATCATAGGAAATAGTAATTTACGTAACAAGGCCGGAATACTAGTGCAACTAGTGAGAAAAATCAAGCTTTTCCCACGTGTTGTACACTATACTTTTTCTACAACTGCAAATTAATGAATAATTTAACTATTTTAAAGTGGTATATATTTTTAATATAGGTACGGATACAATGAAAAGTGATTAGGTACTTATAAACTGATTATTATTATAATTTATTGCTATATTTGAAATTTCTTTAATGTTATTCCTGGCTTTCTTAAACTGTGATGGAAAATAGTTCTTCTCTCACAATTTTGTTGATTCTCTGTTTTTTTTGGACGAATAGACAAATTACTAGGACGAGCGGTAGGCGAGTCTTGGCATTCTGTGAATCCAAAAAAATCATTTTCGGATGTGTTGCGTAAAATATTTTCCCGGCAACCGTGTGGAATCACATTTCTGAGAGTTAAGAATCCAAAATGGACTTATTATTTAAGAAGCCCTTCTGAAAAAATATGTAGTTTCTGGATGAATTTAAATATTTCAGAATTCTGAATTATATCATGAACAGTTAATGATCGCCAAGGAAATGAAATGAAATGTCGCTTCCTGTCTATTGATTTAATAGTATTGGGAAACAATCCTAGGAAAATTTATTAATTTATTAATTAACTATATAATGAATATCTATAAAAAAATTCTGAGAGATTCTTTGTTTTGCTCTTGTACCCTTTCAATAAAAAATATGAAACTACCGCAATTAATAAATTTCAAATGTAAGCTTCTCAACAAAATTTGCTTGAAAAATATTTTTTTCTACATTTATGCAAAAACAACACTTTTGTGAAACACATTTAATGGAAAAAGCTGTTCTTTTTTGCACTCATCTGTCATTTTTGTCAATTTTGTGATGATTTATGACAAACATAAACATTTAAATAAAATAAAAATCCAAAGCAAGTGTCTGATCCTGCTCTAATACAGCAATAATCTATGTATATCTTACTACTTAGTCTCAACGAGTTACAATTATTGCAAAAATCTTTAATTATTTAAAATTGAAATGGTCAAGGCGAAAACCAGCTATGATTAAGTACTGAAAAGGTGGAGACAATAAAAAACAAAAAAGAAGAACGGTTTGAGTTTGAGCTCCTATCATATTATATTCTAATTTTCATGTTTTTGCATGAATGTAGAAAAAATATTGCATGCAACTCATGCAAAACGTGTTTTTTGCACTTGTTGGAGAAATAACTATTTAATGTTAAATTGTGAAATTAAGATTGCAAACCTTCTCACAATCATTAATTTAATTTAAGAAAAATTGAATTATTTAAAATATTGAAATTTTCTTTTTAATTTACATTAATATCCATATGATTGTTTCCGATAGAATAATATCTTTTCTACCTAATTAATAAATCATCAAATCCTAATAGTCAATTGGTCAATAATGGTCGAGAACTGCATATAAAATGGAAGATGAATTCGTCATATTATTTTGTAGTTTTAAAACGATTCAAGTAACAAGTAGTACGAGTAAAAATGATGAAATTGGTAAGTTATAATGAATAAAATATATATTTTTTAAATGATGAATGAATTCACTATTTTAAAAAATGTCGATCGTCAATAATTTCTTAAACGAACGAATCTTAGTTAACAAACAAAAACTGACATTTCTATCGTGAAGGTTGACATATCAGTCAAATCCTTCCACTTCTTCCAGTATGAAGATTTGTGTTCGAACACACTTGAAATATCAAGCTTCTTCCAACTGGCCTGAACCGTTTTGGACTAGCATCGAGCACTGTATAGTGCGCAAGCTTGAATTAGGGATGGTTCTTGAAATTCTCGACTATATGCGCATGTCAGTTTCAGCCAATTTTAGTGCTTAGCACAATAAAAATATATTTGGCTAAAAAGACAAGCGCTACTGTGAAATAGTTTATTATTTATATTAGTCCAGCTTTCATACTGTTACCCGTAAATACCGTAACACGCTTAGTATATCAAGTACCAAGTGTTAAAAAGGTTTCTTCAGTCACGAATTTTTTGATGGTGCAGTGCCCAGTCACCAGGTCGGTAACTGTCTTCAAATGTCTCTTACCCAGCTTCGATACCTTGGTGGAGAGTTCCTTCTCTAGCTTGTTCAGTAAACTCTTAGCATGGAGGTGTCCTTGAGTTCCTTTTTTAGACAATTGCCCTTTAAAAATCCGATCCAAAGTACAACAAACTTGAAATAAAATTATACAAAATCACGTTTTTATTAATGTTATTCTATTTTTAGGTGGTCCTTTCAATTTTATTGGCAGTTGCTATTGCTTCTCCCCAACCTGGTGGTTTGGGAGACTTATTTGGAGGTGCAACCAAAGCATTAACTGGAACTGTTGGTTCATTAGTTACTCCGCTAGAAGGTGCAGTCAAATCAATTGGTGATGGAGTTGGAAATATGTTTGTGGGATCTGAAAGTAAGTAACATTTTTGTATTTTTAAGCTTAATAAATTCAATCCCATATTGCTGGTTTAGGAAATTATTATTTTGAAGGGAAACAAATCAGTCTATTTGTTACTACACCTTGTTTTTGAGATTGATTTGAGTTTGTTGTTTCATAAACTTACATTTTGTTTACAATAATGTGACATTTGGTAACCACTTTCGCCACAGATTATAAAATTTATAATCTGTGCTTTCGCTATGGCCCAAGGCAATTAATGCTGCTTCGAATTATACTTCTAGACTTGCCTTGATTGCTCATTGGTCACGAAAACTGCGAGTAATACAATACTTATGTCAAGTAACTGTCAATTCAGTTCGAAAAGTCTGAACACGACCCTTTCGGAACACACTGTCAATCTGTCAATGTTATTTATACCCTGTTTTTAAACTAAAGAGGAGTGATTTGAATTTAAGTTGGCATTTCTGCAGGCTAATCCTTGGTCAGATAGCCGCCCGTTTCACACAGATCTTTTGATATAACTGACAACGCTATTTGTCAGTTTTGACATTTATGTTTATTTACATAAAAGTATTCCATTCTTTACTATCACTTTTGCGCGTTTGTTGTTTATTATTTTGTTCACGTTTGCTATTTCATATTGTGTTTGGACTTATTACCTCATATTATTGTATTTGTAATTTTTACTTTTTATTTTTACGGTACCTACAATATTATCGTCTTTTTTTAAATCAAAACCTGTTTGGCTTTATTTTGTGCTATACCTAAACTTCCAATGTAAATAAGGGATAATTTAACATATAAACTAATTGTATATTTTATAGATACTATACTATTTATACTCAAATTATCAAATGGTTATTCATAAAATGTTACATAATATAACCACAATGTTTTCACAATAATGTGACATTTGGTAGCTGTGTTCGCCATTGTCTGGCCTCATGTCCCGAGTCCAATTACGATTAGGTATTTACACATACCCCGATCTCTCATTGGCCACGACAAATGCGAGCAGTACAATACATATTCCTTATAAGTGTCAATTAGTTCTATAAGTCGGAACACGACCTTTTCGGAACACTCTCCCAATCTAGTAACTTCTAGTGGTGTGTTTCAGGTTTCTTAAAATGCTCCTCTTAGTTTAAATACAAGGTATAGGTTTCTTAAAATGCTCCTCCTATCCTAGCTATAAAACAAGGTATAGCCACGGAATACTATAACAATCGGAAGGGTCTCTTGTCAAAGAGCAATAAGTACGCGCAGCTTTTGTGCGCAGTGACAGTCTATCGAAAATAGGATCACATTTCGACGTTGCCTAGATCACGCCTAGATTGTTGTTTCTTTTCATCTCGTTAGGAAGTGTGAGGAAGCTGTCTATAAGGAAGCTGTTGCCAACTCTAATTTTAGAAACACAACTTTCAAGTGTCATTTAAATTCTGTCTGACAGATCAAAGGAGCCGACGGGAAGAGACCCTTCAGATTGTTATAGAATTCCGTGGTGTAGCACATTTCCTTCATAAAATGTTACCATATGCACACATGTTTATACATTATATTTTTAATAGCATGTATCGTATTTGACGACGAGAGTGTTAATCTCTTTGATAAATAGATAGAAACAATAATAAAATTGATATCATCTTCCATCATTCTATAATTTTGTACGTTTTCTCATATTTTAATTTTTTTGTTTAAGGTGGAAATAAGAATGTCCAATGTGACGCGAGCGCTGGAATGGTAATTTCTAGTTTCTATGGCTCTGTAGGTGTCCGTCCAATACCTGGAACACAATTCTGCTCGTGTCCATTAGGATTCAGGAGTTAATTGTACAGTTGAATTTACCGATGGTTCTGCTCACTCCAAAGTTGATTAAAAAAATTAAAGAAAATTATAGTTGTGTTTCATTTACATTTATTTAAGTGGATTCAGGAGGGACTGAACTTCAACCTCGCCTCTCGCCACAACCTTACCTACAAAAATAAACTTTGGAACAAACTCGAAATAAAGAGTATATGAAAAGCGTAATTACCATAATGTTAGGAAAAAAGTGGGGTTGTCACCCAAAGAATGCCCTAAGATACTGAATTGGATTTACATAGCCATATGGTGTACTCCATTTTTATAGAGTAATACATAAAAGAGAAATGTTAAGCGTGTAGCGTTTTGTGGCACAAAGTTACCACTAGCGCCTACCTTGGCTACTGGTATGAACTTATAACATTCAAGACGCGCGCTTTTCGAATTTGCAAGTTTTCAGCACACGAGTAATATTGTATTATTAGGAGTAGGAGAATATAAAAACCTCTGCTAGTGAGGAATTACTATTAAAACAACATTTTTCATACAGTAAAATTATAAAATATCAGAAATTTGAATTAAAAATTTGTCACCAGTTCAAAATTCGCGCTCAACCAAAAATGTCTGATGACATAAGGAGTGCGTTCATAATATATCGATAACTGACAGTTTACCTATTTGTCAGTCAGATGACAGAGTAAACGCTTCTCTTATTTATTTTCAATTTTTGTTTTAAATTACATATGGTCAATTTTCCAAAGTATTTCTCCAATTATTTTTATATAAATTCTTATTGTTTTATTTTATTAGTTTTTGTATTTTTAATAGAATCAAGTTAATAAATGCTTTATCTTATACAATATTCAAAAGGGCGTAATTCGCTTGGGATTTTATGGTAACTATAAAATTGCATTTTACGACCACATTATAATGTATCTACATATATCTATTAAAAGCAACGATATTTTCAATTTCATTCGCAGATTAAATTTGGGTTGATTTCAATAAGTGATGTAAATTTTCAATTATGCTGCTTATTACAAAATCTACATGTGCAATAGTAAGTATGTGATGTTTAATTGAATTTAGGTAATTAGTTTTTTTTACTATTAGCCTCTAATCCTTACTTTATTGACTTTTATTGAGATAAAAAAAGTTGTTCATTGTTAACTAAAGTGGAAAAATACAGTGCCTACTTGATTAGAACTAAATGTCAATCCATTTGACAAATACAAGAATAGGGCATGTCAAGTGTCAACTGTCGTGGACATGCCCTATTGTTTTACCACCGGTTGTCAAAATAGTTTGTGACATCACGTGGACATGCCCTATACTAGGGAGAAAACAGGATTAAATACAAAAGGGATGAAAGTAACAAATCACTCTATACGGTCGACAGCAGTGTGAGTACCTAACCTGGATAAAGAATGGGTCGGGTGAACAACAATTCAATGAAATTACTGGTCTCAGTTCAGACAAATAAATCAAACCTTATCTCCAAATGGATATATCCATTTGGAGATAAGGCTCATTATAATGAGCATGATTTCATCATAAACACCCCTAAAAGTTACGGATGAGAAATATTATCAGATTTTTTCATTGCTTTCTTATATTATTGTTTTGAATTGTAGTTTTTGGGTTATATTGTGTATCAAGAGCAGAAAGTAATACTTTGACAGTCGATACAGAAAGTTAGCGGAGCACGGTAATCTGTCCAGACTACCAAAGGACTTTCTTCACGATTTTTTTACGATAACACCAAAATATAATTAGTAGTTTACATATTGCAGTTTCGTGTACATGTACGTAGTAGCATTGTCTAATTATTAGACAATGGTAAGTGATGTAACGATTGTTGGATTTTTCACATTCGCGAATGCTATTGCGAATATTATAAAATTTAAAAAAAATGGGGCGTAAAATGTTTGACAGGTTTGACGTTTCGTGTCGGCCATGTTCAAATTGAACCATTAGTCATTTTTCTTTTGACCACGCAAACCGGGTTAACAATACCATGATGTAACGGTTAACTTTTATGACGTAACGGTTTGTGGAAACTAGAAAAATAAACAAACACCTAACCTCCAATTAGATAACTACTCTGTCAAACTATCTCAGTGAGTTGGTTTGTGTGGTTGGTTATTATCTGTTACGTCATGGTTTGGAATACAAGTCAAGGAATATTGACTGGTTAACTTATAGTTAACCCGGTTTGTGTGGTTAAGTTCAAAGAAAAATGGCTATTGTCTAATATTATTATGAAGAAATATTAGACAATGATTGAACATAGCCGAGCCGATATTAGTTAAGTGAATGAATCTAGTCACAGAAAGTTCATTCTAAATGTTTTGATTTAATAAAAATATCTAAATTGTATTATTATTTCATATGCATGCATATAATAATTTCCGTTTTGATTATTAAAACCATTCGCTAAATATTAGCATTGTTTTTTCGAATGCGAATATTGAAAAGTATGCGGATATTCGCGAATGCGAATTATCCGTTACATCACTAGTACGTAGACAACATATTACATATTAATGTCAGTTATTTTTTATATTTACCGCCTATTTCTCATTTAATTATTACGGAAAATACTGTTGGAACATTGGATACTCTATTCTATCAACCAAAAATAATTTTTTTTTGTTTTTTTTGTAGATCATCCTCATCATTATTGGATCTGTAACTGTTCATGAATGTCGTACAATCCATCATCATTGCAAAAACAATACAGCAACACCTAGACAACTATCGTATAAATTGAGAACTGGATCTGGCCTTATTGGAATTGGTAAAGGTATTGCAAAAGCCGGTGTTTCTGTGGTAGAAAAAATAGCAAATATGCTATTAGGTATTATGGGACATGGCCAAGATCCTCCTATTATTGAATTCCATCATCCACCTAAACAGCAAATTCCTAATAGGGATGGTTCCATAATCTTTGTACCTGCCGGGGAAATACTAGTACCTAAAGGATCAATTCCTTATAATAAATATGTGAAATGATGAATAATCCTGTTCCGCCGTTCGGCTGAGCCAGTAGGTACCTATTTCAAATTACCACAACTGGAACTTAGACAATTTATTATAATTCAATAAAGCAGTACCTACTTACATAATGTTTGCTTATTTTTATGTTCATCAAAGTAAATAGCTTCATAAGATTTTCCAATTAAATCCAGTAGTATCTAAACTTTGTTTAACCATCCTTTGCCGTTACGTCATAATCATTAATCGGTGACGTATTCTGCTGTTCTACGTTTGTTATAGTCCATTTAATAACCAGGAGGAATATTTTGAAAAGCCTTACTCACACCACTAAAAGCTACCAGATTAGTTACTAATAGGGTGTGTTCTGAAAAAGTAGTCAACAGTCCAAATCCATCCAAATCTATTAAATATGCATTGATTGATAAAAAAATCAGCACCCATAGCCATAAGTCGATTTCTTGTCTGTTTAGTAGATCATTCAGATGTTTATTGTAGATATGAGATGGATGTATTCGGTTTTTGACGGTCCTAAATGACCTTACATTGTTTTACCGGACTAAGCGAAGAGCTGGTACTCGAAGTAGAAGGATCTATAATTGCTGATATTCAATACAATTGCTTACTGAAGTTTTTAAAGGAACCGTTTCAACATCTACGTATAATATCGATGTTCATGCAAGAATTTGAGAAATTAAGATGTAAATTGAAAAATAACATGGTTTTATCTTCTTAGTTTTAGTTTTAAATTAATCTTAGTCTTAATTTTGTCTTGCATGAATCCACCTTTAAAAGGAACACTTTCAACGAAACTGCGTAAAAATAATGAAATAACAAGAGTGGATGCGATGACATAATTAATTATATATATCTGTCAAAACCAAAACTATCAAAAATGGAAATTATTAGCTGATGTCAATACTAGAGTGTTGTGTGAAACTGGGCGGAATCTGACCAATCAGAGGTCTACAGAATTACCAACTTAATTCAAATTACTCCTCCTGGTTTTTAAATTAGGTATAGTTGATATAACGGCCTGCACGTATTGCAGGCTAAATAAGCTGGAGATGGCTCAAATCAGTAGGTAGTACCTAGGCTAGGTAGCCGGTGATACCTATTCTGTGAACAAATGAATCCAAACAGATGAAAAATCCACTATTCACCTTTTGAGAAATAATCTCCTCAATTACAGGGAATATTTCAACTCTGCAGGACCTCCCCCATATCATTTGAAAGATTCATGTCATAGATTTATGTATAAAATAGAATATATCTTTGTTATAGGTAACCTGAATGTCATTATAATGAGAAAAAGTCAATATAATGAGATAAGTCATTATAATGAGATAAGTCATTATAATGAGATAAAAGTCATTATAAAGAGATAAAAGTCATTATAATGAGAAAAAGTCATTATAATGAGTTTTCAAAAAAAGAAAAGTGTGCGTGACACCAGGGTGCTTTCGTATTATCCTTTGTTATTGTCATACATATTATCCATCTTAATGATTGGTGTTTTCTTAGTGTTCTGTATTATGGAACCGATGACTTTTATACAGTTGAACATGAAAAAACTTTCATAAGTTTATGAAATAAAACAATATTTTTTTTAATAAAAAATAAAACGCGAGAAATAAGGTCAATCTGAATAATTTAGTTAAAACAAATAAAACGTCATTTTAATTATAGAGATCTATTGTAATCAGAACAGATTCTAATAAATAAATTTACAATATAAATAATATCGTATCACATTCAATAATTAAATATTACTACTCAGTGTATCACACGCCATCAGTGATTCCATTTCTATATACTGAATGATTCTCCGCAGCCACACGTGCCTTTTATATTTGGATTATTAAAGACGAATTCAGAACTAAGCTTACTCTCCACATAATCCATCTCTGTTCCTAATAATGTTAACTGAGCCTTTTTGTCAATAAATACTCTAACTCCGTCTTGTATTACCTCTTCGTCCATTTTTTCTACAAAAAAATTATTGTAAATGTTTGATAAAATATCAATTATTAACATAAAAAATAGAGCTGATGATAATACGACGTATCATAGGTAAGGGGGTTGCCATTTAATTTTCTGTCGTCATAGTTCACCCTCTTTACCCTAGAAACGGTTATGACATTTTTTTTATATCTCTCTTCGTTCGCGAGGTATGGCACATCGTAAATTTTAAAACTGTTTCCTGTATATTAAAGCTCAATAAATTGACTAAAAAATGGAAACATGAATAGAAAAAGATGGTGGTTGTAGTAATTATGAGGAAGAAGTAGTTGAAAAATCAGCTTTCAAGATTAAATTTAAACAATATAGCCACACAAAGGTTTATCAACTAAAGGAATATACAGAAATAGGCCTTTCAAATAAAAGAAAAAAACTACCAGAATATAATTATTGTACAATACTAACTAGTCAAATGTTTTGATCCACCTTCCTTAATTCTCAATTTACAAGCCATGCGAAGCAGTATTTTCATACAGTAGAATTAAGATGAGTATATCAACAAATCAAACATACCTAGGCACACTTAAAACCAAAGCTAAAGCAAATGATGATCCTAAAAGATATCAAGATATCAATGAACATAAAGTGGGCACTCTTTTTGATGAATGTTAGGCCTAAAATGGAAAACAGAAAATTAGAAAAAAAACCTCTTTCCAGCCAACACAAATCAGAATAGAATATATACAAGGTGAAACAAAAAGATCAGTAATAAAATATACTACTTAATCTGGGATGAAAATAGGGTCAATTTAACCTTACATGTTCAAAAGAGCACATAAAAGAGGAGGTTGTTCAGGCATACAGTTTAATTACTCTCAATTCTTGGATAACTCATAAATTGTTTTCCTTATTTTTCAAGATAATTTAAATAAAAATTGACATTACCTTTTTTTTCTACGTAATTCAAGGTATAGGACAAACCATTACAGCCTCTTTGCCGAACACCAATTTTCAGACCAATCTAAATTATAAAAAGCAATTTTTATAAATTTGAAACTTCATTTATGGATCCAATCAACATTATTGCATCTCTCAACAAAAGTACACTTTTCCCTTTGAAATTTGTTATATTTTGTTACATAATTACTTTTTGATAAATCTTTATAATCAAGATGTACGGTACTGATGGTAGGTGGATAAGTAAAATATGCTGGAACAGACCAATGGAGCTTTGATTTCAATATTCAAAAGCAAAAGCAAAGTTAGTTTATCTTTAGTTGACTGCAGGTTCTTGGTATAGAAAAATTTTTTGTAAATTTTGTATGAAATTCTTTAAAAGTTCACAGCCTATTTACATCATTACTTACATATTGTTTTTTATCTTTAAGAATGTCTTTAATTCGATTAACTGCTGAAGGAGTCTAAAAACATACAATTAAGTTGACTCTTTGTTTAAACCATTATTTTTAAACTTACCAAAAGTAAGGCAGCTCTTGTTGGTAATAACGTTCGCTTGACTGCTCTCACTGTGGCAGTTGCTACAACTTTTGTTGCCATATTACTATAAAATTTTATTAGTTACTTCACATACAATTTCATATAAATTTAACAGGTCAAATTAATTAGGTTACCACAAAATCATAGATAATACAAGACCACAAAATATTTGGTTATGATTGATTAAATATCTATGTGTTTGGACGTGACCCATGGGATGTAACAGCACTAATAGTACACGTAAACGTGTTTCTGAGCGGACACCATAGAGAAATATAATGCGGACACCATGGAGAATATATAGCGGACAGAGAAATACTATCTGTGTAGTAATTATGGCAAAGTTTAATGAATTTAACTTATCTGGCTTCAAGCGCAATGAAATAGTTTCAAATTCATTGCTGCAAACAGAAGAGGCCGAACTAAAGTGAAGAAGAAGTGTACGTCGCACGGAATCCGTGGTACGGCTTATGTTTGACATGTTTATGTTTTATTTTTATAATAAATAGAGGTTATAAATAATAACTAAAAATGTTTCCTAATTTGGTTAAAAAGGAAATTGACGATAAACATTTATTGAATATTAAAAATGACCAAACTGAAAAAATTAATGAAATTTTGCTTCCAATAAAACAAGAATTTGGTGTTGACTCAAAATCTGAATTCCCATTTCAAAACTGTAATGCAACCATTAAAATCCAAGGATATTATAGTCAAAAGTATGTAACCGAAAGGCGTGAAGGTTCTGGTCGACTTAGCGACCCTCGGAATTTTATGATAATTTTAAATTTGTTTGAAAGCTTACCTTAAATAAAGCAGATTAGAACAAAAATTTTCTTGGATCATCCAGAAATTACTTCAAAAATCACGATTTTAGTTCAAAAATTGGTACTTTTTCAACACTAATTTGTGCTATTTCACGATAAATATTTTCACTGCAAACAATAAAAGTTATTATCTTGAACTGAATTTGAATCTGTTTCACAAAAAAAACCGGAAGAAAATACTTTAATTTCACTAATTTTTAGAAATATTTGTGAGCATAAATATTTTCGTTTGACACTTAAGCTTATAAAATGACTCACTAAAATCTTATGTCTAGATATCCCAGGTTCACAAATTATGATCAGGTGATACACCTAACGTCGTTGTCAAATGGTCTACTTTTTCTTTCAGCTGAATTATTTATATTAATGTTATAGATTAGGTACATGAATATATAACAATATAAAATTATTTGCATCTATAATCATGAAAATTTAAATAATAAACATTCTTTTAATGTAGTGATTACCTTATATTTGTTCCATACATTGAATAAATGAGATTAAAACAAACTTTTGCTGGCCCACAGTCTGTTTCTTTTATCACGAATTTTAGTTCAATATGATAGAGGTTATTTTTTCTTTTCTTGCCTTGCTATTTCATTTGTAGAAAGCTTATTGTATAGAAACTTTTCTCAATTCAAACAATTATCACTCACATTCATAATGGAATCAACAATAAACGACAGATTAAAAATCTCTTCTAGCGATTTTCACACATTATCGATTTGTTTTGAAAAGTTTGTAGGCAAGATCCTTTCGTTTCGGGGTGCGGTTGCGCCAATTAACAGCTGTAGTAATCTGCGCCTGCGCCCGTTACACGCCGCGAAACTTTGATTTAGGTATTCAATAAATTATTCCTTTTCTTCCAACGAAAATACTGGTGAAGACTCCTTTGTTATTTCTAATTGCATTTTTCTTCATACTGTTGAGTTTTATTTGATCTGTATAAGTATTTAATGATATTCTGTTACACTTTGATCTGTGTCAGTTGGTCGGGAAGCGATATGTGTTGAATTAATATAAACATTTTTTGCTCTAGTAGAAATCCCATTAAGTCAGTCATTTTGAGGTGAAGAGATGAAGAAAGGGGAAGGAACATACATATGTATTCCCTTCCCCTTCCAAAAAAGTGTCTAATAATTTGTATTCCACATGAAAGCGCGCCGGGTCGACGTTTCGCAATTCGCGCGCGCGAAAGAAAGGGGAAGGAACATACATATGTATTCCCTTCCCCTTCCAAAAAAGTGTCTAATAATTTGTATTCCACATGAAAGCGCGCCGGGTCGACGTTTCGCAATTCGCGCGCGCGAAAGAAAGGGGAAGGAACATACATATGTATTCCCTTCCCCTTCCAAAAAAGTGTCTAATAATTTGTATTCCACATGAAAGCGCGCCGGGTCGACGTTTCGCAATTCGCGCGCGCGAAAGAAAGGGGAAGGAACATACATATGTATTCCCTTCCCCTTCCAAAAAAGTGTCTAATAATTTGTATTCCACATGAAAGCGCGCCGGGTCGACCTTTCGCAATTCGCGCGCGCGAATTGCGAAACGTCGACCCGGCGCGCTCGCTTCGCTCGCTATATCAATGTCTATCTATATACATACATATGTATTCCCTTCCCCTTCTCAAAAAAAGTGTCTAAAAATTTGTATTCCACATGAAAGCGCGCCGGGTCGACGTTTCGCAATTCGCGCGCGCGAAAGAAAGGGGAAGGAACATACATATGTATTCCCTTCCCCTTCCAAAAAAGTGTCTAATAATTTGTATTCCACATGAAAGCGCGCCGGGTCGACGTTTCGCAATTCGCGCGCGCGAAAGAAAGGGGAAGGAACATACATATGTATTCCCTTCCCCTTCCAAAAAAGTGTCTAATAATTTGTATTCCACATGAAAGCGCGCCGGGTCGACGTTTCGCAATTCGCGCGCGCGAATTGCGAAACGTCGACCCGGCGCGCTCGCTTCGCTCGCTATATCAATGTCTATCTATATACATACATATGTATTCCCTTCCCCTTCTCAAAAAAAGTGTCTAAAAATTTGTATTCCACATGAAAGCGCGCCGGGTCGACGTTTCGCAATTCGCGCGCGCGAATTGCGAAACTTCGACCCGGCGCGCTCGCTTCGCTCGCAATATCAATGTCTATCTATATACATACATATGTATTCCCTTCCCCTTCTCAACTTATTAATTTTTGTTAAAAATAGATTAGTAATTTTGTTCACCTATACCTACCCTTTATGGTACAGTTCAAAGATCAAATAATAATGTGGTTCCGTGGCGCAGCCTGTAAAGGCGCCACATAAGATTTTATACAAATTGTGCATGCCGGGTTCGAGTCCCGAGAGGTACATTTTTTTTAAACTTTTTTTTAAATCAAATTTCTTTTCCTAGAAAAAAAGTGTATGTAACTCTCATGTAATGTTTATTAATACATCCTTAGGCTACGTATTATATGTTGATTTTTTATCGTTTAACATAAGCTCAGTCTAAGCTTTTTATATTCAAAGGTTAACATGAGTAAATCAATTCTTCTTTTTTCGTCTGATCGATCGTTTTATGAAAACTATATTTTCCCATATATTTAAGTGAAAATTTGTCGAATGTGAAATAATATCAATATAAATATAAAATACTATGTTCTTTATATAGGACAAATATTTATATACCTACTTATCGGGACATTTAACGTTAATTTTTAACTAAAAATCACGAAAATATACGTTTTCCATTTTTACTCTAACCATATATAAAATAATTATAGTCAGTACCTATGGAACATACAATATTAAAATATTACTTCCAAAAAGTACATTTTGAATACATATATTTTAGATAATAAATACTAAGTAAGTACATCGGTGTTATGTGAGAATCAAATATAAATCTAAAATCTTGGTGTTATTTTCAAGCCGTAACGAGTTAGCGAAATAAAAACTGGCAGCATAGCTCATTCGCCGCTCCTTCTAAAATTTGTGACCATTCGATATCTAGACATAATTGTCAAAAAATGTCAAATATTTACGAAAAAATGGCGGATTTTAGCATTTTCAATTGCGATTTTCTCTCTCAAAAGTGGATGATCCAAGAATTTTTTTTTATTAAAACGTTCTATATCCATAGGGCTTTCTATTAAAAAAAAATCGTTGCAAAATTCCGAGGGTCGCAAACCTTACCGGACCCGTACTCACATCTTATTATTAGGTATTTATTATATCCAAGTATTCTTGTATAGCCTGGAATACTAAAACTCAATTTCACTCCAAGTTCCTAAACTTCTTGATGCTGTCATTTGTTGATTACATGCCAATGCTTATTAAAGTCATTCAACTATTTCTTTTATTTTGTTGCAATTTGTTCCTCATTCCCTCAATTTTGTAAACAAAAGTTGTTAATGGAACTAAATTTAAAATTTGGCACTTCTATCTAATTAATTTTTATAGGACAACTGATAAATAACAAAAATGTGAAGAAAATGAAGAATTTGTTGGGCATCATGGTTTGCACATTTTGTGGAAAAATGTATGTTGAAAACATGGAGTTTGTTAATCACCTTTCAAACTATAAAGTCAGGAAAAGTAAACTATCCAATCCAAAAAACAAGATATCAAGTGTAATCAGCACAACCAAAAAACATTTGAAATGTGCTGCCAATAATGATTTAGTAGCAAATATAAAAGAAGAAATGGTAATTATTGAATGTAATTTGAAACAAGAGTTACAGGAAACACCAAATGACAATAAACAACAATCTATTGGAAATAATTTAAATGGGGAAGAAATTGACACGTATTCCTTCAGGTGTAAAGGCTGCTTAAATTCATTTACAGATAAATATCTTTTAAATAAACATGTTTGCAGATGGAGTGAAGAAAACCCATTTCAATGTAAACTTTGCTGTAAATCTTACAGGAATAAAAGTGGATTGATTATTCACTTACGTTGCCACACTGGGGAAAGCCCATTCAAAAGTGACATTTGCCCAAAAAGCTACTCAGAAAAAAGTAAATTAAGTATGCATATAAGGCAGTTACATACAGAAGAAAAACCATATAAATGTGATATTTGTTTAAAATCGTTTTTCTACATGAGTGGCCTAAAGAGACACCGCCGTTCTCACAGTATTGAAAAACCATTTCAATGTGAAATTTGTTCTAAATCGTACAAATATAAAACAACTTTAAGTACACATCTTCTTAGCCACACTGGAGAAAAACTGTTCCAGTGTGTCTTTTGTTTGAAAAGCTACAATGATAAAAACAAACTCAATATGCACATCCGTTTTCATACAAAGGAAAAACAAAACCATTGTAACATTTGTTCAAAATCGTTTTTCTTTTTATCTGAGTTAACCAGTCACAAACGTTGTCACACTGGTGAATATCCATTTAAATGTGAAATTTGCTTAAAATCATTTAGACAGAACATAGGATTGAGTATACACATGCGAATACACACTGGAGAAAAGCCATTTAAATGTGAAATTTGTTTGAAGCTCTTCAGGTATAAAAGTTATTTGGATATGCATAGACGTTGTCACACCGGGGAAAAACCATTCAAGTGTGAAATTTGTTTTAAATCCTTCAGGCATATACAAAGCTTGAATAGACACATTCAATGTCATACTATATAATGAGAAATTATTTACTAATAGCATGAAAACGGTGACCGATTTTATTCTAAGATAAAGAAAAAGCTTTAGACTGTTCCAATGACAGTTGAAAAATACTGTGAAATAATTGTTTTACAAACAAAAACTCCCTTCTGATTTATATATGTTCATTAATTTTCATATACCTCATGACAGTTTAATAGTGAATAGTGTTTTTTGCAACGATCATGTAATGATAGCTCGTTTCTTAGAGCATGGCGAGTTTCGTATATAATATATGCGAGTGTATAATGGCCATTACATGAAAGTTGCATAATAGTAGTTTTTCTTCGATCGTGGGAGAAGTTACACTATTTTGACCTGTTTTCAATGCGCAAAGCTCAACATTCCCGAATAGTGGGCAGTTGCTAAGAAATTAGAAAATAACAGTGCGGTAATATTCTTACCGCACTGCTGTAGCGTGCGGTAATGTTATCAATGGATTATTACAATAAAATGTAACAAAGTATGGCTTGAATTTTTATATTGATAAAGCTGTTATGGAAGAAATAAAAGAAACATCTAATTTTTAACCATATTTTTGAACACAAATTGATTGTTGTTAATATTTACATGTATTGTACAGTTTGTATAATTTGTAAATTATACTGGAGGGCAAAGAGAATTTATATACGTTGAAGCTGCATGGCTGATTGTTTGGTTTATCTCGTTACCACCACTTCTATATTCCAATATGAACATGAAGAAATGTATCTAAACTTACTTAATTACATTCTCAACGGAATATTTTTCAAATGTAAATTAACGATCGAAGAAAAAATAGTATGTGTTATTCGTGGGAAAAGCATATTCCCAAACTCCTGTGTTACCAGACTCGTCGCTATGCTCCTCGTCTGGTAATCATCACAGTCATTTGGGAATATGATGCTTTTCCCACTAATTATACAATATACTATTTTTCATATTTCAAGTTTTCTCGGATTTGCCTGGTAATATGTTGTCAACTGCATTTTCAGCTTTTTCTCTAATTTCTGGAGGCGTCAGAGAAAATTTTTCGTTATTATTATTTTAACACAAAATCACAGATTATAAAATAGAACAGATGCGAAAGCTTGACAGAGAACAGTAAAAAAGAGAGAGATGGGTGGACATACCCATTTAAAGGTCCATCGTCATATGTCGACTCCGTTCGGGCCTCTTCGCGAAACTTTTCAACAGGGTTATCAATTTGCATAATATTTCCCTCAATTCACGATCATGCGTCGAATATTTTATAAGCATTATTTTTAGTGTGATAGTTATACAAATACAAATATTCGACAATTACTTGTTTTAAATCAATTTCATTAACATTAAAAGAATTCTACAATTTAAAAGATTATAATGTATAAAAATCATACCATAAATATATACTTTTTTTCACAAACCATCTTTGGCAACCATGCACAATAACCGTGACGGTTTGGCTCAAAAATTAAAATACAAAACGTCAGTTTTGACACTTCAGTTTGAAGGTTGTCAATCCGCGATATTATTTGTGTTATTCGACTAATCGATTGTAGGTTGTGGTAATATTAACTGAAAATAGTGTACATTAGTATATTATTTTTATAAAATGAATAAACATCACGGGGGAGTGTATTGTTCATACAGAGACTGTCCAAATAAATTTTATTCAGAAAGAAAAGTGAAGAACCGGCACTGGAAACTGTTATTGTTTCCAAGTCAACATTGCAATTTGGTAAGAAATTCTAAAAAAAATTTAAACTGGCGACATCGCGGCCATACCGAGTTAAAGGTCCAAGGTCATTGAAATCGGATTCGAAAATCCTTTGATGTTTTGCCGGCATTCGTATCTGTTCTCTTCTATAATCTGTGACAAAATTCAATTATTTAGTTTAATATTAGTAACTTATGAAAATCAAAATTATTTTACAGCTGTCAAATTAAGTGTCACTTAATAGGTCTGTTCGCCTGCAGTAAAAGTGTAGCACTGAGCTAAATAATTTTGAAAAATTCAGGTCTAGCTGTGAAATAATGCGTGTAAAATTGCTAAATTTAGGAATATCTATGTATATTGCATTTGTATACTGCAGGAAGCATTAAAACATAATTAAAATAAATAAAATCGTATAGCTCAGTGCTACATTTTTATTGCAGGGAACAGACCTAATTTAATTAATTTCAGAAATGTCAACCAGGTATCCATGGCTGTACGTATGTCTCATTCCTATTGGCTTAAAAAACCTGTATTATAATGATATATTATATTTGTCTTTTAATAAGTATATTATAAAACAGGAGTAGAAAAATATTTTATTTCAACAGTTTATTATTAATTTAAATATTAAAACATTGAATAGTTAGCAGTTAAAATTACAGCATTTACAACTTAGACACAATCTAATAAATCTTGTGTATTAAAACTAATCTTTGGAGAATCATCTTCTAAATCATTTTCCATTGTTTTTTCAGGTTTATTATAATTTGAAGTAGATGGCATGTTAAGAATATCATTATCATCTTCTACTTTTTTTCTTTTTGGTAAATCAACTGTATCTTTTGTATCACTTAAGAATAAATCATTATTAATGTGTGCAAAAGATTTACTAGGAAGTGCTTTATCAATAGGTTCTATCTCTTCTTTATTAATTTCTTCGTCGGTATTATAATCTTTGTCACTGTTAGATGTATCAGATTCAGAAACTTCAGTCTTCTCTTGCTTGACAGTTCTTTTAAGATTTTTTTTAACTTCAATTTTAGGATTTAAAACTGGTCTGCCAGCTTTAAAAGCCTGTAAAGTTTGGGTTAAGTGTTGAATTCTTCTTTTCTTTTCATTTAAAACCAGTACAAAGCTACTAAGTAATTCTTGATCTTCTTTCCTTTTTCTATCAACCAACTGTGAAAATTCTTGTTCCAGTATCTTATTACCTAAAATTAAAGCATTATCAATTATATGTCAATATTCAAAAAAGTTTAGAAAACAATATAAAATTCCAATCTATACTGTATGTGTGTGGAAGGAAAAGGGCTTGGGAGCAGATTTATGAGATAATTAAGATTATTTAGGGCATTGAGGTTATTCCTAAGATTATATTGTATCAAAGTTCTAATACCATACAATGTAGAACTTAATGTTATTGTTAGGTGTTACCTTCTCTTAAGGTGCCTGCTTCTTTCAACAAAACAGCGTTTTGTTGCTTCAGTTCTTCATTTTGTGTGGAAAATATATCTATTAGATCATAAATACAATCAGTGAATTTTATCTGAAATTACATAATGACATTAAGGTAGTTATCTTCAGTATGTTTCTTGTGGTGCATTCATTATTTTTTTTTGTTATTTTAATCTACTGCTTGAGTGCTTGTCAAATGTTACTCCACAATTGATTAATGGCATGTCTCTGCTTCTTATGTTTTCAAATTTTGTTACTTATTATAAAATAAGAATTTACTCACTTCTTTCACTTGACATGAAAAGTATTTCAGTTTAAATTTATTTTCTTTGCAATAACAAATAAGTTCCTTATTATTGAATTCTATTTCAAATTTTGATGGAGTGTCATCTACATACTTTTTTAATGTGGAATAGTAATCTTCTGCCTGTATATTGAGCTGATCGGCTAATTTAGTTATATCATTCCAGGTCAACTAGAATCAAATCAAAAATGTGATGTGTATCAATTTTAAAACATTGATAAAGATTATGGATCCATTCTATGGAATGAGACAAAGTCTTAGGTCAAGTGTATCAAAATAATTAAATTAATGGATAACCATTCATTTCCGCAATGTACTTTGCTCAACTAACAATACATATTTAATTTACCAGACATGCATTTAGACAACAGGCTTAGTGAAATTCTAAATTAGGAGTTCCATAAAATTTTATAGTTGATTTAGTTAGTAGCTGCACGAAATATTGTTGAACTGACCATTTTAAAACAGATTTGGATAAAAACAAACTCACATCGGCTGTCCAAGCATTATTGTTTTTCAAAATAAAAGTACTGAACGAGTCACTGTTAAATTTAAAATACGTTTTAAACTGTTTATCAGAACTTTCCGTAATTGTTCTCAGCGTTGAAACCATTTCACAGTTAGGATAGAGTTTTTAGTTTGTTTTTGAGTAAATTTTCGTAATACAAACTTTATGTTTTGAAAAAAAGATTTAAATGCTGGTTAAAGGTTAACTTCTTCTTCTGGTTTCTTGACCTCTTATTTCACATCATCCAGCACTCCATTCCCTGTGATTCCACTATTTCCTCTTTTTTTCACATCTTGTCGCTAGTAGCCAAACTACCACCATAGAGAAATATAATATGTATAATGTTATTTTGTCTATGACTACCACAATAATTAGTTCCGACGCCCCTCTGGCGCGCTGTAGTGAACATGATACCATAGAGAAATATTACTACTAAGGAAAGACAACTATGTTTTATCTATGATGACCATACGTCATTTGTCTTGTATTATCTATGGTCATTTGTGACTTTTGTGAGCTTCGATTCGTGCGTGCACCTTATCTATGGCTTCGTGCTTCTGCTTCGTCTAATGGTCTAAAAGAGGTTTGGTTTGTCAGCGTCTTTTGCTGGCATAGAAAAAAGTATTTTGCTTCAATTTTAGTTATATCTATCAAAATATCCAGAAACAGGTTGGTTTGATAAATGTATGAAAAATTAAATTTTAAATAAGCATCAAATTCTTTCTTTTTATCTTCAAAACTTATTTTTAGACGAAATATGGCTAGGTATAGGGAGTGGGATCTTACATGTAAGGTTTATGTTGGAAATTTAGGATCGTCTGCTAGCAAGCATGAAATTGAAAGTGCATTTGGAAAATATGGGCCATTACGAAATGTTTGGGTTGCCAGGAATCCTCCAGGCTTTGCATTTGTCGAATTTGAAGATCCTCGAGACGCAGAAGATGCCGTTCGTGGTTTAGATGGAACGTAAGTCTATAGTTAGTCTTTATCTTTAGAATATCAGTACTATTCTTTAACATCAAACTCACCTATTCTAATGTTGGTTAGGTTTTGCTAATTATTGATTTTTTCCTGTATAGCTAATACTTGAACAAACTTTTCAAATTCAGCTCAAAACATATTACTATTGACTAATCGACTAGGTAATTTGTTAGTAGTTCTTTTCAAAAAGAACCTTCAAATATTTGAATATTATATTTTCAGAAACCATAGGTATTTGTTGAAATTGATACAATCAATAATGCTTGAGACACCAATTAATCTATGAAGTATAGACTTCAAGTTTTCTACCACCATAATTGATTTTGGTGAGAATCTAATTTGGAAATTTAGCTTTAATATATTTAATAATAAACTTAAATTTGTGTAAATTTTAGTGGATATGTAAAACTTTCAATAACCTTTAGTTGAATCAATAGACTGAAATTTTCTCTTCGTTTTGATTTACAGGATTTAAAAATTACTCATTGATGTCTTTTTATTTGTGTACTTGCAAACTTACTTCATATTAAAAATATTATTCTGATATTTCAACAGACGCTGCTGTGGCACCAGGGTAAGAGTTGAAATGTCTAATGGTCGTTCTAGAAGAGGTGGTGGAGGAGGTGGGGGAAGAAGAGGACCATCTCGATATTCTCGGTATGTATCTATAATGTTGCTACTCTACTTCAGATGGTCATTTAGTTAACACACAAATAATATCTTTAAAATAATTGATAGTAGTCTTGAAATATTCAATTGAATTATATTCTTTCAAGTTATTTGAATAATACAATTTGTTTAAGAGTAGTCGTTGAATATATGAAGGCGATTTTAGTCTCATTACTTTTGCAATGTACAATTATCTTGATCAAGAGTATGTACAGTAAATGATGATTTGTCAGATTCTACAATAGTTAAGCACATGTCTTGAATTGGTGTTTGTTTTTTATTACAACTTGTATGCAATTCTGGGAGAATCTTTTTTTTTGCTATTAGGCTAACGTGTTTGAATATTTTTTCATTTAGCACAAAAAATATAATTGAAACTAGTTACCTAGACATTATTTGTGAGTTTAACAAATAAAATATTTTCAAATTGTATTGAAATTCTACCCTAGCAGTTAATTTCAATTGATATCTAACAAAGTAATTATAAATTTTTGAAGTGACTGTAGGTGGCTATTTCAGTGCAACTTGAATTGATAATAAAACACCTATAACGTGGTTTCGCGCTCATATTGCAGGCCTTCAGCCCCACTGCTGTTATCCTTCCTCCAACCACGGACCATCGGTCCGTTACACATCTTCACCTCACATCGACTAAACATCCATCCACCTTGACCTGTGGAGCTGATCACAGATTGTCATCAATCTTCTAATGAAAAATTATTTCTCTTCAATATCAATTCAACTACTGGTGTACAACTTTAATCTCGACGTCGACATCCGACAACAATCCACCACAGCATCTTTAATTTTTTTCACCTAGCATAGATACAAGTGGGAAAAACAAAGTTTCATTTCTTTGATGATAAATGCTTTGAAAGAATGGATTATTTCAGTAACTAATTTTAACATTATGACTAATTTATTATGAATAATTAATATTGTGCCAAGAAAATATTCTACATTTTATATCAATATCCAAAAGTTTTTTATATAAGTAGTTCAGAGTAAAATCTAATAAAAATTTGTCATATCAAAATATATTGGTAAATATTTATGATATAAGGTTGTAAAATTATTGATAGCAAGCTCTATATTATTTGCAAATCATAATCAAGTACACAATTTTAAAAAATTTGACGGGAATACATAATAAATAATGGCTTGGAGTGAGTGTAAAATGTGTACAATCTGTAGTGGAGAGCAGAATGTTCATTAAAATTGTTGGTACTTACCAAAAAAGTATGCACATTTGTAGATTAGTTATTTACCTTTTGATATTTGTGAAACTTTAGGAAAACATTCTTACTTTAAGTGATCAGAACTGGAACTTTTTAAATTTTGCGTTCTGTAGAGATCAAGCTATTTACAGATATTTCTGCTGGCTCCAGTTACTGCCGCTATCCTACATATTTTATACTGCTCTCCATTGCGAACCATTTTAATTGTATCTTCAATACTCAATCAAGAATGTGTATATCGTAATTTAACACGAAATTGATATAAAGCGGACAGTTACTAGTGAAGATAATGAACTTAATGTAATTGAAGAACATAGAACTTCGAAATCAACACTGGCATGGTACTGTACAGCAGTATTCCACCTTAGTAATTACTTGGTGTTTTAGATATATTTATCAAATGTGAGAATATTTCTTGCTATGAGCATAATAATAATAACTTAGTTACTTGGTTGAATAAAAAATGTTTTTCCCACTTTTATGCCAAGAAATTGCAGCTCCAACAAATCCATATCAAAAAAATGGTTTTACCTCATCGATGTTGGTTTGCCTGGTGGTTTGTACATTTCTGACAACAAAGCATCGAGACATACCCGCACAACCTAATTGTCTATTGCAACCCCTTCAAGTGAGATAACACCCGGTAGAAAATAAATCCCAAATGAAAAATCACCTGTTGAGTGATGTTTCCAACACTTTGAAATTCAAAGCATCAAGGAAAACATTGCTAAATGTGTAAGGACAGTATACAATACAGAAATATGTTGTTACATTTTTTTAATTACCCAGTACATAATTTGTTCGATGATTTTAAAATTAATATTAATGGGGGGGGGGGGAAATATTTAAAAACATGTAACAACAATAGATTAAGTTATCATATTCTCATCAAAATATAGAATTACTGTTTATTATTTTAGTGTTTGAAAAATCAAATTAACATTTAGATGATAAATGAACTTAATATGTTGGAGGTCACTTCTGTCTCAGGCATTAACTTTGAACTTATCAATCTTTGTTGACATATCATGGATACAATATACAAAATGGTTAAATACTTATTAGCAAAAATTCCAGAGATATGTCTCATTTCTTTTTAATTCAGCACTGAAGGCAGAACGCTGTGAAAATAGTACTAATAAAAGTTGAAAGAAGATTATTAGTCAGTACTCCACTACTTGACTGACAGAGTCAACAGAAAAATCGGCACACCCTTCTTGTTTGTTCTGAAATATTCGAAAAAGAATGAGAATAGAATGCAGAATAGATGAAAAATGTCATCAACTGAATTCTGTAATTCCCAACATCATGATTGGGGCTGTTGCATGTTCACAGTGGATTTAAAAAAAGTGATATCTTGATAAAATCAGTCGATGTAAAGTTAATGCATTTGAAAGAAGCGTTTTCTATTAACTATTGATAAAAGAATATTTATTTCTATCTCTAATTATTTTATACTCAATTTAAATATTAACAACCATAAACGATCAAACACTTTTGCTAATATTCAATTTTCTGACGGGTTTTATATAGAAAGATATTTGAAAAACTTCTTTTTCAAATAATGGTTATTCTGAGTAAATTTTTCTACATAGAATATGCTGTTTTAAGCACGATTAGATGCATATTAATGTCATAGACGTGTTATTAGTAAATTCAAGTGAAATGATCGCTTTTAACATGTCGGTAAATATTTTTTTTAAGGTCGAGATCCCCAAGACGTTCCAGAAGTCCTCGATCTCGTTCTAGAAGCAGAGATTCAAGAGGTAGATCAGATTCTCGAGACAGACGTTGAATGTAGAATTTCAGTGTATACCGAATTATGATTGTGGACAAGTATACAATAGGATTTAAGTTTTACATCTTTATATTTAATTTTGACCTAAGTATCAAAGTATAATTTTAATTATTTTCATTTTTATGTATTTTCACTTTATATTAGACTCTAATCGTTATTAATAATGATAACAATAAATATTAATCTCCCATCCAATTGTTGTTTTATTTCCCAATTAATAGGGTACAGGCATACATTTTGTTATTTCTGGGAATTGATGCTTTATCAGGTCTCCTAACATCCTTGCATGCTTATTTTTTCAAAAAAATATTAACTTTACTTTTAAAACGACTTTAAAAATCATAAAATTTGAAAGTCCGCCAAAACGCGTTTTATGTCATGAAGATGGCTGCCCCAACCGTTGACGTCACTCCTTGTTTACGTTCTTATTCGTTTATCACGCACTGAGTTTTTGTGAGCTAATTTGTTTCTGAAAGCTTTAAAAAACTACACTCCAAGTATGGCATATTGTTCCATAGTGTAAGTCGACGTCTATTAAAACTCCAGATAAAATATTTCTTACTTAACCTGGTGCAAAAATGCACTTAAGAGAATGGCATTGTGGTTGCAAGCTATACTTCGGAATATATTATACGATATTTCGACAAATACTACTGTTTTTGTTTATGAAGACCATTTTAATGTAAGTGCCTAATTCTGTGTTGGTAATTCTGCTTCTTTAATAGTTGGAGGTTATATACCTATATGTCTAGGAATAAACCGATTTCGTCCTGTTTTGGTACCCCACTTTGGTCTGTCAATTACATACAAATCGATTTCGTTCCAAAAAACGATGACGTCAAGGTAACTTTGGTCAAATCACATACCGAGATCTGCAGCACGGTTACTGAAATTGGTAGCTTTCTATCCCTGTCTAAAATAGTTTCTGTATTTCTTTTCATGTGTAAATATATTGTTCTATGTCAGTTTCATCAATCAGCTGGGCTATGCTGGGAACCAAAGGATTTCGCCTGTTATTGGTAGTTTACGTCATAGTGGTGACGTGGACCTATCAACCAAAACGGGACGAAATCGCCTTTTATTTTCTTACTACCACACATCAATTTTCCACTGAAAATGTGCAGAAATATTATTCATCAGGAATGAAATTCAGTGGGTACCCGAAAAGCACGATTAAGTCATTTTTGAGTAAATTCGCAAGAAAAATAGTGGAAACGGCTCGCGAGACAGTGACTTTCTTCACGTCGAAGAAATATGGTTGGTATATATTATATATAGTACATAGTTTAAATCGTATTTACGATATGCTTTAACTCCTTTTATTTCATCTGCATTAAAGCAGCTGTTTGACTTAATAAATTCAAGCAGCACAAATGATTATACTTTGGGCAAGTTATCAGTTTGTGCTTTTACAAAACCTTCGCTAGCCATATCTTTACTCACAAAATATGAAAGAATCGTCACTGAACTAGTGAATGAAATATTTCCTTCTGAAGGTTTCAAAATATCCTCGGAAATATCGAATATTCATGTCCACCTTACGTTGAGTTTTAGAAATACAAAAAAGCACACACAAACACGTAATGGTCTCAAACAAACATAAATGATATTTTTATATCGATGAAGCAATTAATAGTTAATTAAAATACAATATAAACACAAAACTACACATAACCTAGTGCAATACCGGCCATGTTGACAAAAGTACTAACAAGGTATGACATCACACGTATCATCGGTAGCCCAAAGTGGTTATACCGCGTGGTTCATTATATTTTCCTGTATTTTCAACTCAAAGGTTTGTTTCACTTCTAGTTTAGCAAAAAAAAACAAAATTTGTTTGTGATTTGTCAAAATCCAAATTTATTAAACTGTATTTTACTGACACAAATGAAATTTTGAATGTTAAAAACAATTATCAATAATAAAGATTATTAAAAGTACCAATGTTGAGACTTAATCCATACGACTTTTTAAATAATGCTATACTTCATCTATTTTTGCCAAATCAGCAATAAAACTTGTAATCTAAGACGGTGGCGGAGGCGGCGGTGATGACAGCAGTGTATTAACATCGATACCTGGGGGAGGTGGTGGAGGGAAACTATTTGTTGGCCACGCTGAAAATGGCGGAGGAGCTCCTGGTGGTGGTGGTTGGGATTGTGACCATGGTGTCTGTATCATACCTTGTGGTGGGCTAGATGCACCTGGAGGTGGTGGTGGCGGTAGAATACTTGGTGGTGGTGCTGGTGGCCAGGACATTGCAGCATGACCGGCCCACGATGGTGGAGGTAAGTTACTGTTAAGTAGAGGCATTGGTGGACAAGCTAACGGTGGAGGCATCAAGGGACGCGGCGGCGGTTGGTTTTCGAATATGTTGAAACCTGAAATATAAAATATAATGTTTGTTTGCGGTTTTATAATTAAAAATATTCTTACCAGTTTGTGGTTTGCGCTGTTGATTATTGCCGTTATTAACAAAAACTGGTTGTGGTGCTTCACCTAATTCAGCCATCAGAGACATGTATTCCTCATCGATCTTCGCTTTATCTCCCGGTCCCGGTAGAGGAGGTCCACCTTGTCCCGGACGTTTTGATCGACAATCTCGGGCTATATGACCAGCTGCTCCACAACTCGAACACACAATGCTATTTGTAATGTTCGGTTTATCTGGACACTAAAATAAATTTATTAATTAGCTAATTTGGCAAAGAATTTAAATTTAAAGCACGTAATTTTGTAGATGTTTAAGGATTTCGTTTCAAACAATGATCTAGTAAAAAAGGCTACTAAATTTTGGAATGCCAGATGACCTTTCAGATTCCAGTTGCCTTAGATGTTGACGAAATAGAATCGAATGTATGAATGGAAAGGTATATTTTATGATGGTACTTACCAACCAGGATTTGTGATCAGTGGCGCCACAATTATTGCATCTCATACCGTCATTTTCCCTCAAAGTGCCGTTTAACTGTGCCAACTCTCTTAGTTGCATTCTTCTGAGGTCGTTTTGATTTTCCGGTACTTCAACTCCTTGTCTTATTACTTCTTTAATCTGTTGGAAAAAATATTATATTACAAATTACCAAGTAATATTGAAAAAATTTACCCTTTCTACAGCTTTCTTTACACATTCAGGATTAGTAGCAGTAATATAAGCATGTAATGGTTCATCTTCGCCTGGAAGTGGTTGTCCGTCTTTTCTTCCAACCTTCCCTTCTTTAACTGAACCTTTTCCACGAATAATAATTTTCGCACCAGTGTCTTTTTCCATTGCTAAAAAAAGTATATTTAAATACAATGTTTACAAATTTAAGCAAGCAATTAATACTTTTCAACGTATTTCCTCTAGGTCCTATCAGAAGGCCAACAAAGTTTATTTCAGGGTGTTCTTCCTGAGGTATCATGACTTTATCACTAACTCTGGTTACCGGTGGCCTGAAATAGTTATTTATGTAACTAGTGTGTAAAGTAGCCTTTTTTTTGACGAATGTGAATGTTGTCGCATGAGCCGCAGGCGAATGCGACAATCACATGAGTCGAAAAAAAGGCCTTTACACACGAATTGCATACAAAATTTTTTCTACTATCGAAAACTTTATCAAAATACAGAAGTTTAAGTGATATGCTACTAGAACATTTTCGAAATATTTCATTTTATTTTTCCCACACTATTTGCGAAGTAATCTTCTGAGGGATCCATCTTTATAATTATAATAATCTAAAATAACATCAAAGTTTCCTAAAAATATTCAATACTTACATCAAAATACAATTGATTACCCTAGAATAGTCGAAAAATCTCAATTTAAACTTTAATTGTCAGATTCAATTCACAATTAAAGAAATGTCAGTCACTCACCGCCAGCTTATACCTATTCAGATACCTATAACTACATACATAATAATATTGGAACATTTACTTTACGCACTAGTGCGTAAAGAAAAACTCTTTACGCACTAGTGCGTAAAATAAGGTTTTACGCACTCGAAAGTGTGTCTAAAGTACCTACTTTAGACACGGTAGTAGAAAAATAACGTTTATATTATTGGATTTGTGAACAATTATACAGATAACTTTTGAATTTTGCCTTGTAGCACTGTGTTATGGGAATACCTAGGAAAACTTAATGCACTGGCGACAAAAATAAAGTGGATTCCAGGACACATTGGAATAGAGGGAATTTGTATAGCTCCAATATAAACAAAGGACAAATGAAACTCCAAGTCCAAACCACAATTTTTAATATTGTCCACCAAAAAGGACAAACCATTAGCACCTAGTTTCGGTGAAAATTAACATTAACATCATCAAGCTGTTTAGATTTCACAACCACATTTGAGAAGATGGATGATCTCTTGAAGCTCCAATATAATATTGGAAAAAAAGAGAGTTAATTCTTGGTGGCTACAAACTGTGGAGAACCAATTAATACCTAGGTAAATTTTTAACAGGTGTCCTGAAAATAATCAAAACAGCGAGGGAAAAAGGAAATTAGGTTGCTAGAGTTGTTTAAACACTCCATCTACAGATTGCGAAAATCCTTATGGAAACCTCGCCTCGGATTACACAAGTACGACAAGGATATATGAAAGAGAGAGAAAGAATTGGCGTGTATAGTTATTTCTCGAGGCTGGCAGTTTAAATGTGAATTCTCTCTGTAAAAGACAATGTTGCCGAATGAAAGTGTTTTGTTTTACCTACTGTGCATGACTTCGAAACAAAGTCAACGATGACGAGAGAAAAATATGATTTGTACAAATTAATATGCGCTTATGGCAGTAGCGGTTAAAATAGGGGGGGAATCAACATTCGGCCACTGGATTCTGAAATTAAGACCACGCCTAATTATTCTTTCTCTCTCTTTCAGCTGTTTTTCTGTCGCACTTGTATAACCCAGCACACTTCCAAAAGAATTTTCGCAATATGTATAAGATACAACTGTACATTTCATACTTACTTATAATCTAGAGGAGGTTTGAACTCTGGATTAATAGATTGCATTCTTAGTACAAGGGCATGCCTATCTTCTTCAAGACGCTTTCTGGTACGGAATTCTCGTGTATTTAATCGTTTTCCGTCACTACTATAAATCGGTTCTGGGGAAGGAGATCTGTGCATAAAATATTAAAAAATAGATCCTAAAAATTTTCAATTTTCAAATTTAACAGTATTATTTTGGGAATAAATTGTCAAAATACTACCAAAATGGATAATAATAACATACGATTGATTAGAACTTTCATTTAGTTGGTACCGAAAAAGATTTATACTGAAATATTCCAAAATATCGAATTGGATAGCCAGCTGATTGTTAAAACTGTTCGATTTTGGTAGTAAAAGGACCGAATCTTAGTATCCTAAAAAGAGCATAACCTAATAACTGAAAATTATTATTAAATGATTATTGTGAAACGTTTTAACTTGGAAATAGTTGGTCGAGATTTCTTTGTTGGATAAGTTTCTTCAATCATATTGCTCATAATAGTAATCGACGATAGTTCGCCTCTGAAATCAACATAGTTTATGAAAACTTGAGGGCTATTGATGTTTACTGTAAGTAAAATAATTAATAATTGATTGTCTACATATTTTTTTGGTCAACTAAATTGAGTCTAGAAAAAATGTTATTATAAAATTATTCCTATGGGTTATGGAATGGACAAAGTTTCAAATGTTTGGTAGATTAGTAATAGCATTTTGTTGACTTGGACTTGGAAAATTGATAAACACTAGATTGTTATTACGGTTTTTTGAAAAATAGCGCTGCAAAATAAAGTTAAGGAAATAGTTATCTTCTGTATGTTCCTTGTGTTATATTATTCATTCTTTTCTCTTTAATTACTTGGGAAATTAAAGAGAAAAGAAGGAAATAGTTGTTGAATGATTTTAAAAATTTCAACCCACAGTCCTTTCTGTCCGTTTCAAACTTCCACTTCTATAAACTCCGAACAACAAACTTACTATAGAAGAACAACAGCAAAAATCGCCTGATATTATTATTAGAAACCACATTTTTTCAAAAATAATGTTCTGTATTTTTGTTGTGTGTGTGTGTGAGGTTCTGATATTGACTGCGAATTTGATTTCTGTTGAAATGTACAATACTTCAGTGATTACTTTTATTCTTATTCATCCAAAAAAATAATTTTGATGTATTCACACGTTATGATTTTTGAATTCAATAATACTGAAGTTTATGAATGTACGTGTGTAAATTTGTGGAAGCTATTTAAGACATGCTATCAAGTGGGCAATTTGATTTGTCAGTGAATTTCAAATTTACCGTGCAGTAACTTGAAATGCAATACGTCATTTAGTTTTGATGGCCATTTCTGTTGTCAAATGTCGCAATTTGATCAAATGTTTATATAAAGTTTATTTACAATAAAAAGACGATGATGTTGCAAAGCAAAATATTGTGATGATGACAAGCTGTAGTTTTTTCCTTTACTATCCGAAAATTAGAACAGTCAGTCAGATCTTAGATTGACAGATCATATTTTTTTATTGGTCCGTGACTCGTAGGGCATAAGTCAAAAATATCTATTTGGAATAAAAAATGTTACCATCTCTTGACATTTACTGTTCAGTTGCCTCAGCGTTTTATTAACTACACACTGCAGATTTTACTAAATAATTAGTTATGAAAATAACTTTTTTTTATCTTAAAGAAACAATGAATTTAAAAGCATCAAAAAAATTTGTAAATATTAGATAGTGATCGAATGTCAATAACCGTCAAAACAAACTGGGGAATTTCACCAGTTGATCTGACAACGCCTGGAAGTTTTGCCAACCCGTAAGCTGAAAATTGCCCTGGCTGTTGAGGATAAATTGTATATACGGTTGGTGAATTAATATTTATTCTGATAAGCAGGAAAGTAACTAAAAATGACATCATCGTCATTTTATCGTAAAAATCCGTACCTAGTCTATGAATAAGTGGCAGTGGACAGGACCATTGTAAGGAAAATACTTATCAAACTCGAATAGTAAAAAATATCGTTTTCACAAAAAATTATTCGAAAGGTTGGTGAAAAAATGGAAAACCTTCCATTAAAAATGTGACATTTCAATTTTTGAAGAATCATTGGACATTTTAAAAACAGTGTACAATGTTTGAAGCATAAGTTATAGAGAAAAGAATAGTTTTTCAGAAATAAGTATTTATGCATTGAATGTGTTGGTAAAACTAGACTAGACTGGATTAGAAACGAAGGTATTTAGTATACAAAACCTCCTTCAGGAGATATGAAAATATTACGTTACAATAAAAAATGTAACGTACAGTGTATACTTTGGTCTGAGCAGATCTCAAAAATTTGAGATTTACTTTCAATATATTCTAATGATTAACCAGAAAATTGAAATGTCTTTTTTTGATGTAGTATTTATATAAAGGGAAATTGCAGAATCTCCTCATAAATAAAAAACTTTATTTCCAAAATGAAACAAATGGTGACTGAAAATTAATCAATTTATACTTTTCAATTATGGTTGTCACAATATTAAAATGTGTATTTTCCTTTTTTTTAGTAATTTACAAAAATCAAGTCTTTTTTAAATTGAATCCTAACTAATTTCATACTATAAACAACACTCTCAGTCCTTCATAATTGCAGGTACCATCTATGGAACTCTGTTTTTATTTCCTTGCAACTCTGACGAATAGTGAGATATCATTTTTGCACAAGTATAGATTTTCGGGTCCAGTATATGAATATAAAAGGCTATATAATTATAATGGATATTTTTTTTAATTTCTAACATTTTTGGTTGATTATTGTACCATTTGTTTCATTTGATAGAGAAATAAAAAAATTGTAAATGACTGTAAACGTTGGCAAACCACAGCGGCCATCAGGGCTGCAATGGCAGTGTAGAAACAGTCAGAGTATCATCCCCACCTTTCTTCCGGGTTGGCAGGAATGCCCAAGTCTCCAGATCGTAGTTTACGGCTGACTTCTTCAATCTGCAGCTGAACTGGAATGAAAACGGGTTAGAGGGGCATGAAAGCCCAATCGTTAGAAAATTTCATCAGTTTAAAATAGATTTTGTTTTATTACAGTGCTATTACGACCTATTGTTATTAATTAATAATGCAGAATGTTCCTATTTGGATTATAGTTTTCTGAAAGAAAATTTGTATTTAATGGAGATTGCCTAGAAAAATATTAGAAATTATTTCTGAAATGAAAATTGTGAATTACTTTTATTAATAGGATAATAGTATACATCATACGATTTTAAATTGTTTCTATATTCAAAAAGGCACTGTATTCAAAATATATATGAATATACATTATTTTTAAATCTAATTTCACTTTGATTACAGCAACTTTTTGACAATTTAAATATTTGGAAGTTGTTTACTATTACCTAATCAATTTGACTAGGTTTTTGCATCACAGATTGACAATTTGGCATATTTAAAGTGAAAAATAATAGAAATTGGTATGAAACCAAAAAAAAATAGAAATTAATTTGTTTATGAATGAGTAGATAATAAAAACATGAAGATGATTATGAAGAAATGGGTGAAATCTATTTGAGAAATTATTTGCAGAAATCTTAATGCCAAATTTAATTTCCCAACAAATGAAAATAATGTTATTGTAATAGAAAATGTATCTTATCATTCTAGAAAATTTTCCAAACAATATTGGGTCCCGCTCAGAAGTCAATGTATGTATATGTATAAAAAGCTGAACAACAACAATAATTTTAACAAAATTAAGGAACTTATGAAAATCAATAAACCATGGTTTCAGTAAATTTTATTAATTGTAAGATAAAATTTCAAGCTTGAAATTTTTAATGTTTGCTTTACAGGTGAATATAATAAAAAAATTGAAGTATTTGTATTGAACAAAAATAATCAATCTGAGATGCAAACAACACAACAATTAAAAAATATGACAAAGAAATACATATTATTTCTCATAATAAATAGGGCTAAAAGCAACACACTTCTGAAATAAGAAATTTTTTAAACCTGAAAAAATTTGGTTATTATGTAAATGAAGCTAAAAAGATAAACAAAATGTATTAAATTAAATATGATCAATATTGGGCCTGTGGAAAAATAATTATTAATAGGAAAACTCATGAAGGTCAATCTCTAATTTTAACTAGTTTATTTTCATAAAGTATTATTACAGTGAACTGTAATATTGTCCTATTAAAGTTTTTGAAAAACATTTTTTAAAGTATTGACCATTCAACTAGGAAGAAACAACTACTTCCCGGGCTATAGGACCCCACGGAAATTGGATTACACTTCAAAGTCAAACGTTGTTTCTTCTTAGTGTAACGGTCAATGTCTTTGAAAACTATTTTTCAAAAACTTATAAAGCAATAGAATAATTAATATTCTGTGATACATACAGTTTATTTTCATTTCTATGATTTGAGTACTTTTTTATAAATACTAAAAAGGTGTCTGGATGTTTTGAAGCAGATGTGTCAATATAGTATGAGAGAATATTGACAACTTTTAGTTCAATTCCATAAGACAAATTATTGAAAACTTTGCGAGCTATTTAAATACATTTAGTGGTTATTTCACTTTTTAAAGGTTTTAGGTAAAGTCAATCATAAACTTATATATTTAAACTTGTCTAAGCCTAGTAATTGATATTAACACAACCAAAATATATGAAGTACCACCCTTATGCATATTCCATTTTACCTCTGGTCAAATTTCCAACTTAAAATGGCTGAAATTTATTAATAAATCTCAAAAACTTAAGAGGAATACTTATTTTATTACCATATTATTATTTATTGCATAATTTTCTTCATTATACTACTAACAATTATATCATATTTAATTTGGAACTAATTGAGTAAATAACTAGAGCACATAAACAGCATGCTGTTTCAAACATCAGACATCTTATAAAAAAAAACTATAAAGTGAATGCTTTTTTATCAATATTTTTGCTGTCAAGTTTGAGTTATGTTTACATGTTACATTAGACAAATTAATACTCGACTATACCTTGTTTTTAAACTAGGAGGAGTATTTTAGGAAACCTGAAACACACCACTAAAAGTTACTAGATTGGGAGAGTGTTCCGAAAAGGTCGTGTTCCGACTTATAGAACCAATTGACACTAATGTGAAATATCTATTGTACTGCTCGCATTTGTCGTGACCAATGAGAGATCAGGGTATGTGTAAATACCTAATCGTAATTGGACTCAGGACATGCGGCCAGATAATGGCGAACACAGCTACCAAATGTCTCATTATTGTGGAAATATTGTGGTTATATTATGTGAAATTTTATGAATGACCATTTGATAATTTGATAAGTATAAATTAGTATAATATGTATAAAATATAGAATTAGTTTATATGTTAAATTATCCTTTATTTACATTGGAAGTTTAGGTATAGCACAAAATAAAGCTAAACAGGTTTTGATTTAAAAAAATACGAAGATATTGTAGGTACCCTAATTTGTGTAAAACTATTATCAAAAATAAGATTTTACTTGTTAACTTATAAACGTTGCTTCTCTGTCAGCGATAAATGATCCAAACTTAATAATTTCCTTCGTTTCGGGGGCGAAGAAAGTCCACTGGAGTACAATATTTGTCCATATTCAAAAAGTAACAAACCAATACAACAAAACAACACAAATACAATAATATGAGGTAATAAGTCCAAACACAATATGAAATAGCAAGCGCAAACAGAATGATAAACAGCAAACGCGCAAAAGTGGTAGTAAAGAATGGAATACTTTTATGTAAATAAACATAAATGTCAAAACTGACAAATAGTGTTGTCAGTTATATCAAAAGATCTGTGTGAAACGGGCGGCTATCTGACCAATAATTAGCCTGCAGAAATGCCAACTTAAATTCAAATCACTCCTCTTAGTTTAAAAACAGGGTATAGTCAAATCTATCACATGCCAACAAAAATATTTTCAATGTTAAAGCCTGAAGAAAATATTTTTTTTATTTATTTTTGAATATAAAAAAATATACTCACGTAAATATGCTTGCTCTTGATCCTTATTTAGGTTTTGGGGTAATATGGTTGGCATTCCTGGAATAAATATCTTTTCGTGTTCACTTCCTCCCCATCTAGAACGCTTTTTTTTCTTCCTTTCATCTTCACTACTACCTGATAAAAGCAACAAAATAACTTACATTAAAGTTTGCAATTATTCATGGAACATGCAATATTCCTGATCAAATGCATAGGCACAAAAGAATAAGATGAGTTCTATATATCAATAATTTGAATACAAAGTTAGTTTATCAACATTATATTATGACAACCTCATAAATAACCTTTAATATTTTTTGTTCGTATCCACATTAAAAATTGCATTACAATCATTGTGGAATGTAATGATTGGTAATAGTTGCAAGGGGGTTGTTGCATTGTTAAAGTATTGCTGCACTACATTGCAACTGTAAAACAGGCTTAAACCATTCAAAATTGCTGCAAGTTTGCATTTCTTCAATAGTTGTTTGTCACATGGCACTTGTGAATATTTAGTAACTACACACTATATTAAGCTATAATTTGTTGTTATTCCTAGCATTGATTTGAAAATGTAATATGTATCCAGTATGCTTCACATTTAGTGTAAAAAAGAATGCTTATTAGGCAAAACACAATACCTGTAGACATATTAGAATTACCATCTCCTTCTTTAGAAATAAGACTAGCAAAATTTCTGGTAGCTGCAAGCGTAGCCAGAGTTTCTGCAATCATTTTGTCACCATCAGGTTCTGGGGGAGTTACAGATCTTTCCCTTTCACGCCTTCGCTCCCGACCGCGACTTAGGCTCCGTTCTCTACGCCTGTCTCTATCTCGATATCTATCTCTAGAACGGCTGCGTTTTCTGTCTCGCCTGTCTCTATCTCGAGATCTAGATCGGTCCCGTCGTCTAGAAGAACCCATTTCACCTAACTACCAGTTTCAAGGAAACAAATAAATACTGCTAACGCTAAGCGTTCTGAAGTTATCAGTTCAAAAACTATTCAATATGCCTTGAGTTTATATTTTTTAGCGTAGTTAAATTGTATTGAAATTAAACACCTAGAACAAATTGGCGTATAATGCAAATATGCAATTTGCATGGTAGAGTGGACAATTGACAATTGACTTTTGAATTGACGTAAACTTCTCTATGGCTGTATCCAAGGTCCCTTAGCTGTATCCACCATAGAGCAATATACTATGATCCGCACTTTTATCCGCATGCCATTAATACATGGCCACCCATCTATGTGGCCACCATAGAGAAATATAATATAATAATTTTTTTCTCCGATTGGCAGCAAATATTAATTTTGCTGACTGATATCAATCAGCGAAGTATTACTTTTCCTGCATAGGCACGAAAGTGATTACTTTGCTGCCTGTGATTATACATTTCCATAGCAACCAACTAAAATAAAGAGATTGTGGGAATTGTAATAATTTGCATTTTGCAAATACAATATCCTCATGAACCATGAACAATCGGAGAAAAAATTATATGTTCAACTTTGCAGCAAAGTAGATTGACTGCCTTGGCTAAATTTCTAGCCTCGGCAGTCAATCTACTACTTTGCTGCCTAGTTAAACAAATAACTATTTGCTGCCTGTGATTATACATTTCCATAGCAACCAACCAAAATAAAGAGATTGTGGGAATTGTAATAATTTGCAAATACATTATGAAAAATCGGAGAAAAAATTATATGTTCAACTCGGCAGCAAAGTACCACCTACACCTACAACACTGGCCTTGCATCAATAGAGAACACATCCAGATTCTGATGGAACACATCTTATAAATTGATCCACAAAACAGTCTATAGTCTATAGGTTAGACTGTTTTGTGAATTGATCCGTGTCTACTGTACTGTCTGTATTCATCTATGGATCAGTTGAAAATGGCGGAAAGAACAGTTAGTATATATCAACAACAAACAAAACCTATAAAAATAATTAAATGGAAAGTACGAACAGGAACAAAAGTTTCAATAGGGTGTCCTTTATTAATTTATGATTTTGTTGATAACACTAAAGTAGAACAACGAAAATGGAAGTCTACGCAAGCCGGAATTGTGAATCAGATTGTAGTACGCGAAGGTCAGGTTATAGAACCTGGGTAAGTAGAACTGAATTTCGGTGGTCATGTATTTCAATCTAGGTTACTGCAAACTTTTATGCACTCACTATTCACCACCGTAATTATAAAACCACCAAACGCCTTTTACCTAAATCAATATTTCTAGATATAAGAGACTGATCGTTTTTATACTCCCCCATAAAAAAAGTGGTGAGGTCTGACAATTAGGGGGATATGTATAATATTTAAATAATTTTTCAGAGAAGTTCTTTTGAAACTGGAGGCATGCTCTCATCCTACAATAATGAATGACATGTGTGCAGAGTGTGGAGCAGATCTTCGCAAAAATGATGATATTACGACAGCATCAGTTCCAATGATTCATGCTATCCCAGATCTAAAAGTTAGTGAAGAATTGGCTCAAAAACTAGGAAAAGCAGATAATGAAAGATTACTTAAGGATAGAAAATTAGTACTATTAGTAGATTTAGATCAAACAATTATACATACAACAAATGATAATATTCCTCCAAATATAAAAGATGTTTATCACTTTCAATTGCATGGACCTAATTCACCTTGGTATCATACAAGACTAAGACCAGGAACAGAAAGGTTTTTAAAAAATATACATGATTTTTATGAGTTACATATTTGTACTTTTGGGGCAAGGAATTATGCTCATACAATAGCAATGTTTCTAGATGCTGATCAAAATATATTTTCTAATAGAATACTTTCAAGAGATGAATGTTTTGATCCAACCAGTAAAAAAGCAAATTTAAAGTAAGCTATTCTTATTATTGTTATATTCATTTATTATAGATTAACTTGATAGAAGTTACATTTGTAGTGAGTTGATTTATTAGGCTTTCCACTTGATCTCACCTATTCATATTTCACCTTACAAGAAACTAATGATTCAATTTTTTAGAGCACTGTTTCCATGTGGAGACAACATTGTATGTATAATTGATGATAGAGAAGATGTTTGGTCACATGCCACCAATTTAATTCATGTAAAACCCTATCATTTCTTTCAACATACAGGAGATATTAATGCTCCACCGGGCTTAGATAAACATGATAATGATAAAATTGATAAAGGTGTGGATTTTACAAAAGTTACTAAACCTATTAATTTGAAAGTTACCAAAAATGAAAGTGAAAACGAGACAACTGGTGGTTCAACTGAGAATACAAATGGAGATAAGGTAAGTATTTATGAATGAAAAATATATCTGTACTCCTTAATTGTATTTATTTATCTTTCACAAATTTTTACTTTAGCAACAAGAAAAGAATGAAGAAATTGTACAGAAAGAAAACGTTACAAAAATAGAAAACGAGTCTGTTGAAAAAGATAGTAGTGAATATATTGAGAAATCTGAGGATAATGGACCAGTAACAAATAGCAATGAGGAGACTGTAGAGAACAAAATTGATGAATGTGTTTCTTCAAATAACATTACAGCTGATATGAATAAACCCAGTGAAAAGCCGTTAATTGAAAATGACAAAGATAAAAATTCTATTGACGATAATGAAAATATTCAAGAAAAAAAATCAAATTCAAATGAACTTATAGAAATAGATGATCCAGATGATTACCTAATTTACCTGGAAGAAATTTTAAAAAATATTCACGACGCATTCTATAAAGAATATGATCAGTTGGAAGCAGGGATTGTACCTGATCTCAAAGAAGTTATCCCACAAGTTCGCAGTAACGTTTTAAAAGGTTGCCACTTGGTTTTTAGTGGCCTAGTACCAACCCATCTAAAGTTAGAGCAATCTAAAGCATATCTAGTTGCTAAAGGACTGGGTGCAGTTGTCACACAAGATATCGAGGATAATACAACACATCTTGTAGCCGTTAGGCCTCGTACAGCAAAAGTTAATTCAGGACGTAGGAAAAAGAAACTGAAGATTGTAACTCCTGATTGGTTGTGGTGTTGTGCAGAACGATGGGAACACGTCGACGAAAGGATATTTCCTTTAAATAGCAATTGTTCAAAAAATAGACATCCTCCTCCTCATTGCAGTAGTCCTGAGCATGTTGTTAATTATACCGTACATGGAAAACCTGATGTGAGAAAAAGAACACCCAGTGGAAAATTTATGGACACCATTAATCCTCTGATGTCCTTTTCCAGTGATGATATTGCCAATATGGATAAAGAGGTATGAACTTGATTTTATTTTATAAAAAAAATTCATAAATTAATTGCGTACTTTTTTAGGTGGAAGATATTCTAGATGACGAAAGTGACAGCAGTGAAAATGAATCCAAAAAGAAAGATTCAAGTGACAGTCGAATTCCAGATATTCAGAATTATCCGAGCAATAGTAGCAGCAGTGAAGATTCCCTCACAGGCGAGTATCCCAGAGGATATAAAAGAAAGAAGGACAACAACCTTGATGACCCTTACAATAGTACCGAAGATGAATCACCTATTGTTAAATTTCGAAGAGGAGAGGATATACAGGACATGTTGGACTATGATCAAGAGGATACACAAGATAGCATAGATCCAATTGATGAAGTTGACGATGGTGAGTGGAATATGATGGGAGCTGCTCTTGAAAGGGAGTTTTTATCAAATAACTGATGTTTTGAATGATTTAAATAAACTTGGGTTACCATTAATGAACTATTCGAGGTCGGTATGTGGTTTGTAAGAAAACAGTGCTTGTCGGAATTTGTTTAACAAATATTTACATGAAGATTTCAATGTCTTGTTCTTTAAGAAACCTCAAATTTTAAATTTTACCCCACCAGATAGTAAAATATTTATAATCAGCAGACAAAGCAAGTTGACTGGGTAAGAAGCGTTTAAATAGTGAATTCTGTGCTGGTATCGGTATATTCAAGTGCAAAATGGTGGAACTCGATAATTAGATGTATTTTTATGCCAAGTTGAGTTGATATCCTGGAAGGTAAGTATGCTATGTGATTGCTAAATAAATAAATCAAGAAATACCACTTTTTAATTGATTGTAAGCATTAACACCTTTAAGGTTTTTTAGAAACGTGTTTTATGAACCTAAGTATTGATAATAATTAACAAGGAACTGTTTATTTTTTGTGTGGGCATCAACTACTAAGAAATATTAGCCTCAACAATAATTCATGAAGTCATAGATGCTCTAAATTAATCTGAAATATTCAATCGCTATGTAAATTTGCCCAGAAAAATTAATGAATTTAATATATTTGGTGACTGATAATAATAACAAATCAACATAATAACTGCAATTGTGAAGTTATCCTATATAGCTTACTATCAATGAAAGTAAATTAAAGATATTTGTGAATACACTATTTTATATTATAACCTCAATTTATCACTACATTCACAATATTTCACTTAAACAGCTCTGGGGTCATTTGTACCATCTTCATGATATTTAATGTATGTTTCTAGATGAGTGAAATCTTTTTTATCTTCCTGCCAACCCCGTTCAGGTGCTTCCTCGTATTTAAATGATGAATCTTTTTTGCCGTATAGTTTGCTAAGTTCTTCTAGGTGATCTCTATATTTACCAGAAACTACTTTTTTACCAGTAACTGGGTCAGTTATATCTCCGAATGGATATAAAACTTTTGTAACTTTGTGAGTAATTAGTCTTGTCAATCTTGTGGGCAAAAGTTCAATTAAAACCAGGTCCCCTGATTTACATTTCTTCTCGGGATCATGAGCATATACAAATTCGTGTTTGGGAAAAAACTACGGAACATATATTAAATTTAAGAAGTAAAACCTGAAAAAAAATACACCTTACCATATTTAAATTTGTGTCCAGTTCTAGCCTCTTTATTTTAAACTTTGAAGCGCCTTGTTTAATACAAGGTACACATTGTCCTAAAAGCATAAAACTTTTAGTGGCAGCTGAAATAGCCATATGTTTAAATATTAATAATTGAAATTATATAAAATTAAATATAATATTAATTTTACAGTGTGTATGTAGTTTGGTATAGTTTCAGGTTAGGTTCATCTTCTTTTCACTTCACTATCATTTGCCAAGGAAGTGACTAACGGTCCGATGAATAGGTCTTGCACGTTGAGGAGCCATAGAGTTCCTTATTTATTTGGAAAAAGGAATATAAAAAAGACAATCCTTGCCTTTTACGATGAAAAGAACTTAAAGCAAATATGGGGGTGTTCAATTCCATCAATCGATAGGAGTTGTGTTACATAAGATTGTTTGGAATATACCCAACTTCTTACAGCAGCTGCAATTGGTTTGATTATAATAACTAACTAATAAATAACTTGATTATTTAAAAGCTCAAACTTTCTAAGGTGATGCAGACATAACGGAAGATATTCTTACCAACTCTATTTCTGTTATACTATTTTTAATCGGACGATTAGTCACTTCATATATAGCAAGTACATAGCACATGGTAACGTTATTATGTATATTTAAAAATGTAGCTTGATGTTTCTTATTTAAACTATATAATCTATTTCATCTTGTTCACAAATAATTTGGAGTATATAATATCAATATTGAGTATAATAAAATAAATTGCAGAATGTTAGGTGGCGTCATCTGTTATTATTTAATTTTTCTACCCATCATATAGGATTACATACGGCAAGGCCTCCTACAACACTAGGCCGGAATGCTGAAATTTGGCAACTTTGTAGAGAGGGCTTATCATGTCAGACTTCTATCATGGCGAGACCGTGAAATAATATTTATTTACGTTTATAGTGCTTCTGTATTTATAATTCGTGATATTTAATAGATGATCAGAGGATTGTAATAGTGTGTACAATCTTTTTAAATAGATTTTATGAACTTGGTGCTTGTTATTCGCAGTTAACAGACTGACAACTTCAACATAAGACTTCTGTTTGCATCCGTTTGTTTTTGAGGTAAGATATTTAATAATATATATAAATAAAAAGATTTTAGCATCAGTATAATTTGTAAACATACTCTCTAGTATGTGGACTCATATAATATATAATGCAATTAAAGCATAACATGGTAATTGTATCAAATAAAGGATGTTTAAGAATTTTCTTAAACTGATTGAAATTATTTAAAAGTGACTTGAACCAAGCCTAATTTTCATATTATTATACAATTTCTGATTCTTGTTAAGCCATCAAGCCACATTAAACATACATGAATTATATAAATTAAGCCAATAAAGTTATTTACTCATAAACTAATAACTCGACTAATAAGTAACACTTCTATTATATATTTTATTTTGTTGTAGATGTCTGCAAAATGTTCAGTACTAAAGTTGTACTAGTAATTATGATTTCAATAGTGAAGGATATATTACAGTAGTTTCCACCCAGTGATAAGCTGAAGAAAGGATCCTACATACAAATTGGGGACTAAGTCAAACTTCAGTGTGTATAAAACTCAGTATTAAATATTTCCCCAAAGATCAAATTTCATTAACTGATGTGTACAAGGATAAGTATGGTGATCTGAAGACATTTACAAGGAAAAGACCTGTGTTAAAGGAAAATGTAATACCACAAATATTTCCCCGTCTCTCGAAATATCTTCCAGTGGAGAAGAATCCAGCTGCAAGAAGTAATCCTGGAATGGGAAGAATAAGGACAGGTACAACAAGAAGAATGGTTAAATAGTGATGTGATAGTGAATTTTTGTGAAGATTAAATCTAAATTGAGTGCTCATTTAGAGAAGTGGCTGTGTCAATAATTTATATTTGATTGGATTTGACAATGATGAACCATATGTCAGGTGTAGTATAAAACTATTTGAATGAATAAATGATAATCTAGGTAAGAATTGAGCATAATTTATTCAGTATTTAGTTGATTTATATTTATTTTAAGGTGATGTCTTGTCAGCTGTAGAGGCTGATTTTATTCATATTTTATATTCTTATCAATAAAATACCTTTTGCAGTATTATTTTCTTTGGTCTACCCATATATATTTCGATTTTTATTCGTTTAAAATGTTTCTTAGCCTGATTTATTTCATATTTCTCAGGCCTACAATCGTTTTCATCGGCCCTCTTTTTGAAAGTCGCGCCACGTTGCCACATCTAGGTTTCCGGCCTTGTGTTAGAGGTGGCCTTGCATACGGAACAGATGTATGATTTGAGCAGGCGCTTTTCGTGTTGTCGATATGTCTAAATGTCCAATGTTTATTATTTAATATCTAAAACCAAACATTTTTTGGTTATAAACAAATTATAGTATCGATATTTTTCAATATTATAAATAAACAGTTTCCGTTTGAATGTGAAGTGAGTTTTGATATGAAAATAAACTTGCTAATAAAATAAATAACAAGTTACTCTCGGTTTTTACTAATATTTTAACTTGTGTCACTTTTGGCAAATTTAGGTGAGTTTTTAATGTTCTATTATATTTAAGGCGTTTTTGTGTATCTAATGTATCATTAATTATTGTGTGATAATAGTGTTTAACTGTTTTTAATAATAAAACTTATTATTTTATCATGCTATACAATTTTATGGAAATAGTAGTTTTCCTCGGATTCGTTCATTTGTTTATTAATTTAGAAATTGTGAAACATCTGTCCATGTACCAATATCATTTCACATCTAAATGAACAGTATGTAATAAATGTGTATCAAATATATAGGTTAATATCATCCATGTTGCAAATACAAGATAGTAGATCCCTTAATAATTACTTTTATTGATTGTACTGTATTATACCTAATAACATTTTGTTTTATGTTTAAATCAGTATTAATACATTAATATGATAAAAATATCTAAGCAAGAAATTTTATTAATTATAATTTAATGTATAGCATTGAATAGAAATTGATTCCATTAACTAAACTACTTTTATATGTACATGAGTGAAACAAACAAAAATAAATGGAAGTATCCACAACTAAACTCAATCAGCATGATACCAAAGAAATAATAGTTAGGGTGTTTTTATTGAAACAAATGAATTGTTCATGAATCATGAGAGTGATGATTAAATTAACAGTTTGTTATAAGTACAATTTAGGATACATTCTTTTTCTATAGTGGGAGAAGACCTTATTACGATTACATATTTTATACTTGCTGCTAAATTGGTAGTGTCTGAGTGATTAATCAAATGAATATAATGTTTCTGGCATTTGGTAGAAGTATAATTGTTTTCCAAGTTTTCCTGGAAGAACAGTGTTTTCATTTCTGGTTGTAGATGTTTCAGATATAAAATATGAGTACTGAGAAAGCACCTTAGGATCTTAAGGATGTAGTAAAACTAGGAGTTTATTGTTTATTTTATTGTATGGTATAGAATTGTATGAATACAAATACAATTAAATGGAGAGCAAAAAAAACTAATATTGATAACATTATATTTATTATCAAAATCTACAGGTACTCTCTCCATACTTGAGTTACAGAAAGAAAACTAAAAATGCTGCATTCGGTATTTCAAGCATGGAAATTTTTAAATGAAATACAAAAAAGGAAAAAGAAAGTTACATGCATTTGATGAAATTGTAAGAAATTTACAAATAATTAAGAGGTAGTAGTGAAATAAAAAAAATTATTTCCCTTTTTTTTTATTCAAAGCATTTTCAGTTTTTTCTGTTTAACTTGATAATGGAAAAAATAAAATGTTTTTCATATTACTTACAGGTTTCTGTAAAAGGGTAAAAATACAGAGTGCAGTTTAACTAAACAAAAACGTAGTGTTTAGGGAACATTTATAAATATTGAAAATAAATTGACAATAATGGTAAATAATAGAAGCATAACATGTACACTCTGCATGTACATAATCTTCACCAGTCTCTCTGAAAACTTTTTACCCCTTAGCTATACTGGCGCCACCAATTCTCCTTTCGTCGGATACTTTTTATATACAGAGTTTGTGCCCCTTATTCTTTCTATACCTCATTTAAAAACCAGGAGGAGTGATTTGAATTTAAGTTGACAATCCTGTAGACCTATGATTGGTCAGATTCCACCCAGTTTCACACAACGCTTTTTAGCATTTACATCAGCTGATAATTTCCATTTTTGATAGTTCTGACAGATAAATATATTTGATTTTGTCATCGCATCCGCTCTTGTTATTTTATTAATTTATTTCGTTTCGTTAAAACTGAATATGACTACATCTGTCTATATGGAGGTTACAAGCTATCGAAGATTTAAAACAATGCAGGTTTTGTTAAAAAATTAGTTCTTCTTTTTTATTTCATTCACTGGCATTCAGTGATTTGCTACTTGAAAACAGCCATATTACAGTAATGTGTATGTTTTAATCTTTCAGTTTGAATACGAAACAGGAAAAAGTTTTACATGTGACAGAATACTCGTCTGATTAATACTTGGGTATAAAATAATTCACTAGACAGATAAGAAGTCGACTTATGCGTGGCTGATTCTTTCATCAATCAAGGCATATTTAAAGGATTTGGAACACGACTGTTGACTACTTTTTCGGAACACGCCATTTAATAGTAACTAATCTGGTAACTTTTAGTGATGTGAACAAAGCTTTTCAAATTACTCCTCCTGGTTTTTAAATAAGGTATAGTATCCGTGGTTAACTGGTATACCCAGTTTTAGTTTCTACATTCCTTCTACTGAAGTAGCAGTTAACAGACAGTCGAACCTTCCACATAACCTGAATTTCGTTTCTCAAAACCCATCAATTCATTGACAGGACCAACACATCAAAATAGATTTAGTCAATGACACATCTACATCTGATGAACACCCAGACTCCAGAGTTGACTAATAGCATGAACAGAATCTTCAAATCGTGAAAAATGTTAAACATTTTTTTAATAAAGGATGCTGTGATATCTACAAATCTGTGATATTCGGTGCTGCTATTTTTTCCATAAGGAGTCATTTGTTTTCAAAATTTTGTTACCTACAAACCAAATAAAGTATACAATATTATACCTACTTCTTCTTTTCAATTCTAAACGTCTAACCAGCAATTTACGATAGCCATTATTCACGATGGGTGACGTTTTTTCGTCCCGAGCCGTAGGCGAGGAGCGCAAGTCACCCGAGTGAATATTGACCATGAATTGCGAGTAGAATACTATACTTTGTCCACGACCTTTAATTTCTTTATTAAATAAAAGTCAGTAACGATTATTTGGTATAACTAACCTCAAAATGTTGTGGTAGGCATTTCAGAAACAAATTTCCTGAATAAAATACACAGATTTAATATTTTATTTCATATTGTATCCCCATCTCTAGTCAGTGTATTATGAACCATAATTCACTCTAGTAGATATATGGGTACTATACTTTTGTTAGTAGGTAAAATATTGACTTATTATTAGGTGGTCGTGGACAAAGTCATTTTAAGTGTCAGAAGTTAGCTGGCGTTTATCTAACTAATGTCTGTCAACCGCTAGTTATGTATAGTTCTTTTCATGATGATCTAACAAAATGACCTGGGGGTCAAGTTTTGAAATAAGATGAAAATCAATTCATATGCGAAATATTTCGATTGGATAATAAGTCCAGTCAAATGCGAAAATTATACATAAACTCGTCTAAGTCTAAGAAAAAACAAAATACTTCCCCTCCGTAAAACACCCACCACTCTAGACTTGATTGGTGTTGATACATTACCCGGAGAGGGGGATGCGTCATACAGTCTCTGTATGAATAATACACTCCCCCGTGATGTTCATTCATTTTATAAAAATAATATACTGATGTACACTATTTTCAGTTAATATTACCACAACCTACAATCGATTAGTCAAATAACACAAATAATATCGCGGATTGACAACCTTCAAACTGAAGTGTCAGAAATGGCGTTTGTATTTTGATTTTTGAGCCAAGCCGTCACGGTTATTGTGCATGTTTGCCAAAGATGGTTAGTGAAAAAAAAGTATACATTTATGGTATGAATTTTATACATTATAATCTTTTAAATTGTAGAATTCTTTTAATGTTAATGAAATTGATTTAAAACAAGTAATTGTCGAATATTTGTATGTGTATAACTATCACACTAAAAATAATGCTTATAAAATTTTCGACCTATGATCGTGAATTAAGGGAAATATTATGCAAATTGATAACCCTGTTGAAAAGTTTCGCGAAGTTGCCCGAACGGAATATATTTATTTATTTGGTAACGCTACTGCTTTTTGTTGGATATTTTTGAAGCTATGGAAGTTTACTTTCGAGCCCTTGCCAGCCAGAGCTAGGCCCTTATTTCGTTTAATATTTACAATGTTGTCTGGAAAAAAAGGGAACAAACAGCACATACTGTGGCATCAGATACATAATAAAGTTGAGAGCTGGAGAAAAGTCGATGCAAAGGGTCAGATTGAATATTTAATGACTTGGCTTTCTTTTGTTCAATTACAAATATTGACTTGTTTGTGAGAATATAATATAGAGAAAAGTGTGTTGTTAAAAGATGAAGATTATAAAAAGTGTTGACTCAAGAATAATATTTTATTGGCTTATTTTGTTTGGTGACGAATCTTCAATTTTGGGTAGAAATCAAATAGGTTGTGTGAATGGAAAATGGCTCGGAAGTAGGTCCATTAGCCACAGAAATTTGTCGTGGTTTTAGGTACTTAAATATTCATGTTAAGATCTTAGAATATGGATGAGGTTAGAAGGTAGGTAGAAGTTTTGTTTACTAAATGACTGAACTAAATTGTGTAATTGCAACCATTAGATCTTCAAGAATTCTCATTTAGAAGCTTGGTAAAATGATATGAGATGATTCTTCTTTCTGAATACAGGGAGAGTTCAATAACTTGTAAATAATCGAAGATATTTGAATAAAATATTTTTTTAAATGGGACATCCTATATTTTACTTCAAATTTGTATTCTGCTTGAATTTCTCTATAGAAATACTATACCTACCTTATGAAATGTACAGTGTATTCGTTTCCTAAAAATCGTAATTAGTTCAATATCTAGTATATATTAAACTTCGCTGGAAGAAACGTTGTTTTTGTAATTTTATTGCTTGGCTTATGTCATTTCCAACAATTCCCTTATTATACTGCCCCGGTTCACATAATATTAACATATATTTACATATAAATACAAAAATAATACTGAAAGTCCCTAGTACGTTCCTGTATAAAAAGAATGATAATGAATGTATTAAAGTGCATTGAAATACGGCCCTGTAGCGATAACACGCAGTCTTCGTTCCGATGCACGATCCACTTTTCCATCCTTCTCGTTGCCGGACTTCTCTACTATTGATCTGAACTGTTACAGCCATTCATGAAAGAGTCCGTAGTTATATTGCGGCTTTTCTTTCTCCCTTCTTTGCCTGCATTATCTTGAAAATGTTCTTTGTCTTTCAGAGGTGTTCCAACTCTAAATTTTTATGGATACATTTCTGAGAAATCATGTATTATTGGGATAAAATAATTTAAAATTAGAGTCAAAAATACGATCTTCAAATATTTTTAAATGTTGTTTAGAAAATGGACAAAAATCTCAAATATACAACTATATTTAAAAAGTAAATCAAATTAACACAATACACAATCACAAATACAAAATTGTCAGCTGGGGTTTTTCTCCGTTGGATGTTTTGGCCTCGGCAGCATTTGGCCAACCACCCTGACAAATACTGCGAACATAATTCCAGAACTTATGACGTCTCTTGCCGGACAACAATGTGTCTCTAATTCTGGCACATGAGACGATTGCAGGTAATGAAATGGCAGACCAATTAGCTGCAGCTACAGATGGTTTTAAAGGAGATTTATCATTCCTTGTTTATTTTGATAAGCAGTTAAATAACTGAGAATCATCATTTTTAATCGTGAATGAACATAAATGTTTTTCAAAATGAAGAATGTTTGGTTTAACCAAACTTGACAATGATTTTTCCATGCATTATTTCTACATTTGAATTTCTCCTCTGCAGTTTGATATTAATTAGTAGAGATTAGTTATCTAGGTTAATTAGTACAACATAACAGGTGTCATTGTAGAATTGAACGGCATGAATTGAGAGGATTAATATTGATTACTACGTTACATCCCCGGTCGTTAATTCCAGAATACACCACATTATTCGTTAATAGATCATCATAATCATTATGAAGCTTTTCAAATATCACTCTATGCTTGGTTATGGTATTGAAATTATTGCAAATGCGTGTATAATTGGGTTGTTTTGGAAATTATAAACACCATTACTATTTTTTTCTAATTAATCACTATTTTATAAAATAGCCAAGTACCTACTATCTACTATCATGTCCCCAACTAACAAATTGACAGTAATGAACACTGTTCAGTTGGGATAGGCAACACAAAATACTGAAAGTGATCATTGTTAAGGCTAATAATTAAGAGTCTGAAACGCATAACTTTGAATAATTCAATTGACCATTTAATATCCAAAACAATTAAAACACATATTTGATTATATTAAAATTAAACTGTACTTCATGGTTGATTTTTTTTTCAGTTAGTATAGGCAACACAATATACTCGAAATGATTGATGTTAAAGCTAATGGGATTCTAAAACAAAACGAATATTTCGATTGACCATTTTATTTTTAAAGCAATTAAAACAGATTTGATTATCATAAAATTAAAGTGTACACATTTCATTTTCTCTTCAAAATTTTAGTGATAAATGTAAGTTCAATAATATTTCTTCCCTAAAAAAATTATTGGAGTTGCCTTTTAATACTTGCTACACTTTTTGTGTGCACCACTGACGAACTTGGACCGATAAACGGTACTGAGGTGGCAGCTTTCGCTGATCTTTCCAAATTACAGAAAATGTCGTTTTTTTCATGGTCATTTTTCACACGACTTGCCGAGGTATAGTGAGTGGCCAGGAATCGGGAGATGGTGGGATTACTGTTTAGTGGATAAAATAATGAGATTCGATCTAGACGGATGATAATTTGGTGTTGAGAATATTTTTGTCCTCAAGTTTTGTTTACGCACATCTAATATGAAGTAATAGAGTTATTTTCATAGTTACCTATAGTTAATTAATGAAAAACTTTAACTTCTCATTCTATTATCCTATAATGTTGAGCATTTGTTAATATTTAGTGCTTTCTACTGGTGATGTTTTTGGACTATGTATGACGGTTGTCTGTTGCATATATAGTAACATAGTTGATGCCAATATCGAATTAACTTTCATCTTTAATTAACTTAACGCCAATAAAAAAAAGATGAGCAAAGTGATAGTAACAAAAAAAGGTAATACCTACTTACCCAAATTTTTCCAACAGGTTACCTGGGGACCAATATATCAATAAATCATAATTTCCGATGCGGAATAGTAGTTTGTGCAACTAGTGTGGATATGATGGCCATATCGCACGAGGACGAAGTTTGAGCACGACGCCGTAGGCGGAGTGCTCAATCGTTCGAGTGCGATATGGACAATCCACACGAGTCGAACAGTATATTTTTTCTACGACCCACTTGAAAAATCTAGAAAATAAAAATTTTAATAAACTGTAATCTCTACTGTAATACAACTTCAATCTCAAAATTTTTAACAATTTTCATAATTTTACCAATCAATATCAAGCGGAATAATTATTTAAAAATAAAATTAAAAAAAAAAAATTTCTACTTTGAGAATCGAACCCTGTACCTAGCGCGCAAAAACCTAATATGCTAACAACTCGACCACCTAGGAATGTTTATGTTGATATCTATAACGTCACATGAATTACAAAATTTTATAAAAGCTGACGTCTATCAAAAGTCCTCTTAAATACCCATTTTATTCTGTTTTCAGTATTTGTCGTTAATTTATATGGATTATTTTATTTATGTTTATTATTGTTAATAAATATTCTTGATCCAGTGCTTCTAGGGAAGCCTTGTTTTAGATAAGTTATTTTGACGTTTCTTTGAAATTCAAAGAAGGGGAGTTGACAAATACTAATCGTGAATGCTGATTGGTGGATTTCATATACGTTCTAGGATGTATATGAATATATACGTTCAGTTAACTGGTATGGCCTACATTTCCATTCTGTAAACTGTGCAAAAAATGGATAATATACATGTGGGTGTAGAAAAACAAATTTAAAATCGTTAATCCAGCGAAGACCAAGCATTATAATTTGTCCAAATCGAATTTAATAAAATAATGATGAACATAGCTGTCAAATTTTAAGTATCTTCTTTTTTTTAGAACCACAAAAATATATCATTATCGATAAATAAATTTCATTCTTTAGTTCAGTGTCGTTTTATTTCTATGATCTATTTAAAATACAAATATAATCATTAATTTCTATGTGAATGCTAAAGGACAGAGTTGGTTTTAGAAAATTCTTTCATTTTGAACTCACAATTTAAATCCCTGAGAAAATAAATTAAGACATTTCCATTTCAAAATATAAAATAGGGTCATAATTATAATAAAAAAAAATACTTATTCTTAATTTTTAATACAATAAATATCTAAAATATAATAATAAAATATAATAGAGAGATTTTAAGCCACTTATTTGATCAACGTTAAACGTTATCGGTTATTCTGCTCATGCGCAGTAGTAAAAAAATAACCGATCACCTTAATAAGCGATAACGTACTCCGTTATTTACGTGGAAATAACCGAAACTTTATTAAGCGGTAAGTCTTGACATAATTGCCAAGTGTATTGTGTTTATTTCGATGAATGGAAGAAAAAATATGAAAAACTATCCAAAATGTATTGAAACTTTGTACAAATAATTTTATATAATATATTTCAACACTCAATTATATTTTGGATTCCAAAATGTACCATAAACATATTTGAATGTTTTAACTTGTCAACGCCGATTTTTAACGTTAGTTTTGTCTGATGTATGCTATCAAGATATTGTAATTTGAAGAATAGCGCCCCTTAAAGTTGTGGTCTATTAGTCATTTCGGCCTCTTATTATATTTTATATATTATCAACAATTACATGTCATGGATTAATGTGTACAAATCAAAATGAACAAATAGAAAATTTGACGTTAGTTACGCCAAAAAAATAACGTTTAACGTATAACGTCGTTCACAGGTTATGGCTTCAAAAACTAAAATAATCAAAAATGACATCCGCTATTTTGGAAAGACTGCGCTTGCTCAGTTTAACGTTTAGCGTTAACGTATGTTAAAATTTTATGTGGCTTAAAATCTCTCTAATATAAACTTATAAAGTATATTCCTGGATAGAAGTAAAAAGGTAAGAATCACAGCACACCAGGGTGTTCTGTGGTAAGAATTGAATAAATTCAAACGTAGCTTTTCACTATCTATAATCTAAGACAACTTTGACTGTCACTTACGTACTTTGACGCTCACGTAAATAAATGATCTGGATAAAAAACTAAACTTTATTTTAATAATTGTGATGTTGTGAATTAGTGAGAATGATTAGTAATTCAGATACGATGAAAAATTTACGAATACTTCTCCAGACTTGCTATAGGTATGTAGGTAGGCTAGCAATATATTTCTACATTTAATACCTACGTTGTAGGAAAAATAATATAAATACACAATGATTACTTTTTTTGTAGGCTGCATGACAGTATATTTATGTTAATAAATTTAAACCTTGATTTTTTGTTCTTGTACTATAGACAGTATAGAATAAGAGGAGTCAAACTAAGTTGTTTTTTTATAATATTAGTTTTGGAACAATTCAGTTTTTGATACTTTATGAAGCTAAATAATCCCACCTCTATACAGGGTGACCCGACGAGCTAAAACTATCTGTATATGGCAAAATACTTATTATAGGTAGTAAAATCATGAAAATTTCTACGATTATGGAAAACTTTGTTCAAAAATGCATACTTTTTGAGTTATTAATTTTTTTGTAAAAAATTTGACCACTGCAGACTCTTATAAATTATTTTTTCACGAAGATACCCTTAATGATATGAAATTGATTACTGTTCGGATGCTTTTAGCAAATTCAGACGTATACAAATCTTTGTTGAAAAATGTTTCATTTCATACAGGGTGTGTATGAATAGTGTTCAATTTTTTTTACAAAAAAATCAATCACTCAAAAAGTATGCATTTTTCGAAAAAAGTTTTCAGACCAAGGTATACTAAAATTTTACGAAGATTTTAAAAATGCATTAATATACAGTTTCGTGTATACTGAGACAAATTTAAACTGTGTTTTATTAAAAACAAATACGTAATAGTTTTCATTAAAATATTGAGAAAAAAACATTTTTTTGGATATTTATTCTGAAATTCTAAATGTACAAAAAAGGTGAATATTTTCGATTTTTTGCAAAATGCGATTCCGTATAGTAGAAGTACTATTGAGCATTGAAACATATTGTTACGCGAGTGCCCCAGTGAAATTCCCGTATGAGACGACTATGACTCCTCAACCAGGTATCCATGGCTATATACTAAATATGGTGCGATGTCGCATTCCTATTGGCTTAAAAATCTGTATCATAATGAATTTCATTATGATACAGATTTTAGTCTTTTAATAAGTATATTATAAAACAGGAGTAGAAAATAGTATATTATTAAACGAGCAATTTATGATGGCCATAATTCACGATGGGTGACGTTTGCGTCACGAGTCGCAGGCGAGGGGCGCAAGTCACCCGAGTGTGTTTAGTGTATGATATAAATTATTAAATAAGGACAGTATTACATATAAATCTGTAAATATAAATTAAGTAATTGTGAATATAAATTAAAATAAACGTTACAGTATTCTTAATTGAATACTTTCGATAATGTTTTATACATTTCCAGAATTATCTAGTTAAAATTATCACACCATAAATTACAAAATATCTATAAGAATTCCATACAAAATCCTGGGTGAAGAAATCAAAACATAAAAAGCACAATAATACACTATTCCACCAGAAGTAATAATAGCCCCTTGTTCGACAGCAAAAACTACATCACTTGATTTGCCTCATAAACCTGATTACCCCCATAATTATTGTATAACCTATGACACTTCCAAAACTGTCTATTCCCCTACTAAAACTTTGTGTAGTTCACAAACACAAAACATCATCCCTTCTCTCCCCCAATACTGCCAACCGACCCCAAATGCAAATTAATCTTCTCCCGTCTAATGCATATGTGCGGTGTTGCCAATGCTGTTATACTTATTATATGTTTCCGTAAGTCCTTTGTGTCTATTAATTTCGTTGCAAATAAAATGACAAAATGAGCGTCTATATATAAAACGTCAAATGCACTTTGAAATTTTTCGAAATATTCTTACACGACACTGGCGTATGAAAATATTTGGTATTGTTGGAATATTTATACTAACGATTGCGATGTTCCATGAAATCGGCCAAAAATTAAGACTCATTTACGTTCTTATATTGGAAAATTTCATTACTCATTTGAAGGAGAAAAAATGATTTTATACAAAAATAGACTGTGTCAGACAATTTCTTGGTCCAAAAAACCCCTCTAGACAAATTTTGAGCATTTTTTATGGCGAATACGTTTTTTTTGTCGAAAATTTTGAAGCAAGGGGTAGGTATGAAAATATTCAATGTAAACTGGTTATCGCTTACTTCCTTATTGCTTGGAATAATCGACTCAAAATATACTGGCATATGTAAAATTTTCCGCTGAATCGATTGCCGAAGACTAGAACGTTCTATCTTTCGTATTAGTCGAGTTATGAGTATCTTTAGTTTTGAAAAGTGGATTTTCGAAAATTTCAGACTTCATTTAGAGGAGAAAAATTGATTCTATACAAAAACAGACTGTGTCAGTCAATTTCTTGGTCCAAAAAACCCTAGACAATTGTTGAGCATTTTTTATGTCCAAAAAATTTTTTTTGTCGAAAATTTTGAAGCATCAAGGGGTATGGAAATTTCCTTTTCCTGTTTGTTCCACAGGAGTTTACTGTCTAAAATCAAACCTAGATTCTTGAATTCTGTCTCCATTCAATATCGTTCCCATCAAGTTTTATGGTTTTGAGGTTGAGTTTTCTTTTCTTAGTAAAGGCTATCAAGATGGTTTTAGTGGGGTTGATGCTAAGTCCCACTTGCCTACACCAGCTATTTGTATAGTTCAGACCCTTTTGTACAATATCACAAAGGGTGTTTTCGAATTTCCCCCTGGCTGTTATGACAATATCGTCGGCATATCCTTGGCAGGATATTCCTAGATTCCTCAAACCACACAGGAGTTCGTCAACCGTCAGACTCCACATTAATGGGGTACTACTCCTCCTTGTGGGCATCATTTGGTATTGCAGATGGAGACAATGTCTTTGCTTGTCTTTGTCTCTGCTACTCTTGTGGTGAGCAGTTCCGCAGGCTTATTCTGTAACTTGCGACTGCCGATAATTGCGCAATTATTGCTGTCAAACGCGGGTTTCGTATTCTATAAGAAGCAGTTGCTACCGTGATCTCAATTTATCTGTCAACTGCCTCTAGTGAGCAATTTCTTAACTAAAAAGTGCATTTTTCAGTTGTTCAGTGGTTGTTCATGTGATAAAATCGTATTCTGTAAGCAATTTGTTAACAATTACAACGCGATATGAACTGTCGAATAACAATCACAATAATAGTAGTTGTAGTTGAGATTGTTTGAGAATTAAATCAAGTTTTATCGATAGAAATAGTCCAGCAACTCCTCCAACTGCCTATTAGAAACTCTGTGTTCTCCCATTTTCTGTATGTACATCAAAAACAATTAATTATCAGTGCCCATTTCTCAAATTATTTCACTCACCTGATTGATTAAAATATAAGTTCAACCACAACAGACACAATAATTTAAAACTGATGTATTCACAGCAATGCACTATTTAAAAATGAGATAAAATGAAAATTCTTTCTGAAGGCATAGCTAGGTAGGTAGGTACTCATGTACTTATCTTTATTATGTTAACATAAAAGATCACTATAATCTGATATATAAAGGTAATATGAATCTAAATTCGGTTAGTTGAAACAACTTGATAATTTCCAAGAAACATTACAATAGGGTCCTACTAGGGATTTTCCTAATGACTACTTAGAAATTTTGCAGGTGTACTTATATATGTTGAAACTTGGTTTCTCCCAAATTTGTATAATTCTTAGAAAAATGAAAAATTTAATTGTACCTACATTTTCAACTGCTTTTAGTTATGTAAGGAATTGTTTCGTACAGAATAATTTATTTGAATTTTGTGTTCAATTGCAGTAATCATTTTTCGACGCATCCTTGGTTTTTTATGCATATTAAATATTTTTTAAGTTTGTTTTTATTCATCAGCTGTTTCTACAGTATATATAGTCAGTTTTTTTAAGCGTTAAATATTGCTTGAATTTGTTATTGTTTATCAGCTGATTTTACAGACACCTTATAGTTACGTTGATTGCTACCCGCTTGTAAGTGGCGCTAGTTTTATGACGTAAAAGTGCATCTTGACAGCAATCAGCAATTGCGACGCGATTACCTGACAGAATACCAATTTTTGAGACTGATTGTGCGACTGTTGCGCAATGGTTGCCAGCTGCAATATAATTGTTGTTTTTACAGAATAAGCCTGCCGACATTCATTTAGATATTGTGCTGTCTACACCTCTTCTGTTTAATGCTCTTTTGACAGCCTTATGTGGAATATTGTTAAAAGCTCCTTCTATGTCCAAAAATGCACATACTACAGTTTCTTGGTTGTCTAGAGCACCTCGGATATCCTCCGTCAGTTGTACCAGTGCAGTCTCCGAAGATCTGCCTGCCCGGTAAGCGTGCTGACACGGGTGGAGAGGTAGTCTCTCTAGGATTTCCGTTCGAATGTAGTTGTCAATAGCTTTTTCCATCGTTTTGAGTATAAAAGATGTTCGGCTAATTGGTCTAAAGGATTTGGGGTTTGTTGTGTCCCTTTTTCCAGTTTTTGGATGAAATTTCATTCTACAATCAAAGAATATGAATCTACGTTCAATGTTATTGTTAAATCTGCGCTTTTTTTCAAGTTATTTTAATCATTTGGCACCCTTGCATTTACCACCAATAACTAATACAAAATTTCTCCGTTGCAGGTTCCCGGCGCGCACATCGTCGCAAAGTAGAGGGAGAGTCAGCTGGCACGGCCGTCGCGACGCCGTATTTCTAACAGTCGACGCCAAGTCGTTTAAGTGTCGTTTTCATTTCCATCGCGTAATTACGCGCTTTTTTCAATTCAATTCGGTGAACATTTCCATAATACATCCTTTTGTGATCTGTGACTGTGTTTTTCAGTGCTTTATAGTGATGCAAATTACTTAGTTCATTCAGTTTGTGGTATTTGACATGCTATAATTGATCCGAAAAAAATTTCACCTTTACAAGAAGGAGCAGAAAGCACGATGGTTATTTTGTTTATTTTGGCCATGTTCGGTTTCAATACATGTCTGGCAGCTTGGCAAGAAAATGTCAGGCCTAAGATGTATGTTCAATTAGGTAAGTAATTTTGTTTCTTATTAAGGTAATTTGTAAGCGAATATATGAAAACAACAAAATGTCAAAAATTCAGTGACTAGATAATTGGCGCAGTCCAAGTACAAACCATGTACATACACTCATAATCTCAAAAATAGATAAATAATTTTAATTTTGTGGCAAAAGTGACAGAAGAAAGAAAAATTAATCAAAAATGATGACTGGTAGAGTCACAGACTAAAAACAATCAAAAGACTGCTCACTTTAATTAGAAATTTGGCTTTGCCAAATGGGTGACATCTGTAGTTGTCATGATGAATTAAGAGAGATAGTTAAGTAGAAATTTATTTGATTGGTGGTGAATTTAATCTTGATAAAAATTCATTTTAATATCCTGGTTTGATACATTCAAAGTCCAAAATAACAATTTCAGGTTTTCAGCATTGAATGCCTTTTTCAAGTAGAGTGGGTTATTGGCACTTAACCACTTTTAAATTGTTGATTTCTGCTTGAAATAATCTTGAGAGTAACTTGGTTTGAAGCTCTTAAACATAACTTATTTTTTGCTATATCAATCATCAACTTGAAATTTTTGAAATATAAATGGACAGGATTTTTCTATATTTCACAAACCATCACATACAGATATTACAATTCATAATCAGTCCACCCAGTTAGTCATAAATTAGCAGATTTTCAATAGCATAGACTTTTAAGAGTTCCATTAAATATTGACAATTACAACAAAGAACTAAATATAATAAAACAAATAGCTGTTAATAATAATTACGATCCAAATTTAATTGACAATATCATAAATAAGAAGATACGAAAACATACTCTAGAACAAGTATTTCCTTCCGATAAAAACAAAAATAACCAATTTAGAAGCTTAACATACTTTGGAATACCATCATTAAAAATCGAAACATTTTTAGAAACTTTAGACTTGAATATTTGCTTCAAAACCGATAACAATTTATCCAAATTCATTAAAAACAATAAATCCAAATCTTCAAAACTAAATAAATTAGGAGTTTAAAAATTAAAATCTGGTAATGACTACTGTAACAAAATTTTCGTACTTCCTGGCCTAATGTGACAACTTCACTCCCTTGTGACAGGTACTAAAGTGTCACATTTAATCCCTCCGGGATTAAATATTGACGAAACTCCCGGAACGATTAAAGAGTTGAGGCACAAACCGCTTTTGATTTATCATCGAAGTAGACTAACAGCGCATTTTCAGTAGGTTGTCTCACATTTTTTAAGCGGCACCACTTTTTAAAAGCATCGTACTGCTGCTCGTATAGTTTTCTAGATTTCGGTGGTAACAATTCTTCACCTACTTCGGCTGCTCTTTTATCAATATCAGATACACCTTTTTCACTCATGATACCAATAATTATCAATAACAATGTTTCTTTACAATGACACTAGTAATGACAATGTTTCTAAATTATAACTGTCACAAAGCAATGTTACTATGGTAACTTATTTTAAAGACAGTTTATTAAATGAGTTGAAGAGAGAAAAAACTGATTGAAATTATTGAAATAATTAATAATTTCATACCGGAAGTACGAAAAGTATCGTATATACCTTGCGACTGAAGTACATTTAATCCTTCAGGTAAATTATGGCCCTCCCTGCGGTCGGGCCATAAACTTTACCTTCAGGATTAAATGTACTACTTCAGTCCCGCGGTATATAATATACTATTATGTAGGTAAAACTTTTAGGAATTTTAAAACTAAAATTTCAGAACACAAACGTAGCTATGACAACCAAAAGTCAGATTCCAACTACTCAAATCATTTATTAGCAAACCAACACTCTTTCGATTCAAATTTTGAAATTTTGCGTAATATTGAACCTAAATCCTTCAAATTAAATCTTTTAAAAGCCCGTGAGATGAATAAACAAATATTCAGATAGTCTTCTTAACGACCAAACAGATATCAACAATTCTCCCGTATTAAACCTTTTTACCTAGAAAGGTTCCTGTAGGATTGTTGTGAATGAGCTTCCAGGTAAACTTGTTAAATACTTCAGTTAATCCCATATTTAGACACATTTTTTTCCTTTTTCATTTTATTTCCATGTAAATAGATCATAATTTTATTGTTAATATATCCGTACAATTTAGTATTAAGGCACTGTATAAATTGAAAATTTCTCATTATACCTCCATTCGTTTGATAAAGCTACTGTGCTAGCGAAACGTGTCACAATTTTTTAAAGTTATATATTATGTAGATTTTAACAAATTAAAATTTTTTTATTTCATAATTTAATATGGATCAACATCAAGTAAAAGCCTCATCTATTCAATTTTTAATAGCATTTTGTTGACTTGGACTTTGATATTGATAAACACTAGAAAACGCTTGGTTGTTATTATGGTTTTTTGAAAAATAACACTGCAAAATAAAGTTAAGGAAATAGTTTTTGAATTATTTTAAAAATTTCAACCCACAGTTCTTTCTGTCCGTTTCACATTCCCACTTATATAAATTCCGAATAACAAACTTACTATAGAAGAACAACAGTAAAAATCGACATCTTTGATAGAAATATTGACTATATCTTCAATAATAACACATAACAACCACAGGTGTCGCTGGGAAACGAATTAGTATTACACCAACATAAACATATCAATATTTTCTAGCTCTTGCTATCACTACAAAGCAGGGAAAAATTAAATTTTCAAGAGCAGATACTTGAAACGTTTCAACTTTTTAGATATATTCAGAATTCCGCAGATTTCACTGCTCAGACAATCATAAATTATAATTCGAGTCCATTAGTCTTTCAATCAGACTTTAACTTTTTCCGAAACGCTATTCCGTTTTCTTAGTTTTCCAGCTGGGATTAAATGACGGTGGTTTTTGACTCATTACACTTTCACATAGACTTTGAAAAACCTTTTGGGAAAGTTCTGACTAGGAATTGCTTTCGAACCTTATAATTGTTCCCGTCTCCTTTACTTCGTCTTTTAAAATTGAACAAAAAATATCTGATACGAAAAAATCTGCAGTTTTTACAACTTTTCCCAAATAAATCAGACATTTTTTATTCCAACTTTTCATACTTTTTTTAATTCAAACGTTTATGGATTATTTGAACTTAAAACTTTGTACATATTTCAAGCGTTATCTTTTAAACGGATAAAAGGAAATTAATTACACGTTTCTTTGCATATTTTCTATCAAATGTCAAATGTTTTCGCACAGACGGCATCTTGCATTTTTTGGAATGACAACCTAAATAACAAAGAAACTCATTTTTTCTCCGATTGGCAGCAAATATTAATTTTGCTGACTGATATCAATCAGCAAAGTATTACTTTTCCTGCCTAGGCAGCCTGTGATTATACATTTCCATAGCAACCAACCAAAATAAAGAAATTGTGGAAATTGTAATAATTTGCAAATACAATATCCTCATGAACAATCGGAGAAAAAATTATATGTTCAACTCGGCAGCAAAGTAGATTGACTGCCTAGTTAAACAAATAACTATTCTTCCAAAAATAACTTAAGCTGTAATAGACATTTAACAAAAATACGAGCAAAAATATTAAAATTGTAATTTTGAACAAAACTGGATGTTACAGAAACCAAACTAAATGTTCATTTACGTGGCAAATACTTCATTACAACAATAAGTGCTCTAAATGCTGACCATTTGTATGTTGACAATGATACCGTCTCTTTTCGAAGCTTCGATTTGAATAGTTGACCATTTGTGGAGTAAATCAATACCAGACAAACGAAAACAACAAAGAACCAAGTATATATTGTCATATTTCTCTTATTATAAAATACAACATCTTAGAGTCTCCTGAATATTCCAGGACGTCTATTCTTGAACAGTGAGCGGCATAGATTTATGACGAATGATCACATGGGCGATCGTCGTTATATTCTTGACCCGTGATCCGATATTATCAATCGCATGAAAATCATACGCTCCGGATCGCATGGTCCGACATAGGTGATCAAAGTCGAATGAATTGACACGTGCGCAGTAAAGAGGTTATTTTATGGAAATTTGGTTTCATTCTGTCGTAAAAAAATTATTAGAAAAAAAGTACTGTATAATTACTATTTCTCTGGATTCCGTAATTATTCTGTCAGTTCTCTGTTTCTTTAAATCTTAAATTCATGTGGAAAGACTTGAAAAAAATACTTTGTCGTGGGTTTGAGTGGTTTCACTGGTTTTCAGTGTTTTGAATCGGTGTTTTATCATGGACATGGAGAACTATTATTTTTTGCACGTAATGATGGAGGATTTACGGAAGGCAGAGGTGGAAGTACAGTTTTAATATGACCATCGCTTGGAAGTGTTCCGTTTGTAGGGATATTTCTTTTGTAAGAATTGAAGCTCGACTGACTCATTTTTATGCAATTTTAATACTGATTGATTTACTAAGCAAAGTACCTTTTTTATTATTGGTAATATATCATAACAAATATAAAAAATAATTAATGACAGGAAATTATGACAGCCGTACAAAAAAAGAGGCCAGAAATAACTAATAAGTAGATCTTTTGTATCAAATAATGCTGACAACAACGCATTAATTTCGAACGTTCACATGAAGGTTCAAGAATTAGTCGATATCGACCGTGCGATTCGATAGATCGCACGGGATAGATTCCATCGATCGAGAGAAAGATCGGATCGTATGATTTTCAAGAATAGGTACCCAGAAGTTTTGACAATTTGTACAGTACTAATTATGAGGTTGCGTTTTAAAGCCTACTATTATTTTTTGTTTAACTTTGAACACCTACAAGGTATAGTCAAAAGCGCTCTTATCGTGCGGGTTCCAAGGTCACTAACCATATGTATTAAATCAAAACACAGAGGTTACCAAAATGTGAGATTACACTGATTGAATTTATTTATACTTTTTCTTTCATTCTCGTGATAATATATCAAACTAAGTACCATTTTTTTGCTTGAGGACACAAAAAACCCTGAAAATTGCTACTTATTATTCATATTGTCACTTTGAATTGTCAAAGTGACAAAACTGACATACTTAAATAAAAACTTAGCCGATGAAAGACTTTTTGGAATCGCTCAAAACAAAAACTGTGAGTATGTCTTTGTTGAATCGTATGACCCGCATGATAAGACTGCATCTGAATTTAATTCAGTAAAATAAAAATGATATTCTATTACATTTTGTAAAGTGTACATTGTTATCATTTTTGGAATGAGAAGATTTTTCAAGATATATAACTGAAACTATATAGCCTTTTGAAAAAATTCAAGATGGTGGCCGTACGCTAAACCCTAACGTCAAAAACATTTGACATTTGCTCTGTAATATGCAGAATAAGGTTCCATTCATAATCCCAGAATTTCATAACTTTCCCTTTATCTGTTTCAAGATAATCCCTTCTTCAGATTAATATCCATCCTTACTCTACCTCTCCTCTCATTTTTCACGCCAAAGTGACATATTTTTCCAAATGTACACCACTGGATCAAGAATTGACAAATGTTTTTTCATCAAAATATGCCTTTTTAAATTTAAAAACAACCTGCCGAATGTTAAATTAATTTATTCTTCCATTTCAAAGTTATCAAATAAAAACATTTAAATTTTTATAACTTCAACACCCCGTATTTCGAAAAGTAAATGAGCTGGACCCCTCAATCCCTATATCATTTTGTTCAAGTTTACGAGAGGTATCTACATGCAAACGTTGTAAGTGTCTTTTGAAAACACCCTGTATATTAGAATTCATATAATAACCTTATTGCTGTGCGTCATCAATTGTTAATGTCAAAATATAACAATAATGATCCGTTTAAATGTATTACAAACGTTAACCCTTATCTAATATTTACTAGTTGATGTTTAGATTACGCGCAAGCGCGACGTTTCATATTTTCATAATTCCAAATAGGATGCAGACATACCTTTCGTATTGGTAAATGTGTCTTAAGTCTTTTTTTACGTCCCAATGACAGTTCTTGCCAGGTCTGTACTTTGTTGTTTACGGTCAGTTATTATTTATGAAAAACGAACGTCACAAACGATGACGCACACCAAGAAAAGTATTATATGAACTATGGTAAAAATGTTACCAAGAGAAAGCCAGCTACCAAGCGTTTTATACACAGAAATGTATTTTTCTTTTCGAAAAGAATCTTTTGTAGGATATTTAATCATTAACTCCGTTGTGGTCAAAATGGTTTTATTGGATATTGATTTTGATATCTGCTACTGGCCACAGTTTCCACAAGCTATATTCGGGCTTCGGTTTACTTTTTGTAATATCGAACTGAAGGCTCTCTTTAGATTTATATTGAATATTTCTAAAGTTTGTCCGTTGCTCTCACAGTCTTCGGAATAAATAAATCGTAATTTTATTTCGTTTGGTATGGAATGTTCAGAATAAGAAATCCAGTGGCTACTCATCGCCTACAGGAAACTGTTTGCTTAAAATTTCTTCCTTAATCAATTTTTGCACTTAATTATAAGTTCTTCCCAACCCCTGGACAAAGGCGAACATTAGCACCATATAAAGGATTTTATTATTGAGTTGTCTTTCACTTGTCATTATTTCACGAAAGTAAGAACCGAGGGTTAGACCGCCGGCAAAAATCTTGTACAGGGTTATTCATTATAAATGTCCCAGACCTCACTGTAGTTATTATGGCATGAACAAAAAAAATATTCAAAATAAAAGTTGTGTGGTTATAAACTAATTTTGTTACAACAACAACAAAAGAACAGTTGGGGGACTAATCTACACTAAACTACGCACGCCACTGTACTTTTGTTGATGATGTAATAAAATAAGTTCCCAACCTCACAACTTTTATTTCAAAAATTTTTTTGTTGATGCAATCATAATTATGTTAAGAGCTGGGACATTTATAATGAATAACCCTGTACACCTACTTCCACAATTGAAAAAAACTCCATATACTTCCACGAAACTTCCACACACTTCCACCAAACTTCCACACACTGGTTTCAAGATAGTTGACAACGTAAGAACCCAAGCAATCTTTTTGTAATGCCATATGCTTCCAAAACGAGCACAAAAATATATTATTATTGAAAACACTCAAAAGTATTGATTTTTATGATATTTTACCAGTTGTATAGGTAACTTTATTACCCTGTATCTCGAAAACTAAAGCTCCAACTACTAATAATACAGTTTTAGTTGATAATGATCTTTCCTTAATATCCATCTCTACAATAAAAAAGTTCGATGCAACCTTTTCCTATTTGAAATGCTTGCCAACTAGTATGTTGTATGTTCGATATTTACATCAATTAGAAATGAAGCTGCCGTTGAATACACACAGGAACAAATTAAATGTAAACAAAATGATGCGACAGCCTTTTGTCAATACTGGTATTGTTTTCTGTGTATTTTATTGAAATGTATAAAAATATTTTGCTCTCTGATGTGAAGGCCATATGCGCTAAAATATCATGTATACGGGAACAGTGCAGAGCTTTTATACGATTTACTTGATTTGGAAATAACTGTACGCTCAGTGGCGCCTCGTGGATTATCTAAACCTTTCCAATCTGGTGCAAAGAAGTGCGAAAAGTCTATTCGCCACATACGAGTTATACGAGTAGGAACGACAAGAAATAGTTATTTATTATACAAGGGAAAAAAAGTACTAGATTTTAGCTAAAATCTAGTATTTTTCCCGTGTATAATACACAATTTTTTTCTGTGACACACCGGATTTGAGACCAAGTAGGTACATCAACGGGAGTTGTGATGACAGAAAAAAATATAATTTCAACACAAGAAAATTCGTCTGTTGCACCGAATGGTTTAAGGAACGTGTCTGTCATGCAATGCACATTTAATAATTGTACTTTTGATATAAAGGAAATGTAACTTTATTGTATAATAAAATATTCTAAAATTAAATTATTATGTGTTTATGTCCGGGAAAAAAGTACTCATTTTTTTCCCGTGGGAAAAAATTAATTTCATAAAAAGTGACATTTTGTGACCTGTCAACAGATATGAAATGTCAAACTTTTTTCCCGTCACAAAAAAAAATATTTTTTTTCTTTTTTTTTGACAGTCTAAGGTCAGTATGGCCGACAAAAAGTGGTTTTTTCTGACAAGAATGACAGTTAAGGTCTACTGTTCAAAACATTCAGCTAAAAAGTCATTTTAAATTTCAAGATTTACGATTCGGGGGTGTATTCATTCTAATAAACCAATAAAGATGTTCGCAATGATAAAAACCATGCAAAATCTTATGTTTTGAACGGTAGACCTTAACTGTCATTCTTGTCAGAAAAAAAACACTTTTTGTTGGCCACATTGACCTTAGACTGAACTCCTCTATTCTAAAACTCAAGGTCTTACCTCGGGTCTTATTCAACAGTAGTTCCTTAGACACAAAAAGACACAAACACTAGAGTGTAAGCACTGCACTGTACTCTGCTTTACACTGGCGCTTATCTACTAAACTACTCAAAGGGCTCAGTCCTCTTGAGTTTTTTCTCGTCTGGTGGATGTTGTCGAGGAGCTGGATGGCCTTAACATTCACATGCTCTTGAAGTCGCTTTTCATGAGTCTTGGCTAACTTTGTGATCGTCTGGTTAACAATGTCAATCTCCAAGTCCCGATGGAGGTCAGTGTTTCGAAGTACCAAAGAGCTTTGGTGATATTACTCAGTATTTTGTTTTGAAATCGCAATCTTAAAAACGCATTGTTCAATAGAATTTCTTCATCGGATGAGGACGACATTTTTGCTTCACTTTCAACTATTATAGGTACTAAAATCTGCGAAAGCAAGTAGGTAGCATGTTTACGCTTTCTTTCTGGGCGCTAACCTGCCTACACCGGCGCCGACTTTCGGCGCCGATAACCAGCACCAGCGAGCAGGCAACCTGCTTTCTTTCTGTCCGTACCCTTAGTCCATACAGGTTTCAGGATTTTCTTATATATTAGCAATTTATTGTACATAGGCAGGGTGGAATTATTGAGTCTAATTGGCACTGATTTTGTTGATAAAATTTATCTGCACTCATTTTGCTTCGTTAAGCTTGATTATCCATCTTTTAGTACATATTTGAATCTTCATGGTTGTTTGTAATTTGGCTGTAGCTTCATCATGAGTCTATTATATACTAAGATGGCTGTGTCATCAGCAAAAGTGGCTATAGTGTTATGCTCTATATCAGGGATATCCCTGGTATATAGAAGGTATAGGACTGGTTCTAACACTTCCCTGTGGCACTCCCGCTTTGAATTTCCTGAGTTCGCAATAAGCTTCTCCCTGTTTTATTCTAAAGACACTGTTTGATATGTAAGAAATTAGCAGTTCGAAGTACTGTTTTTTTAGAAGATGTCTTATTTTGTATACGAATCCTTTGTCCCATACTTTATCGAAAGCCTGTGCTACATCTGGGAAGATTGTAGAACAGACCTTCCTCTCTTCCAGCGTTTTTTCTATGATGCTGGTTATTCTTTGGATCTGGTCTAGCGTTGAATGGATTTCACGAAATCCAAACTGGTGATCAGGTATTAGCTTCCTTTCCTCTATTATTGGTTTTATTCTTTTAAGTAGAAGTTTATCAAATAATTTTGATATTACAGGTAATAGTGAAATCAGTCGGTAAAATGAAGCTTCTTCAGAGAGAGAAGATTAATGGAGCTGAGTCAGCGGTGGAAAAGTGTTCAGTGAACCCTCATTTCACCCGCTGTTGCCAAATGTACTCATCTGTAAAAGTTATTCCCAATTTTTGTCGGCAATAATTTTAAATACCAATAATTGTTGAATAGAAAGATGTGTATAGATTTTACTTGTAGCGAACTTTTTCTAGAATTTATTTTTATATCAATAATATTATCAATCTCGATTTTCTCCCACTAAATATGGCGTTAAAAGTCATATGTAAAATTAATTATTTATTCCAAACAATCTAAACTGGCAACGCTGCTTTCATATCATATTGTTAGCTGGAACTGAACACATGCCCAACGCTAACTGCGCACAATTATTCTTCTCTTTCAAGAAGTTTTTTTTTTATAATTTCATTCCGAAGGCGGTTGTGATATAGCATTTTGCCAGTGGAAAACACTCTAGTGAACTAGTGGATTAAAATAAATATTCGATTCTTAAAGATTATTGGAAAATGAATATTTTCTTGGGCTAGTTCTGTTCTGAAACAACTGCACGTACTTACCCGCCAGGTTTGGAAATTTACGAGCTATTCTTTGTATAGCACATTACTTGTCCAATAAATTCACGTTACGTCGCAAATGGTAAAAAAGGTGATATATTGCGAAAGCAAAGATTCACACATTTTTGCCGCTTTTTAATATAATACACGTCATGGAATAGTCGAAGAAGAAGACCATGATATTAACGCGTTTTGTTCACTGCTGTACAAAAAATTTGATCTAACAAATCTAAGATTTATTTTCCTTTGGAAAGATTGACATTTTTTTCTCATTTTGTTCATAAAATATTAGAATATTTAACAGCTTTCATGCAGACACAATCTATTGAATGAATGAATGAATATTAGCCATTCTACACAAGTAAAAGACTCTACTTTCTCCACGACTAAGAAAGGAAAGCTTCCAGTGAGGATCGAACCCCAATCGTCCGCGCCAGAGTCAACTATTTCTACCACTAGGCTATAGAGCATATTTATTTTCATAAAGGTATACGTAACATACAGTTTTAATCGAAACCCTTACATTTATAAATGATAATTGGGAGTTATAACTAAATATAACTACTGTTGTCCATTTTTTCTCTAAATAATACGTAAAATTATGATTCTATCATTATTTTGACGTTTCAAACGACGCGCTGTCAGAATCGATTTGCATTATTTGGTATTTGACGTTTTAAAAGAGACGATTTGATTTATTCATTTTAATTCATTTAAACCTGAATTCTGATAATAATAGAATGTGATTGGCTAACGAGAGTGAATTCTTTTTCATTATTCACTGGTGTGAAGAATATATATCATTATGTAGCTAAATATGTAAAAATAATTTGTGCGTTATTATTTAGTCGTGGAGAAAACTATTTTACTACTAATTTTAATTGGGATCCCGAGCTTTTCAAAATAAACAATTACCCTTACGATTATTGATCTACAAGCCTAAGCTGGTCGGTGTTTATATCGGGAAAGTTCGAGCGTTTTCGTTCTTTTCAAGTCGAAGTAACAAAGATTACAAACGGAAGTCATCCAAAATGTATACTACTCTATAAATATAATTGTTCCACTAACCAAACTTACGTGGGAGGTTCGTTGTTTTGTTCTTTCCAATGACTTTTAATGAATTTTGAAAATTTGTTACTGATAAAGTATAAATTTTGATCCACTATTTGCTTTATTTTCAGGTAAGCACCAGATTTTCCGTAAAGAGTAAGTACTATTAGTATAAGCTTGTGTTATAATTTAAAACACGGGTAGAATAGTATTGGTTAGTATTTCAGCCGAGTATTTCAAAATTGTTTATTAAATAAGGATATTCGAAACAGAATTTGACTTAAAAATAAGAAAAAGTCTGTGACAAATGGAGTTCTCCAATGCCAATCACACCCTTTCACACACACACTCACGCTGAGATAAGAATTTTTTAAGTAAATTAACAATTGAAACGACCAAAAAATCAAAATAAAATGGCGCCCAACGTGGGGCTGTGGGTTTTTCGTTGCTCCCATACATATCTATAAGACCATATAGTATAGATTATAGAACACTGATATACCTACCTGACAATTAGTCAGAAAAGATGTATGTAATGCCAGTCGAAACATTGTCACAATCAATTGATACTGTAGCACTTCAGTAAGACACTTTTTTATGTTGTGTATTATTTTTAAACAATAAATTTGTAGTAGTCGTTAATATTTTCTTAACACGTTATCTTCTCTTGAATAATTATGAACTACAAACCCATAGAAACATTTGTGTTTAGATTATTTGTAAGTGATCTTCAAGTATAGTCAAAGGCACTCTTAACGTGCGGGTTCAAAGGTCACTCACCATATGTATCAAATCAGAAAACACAGAGGTTACCAAAATGTGAGAGTACACTGCAGATTGACGAATTTCCACTTCTTCTTTCATTCTCGAAATAATCCATCGAACTAAGTACAAAAAAACTGAAAGTGACAAAGTGACAAAACTGACATATTTAAATGAAAACTGTGCTGGTGAAAGACTTTTTAGAATCGCTGAAAACTAAATACATATCCTTCTTTTTCCCGTCAAAATTGCATAAGTCTGTCTTATATATATAACGGATTTCATTCGGAAGTTATAATTAAACGCAATAAAAGAAAACAAAAACTGTGAGTATGTCTTTGTTGAATCGTATGACCCGCACGTTAAGACTGCATCTGACTATAGGTACTACAAATTTATTTAAGAAAAAACAACATTAAAATGTGACTTAATAGAGGAGTTCAGTCTAAGGTCAGTGTGGCCAACAAAAAGTGTTTTTTTCTGACAAGAATGACAGTTAAGGTCTACCGTTTAAAACATAAGATTTTGCATGTTTTTTATCATTGTGAACATCTATATTGATTTATTAAAATAATGAATACACCCCCGAAGCGTATATCTTGAAGTTTAAAATAACTTTTTATCTCAATAGGTACTCAACATATCGGTGGCCAATAGTTCTAGGAACTCTTGACATGTCACCATTTCATTTGTTATTCAGTCACTAGCTCTGTCAAATGTCAGTGACGAAAGTAATTAGAAGAATAGAGAGACAGCTAATTAGAAATGCTACAAAAATATAATCGAAAATGGACACACGATTAAACGAAAAACAACAATAATAAATATAACTGACATTTGACATAACTAGTGACTGAATAAGAGAAATGAAATGGTGACTTGCCAGAAGTTCTTAGAATTATTGGCCACTAATATGTTGAGTATTCAGCTAAAAAGTCATTTTAAATTTCAAAATATACGATTCGGGGGGGTGTATACAATATTTTAATAAAGCAATATAGATGTTCGCAATGATAAAAAACGTGCAAAATCTTATGTTTTAAACGGTAGACCTTAACTGTCATTCTTGTCAGAAAAAAACACTTTTTGTTGGCCACACTGACCTTATACTAAATTCCTCTATTTAATAAGTATACGAAATCTTCACTGGCTTATTGGAATTTGAAACTGTCGATATGTTTTAAATAGACAATAACCTACAAAAATTTGTGCTCCCAACCCTCGAGAATATATGAAATAAAAGGTGTATTTCTTCTACACCTTCAAACAGCCTGTATCTCACAAACTAAGAAGGTTACAGAAAAGGTTCATTTGGGTTTTAAAACATTTTTTAACGATCTATCATGCCTCAAGTTTACTATACTTATTTACGGGACACCCTGTATAAACACGTTCTTCCAGACAACTTGTTTTAAGCGACCTCTTTTACATCTTTTGAAACGTCATCCCTCACAATTCCGTCATTTATATTCATGTATTCAGTTCTTACTATAGAATATTCGAACATCATGCAATTGTATGCGTCATTCATTCGATTCAATTAAGATTAGTTATCAGTTATTCAAAGGACAAAGTACAATAATCCTGAGGTTTCATTGTTAAGTCCGAGGGGATTTTTGGTATCATCAATATCGTTTTGTAATTGACCCATGGCGTATGAAACGATACTAATAATTTATTGACAGATTACTTGATTCTAAGTAGATTTGGTAAACTGAATTTGGTTTTTTTGAATTCTTTATCCTGGCAATGAAAAGTAGATAAATGTGATTAGAAGAGATAATAAATTTATAAACAGAAGGTAAACACGATCATGAAGATTGGGATTCAAATGAACATTATTAATATACAGGGTGGTCCTTAAATAATTGTACATAGAAGTTCAGTACACAAAATATTGCGTTTTAAATAAACTAGTCTAATAAAATGTTGATATCAAGAGAGATACAGAGTGTTACATGAAATTTTACAATAATTCTAATAACTAACAATAACTTTTTGCCGTATATGCACAAAAATTTGATGTTGGGGGTTTTTGGATATGAGAAATTATAATTTCGTGCCTATTTCGATGTATTTTGTAGAGGGCGCCACATAGGCCACGTGTGCGGTATAAATGTACGCAAAACTTTTTTACCTTTCACATTAGGGCAACTTTTGTGAAAAATAATTGAAGCCACATCATTATAACGAAAAAAAAAATTAGTGATTAACCACATAATTATTATTCAATGAAATTAAGTTAGAAAAATGTGGTTGTGTGTGTGTTTTTATCCAACTAACTGCACTGTCACGGCAATTTTATCACTTCTTAATATATTTGAAAGGTAATGGTATTAGGGTTCTATTGTCCTCACTACTTGCGGCTTATTATACAGTAAAAATTGCTAACTGAACACTTATTTACATAAAAAAACGCTTACAATTCTGTTAAAATTTGCGGAATTAGAAATATATATACGGGGTGTAGAGGAATATTCCAGATTTGAGTTATTATTTGAAGTAGTGGAGATACTATTTTCGATGTTTTCAGATCTCGGATTTTCATGGTGAGTCTGATTCAAACATTGCACTGCACATAGTCGTATGTAATGGCATTCTTTGAAGGTGATTGGCCATATAGTCGTGTGTAATGGATCATTACACACGCGGCGTGGCTTTTTTGTGTGATGCATCCAGTTATTCAACAAAATGTCCATTTTTCAACAGTCATAAAAAATATTTTTGAGACCCGCTACTGTGTTTTATAAGGAATAGACACAACTGCTAGTGACATTTTATCAACATTTAACATGCACATGTAGCATAACGAAGCGTACGAATGCCTGTTTGTGACAATACAAACCACTTGGTTATATTTGCCATATCGAAAAGAAGTCAGGTTTTGTCTTAGTGCGGAAAGCAATATTTTAACAGATACACGTAATCGGAAGACAAATATTCGGCTGTAAATCAAACGACTTTTTGACTTTTACGCTGATAAATGCATTTTCCCAAAAGAAAATACATCGAGAATGTCTTTTTTCTTGGTGGTATAATAATTTTAGCAGAGAGGTACTGTTGAAAATATAAATAATGTCTGTAGTATGGATGCGTTTTTATTGATAACGTGATAGTATTGCCAAATACTACTTTCTTTATATCCACCCTGGTTATCCTTTTCTTTTCATATACTTTTATCAACTCAGAAGGCTCTAGCAGATTAATGATAGCTGTGAAGTTGACAATTATTGCTTCTTCTATCCAACTGAGAAGTTGAGTTCCTCTATTAGTAGTTGATCAATTTGTCTATTATTAACCTAGATCAATAATGGACAAATTCAATTATTTTGAGAATTCAACAAAAACTTATGCAACATAATTTTGTATACCCAGAAGATTGTCTTCAACATATTCGCTGCTTGAAATTACCTTTCAATATAAAATTATTTGGATTTGAATGCCTTTAGTTCAAAATTCGCGCTCAAACGAAAATGACAGTATACTTATTGTTAGTCAGACGACTGGATGAACGCTTCTCGTGGTGCGTCTTTCTCTTCTCTGAAAAGAATTGTATATACACCATGGTGCAGGTGAATACATTCATAAGCCTCGCAATTTTGGTGCACGGTCAATAATAATAGTCTTCACTATACTTGGGTGGATGATATACTATTTAATAACAAAATATTTTGCATTGAGATTATAAGAACAAAACTCATTCATCAAACTTCATTTACCTCGACCCAGACGAATTTCAATTATATTATGAACGTTAGTAAGAATATTAGCTCTAAAACATCTTCAGGTGCAAGTGCAGGCTTCAACTTAGGTAAATGTTCCTCTTATATTCAGTAATCTCGCAAGTACTGTGTTCTAGGATTCTGGAGTGCTGTGCAGTTGTAAAGTATGTGGATGGATGTTTCTTCTTCCAAGCCATAATATCTACTTTTTTTTTTACACTTTTTTGAGTTTTTTCAGGTGCCCATTCAGGCGACAATGTCCCGTTAGGATCCCTGTTAAAACTCTTAGCGCAGTTTCACTTTGACTTGTGCATTCATTTGATCTCAACAGGTTGTAGTCACCCAGAAGAATATTTGATTGTCTAAGCCCTACTAGATCTTTCCAACAGTCAGATCTTCTTTTTCTTTCGGCTTCACCTATTTCTTCCAATATTACATGGGGGTTGATTCCGCAAAAGGGTTCAGGCCCCCAAAAAGGTATTTTAGTCCCCCTCTTAGCTAGGTCATCCGTAATTTCATTTCCTTTTATTCCAGTTTGTCCTGGAATCCATAGTAAAGTAACTATAATGTTCTCGCCTAGCTCATTGAGTTTTTTTAGGCATTCCCCACCATTTTGGAACTGATTACACAAGAGCTCAGAGCTTTAATGGCTGCTTGACTATCTGTCATTATGATAATCCTTCATCCTCTGTATCCTTATTGAACTGTGCGCACTTTCTTACGTGGATTTCCGCTTGAAAGATACTTGGGGTTTTCCCCAAACTTTCAGAGTGTTTGGTCCCTGGCCCGAACACTCCTATTCTAGTTCCTCCTATTGCTTTTGAACCGTCTGTGTACCATTCTTTCCAAGTCTGGTAATGGTATTTGGATCCCATTCCTTCTTGCTGCTTAATTCTCTAACGAATATCTTCGAAAACTTATAAGAGGTGTTTTTATTAATGATTCCCCCTCTACTTAGTCTGTATCTTGTTCTTTCTGCAACACTTTCAACCACCATATGTAGAGGGATGAGATTGATAATCACTTCCATGGCTACCGTTGGGCATGATCTCATTGCTCCTGTAATGCATATACAGGCTAGTCTTTGAATTTTGTTAGTGAATAGACACCCTGTAGAAAATATTCAGCATTCACAACAAAACTTCACGTGACATTGATGGGTTATCAGTTATGTTTAAATATTCCAGATGTGGTGATTAATGTTCTATGTTCTCTGATCATTGAATAATTTGGGAAAGTTCTATGACCAGTAGGTTAACCTGCAGAGTTACAACACTCCCTAAAGAACAGCTGTAAACGAAACCATTAAGAAAAACTTGCATTTAGTTAACTAAATATGACAGTTGACATTGACATTCGATATTTGTTGACAGGCGCTAACTATGTTGTTACTAAAAGGACAACCCTGGTATCTATAAAATATGCCGTACGCATAACGCGCATGTCTTGAACTCTCCGAAGGTATTGCTGTCTGATATTAGTTAATTTATCGCATTAAATCTCTCCTGTATAAATTGCCTTCGCATTCGACCTCATTCGGGATAACGAATGCATCAGCAGTACGAGAACTAGCAGTAGCAGCAACAACGACATTTTCTCACTATGCAACCTCCGAGTGAATTTAACAAGCTAGGCACGGGCTATATATATATATATATATACTGCAGTAGAATAGCAGCTAATCTAATTAGCGTAATACGAGAGGATTGAAAGGGTGTGCAAATTATTAATGAGCGTAATGGCTGGTCGATTGTTCCGCAAGTTGCTTTGTAAACTGAATACAGTATGAGGATGAAGAGACCGTGAATTTGTATAGGTCTACAGTTAGTTACAAATATACCGGAAAGTTCTAATTGTCTAACAATACGCGATAAAATAAACGATAGGAACTAATTTAAATTTAAATTTTACTTTTCGTCGCGATTGTACAGCGTGTTACGTCAATAACCAAAAGGTGACTGATAAACTTGTTAGTTTGTATCTATAAATTATTAAATGAAACTTTCCTCATTTCCGCCCGTTCGTAGAAAAAATATTGTTTATGTCACATACGTAAAGTCTATTTTTCGCACTTGGACCCGAAATCTGCTTATCGTCGTTCGGACAACTGCAGTGTCCCTTTCCGCAGTAGTTTTGAAAAGTAAATTTTTAATTTGGGGTATTTTGCATCTTACTAATGTTAGCTGTCAACGCATATTTGTTTGGCTTTGTTAGTGTTTTTGGCACTTATACAGGGTGTTTTCAAATGACACTCACAACGTTTACATGTATATACTTACGAGAAATATACAAAAACATTATACAAAATGATATAGGGATTGAGGGGTCCAGCTCATTTACTTTTCGAAATACAGTGTGTTAAAGTATTGAAAAATTAAATGTCTTGATTCGATAACTTGAAAATGGACGAATAAATTAATTTTACATTTGGTAGGTTGTTTTTAAATGTAAAAAGGCATATTTTGATATAAAAACATTATTTGTCAATTCTTGATTCAGTGCTGTACATTTGGAAAAATATGTCACTTTTCTCCTCCCATTTTTCACGCAACTGGCATTTGTAGCTATTTTCAATTAATTTGGTATTCCTTAATGTTTTTCACGTAAAAACACATAACCTTTACATATCAAAAAATTTGTAGTTTTCATGTTTTCATGAAGTCTGCAACCTAATTTTTTAATAATAAAATAAAAAAAAAATATTTTTTTGTATTTTTTTCAATAATCTTTAAACCACTAAAGGTTAAAATATGTATCAGAAACTAATTTGTGAAACAGCAATGCATCCTAAACATTGGGAGAAGACTCCCAAAAATATTTGTCCAAACTTGTGCTTTTATTATTGAATTATATATATTAAATATCTTGAAAACTACAAATTTTCTGATATGTAAAGGTTATGTGTTTTTTACGTGAAAAACATTAAGGAATACAATATTAATTGAAAATAGCTACAAATGCAGGTGGCGTTAAATATGGGAGGAGAAAAGTTACATTTTTCCAAATGTACACCACTGGATTAAGAATTGACAAATATTTTTCCATCAAAATATGCCTTTTTACATTTAAAATCAACCTGCTAAATATCAAATCAGTATATTCATCCATTTTAAAGTTATCAAATTAAAACATTTAAATTTTTATAACTAAAAATATAAAAGAAAGTAGATGAGCTAGACACCCCAATCCTTATATCATTTTGTCCAATTTCACGAGAGGTATCTACATGCAAACGTTGTAAGTGTCATTTGAAAACACCCTGTATAACAATAAGATTAATATTCACTTTTCAAGAATAATAATTGATCGTAAACAACAAAGTACAGACCTGACTAGAACTGTCAGTGGGACAATAAAAAAAGACGTAAGACACATTACCACTACGAAAGGTAAGTCTGCATCCTATTTTGTTGTCAATTTCATAGTATAAAGCAAAAAAAATAATCGATTTATTTTGACCCACCCTACTCACCAGCCAAACAAAATGAGCCTATATAGAAATTCAAACTTAACCAATAAAATAGTCCAGATAATATTGAAACGAATTCCGGTACTGAAATTCCGTTTGAATTCAAATTAGCAAGTACAAATTCGCAGTGTTTCAATATGTATATATACATCACACCCTTTACACCAGTATTCATAGTGAGGTTTAATAGTTAATAGTAATTAGAAATTAATTGTCATTCGTTATATTGTTTGCCATCAGGCCCATATCGGTAAATAATATTAGTTTGTAGGGTGGTTTATGTACGTGAACATGGCTAGTTAATGCTAAAATCGATATAATTAGTGAACCAACCAACACACTCATTATTTATCCTTAAATCTACAGGGTACGGGAGTTTAAATTCGTATTTGTATTGGCAGATCTAGGTCATCAACTCCATCTCTGCTTCCTTGATCGAGATTAAAGGTTGCATTATAAATGAAACACCCTATATTTTATTACTATATTGCATTGTCATCGATCGTTAACAAGCCTACAAAAAAATTGTAATTAATAGGAACGTTTATATTGGGGAAAACTCGTGTTTAAAGGTTGCGTTACAAAAGGGAAACCCTATATTTTATTATCATAGATCCTTGACAAAGTGAAAAAAAATTCGAATTAATCTGATTGTTTAAAGTGGGTGAAAATCGAGTTTAAAGGTTACATTATAAATGGAACACCCTATATTTTACAAATGAAACACCCTATACTTTATTACTATATTTTATTGCCTTTGGTCCTTGATGAGTGTGCAGAAAAAAAATTTTGAGGTTAGTAATGCCAAATTGTTACTGACTTTTATTTAATAACGAAAACAAGGGTCGTGGACAAACTAAAGTATTCTACTCGCAATTTATGGCCAATATTCACTCGGGAGACTTGCGCAAACGTCACCAATCGTGAATAATGGCTATAAATTGCTAGTTTAATAATATACTATCAAATCAATAGAAAGATATCTCGAAAGATATTTGAAAATCATATTTTATATTTTAAATAATTTAATAAATATTATATATCCCCCTTACACTATAATTTTGCGTACGCCCTGCAGTATACGAACTAATAATATTTTCAAGGTCTCTGTTAAAAGCTCCAACCAAATAGGTATGTAAACAATTTTTTTGGACATTCTGATAAGAACCAGTTGCTTTAATTTTTACATCGTCAATATATTAGTTAGCTGAGGTTGTCAGTAATGTCAGTTTTCTTGACATTATTTGTAACAGAAGAAATAGAAAAGGTATTTACGTGAAAGAATTCGTGGTTGTAGTTTGAGTCGGCTTAAAGTTAATGAATTTTCTTGTGGAAAATTTTGTATGTTTGTGATGGAAGTGATTGTGGACGATATAGAACATCTCTAATGCAGATATTCGGAGTCGTCTAGTTCCTCGCACATTAACAGGTAGGTACAAAATTTGTGTTCAGTTCCTCGCAGCATACGAAGGGTAAGGGATTAGGTATCAGGTAGCAAGGTCCACAATGACAGTGCGAGGGATTTTGATTAGGTAATATTTACATATTGCTAGTAAATGTTTCAATATGAAATTATATTTTTGTCAAATAATAACAATAAAATACAAAATAAAAAAGAAACAAACAGAACAAATACATATGAAATAAACAAACAGAAACACACCGCAGCAGAAGAAATACCGCTAGTAAATATTAAATATGAACAAATATAAGTAAAATAAAAAACAGAAACACAACATTAAATCAATGATTTTCGTTAGGTTAGGTTAGGTTAGGTTAGGTTAGAAATTGAAACTGAAGAAATTGAAACTGAAGACAAATTATTATAAACAGGTGCATTATTGTGCTACCCTACAAACAATAGTGTGAGGAACTGCAGACCTGTCTTAATCCTACCCTCCGTTCGAAAAGGGATTAACGAAGGTAGATGCGAGGAACTGCATCACGTCCGCAGATATTACAGGTAATAATGTAAATTTTATATAGTTGTAAAGAATTTAAATCAGGCTAGCTAGTTCCCCTTAAATTCTAATGGACTCGTCCAAGTTGATGTGAAAAGCTTTATTTTTTTGTATTAATCAGGTTATTATTTTGATGAATATTTGAATATCATTTGAACGTTTTATATTTTACATCTAAAGGACCAAATAGTATGAATTTTCAACTCGCAATACAAGTGTTGCTCCTGAAAGGACCTTTCGCTTTTCTTAAGACAAAGTGGCGTTCCGTCAAATCTTATAAATTTTGGATATGATGTTGTTCTCGGGCTCTTTACCAAAAGTATCTATAGGACCAATTAAATCCTATGACTAGTTTCCGATATATAGAGTGGTAAATTTGAAAAATCCTTGTTTTTCGTGACCATTTTATTATTAACAAATAAATATGCTTTTTCTGTTGCTAACTTGCACATTTATAGTTGAAATTCTTATCATATACAGGGTGGGACTCAATTATATAAGGACAACTTTTTAAAATTCTATAAAATTCTACAAAATTCTGATGTTGAACGAAAACAAAGTCATTAATGAAAAATTACTTTATGTTTAATGTTCTGACATAAAAATATACTATTTCTGGAGGTTTTCTATACAGGGTGATTCTTTATGCAGTCTGACATTAGTTTTTTTTTAATAAAATGTATTTAAATATTGGTTTTTGATGTTGAATTGAAAACGTATTTGTTACCTGGGTATTAGTATTTTTCTTATAATACACCCCCCAACATCTATATTGCTTTATTAAAATGATGAATACACCCCCGAAGCGTATATTTTGAAATTTAATATGACTTTTTAGCTGAATACTCAACATATGAGTGGCCAATAAATCTAGAAACTCTTGGCATGTCACCATTTCATTTCTGTTTCCAATGACATTTGACATAACTAGTGACTGAACAACAGAAATGAAATGGTAACTTGCCAGAAGTTCCTATAATTATTGGCCACCGATGTATACAGTATACAGCTAAAAAGTATTATATCATTTTTTGTAATGAATTAATTTTGGTTCATAAACATTTTTAAGGCACATTATTTGAAATTGTATGAATACCTGGTGATGACTTTTTGTGTTCGCTTATTTTTATTTTCATGAATGGAAGATAATCCCAGCCAGTATAAAATGAAATCAATCGGTCAAAAAGTTAGAACCGACGGAAAATATTCCCCACCGGCTTACAGGATCTTTTTTGCCGGCTGCACCCTGCTAGAAGTTTGTCTGCTACTAGCAAAGTGCAGTTATATAAATATACAAACAGTAACAAATAAATACAAACTCAACAAAATATCAACCTCTAGGTATACACATTTATTACAATATTTATACAAAAATATAAAATTTTAACAACCCAATATCACCACTATTTTACCAACCCCTACTACCCTCAAACTTTAGCATGCAAATATTATACCCATGCAGTTAAGAAAATAAACATGCAAATGTACTTAGGAGAACATATCTATAACTGGTGAGATTTCTGGAACAGAATATCAAACAAAATTGAAAAATTCATGGATTATTCGATGGAATCTCTGAGGACTGTAAGAGAGTGTTAGTTTTCTGAAAACGAAGCGCTGAAAAAAATGTTTAGTCCATAACAGCCAAGTATAGCCATTTTGCATGCAACCTCATTGGCGTCTATGATATTTTGACAGCCCATACTGGACAACTATTCCCCCTACTTGTCATCCCATACCCATTCGACAAACGGAAAACACTTAAGCGCACTCGCCCTATCGGGATGACTGCTCGCTTTGCAAACGAGGCTTACCGACAACCCAAAAACGAGCACTTTCCCACAGTGTGGTACTACGTGCATCCGTGCAGGAAATAGTCAATCGTAAACCACCAAATTGGAATACATGTGGCTTATTCGACAGTAAAATGAAAAGTTTACCAATACCTGATAAAACGATAACCAACTTGTTGAAGGAAGAAAAGACAATATTTAGAAAAATGGGAAACGACATAGCTTACCTATGTCTTTAGAAAAATAACCAACTCATAAAAGAAAGAGGAGACAATAATTCGGAAAAATGGGAAACGACATAGCTTACCTATGTCCTCAGAAAAAAATAACCAGCAGGTAAAAGAGAAATATGACTATCAAGTAGCTATTTTACAAGTAACTAGGTATCTACGATATTTTGACAACTATTTCCCCAACTTGTCATCCCATACCATACCCATTCGACAAACGGAAAACACTTGAGCGCACTCGCCCTATCTGGATGATTGCTCGCTTTGCAAACGAGGCTTACCGACGACCTAGGAACGAGCACTATACCACAGTGTGGTACTACGTGTATCCGTGTGTTAAAAAGTCAATCGCAAACCACCAAGTTTTCACATCAAGGATTTTTCAACTTTAAGGCACTGTATAACGGAAACTAGTCATAGAATTGAATTGGTTCCCTGGACACTTTTAGTCCAGAAGGACTTTTTTCGACTGTTTTATGCATTTAACAGGAAGGTTCTTCCTCATGACTATGTTTTGGTAAGTCTGGATGTGGTTTTTTTAGTAATGTTTATTTAGATTCTGTAATACGGTCAATACACAAACATTGTTCTTCAATCAGTATTGAGTGTAATATTAACAAAGATACGATAACTTATAAAAAGCGTTAAAAGCTTAAACGGCCGTACAAAGATACTGATTTAAAATACCCTTTGTAAAAATTTTATATAACACCATAATGTTAAAGAAGCCGAATCCACTCTACTTCCGAATAACAATAAATTCGTTCGACCGTCTAAAATAGCGCTCTTGCCAGCTGTCGCTTGATGTATCGCATATTTCAGCAAAACATGTGGTCAAAGTTAAAGGTATGTTTACTTCTGTCTCCTCGTCTAAATTTGTGACTTACTTGCCACTAAAGCCGCCGCCAGTAATTTCGGTCACAGAAATTCAGCCGCGTAATTTTGGTCATACTCGACAATATATTGAATAGCTTGCTTCACTGGTACTACGAGACAATAAGATAACTTCATTACTTACATTAACTCAATACATAAGAATATCAAATTTACAGTAGAAATTGGACAAAATGAGTTTATAAACTTTCTAGACCTTACAATTTCAAATATAAATTATAGATATCATTTTTCTATACTTCACAAACCATCACACACAGACATAACAATTCATAATAGTTCAGTCCACCCAGTCAGTCATAAATCAGCAGCATTCAATAGTATGATACATAGACTTTTAACAGTTCCATTAAATATTGACAATTACAACAAAGAACTAAATATAATAAAACAAATAGCTGTTAATAATAATTACGATCCAAATTTAATTGACAATATCATAAATAAAAAGATACGAAAACATACTCTAGAACAAGTATTTCCTTCTGATAAAACAATAATAACCAATTTAGAAGCTTAACATGTTTGGAATACCATCCTTAAAAATCAAATCATTTTTAGAAACTTTAGACTTGAATATTTGCTTCAAAACTGATAACAATTTATCCAAATTCATTATAAACAACAAATCCAAATCTTCAACACTAAATAAATCAGGAGTTTATAAATTAAAATGTGGTATTGACAACTGGAACAAAATTTATATACCTAGGTAGAACTTTCAGGAAATTTAAAACTAGAATTTCAAAACACAAACGTAGCTATGACAACCAAAAATCAGATTCCAACTACTCAAATCATTTATTAGCAAACCAACAATTTCGATTCAAATTTTGAAATTTTGCATAATATAGAACCTAAATCCTTCAAATTAAATCTTTTAGAAACCCTTGAGATAAATAAAAACAAATATTCAGATCTTAACGACCACATAGATATCAACAATTCTCGCTTATTAAACCTTTTTACATACAAAGGTTCCTGTAGGATTGTTGTGAATGAGTTTCCAGGTAAACTTGTTAAATACTCCAGTTAATCCCATATTTAGACACATTTTTTCCTTTTTTATTTTATCTCCATGTAAATAGATCACAATTTTATTGTTTTTATCCGTATAATTCAGTATTAAGGCACTGTATAAATTGAAAATTTTTATACCTCCATTCGTTTGATAAAGCTACTGTGTTAGCGAAACGCGTCACAACTTTAAGTTTAAATATTATGTAGATTTTAACAAATTCAAATTGTTTTATTTCGTAATATTTCTATCAGTCTATGCTGAAACACTTCTACTTCTATTTTCCAATAGCTTGCACTATTTCGTTTTTTATCTAATTCGGAACCTTCGGTAATCGTTGGGCTTAAATTATTATCAGCAATAAAACCGTCTCTTTGTCGTTTAGAACGTTGAAGTCTTTTTTATCCTATTTTTTTATTCAAACCGCAATAATTCTTTTTTATGTTTTTTATTTCGACGTTTCGGTAGCGTTCCAGCTACCGTTGTCAAGATCAACTAAATATTAAATAATAATAATACAAAAGATATTTATGGAATAGTATTAACCACTTCAAATGCTGATTTGGTTCACTGAAAAAGCTCTTTCAGGCGGTGATGTGTGTGGAACTGTACACGAACTGCGCTGCAACTGACAAATGCCTTAAAACCCATTTCAACAGGGTATCAACAGATAATTTTCAAGCGATTCCGCTTCTCGCATACTGAAGCTGGGATTCAAAACTACATCTGAAAGGGCTCTAAGGATATTAGATTAATATACTCAAGAATCAAAATCATGCATGCGTGTGAATACGATCCAACTTTGTTTGAAAACAAGTATTGAGCGCGAAAGACAAAAACTTATCCGCAGTGCAGCCAGATCGGCAACATTCTAAAACAGTTTGTCATCAGTGCCAGACCCAATTCTGCGATAATTATCAAGGGGTAGAAAAATGTCTTGTACTGGGTGGTCCAATAAGCCGATCTCTCGGCTATATATCTGAAACTACTCATGTTATAACTTCCTAAGTAAAACTGACTGAGAAAAATTGCTGGAAATAACTCTCAAGTTTCTAGGTTAACCGTTAGGTGGCTTAGCTTGTGAAGAAAATGCGCCATTTTGTTGCGAATTGAATCCAGTTCCATTATAATTCACGATAATTGGGTATTTGCATTGAACGTTTTCAAGAAAAACAAATTTATAAATTTTTTTCTTTCGAAAGTACCCTCTACCTATGACAATTAAAACTAATTGCAATTGTATTATAGTAGATGTAATTAATTCATCCAAACTCTTTCTAATGACACTAATTTCGTTAAAATCGGTTGATTCAAACCAAAGTTATAGGTATTCATCCAAAAACGCTCGATTTCTTACATGTTTTTTTTTTCACCCTGTATAAATAAGCTATCAACATTTTTAAAGTACTTTTCTAGAGTTTTTTTTAATATCAAATAATGTATATAAAATTTGGCGTATAAACAATTAAATTTAATAGAAAATTACGAAAGTTCTTGGACAACGAACTTCAGCAAAATTTTATGAGTTTTTTTCCCGGTGAGTGTAGTTGAATTGTTTGAATAAGAAGCGGCAGAGAATCAGATTTACTGCCTTCGCTAAACACGGCAGTAAATCTGCAACTTCCCTTCCTAGTTATTCAAATTACTATTAGCCTAAACTGTTTATTTTTGTTTTCTTATTATTATCAATCCATCTCTTTGTACATATATTCGAAAACGAAAACCAATCATACATATGAGAGGCTATTATGGATACGTTCAACGTATACAAATGAGCTGTCGTTTATTTTCTCTATTCAATTTCATCCCCATCGTAATCCGTAGATTCTACGCATTCCTTCCAAATATACATTTTGTGTTATTAATGTTTTATCCATGGAGAAATTGAACCGATAACCGATCAGAATAATATTGACTGACTTCTCGATTTTCATAAAAAGTATTTTCAAGTGGCGTATCGAAGTTGCATTTCATAAATTGAATAAGGTCCTGCTATATCTTCATACAATAGGGTACAGGCATAAATTTTGCTATTGGTGAGAATCGACGTTTTATCAGGTCTGCTAACACCTTGCATGCTTATTTTTTCAAAAAAATATCAACTTTACTTTTAAAAAGACTTTAAAAATCATAAAATTTGAAAGTCCGCCAAAACGCGTTTGACGTCACTGTTGACGTCACACATTTAAACGTACTATGTTTACATTCTTATTCGTGTATCGTGTATTGCGCTGTTGCGCTCTGAGTTTTTGTGACTTAATTTGTTTTTGAAAGCTTTAAAAATGAATAAAGCCAAAATAAAAACTTCACATTCCAAGAATTGCATTGTTCCAGAGTGTAAAGAATATTTTATAAGCATTATTTTCAGTGTGATAGTTATACAGATACAAATATTCGACAATTACTTGTTTCAAATCAATTTCATTAACATTAAAAGAATTCTACAATTTAAAAGATTATAATGTATAAAAATCATACCATAAATATATACTTATTTTCACAAACCATCATTGGCAATCATCAACAATAACCGTGACGGCTTGGCTCAAAAATCAAAATACAAAACGCCATTTTTGACACTTCAGTTTGAAAGTTGTCAATCCGCGATATTATTTGTGTTATTTCACTAATCGATTGTAGGTTGTGGTAATATTAACTGAAAATAGTGTACATTAGTATATTATTTTAATAGAATGAATAAACATCACGGGGGAGTGTATTGTTCATACAGAGACTGTCCAAATAAATTTTATTCGGAAAGAAAAGTTAATAACCGGCACTGGAAACTGTTATTGTCCCCAAGTGAACATTGCAGTTTGGTAAGAAATTCTGAAAATATTTTAAACTGACAACATCGCGGCCATACCGAGTTAAAGGTCCAAGGTCATTGAAGTCGGAATTGAAAATCCTTTGATGTTTTGCCGGGATTCGTATCTGTTCTTTTTTATAATCTGTGGTATAATCTACTTTGCTGCCTAGGCAGGAAAGTAACCACTTTGCTGCCTAAGCAGGAAAAGTAATACTTTGCTGATTGATATCAGTCAGCAAAATTAATATTTGCTGCCAATCGGAGAAAAAATCTTTTCTTCAAATGACAAATAAGAGTATACCATTTTTCAATAAATGTAAACACTGTCAAGTTACTAATATTCACACACTGTTGTCATTATTGTCAAGCAGCATTTTTTTCACAGGTAACTCGTCAGTGTCTCTGTTAATTTGTTATTTAATAAAACCTTATTAAGTTCTATAGTTATATTATATTAAACAGGGCTTTCAAAAAAATACTTTTCAAATACAAAACCTGAAGTTTTTCGAAACATTTTTTCATAGCTTCTTTTCCGATAGTTTTTTAATATTATAAAATAATATTTGTAGTTTTACAGTGAAAAATTTAACTTTGCAACAACCCAAAAGCAATGATTAATAATGCTGCTTCTTACTTGGCCCTCCTGTACATTTTGATTGGATAATTTTTCTAGAATTAAAAAAAGGTCCCCGTAATACTCACAAAATTTCACCAAAATCCGGTAGATTGAAAAATAATTATTCAGAGATAAATTGGGTCCACTGTGTAGAATGATAAATGATGAAAAAAACTCCCCTTGAATATTAAAGTATACATTTAAAAACACTGTTATATACTTGCTTATATTATGTATACTATATTTTGATGAAATATATTGTCCATGTCTTTATTGGAATTTATATTCTCTATCGATGTCACAATATTCGATAAGATTGAAATAAGGTTAACGCTGGAAATAAACAACATTCAATATTGCGTGTAACTCCATTTTGTGGGGAATTTATACTTCATCAGTGAAAATAATGCGAGTGTGGATATACGTAAGCAAGCTAATATCGGTCCAGAGGGAAATATCCTGAATGTCCAATAGATCTTGTTGAAACGAACTACTATGTGACATTGTTCTAGTAGTTTTTTAATGAATATCAATAAACACGTAGTAGGGTGAATCACCTACGGGATGGAGGTTTATAGCAAAACGGTAAAAGTTTTAAAATGTTTGTCACTTTAGTAGTTTGTACATCCTTATAGGCTACATTGATATAACAAATTCTAGCAAATTATCCATTTTCTAGGATTGAGTACTCTATATCTATTTAACGGATGTTCAGACTTTTCAGTTACATTATTAGATCATTTATTGTGTAGATTAGATTACATTAGAATTGGAGTGGCTCTTTGTCCTATCCCACTGCGACCTTTGCAGATCTATTGAGGTCCTCCCTATATTAGAGCTCGATATCCAGCTTTATTCTTTTTATTAGACTTAATAGCCTGGTTACCGCCTCCTTTGCGGAGCTCTCTGCCTTCGGTTTTTCTTCTCCGAATAGGTGAAACCGCAGCCTTGATAGACCTTCACACTCACAAAGTACGTGCTCCGCGGTTTCGTCTTCTTCCTGGCAGAACCTGCATAGGCTGTCTTCTGTTAGTCCAATTGTATGCATATGTTTCCTCAGCGTACAGTGCCCTGTAAGCATTCCCACTATTATCCTCGTCGTTTCTCGACTTTGACGTAGTAGGTCGTGTGACAGTTTGGCCGAATGGCTTTTAAGGAATAATTTAGCGTGCCTTTGTCATGGGGTTCCATACCACCAGTGCAACGCCTGGTTGTTTATCCATTTGTGGATGCTTCCTTTACTTAGGCATTTAGCAATTACACAGGAAGGTTCTGGCCCTATCATGACCTCCGCTGCTTCCTGCTTGGCTAATTCATCGGCCTTTTCATTGCCTTTTATTGCTTGGTGGCCTAGTACCCAGGCTAGGGTCACTTTATTATGACTACCTAGTCTGTTGAGGGCCTTGCGACATTCCCACACCAGATTTGATGTTATCTTATATGAGCGTATCGCCTTTAGTGCTGCTTGGCTGTCAGAGTAGATGACGATTCTTTGGTTATTCACCTCCCGTCTTATCAACTCTTCTGCACAGCATTGCACCGCTATTACCTCTGCCTGAAAGACAGTAGCATGTTTCCCTAGGCTTAGAGATGGCGATCTTCTCCTGTACCCGTATATTCCGGCTTCTACTCCAGAGTCTGTTTTAGAGCCATCAGTGTACCAGTTGAGATTCGTCATTATGGGAGGCCCTGCTTCCCAGTCCTTTCTCTCTGGAATGAAGATTCCATATTCGTTTTTAAAACTATATTGTGGGGCTATCTGATCCTTTGGCATTCCCAGTATTAGATCTGCCTTTATTTCTTCATATAGTTCTTTGTAGACCTTACCGTGTTCTTGGCTTATCGGAGAAGGTCCCTGTGATAATCTGTGACTAACAGATCTTGCATTTCCTTGAATGAGGATATGCAGTGGTGGTATATTTATTGTGTAATATCGGACTTATTAAAAAGTACACACTCATTTTTACCGACAAGTAGTTGTGCAAACTACTAAACTGACAAAGATGTTAAATCTTTTACCGTTTCGCTATAAACCTCCATCCCGTTAGTCGTGGTTCACGATTCACTCTGTATATTATATACCTGAGGGATTATGAAATATGTTTTTTCTACGACATCCTCGATAAATGTTCATTTTATAACCGTAACTTCAATCATAAACGAGCACATTTTGTACAGAATTTGCTATGCAAGTTGTTAAGCAACAAATGCGAAATAGCACTCTAAAATCACGACAACTACAGCATGTCAGATTATGATCTGATGAAATTTCAGCAGATCGTTTCTGTCAAAGTTTTAGTAGGTAACGAGTAATTTCATAGTTGTTTTCTATAAAAGTACTTTTTTATAGGCTTCTATTTTTCTTTACCTAATAGAAATATTATCAGTTTATTTCTTTCAAAGTTTTTGTTATGTAGGTATGCATGTATTGAACGTGAACGATATATTGTCATAGAAAAATGGCCATTTTGTGCTCATTGCATAATATACTAATTTTGAACCACCGTCTCTCCTACTATAACGGCATTGCTCATTGTTATAGATTGCACATTGTTCCGTTAGATGGAATAATACTTCATTAAAAATACAATTCAATTAGAGCTTGGGAGGTATTCCCTAATTTATTTAGACATGCAACTCCTAATAAACAGACTAATCTAATTTCGAACGGTTGAATTCCAAATGACAATTATCAAGCATTTAAGTAATTAACAACTTGTAGTCTTAAATGTGTCTATCAGTCTAGAACTGACAGCGTTCAATTTTCAATTCAATTAACCCTTTCTTGTATTTTGGAAATTGAATAATGCGTTTATAGAATTTTGTTGGGCTTAGCATTCAAAGTTTACCACGGATTTTGTCTTATGTGGATATTTTAAGGTTCATAAAATAAATTTTGCAGAGTTTTTTATTTACTTAGGCTTCCTCAAGATTAAAAAGTATGTAGGACGTCCATACTTTAACTTACATGAAGGTTTTGTTGTATATTTATATTAATTTTGAATAGATCACGTATACAGGGTGTACCAGGAGCTCGTACCAAAAACTTGGGAGGTGATAGAAAGACTAAAAATAATTATGGTATTTTATATAAAAATTTTTCTTTACGCCCTTCGTTAACAAACTATAGGGCTCTAAAGTTGGGAATGAAAAATGGTTTTTTATTTACAATTATTAAATGGCTGATTGGAAATTTGTAATATTTCAACCGTTAATGAATACCGTAATTGCACACGTTTTTGCATGATATACAAGTCTACAACATACTTGTGAACTCAGATACCGACTAAGTTAAATGGTGGATGCGCAATTTTTTGGTAAGTAAAACTTTTTTCATTTATAAATGCAAAAATTGGTTTTTGTTAACATTTTAAGAGATATCAAGTCTTCTTTTGACATCTCGATAACATTAACGGTTAAATAGATACGGGCAAGTTTATGTCGCACTGCACACCTATTGGCGCATTCACATTTATTTTAAATGTATGATTTCTGGAAGCATACTGTATTATTAGTAAATTATCTATAAATCGGTACAGTCTACATTTATAAAAATAAATTTTTACTTTGTTTAACCATAAAAAACTTTATTGAAAACGAACATTACTTTCGTTTCGTTGCGTTAACGAAGGGTTTAAAGGAAAAATTTTATATGAAATACAATCATTATTTTTATTATTCATAAAGGGTGTTAAATAATTCAACTTTTACCCTTACTTTAACATCCGTATAACTAACCGATATCATTAAAAGAATCATTAAACATAAAGAAACCCTTAGTTTGTAAAACCGCCATGCGATATGTAAATTTAACCGTAACATCAATACACTGTGATATGCATGTCGGATGATATTTTTAGCATTTGAAAAAATGTGCAACCTCGAATCAATGATCTTAAGACATGCTATTTATATATAAACAAAAGAAATAAGTACTGCATAATGCATTTAGATAAAAATTATTTTTAGTTTGTTAGAAATTTATTCAAATTCAACAATCAAGTAATAGTACAGCTCAAAAATAGTGAAAATGATTATTTGAATCTAAGCTCGACCTTGAAAAACTTCTGGAAAAACTTGATAGCAAGCAGAGAGGCATGGAAGGAAGAACCTCTAATTAATACAGAAATGGCCTGCTAGACAGGTAGTTCAAAAACCAATGAAGGTGAAGGAGCAGAAATACTATATATAACCAAGCCAAAGACAAGAGTCCAACTGTGTTTAGCAAACACTGTTCAAGAGTTCTACTAAGGAACCCCGACAGCCAAGCGACAAGCAAAGCACTATACAAGAGCTGGGCAGTCATGATAGATTGTCACTAAAGACGCAGATTTATTAGCCTGAGAAAGGGCCCGATGTGCTCCCATTTTCACAAAAACCTTTTTGGACAGAGAACAGGTTCGAGAATGGCAGAAAAATGTGACAAGTATGAGGCAGATCAAAGAGTTCATCGAAGATCCAAAATAATCGGGATATATGCAGGTTTTGGCAACAAGCTGAGGAAGGAAGGAAAGGAAGGGTTCAGAATAATAGAAGGGCATAAAAAATCAATATAGTTATCTCCAATTGTCTTTATAAACTGTACAAAAAGCAGGCAATTCCATTTTTTTAGTGTCTCGATAACGGTAACGAGTTTCTGTAATAAGATGAGCTCCTTCACTTTGCATTTTATACCAATTTAAAAAATATCGTTTGAAAAAGTGTACCGAAAGCGAGTGAGTTCCAATTTTGGTTTTCATGAACGGCAACGGGTATATATAAGAAGAATATTGAAAACTATCCATTAAAATAGTGTACAAAAAGCGAGTCAATTTCATTTTTGGATGTATCTCCATCAACGGTAATGGGTATCTATAAAAATACGGACTACTCCGCTTTCCATGCATTTTATACTAAGCCTTTGAAGATATTGTGTTTGTATTTCAAAATTCACTTAAACTGAATTACAATTTTTCCATAGTCTATTTAAAATCAAATATTACTCCATTGTAGAAAAATACAATAACATTTTGATTATTATACTAAGGCCCGAAATGGAAAATATCAGATTACCTGGAAAAATAACTTTCCAACGAATAATTACGCAGCTAAATCTAACAGTTCATTTGTCAAATTTGATAGATAATATGTCATATACCAGAAATATTGGCAATTTTCTACAATGAATGTTGTAACTGTATATGGGTAAAATGTAGACACTGTAACTTTGTGATTTATCACGATACTCAGTATCTAGTTTCTGCACTATAATAAATCTGATATAATGCAATGTGATGGTAGCTGCATCATAACCATTTCAATTTTGGATTGAATATGAACTGAATTTTTTTCGCAATTATTAGAGCTATCAAAGTTAGAGTTATTAGACTATTCCACACGTCACGAAATTGGATGTTTATAACGTTAGATTTGGCTTTTTCGTATTATTACAATAGTGATAATACTAGTGAAAAGTGACTCATTTCACACGAAAGCATGGCATTAAACGAGGATGACCTTCCCACTTAACAATTCCGCTGTAACTACTCAACCAGTCTAGACTGGTAAAAAAATCCCTTAATACGCTGCCACTGCCAAGAAACAAAATAATGTCTCTAGTATTAATGCCGGGACGTGAGATGATTGCAGGTAATGAATTGGTGCAGCAAAAGCTAAAGGAGGATTGTCCAAAATGGAGGGTCACCTTTACAGAAACACTGTACCTATATACAATAGATACTGTAGATAATAAAACTTATTGAAACTGAACAAGAGATATTTGAAGACAAGTGTTCGTTTTTTTACATAATAGCTCTGACTTGACTATGGATCAATGTGAAGCTATGGAGACGTTTTTGTCAAAAGCAGCATTTCTTTTTTTTTTATACCAAAGAACTCAACGAAAGAACATGAAATCTCACATCCCGTGAGACAAATTATCAACCTGCAGGGTACTCCTTCGCCATTTTCAGGGTAGGGGAGCGAGGGGCTTGTTGTAACAGTTTTCATCAAAACTAATATATCTTGAAATCTATTGATTAAATTTCTACTAAATAAGGATGGATGAATACTGTAACTCTTCCTCTACCAAATCAAGTAAAAATAATACCATAACTATTGGTCATTATTTTACAATCAATTATTTTCTAGAAGTGCGGTGTTACAACTTACCTCGTGCTTGGGGCAAGTTGTAACAATTACCGGGGCAAGTAGTAACGACAAAAAAAACGACAATAATACCTCTAATCATTTATTCTTTTTTTTTTTTAAATTGACACCTTTCTAAAGTAATTATTACGTAATTCTTATCAAAAATCAACTCAAATACATTTTTTTTAGTAATCAACAATTAAAAATTAAGTAATTAACAGTTTTATTTAGTTAAACACTACTTATAATCATCATGGCACTTTTAAATCACAGTAAGTAATTAAATTATTCAAGGTATGCTCGTAATTATCTCTTCTTAATATAGCTATCTAACAAAGTATTATACTTATGTAAGAATCAACATTTGGTGGCATGTAGTAACACGTTACAACAAGCCCCGGGATTTTGTTACAACTAACCCTTTGGTATGATTTTCAACATTTATCAAGATAACTATTTAAACAATTTAGCAATCATAAAAACTGTTACACATTATCAGAGATAGATAAATTTGAATGGAAATAAGATATAGAAAGTTTGAAATTAGTCAATATTAAATACGCAAACCGAAATTTTACGATAGTACAATTTTATATTACCTGGCAGAAATGAAGCACGTGCACACTTCCCCTCAATGCACCGGCCGGCGGGACATTGGCTATGGCAACATGATGCGGCGCGGTTTATAGGTTAAATCGAGTCAAAGAAATACTATAATAGCGTTTAAGATCCTAGTGAAAAGGGCCTGTTACTACTTACCCCTGTTACAACAAGCCCCTCGCTCCCCTACTATGTCATAGTTTACATCCTGAAGGAGGAGTTACTGTGGCAGCAATTGAACACAAGTTTCAACTTGGTCACTAGGCACTATACTGCGGGAAACTATTTATATAGAGTGGGAAAAATATGTGAACCTATGTGCAGAAGGTATAAGACATAGACCCAGATGAACAAGTGACTAACGTAAAGGACACGGAGCTTCTGAAATGGAAGTTGATAAAGCGGGAAATAATACAAAGATTTAATTCAAGAGCCTGGCGGGGGACGAAGCAGCTGCCCTGTGCAATTTCAAAGAATATATTTTATTTTTGTTCCCTAGGCAATATTTTGTACATACATAGAACTAGACAGTCACTTTCGTAGGTTTTAAAATGTTTTCATTACTCACCTATAATCCTTGAATTTTTATAGTGAAAAGTATAATTGAAAATAGTGAGTTGTTACTTTCTTATATTCTGTGCAAATATCAAGAAAGAAAATCGCTGACGTATTAGAAACTTCACATAATCAGAGATTAATTCTTTTTATTTTTGTCTGCCTTCTGTCACAACAATAAAAGCATCGGAAAACTATGGTAATAAATTTTTCCTATTTTGTGTAGTAAAATGTATTTTTCTTCATGCTTGATGGCACCTTGCCAAATCGATTTTATGAGTTTTCGTCGTCAGTGTTGCCAAATTATCTACGAATTTGTATAAAATTGATTGAAGAGCTCTATTTTCAAAAGAAAGTTCAACCAATAAAAATGTTTTTTGTTGTCTGGAGTGATTATTGATCTAAGTCGGTTTTAGTTTGAGAATAAAATGATTTCAGATAAACTAAGTCCGGTCCTGGTAAGAAATAACCAATACGTACAAAATTATACATCTCGTTTATCAAAATATTGGCCATTACTTACTTCTCCCCTGAGCTATGAAAGAAATTTTTTGTGCGAAAACAGGTGTAACATAATAGAGAAAATATTGAGTTGAATCCAATGAGCCGAGGGTTTCGATCTGGTGGAAATATAACGAGCAAAATTACGTTAGCAGAGAGGAGATAGCCACTGTCAAAAGTGTCAATAAAGATTGGATATGCTGAGAATAAAATCGAAAGAGATTGTGTGAGCTGAAATCGTTTTATGTTGAGTTCAGTTGGCTTAATGAGAAATACAATAAATATTTCACATTATAATATTTTTATCTTCACGATTCATTATACAATGCGTCCATAAAGTAGCGCGTACATTTTGTGACGTTTTTTTTGCCATCTCTTAGTCTCTAATCACCTATGCACGTTACTTTGGAATTCCTTCATGTACAATCTTCTCAATTAAAGCTCTTTTAACATTCACAATGTTAAAATTAACATTTTTCCAGCAGACTATTACAAAGTAAGAATTTCAGGGTTATGTTATAAAATAACTACATTTAAAAATTTATTATAAAAATATCACATTTTTATGACACCATCTAATGTACTTCGCGCCTTGAAAGTTCATAAAATATCACATGAAACAGTTTATATGACTTTGTTAATAGAATTTTTTAAAACTATGTAAATTATTATTTAAATTTCACTCAACTCCATGCAATGCTTCCAGTCTTCGGTACCCAGCCTTTAAGGTGTTTGTGATTTTGGCTGTACAGACTGTCAAAATAATTTTGGCAGTTGACGATGCGCGAGAAATCCATACAACTTGACAACGTTGTAAACGCAGTTAACGGGAAGAGCAGACGACAAACATTCCGCATGCAATTTCAAACGAAACGAAGCGTACGAATTCTGCCGGCGGAGTAAGCTCTTGCAATGCGCATAAGTACGTCTTTGCTACGGCGCATCGGACGTTGCCAAACTTCTTACTGCCAAAACTAATTTGCCAGCCTGTACCATCGACGTGAAAAGACCATCAGTCCTTTAACAGATAAGAGGCGGAAAATTTAGTATGGCTTCCATAACCGCATTATCGCACCAGAAAAAGTCTCTGAAGCTTTTATAGTTTCACTTTGGCTTTCCTCTGATCTTCTTTTGGCCAAACTACTAATGCTCATTCAAAGGTAACCATAGGTCTGACCACAGTTGTGCACAGCCAATGTACGATCCGTGAACTGTGTTATCGAATTTGGGCCGTTTTCCCTTCATTTGATTTATCAAGTAGATGTCAATTCCAGATAAGTTTTGCAACCATAATTATTACTTGGCAGCTTAAGTAGTAGATTAAATGAAAAAGAACGCACACATTAGAGTTTGTTCAACCATACTTTCCCGTTACTTCATAATCGGTGACGTATTCTGCTGTTTTACGCCTTCTAACTATTTACATTTAACCTCAAAATTATAATCAATGACATGTATGTTAAGAATTGTTTTCAAAATATGACAACTGAGTTGTTAAAAGTGTTCGTCGTCGGCATTATTTAAGAAATACGTTAATGACGTCAAAATTCCGTCTCATCCATTTCATGAGATCAAGATGAACAAAGTAAGTATGACGTAACGGCAAAGGATGGTTGAACAAACTATACCTGAGATTTCAGTAAAAAAACAACCAATACGACGAGCTTACACTGTTGGAAGTATGGTTCATACAACAGCCTTTTTGGTGTGCGTCATCGTTTGTGACGCATATTCGGGTTTTCGGTATGTCGTTTATTTTATTTGCCATTTTGACACATATCTAACCCTAAATTTGATAAATAAAATCATCAGGATCTCATTCAGCAAAATTCGACAAGGCTATGAAATTAATAGTTACCAGCTTCTTTTTCTAAACTGAAAATACTTGAGAACTTTCAAAATGCTAATGTTTTTCCGTGTATCTAGGCATATTTTTGTATTATTCGAATAAATATATCAATAATATTCATATCAACTTTTCATAAATAATAATTGACCGTGAACAACAAAGTACACACCTGACAAGAACTGTCAGTGGGACAGTAGAAGAAGATGTCAGACACATTGACAATACGAAAGGTATATCTGCATGCCTAATTTAAATAAAGAAATTTCTCCCGATTGATAGGTCGCGCTTACGCTTAATCTGAACATCAACCAATCAAATTTTGGTAAGTCAATGATTAGGATTGACGTTTGTAATAAATTTGAACGGTTCATTATTGCGATATTTTGATTAGGATTAATCAAAGACCTGACTTTTTTTGCATTTCTTTCCACGTAATGTGTTAGAAAGACATTAACAAACGATGACGCACACCAAAAAGGCTGTTGTATGAACCATATCTATGGTAAATTCAGTTTAGTGCTTTTGTAATTTCTCTGTAATTTGCAGTTGCAGCTCTAGCGAGTAGACAAAGCAGTCATAATGAGGCTGGCATATCTTAAATTCTAGCCGACTTGCGGCAAATAGTATGATATTAATGTCTTTTCCTAATACGTGTACTATTTTTCACTATACCACGCTCTAAAGGAATACCTATTTCATATAAATATTACGTTTTTTTTGGAAAAAATAACGATTTGCTGCTATTTTTCTCTCATATGTATATTATATTATAACTTGGTATACTGCCAGGATAAATGGAATATAAGAAAATAAGTGTATCCATCAATTTCTCGATTTAGTAGGACACCTATAGGTATTATTGATATCATGTCAATTTAATAAACAAGTGTGGGTAACGCCGAGTTCATCCCTTTAGTATGTAACTCAAGAAAATTGCATCAACTCCGGTGCTTGTATATATCAAGTAATGATATAACAGAACGAGGGTGGAAGTAAGTATACTGAGAAATAACAAATGCGTTCAAAATTATTTGAAAAATATTCCATTATATTTATTATACTACTTTAAATTTGTTTTTCTGCTTCCGCCACTAAAAACGCATCTAAAACACGGGTAGAAAAAGCATAGTGAGCAACTGTGTCAAAAACATCTTTAGTCATTCGTTTCGCGTCGTGAAGTTCTTCCTATATATAAGATACGACATAGAGATTCCTGTAAAAAACTGTCAAACGCGAGCTAACTTTTCTACCAAATAGCGTTCATAAAAAATAATAACAGATTTGGAAAGGTCGTTGAATAAGTTCAAATGCACTTTTAACTTCCTTGAATTTGCTCTGGTTTGATTAAAAATTTATGATTGTTTAAAAAAGTAGTTCACCACTTTTATAACACTTTCTTATACTGAAAATTTTTCGTGCTTCTGCCCGTCTGGCTATCTAACAATAAATGACTGATTTTTCTATTTTTTGGCCAACTTATATTACTTATTATAAAGGTTTGGAATGTTTTAAACCTCTATGTCGTGATCTTGTTAAAGGAAGGTCGCCACGAAGCCAAACATTTTCAAGAGAATTATTTAAATATTTCTACTAGAGCTTTCATCACATTTGTACTCTATGATTTCCACTGTTCAACATTTTTCTCATGGCTACTATTAAAAACATTTCCATTAATATTTTTGAATCTCTTTTTAATTATTATGTCTTTTAATCAATAATTTTTCCATATTTCGTATAGTAACTAGTATAATATTCAATTTATTTCACGAAGTAGATGCTAATTTTCGCCACCATGAACGCTAGAGTGTCTAATTAGCAAGGTCACGCAGGTTCTCTACAAACATCCATTTCCAATGATGTCTCATTTGTATTCAAAGGTATCTTGTATGCTTTCCTGTAGTGTTTAGATTTAACTCATGTTTCATTTATGTTAATATTAAGTGACCTCCTCATTCATCATATGAGGTATTTCTACTTTTCTACCGAGTGTTGAATAGTGTCTCTTAATGGTTGTTGTTAATTTGTAACACTGAATCGCGTAACCTCTACAAAGACACAATAGTGTACTCGTAGAAGAAACTACAAAAAGATATCAAAAAAAGCACTCCCGTTCGTGTTACGATAATGGTATCGATCCAGAATGAAACACGAGGAAGACAGTACAGAAGTTGAAACAGTGTGTGAGGAGATATCCATTTTCTGTATTATTTCTTATCTTGTCTTTTGATTATTACCTAATTTCAAAATAATAGAGTTCGGAAAATAACAATAGGTATGCAATATCTTATATCTATAATTTGTTAATAGAAATATCTGTAAGATGGGTAACGTGGATAGTGATGGGGAACATGCAGACATTACGGAGACGAAATTATTGGATAATTTTATTGTCCGCTAACGCATTAAATGTCTGGAACAGGTGTACTTCATAACTTATCAGGTTACATACTCACTTGTAAAATAGAAAATGCACCTCATTTTTGATGTGCACGTTTTTTAACATAACATAGCGTATGGCGGTAAAAATTAGTACAATTTACGCATTTCATTTAAATAAACATACGTGAATATTATGCAGCTGTCATATTAACAAAAATATATGCAAAAAGCAAACCTGATAAGAATGTTGGGTACCGGAAAGTAAATAGTTCATATATTAACCTTTTTAGTATGCGTCATCGTTTGTGACGTATATGCGGGTATTCGGTATGTCGTTTATTTTATTTGCCATTTTGACATTTAGTTAACCTTAAATTTAATAAATAAAATTATCAGGATCGTATTCAGCCAAATTCGAAAAATTAATAATTACCAGCTTCTTTTTTTAGCTGAAAATACTTGAGAACTTCCAAAATGCAGATGTTCCGCTTATCTATGCATATTTTTGTTTTATTTGAATAAATATAACAATAAGATTAATATTCACTCTTGTGTCAGTGGGACATTAGAAAAATACATGACACATTGTCAAGATGTACGCCTGCATCTTATTATGAATGCTTATGCAAATTTGGTGATATTTTTACAGCAATTTATGGATTTAAAGATCGATATTGTTTAATGTAGTATAAATAATATTGTTTTCACTTGAATTCTTCACATCTTGTTCAGTATGCTTGATCCATTTTCTGTACACTTCGTTTAACTAGACAAGCTTAGTGAATTGTTATCAATAGTTCTATATTCTTGGTAGTATTGTTTCCTTGGCCTATTTCAAATTGCAAAATAGAAGAAAGAACTTGCCATTGGTTATCACGTTATGCCACCCTAAAAAGTGCGTCCCTAACTCGTCCCCTCTTTTTCTCTTTTCCCTTTTTACGCAACATCTCAGTGCATTGATCCCTTAAGAAGTTCAGTGTGCCAGTGACGCGGTAACCGCATTTCCCAAAGGGCTGCTCAAATTTCATTGATTCCACTTTCAAACAACTTTTTATGTGAAAAATTACTAAATTGATTGAAATAAGTAATACAATAGGAAACGGCGTAATTTTTTCATTTGATGGGTGAAGCCGGGAAATCTGAATATGTGAAAATATACAGGAAGTTCCATAAAAATGTTTTTAATTTCGCAATCACGTCTGCTATGGTTGGCAGTGTAGAATTTCGATAGAACAAGAAGCGCTAATTTTTTCTAGAAATGAAAAAAAACTGGAGAATCAAAAAATCAATTTCATTTTTTCATATTTATTTATCTGCTGTCAAATACAATTATCACATAAAATTGAGTATTATGTGAATAATAATGATTTTAAACTGGTAGTAAACTTTTTGCAGGAAAAATAACGGATTGTAGATGAAATAGCATTTAATCGGTAGGAAGAATGGTGTTCCACTAAGAAAAACAAGGAGTGAGAACCTATGAAAAGTTTTTCTTGTTACTTTGGATGCTAAAACATCAAAAATGTTTACTAACAGTGCTCTATTAATTGCAAATATACAGATTGCGAAAATCCTTATGGAACCCTTGCCTCGGATTACACGACAAGTACGACAAGGATATATGAAAGAAAGAGAAAGAATAGGGGTGTATACTTAATTCCCGAGGCTGGCAGTTCAAATGTGAATTCTCTCTGTAAAAGACAATTTTGCCGGATGAAAGTGTTTTTTACCTATTGCGAATGACTAAAATATCATTTGTACAAATTAATATGCGCTTCTGGCAACAGCTGTTAAAATAGGGGTGCAATCAACATTCGGCCACTGGCTTTTGAAATTAAGACCACGCCTTGATGACCGCGCATAATTATTCTTTCTCTCTCTTTCAGCTGTTTTTCTGTCGCACTTGTATAACCCGGCACACTTCCATAAGGATTTTCGCAATTTGTACTTAATGAATTAATCATGTTTTGGATTGGATGTTTTATCCGACATTCTGTATCTCAAGTTTTAACTACCGGTATCAATGGTGAGTCCCTGGAGTTAACTTGCGTGGTGAATTCCTTTAAAATGAAAATTAGTGAAGAAATAACCAAAGTGAAACGAAATAATGGGCAGCGAGAGAATGTGTGTATCTTATTTTTTCATTAGATTTTTTTTTTGTTTAGTTAGTGGTTTGTATTCTGTGCTTGCGTGGGTTATAATGGAGTTAGAGGGTGTGTATAATTTACATGGAAACTCTCTCAAAGGCATACTTCACCAACGGTTGTATGGAGATGTGTTTTAAAGTGTGAAATTTCAAGAAAACATGAAAATATATTTATATGTCAAAATTAGATGAGTTCATTTTGATCATCTGCAATAATTACTGGATATTTTTCTATTAATAATTTTTGAAGTACTATTTCAATGAAAAGATTTATGTGAACGCTGCTGATTGGTTACCGCAAGCTATTGCTAATCCCCCGTCAATACTACTAAAAAGCGCTGGGGTACTGTCACTAATTGCTTGAGGCAAGAGGGAATGCAAAATCCCTCAATTATCACAACTTGAATCGAAATCCTTGGTGTATCATTAAACAGGCTATATGAATAACCTACAATACTGACGATTCAATTTGGTTGAGATCAACATCTCAGAGTTCAGAACTGTCCGGAACTTGTATACCTGTGAATTGTAATAATCACTTAATTATTTTCACACTACTATATTATCAAATAAAATATTAATATCTTGGAGACGAGGAAGCCTCAGATTTCACCTTTTCTATTAGGTTGGCACCAGGAGCGCCAACAATATAACAATAGTACATTATGTTACTGGGAGTAGAAGGCTATCATTATTGTTGAGCCCAGATTCTTGCACTGCCGAGGTGTTAGCAGCAAACTGTGAGATATAATATTTTTTCTTCAATAAAAAATAAGCAAACATAACATTTTCTGTGTATCTTTGTACACTAATTTTTTTGCACCATTTTATAAATTTTTCATAAGCGAAATCATACACTTTTTTTGACTTCGTCGAAATTAGTGTTTCAATAGTGGAATTAGCTATTTCGAAATTCTTCTACTTCAGACATTTTTACAATACACTTTTCAATACTGATAATTTTGCTAAATATAAAAATTTGCTAACCTTTCTTATACTAATAATATTTCTAGTATCTACATATAACTACTTTATATAAAACTGCACGTTATTTATTCCAACCGCACAAAAACTCTTGTGTTATCCTTTCTCGACATTTTCAAGGCAAAAACTTTTAGCAGAAACATTTTCCGGGTGCTTTTTCGGTAATTCTCCGCAGTAGAAAAACAAAATGATTCTGGCATCCAATTAGTGAGAGGTCTTTTTACTCGCCAAGTCGCCTATTTCAATCCTGACCCAGCTGCATAGCTCAATCACTTAATGACTCTTTAGTTAATTGAAGAAAACACGAATGCCGCTTAGGAATACTAAAATTTGCATAGAAAGTTGAAATAAATTATTCAGTTTAGTTATTAATATTTATTAATAAATAACATGAAATAACGTTATAGCCAGATATACAGAGAGGAACGCCTCAATTAATTCGGAAAGGGCTTTTCATGATTAGAGCACTGAGCAGTTAGAAAATGGTGTGGGAATGCCTAGGCTACAATAATATCGTCACTTTACTGTGAATTCCAGGATACACTGGAATAGGAGGGAATGAAATAGCAAATGAACTAGCATCCCTTTGAGGACCTGAACAGTTTTGCAGTATAAGTTGCAGTGCAAAACAGAAAAAATGATTTTACATGACCATTGGAAAGATCTATTAGTGCTTAGACAATCAAATATTCTGCAGGGTGACCACATCTAATAAATGCACAAGTAAAATTGAAAATGCTCTAATGCCTGTACATATAGCCCCTAAAATAGAATTCCATAGGGTTTGCCACATCTCAAATATACCATTTTGGTAAGCGAATATCTGGCATTTCCTCAGAAATGTCAAAATTTTCAATATCTCTCCTAACCCTCTTCCATATGTGTACCTATAAAAGATGACAGTTAATACAATGGACCTGTCTCAAGTTACGCAAGCGCTGTATTCTTGCTTTCTGCGCGAGATTTGTTTATTAGATACAGACTCTTTCTCAAGTCGTTTTCAAGCTCGAGACCAGCCTCAAGTCCTGACTATGGATACGGCCATCAGAGTTTTAACAAGAGTCTGCAAATATCCTAAAGTTCCTCCGGAAAAGGAGTTACTATAAGTTTCTGGGACATTTTTCAGAAGTAAGGTATACAATCGATCTTTTAGATCTCAGTAAATGTCACTCCAATATACATATATACTTGTTTAATCCAACTCTAAAGGTTGGATTCAATAAAGAATTGCTTGGTTTATTATAGCAAACATTTTGGTACCTAAATAGCGAATAGTTCAATACTGGTAAATAAATAGCAAATCTGGACCGATGTACCTATTGAATTCGTAAACGCAAAAACTAGTTTTCAAAAATTTCAACAATCTGGATACCTCCTACCATCTTATTACTTAAACGCAAATTCATTACTTCAATTAATTTGTGGATGTCAACAACATTGTAGCACAGTTAGCAAGAAGTATAACTTCTTTAACAGATAATTTTCTTGCCACCAGAAATCTCGTACAAACTTTTGGGCGCATTAAATTTATAATATAACTTGGACTTTCTTCCACACGGGATTCGAAATAACTTCGGGGAAGTTTCGGCTTAAACTAGATCTTAGTGATAAAATCTTGTTTTTCCGCAAACAAGTTTGATTGAGATAATAAATTCTCGATAAGACGTCATTTCACGTGAATGTTTTGTTAGCTGGAAATATCACAGAGAATAACTAATATTATACACTTTTCCACGTCCATTCAATGGGATTGAATATGCAGTACTTATGACATGATCAAAAATAAGTATCCAGTTCAGTGTATAGTGAAATTATATAACAGCACCCCACACTCGTCACAAATTGTTTAACCACAGGTTTAAGAATACCAAAACTGCAATTTTACCACAGGGAGATAATTTGGATTGCAGAATTATTGGATTCTTTGTATTCTGTTATATTTGTTTTGCGCTGCCTCTTATCGTATAGGGATATACCACTTGTTGTATGCCTAATTAAAATCCCGACTACTTGTTTCCTTGGATTTGCTGAGCATTCTTCGCCTAGGCGTCAGATCGTCGGGATTGCTTGAACGTAGCTCCTGGTGTGGGTCATTTTGTGGTTAGTTTAGGTGTTTTCCTTTTCGTCCTGTTGTTTGCAACTTTTGGGCATTCTTTGTAGTTCGCTGGGTATTCTAAAATGTGGCTTTCTAATGAAAAATGCGATTGCGAATAGATTTTATCATTAGGTATTTTAACATTAATTTTTATTAAATTGATTTTTGCTCTAACGTCGAATTCCATAATGGAAGTTTTTACGTTGTGAGTTAATCAGATTGAAATTTTCTGGCAATTTCTCTATAAATATTTCATCAGTGCTTTACTAATAATCTTCTCTCTTTTGTTACAGGTAAGATTAATTCTGTATTCGTAGCGCACCATCCGGGATGGCAAAGAGAATAAATTTGACAGGTAACTAATGGAAATATCAATCATAATTAATATTGAAACTTGAAATTAATTGGAACGCTGTGAAAAGTTAATGTCTACTAAAAAATAAATTGAATTCATATATTTGCCGCTCAATATTTTCTAATAAAATTACAATAACTATTTTGATGGATTACTAAACTGTTGAAAATAATATAGTATATTATTAAACGAGCAATTTATGATAGCCATTATTCACGATGGGCGACGTTAGCGCAAGTCACCCGAGTGAATATTGGCCTTAAATTGCGAGTAAAATACTATACTTTGTCCACGACCCTTAATTTCTTTATTAAATAAAAGTCAGTAACGATCATTTGGCATTACTAACCTCAAAATGTTGTGGGTACATACATTGAGATTTGAGATATATAGAGATGGGCGATACTGTGTAAAGTATCAATACAATGTACCGTTATAAATATTTTGTTTTAATAGTATATTATTAAACGAGCAATTTATGATAGCCATAATTCACGAAGGGTGAGGTTTGCGTCACGAGCCGTAGGCGAGGGGCGCAAATCACCCAAGTGAATTATGGCCATAAATTGCGAGGAGAATACTATACTTTGTCCACGACCATTAATTTCTTTTATTAAATAAAAGATTGAAACGATTTGGTATTACTAACCATTTACTAACCTCAAAATGTTCTGACAGCTACATAAAAATATAATTTGACATAATAGAGATGGGTGATACTGTGTAAAGTATCAACACAACGTACCGTTATAAATATATTGTTTTAAAATACTTAATATTAGAAAATATCGTTATGAAAAGTATCAATACTAAAAATTACAATATTTTATCGATACGATATATGTCAGAAACAAATTTCCTGAACAAAATACACAGATTTAATAGTTCATTTCATATTGTAGGTACCCCCATCTCTAGTCCATAATTCACTACAGGGTATTATGAACCATAATTCACGACAGTTGATATATGGGTACCATATACCTTTTGTTAGGAGGTAAAATATGGATTTATTATTAGGTGGTCGTGGACAAAATACTTAATATTAGAAAATATCGTTATGACAAGTATCAATACTAAACATTACAATATTTTATCGATACGATATATTTCAAAAACAAATTTCCTGAACAAAATACACAGATTGAATAGCTTATTTCATATTGTACCCCCGTCTCTAGTCAGTGTAATATTAACCATAATACACTCCAGTGTATTATGAACCATAACTCACTCTAGTAGATATATAAGTACCATATACCTTTTGTAAGGAGGTAAAATATTGACTTATTATTAGGTGGTCGTGGACAAACATCTTATTGCGTATTACATGCATCAAACATACAATGTGGGTTTTCAGTAAGGAGCGCCTTAATTATTTCTTAACGCGATTTTTTTTCCAAATTTTGGTTTGTCTGTAATATGTAATACGGACGATCTTATGGTAGTACTCATCATTTTTGTATAAATTAGGCGAGAACTGTGAGTTCCAGGACATACTGGAATAGAAGCGATTAAATAGCAAAGAGGGAGGTTAGACATTCAAAGATACTGCTGAGGACTTTTGACTGCAGGAGCAGTTTTTCTAGAAACCACATTTTGTCAGACATTCATTCATATATACGTTTGGGTTGAACAGCTCAGACACTTGAACTGAATCTTTGTACCATTACTCATGTTATCTATCAACTTCCATTCCAGAAACTTCGCTTCTTCTATACAGGGTGATTCATTAGTGCGATAAAGTCCAATATCTTGTGAATGGTTAAAGATATTTGAATGAAACCCCAGCTTAAAAGCTCAAATTTTGAAATTAGTCGCAATTGTACAGCGTGTTCCATAACGTTTGCAGGGCGAGCCCAAACTCGAATAAATTGGTTTCACAATTTTTTTACTGGATCTCCCTTTATTTTATATCGGTAAATGAAAGTTACTTAACTATACTTATTGAGTGTTCCATATACCCAAACTGAATAGTTTTTTGATATTTCTATTTTGTTATTAAACATTTTTTCTAACCTAACCCCCTAACCAAAGAATCCAGAATCTAGAAAATTTTTACCAATAAATGCTTAAGCCAGAGTAATTTCATAGCAATACAAGATCCTATTCAATTTACCTAAGAGAGAACTTGAAAAAAAGGGATATACTCAACTAAATATTTATACCTATTCTGAAATTCCTCCGGGGAATGGGTCTAGGGAAACTGGTAGTCTCCGAAAGTTGCCTAGTTTTTAGTGAATACCACCCCAATATACAGTGTGGCTCAATAAGCGATTTAACCGGATTATCTAGGAAAGTGTTTGTAGAAAACATGTTGATAGTAAAAGCCAGTAATCCTGTCAGTTAAAAAGTTTGAGGCAAATCTGATGATACAATTCATATAAGTGTGGACCTTCGTCAACCCGTTGAAACCGTTTTTAGATTTAATCCTCATGGATGACACTTCCTTAGGATCTTCACATCCTACTCTCGGAAAATAGGCCTTAACCAAGTCACCACTGAAATGTCACTGGCTTTAGACTGAATTTTAATCACTATTGTCATTGAAGGTGGAAAATAAAAGCACAGACTTCATTATAAACTTCACACAAAATTCGTGTTCGATCAAAAACTGTTTTAAAATTATTATATATTTTCAAATTCCACTTAAAAAGTGCTTGTGAAGCGCATATCCCCGGTTATTCGAAATAAGACGAGTAGAGGCTGTGTCACGTTCATTGCGCTCATAATATTTAATTGAGGGAGAAAATATTAATCAAAAATTAAGTGAATTTCACGAGCTGTGAACTTAATAGTTTTTCGATAACTTATCATGGGTCGTTGGAACTTCACGTATCTTGTATAAATGAAAGAATTCGTTAATCATAACATGGAAATCGATTATGGGTGCAAATTATTTACTTTTTTTAATCGGAAAAAGTGATTCATTCAGACTTTTCGGCGGCGGCCAATTCGAACTGTGCTTTGTATGGGTTTCTATATCCCAGGATATGTTTGCATGGATGTTATGGTCTGCCTTAACGATTTTTGTGATCTGGGGGCCGTGAAAAATATACTGGTAAAGCTCTACTTCAGCACTCTTCATTTTTTTTCATTGTTTGTCTGCGGGAGGGTAATCGTCAGTTAATGCAATTTTAATGTACCTCAGCGCCTTGAGAAAGCACTGAAAAAGTTCGCCCGAGCACTAACATTTGTTCCGTCTATGGATCCATGCCATTGCTTGGGGGCATCAACGCATGTCTAAGCTATACAGGGTGAATCACGACTAACGGGACGGAGGTTTATGGCGAAACGGTAGAAAATTTGAAAATTTTGTCACCTTGGTAGAATATCTATCAGATTAAGTGGAAAATTGCTTCTTATTATTCACATCGTCGCTTTGAATTGTCAAAGTCACAAAACTGACATTTAAATAAAAACTTAGCTGGTGAAAGACTTTTGAGAGTTGTTGAAAACTAAATACACATCCTTTTCTTTCCCATAAAATTGCATAAGTCTGTCTTATTCATCTTACGGATTTTATTTGGAAGTTATGATTAAACACAATGAAAGAAAAAAGAAACTGAGAGTATGTATTTGATGTATCGTATGACCTGCATGATAAGATAGCCTTTCATGATAAGACTGCTTTTGACTATAATAATAAAATCTATTGATAAGTATGGGTTTTGCACTGTGGCCATTCCTTACTATATTCTCTGTGTAATAGGTAATATGTTTTTGGGTTTGAGATTATTTAAGACTGCTTTCCAGAATCGGAAATTCGTTTCTCTGGCACATCTTCACTAACAAAACTAGGAACCGTTCCAAATATCAGAAGAATTACTATAAGGTTTTCTGGATAAACCGCATTCATGAAAATTATTTTCTCACTTCCGTATTCTGGGCGGATATTATTTATGCTACCGTAACATTATGATTAACAAGGAACATGGGAGGATTATTCACCCGAAAACCAATACTTTATAGCTTTAATATATCTACTATTTTTTTTAAATAGTAAACTTTACAGTTATCCTCAGTGTGAATCGTTGTAGAGTTTTTGATTGATATTTATTTTTTACTTTATACTATTATCAAATCTAATTAACTAATTTATTCAAACTAGACAAAAATCTGGACCGGTCTTAAAAAAAATTAGTTTGTTTTGTTCCTATAAAAAATTTCATCCTATATATAGGTATTGAAAACTTCAAAGTATACAAACACACAACAAATATTGCGAATTTTTTTACCCGCACAATAGCTAAGTTTCTAACAACATTTTAAAGATAAAAATATTCAATAATTTCTCAACATTTATTTTTGGTGGAATGTATGTATTTTTTGGGGAGACCTGAAAGATCTATTGTGTCCCCATACTTCTACTTAGTTTCTGAGGAGAGTCTCTTTAGTCCTATTTCCCGTAGGAATTTTAGGATATCTGCTTCAACTTAGGTAAATGTTCCTCTTCTATCCAGTAATCTCCCATGTACTGTGCTCTACGATTCTGGAGTGCTGTGCAGCTGGAAAGTATGTGGATGGAGGTCTCTTCTTCCATGCCACAAAGTCTACATTCTTCTTCCTCCACTATTTTGAGCTTTTTCAGGTGCTCATTCAGGCGACAATGTTCCGTTAGGATCCCTGTTAAAACTCTTAGCGCAGTTTTACTTTGACTCATGCATTCATTTGATCTCAACAGACTGTAGTCGCTCAGAAGAATCTTTGATTGTCTAAACCCTACTAGATCTTTCCAATGGTCAGATCTTCTCTTTCTTTCGGCTTCACCTATTTCTTCCAATATTACATTGGGGCTGATTCCGCAAAAGGGTTCAGGCTCCCAGAAAAATATTTTAGTTCCCCTTTCTGCTAGTTCATCTGATATTTCATTTGCTTCTATTCCATTGTGTCCTAGAATCCATAATCTATTTGGTCCAAAACTTCATTGAACTCTATTCTAGTTCAATAAAAACTTGAGTGCACTCATCTGTAACTTTACTACAGCGTTTTGTCATCAAAACAAACATGAACATCCAAATCGAAAATATTGTATGCAACTCGTGCAAAAAGTGCTTAGTTTTTTATGAAGCAAACGTTTTGTTCATTCCCAAATCGGCTTCCAAATGAATAATACTGAAACATCACCCTGTACTTTTTTATATTCATCGATATTATCATTTTATCGAATTATCCAAATTTTGTCCAACTTTTGCTCAAATCTCAAATCTACGGTTTTAAATAATTTAATTTAATTTTGGAGTTGATGAAAAATTGAAATTAAATTTAAAACATCCTGCAAATTTACATTTAGATTTAAATTTGAGAAACCGGTGCCAAACATAGATGAAACTGAATCAAACGAAACTAAACAAGAAACATTGATAAATCAATTCATAGGGGTCTCTATTGGAGGTAGGAGTAAGTTCAGTTCCTCGTGATTCACTCTGTATTATACTTATGAATATTTTGACTTTCATATTCCAACATCATGAGGCAACTGTTGTAATAAAAAACAGGCAAATTGCCTTGAAGTAGATCAAATGAAATGGAATTCCGTTCTTCGAGCCAAAAGAGTCGATTTCTAGAATAAGAAATCCCCTATCTTTAGCTATATTTGTATATATATAAGCTAGCAGTATTATTGATTTATCCATTCAAACGAACTAACAAAAATTCGGTATTTGAAATATTTTCCCAGGAATAGAGTTTTCAACCCCAATTGAATTTGCAAGATTGCCGTCAATCCCATCATGCCACATGAGAAAATATGATAACAACGGTACATTTTCCAAGTCTTACATACAATATTTCTCATCAGTTTTTTCTTTGTTTTTCATGTCTTATTAATATACAGGGTGTATCAAAAAGGCAGGTCATAAATCATACCACATATTCTAGGGCTAAAAATAACTCGATACAACTCAAGTTATAAAAAATTATTGCACTCCGTTAAAAATGTATGGGAGTTGAGATCCCATAAACCGCCCCCAAAATTTTTGTGTACGTTATAATTTAATGCTATTGTGGCACCATTATTCAAACAAATTATTTTTGAAATTTTTTTGCCCCTTACTATATTTTACAATTATCAGTTTTTATTGAGATACGGCCTATTTTTTCTTATGTTTCAAAAATTTCGAGTAACAAAAGTTGATGATGATGATGAAAAGTTTTTCGAGAGTCCCAAATTTTTTATTGAATCTTATTTATTCACAAATGTGTAGTTTTTATTAGATGTTCGAAATGGCCCCCATTTTCTTGAATACACAGTCGGCACCGTTTTACTAACGAAAATCGAATATTCTGGAAAAGCAATGGCTTCTGACGATATCTGATTGCAGCCAGGTTGTAGTTTTTTTCGCATGCACATTTTTACTAGGGTAACTTGGGTTGGATCGAGTTATTTTTAGCCCCAGAATCTGTGGTATGATTTATGATCTGCCTTTTTGTTACAACCTGTATATAGGATGAGTCATTATAACCTGTAGATAGATAGATAGATTTTATGAGGTGGCTCTTGGCCTATTCCACTGCGACCTTTTCAGATCTATTGTGATCCTTTAAACTCTAGATCACATTCTCCAGCCTGACTCTTCTTAAAAATTCTATTAGCGTGGAGACTGAACCTTTCATATAGCTCTCTGCCAATGGCTTTTCTTCTTCTTCTAGGTGACAAAACCTGCACATATCTTCGTTTGTCAATCCCATCAGCTCTAAATTCCTATTGAGCTTACAATGCTCCGTTAACAGACCCACCACAGCTTTGACAGTTTTCCTATCTCTGGCAATCGGATCTGCCGAGTGTTCTAATATGAACTGTTTCGCTTGCCTCTGTCCTGGTGAGTTCTCCACCATTTCAGAGATTTTTGCCCGTTTCGGCCCAACGATTGGCATTGATGAGTCTTGTTTGACCATTTCATCTGCTTTTTCGTTGCCCTTATAACCCTCGTTCCTCAATACCAGGTAACATTGCTACGCTCTCCCAGTGTGTTTAGGGCCCGCACACAATCCCATAGTAGCTTAGAATTGACCACTACGGAGTTGAGTGCCTTTAGCGCTGCTTGGTTGTCTGTGAAGATGGTAATTGAACGATATGTCCTCTTCTGCCTTTTAATTTATTCCACACAGTGGTGAATCGCCGCCATTTCCGCCTGGAAAATTGTGACATTCCCTGATAGACTTACTGAGAGGGCTATCATTTGCTTTAGCCCTATTATACCGGCTTCTACGTCGTCCAACGTCTTTGAACCCTCTGTATGCCGATAACCTGTACTCTAGGCTGTTTTTTTTGCAATTCTTACCTGAAAATCGGTTGAATAATTCAATTCTGACTAATTTATTTTTGTCTACGTAATTTTGTTGTAAACATCTTCAAATTGGCAGTTTACAGATTTAAGGAAAACGCAATTTTAATAAATGTATCTGACAACCCTGTTTTTTTATGTATTCACACTTTAGAAAGAGTATACATTTATTCAAATGATACTTTGCCTCAACATGACGTTTCAAATGCTCTACTAAACGTTACTTTTGCTTTAAAAACTGCGGATCAATTTTTCCTGAATCACTTTTATAATGGTATCTTTTTGCGATTTAGTTTGAGTCTGCGGTTGACGGTGTTAGAATGCATGCCGTAAAGTCCATTTTGGAAAATAATAGGAGTTTCGAGGACTTCATTCCAATTCGTTTTCTGGCATTCAGTGTCTATTGGGAAATTGGATGGTTCTCGTTATATACCGAATAGAATGTGAAATTGCGACCGATCTCTCAAAGACATTCTTATAATGTACGATCTTACACGTTTGACTGAATGAATGAAAGACATTAGTTTATTAAAGCTGAGAGCTTCAGATGCAGTGGTCGGGAATTACAATCATCGTATGTGTAGATATTCCTGAGCGAATGTAAAAAATGGGAATTGATATCATCATAATATAGGTAAAAGTGGCTACAATAGTCAAAATAATTTAGATACGAGATATATTTTGCATGTAGAGATAAAAAAACAGTATATTACTTTTGTTTTCAAAGTATTCTCAACAAACTTAATTGCATTCTGGTAGTAGTTATTCCACTTGCTCATTGGTACACTCAAAATATAGCTTTTGAAAGCGCTGACTACATATTCTTAGTGGGAGGCCAGAAAACTTTCACGTAAAAAGGATAGTTGACCTAGGGCAATACGTATATATGCTGATGAGGCAGATACATGAGGGGACAGACATTTCAATGTAGTTCATTGTCAAGCATCGATATTATATCTTGTTAGATTAGGTGTAAATAGTTGGGTTACATGATAAACATCATCCCAGTGAATCGTGTAGTTTTCATACGACTATTTGAGCAGCTCCCAAATGACCTGGACTTTAACTAGCTCATGTGGAATCCAAAACAACATACAACAAAGAGGATGGTCCAATAATTCCATATTTTCTTCATTTAAAATTTCAATTGTTTCTTTAAAGGATAGTGGAGGATAATTCAACGTTGGGAGTTGGTTTTTCGAAACTCAAATTTTTCGGATGAACAAATCGATGTGTAACTAATAAATGTCTCAAAAGCAATAGGAGGAGCTGTGATAAGAGTGTTCGGGCCAGGAACCTGAAAGTTTGGGACAAGCCCCAAGTTTCTTTCAAGCGGAAATCCAAGCCTTTAGAAGGTGCGCCCAGTTCAAAATTGATAAAGGATACAGAAGACAAATGATTATCATAATGTCGGATAGTCAAGCAGCCATTAAAGCACTGAGATTTTGTGTAATCAGTTTCAAAATGGTGTGGAAAGACTAGAAAAACTCAATGAACTAGGCGAGAACAATATAGTTACCTTATTATGGATTCTAGGACATAGTGGAGGGAGAAGAATGTAGATATTGTGGCATGGAAGAAGAAACCTCCATCTACATACTTTCTAACTGCACAGCACTCCAGAATCCTAGAGCACAGTACCTGGGAGATTACTAAATAGAAGAGGATTATTGACCTAAGCTGAAGCCTGCAGATATCCTAAAATTCCTCCGGGAAAAAGGACTAAAGGAGCTACTAGTTTCTGAGGCTCTCCTCAGAAACTAAGTAGAAGTGAGGGGGCACAATAGATCTTTTCGTTCCCAGTGAATGTCACCCAATAATACATACATACATAACTAATCAACATGACAATTATTCCCATGTGTCAAATTAGTCAAAGCGCATTATCCACAGTGCCAGTACATTTAAAGGCCTGGTTTCGCACGTGCGATGGATGCATGCGTCCGACGCTTGCAGCCGCTGCATGCGTTCATCGCAGGGACTGGTTATATGGTACCACGTGCTTGTGGTTTTACTAGTGCGTCGATATCTAGCGCCTGCGTCTGAATGCAACGTCAAAACGCAACGACTGCTTCGGAGACCAGTCAAGCGGCGAGAACGCAGGCGATTGTGCAATACGAAACGTCAACATGAGTGTTGAAAAATGGAGCCGGGATGACGAGATGCTATCAATCGAATTAATATCCTTTCACAAATGCCTGTATGATGCCTAAAGTGAAAAATATAAAGATCTAATTATCAAAAATAATGTCTGGAAACAGATAGCGGGAAAATGGAGGGAAAAAGTGGGCATTTCTATGCTAGTATATGTTATGATGGGGTTTTCTTTGAATTAACAACGAAATGATCGCTTCATCATCTTCTTCTTCAAATAGAAGGGCTAACACACACTCCATGATGATTTCACGAACTGAACTTCGAAGTTCTGACTGTCACTTCTAGACGCACAAGCAAAACCACTCAAACGCATTTGATGAACGCATGCAGCGGCTGCTAGCGTCGGAAGCATGCATCCATCGCACGTGCGAAACCAGGCCTTAAGTGAGCTTGATAAAATGCGAATAATTTCTAATAAAGAGTATGGTTGTGGTCTATCAAAAGACTGGCCCAATAGTTTAATAGAAAAAAAAACGCGATTCAAACCAGTGAGATAAAATGGGATAACAATCAAACTTTTCTTAGAATAAAAGAAAATGGAAGACAAGTTATAGCTTCTGCGGTGCAAGACGAAGCATTAACTGATTACCTTAGGGATCCCCTTCGATTTGGCTTGTAAAAGTTGCAGTAAACTTTAATGCTTCAGTAACAATCACATTAGGAAGAATTAGTAAAACTTATTTGAAAAATACTGCTGCCGCCCGAAAATACAAACTCAATTAATGATATAAAAAGGCCATTAATTTATGTTTCAAACGATATTACAATTCTTAAAACAGGTTTTGATGAAAACTTTTTTTAGCCATATTAGAGTCACTTGCTTCGAAGTAAGCTTCACTTTTGTAGTAGCAAAAAAACTTCTTTTCACCAAAAATGTATATGAATATTATATTTGGAGGCTTGAACAGGACATCGTCCTTTATAAATTGAATTATTTATGGTGAAACATCGGGTTATAAAGTCAAATTAACCATGTCTAATTCAAAATGACAGTTCGGGATAAGTTCAAATATAATATAATTAACGAATTGTCAAATTAAATATTATCATTTATGGAAGCTAATTAAAAGGCTTATATTAATCTCCTAATTAAACGCACTGAAATGAAAACAAATTTTAAGTCCACTTTATCTGAATTATTTGTTTTCAGTTTGGACACAGCGTTTGTGAAATTATCTTTGTGAAAACAAGAGTTTCCGAGAGAACTGCTAACGATGACGGAAATCAAGGACTTGTTCTTTGTTGAATATCGGTTGAGTTTATTCAATATAATATCTCTTCAACAAAATGATTTAAAAATAAATTTATCATTGGTACTCAAAAAGCCAATCTCTCAACTGTATACATCAACTATTTATCTTATAACTTCTCAAATGTACCCCAAAAAATTTTGGAAATACATTCAAATTTCTAACTTGTTGCTAAAACTTCTTTTCTCCACAAATATATGAAAAGGAGATATGCCCAAAAGGATTTTCATAGCACTAAAATAAAATTCTAAGAGTATACAGGGTGTTCCAAATATATATAATACTGTCCTTAATTGATTATTTATATCATACACTAAACACACTAACTATAATTTATATGAGAGTCACTTAATAAACACTTTATCGATGCGCGATTGCTTTCCTTCAGGATAAACATTAACTGTCTATCTATATGACTATATCATGTGCAGCGATGCTCGTCTATTTATGTTCGCGCGTGGGGTAAAATTCCAGAAATCTCTTGTTCTGCTGAAGGCGCTGGATAGCCTAGAAATTTCTCGACAAGTGGGAGAGCGCAGTGTAGGTAGTCTCGATGGTTCTCGACTAGTGAGCGGAGGAGTCATAGTCGTATCATACGAGAATTTCACTGGGGCACTCGCGTAACAATACGTTATTTTATTATTAATAGAACCTGAGAAACGAAGTAGAAGAAGAAAATAAACACCAAATATAGGTATACCTACAATTCTAGTTAAGAAATTTAAGATTGTCGATCGAGGTTTGTTTGTCCTAAAATACAAGTTCTTATTTATGTTTGGTGGACTAGAAAAGAACGATATGGGTTTAAACTGTGATTTGAAATATCACTTTAAAAATTGCTTTTTTTGTTATTCAATCCATATTATGTGTTTGAACTATGTCCAATATTGCTACTTCGAGTTAATAATATTGAACTATTTAACTGGACTAATATTTAACTAAACAAACTTTCCAAGAAGAGCAGTGAGGTCGTCAATTGGGGTTGAAGTGAAGAGGTGAAGCTAAGGCAAGAAGCAAAACTCTTTGAAGCGTTTCTAATGGAATGAAAACACAATCGAAACGTGTCCATAATGCCATAAACACAGTGCCCGATCACTCGGAACGGGTATATTTACCAGTCGAGACCGCATACGACTTACAGAATTTAGTTGAGGATTTTTTGATATTAAAGGTTCCGCTGTTATAAAAATAACATGAAAATTTACTGAATTGAAAGTTTGTATTTTTTATTTCTGAAGTTATGCGCACAAAACATTTTTGTGCTACATCAAGGAGGATTCATGCAAGCTGAAATTAAAACTTGGATAAATTTAAAATTAAAACTAAGAACATAAAACCATAAAATGTAATGTAGATGTTCATGCTGTTCAGAAATTGAGATTTAAATTAAAACTAAGAAAGATGGCCAACTTCCAACTAAGAAGTTAAGTTATTCTTTACATGAGCTTAAGTTACCTAAATTTTTTATAGTCTACAATATTTTCCGTCAACAACCTCATAACCTTCTATTTATCTTCAGTTATTTGACAGATCCATTACTATTAGAAGCTTTGACTGATAAGTGAAAAAAGAGTGCGCATGTCTGGTAAACTACGTTCTAGACAAGCCTGTTGAAATTTTATACCGGCAGAGCTAATTTTCATAAAACTTCTTACTGTCAATAATATAACGCAAATTTCTCGTAAACAATCCACATGGCGCTTATCTTTCAGTTTATACGATACGACTCAACGACGAGGAATCTTGACTGTCCAACAATACAGTATCCCATCAAATGATTCGAAAACGATGTCAAAATTGTGTAATCTAGAGGTTTGATGTCAGTGCACCTCAATTATAGTATTTTCGTTGATTTAAAGCAATATTATATCATTGTTACGTAGACCAACTTCGTTACGGGCTTCATAAATAGACAAGGGAATTGCTGCCAACATAACGAACGAAAAAATACTGAAAAAGGTTAGTCGCATAAGGAAGTGGTTTTGGTTTTTCCAATCTATTTTAAGTTTTTCTTATATATTTTGAGTCCCTCTCTCTACCAGCCATGTTGTACCCGAAAAGTTTGGAGGTATTTTTAGTTTGGGGTATTTCGCATCTTACAGTTGACGAAACACAATCAAAGCCAATCAAACATGTATTGGCAGCTGTCATTAGTTGTTTGTCAACTGTAAGATATAAAATATCCCAAACTAAATAGACCTTTAAACTTCTCGGGTAAAACTCCAAACTTTTCGGGTACTACATGGGTGGTAAAGGGACTCAAAACAAGGATCTTGTGATATGACCGACCTTATGGTGGTATCCACATTGTTGCCAGATCTTTTATTTATTCGCAACCATATTAAACTTTTTTATTACAAATGGTTCACCCTGTATTTTTTCCATCTAATATTCCTGCGAAAATTTCAGAGTTACAGCTACATTTCCTTATTTTCTCCAAAGTTAATATATGCCGTTTGTGTTTCATTGAATGGCAGTTTTTCCAAGTCTGGTAGTGGTATTTGGATTTTATATCAAATTTATTCCATACCATCTTGTGACATATCCCAGGATTTCTGATTTTTATGAAGCGAAAAGGTGCTTTTTTTTCAAAGATACTCAGTGCAGACATGTAACATTAACGTAACTTTCCTCCTGGTATATTGTCCAACCCCCAAAACATAATTTTTAGTCATTTTAAGAAAAAGATAAATATTTCCTTTTACTACGCTACCTTAAATTATTTTTATTCGATAACGCGACCGAATACATGAACACAAAGTCGTGTTTGAAATCAAGATTTCTGGGATATTTGTTCGGTCTTTTTTTTTGTTTCCTGCGATAGAAATGTTTCCATTTTTATTTAGTTTAGATTCTCGTATCCTGCATTTTTAGATCTGAGGTAAGTCAAGGAAAAAAACAGCACGTTTTGGGTTGTTGGGAAAACGTTATGTTTACTAAAGAACCTTTTTTTGAAGATATATAAAATTCATTTTAATGGCCATCTCGGAAAATAACGTCAACTTGAATTTTAAGTCAAGAGCATGTGATTAGAGCATGTAAGCTATTGTTACGCGAGTGCCCCAGCGAAATTCCTGTATATGAGACGACTCTGACTGTAATCGAGAATGTTCAGACTACGCTACTAGCCGACGAGAACATTCCAGAAACTGCGAGCACATTCCAGAGACTCGTCACTAGAGGGACTAGTCTATCTAGCGCGACGAGAATATTCTAGTAATCTACCCTACGAGATATAGCCAAATATAGCCACATAGATGGACAGCTATTGCTTATACTGAAGAAAAGCGATCGATAAAGTGGTTCAGTGACGTTCATATAAATTAGTGTAGTTAGTTAGTGATTAATATAAATTAGTAAATTAAGGACAGTACATATAAATCTGTAAATATGAATTTTTTAGTTGTAAATATAAATTAAAATAAACGTTACACTATTGTCACTTTGGAACTAAACGGTTTAGTTTATTTGGTAAATGATATTTCAATATATTCTACTTCGTTATCTTCTAGATAAACGTATCTTCCGAAAGTACAAATCTTGCCAAAATTTAGACGGCGAGTCCAGCTGGACAACCAAGGTCATGCCTGTTAAGCCGCGTTTACAATAGTCCAGCAGGTGGGTAGGTGACTTGGAGCAGATAATCTGAGGCAAGTAACCTGTTCTGTGTGGACGACCATGCTTGTAAATCACAGGCAAGCTGCCTTGCACAAGGAGTAGACAACCTGCCCCCCCACCACTCGAAAACGGTACCTGCCAGTACCTGCCTTGCACTGACACCGTGTGGAAAACTCACGACGAGCAAGTGAGCAAATTGGTGAAACAGTGATTCATTGGATGTTTTTTTGTAGTTTAAATTGTTAAACATTTTATATATTTGACAATTAAGTTTTTGGAACATTGCAAGGACCAGCCTAGCTTATGGTACCAGTTTTCTGAACTGGACAAGAACATTGCCTCATGTTACCTGCTACAAGTAACCTGCCCACCTACTGGCCTCGTGTAAACGCGGCTTTATAGTTCAACTTTTGTTTGGAAACCTTCTTCAGAGGATGTACAAAGGCATTTGCACCAATTTTGTTAAACAGTCTAGGTATTCATTGAGACTAGAGTATTCCAAAAAGGATCTAGTGAAAATACTGTTGAACCTGATAAGAGATACTGGTCTCTTCATGTAATTGGTACAGCCAACAGTACAATAAACCTAAAGGCTGAGCTGCCGTGCTAATATAGAATGTTGTATGCATTTGAAAGTATAGAATTAGTTAAATGTTAAAAAAACAATGGTTTAATTAAGGACAAATGAATATCCAGTCTATTCTTTAGTTTATTAGGAAAAAGTGATTATAACATTTTTGCTCCAGGTTGTTTTTTTCTCGCGGATTAAGCAGTTTGACACACCAAAGTGTCAGTTTATCTACAGAATAACTTGGTTATGATAGTGGAATGTTTTAAGTAAAAATCTCGTTAGTAATATATTTTCATAATGAACTATAATTTCTTGCGCTTATTCTGGAATATTCACAGGATATAATTTGTATAAGAATGTATTCTACAAATGAGTTACCATCACAACTGTATTAGTATACATTTACATAGAACCTGTTTTTATAGCCCAGTGGAAATGTTATGTTCAGTCTGATTCTCATAGTTTGCTTTGATGTCAAAGCGTTTTTACATATTCATAGAATATATCAACGACAGATTTGTACCAAATGGGATTTTAATGTCATTTGGAGCATTCTAACAACTGAAGTAGATGTGGAAATACTTTTCAAGTAGAAGTGATCTTGATGATAAACGGTTGGCAAACTGTTAAATTTAAATGAAAAAGCTTGTAAATTGTTTAAATTTTTGATGCAAACGTACTATGCAAAATTCCATACAGTGCGCTGAAAATTTAGAAAAGGCGTTGAATGAAATGCAGAATTTTGTTAGAATCGTCGCTTATTGAGAATTATTTGTATGTTTATTTGTATTAAAAAAAACTTGGTCAGTGTGCTTATAATAAAATTTGTGAAAAAATAACAAAAAAAAAGGGAAATATATGTATACAGACCAAAATCATATTGAGTGTCGTCTTTTAGCTCACATCTTGCCGTATTAACTTCAATTCCCTCTTCTCCATGATTATCCTCCAAATTTTCAAAATGGAACACCCCATACATTATTGGATTCTTCTACAAGAGGATTACCAAAATTCAGCCAATCAGTTGGGAGTTTTAGATTTGACCATAACAGTAACGCCCACTAGTGGTGAAATTTTGAGGTTCAAAATAATTTCCAGCAATTTTCTTTTGTCACTTTTATGATCAATATTTTCTCCGCCACAAATACTTTCCGCATACCTCATTTAATGGACATAATATTCAATATGCTCCAATGTAATTTGAATTAAAAGTTTAAAAATCAAGAATAAAGCCGAGAACACATTGTTATGATGCTACACCACGCCACGCCCTCCGACACAATGTGTACTCTGTGCACTGCTACCACGTCATCCGATACTGATAGAGAATGAAAACAGTTCTAGTTCAGAGACTATGGTGAGTAGTAGTTCCTCAGATGAGTGAGAAGAAGAACTAGAATGTGCAGCATCAGCTTTACTGTTATTAAAACGGAAACAGAATAGAAAATGTTGGGTACACCCTCCCAAGCTTCTCCTCTCATATTCGGGTATCTATAGTACTTGTTTTTCATATTATAAAGATAATCGTGCTTCCGAACCAACTCAATGAAACTTTATCTATTTTTACCGTCATTGATGTCACCTACGCGTGCATACTGTTACTACACTTTACAACTTACAACGCGGTGCCACGCGACGTGACATCATATGACGAAAATCAGACAAAAGGGGATTCGTACCATGTCGGATGGCGTCGAGTCGCGTGGGATAGGATTTCATCAGAACAATGTACACATGATTCATAAATATGCATTAAAATCTACGGTGTCAGATCCTTCTGACGTTGCATCGGATGGCGTGACGTGGTGTGGCATCAGAACAATGTGTTCCCGGCTTAATACTTATTTTCACTCATCTTTCTCACCTGGGGGTCAAGTTTTGAAATATTTTACAAGTGAATTAGCTAATATTTCGATCAAACCAAGTTTTCAACTAATTTTTATGTGTGAAATGAATTCGAATTCGAAAATATTTCACAAATATAATTCGGACGTTGTTTAGCTGTCGAAATGCTCTTTTCACATGTGAATTATTCAGAGATTTTTGAATCGCCGGAATTTGTGTTGTGATTTTCGATATATTTTACGTAAATTTTCTTGTTTTTAAGCCTAATTTGCAGTTATTAGTCTGCTATTTGGTATTTATTATAATTAAGTGAGTGTGTGAGAGTGACACGAGAACGTTTTTTGAATGAAATGGCCAATTTGGAGGAATTGCAGCAAATAGTGGTAAACAACGTAGTGGACCTAGTGGAGGATGATTTATTATCAACAAGAACAGTACTACATTCTTTTAGGCAAGATCCTTTCAACCTAAGTGATCGCCAGTTCCTTAAAATTTATAGATTTCCTAAGGAAGGTGCTAGTGAATGAATAAATTTACTAGAACCTCATTTGACAGCTCTTACATGAATATCAGCTACTGACAAAGCTTCTAAGGTAATGGAAATGTATATAACCAAATTTAAATTCTAGAACTATTCTTAAATTTCAATATTATTTGTAATAATAGGATTTATTGTCAACAATATAAGCCAACTTTAGAATTGTGTGAATTTACCTTAAGTTGAAGTGATCCCAAGTTTGTAACTAAGTTCTTCTTTTTGAAAGCAATTGATCTGTTCTTTATAAACAAACAGTCATTTTCTTCTTTTTCTAGAATTTGTAATATCTAAGCGATGTTGCCAAATCGGAAAAGTCAATTGAATTCGAAGCAGTGAATTTATTTCATTTCATAATAAATTTCATTCACTTCTATTGAAAATTAGGTATTGCATATCACTGGTGCATTGATAATCGAAATATTCCGCATATGAATTGATTTTCACTTTATTTCAAAACTTGACCCTCTGGTAACCGTGAATCTGTCACAGATCTAACTAATTTTGTCATTTATTCATGCATAAGTAATATCTTATTGCTATGGAATCTTGGACTATAAAAAGAAAAGAGGGAACATTTATTTGTATATTTATGAGTGAATGATACCTATTAAGTAGTGTTCAATAACCTCTTCCACCTCTAACACCGCAATCGATCTTTCCATGTTCCAATTTGCCCTTTTTAGTTGAATTATTCAGCCAGTAAAGAACAACGCCGATTATTTCTCGTGATTTTTTATCTCTAAAATTAAAATATTCAACAAACCAACTCTGTTTCTACTGAAATCTTTTATTCTTCGTCTTCGGACCCGCTTCCGAACCCGAACCAACCCTCACCACACCTGATTAATTGGAAGTTTATCGTTCAAACATTACTTTTGCTACAAATTTGTTACTTAGATTGGTTTTATAACGTTACTCCCGAATCGGGATAGCAGAGAAATTTCATCTCCGGTTTATTTAGGTCAAAACTAGTAAGAAGATTAATAGACTGTTAATACTTGATGGAGATAACCGTTACGGGATATACATTTTACATCTTCTGAATGGAAATTCAACTAAATTAGAATAACTGGGACCGGGAGTCATATTATCTTAAAATATACTAATCTTCACGTAGGGAGAATTTATAGTTTTATAAAATTCACGTTAGTGTGATGATTGTCAACTGATATGACCTGTTCGATTAGTAGTTTAAGTTGGGCGATCCTGGGAAGCTGGTACCGAAGAAATATTTGGCGATGACCAGGAAAATCTACGTTTAACAGTGGGATTTCTGACTGGCCACTGTCAACTAAGGGAACACCTTCATACTATGAGGCTAGTAGACACAAAATTATCCTAATTTTTTGGTTATTTTTTCATATTCTTGCGATATCAATTAATTTATCCACCGAAACTGCTACAAAAATCACTTCACTCTTTATTTGAATTGAAAGAAGTTCTAAAGGGTTTCCTCGTTCAAATAGTTGGCACCAAACCTTATTTTTATAACGTAGCCAGTAAGTTTTTTACACGCTTTTATTATCTTCACCTATATGTAATGTATTGTTACGAACTCAATGATTCAGAAGCCGGTCCTGTCGTTAACTATATGCGATATAATGCGATAATTTATTCTCGACTGTTCTGGAAGTTCCGCAAACGCAAATTGAAGAAGGTTCTAGAGCTGTGGAGGACTATACAGGGTGAATCACGACTAACGGGACGGAAGTTTATGGCAACTGGTGAAAATTTTGAAATGTTTGTCACTTCAGTAGTTTGTGCACTCATATAACACCCGATATGTTGAATAATGTAAGTAAATCGTTGGAAGCCAGAATCACGTGTTGCATTACACAAGATGGCAAGTATTTTTCGTAATTTTTCGATTTTTGTTCTTAATAATTTATCTAGGTATAAGACACCCTTGTACCATTCGAAAGAAGACATTTTTTGAACATGGTAAATTATCAAAATACAGGGTGTTTCATTTAAAATAAGCCGGATATTACAAATTGAATAATCTGATAATTCTGAACAACCTGTAAAGAGATGTTTAGTACTAAATCATGGAATACATTCAACGAATGTACGACTATTGAGCTGTGAGAGGAAATTCGCTAGAATTCATTATATCAATGAGTTATTAATTTTTTTAAAAATGTTCACATTTAAAAAAAAAGTCGGCATAACTCGGAACCCTCTGTATTTAGGTATAAGCAACCATCATAAAAGAATATTTAATTTTTTGAGGGCAATCAAAAAATGCAATAAAATGTAGGGTGTTCCATGAGAAAAAATATAACTTGATACGCCACACTTTATTGGAACATCCTGTATATTTCAAAATAATCTTAAAATGTTGCCTATATGAATGTACAAACTACTGAAGTGACAAAAATTTGAAAACTTTTACCGTTTCGCCATAAACCTCCATCCCGTTAGTCGTGATTCACCCTGTATATACGTGGGTTTTTGAGTGAGTATAAAGTGAGTCGGAAAACAGTTTAAGTATACATTTAGTGAGCAGATAGTGAAATTAAATAGTTCAATGTTGAAGTGTTGAAGATGAATTAGAACAATTATTTTACCTATTGTAGATAAATTGAGTAGGTTGTATATAAATTAAGTTTATTAAAGTGTGTAAGTGTTTCTTCAATAAACCAATGGTAATTAGCCACACTGAGCGTATAATTTAATCCCACGGTGAAAACTGGAACTTTAATGTCATTCTGTACACCTAATGTCGGAAGTAGAATGAGAACAAACAAAGCCAAACTTGTTTACAGTTGGTCTAAAAATATAGACAATGCGGTCAAATACTGTTGCCAAACGATGAGCATTATAATAATTCTCCTTGATATCTGTTCACCGACGAAAACGTGAACTTTGAGTGCCACATAAAAGTCCCACCTTGGAATTGAATAGCTTGGAATTTCGTTACGGTCACATCCTCAAATTACAATGTCAAAAGGGCAAATAGAAGTAGTGTTTCATTACAAGTATAATTGTATCCACTAAAACTTCAGTTTTTAATCCTTTTTTTCGGTATTAGGTATTTGCAGTTTACAAAATTAATGTAAATCCAACAGAAAATTTGGTCTGTGATATTTTGTGACTTAGTTTAAGGGTATTATACAATGAGAGGCGAATATTTCATTTAATTGAATGTGTTGCAAAATTTGATTTCTCATCTGAATCTTTATTTTTATAGCGAATAAGATGTACACTCTTATCACAAGATTTCTTGAGTTGTACCAATGTAAACTGATCTTATTTACATCTGATTTTTGTAAAAACGATAATCTACCTTTAGTTAGAGGTCTTGATGGTGACTTTTGGTGAATTTGCTAATAATCTCATTAACAGTATCCATTTCCAAGTCTCTGTCGAGTTCAATGCACTGTACTTTGTTTTGATATTGCTGGATAATATCTAAGCTGCTTTCACCAGCACTACCCCACAGCTGGGTACCATAATATCTTTTCGTACTTTGTTTATACAGTAGGGCTTTGTCGTATCTGTATCTGTAGAGTAGGAAGGGTGAGTATACAGTACACAGGGTGAGTATACAGCACTTGGGCCACATGTGACCCATTGTACATCCTTCCGAGGAGTTGTCCTCCTAGGTCATCGTCCATCCTGTCCTTCTCAGGAAGGTGGACAGGTCACTAGGCAACGACCTGTTATAAAATAGACTAGCCTTGTTTACATTTTGGTTGTCCCCAACATATTTAGGGCGAGACTAATCTTACATGATGCCAAATTTCTTCCAACAAAAATAATAATTGATGAATATATTTAAGATTTGGGCAGTATTTTCTGTTTGAAAAGTGAGAAAAAAGTGGGAAGCATTTAAAATAGGTATGACCAACCCACCGTTCAGCTAACTTAGTTTTTTCGGTTAGGATTTTTCATGATCTATCAATGCCATAAGTAGAATAGTTTATAAATTTTTAGTTTGGCAACCTCGAACTACTTCTGTCATTTTGGTGAGATATGTCAATGAGATTTTAACTATAATTGTGTTTTTATTAGATATATCATTGATATTTGTATATTCAAGTGCTTCTAAGACATTTATGATGGTGAGAAAATGTGTAGTATGTGAAAATAAATGGAATAAGAATGATGAACGATCGTTCCATAGGTAAGGTTATATTAGCACAAGCGTAGTATAAGTATAAGACAAGGGATTCAATATGTTGCCGTGAAATTTGATTTTTTAATAGAAGAGGGCATTTTCAAAGTTAAAGTTGCTTTTGAGGCTCAACACAAAAGGACTATTGGAGCAAAAAACCCTCCATCAACAAAAAGGTAACTTATCTATTGTAATTGAAAGGTCTATTTCATGAACAATTTGTAATCTTTTCAGTTTGTTGAAGAATAATGAAGATTCATTTTATTCAAATATTTTCATACAATTGTGTGTTCTAGTTATTTTATTTTGTAATATTATTGTAAATAAATCTTGAGAACAATAAATATTAATATTATGATCATTGTTATAATTATTCTATCTAATTTTAATACATTTATTTATTCCTTAGTTTTGTTAAATCATTTAAAAAAAAATGAAAAAACCTCTCCATATTATATTATCATAATCTGTAGTACAAAACTTGTTTTATGTTAAAAGTCCTCTATAGGTATCCTTTAAATAAATTGCTTGTTTTTAATATAATTTCCACTTATTCTAACGAAAATTAAATAAGGTATCTACATCATTTAGTCTATAAAAGCAATTTTCATAAAATGGTTTAAATGAACCCTTTCGACATGATACGCTACTGTGCATTGTACTCGCCCTGATTTATGTTGCGACCAAAACAATGTATAGGTAATAATGTGTGATGGCTGGTCTATTTTATAATAGGTCGTTGTCACTAGGAGACATCTCCTTTGGGCTTTGTCGTATGCAAGTAAGATACCTCATTAACTGATTTGTAATGTAAGATTTTGTTTCTAATGATGGGAATACATAGTTCGGTTGATAAATTTAAAATTATGTCTAAAAGTACCTACAAAACATGGTTGAATATCATTGACGTTCTGTATGTATATTAGGGTGAGACCTAAAAGGACTAAAAGATCACTAGTACCCCCTTTCTCTTTAGTTTCTGATGAGAGTGTAGCCACTACAAACCTTTTTGCCGGAGGAAATAGGACGGTTTTTGGACAAAAAGTGCATCAGAAATAGACTATTTGTCATTTTATAGACACGCTGTAAACTGTACCTATGTAAATGTTCTGTTTTCAAATAATTAGGGACATAAAGCAGTTCTTCAAATGGATCACGGGTCGTATCGTTATCCGTATACGTAACGTAAAGGAGATACGTGATTAATCGAAAAGAAGTATAAAGCAAAAGCGTTCGTAACGTAACCATACATATGTTTTAATTTTTAACCTTAAAAATAGTGAGACACTATAACATTGACATGTACTGAAAAATAGTTTTTCTTAAAGCGACCTTTCTCGTTTCTTGGTGGTTTGGTAGTTGAATAACTCAAACATGGAACCCAATAAAGCAATACGTACGTTAGGTGCGTGTGACGGATTGATACGTTTCACGTAACGTAACGAAGCCCACGTATCGCTTCTGCACATGCGCTTTGCGATACGTATACGGATAAGTGGATTTATACAACTGCTTTAAGTCCTTATTAATTACCATTAGGTATGGTATAATACCAATTGTTTCATTTTCCTCCATTAATATCTAATGTAACAAAATAGCTCATTGGATGTAATATTAACGTGCTCGAAATATTTCTATTCGTTAATTTTGCTGCTGGCTTCTAATAATACATATTTAACCGAAATGCATTTTAATGTCGGATATATTAGACAATGATGTGTTAGAGTTGATAAAATAATAGCAGCTCATACAGCGAGTTACCTAAAACATTCGCAAGTTAATTGGGTGAGTGTGTTATCAATAATGAATAACCAGGCGTATAACTATCTACCGGGTGGTGACTCGACCTTAGGACCATAGGATTTTAACATGGGAAATCAGAAAATCCTAAATATTTGCTTCCCAGCAAAAGAGAACCTAATGAAATTTTGTGTGGACGTGAAGTACATTATTTCTGGCAATATTGTCATAAAATAATAGCAAATAAGTTCAAAAATTGAGAAAATAAATTTAAAAAAACAACCTGTATTGAAGTATTTTAATTTGACAGTTGCAGTCCCGGGTTCGAACCCAGGCCATCCGCGTAGAAACTAACTGCTCCTATCTCTGCGCAATAACAGACTTCGACTACAACTGTCAAATTCAAGTAGTTCAATACAGGTTGTTTTTTTAAATGTATTTTCTTAATTATTAAACTTAATTGCTATTAAACATTGATTATCTTATGGCAATATTGTCAGAAATAATGTAATTTACGTCCACACAAAATTTCATTAGGTTCTTTTTTGCTGGGAAGCAAATATTTAGGATTTTCTGATTTCCCATGTTAAAATCCTATGGTCCTAAGGTCGAGTTACCACCCGGTATATTATAACAAATTAGAACAATTAAAACATGACATATCGTATGATCGAAACTAACCATTAAATTCCACCTCTTTACTGTTTTGTACTGGTATTTTTTCAATGCAGTGAAGAGAAACCAGCCCCAGGTGATGTATTGTCACTGTAGTTGTCACGTAGTTCAGTGGTAATTGGCTTATTTCCGAGACGTGTCTGCTTCGACAATCTATCGGTGTTAACTTTTTGGATTGAACGTTGAATTTGTATAGAAAAATCTAAACCTGAAGTGTATCTTTTTGGAATTGTTGATTTCTTCAATGAAAAATTGATAGTTGCATATTTTTATATTGATTATTTTTTTCCTATTAATTTTTACCAGTCGCTATCAAGAATTGGTTTGTGAAATATAAATTTTAAGTGGAAAAATTATTTAACATTTGTTAACTTAGTTGTTAGTTGTTTTTCCGGAAAAAGAAATCGAAAAAAATGTATGCAAGTTTGACAAGTTGTCAGCTTGAAAGTTATATTGTTATTATTAGTTTAATAAAAAAAAGTTGTATTTTAAGAATATTATGTTTATTTAACTCAGGAAATAATCTTACCAAATATCCATCTAATTTTTCCTGTGCAGAAATGGAACAGTTGTTTCTAAATAATATGTTTCAACTATAAATTACCTAGAGACTTGTTTTCCCGAATTTTTTCCGGCAAAATTGAATGCCCTAGGAATATTACCCCCGAAAATCGTGACCATTTACGTCACATTTAAATCAATCTTTACTAAAACCGATACTTGCAAAGTTAGCTTGATCTAATATTAGTAGAATATTGTTAACTATTCCCATCTACAGTTTTTATTTTAGATTAAAAGGAAAATAAGTAAATACTTAATCGTCAAGAATTTACCTTAATTAATGATATTCGACTCCAATTGTTGGAAACTAGTAATGCAGTGAGAAACTTACGTGCTCGTCTTTAATAGAAGTTGGGTAAAGGGTGTGTGTGTGTGGAGTCTCAACTAAGAATAATAAGGAATAATTTCAGAAGTTCTTAATTACATTTCTCCAACTATAAGACAAAGTTGCAGCACTGCACTTTCTTTAATTTAATTTCTTCTTTATATCTTGAGAATAAATTCATGAACAGAGGTGAAGTACTCAACTTCCTTTGTGAAAGTCATAAGTAAATTCAAGCTACGTTCGGAAAATATATCTGCATAAGCAGCCAACTTTTCTAGTACAAAGAAAAAACGTTTATAAAGTCCGTTAAAAAGATTTCGTTTAAACCAAAAAAAGTTCATAAAATAGTCATCATGATTGATTGAACACCACTAGGAACTATATAGCGCTTTCAGATGGGACACTTTGTGGCCGGGTACTAGTGTCTGAAAAGAATCGCGTGGCTAAAAATACATTAATATGAATAGACGCGTTTACACAAGACACAGATGAGGAATACGTGGTGTTTAATGTATTCTTAGTCGCTCGATTCTTTTCAGACACTTTGTGGCCGGCTACTAAGCGGTGTTTAATGTATTTTTAGCTGCGCGATTATTTTTAGACACTAGTAACAGGCCACAAAGTGTCTCGTCTGAAAGTGCTCTTGAAATATTGTATATATCTATGAGAGTATCTAGAAAAATAAAAAATTAATTGTGACCAGGCTACTCGGTAATCGGTACGCAGTAAACCAAACGGTCCATAGTGGTAGAACAGGGCTAGGGTTTATTTATGATTTTTAATCATATCAAATTATTTGTACGAAATATTCTGGGGCTAAAAATAACTCGATCCAACCCTAGTTACTAGCTAATCATTGATGGGCCGTATCTCGGTTCCTATTGGCTTTAGAAAAATTATAATAAAAAAGGTTTTGCTTGTTTTTTTAAAAGCTACAATTTTGCTTTCCACAGTTTTTTTGATAAAATGCATAATTTTCGAGTTATCCGCGAAAAACATGCATATCAAAAACGTCGATTTTTTCCTCTAAGAAGCGTTACTTTCAATCGCGAATATCTTAGAGAATATTGATATTACAAGAAAAATTTATAGAACATTTTTTGCTAAGAATCACTTTTTCAATCGATTCCTGTGGTTAAAATGTAATAAAAAATTTCACCCCCGAGATGGGGTGGCAACCACCCCCAAGGCTTTAACGCCCTTCGGTTCGATATAGATTTTGATCCTTGGGCTATCACCTACCTTCTGTTAAAATTTAAAGTCAATCCATGCTGGACGAAAAAAATTGCCAGGTGAAATGTTTCATTCCCTGTACTATTTCCAGAATATTCGGTTTTCGTTAGTAAAACGGTGCGACTGTGTATTCAAGAAAATGGGGGGGGGGCATTTCGAACATCTAATAAAAACTACACATTTGTAAATAAATGAGATTCAATCAAAAATTTGGGACCCTCGAAAAACTTAAAATTTCATTGACTTTAATTTTTCTTAGTCGAAATTTTTGAATAATGAAAAATATGCCGTATCTCGATAAAAACTGATAATTGTAAAAAGTACTAGGGGGCAAAAAAGTTTCAAAAATAATGTGTTTGAATAATGGTTCCACAATAAGCATTAAATTGTAACGTACACAAAAATTTTGGGGAGGGATTAGGGGATCTCAACTTCCATAAATGTTTAACGGAGTGCAATCATTCCGTAATTTTTTTTAAGATGTTCTTATCATAAGAAAGCCACTTGTCGACTTTCATTATAATATGACGAACAACTGTCGAAATATTTGAAAAAATCAATTATCATTTGGTAACTTCGAAGGGCTGAACTTTTTTCGCATGCATATTTGTACTAGGGTAACTTGAGTTGGATCGAGTTATTTTTAGCCCTAGAATATGTGGTATGATTTATGACCTGCCTTTTTGTTACACTCTGTATATCATAAGAAACCGTTTTTTAATAACTAAAAATGAAGCAATAATTCCCTAATTTTACATTTATTATAATACAAAACCAAATTTTGAGTAGCAAACAATACACATTTGGTTTGTATTGTTTCAATAATTTTATACAACGTGTTATTAATCTGTAAAATTTTGTTCGTGCCCTATTCATACCGTTAATATGTATTTTCATCAACTTAACGCGACCATTGTGCATCTTGACATTCGCATAAAGCAAATATTTTCATCATGCTTGTATTGAAAACAGTATTTTACAAACGGTTCATTAAACTGAGATCTAGTTTGCCTCCCAGCTGCTGTGTTTAAAAAAAAAGGTCATTAGTTCATGTTGCCAACGAAATTACAAAAAAATGTTTGACGTTTAACAGCTGACGATGTACATATACTGGATACTTTTTATGATTTATTGAATTGTGAAAACAGAAACATCAGCCTTAATTATTAGGTGCCCATACTGTATTTTTATTCATTCTTTTTTTAATTTCTTGGGAAATTAAACCACAATATTTTTAAATTCTTTATTTCAACGTTTCGGTAGCGTTCCAGCTACCGTTGTCAAGAAAAAATAAGTAGAAATTAATTTTTATCCCTAACTGACACAACGGAAAAAATTTGACAACTAGACAATCAAAAATATTTTGAAGTTTAAGACTGCAAAATTTTGTTATCAAATTTTTATTAAGGTCCATTCATAGTAGATCATATCTCTGGCAAAATGTGAAATGAAATATTTCATTTTATGACATTCCAACGATATGATAGTCTACTAGAAATGGAATCCAGTGAAGTGCACGTTCCAGGAACGGTTTTTATTGGGATAGCGCGTTTTTATCGCTTATATTGGAAATGTTTCTTGATACTTTTTTTGTGTATGAATATTTAAGTTTTTAAAATATGTATACTCAGTTTTGTGATTTTGTGTATTGAACTGTGTATCGATTAACAACTATTCAAATTATAAATCATAAGAAAACCTGGATAAAAACTTATGATACTATCCTGATAACGCAGGTAATTGATTATTGGAAATTTCTCTTTCTAACATTGGTAACCAAATTTGACTACATTCGGCTGAAATACTAGCTACACATTTATCTGCATTTAGTTGTATTAAAGCACTTTCTTTGATTTTTCGTCTTTTATTATTGAGTTCTTTTAATATTATTTTTGATGAATCCCATTGAATTTGATGACCCTCTTCCCAAGCATGTTTGCAAATAGCTGACTTAAAGAATTCCCTATCTTTGATATATTTTTTGTGTTCGTTTATTCGTACTTTCAATGGTCTAGATGTTTCACCTAAATAAAATTTGTCGCATTCACATGATATTTGATATATGCAGTTTTTTGAAGATTGTTCTTCATTCTTTGGTTTCGTTTTTGTTAGTATTGATCTCAATTTATTATTCGATTGAAAACTAGTTCTAATATTGAATTGATTACCAATTTTCTCAATTATTTCTGATAAACCCTTAAAATTAAAAAAAGAATGAATAATATACCACAAGGAACATACAGAAGATGTATTTTTATTGTTTATACAATTCAACAATTAGTCCGAGGAATTTAGGTCGAAAGTTATCGTGAAATGGAAAAGATTTCCACCAAAAATTTCACTTTTTTAAACAAAAGTATATATTATGTAGTATCATAGTATAGACTATCCTAGAATTGTGAGAAGATTCCGCTCGAGCTTGCGATGCAGCTCACAAGCAGAGCTTTGAGCACGTGAAATTTCTTCGATAACTTTTTTTAGATTTCATTTTACAAGAAATTGTGGGCATCAAAATTGTGGGGAATTTTATAGGATAACATGACGTAATGCAATATTTAAAAAAAAATTCAATTCTCAATATTTGAAAAATTGAATTTAAAAACAAATGGTTAATCAGAAAACATATGTATGTATATATTTTTTGGGTAACATTTACTGAGACCTAAAAGATCTATTGTGCCCCCTTACTTCTACTTAATTTCTGATGAGACTCTCTGAAACTAGTAGCTCTTTTAGTCCTATTTCCCGGAGGAATTTCAGGATATCCACAGTCTTCAACTTAGGTAAATGTTCCTCTTCTATCCAATAATCTCCCTGGTACTGTACTCTAAGATTCTAGAGTGCTGTGCAGCTGAAAAGTATGTGGATTCTTCTTCCATACCACAATATCTTCATTCTACCTCCTCCACTATTTTTATCTTTTTCAAGTGCCCATTCAGGCGACAATGTACCCATAGGATCCCTGTTGAAACTCTTAGTTATACTTTGACTGCATTCATTTGATCTCAACAGGTTGTAGTCACCCAGAAGAATCTTTGATTGTCCAAGCACTACTAGATCTTTTCAATGGTCAGATCTTCTCTTTCTTTCGTCTTCACCTATTTTTTCCAATATTACATTGAGGCTGATTCCGCAAAAGTGTTGAGGCCTCCAGAAAGGTATTTCAGACCCCCTCTTTGCTAGTTCATCTGCTATTTCATTTCCTTTTATTCCAGTGTGTCCTGGAATCCACAGTAAAGTAACCATATTGTTCTCGCCTAATTCATTTAGTTTGTCTAGGCATTCCCAAACCATTTTAGAACTGATTACGCAAGAGCTCAGTGCTTTGATGGCTGCTTGACTATCTGTCATTATGATAATCCTTTGTCCTCTATATTCTTTATCAATATTGAACTAGGCGCACTTTCTTCTGGCGTGGATTTCCGCTTGAAAGATACTTAGGGTTTTTCCCAAACTTTCAGAGTGTTTGGTCCCTGGCCCGAACACTCATATCCCAGTTTCTCCTATTGCTATTGAGCCGTTTGTGTACATTCTTTCCAAGTCTGGTAATGGTATTTGGATCCTATTCCTTCTTGTTGCTTAATTCCGTAACGAATTTTTTCTAAAAGTTATATTTTTTCATCATACCGTCTTGCGGCATGTCCCAGGTTGTATGATTTCTAAGAAGTGAGGAGGTGCTTTTTTGATGATTTCCTCTCTACTTAGTCTGTTTCTTGTTCTTTAGAAATAGAAAACACAATTAGAATAGCAATAACATGAAAATATAGTAGTCCTGCACCTGAAAACGTACGTTGGTGTTTACTCACTATTCTGGTATGTTCATTGTTCGGAAGAACCAGTCATACATAGCCACTTCAGGAAACCTTTGTTTCCCATGTTTGAAAAATGAAGTTGAGAAAACTAAAATTGTTCATAAACCAAAACAAGTTATAATCCTCAACTATTGGAAAAAAGTAACACTGCAATCGAAGTAAATTGTGTCGTTATATATATCGCACGTCATATATCAATGGTAACCGCCAATGAAAAGTTTTCTGAAGGAGATCTATAAAAGCACTCGTGAATTTTTTAAAACACTCAGCTGCACAACTGTGTAGTTGAAACAAAAATAAAGAAAAAACACGAGATTTATCGATACCTCTGTAAGCTGACGTCAAAATATGAGGATATCGAGAGAGAACAAAATACAGCTGACACTTTTGAAGTTTTTAATATTTCGCAATAAAATAGTTATTTATGCAACAAGTGCAAAAACACATTTTGCAAGAGTTGCATACAATATGTTTTATACATTCATACAAAAACTGGAAAATTAGAATATAATATGTTGGGAACCTAACCTAACCTAATCAAACTCAAACCGTTTTTTTTGTATCTTTATGGCCTCCATCTCCACCTTGTCAGTACTCAATCATAGCTGGTTTTCACCTTGACCATTTAAATTTTAAATAATTAAAGATTTTTGCAATAATTGTAACTGGTTGAGACTAAGTAGTAAGATATACTTATATCATTGTTGTATTAGAGCAGGATCAGACACTTACTCTGGATTTTTATTTTATTTAAATGTTTATGTTTGTCATAAATCATCACAAAACTGACACAAGAATGACAGATGAGTGCAACAAAAATTTTGTGCAAAGAATGTGTTTGAAAAGTGTTGCTTTTTGCATGAATGTAGGAAATAGTAGTTTGTGCAACTAGTGTGGATATGATGGCCATATCGCACGAGGACGAAGTTTGAGCACGACGCCGTAGGCGGAGTGCTCAATCGTTCGAGTGCGATATGGACAATCCACACGAGTCGAACAGTATATTTTTTCTACGACCCACTTGAAAAATCTAGAAAATAAAAGTTTTAATAAACTGTAATCTCGACTGTAATATAACTTCAATCTCAAAATTTTTAACAATTTTCATAATTTTACCAATCAATATCAAGCGGAATAATTATTTAAAAATAAAATTAAAAAAAAAAATATTCTTTATTTGGAATCGAACCCTGTACCTAGCGCGCAAAAACCTCATATACTAACAACTCGACCACCTAGGAATGTTTATATTGATATCTATAACGTCACATGAATTACAAAATTTTATTAAAGCTGACGTCTATCAAAAGTCCTCTTAAATACCCATTTTATTCTGTTTTCAGTATTTTTTGTTAATTTATACGGATTATTTCATTTATATTTATTATTGTTAATAAATATTCTTGATCCAGTGCTTCTAGGGAAGCCTTTTTTTCGATAAGTTATTTTGACGTTTCTTTGAAATTCAAAGAAGGGGAGTTGACGAATACTAAACGCGAATGCTGATTGGTGGATTTCATATACGTTCTAGGATGTATATGAATATATACGTTCAGTTCACAGATATGGCCCACATTTCCATTCTGTAAACTGTGCGAAAAACGGATAATATACATGTGGGTGTAGAAAAAAACCATTTTTCATTCCCAACTTCAGAGTGGGCGAAAAAGAAAAAATTTCATATAAAATACCACCATTATTTTTAGTCATTCTATCACCTCCCAAGTTTTTGGTACGAACTTGGGAGCAGTATAACACTGGAGTGGGTCCCAGGTCACAAAGAAATCGCTGGCAATGAAAAAGCTCACACGCTCGCAAGAGCAGACCAGCTGTAGGACACCGAAGCAGCTCTGCATATGTTATGCCACTGTGATACTCTGGACCACAGGAGACAGCAGCTGTATGATAGATCCCAAATGACTCCAGAAAACTTCTACAACCAACCAACAAAGAACCTCTATGAGCTAATACATAGAATGGATTTTCTGAATAAGATGTAGTCAGAACAATATACTAGGAGTATCCACAATAAGCCCAGGAGGCTGAGGTGGTGCAGGCGAAGGGACGGCTGCATTAAAAACAAAAAAGCTGTTACGTGTGTCTAAATAGTGTATGGAATGAAATTTTTGTGTTGGAACGGTTTAGTTTGTAAGTTTTAGATATTTGTAGAAGGGAAAACTTTGATTATATTATAAACTAAAAGAAAACATACTTAATTGATAAAAAATTTACTCATTAAAAATGTTTTATTAAAAATTTTGTAGAAACCTTCCAAATCCTATAGCTTATATTCAATAGACGGCAGTCGTACGTCGATCAACGACTAAATTAAAGTCTTTTCATAAACGTCGGCCTTTCAATTTCGTTTCGAAAAAAAGGCAACGATTTCTATTCATCTTCACGTCTTTTCAATCATACCAACGGAAATTAAATTTTCCATTTAGAATCAGATTAATGTCGAGAGCAAATATCAATTCACGGAAGTGTTGTTTCCTTAATTTAGATTATTTCCGAACTTAAAAGCAATCTAATACTGTACCTTTTGATATAATGAATATAGTCAAAGGCACTCTTATCGTGCGGGCTCAAAGATCACTAACCATATGTATCAAATCAGAAAACACAGAGGTTACCAAAATGTGAGATTACACTGATTGACGAATTTCCACTTCTTCTTTCATTTTCGAAATAATCCATCAAACTAAGTACACTTTTTTTGCTTGAGGATACAAACAAAAGGAAAATTGCTACTTATTCATATTGTCCATGGAGACTAGATATAAGGAGCACAAACGAAAATGTCTAAAAAGTGTCCAGCGGTAAGCACGAATAGTAGATGGCGCGAGAGTGGCAAATTGGTCTAGGTACAGAGTGAAGTTTGCCAATCAAGTTAACCTAACTTTAATTTGTTTACTTTTGTAAAAAGTTTAAATTAATTAACATTGGGAAGAACGTGTGCGGTAAAAAGTTTTCCAACTAGAAGTAAAGTTAAAAAATTATACACATCAGTCCTTATCTTATTTCCGACCAACAGTAAGTAAACTAGTTTTTATTCAAGTCAACATTTTTTTACCTCTTTAATTTCCGTAATAAACAAACACATTAAATTCTTCTTTGGTTATATATTAATTCATAGGCAGCAGCAAGATTAGAAAAATGGAAACTATCTATGTATGGTATGGCTTTGAAAGAAAATGATCATATTTGCCACCTTCATTTTGCATTTTGCAACATAATTATATAATAATATTGAAGAAACTTACCTTTAAGCAGACATAGCACCTGCTACTTATTTTTTCCATGAAATTGTTCCAACCATGTGTCAGATTTGTGTATATGACAATTAAACGTCAAATATAATTAATCCCACTGAGCATGCATTTAAAAATGAGAAGATTTGAAGAGAAGATTATCGCTACTTTTCTCTAATTCTGCTAAATTTACCTTTCACTTCGTTTGTGAAATAGTCTAATAAAAAAATCCACTTGTGATAAAATTTATCTCGTTCAGTGGACTCGTGGTGTTTTCAAGCATTTTAGCTTCCTTATCAAATAAATCGACGTACTTATTTCGAGAAAATTCAATCACTTGTGGTATTACTTCTGACAATCAACTGATTCAACTAAAAACAGGAGTAGATTATTTAATATGTAATTGAAAATGTTACTTAAAAGAAAGTATAATATACAATTGGCGGATGAAAAAGAAATGGAACAAGGTTTGTTGACGAAATATTAATAATAATATTAATTAATGGTTTTATTAGCCAAACATACACATATAAGTGAAGAAATACATAAAAATGTTAATAATATTACACAGCAGTTTGCCAAATGGCAGGGTGCAAATTTCCTGAATAAATCAAGAATTTGCTCTTCCATTCATCTACTACTACTAAATGTGCAGGCGAGCCTTGACCTAGACAAACTCAAGCCAAGGTTCCGGCACTGAGGCCACTGGCGGGCTCATTGTGCCATTCCTGCTACCTAGACATCCATGAAGCCGAGCCCTTCAATAAAGACCACAAACTTTTTCAGTGGATGCCTGCTTGTGTCTCCAAGGGCCATAACAGGGACTCCGAAGATTCGCCTGCGTAGTACAGCCCAGTGTGGACACTCTAAGAGAACATAGACTGACGTTTCGTCAGTCATGCCGCAACCCCTACATAGGGAACTTTCCTCTACTCCTAGGCTGTAGAGGTGTTTCCTCATTCAGCAGTGCCCTGTTAGGAGTCCTGCTATCTTCCTTAGCCTATTCCTTGGTAGTTCAGTAACTGCCCTAGCGTGTCCATCAGTCCATCCCTTCAGTAGAAGTTTGGATTGTCTAGTAGGACCCTACACACTATAACTATGATTTCAATTCAAAAATGAAGACAAACTACAAAAAAGTCAAAAAATTATTAAGAAAAAAAAAAGAATAAATTTAGAATAATAGTTACTTATGCAACAAGTGCAAAAAGTGAGTGTTTTTTGCACGCGTCGTGAAATTGTCCAACGAGGTCTTTAGGCCGAGTTGGACAACCCGAAAGTGCGAAAAACACGTTTTGCAAGAGTTGCATACAATATTTTTTATACATTCATGCAAAAACTGGAAAATTAGAATATAATATGTTGGGAACCTAACCTAACCTAATCAAACTCAAACCGTTCTTCTTTTTTGTATCTTTATGGCCTCCACCTTGTCAGTACTCAATCATAGCTGGTTTTCGCATTGACCATTTAAATTTTGAATAATTAAAAATTTTTACATTAATTGTAATTCGTTGAGACTATAAGTAGTAAAATATACATATATTATTGTTGTATTAGAGCAGGATCAGACACTTGCTCTGGATTTTTATTTTGTTTAAATATTTGTCATAAATCATCACAAAACTGTCACAAGAATGACAGATGAGTGCAATGAAAATTTTATTACACTAGTGCAAAAAAGAACCACTTTTTCCATTAAATGTGTTTCACAAAAGTGTTGTTTTTTGCATGAATGTAGAAAAAAGAATAAATAACCGTTAGAACTCCATTACAAATCCATTATAATTTAATATCAACATTTTGTGTAAAAACCAGAAATTACAAGTTTTATTACATTTTTTTTACTATTTCATATGAAACCAAAACCAAAAGTCTCCAAGCAATCACAACAAAAGATATTGAAAAATACTAAAGGTATCCATCTTCCATTGCACTTTTAAGCTACCATTTAGCAAGTTACTTTTAATTTCACGTTCAAATCTATCCAATTTGAGTACTTTTCTAACAACATTAAATGAAAATTTAATATTATACATTTTGTTTGTATTTGATTAACAGTAACTGATTGTGATTTTTGTTTCAGGTGAGTTTTCCTTTCCAAACGAATTTCAAAATTTCCTCTGTAAGTATATTTATCCTGATTATTTTTATTTCACTAAGGTAAAATATCCAAAACTCAAAAATAGTTAATGTAAAAAGCATGGGAATATTGCTATGAACAAAAAAATTCAGTTGTGGCTAATGTGGCTAATATTGGTCAGTGCAATATCATTTCTTTGTGCTCTCTCTACAACCTTCGCAATTATTTCATGTTCATATATCATGTTAGAGTTACTTGTTTGGACCTTTATTGATTACTAGACTCAATATATACATTCTTCTTTTTCTTTTCCATGTGTCTTTTAGTAAAACTTTACTCTGGTAGTCACCCAGAAGAATCTTTGATTGTCCAAGCCCTACTGGATCTTAGTTTTTTTCTGCTTTGCCTATTGCTTTCAATATTATCTACATTGAAGCTGACAACTTAAAAATGTTCCGGTACTCAAAAAGGTGTTTCAGTCCCTCTCTTTGGAAGTTCTTCTGCTGTTTAATTTCCTTCCATTCAAGTGTATACTGAAATCCCCAGCTAGAGACTTTTTCTAAAAATTTCCGATTATTTTAAAATTACAGTAGAGGCTTGAATTAAATCATCTTCAATGGAGAAACAGGTTCACATAATTGCTTTGTTCAGATAATAGAATAAGCATGATATTTATTATGGTGAACGTATTGTACAGATACAAGGCTGTCACTTTATAGCCATTAAATATACCAATACATTTTGGAAATCTCATGAATGCTTCATATCTTTTTGCAAGTAATTGCATTACCACCGCTAATTTTTTTCGGGGTAGACTTGACATTTATAAACGAGGAAAAAATATAGAAATTATGGGAACGGAGGACACGAAAATTTTGAAATATTAATGTCGGATTAGTTAATGGCAAACATTAGCTAGAAATTTGGTAAAAAAAGTCTTTTGTCTTTGGCATAATGACGTTTTATGGAATGTGTAGCGAAATGAGATGAATTATCATTATTTGTTTATTTTTATAATAAAATTATTGTTTTCAAAATCAAAAACGAAAAACGTGTCACTACATTTGTCACATTCAACTGCATCACAATGCTCGTGCTTCTATCTAAAAGTTTGATCCTGGTCAGCGAATTATTCCGATAGTTGACAATTGATACAAAACTGCAAATTTCTAGCTATTTGCTTATTAAGAGCATATTGTCGATTGAAAGATACAGTTGCCGGCAATCTTTTGAAATCGACAATGAATTTGCGCACGAATTACAAACAAGATTTTTTCTATAATCGAGAGTTCACAAATTCCCAAAAATGTAATTCATTTGATAAATGAAAAGTACATTTTTTATAAATTTTCATGACAATTCCATTTATGTCATTTACTCGTTGACATTGGATACTCGAATCTGAGCAATGCATATTTGGTTTATAGTTAACAAATTGAGAGAGCGAGCGTTTTTTTATTTACAAACAGAAGCGCAAATGCCTTCTTTGGATATCGATTGTAGAAAAATTATTTTTTCTACTAGCGTGCGGAAAGTGAATATTTTCCGCACTAAAAAGCGCGCGGAAAGAGTCACTTTTCCGCACTAGTGTGGAAAGTAAATTTGTAGTTTTTGGGGAGTATACTGAAATTTGAATATTTAAAATATGTATTTCTATGGTTGTAGTTTACCAAATGACTGAAAAGTTGAAAGTTTTTTTAGAAATCTGCAATAATTTTTTGATAAAAAAAATTTTTTTTCAAAAATTTTTCATGTTCATCTGCAATAGCGTGCGGAAAAGTATCACTTTCCGCACTAGTTAGGTAAACTACTATTTTCTACTAGCGTGCGGAAAGAGTCACTTTTCCACACTAGTGCGGAAAGTAAATTTGTAGAGTTTTTGGGGAGTATACTGACATTTGAATATTTAAAATATGTATTTCTATGGCTGTAGTTTACCAAATGACTGAAAAATAAAAAAAAATTTAGAAATCTGCAATAATTTTTTGATGAAAAAAACATTTTTTTTTTCAAAAATTTTTCATGTCCCTGGTAAAAGCCTCATCAAATGGGTGCCAAATAATAATAATTAAGTTGCTAATATGTATTTAATAATAAATGTTTCTTTATGTTAACTTTTGGGTTTTCTTCCGGATGCTAGTAGAAAAAATAGTGTACCTAACACGTGCGTAAAGTGACTTATCCGCACGCTATTGCTGGCCGAACTCCGCTAGCGTCGTTCGGTCATCTGCAATAGCGTGCAGAAAAGTATCACTTTCCGCACTAGTTAGGTAAACTACTATTTTCCGTTGACCGTGTATTAACATGATATTAACGTTCTCAAAACTAGACAAAATCATACATTGACCCCCATTAATGCATGATTTACCTATATTAATCAACGATTTTCTGCAGGCAACTCAACGCACATCTTATATATTGACATTTTGTAGGCAACCAAACATACAATAGTGTCTTCAAAAAATGAATCCTAGTATAGAATACTTCTACTTTTCTCGATTATAAATAGCCCCTCATTAATACACTTGTTGGTTAAATAACTATTAAATCACCAAATCACCAAAGTTATTTCTTTATGAACGTTTTTTTAATGCGCATGCCTTTAACAGTTTCTGACAGTTTAACGAACAAACCTATCAAGTTTCATTTGTAGTTTTTAAGATCTTCCGGCCATAGGTATATAGTATACAGCGTATCCTTGTATAATGGTTCAGGGCTCTTTGTAAGTCCATAATTTTTGGATGTTTATACTTAAATTTACTTGAATTCAATTTATTTATACCTACCATCAAGATTTACAGAACAGATTAGTATCTGAATGCTGTGAAATAATACTCGCATAAGAATTTGCCGCTTCAGGAACACAATGAGCTGGAAGTGGCAGTAATAATTTTGGAAAAACCTCTACAATTGCTTCAATTTGTTTCATATCTATTCTCCGAGGTATTACCACTAGATGTTATTCGTCATTAGCGGTTCCCATTGTCATACATAATCTTCCCAAGTATATAATTAATTATGTCGTTTTCGAGCTTCTCTGTATAGACGAAATGTTTTATTCACATTAACGATTAAATAGGAGGCCCTTTTCAAAGGATTATCGCTATGTATTTATTTCGTTTTTTTTTATCAAAGTGATTATGTGAATTAGTGACAAAAACGACAAAAAATCTAAATCAATTATCAGCAACAGTATCAAAGGTATAATTACGTACGTTCAAAAATATCAAATATTTTTGTATCTCCTCTCTGGGTGTCTATTCACTCTAACAGTAAGAGCTCATACGAGAGTACACAACATAAAGTAATAAATAGAAGAGAGGTTTTAAAACATATGGAAGAAACTGGGCACAAAGTTTGTGCGCAGCCAGTTGAGCATGGCGCATCACAGCGACTAACGGAACTAACAAACCCCGTCTCTTACCACACGAAAATTGTCAATATATGTCAGTATTATTTTAATTTGAGGTTAGTCACTTCTGAACATATCTAAATATATGATATCTATTTTTATTTAATTCTTATTGGCTTTCTCCACTTAAATTAATTATCAACATTGTCGCCTATTATTATCCTAGGATTTATTATAACTTATCATAGGTAAGTTAAAAAAGTGAAAAAATGGAAACAATATTTTTCATTTTATCGCTTTTTTTTGCAGACAATAAGGAAGATTCGCTTAAAGTTCTAGTTATGTGAAAAAGGGGTATTTCGAACATTGTTCGTGTGATATTGGTGTGTGCTTCAAGATGTCTCCAGGTAGATTGGTGTATAAGTGTGGATTATTTGGTTGTCTGTTATTATTTTATTTTTATTGACTGTTTTTGTGTTATTTTCGAAATTTTATCCTATAAAAAATGTTGTTTTAATAGTAATTTCTCACTAGTAGAGTTTTTTTTCTCCTACTCCTACTAATACAATAGCTTTGTTCGCGGGTCTGATTACGAACTAATTCAGGGACTGGGTGCCGATTCTCGGGCCAGGGAACAGCGCTCTCCGAGAGAAGAGATCTTTTGTCCTTGTCACTGAAATGACAGAGTAACCAAGCGAAATGGAGACAAAAGATCTCTTCTCTCGGAGAGCGCTGTTCCCTGGCCCGAGAATCGGCACCCTGATCGCATGCGCATTTTCATAATTGTCGTTCGCGGTTTGCTCAGTTCTGAATTTTTAGTAATAGTTCTGTGTTCGCGGGTCACAGTGATTCAGTAAATTATTGATTCCGAATCAGTTATAGCAGTTCTCTGATTTTGGTGAGGACTGAAAGTTCGGTTTGGCTGCTCATGCGCAAATGATCGATATGCCAGTTGTTTCATTCATATGGTTTTATGTTTTATTTCAGTTCATTTTATCTTATCCATAAAATAGGTTATGATCTTATTTTAGTTGTTTGTAATTGTTTATTGCTTAGACCACATTTGTTTTTTACTTTGTTGTGTTTAAATTAGATACACATATATTATAATATTTTAGACATTTATTTTTAAAAAAATTCAAATCAAAATTATTGGTAGATGTATTTACCGTATAAAATAACTTTTGTAATACAATCTCGAATGCTATCCTTGGAAATAGAAATAAAGACATTCCGAAAGCTTGGAAAATAGTGTAAACTTTTTACAATTTTGCCGCTTTCCCAATATTCCTGCCCTTGTATATTATATATATTCGCCTTTTTCTGCTTCGCACATTTTGAATAAATATTTCCTTTAAAAATTAAAATCTGTATACAACATACAGAAATGGGACAAAGGAAATGGCGAAAAAGTTACAGGTTGTCAGGTTACAGTTCTCTAGTAAGACGAAGACCGTTCGCGGTATACTGGGAACTATTTGCTGGTTCGGAACTAAGCATGCGCTCTAGACAAGGTATAGTTAATTACAGACTGGTTCGGAATCGGTTCGTATTGTGAGCCGCGAACATAGCTAATATTACGAGTATGCTGAAAACTTCCAAATTTAAAAAGCGCGCGTCTTAAATGCTATTTCATACCAGAAGTCGAGTAAGGCGCTAGTGGTTATTCTGTGCCACAATACGCTACACGTTCAACATCTCTCTTTTATTTATTACTCTATGGTACCCACTTATGGAGTGCACTTGCGCGCTTTTTCGAAATTACAAATTATGAAATACCCCGCAAGTGCACTTTATAAATGTGTACTCTCGTAGGAGCTTTCACTGTTAGTGAATATTGGTCATACTTAGATCTTTTTTAAATTTTTCCATCTTCTTAGTCTTCAATCAAGAGACCAATTCTTAGTTACCTACCTCTGGCATGACACGACAATAGCTATTTTCGCGGAGCAAATCCTGAACACATCCAGAGCACAAACCGAGTACATACTGGATTTCTTTAATGCGCAAGCGTGCCTACAGACTCATTCCGAATTTTAAAGGTAGCGCGAACGCGAATTTCAAGTGAAATGAAGTTGAATTAACACAAAATGTGCAAAAAAGAAGAATAACCCTTTATTTGAGGCTAACTATGAATAAAAACCTTACCTTTTAGTTAATTTTTTTATAAAATAAAACTTAAAAACGAAGTCTATAAAGTAAAAATTAAAAAAAAACCAAACAACTTAACAAACACTGTTTATCATTAAAATATATATAATCCAAAAGTTTTTTAAAGTTTCAAACGCAAATTAAAAAGTAATCAAACCACTATAAAGTCATACAACCAAAATTTTGAGGTTATAATCTGTTCGGAACAAAAAATCCCAGCTATCATCCTAGGATTCATCGAGCATGCTCGAAATTGAATCTAAGTCTCCCTCGAACACGGGATTTTTTATCCTGAACACATTCTGAAGCACTCCACGAACACTCAAATTTTAATTGCGCATGCGTAGTCCCTCCGAATACGTTCAGGATGTGCTCCACGAAAACAGCTAATAAATCTTATCCCTCTCACTAGAATTGACTGATTAGTTACCATAGTACTTATATCTCGATCTGTATAGAACATGCTCATAAATATATTTTGTTTCAATAATAAAACAATCATACAATTCAACTCAAGGGCGACCACGTAAAGTCAAATAATATGCCAAATTCTGGTCTCCCATTTCACCCTAAAATAATACAAATCCCAAAGCGGAATCAGTAGATTGTTGAGATTGTTTCCAGAAGTGCTTGACTGCTCGGTTATTCCGACTACGCAACAGAATAATATGCTGACAATGCGATGTGTATGTGTACGCATGGATGCTGATCCACCCTGTTCAACCTCATACTCGAAGAGATACATTAGCTTATTTAACTGACTGTTCAATTTTGGAAAGTTGAATAATAATGAAAATAATGGTCCAAAATTGTATTCTTTGCAACCTGTCGGTTATACACTGAAGAGCAAAAAAATTGAGATCTGTAACGTAGTTATTTTAAGATTAATTAGGGCGAGCCTAAGTGATAAATAAGCGTTCTTTGCATAATACGTGGTTCTTACAATTATCTTCATCACGAATATTTCAAATAAATTTTAAGGTTATGTGCAAAAATTGTGCACACAAAAGTTGTAGAGCTTTTCATTGCTCAAAACTTTGTCATTTAACTTTTTTCCATAGGACTTGTAGTTTTGCCGGAAATCGAGATAAACCATTTTTTACCCTTAAAAACTCATCCCCTCCCACTTCCCGAACTCGGATCGCCCGTCATTTATTTTTATTTTCGATTTTATTATACGTGTTTCATTCTACTATTATATTTTACCATTTTTGAAGGGTTCGGCACTGATATACAACGAGTTTTTGTGGAATCAGACTTTTTTGATATTTCTATTGGCGTTTCACATTTAATGTCATTTTGCAGGATTTTCTCTTTTCCATTCAATTAATAAGTGTCCCAATCCTAACAATCTCGATTAATGTAAATAATATTCCTATAATAAAATTTCCTAGTCCCACCTATTTCCGAGATATCGCCTTGAAAGGTGGTGACTCAAATTAAGTTTTTATTTTTTCTCTAAATTACTGCTCTTAAACTGAACGATATATCTTTTATATTTCTCCTGATTGTCAGTAAAAATCGCATGCCTTTGTCGCTTTTTATACCTAATCAGTCTCATTCTGTAAAGTATACAGTTAAACATAATTCAGTACATTACAATCATTCAAATTTACGCCATAAATTGAAATAAATTATATATCAAAGTGCTTAAATAATACTTCAAATTTATAGCGTGACAATAGTAATAAGAACATAAACACACCCAAATTAAAGAGCTGACGTTCGTACGAACTACCCCATGCTGTAATATTCCATCCAGTGACCCTCGAGACAAGTAATCATAACGTGCGTCAGTTCAATAATATAGCGCCATTGCATGAAAATGCAGTCAGAAGGAGGAGGTGTACAAATTCGTTGAGGATTAATTATTGAGTTTAATAAAGTGACTAGAAATATTTACGAGACTGTACAGGGTGTCCCAAATTGGTGTGTTTTGTAAGGTATCTCGTAAATTAGAAGAGATACCTAGCTATTTATCTAACAAGTGCGAAAAAATTCATTTTCCGCACTTGTTAGGTAAATAGCTATTGTTAAAATAACGAGAGGCTAATTAAATCTTTAGTAACTCCCTGCAGTTGGAAGATACAGGGCGATTATTGAAAACTGACGAGAACTACAAGATAATGAGAATTGAAAAAGGAACCGAAAAACGTCAAAATATATAGGTGTCCCATTTAAAACAACATAAGTTTGCATCATATTTCCTTAGAGAGACCCCTGACAAAAAAAATTCTGTTCGCCACTGAACTATTTTATATTACATATATCAAAAGTTTTCATAAAGTTTTTTTAAATTTTTCTTAATTAAGAAGTTATAGTACCTTGTAGTTTTCGACAGTTTTCAATAATCGCCCTGTATTTTCCAACTGCAGGGAGTTAGTCAGTATTTCAAACGAATTTGTTGAATATCTAGGCAATATTAAACTTGGTCCTGACTCTAACCCTCGTCGTCATGGTTTATAAGCACATGCCGCAAAAAACGCCATGTGTTCAAATATATGGGAAATAAAATATAATCTATCAATAAATTACGCAAGGAATTTAATTTCGCTAATGCTGGCTCAGCAGTGGATTAGCACCGCACTGTTACTAGCTACATTAAAACGCTTATTAATTTCATAAATTCCTTTTATATGCTCTTTTATTGCTTGTAAAACGTTTTTGGTTCTTATGTTTCTCATTTCAGTTTTTTTTAAGTTTGTATTGATAATGGCTCACAAAATATCGATTGTTTTTTTTTTAAATTCAGTCTTGTTTTTAAATAATTTATTCAAAAAATTATAAGTATGGATAATCTTACAAATTTCTTAGTCCAAGATATAACAAATATTCATATGATATTGTCAATATTCAGTAATTGTTTTCTATCTTCTGTATTTTCCTTTTGGCATATTATATCCTTTTTCTGTTATTTTTTTTTGGAAATCATATCACAAAAAGTGGTTATATTTTGCACTAGTGCAACAAAGTCTTTGTTGCACTCATCTGTCATTCTTATCTTTTATAAAATTGAGTGATTTATTGGTGTTTCCTTCATCCTATCTATATTTTACTTCCAGTGTTAAATCCCTTCGACATCTTTCCGACGTAAGAACATTAAATTGAAACAAGTGCACCGCATCGTGAGAGTTGTTTCATAAGTTCGAAACTTTAGAGACGAACAAAAAATACCCTTGTCAATTTCAGCTTAATTCCTGTCTTCGACACCGAACTTTCACAGCAACAAGTATTTTTTGTGTCTTAAAACTTATGCAAAGTACGCTAGTTGTTTTGCCTAAAGTGCTTTTGAGATAAAACCTTAGTTCACGTAACTATTATGAAATTGAATACACGCGATAATGCATTAAGAATGAAACATAAAATTGCTGATGGGATGTCTGGAAAAAACTGGATTTGATAAAAAGGAATTGTTTTCGAAATATTAGGCATTAGAATTAACAATGAAACAATTAAATTTGAATCTTTAATATATTTAAGCTAAATCAATAAATAACTCGTTAAAGAAAACTACTGTGTTAGCGAATTGTGAATTGTGAACGGCGACACTAACAAAAAGAAGAAGTTGATAGCTAACCATTATTTCTTAACATTGAAAACTGGCAATACTCCAATCATTGAATTGCAGGATTATAACAACTGATAATGTCAATGCCGTCAGTGGTCAATTATTAATGGTATCTATAAAGTTAGAGTATGTACTCACTTTTAAATTTTAAGTACGTACAAGGTGGAGCACTTTACCACGGAATAATATGACAATCGGAAGGGTTTCTTGCCATGAACAATAAGTACGCGAAGCTTTTGTGCGCAGTGACAGTTTATCGAAAATTGGATCACATTTCGACGTTTCTTTTCATCTCGTTAGGAAATGTTAGGAAGCTGTCTACATGGTAGCTGTTGCTAGCTCTAATTTTAGGATCACAACTTTAAGTGTCATTTAAATTCTGTCTGACATAGATTAAAGGAGCCGATGGAGAGAGACCCTTCGAATTGTTGTAGTATTCCGTGACTTTACACTTGAGATGATTCGGTGTATGAAAAAATGTTTCGAACAGAATTTGTAGAAAATTTTAACCTCTACAATTTTCATAATAAATGCATTGATATTTAACGTTGAATTTCTCAGAACGCTCACCTGTTGATATATGTGACTGTTGCGACAACATTTGTGATGCTGAAATGTATATTTTGTACAAAAATTCAGCTTATTCAGTTAGATTCCGAGGCGGAATATCTCGATGGACTAAAAATTGGGGGAAACTATAGCAGAATAATGTGCGGCGCTATGTTGTCGATCGCTATTTTTTCTGTCGCTGTTTTTGTTATGCGTTATTTTTGTCGAGCGCTATTTTGTCCAGCGCTTTTTTGTCCTGTGCTGTTTATGTCCAGCGCTTTTTTGTCTGTCGCTGTTTATGTCCAGCGCTTTTTTGTCTGTCACTGTTTATGTCCAGCGCTTTTTTGTCTGTCGCTGTTTTTGTTCTGCGTTATTTTTGTCGAGCACTTTTGCTCTGCGTTATTTTTGCCGAGCACTATTTTTTCCAGCGCTTTTTTGTCCTGTGCTGTTTATGTCCAGCGCTTTTTTGTCTGTCACTGTTTATGTACAGCGCTTTTTTGTCTGTCGCTGTTTTTGTTCTGCGTTATTTTTGTCGAGCACTATTTTGTCCAGCGCTTTTTTGTCCTGTGCTGTTTATGTCCAGCGCTTTTTTGTCTGTCGCTGTTTTTGTTCTGCGTTATTTTTGTCGAGCACTTTTGTTCTGCGTTATTTTTGCCGAACACTATATTTTTCCAGCGCTTTTTTGTCCTGTGCTGTTTATGTCCAGCGCTTTTTTGTCTGTCACTGTTTATGTCCAGCGCTTTTTTGTCTGTCGCTGTTTTTGTTCTGCGTTATTTTTGTCGAGCACTTTTGCTCTGCGTTATTTTTGCTGAGCACTATTTTTTCCAGCGCTTTTTTATCTGTCGCTGTTTTTGTTCTGAGCTATTTTTGTCGAGCGACATATTGTCCAGCGCTTTTTTGTCCTGTGCTGTTTATGCCCAGCGCTATTTTTTGTCTGCCGCTGTTTTTGTTCTGCGCTATTTTTGTCGAGCGCTATTTTGTCCAGCGCTTTTTTTGTCCTGTGCTGTTTATGTCCAGCGCTATTTTGCCCATCGCTGTTTTAACCGTGCCCTATTTCGACTGACGAATTTTGTTGGAGAGTAATAAATTATTACCTGAAAATTTTGAAGACTTTTGGTCCATTCTTTTATCTTTTTTTTTAATCTCAAGCATAAGTCAAGCCAAGTCAGTTTCTTAGATTGTGATAAGAACTAAACTACGACTACAAGAGCTGTTAAAATGAGTACTTATTTTCTACATCAGAGATTTAGACTTAAGCTCTTTTATTATTTTTTTATATGAACAACAGAGGCGTGGATCAGTGTATTTATGCACCGGTTATACAAAAATTTGTTTGATAACAAACGTATTGATCTAGTATCAAAATCTCGCTATAAAATAGAATCTGGCTTTCACAACGAATTTGTGTGATGAGAACATTAGTTATCTTTGAGTGGTCGATTTCTATTGAACCGTGATTATTTTTTCATGCTTGGAAGAGCAAATTCTATAAAGCTTCGTATCAAAGTATGTGTCTCGTCAATCAATAAAAGTTAATTCGCTGGAAAACGGATTACTTGTGTCGAATTTATATTAAAATAAATTGGTTTTCATTGGACATAAAAAAATACACTTATGAAGAAATATGCATTCACTGGAAAAAAAAACTAACATTTAGCTGAAGTTATTTGTCCAAGAACTTTCGTAATTTTCCATCGATTTCAATTGTTTCGCCAAATTTTAGATAAAATCCTTGGTATTGAAGCAAACTCCAAAAAAATGTGGATAGATTATTTAAACAGGGTGAACAAAAACCATGTATTTGTAGTACAATTTCTTAACACCCTGTGGAACAGTTTGGGAAACAGTTTGTAGTTTTTTACAAATACCATCCTTTTCGCCATTTTCCAGTTTTCATTCCACCTTGATATCTTGATTTCTTTTGAAGATACACGTATTCAAAAAAAGCCTGGATACCATTTTAAATACTAGCATACTTTAATATTGTAAGAATATCCTACAACAACTATGTTTTTTCTACTAGCGTGTGGAAAGATCCACTTATCTGCACCCTTTTTAGTGCGGAAAGAGTCACTTTTCCGCACTAGTGTCAACTTGCAGAGTTTTTGGGGAGTATACTGACATTTGAATCTTTAAAATACCTATGTATTTGTATGGTTGTAGTTTACCAAATGACTGGAAAATTAAGAAATCTATTAGAATTTTGCTATAATTTTTTTATAAAATGAAACATTTTTTTCAACATATTATTGTTTAGTTGTCGATTTTTTTAATAATTGTTGGATTAAGAAATATAAAAAAAATTTCAATTTTCTTAAATTAATTAACAAAAAAATGATGAGCACGCCACAAGTAAATATTCCAAAACATTCCTGCATACGGCACTTGCAAGATATCAAATCTCTGGAATGACTCATAAGGAAAATTACTTACTATACAGGATAATCTGTGAGCTTATATTCCTGGTGCGCCGTGTATTATTTGGACTAATGTTAGTTTTATGCTAATCGCGTAGCTCGCATTTAGATCGAGTCGCGTAGAATCGGCATTAGTGATAATCTCGGGGTTCGAGATGGGGATTGAAAGGTTTTTGAGACAATAATTTGGCGACGAGGATTCCAATGCCACAGTCAGTAGCACCAATTTGCTTAGATCATGCTTTTCGGATAACGTTGTAGTGGAGTCGAGGGAATTTTGGACCCTTTTTAAGTAATTATTTACGCTTAATTGATTTGTAAAGCTATAAATAAAATTTAATCTCCTAGTATACCATGGATTTCAAAAAAGAGGCTTAAAAATACAATAAAAGGGAGAAAGTAATAATAGCATTATATAAAAAGAAAGCTATTGTAATCAGATATGCTTCGCGGACTCTTTTTTTTATAGGTTATGAACAGTACTATAAACATTTGAACCTGTTTAAAGCTCGCCTCAGTGAATAAAATATGGAGGACATTCCCATTAATGCTCTATTCAACGTAACTAGTCGCCATGGCTGTCAATTCCCATCTTACTTGTTCTTGAATGCCATATCGAATGTCAAGCCACTATCACCCATAATGATAGTGCACGTGTGTCGAAAAGAATCTCCCATTTATTTGTCAGGATCATCTAATGTAAGATCACTCCACATGTATTGTTCTTCATCTCATCATATCGTAACAGAACTCAGTCTGTACTTACATAGTAGTGATTACTGCTCTACCCAATGGCTTCAGCGTCGTCTACAGTAAAATGTCGAGCCTTCATTCCAATACGATTCCCATTTCTTTAATATCACGTACACCAAAATCGTCTTCGACAACACCTCACAAATGCCAGCAGTACCACGATTGACCTCTTGGAATGTTCGGAATTGCTGATATCTGATTTTTTATTTTTAAAACTGCTGACTTCTTCGTATGCCTTTAAAGCGAAATTTACAAATAACTGTCTCTTTACTCTATTATTACGTTTATACTCTTCATATTCTGAGATACTGATTTCTAATCAACCGTAATCTAGCCTAGTCGCAACTACAGAACATTGACTGTTCCATGGTTTTTAAAATTCTTGTAATATTTCCTTGGTTCTAAAATTTATTTTTTTCTTTGATAATCTGTTTCCACTTCTTCAAAAACTCTATTAGGATGAGTTATCGTCAATAAGAGAGTTTGTGTTCGGCGAGTCTTGGCCTGCACCTGCCGATATAAAGGAGATGTCTCCTAGTGACCTGTCCACCTTCCTGGGAATGACAGGATGGACGATGACCTAGGAGGACGAATCTTCTGGAGGATGTACAGTACAATGGGTCACATGAGGCCTAAGTGTTGTGAGCCTACTCTCACCCTCCCTACTTTACAGATACAGATACCAATTTTTTTTCATATCACTTTTTCATAAACAAGCATTCTTATATCCAATTTTTTCCTCTTTATATCATTTTTTAATTCTTCTTCTATTATAATATCTTTTGTCCACGACTATTTGATAATTTTAACATTTTGCGTGTGCTTCTTCAAGTATAATGACGTATATAATTCACCCGTGGATAATAGGTGTGTATAATGAAAAGGTCACATGACGTATAATTATATTGAAGATTATTCCTACAAACGACACAATATATTAATTAAAAATTTTCATCAAGGGCAGGATTCGAACCTGCGACCCTGCTATCCCAAGTTAGAGCACCAAACCATCAGGCCATAGAGACATATATACGAGATTATCAAGGTTTTGTATATATATAGGAGTAGATCGAATTATTTTATCTAGTGTGTATGATGTATGTCAAAAGCAGAAGTGACGTTTTAAATAATTTATAGCTAATTGCAAAAATTCAAATAACAATACTAGTGTTTGATTGATATTACTAAAAAATATAATATGAAAAGTGAATTAGACAATAAATTGAACACTTATTCAATATATAATTTGTTCAATATGGTAAGAAGTTATAAGCTATATAAATGTAGAGACTATATTGTTTTAGTTTGACAAAAAATGCATACCTAAACAAGTAATTCATAGTCGTGGACAAAGTATAGTATTCTACTCGCATATAATGGCTATTATTCACTCAGGTGTTTATGTCACTCGCCTGCGGCTCGCGACATAAACGCACCTTCGTGAATAATAGCCATCATTATATGCTTGTTGAATAATATACTATTATTGGTGAATAATTTAAATATACAACCTTTTTTTCATAATTTATTTTCACAATCCCCATATAATAGCAACTCAAACGGAAAATTTTACCTCTAACCTTTTATCTTAGCATAATTTTGTTCGCAAAAGTTTCAGCTTCAACATTCCGAAACGTCTTATTTCATCGTAAATAATTAATAAGTTTGTTTCATAGCTTATAGAGTACTCACCGGGGCTTACATTATGCTGTAACATAATAGAGGCTTTCAAATAATGGTTATAAAATCTTGAGATACGCATCTATCAGCATTCAACGTTACCTTCACCAAATATGAGGTGGGACAATTGTTATGTTAATATATTTTACTAAGTGCTCCTTTATAAAACTATGAATGTATTGTGCTTTGAGTTCCTTCATCATTAATATTATTTTCAAATTGGTATTTATGTTATACAGAGTAATAGATTTTTCATTACTACTCGCTGAATTATTCAATAAAATGAAATCCAGTATTTTCCTTTGATGGATAAATAGCTTATGTCTGAAAATGGATGAATTTGATAAACAAAATTGTTTACTACAGATATGCATGTTAAATTAGAAGCCCTGTTAATCAATATGGGTTATTTATAACAGAATCAAATTTAATAATATTGAAAGAATATTTCAACAATCTCATCTAGTAATAAAGCAAAATTAAATGTCTTAAACAATTATTTGTTGTTTCTTCCAATGTTATTAAGAGTGTATTGTTTATTATGCAACTGCTAGACCATGAGAGTTAAATACTCTGTCTTAAAATTTCCGAGCACCGACAAATTGTGGGAGATGCGATGTGAAGGAAGACCCTCACTCAATAGGGGGGAAAACTGGGAAAACTGGAAGAAAACTAGAAGAGAAATGTATTTGTGCATCCTTTGAAACCAATTCCCCAAGCAGTTATTCCACCTGCTTGTTGAGACTTTCAAAATAGAGTTTTTGAACGCTTTGCTTGTTGATACTAGAACTTTTGATAACACAGTTCATCCTTAGTTTTTGAAAAATTAAAAAATTGCCTTAGTGCTTCAAGGACAGTTTGTATGGAGGAAAAATTATATGTATTACACGGGAGTAAAGAGGCGTTTCCTCCTTTGAATGGTCTTCGCTTCGCAGTTAACATATCCAGCAGATGGAAAAGTGATACTTTCCTCCATAGTAATACAAATAATTATTTATGGGTGGCGAGAACCACAGGATTTGTCCCGTTTTGATTTGATTATTTATATTTCTTGCTATTTTATCATATTTTTATTAGCTTCGTCGTTATTTAAGACCATACAATAAATCAATGTCTATATATTAAATCCAAAATAAACATTGAGTTAACTGTATAAACCCTCACTTCGTGGAATCTACTCATCATATGGTTTAAAATGAAACTAACTGTTTCTAAATGACTCCACAATATATTTGAAAAAATTTGTAAATTGCAAGTAAATTATTGACAATTGTTTCGATAATATATCATCATCAGAATGACAGAAGTTACTTTTGACATGATGTATACTATACTTGATATATATTTGGCTAGTCCAAATAGTGCCTATCTAGTGATTGACTTAATATATATGAATAGAAAAAAGAAAAGAAGAATTTTCAAATAGTAGCTTTGATATTATTAGCCCTATGGGGATATTCTGGATATCTTTGTCCCATTTAAGATCAGTATAACTGTGCAATGATATAGGAAACCAGGAAAACTATATCTGCTGATCTTTACAATTATTACTTAAGAAGACAGTTTAATAATGGAGAACTTCCTAGATTCAGCTGTTCATTGAGGACTTCATATTGTGGGTCTGTTAAGTGTCTTCTAATTTCTAATTCTTCAAGGAAGTCCAGTTCTTGCTTCCTATCACAAACATGTAGTATTTCTGGTTCTGTGTTAGGTGTTACTGAATGTTTAGTGTCAAGTAGGTGTTTTGCATAATGTGATTTATCTGGTTGTTTTAATCTGTATGCTCGTAAGTGTTCACTGTACCTAATTTCAAAATTACGACTGGTTTGACCAAGATAGACAGCATTACAATCCGGACATTTAAGTTTGTATGTCCCAGATTTTCTTAATGGGGTTATTTTTGTTTTTACATTTAGCAATGTAGGTAGAAATATATATCAAGTATACATCATGTCAAAAGTAACTTCTGTCATTCTGACGATGATATATTTATCGAAACAATTGTCAATAATTTACTTGCAATTTACACATTTTTTCAAATATATTGTGGAGTCATTTAGAAACAGTTAGTTTCATTTGAAACCATACAAAATAAACATGTTTAAGAAATAAATTATTTCGTACTTTATTTAATTTAAATACGCACGGCTATGATATTCTCTATCGTTAATATTTAATCAGTATTTTATTTCAAATAATTTGATTTTGCGACGTAAGAAACAAGTACGAGCTCGGTTACCGGTTAACTTGTTTTTTGTTTGACAAAAAAAGTTATGACTATGAGTGTATCGAACAAGCCGGCTTGAAATTGTATTTTATTTAATAAGAAACGGGAGGTCGAAGAATACTTTTATTTATCGTGTTATATAGAGACTTTTATTATATAAATAGTGAAAAATAATGGGAATTATGGTAAAATTGCTGTATAAAGGATGCCCTTTGTGGATGGTTCATGGTAAGTTTTTAAAATTGTATACTTGTTATTGTTAATTATGTAAAACAAAAATTAGAACCGAGTTTTTGTGTGATTTTGCAAAAAATTGATAATTCTCATCTATTTTAAAGGAGATTTGTGGGTTTTTCAGAATTTCCAAACCAAAATACGCTTTTAAATTGTCATACTATACAGAAAACTATTCAAAATCATATTTTCTTTCTTTTTCTAGCAAAAAATTTTTTTCTTTTTTTTTCTAACATTGATTTTAAAGTAATATTTCATTAGGTGGGTATACAGAGTTCGGCAAAAGTCGGGTATTGTAAAAGTATAAAATTTTTGAAAAATATTTTTGTTCTATACAAACTTTATTCTAACTTTAACTATAATTCGTAAACCTTTTAGAATATACAGGGTGCTCCAATTTTGACTAACGAACTGATTTTTTTTCTTCAAATGGATCTTTGGCTATCTAATTGCATATATTTGAGAATACCTACCACGTTTTAAGCCTTAAGAAAATTTGAGTTTTTGAAACATTTTGCAAAAAAATTGATAGTACTAAATTATTTTGAAGAAAAATTTGCGGGTTTTTCAGAGTTTCGAAAACAAAATACACTTTGAATGTGTCATACTGTACAGGAAACTATTCAAAATCATATTTTCTTTCTTTTCCTAGAAAACAATTTTTCTACTTTCTTTCTAATATTTATTTTAATGTAATATTTTATAAGGTATGTATACAGAGTTCGGCAAAAGTCCGGAACCGGACAAATATTGAAGAAAATATAAAATTTTTGAAAAATCTTTTCATACTACTTTTTACTTTTTAAAATATACAGGGTGTTGCAGTTTCGCCTACAGAACTATTTTTTTTTTCTTCAAATAGGTAGATCTTTTGCTATCTAATGGTATTTTAGAAAGATCACATTTAAAGCCTTCAGAAAATATAGGGTTTTGCTATACCGAGTGTTAAAAAAGTTTAACAACTTTCACAGAAAAATCACATTTGAAACATTTTATGAAATAACAAAAAACACTATTTTCCTTTCCCCTTTGTTGAATATGTACATTAATTTATATTACACATTACATTTCTTTATTGTCGAGAAAAAATACAAAATTTAAAATCGTGTTTAAGTCCATTAAATTATAATTTTGGCTGAAGGCTTCGAATTTTTTACTTTTTACTGTCTACGAGCAAAACATAGTGTCAGTGCTTCATCGGAAAGTGGTTGAAAAAATAAATAAGATGTTTTTTTTTTAAATTTCGCCAAAACGCTGGAGTTATAGAAAAAATTTTCAATTAAAAATTGTATTGCTTTAAATTAGTTGTAGTAGAATAGTCCTCATATATCATTGTTTCCCCAAATGTGGTTGAAAGTTGAGGGTGGTTTTTTAAACTTTAAAGAATTATAACTCTTATAAAAATTGAGATATTCGCAGTTTTTTTCTTATCATTTTGTATATATTTTTTTAATTGAACATTTAACAACAGAAAAATATTTGCTAGATTTGTGCTTCTCGCGCTTGTGGGAAAAGTGATTTGCATACAAGTTGTACACATATTTTTTTCAAACACCACATTTATTAATGATAGAAATACTGTATTTGATATAGTTATTTTATTTAAACTTTGGACAGAAAGAAATTACAATATGAAAATAATTAGAAAAATCAGTTGAATGTATGATAAATTGTAAAATTTAAACAATTTTGTATTGAAATCTCAGGTAACAAATTTTCGGTTGCAGTTCGTGCCTTTTCGATGCCTAATATCTGGAAGAGTATTTTCAATGTAGGAATTGACAACTTGAAAGATAAATTATTTTGATTTTGGTACATAATTTTTAAAATAATGCTTAATAGGTTAATGTTTTTATAATTATTAACAAATTAAAATGAATAATTAAATAAATAGTTTACTATTTGGTTGAATTGTCAAAAAAAGTTGACAGTTTGTTTGACATTTCGATGCGGAATAGTTATTTGTTTAACTAGGCAGCAAAGTAGTAGCAGCCGAGCGTAGCGAGGCTATGAATGCAGCCTCGGCAGTCAATCTACTTTGCTGCCAAGTTGAACATATAATTTTTTCTCCGATTGTTCATGAGGATATTGTATTTGCAAATTATTACAATTACCACAATCTCTTTATTTTAGTTGGTTGCTATGGAAATGTATAATCACAGGCAGCAAAGTAATCACTTTCGTGCCTAGGCAGGAAAAGTAATACTTTGCTGATTGATATCAGTCAGCAAAATTAATATTTGCTGCCAATCGGAGAAAAAATTACTTTTCCAAAGGTTATCAAAAGAATTAAGAAAAGGCCTGCTTTGCGTATAAAAATTTGTATAGAAAAGCGTGTTTTGCATAGTGGTTGTAGCAAAAATTAGGTAATCGTATAACGTATCGATTCAGCTCATGCTCCTCAGTTCTATATTGCTATACGTTGGGAATTTTGTTTTGTCCATATTTTCTTCTTCATTTTATTTCACCTTGCAGAAAATTCCAATATTTTCACTACTCTGACATAAATTTTCGGCTTTTTAAAATCCATAAACCTCACAAAACAATTTCAGTGATTTGCCATAATTGGTAAAGATAGGCTTTGTCTACGGGGCACTGTTTCCACGTAAATATTTCAATTAGATTAGTGGTGTATAGTTGTTATCACGGTATATACCCCTTTATGATTGATGATGTACTAATCTGTCATGATGCCGGACAGTGCACGCGCTAAAATTTATTATACGAAACACGGGACCATACTACTCCCGGGGGACTCGACCCACACATAAAATAACTATCCATATCTCTTTCCTGTTCAGTACTGGACTTGTAAAAAACAATGATTTTATTTTGGATTTTTTCCTTCTGAAGGCTCTACGGACTACTGAATCAGACTTCGGCTTTGTCAGTTCTCGTATCCTCAAAAATATTTCCTATTCGTATCATTTATATTTTTAAAATATGTTGTTGTACTGCTGTTAGTTGGTTATGCCATTTTAAATCCTCACAAAGTCTTATAAATCAAAATTAACCTAAAATACAAAGGAACAGGGCGAACAGGTTCGAGCACCCGCGTAAACAAAGAAGTATTGGATGCATTAGCAGTACCGAAATCAAACTCTTCTTCTTTAGGGGATCTCAATTCCCATAAATTTTGAACCGGGTGCAATAATTCCGTTATTTTTTTTCCTAAGATGCTCTTATCATAAGAAAGCCACTTGTCAATTTTTATTATAATATGTCGAACAACTGTCGAAATATTTGAAAGAATCAATTTTCATTTGGTAACTTCGAAGGGTTGTAACTTTTTTCGCATGTATATTTGTACTAGGGTAACTTGAGTTGGATCGAGTTATTTTTAGCCCTAGAATATGATTTATGACCTGCCTTTTTGATACACCATGTATATTCCTTATTTTCCTTCTTAGCTCGCAACATTGGATATGTAGGAACGTCAAAAACTTCGTTTTCTATCCAGTAATATGAGATCACTGACATATCTAGTCGTTAAATGAAGAGCCCAACTCTGTTACTTTTATTTCACTTTCCACTCTGCAGCATAGTGACTATACCACAGAAATACTGTTACAGACTATTTCAATAATACATGATTTTGGTACATTATTCCACTACTTCTGGCACGTTTGGGGTGAAATTGTATACTTGGGGTCGATAACATTTCCTATTCCTGATAAAGTATGGCTAATTTATTAGAATGATATTTCAGTTTTGCTTTGTAGGAAGGAAATATTTCAAGTTGTCCATCATTATGGAAAAATTTGAGATAATTATTGGATTTGCCTTACATTAAAAAATAATCACAGAGGTTCCCAATATCTTTACTTTAAAACTTCCTCCGATCTATTTTGGTCCATTGAATCATAATAACTTTGGTCCAAACGTAGGCAAACAAATTTCCAGTTGTCGCAAAAAAGTCGCATTCTAAATTATACTACATGTGAAAATTAAAGTCATCTGCGCTTAATTTGAATTCACTCAAGTAAAAGAAAATAATTTCCCGGCCAGCATTTACGACATGCTTCAAAAGATGTTGTCGCATATGCGATAAAGATCGCATGGATACACAACGAAAGTAGCAAGGGATTTATAGGAATAATACCCGTTTCAGATAATAAGATTTAAATTCTTAATATGAAATTTTTGTTTGTTGTTTCGAGAAAATAGTTTTCAGTGTAGTCTTAATATCTTTATATGTATATTGACATATAATTGTCAAACCTAACCCATATTTATATTTTTCCTCGGACCATTTCTTTGTTGCCACAGCATATGTCTAAATACAGTTTTTATTTAAAATTCTCCAATTTATTTATTCCATACCAAAATTAATTTTAATCAATCAGACCAAACTGACTCTTATTTATCCATAATATTGAATCCTATTTCGTCTTATATTTACCCCCAAACTGACGTCAACTGTACTCACCGTAGAGGAGACAATATTTGATTGGAAAACAACCCCTCAGGCACAAGGAGGGTGTTCACCCCTTATAGAACTAAACGTGCCTCAGGTTGGTGGTACTGTTTCAAGTGGAAGATCGACAATATTGCTACCACAAAATATAGTTAGCAGAATAATATGTCTCCAGTTGTGAGGTATGTCGAATGAAAATATGTCTTATGCCAGTCAAAGATCGTTAGAAGTGTTGCTAATTAATTAAAAACTTGAAGATAGCAATTATATGAACTTAATACAATCACTTGAACCGACCAAAACATTGATCGGAAACCAGTATTCTTTATTTGTGCCCAATTTCTATCAACTAATTATTTTGCTAAGCAACCTTGACGGATCTTCAGATTCCATTAGTATTATGAAAGAGTACACCAAAGATATTCTATCACTGACTAGTCTGCTACGTCTAATATATCCCGACAAATCAATAAAGCTAACCTATCTTTACTTACTTACTTCACTTCATACTGATGATAGACAGAATGTTGTAGATAAAATCAATCGGATGACCTTCAGCTTAACTTTCTTAACGATGGCAACAAGATTTAACGTTAACACTAGGAACTCATCAGTAATTGATAAGTTTATGTGACTCCCAACATACTCCTCGCCTTTTTGAGCTCTCTGACTCCCGAAAATCCACCTTGTACCATGGTGGAATACGGAATGTCACAAATCAATCCGTGCCGCCAAAACATCATAATAAGTACATAGTTAGTTTTTTCATTGTTTTAAATTGTATTATTATAAGTATAGTAATATAAATAATATCCGGCCCACTTACTTTTTCTCAAGTCTTCACAATATTTATACTATTGATAATGTAACTTACCTACTATTAGACTTTCTGATATTCTAAATATGCACAAGAGCTCCGATATTAGAACATTTAGTAATATATTTGACAATGTTATAGCGTAAGCGAGAAGAAAATAAAGCTATAAACAACCTTCTAATGAAACATTCCAGAATCGTCTTGATAATATTAATCCTTATTAATAGGTCGATTTAGATGGTAAGTAGACTTTCTAAGTGTCACTCATTTGCTCACGAGGCTAAAGAATGGTTTTATCGTGGAGGTCTTTACTAGCAAATTGGTCAGATATAATAAAATGTGAATTTTGTTTGCTAGATTCTTATTTTTAACGACTTTAAATAAAATCATTCCAATTTATTGGACATTAACGTACCGGAAAGACGATTAATGCAGTATTCTTGAACACCAACTAGTGTCCAGAAGTATGTATGTATGGAGTGACATTCACTGAGACCTAAAAGATCTATTGTGCCCCCTTACTTCTACTTAGTTTTTGAGGAGAGTCTCACAAACCAGTAGCTAGCTCCTTTACTCCTATTTTCCTGAGGAATTTTAGGATATCTGCAGGCTTTAACTGAGGTAAATGTTCCTCTTCTATCTGGTAATCTCCCAGGTAGTCTACTCTAGGATTCTGGAGTGCTGTGCAGTTGGAAAGTATGTGGATGGAGGTGTCTTCTTCCAGTATTTTTTGATAATGTTTGTTTCTAACAATTTAAACCTTGAAAAATTATTTTTAATTCAATAATTTTGATCAATTATGAGATGAAATTGTATCAACTATTGATTTTTAGTAGTTGAATGGAGAAATACTTATTTAAACAAAATAAGTGTGTATAACTATATTTTTGTCAATTTTTTGAAAAATTAAACCACAAGGAACATAATACAGGGTGTTTTCAAATGACACTTACAACGTTTGCATGTAGATACCTCTCGTAAAATTTGACATTATGATAATAGGATTGGGGTGTCTAAATTTACTTTTCGAAATACGGGGTGTTAAAATTATAAAAATTTGAGGTTTTGTGTTTTTTACGTGAAAAACATAATACAATAGCTACAAATGCCATGTGGCATGAAAAATGGGAGGAGAACAGTGACATATTTTTCCAAATGTACACCACTGGATCAAGAATTGACAGATGGTTTTTCAACAAAATATTCCTTTTTACATTTAAAAACAACCTGTCAAATGTCAAATCAGTTTATTCATCCATTTTAAGGTCATCAAATAAAAACATTAGAAATTTCATAACTTTGACAGACCGTATTTCGAAAAGTAAATGAGCTGGACCCCTTAATCCTCATATCATTTTGTCCAATTTTACGAGAGGTATCTTACATGCAAATGTTGTAAGTGTTATTTGAAAACACCCTGTAGAATATAGTTTGTATATTATACACTCATTTGCAATTCTACTATAATAAAAATTGATGTATTATCTTATGAACGCACTGTATAAAATAATAAGTCCAATTTAAATATTACATTTTTTACTATATCTTAAGCAACAAAAATAAAAAAATCAATTTTCTTCTTAAAATCTGAAAGATATCCTTAACTAATACTTGCAGTCACCGCAAAAACAGAAAAATCAATAGCCTAAGTAGCAATTGGTTCCAATCGGTATCTGCCATGAGGCAGTAAATAACTACGACTAATACCGATCGAGCCAATTCTTGAAGATTTATATCGACAATTCTCGCTTTTAATCAGGGATTCTGAAAAGTGGACTGGAAAACTCGAAATGTCATGAAAGCAAGTATTAGACATTGTTTATAAAAGCCAAAAGCCGTTTCGGTCAACTCGGATTTATTTAAGAATATCACACGCTAACGAATTTCTTTAGATTCTGGAGCATAAATGAATAAAATCGAGTACAGTTACTTGTATACAGGGTATCCCAGCAGGACGTGTTAAAACTATTTGTATATGGCGAAAATTTCTACGTTTGGGTTTTCGGATACGATCTTTTTAACTAAAATATTTTCAAGGATGAGTAACTTTGTTATTAAAAATGTATACATGAAATTGCCTCATTTTTCAACCCTGAGTGCATTAAAATGGGAAAAACCGAGATATTTGATATTTATAAAGTTTAACTTCCAATACTTTTTATACACACCCTGTATGAAATGAAAAAAATTTCTTCATAGATTTAAATAAGTCTGATCCTGCATAAAGCAACCGAACAGAATAGTATATTATTAAACGAGCAATTTATGATAGCCATTATTCACGATGGGTGACGTTTGCGTCACGAGCCGCAGGCGAGGGGCGCAAGTCACCCAAGTGAATTATGGCTATAAATTGCGAGTAGAATACTATACTTTGTCCACGACACTTAATTTATTTATTAATAAATAAAAGTCAGTAACGATTTGGCATATTATTAACTTCAAAATGTTGTGGCAGCTACATCAAATAATTTGACATATATAGAGATGGGCGATACTGTAGAAAGTATCAATACAACGTACCGTTATAAATATATTGTTTTAAAATACTTAATATTAGAAAATATCGTTATGAAAAGTATCAATACTAAAAATTACAATATTTTATCGATGCGATATGTCAGAAACAAATTTCCTGAACAAAATACACAGATTTAATAATTTATTTCATATTGTACCCCAATCTCTAGTCGTGAATTATGAACCATAATACACTACAGTGTATTATGAACTATAATTCACGACAGCTGATATATGGGTCCCATATACCTTTCGTTAGGAGGTGAAATATTGACTTATTATTAGGTGGTCGTGGACAAACCATTTTTATATCTTTGAGGGTATCGTCAAAAAATAATTTATAAGGGTCTGCAGCGGTCGAATTTTTTACAAAAAAATTAATAACTCAAAAAGTTTGCACTTTTCGAAAAAAGTTTTCAGACAAAAGTATACTCAAATTTTACGTAGATTTCAAAAATGAATCAATATACAGGTTGTTTCATTTAAAATAACAAAGTTACAGTCGACTTCCGGTTCTAGTTAAAAAGATCGTATCCGAAAATCCAAATGTAGAAAATTTCATGATCTTACTATAAGTATTTTGCCATACACAGATTGTTTCAAGTCGTCGTGGTATATTAGTCAATATTATTTTTGCAAATTTGAAAAGTTTTTCTTGATTTTTTGTAACATGAATATTTTTTTCTTTTGCTTAAAAGCTAAGTGAGACATACTAAAAAGAATCTAAGTTTTCCATTGAGGCGCGCTCAATTAGGCGGTAGGTAGCAGTTATATAATTATACGTTATATCAATTGTGACAAAAAATAGAAGTGACTATGGACATGGACTCAAAGAGCCGTAGCGCAATACAAACAAATCTTCATAACTAAAAACGCTTTATCAGATCCAATACTTGGATAAAACAACATGCAATGGAAGGAAACATGTAAGCTATTATATTAAAATATGAAAAAAATATGGTTTTCAATGCAATCAAATCAGGTGTAGTGTAATTTATAGGATTTTTTTTTAATACAAGACTAACGGTCTATTTATTAATGAATCATTTATATCAAATTATTGTTGTAAGGAATCATGTTTTCACAAAAAAAAAGTGGTAATTTACTTTAAATTTCCTAACGAAAATACTTGCTTGTCTTCCAGCATGGTTATATACAGGGTGTTTTCAAATGACACTTTCAACGTTTGCATGTAGATACCTCTAGTAAAATTGGACAAAATGATATAAGGATTGAGGGGTCCAGCTAATTTACTTTCCGAAATACGGGGTGTTAAAGTTATGAACATTCAAACTTTAGAATGGATGAATAAATTGATTTGATTTTTGCAGGTTGTTTTAAAATTTAAAAGGACATTCTTTGATGGAAAAACATTTTTCGATTCTTGTTCCAGTAGTGTACATGTGAAAGAATATGTCACCTATCCCCTACCATTTTTTACGCCACTTGCATTTGAAGCAATTTTTATCCAATAATTTGGTTACTGTTATTTATGAAAACTGAAGTTTTTGTTATTGGATGGTATACATCATAGAGCAATATCATATCATAGAGTAATATGATTGCAAGTTTTCAGCATAGCGTATTAGTAGGAGTTGGAGAATAAAGAAAACTCTGCTAGTGAGAAATTACTATCAAAACAACATTTTTCATGCAATAGAATAATGAAATATCGAAGATAACACAAAAACAGTAAATAAAAATAAAAAAAGACAAACAAATAATCCACACTTATACACCAATTTACCTGGAGGCAATTTGAAGCACACCAATATCCGAACAATGTTCGAAATACCACTTTTTCACATAACTAGAACTTTTAGCAAATCTTCCTCATTGTCTGCAAAAAAAACACGATAAAATGGAAAATATTGTTTCCATTATTTTACTTTTTTAACTTACCTATGATGAGTTATGATAAATAATAATAGGTGCCAATGTTAAGGATAATCAATTTAAATATAGATATGTTCAAGAGTGACTAACCTCAAATTAAAAAAATATTGACATATTGCCAATTTTCGCATGGTAAGAGGCGGGGTTTGCTTGCTCAGTTTGTTGCTGTGATGCGCCATGCTTAACTGGCTGCGCACAAACTTTGTGCCAGTTTCTTCCATATATTTTAAAACCTATCTTCCATTTGTTACTCTATGATATACATAGACCAGTCCAGAACACCTGACTTTGATAGGTAGACCAAATTGTGCTGGAGGGTCACTGAATCAATTAGTTCCAGTTGTGTTTCTGTGCTGTAAAATATTAAAAAAAAATCTAGCTAGTACTGGAGTCACTTGGTTGTCGGGTAAATTTAGTAGTCCATGTTGCACAGAGAGATCAATTAAATAGCCACCTCGCTTCTTTAAAACACCCGGTAATCGAAAAAGAAAACCTCTTTCTACCCGCATTCTACACTAAGCAACACGACAAAAACGATGTCATTTTAGATACCTTTAAGAACTAATTGTTGATTTAAATCTATCATTCGTAAAAGCCTTATCAAATGGATGTCAAATAATAATATAATTGAGTTGTCGATATATATTTAATAATAAATGTCTTTATGTTAACTTTTGGGATTTATTCTGAATTCTAGTAGAAAAAATAGTGTACCTAACACGTGCGTAAAGTGTGCGTAAAGTGTGCGCGATTGCTGGCCGAACTCCGCTAGCGTCGTTTGGCCATCTGCAATAGCGAGCGGAAAAGTATCACTTTCCGCACTAGTTAGGTAAACTACTATTTACTGGGATTTGTTTTGTTTAATAGGCACGCCAGCGAAATGATTAAATAGCTATTTATGCCATCAGTTGCGAAATGCCTAATTTTGTGTAAAGCGTGAGATTCTCTCAACTCACAAGTTACACAAAATTTCATTTCGTTACGTATTGCATACAAGATTTTTTCTAATTTTGAAGAAAGTAATAAAAAAATAAAATTTAATATAATTGATAAAGATTTGGAAAATTTAGTTTGTTGCTGTTACTTCATGTTAGTTGTCAGTTTGACATTTTGTGAAAAAGTCTAGCAAGTTCGAGCAATGAAAAAAATTTGTCGTCGGGAATTAATTTGAATAATTGCAATAATTGTGTTATCAATATTTATAATAATTAATTAATGCATGTTTTTAACTTGTATTAAAACAGTTTAATGAATAGAATAATTCTTTTTGTCACTAATTTTGAAATACATTTTTCGTCACCAGTTGCATACGTTTTACTTTATGTAACTAGTTACAAAAAGTAAGACGTTTCATAATGTCAATCAGTTTTAAAAAGTGTCACTTTATATGTCAAAATTAGAAAAAACAATAATTTATTATAATTTCAATTAAATATAATCGTGTATTTTTTTTAGGGGGTTGCCTTATCAAATAATGTTGAGAAAATTATTTTATTCGATAAAATATCACTTTTATCTGATGGTTGACAGATTAGTTAAAGACGGACCTGCACTCTGAAAAAGATTTTCTTGAATAAAAAAAAAATTGTTTAGGATAAACAAATCTGAAGTTTGAATAGAGTCAACCGAACGTAGGTGTTAAGTTAAAATTTCGATTTGTTTAAAATTTCAAACAATAATTTGGTATCATTCAAACTAATTGTAGTGTTATATAAAGAGTCAGGTGATTAAATTCAAGGAAATTATATCTTTAGTCCAAACTCCAAGTTGTTTACTTCCAACAATTATTATTTCAATATAAACAATTCATTTCTTTAAAACGTTATAACCATCTCTAGTTTTGAAACTTGAGTTGTTCATTTCAAACAACTACAAGTTTAAATTGAACATCAGATTTTTAAAACATCAAAATAATTTCTTTTGTGCAAACTCGAGTTGTTTACTTTGAAGTATCACTATTTTAAGTACAACCATTGATTTCTTTGAAAATCCATTCTCCGGTTTTTTTAAATTGTGATTTGTTTCACTCAAAAAATACAAGTTTAAAATTCCTGAATAATTTCTTGCGTCAAATTCGAGTTGTTTTGATTAAGCAATTAACTTTTCAAAAATGCTAGATTACTGAAAAGGTAATTTAAGTGAAAAGTCTTGCAATCTGTCCATATTTATTAAAGAATTATATAATAAAAACCTAACACAAACATACAAACATTGATTTTGAGTGAAAACAAAAAAGTAATGTTCTATATTTTTACAAGATATTCCATGAAAACACCTTATTATAATGACAAACACTGATGTAGTCACTCTATATCACAAACTAGATATAGTCAGTGTAGCTCATGGACAATATTTGAACGAAAACTAAATCGCACTTAAAATAAAACTATGTAGCACAAACACTCCCTTTAGGTGGGACACATCCAGTAAATCCATAACTACGTGGCAACAGGTTAATGATGAGATCTTTTTTAATCTGTGACTTGGCAGTAAATGTTCAATTTCAAAGTACAATCCATACACAACACCATAATATAAAGAAATGGAACTTTTACCGGGTTCTGTCTCAGATCGTATGCAATACCCACTGTCCAAGATTTAAACACTAAACACGTGCTAAACACACCGAGTACCTACTTACAGTCTGTTCGCTGAATCTTTTCCCATGTATGAAATGATTCACATACTACTTTTTGTATTACGTCTCTTTCCTACTCACAGAATCTTAACCCCCGAAATCAAACCGTTTGTTCCATTACAGCGTAATATAACAAACAGAGATAGCCATATGATGAATGTCGGCGATAGGTTAAACGCGAATCTGTACGTTGCCGTCGTTGGCAGACCAAAGACTTGTTTACAACTACGACCTACGTGTTATTTAATGTATTGATTTATTGCGTTTGTATATTAATGATGACGCATGGGAAAAGATCCAACGAACCAACTGTACGTAGGTATCTACAATACTACATCTACAGTCCAACTACTACTATGACGAACCGATAGGGGTGAGATTTTCATGTTTCAATGCTCAGCATCGTGATTGGGTTTTAAATTTCTTTAAAACAAAGAATTCAGAAATGTTTTTTTTAATTTCAAAGGAATATATTCCTTGAACCAAGTATATGCCACAATGTAGAATAACATTATCACATCTATACTTTCAAATAAATGAGTAATTATATATAAGAATTTTATATTTTCATTTGAGCAAATTTATATATTTTTAAAAATTTTTTTCTTTATATTTAATAATTGCCCTATTTGAAAGAAATAAATGTGAACCTTAATTTCAAACAACTCATAATATACATTTAGGTAAATAGTTAAAATTTCTTCATTCAACACTTATTGCTTTGAGTTAAACAACATTTGTTATAATTATAAAATTTTTATTTAATATATGCAATTGTTTAATTCAAACCAATCGGTTTCAGCGTGAATAAATATTCTCTAAGTTAAATAATTGCTATATTTGCAAGAAAGTAATCCAAATAGTAATTGCAAACAATTCATAATTTCAATTTAAACAATTTGAATTTTTTAATGGAACACTCAATTCTTTTGCATTTATTAAAAATTGTTAATTCTAAACAAATCATTTTCAAACAAATACGTTTACTTCAACCAAACAATCCCTTTTCAGAGTGTGCTTAAATACACGATTTTGAGGACAGTTTTATAATTTTTTTTCGTATGAATCTCCATGTCTGCCAGGTTAATGGACAAAAAATTAATTAATTGAAAAAAAAGCATCAAAATGAGGATACGTAAATTGAATCTGAATAATACAATCAGTAAATTATTAATATTTATTAAAACAATGAATGAACTAAATTATTTTATACTGTTGTATTTAATGAAATTTCAAACGAAGCGACAACTAAAGCTATACACAACATAAATTTGATTCTTTGTTAAAATAATGTAACGTATTTTTTTTTTTCAAAAAGAGTTGGTATTCGTATTCATAGCCACTACCAAAAAATATGTATAGTGACTTTCTCGATTCCGGTCACGTTCGAATTGGATCCCGATCCGCCTACCAATTCGCACCAAATATTGTGCCACTCAAACGCGATTTTATGTTAATACAATCACCCATCTAAATTTGCTTCTAGGCAAGGGATGCTACTAATTGCACCACTATTCTGAGGGGGCCACTATCGACGTTTTAACTCCCTTGATCCGTTTCACTCTTATGCGAGCTGATTGCTGGACGTGCATGTAAAGAACAGCGTTAAAACTAACGAGAAGACTATCAATGAGTTAGCTCATAATTGGGTTTAGATAGTCCCAACATTTATTCGAGAGCTCTTTGTCAGTAAAATTCAGTGCTCTCAATATTTATACAGGGTGGTCCGTAAGTAATTGTAGCGGGTGAGCAAATAAGAACGACTCTCGGTCATATCTTAGGTTCAGATTACAGTAAAAGATTGGAAAAACCAATTTATAATAAAAGTAGCCACGAGAAAAACCTGGGAATGATTTATAGAATTGTAGCTTTACCACTAGAGGGCGTTATTGAATAAAAAAAATTTAAAAAGTGGAATTTTAGAAAATATGCCTAATAAGAAGCATAACGAAAATAAACATAGTTTAAAAAAGAACTAAAAAAATCACTTTTATAATAGGATAAACTAAAAAGTGGGATGCTTTTTTAAAAACAGATATATGGAACACCCTACGTTTTTTCCACAATAATACTATTTATTGTTTATTAATTTATACATTAAAATTATTTTCTACTTTTCAGTTTATTCTACTATAAAAGCGTGTTTTTTAGTTTTTTTTAAACTATATCTATTTTCCACTTTTTAGATTTCGACAACAAAATTTAAGGTGCCAAATTTTAAAGTGATACTGAAGCAGGTAGTATAGGGACTCCCCAACAGATGGCGGACAGTAGTAAAAGTCGTTTCGAGCAGAGAAAATTAGCAGTTAAAAATTCTAAAAACAATCTAGGCTTTAACGTTTTTATTTCGAAGTTGAATTTAAAATTCATTTAAGTTGAATTTAATATTAATTCAATTAGAATACTTTGTTAATTCAATGATTTTATCCAAATCAATTTCTCTATTTATCATGTATATCCAGTACAAAATTACACTATCGCTATAATTTTTGTCTCCAAGTATAATTCGTGTGAGGAGTCTGACACCGACAGACTCCGAAAAAATAGTTTCGACGATGCCACAGAATGACGTCATGAAAATATCGTAAAAGAAGGCGGGGTTAAGAGTGATCCTTGTTGATTATTCGGTGCTATGATATAAATACGCCCAACGGAGTAGGGTGTAGCGAGTTGCCACTGCAGCAGCCAGATGAGAGTTACAAACAAACAAACAAACATACAAGTGAAGCTAATAAAAGCGTGTTAACAATCTCCGTATTTCTCATAAAAAATTGAGTATATTTAATATTGCAAGTTTTAGTCGATTTATTCAAATAAGAGGTTGGGGAGAGTGGGAACTTTGTTATGAAAAAACGACTATAACTCCGATTCTACTTAACCGATCTTTGCAAATTTTGTCTTGATGGAAAGAGCTCTTTTCCACCATTGTAATGGTTATATTCTCAATTCCACTCAATAAGTACGTGCCCGTTAGAGGGGTTATTTAGAGTTTCTTAGAAATCTAGTTATCTCTGGAAAATATTAAATGTAAGCAAGCATTTTTAACTAAGAACCTTAAAAAACAAAATTAGCAACATAATGGCCAAAACCGCACCACGATATCTTTTTCCTATCCCGAGATATCATAAGAAACGCGTAAATGCTGGAAATTTCTTGTCAACCTTCAATTAGACTAGTTAGCCTCAACGGAAATAAACAAATTAAGTTCTGCTAAAAAGGTTTTATACTGGACTATCTGCAGTAATTGAAAATATTCAGCTTGATTTTTATAAACCGTTTTAAGATTTTCCTAGAAATATTACATGCTTAGCCATTCCAATTTCCGCCAGGAAAACATTTTGTACGAAGTATACATGTTACGAATTTCTGGGACACCCAGTATAACGATACATAGTACGGTGATATATTCACACATGCCAAAATAGTAATGGAAGTCTCAAAAGAATAGCAAACAAAAAATGTATAAACCATCCAAAGCTTTCTCTCCCGATCTCGCTGCAGGGAGATAATAAAATTGGAGTTTCACTAATCGGATTTGAATATTTTCTGGAACCCTTCAAAAAAATTATGTGTATATGTGGGGTATATTGAGGGATTTAAGTGCCTGAGTGCGTTTCGATAAAATTAATAGTCTACCAATAAACCCCAAAAATGGATGAGAGGGAATCATCAAAACGGACAACTATTGAAACATCCACTCGGAATATGTTTTCATATTGTTTTGTTATGTCACATGAACATAATTATGATCATTGAAAGGCTTTAAATGTAAAATGGATGACAATAGGGCTAGAATTGTAAATACGAATCTATTAATTAAAAGTTATGAGCACATTCGAATTATGGATTATCCAAAGTCGTGAAGATTATTAATGATATTTTCTTTATCTCTTCGATACAGAATAGTATATACTTAGATGGTGAAGGTAGTTTACCTAACTAGTGCGGAAAGTGATACTTTTCCGCACGCTATTGCAGATGGCCGAACGACGCTAGCGGAGTTCGGCCAGCAATCGCGTGCTGAAAAGTCACGCACGTGTTAGGTATGCTATTTTTTCTACTAGCATCAGGAAAAACCCAGAAGTTAACATAAAGAAACATTTATTATCAAATACATATCAACAACTTAATTATTATTATTTGACATCCATTTGATAAGGGCCATAAAAAATTATTGAAAAAAATGTTCTTTTTTATAGAAAAATTATAGCAGAATTCTAATAAATTTATTGATTTTCCAGTCATTTTTGGTAAACTACAACCATACAAAAACATTTTTTAAATATTCATATGTCAGTATACTCCCCAAAAACTCTACAAATTTACTTTCCGCTCGCTTTTTAGTGCGGAAAAGTGGATATTTCCGCACGCTAGTAGAAATAGTAGTTTGTACAACTAGTGCGCAAAGCGTCACTTTTCCCACGAGCGCAGAAGTTTGTGGCAGGAGCCGTAAGGCGAGTGCCGAAAATCTAGCGAGTGGGAAAAGTGATTTGCGTACACAATATCTTTCCTATAACCACATTTATTAATGAAAGAAATACATTAACTAGACTATTTTCAATGTCCGAATTGGACAACTCAAAAGATAAATTATTTTCATCTTGTTTCATGATTACTAAAATAATGCTTAATAGGTTAATGTTTTAATAATTAATAAATTAAAATAAATAATGAAATAGATAGTTTACTTACTTTTAGTTTCAATTTAAAAATTGTATACCAAATAGAAATTCAATTAAGTTGAATTGTCAAAAAAAGTTGACAGGTCATAGGTAGCTTTGTTTGACATTTCGGTGCGGAAAAGTGCCATAGCGTGTACTTTTCGCATTACTTTTACAACGGTTATCAAAAGAATTGAGAAAAGGCCTGCTTTGCGTATAAAAATTTGTGTAGAAAAGCGTGTTTTGCATAGTGGTTGTAGGAAAACATTTTTTTCAAAAATTTAATTTTAAATTGACATAAAAAATTCCCTACTCATGTCGCATGTATTGATTTGACATTCAGTTAGCTGGACCAGCACTGAAAACGCAATATTTCGTTCATTTTAATTTATGAATTTGTTTCCAATGGTAATTATTCATTTCGTGTGAATGGCGCGATGTGTCAGTCCGTTATGCATTTGTCATTGCACTCGACGTTTGACAAATGAAGTGAATTTAGGTGGAATAATGTTAGCGTAGTTTTTTTTTCACGCGAATGACATATTTGCATTGCGAATACAATGATGTCCCTCTAACCGGATTGTTTTCAATTTTTTTTATTTCGTTACAATGAAATTGGTTTTTATTTTGTTGAATGATGATCTCCATTTATGTAAATATGGCCAGAATGTATTAAATTATTTTTTCCTGTTTGTAAAACATGTTAAAATTTGTTAATTATTTACTTCACGTAAAACGAAATGGCTTCGTCTTTCATCAATTCACTCGGGAAGTCTGCAATGCGTCAAAAGCTATGCGGTATTAGTTTAAACTGATATTAATAATATTGTAGTGTGGTTAACTTTCAGCTGTATCATTCCAATGATTTGCAAAAATACTATTTGGTGATTTTGATGTTTGTATAACGTTTCTTTCTGCTTAATTTCAAAGGTATAGTACATTCCAAGACATTTCGTTTCAACTGAAACATTAATCCAATAAATAAAACCCACAGCAGGTACTCGTTAATCCTTTATTAGAGCTAACTCTAAATCCTTTTCACCCTTGCTTTGCCATTAGCAATTCTAATTTTTGACATTTTCACTTTAACTTTGACAAACAGAAGCCAGATTCACACCAACCAATGTATAATTGATTGACTCAATGCATAAAGACGTTATAATAAAATCATTAATGGCCGTTTGCACCAATAGAAACATAAGCTTAGAATAGCTATGGCGAGTTTAAAATTTAAGGGTCGCTTAGTTAAAGTTCAGTTGCACCAATGTTTTTGCCCTGCTTCTTAGCTGGGTGTTTAATACATTTTGTCAACCTCGCTTGAGTTTTATTTTTTTCTCTATGGTTTCTGGTGAATTTTCGTTTTTGTGGTTTGAAGTAACGTATTAAAAGCTGTTAAAAGTCTATTCTTTGAAAATAAAAAGATTTTATTCTTGTTTTTTAAATAATAAAATTGTTTATAATGGAAAACACAGTGAAAAATAAGAAAATCAGATCGGCAAATTATACAGTTCAGGAAAAAGAATTGCTAATATTTTCATCCAATTTTTCATAATGGTTTTTACGGTTGTACCGTCTTCTTGGGAATCCCTTTTCGAGAATATCCAATACTTCTAAATCATCCTCCATAAACATACTTCTTCAAAAATTAAAAGAAACACACCTGAAATTGACAGACAGAAAGCGAAAACCCGAAAAGAGGAGAAACATTGACATATATCAATCAAAACACAAGAATGTTAGGTTAGAAATCTCCACTTTGAGGACAAGTGGAGAATAAGCGAGCGATTTTCTAAGCTTAGTTAAGTGCATCTTAAAATGACAAGTTATTCATTTTGCAAAACAAAACTTTCTTAAAGCGCCACTTAACTTTAAGTCCACTTAAATATCAATTAGTGCAAACGGTCATTAGAGCGCTTTCAGACGAGACACTTTGTGGCTGGCACACGAGACACAGATGAGTAATCTATTTATATTAATGTATTTTTTGCTGCAAGATTATTTTCAGACACTAGTAGCCGATCACAAAGTACTCGTCTGAAATAAGCGCTCTTAATGTACACAAAATCATTAATTAGTGACTTATATTGATAAACGATATTCTATTAACAAAATATTTTGGTATATATATAACCAAACACACAATAATATTTACAAAAAAGGCTTAGAACTCATTTCTAGTATAGAACACTTCTAGTTTTTAACTTGTCCATTGTTTTTATAACATAATTATATGGAACTATTATAATTACTAGTGTTTAAACATTAAAAAATAATTTAAAAAAACGAAAACTGACATTTGAACCTATGAAACAAATAAATATTCTTATTTTTCAAATATTGAAATAAAAGATTCAAGTTTCACAGTAGACGTTAAAGTTTTGTCACTAACTCGAGTATTAAAAGGGCTTCAAGCCCTTTTGAATACACGTGGTTAAATACTGACAGTATAGCAATGAAATGCCATTTTTCAATATACGGGTCTTAAAGCTTCCATTAAAACGCAATCAAACTTATGACCTGCAAGTGTCAAAAAACAATCTCGCTCCCATAGTAACGAGACATTACACCGGCTATAGCTTAAATGTTTAATCTAACGCATAAATTTTGAATGAGGGCATACAATCCGAGAGAGCACGCCCGTCCTATGCCATACTGATGTTCGTTTTGAGGGCAGTGACCCTTTCGTAGGGTCATTTAAATTTAAATATATTTTTACATTCAAGTCCACATCAGGATGATTCGTAGCGCACCCAACCGTAAACCCATTATGGAATAAATAAATGAATGAATGATTTTAATTTCTTGCGTTTCACCTCAACTGTTTCGATTAATTATGATTGAAAGCGGTATGTGATGGAATATTGATCCATTCCCTGTTGCAAAAATGTGGCTAGCGGAAAACAATTCATATGAGCACCACAAATTCTTAACGATTTTGCAGTTTTTCACCAACTGTAACTTGATTATCTACTTTGACGTTTGTTTGAAGTTTGTAGTTTGTTAATGGTAAATTATTTACCGAGTAGGACAACTGTAGTGTACTTGAAAGTAAAAAATGACGATGAATTTTCCATTTCTGGTAACCCTCTAGAGCTGGTTGAGGCGGTGAATGTTTTTAAAATATAAATTAACTCCTTATAAAAAATGTGTTTTCAATCATTTATGTAGAACACTAACAACTATTAAAAAATATCATTTCCTTACAGTGAAAAAGTGAATAGGAAACCTTTACTTTTCCTATGCAAAATTATGTCTGAAATGTCAAAATTTCCTAGCGATTTGCGGAGTAGTTTTTTGTTATATCTTCCTATTGGCCACACTGGCCTCTAAAACACTCTTTTGCAATATACAGTGATGGGAAAATGTGTGGAACCAAGTAAATGTCTCTGGAATTATTGAAGATGTCAAAATGAAATTTGGAAGGTGGATACTACAGTAGATTGCCTATTTGTTTTCATTTTTCTTAACAATTTTGAACTTCCGGTCTTACCGGAAATAATGTCGATTTTAAAATTTGGAACATCCTGTATATTATTTCAGTTTATGATGAAATATTTTATTACGAAAACAAAAATATCGGGTTTGATATTTTTTATTTCAATACCTATACCGAGATATTAACAGAAAAGTAACTAAGGAAAGGAAAAATCTAATATCCATTAAGGAAACATTCATAATTATTGACTGAAACTAAAGTGATTTTCAAAACATTGAAACTCAACTAAACTAAAATTAATCTATTAGATGTTCAAACTGAGCACCGTTTACTTCTTGACAATAGGCAAGTCGGTTTGTAAATTCTCTAGTAACATTATAGTACGAGAGCCCACGACCAAAATTTTTGTCTCATAGCAATACGGCCAAAACCGCATCAAATCGATAGATACGATTATCTTGAACTCGAAAATACCAATATCAGACATTTTCCGCGTAGCGTTTGATCTGACCGAATTTTCAAAATTGTCAAAGAATTTTGCCGAACTGCATCATAGCAATATGTCTGATTTGCAGACTGTAGTTGAATGGTAGTTTTGAGATACCGGAAACATATTTTTCAGACGTTAGTGGTGTAGCGCAAACCCGTAAAATCACTAACAAAAATAAAAAATGAGACAAAAAAAATGTCTCATAGCAATACGTCTGAAAATCTTTTTTATTAGTAAATTTTGGTTATTTGATGCGAACAAAACAATTTTCAGATGGAAATGTGAACGCATTAAATTTTGAGACCGTTTTGAAAATGTTAACAAATTTGACCGATCGGTATCATAGCAATATGTCTGAAAATTGTTGGACATGATAAAATAAGTTGTCCACATGTGCAAAAAATGTATATCAGACAAATTAAGTGTAGTACCTTCTCTATCAGACAACTTTTCGATACCCAGATATCATTTAAAAATCGTATTGAGGCATCTTGAATTTTCTGTTACAAATCAATGAATACGTTGCGACCCTGAATTTATTAGATGATAATTAACAAAGAATTTACCCGAAACCGTAACATTGAAGTTGAAGGACTGAAATAAATCGCACAAAAGGAAACTAGGATGAAGTTGAAAAAAAAACGGTTTATTTAAAGTTACAAAATATTATCGTATTCAATCGCTGTCGGATTCGGAATCGTCGTCTTCAAAATCACTCTCGACGTCGCTCAGGAGATCTTCAACGTCCTCTTCTGTAAAATAAACATCTTTAGTGAAAATCACGAACTTATTTATGAAATTAACAGCAAAATCCATGTAAACTGTACCTGTTGTGGATGATGATTTGTCGTCAAAAATAACGTCGCTCAACTCAGGTAGTTGGTTGCCAGAGAACCACGAAAACTGAAATCGTCCCTCGTCTTCATACCATCCGCAGTCTGCAGGGTTCAGTTCGGTTGGGGTTTTGGTATGAGCGTTGCTCCAGACTTGTGCAATATATTTTGTTCGTAATAAATGTTTCTCCAATTCCGTTTTGCATGGTGGTAGATTGCTGGCGTCGTAATTGGATAACTGAAGATTCAGAGTTGTCGAAGCCTCGGCGTTTTTAATTTTATATGTCTTCGAAAAAATGTTGAGTCGAGCTAAATCGACGTTATTAATTTTTTTTTCGTTGTACAATCTGCACGTGAATTCTTCCAAAATGGGGAATACCCTGTCACTATCAGAAGTATAGCTGCCCAAATCACCGAAACGTTATTTTCGTTTTTGGGAGTATATGCTACACTGAAAGTGTCTGAAAACAGGTTTTTGGTAATCCTGGCAGCAATACAAAAAGTTGAAAAAAAAAATTATCCGTATTGCTATGATACAGGTCGGCTAAATTTTTTGACATTTTCAAAAATGCGCTCAGGCTATATGCTACGCGCAAAATGTCTGAAAACAAACTTTTTCGTAATACAATTATAAAATCTATGTACATTTTCACTATCAGACGTATTGCTATAATACCGACTGTCTTTTTTTATTGACACAGCAGAAATGGCCTCCCACGCAGTTGCTACACTTTCGACCGTTACTACACGCCTAGTCGGGTTCAGAATCATACAATCTAACGATTTTATAGGGTTTTTGCCGTATTGCTATGAGACATGGTTTTGGTCGTGGGCTCTCGTACTATTAGCTATTACTTCTGGTGGAATTCTCTGGATCTCTTGAGTTATTCTTGCAGCTAATTCTTGCAAATTATTTGGTCTATCAACATAAACCTTAGACTTTTAATAACCCCTCAGAAAATAGTCCAGTGGATTGAGGTCGGGACTTCGTGCAGGCCATTCATAAGTACCCCTTCTTCCAATTCATCTGTGATAAAATCTTGAAGAATGCGAGCGTATTGGGGTGGTCCCATCCTGCTGGAACCAGATATTATTTGGTAATTGTCCATTTACCTCCAATGCCGGAAATCACTTAGTTTCAGTTAATAATTATGAATGTTGAATGGAATAAATGATATTAAATTTTTCCTTTCCTTAGTTACTTTTCTGTTAATATATCGGTAGGTATTGAAATAAAAAATATCGAGCCCGATATTTTTGTATTCGTAATAAAATGTTTCATCAGAAACTAGAATAATATACAGGGTGTTCCATTGCAAATTTTAAAATCGACATTACTTACGGTAAAACTGGAAGTTCAAAATTGTTAAAAAGTATTAAAACAAATAGGCAATCTACTGTAGTATCCACCTTCCAAATTTCATTTTGACATCTTTAATAATTCCAGAGATATTTACTTGGTTCCACACATTTATCCATCACTGTATTTATAAAATATTGTTTAAGAAACATGCTCTCGAACATGCTTCTAGTGTTAGGTTTTTATTCTTGGATGTATTGACAACGCATGTCAAGTAGCGAGTGCCCAGTGTAAGCGCAAACAGGTCCTCGCCATTGGCTCGCTTTGCGTGAGCGGTTGAATGATTATAAGAGTGCCAAATTTGAATATTTACGACTTCACAAGAGTTAATCGAACTAAAAAGTGCAAAATTAATCTCAATCTCCCATTTCTAAAAAGACCTCTTCACTTTTCAGCACTACCAAATTGTCCCCTATGCCCCTTCAATCCTGTCCATCTGTATATATGTTAAACAAACTCGGTCCACAAGCAAAGTGATTTGTGAATTGGTTTTGTGGTAGTGTGAGCAGTGTTCAGGATTAATTTAGGTATTTAATATTTTTGCAATTTGACATTAAAACACTATTTCATTTTGTTTTCGAGTATGTTTTTGTATACTTACGCATACTGTCGACCGGGAAGAATTTTTTCCTATGTATTACATTAAAATTTTCATACATGAGGAATAGGGGAGTGCATTTTAGTTCCTATTTTTCTACCCTATAAATGGTGCTTAATTTTTTTGACATGTTTTTTCGTTCACGATTGTAAGTTTAAAACTGTCACATTGATGATTTTAGTAAATACAGTAGATAGGTACTGCAGTTTCATGAATGTTGGTTCTAGAATGATTTCTTTCCTTCGCTTTGCTGATATATTCAAACTAATAATAAACAATTATTGTATTTGTAAATATCTGATGAAATTATTAATGGGCTTTCATCTAATTACATATCGGAGAACTTTATGAAACGTGTCACTGCAGAAATTTATAATCGTTAGTATAATATTAAGGGCGACAAATGTCATAACAAATGATTGATGTCCAAAGCCACGACGGCGACGCCACAACACAAAAAGTAATAATACTCTAGATTAAATAGAAATGGTCTTTGGAGATAAAGTAGAGGAAGTATTTTATGAGAAAAGTTGTTTACTCTATGGAAGGTGTATTATATTATCGTTTCTTTCAATATTGATATACTGAGTATTTCAATTTATTACCAGCTTGTGTTCAAACAGTTCTACAAGTAATTTTGTCCCTTCTAGTTACAAAACAAAATGGTTGATTATATCGTCCAGATATCCCAACACCGTTTAACTTATAAGTGTAATTCAATGTATTTCGGGGCATATAGCACGAGAAGTAGTTGTTGTGTCTTAGTGAACGGTGTATGTTCTTTGAATAGTATTTTTGAATTGTCTGAATACACTTTTAAGCAACTATTTCATTAATATTATTTATTATTATATATATATATTTATGTAATATTTGGATTTTTATTTTCAGGTGAGTCTTTCTGCTTTTCCGTTAACGTAAGTAAAATTTTTTTTGGAACCCTTTGTTTTTGTCCACGACCACCTAATAATAAGTCAATATTTTATCTCCTAACAAAAGGTATATGGTACCCATATATCAACTTTGAAATTTGAAAGTATTGGTCTTATAATAGTTATTTGTTTAACTAGGCAGCAAAGTGGTAGATTGACTGCCAAGTTGAACATATAATTTTTTCTCCGATTGTTCATGAGGATATTGTATTTGCAAATTATTACAATTCCCACAATCTCTTTATTTTGGTTGGTTGCTATGGAAATGTATAATCACAGGCAGCAAAGTAATCACTTCGCTGCCTAGGCAGGAAAGTAACCACTTTGCTGCCTAGACAGGAAAAGTAATAATTTGCTGATTGATATCAGTCAGCAAAATTAATATTTGCTGTCAATCGGAGAAAAAAATTTTTCCATAACCTGAGGAACTAATATCGGATTTTATCTATGATTTGTAAATTACTGCATGTTTATTAAGCCACGTCCACACCGAAAGCAACACATAGGAACATTATGTTTATGTTGCTTGTTCCTGGAACTTGTTTCTCAATGTTGCCGAAAGTTTATTTAAGCTCCTCGTTGCTTACTGTTGCAACAAAAAAAGTTCCTATAAGCTGCTTGTTTCCATATTTAGCGGCAAAGATCAAAGGAGATATAGAAACATTGGTATAAACATTTTTTGTTTCTCAAAGGTATCTTTATCAGTGTGGACTTGTTGTTGCTTGTTCCTTAAACTTGAAACTTATGTCGTGAAGCCGACGCATAGTTGCCGAAAATATCGCTTAACTTGATTTAGTTTATCAATAATAAAAACATTAACTAACAATAAAAAAACATGCCGTTTAAATACGACAAAAATTTTTTACATATCCATTTCCAATACATTCCAATATTATATCATCTTTCTTTAAGGAACTTATTAGACGTATGACCATGCGAATTTCTGTCTAAAAGACTTGGTCTAGTCCAACATTTACTGACTCGTTTTTTGTGGTTTTGTAAAATAATTACAATTGTAACCTGTAAATCTTCGTCGCACCACATTGTTTGAAACTAGGATGTCACACTGCACTGGTGTAGACACAACGTTTCCTGTTGCAGCAACAGAACGAAACATTCTCAAGAATGAGTTACTTTGGTGTAGACAGAATGTTTACGGAACTTTTGCTGTTGTTTCTTTTTCCATAAACAGGTTGCGGCAACCAGCAACAAAATATTCCTCTGTGTTTCTTTGGTGTGGACAAGGCTTTAAGATAGCAAGATTTTTACCAACTTTTTATCCATTTTTAAACCTCGCTTATCAACTTTGACTACTACTTGGATTTATATGCCATGTTGTTTTTGGATAATAAAGAATTACCCAAAGAATCACTCCATTAAATAATTATTCTAGTTCCGTGAATATTCAAAGATTTTCAATGTCCCCCGTAGCGTTTTCCAAGGAATAACTTTTGAAGATTTTTGTTTCATTTTAAGATCATCGTATATTTGAGTACGATCTGGTATTTTCATAAATTTAATATACAAATTCAACTAAACACGCTTTTCCAAAGATAATATATCAAAATGTTTAATATTCCGGCAACGGAATGAACCTTAAGAGAATTAGTAAAGACGAAAATAATAATGGAATACTTTATATACGTTGCATACAAAGCATTTTAGCAGCTCACGTACAGTGTTTATGAATTCCGTAACTGCACCTAAACGAATTATATGAGTTTTTAACAGAAGCTTAGTGGAGCTTACTATTGCTTAATTAATAAGATGTTTATTAATGCCCGATTGCACCAGTCTAGCTTAAATGTAAGGCTTAACAAAGTGCAGCTTAATAATAATTCCAATCTCTCATTGCACCATGTTACGCTTAGTAAAGCCACGCTTACGTACAATATCGTATGTCTTTACTTGAATGGCATAGTGGTGTTCATTTTTTTTACTAGATTTTCATAATTTTGGTTGGCAATACCAGTATTTTATCTGACAACTTCCTAATTTTGTTAACATTTGATTAATCTAAATAATTTCTGCAATGGAAGGTGAAAAAAGAATTCGGTCGGCAAATTTTACTTCAGAAGAGAAAATGCTTTGCCTAAACTTAGTTAAACAATATAAAGGAATTATAGAATGCAAAAAGACGGACGCGGTAACATGGATGGAAAAGGAAGAAACATGGAAAAAAATTGATAAGGAATTCAAAGAATTAAATTGTAAAGCGGGTCATTTCGAACATAAATGTGCCTTGGAATACCATTTTCAAGGAAATCTAAAATTTCTAGCTCTTCATTAAGATTTTCTTCTAAATTCATTGTTGTTTGTACACACCAAACCAACTCAAAAATTAGGTTATACTATTAGAAATGTCCAAGCAAATTGGAAACGTCACAAAACGTCAGAATACAATGAACGCGCACTCGCATATCTATACCGCTTAAAAAATAAGCTATGGACAAAGCTAGGCTTTAAATTTCATGCATATAAGTTTCGCTTTGATGACGGTGCAGCGAGTTCAATTTTTTAAGCCTGGCTTACTTGTTAAGCCAAGGTGGTGCAATCGGGCATGATTGTCATTTGGTTAATATTTTCTTTTGCAATAGTTTTTGTTAAAACTATGATCAAAGTTAGAACCAAAACAGTCTTGGTGATGGTAACGGTCCTGCTTCTCCCTTATTGACCTTGGACTTTCTCAAATCTTGGTCATGCGTACTCAGTCTTGATCTTGCTGAAGTAGTTTCTTACTTACTTCTTACGTTGTTTTGAAAAAATTTTCGTTACGAATATTCCCATGCATATCCATTTAAACTTTTTTGAAAAAAAATTTTAATTCAGTCCTTCGTCGTGGTCTTGCATTCCCAGTCTTAGTCTAGGTGTTGCGTATCTGGCTTCGTGATATTGTCTAAATTTGATTTACAGCTTCCTTTTTATTGTTGGAATTGTTTTTTCATAGGTGTTATTTGGATTTGTCATCATCAATATCAATTATAAAAATAGTATAAAAACAAGACTGCTGAAGTTCGATTCGATGCATTTCTGCTAAGCTTATTCGGCCACTTGATTGAATTCGTCACTTTGAATAAATCCAATATCCTAATTCATTCATCCTTTTGTAGTGTTCAGTTGTACTTGTCAATATTCCTAATTAATTATCTTCTTTTTGAATTGTGAAATTGAAGTTCTTCAACATCGCTGTTTTTTCCATTCTATCCTTTTCTCGTCCTAATCCTGATTGTGGAAACTTCTTTTCTTCCTTCTATTATTTAACTCATTTTCCTAATTATGTTTACTTTGTTAAACAAGTGAAATTGGGAAAGTGCTGTAATCACTTCAACTTTGTGCTGAAATTAAATTCACGGCCACCGGCATATTCGGGCTCAACAGTAAGAAAAGAGTTGTTATTTCATTTCCTGTAGAGGAAGAAAATAAAAACGATTCCGTTTTTGTATGTATACCTATCTGTTTTTGCTGGCCGAAGGATTGTACTCCTCAGGGAGGACTTTTAAATTAAGAAATTTATAGCACCGTATAGGGTTTAATTAAGTAACATTTTATACTTTGGAGAAAATAAAAGTTGGATTGAAAAAGAAAAACAATATATTTCTTGCTGGGACAATATGAAAAATACAGATATGGAGCAACAAAGTGTTTTTATTCGAACAAATGTTGCGAAAGAGTAATAGACTCCGTTTCACATAAGAAGAAGTCAGTTGAAGATTGACAAGTTGACGCCTTTTGGTCAATATAATAAGTTGTTTGTATAAAAGACATAAATTTCCTTGAAGCTAATTTCAATAAATCATAAGAACGTGAATCATTACATAAAATAGAAGTTAAAAGGCCGCATGTACGAAGTCAAGTTCAGAGCGTGAAATAAACATAAACAGTATTATTTATATTGACTTATGATGAACTTGACTTGTCGTATAAAAATGCAAACGACAGTGGTTTGAGATTACTATGAATATTATGTTAAACTATTAATATTCAATTCATAAGTAACAAGTAGTATAATGTATAGTAGTAAGTTTAAGTAATAAATAGAACGTATCCCAGTGCTACGGGCAGTTGTTTTATTCCTGTAAGATGACCCTCCGAGTGACCAGCAGCACCATCAGTTGAGAAACCGATCCACGTCAAATACCACCCCGTAACAACCACATTGCCTTGCGCAGAAATCAAAGCCTCAAAGAATTTCCAAACAAGTTTTATTCAAACTATACAAACGATAAATACATTTTTTTAATATTGTGTGGCTTCACCACTAGTATTCTTGTTTTGTAGCTCGATATCTCGATTTTTCAAAACCGTTTCTCACTTCAAAATCGAACGCGCATTCGACCGCAACTTCACGAAGGTTCTTCCTACGTGAAACGGAGTCTACAAAGGATTTTAAAGATCATTATGCAACAATATTGTTCCATGACAACCACCTTGAGTATTAACAAAGTTTCTAACTTTAGCTTATCGTTTTTGTCTGTTCGTTTGTGTTTGTGTTTGTAATAACAAAGATAAGTATTAGAAACATAATATATACTTTGCCATAGTATTATAATTATTCCAGTGATACATATTTCCCTTACTCAAAAAGTACAAAGGGTAATCTCCCCATTAACAATGTTTTTGCTTCAACACTTCAACGATTCGCTAATGGATAAATAAAACTCATCCTTTGAAAAGGATTATAATGAATGTGGTGATTACCAACGCATGGAGCGCTGTCGTTGTATATTCGAGAAATAAATACGAAACATGAAGAAAAACAGGTGAGGAAAGCCTGACCTCGTAAACTTCATAAGATAACACTTATCAACCCTTGTATGTAACATCATTTATCATAACAGCGGAATTGTAAGCGAAAAGCAAGCGTGCTTATCTTGGTCGTAGCAGGGGGCGCGGCGCTCATCTGCATAACTCATAACAGGGTTGAACTCGAGAGAATTTTCGTTATTATCACTACTATTGTCAATAGCTATTATTCTCCTTGTTTATTTCCGAAATAATTCAAATTGGAAATCAAAGATTAACTTTATTGACACAGCTCGGACTGTTTTTGTTCGTTTCTTCTTATACTAGTGCTACACCTTTCGGGTGTAGCGTTTTCCGGTTACCTTTTTGGCTCAAACTTTTGCAGTGTTGGCGTTATGCTCAGCTCTCAGTGGGCACTTGTAGCATCTTTATCAACACTGGCTTCGGTAGTCGGTGCATCAGTTCCATTGCAAATATTTTTGATGTTTCCAAGATGTTTACTTACTTATTGTGAAGAGAGTCCTCTTCATCTGCTAGTGATGAAGGAATACGATTTTTGATCAAATAAAATGTCGAAAATAAACAACGAATGAGGATTATGTGGAACAAGTTGTGAAAAATAATATTTTTGGCTTCCATCATTCATTCTATTCTTTGATATTCTATAATTCCCAAATTAGGAACTAAAACAATTTATATTTATTGTCTTTGTAGTGGTTGGGGTTATTGTTAGCAAAATGTAGCCCACAGAGATATCTGGTTAGAGTGCACTGAATAAAGCTTTCGTTTCTTTTTGATTTGTCAAAATGTCAATTCCTCGGATAACCCGCAAAAGTGCATGACGTCATATGTTACACTAGTGCGCGCTGGAACTGGTGAAGCAGAAAACGCTATACATCAGGACATGCTCTGAATCAACTCGGCTCGGTACAATATAGATCAATACATTTTTTTATTCCTTTGAAATTTGAAACATTTTCACTACTGCTTTGGAACGGCTTAGTCGAAGTACGGCTATACAGTATTAAGGGCAAACTTAGACGGAAAGTCTGACAGTCGTATCCACTTTGTGTAGTGTTTATTCAGGCTGTCAGTGTCACATCAAAGAAACCAACTCGGTAAGGCATTCTTTTTGAGACTGTCATCAAAAATTGTAACAAATCACAGTGCGAAAATTTTCTCGGTTTGATTTCATTTTTCAACTGACTCAACTTCAAAGACTCATATAGACCCGGGAAGTGATAAAAGTTTGTATCACAAAATTATAAGTTGTATATTCTTTTTTCCTAAAATAAGAGAAAAAAAAAGAAGTTTTCGGCCTAACTTTCCTTGACTTTTTTTTGTGTTCTGTAAGAATTTGAAGGGTAGGTGACCCCACAGCACTTAAACCACAATTGGCCCATTGTGCTGGTGTTTGGTGTTATATACAGCACTAAAAAGACAGACAACCCTCCTAAAATCTTAAAATCGCAATATTTGAATTAATATGTATTGTACTTCTTTTCATATACAGTTCAATAAACAGCTTTGCGGTTTTGTTCATCACCATGCTAGGAAATAAACTATATATGGGGAAATAGCTCTGTGTTCTTTTCTCCACATTCAGAAGAACAAACAAAAAGAAGAAATATTGAAATCCGAGTTTTCCAATAACTCTCCTGAATTTTTGAGGTTGCAAAAGCGATCGCTCCCGTTCCGCGAGCAAACAACACTGTTTGAAGGAAAACCTTAATAAAAATATAGAGGTTATAATATTATCATTGTTTTTTTAGTAGAGTAAATAGTGGGTGGAATGAAATGGTTATTTCACAAGTTTATTCAGTACATTTTATATTATGGAATTATATTTTTCATTATAAATTTAAACTAATTAGTTTATTATATAAATTAAATTAATTACCCTATTATATTCTGTCGAGTAATCGCTTTTTATTATTAATTAATCGACAATAGACATAATTATCATCATTCAGTTATTATATCGAATTCAAATATCAAAATTTAATATTAATAATAGTGAGAGAGACTGTCGTATAGATATTTCACTCGTACATGAACTTAAAAACTATTATATCTATAAAACTTAATAGTAATTTTAACCTATACTCATTCAATTCATAAGCTATAATTTCAGGCCAAACAATAGTGTGTGTGCAAGTATTTTAAATACACAACTGTTAGATCGCGCTAAACAACCAATCAAATTTTTGTAAGTAAAAGATTAGTGTTAACGTTTGTAATACATTTGAACGGTTAATTATTGTGATATTTTGATAAGGATTAATCACAGACCTGCCTTTTTTCCATTTCTCTCGACGTAATGTGTTAAAAAGACATTAACAATCGATGACGCACATCAAAAAGGGGCTATTGAATGAACCATACCATCATATTTCAAGTAGGTAACAAGTTTCAAAGAGGTTACTTGAGTCACAAATTTTCTGAGGCACGATTAGAGCTAAGCGGAACGACTTCCTTATAAAACGATCGAGTGGCTGAAGATGTTTTTGACACTAGGTGCTTACTATATTTTTTATACGTCCACGGGAAAAAGAAAAACATAATTATATTATACTATTCCAATTAGGACAATGACACAAAACTACAAAGTTATCACGGAATATTAAATATAAATTACAGAAGAAACACTTTGTGTGACGTTTAAGAAACAAAAGATAAACGAGATGTGACTTTTCACAGTTTACTAGTGTTTAAAGTGATGTTTTGCGAATGTTTTAGTGACGGAAGTAGAAAAAAGGTATATTCTTGGTGTTATTTGTGCATTTTGGCCAACTTATTATTTCATTAAAAATTTAACACATTACGTTTTGCTGCTATACATCTGCTCCTACTTTTAAAAACCGTTTTAAAATTTGAAATCAGTGTATAAATAAAATAAATAAGATGAATAAAATAAATAAATAAAAAAAATAAAAAAAATAAAAAAAAAAATAAAATAAATAAAATAAATAAAATAAATAAAATAAAAAAAATAAATAAAATAAATGAAATAAATAAAATGAATTAAATAAATAAAATAGGTAAATAAAATAAATTAAATAAAATTGCACTTGCAATAAAAGTAACCATCGCCTTGCTTCTGCTCTTTGCATATAATATGAAGTGCACGTGAAGAAATTCCTTTGTACAAAGTTTCTGCTCTTGAAATTGACAAAGATATGAATTAAAAAAAAAGTCTCATTTTCTTCTCTCAATTATCTGATCAAGTTTCTTTTTCATATGAGATATTGTTAGGGTAGATACTGAAATTGTTAATAGTCAGACTGAAATCCGTTTTGGGAAAATAATCTTCCGTTAACCTTTAATTCTCCTAAATTGAAAGCATTATTATTATCCACTTTGAAATCTTAACGTAACTAGTGATATTGATTGGAAAAATGAAACTACAATCGATATTCTCCAACACCCTTTCACCAAAGTAATATCTTTTCTTCCACCATCTTAAACAAAAAGAAAATCTAACACATCGCTTCCGTTGTTAGCTAAAATAACCTATTGATTCAGGAAGTGGGAATTTGCTTGTCCGAATCGAAATAGGAAATTGTGTTCAAAATTTGTTATGTGTCTTTCGTTTCGATCAAAGTTTAGATCCAGCGGCGTACGAAATTAAGTAAAATAATAAGTAAATAAAAATCAAGAAATATTGGATAAGTTGATTGTATTTGAAATATAGCTGATAATTTCTACCAGAGGCGACGAAAATATAAATAAGCAAATCTTTATTTGTTTCACTCTATCCAGGTCAGGAACTACTTTACAATTTGAAGTTTTTAATTTGTATTTTTGAAAAATATCTTGAAAACTACACATTTTTTGATATGTAAAGGTTATATGTTTTTTACGTGAAAAACATTAAGGAATACAAAATTAATTGAAAATTGCCATGGGTGAAAAATGGGAGGAGAAAAGTGACATATTTTTATAAATGTACACCACTGGATCCGGAATTGACAAATGTTTTTTTTATCAAAATATGCCTTTCTACATTCAAAAACAACCTATAGAATATCAAATCAATTTATTCATCCATTTTAAAGTTATCGAATTAAAACATTTAAATTTTTATAACTTCCACACCCCGTATTTCGAAAAGTAAATGAGCTGGACCCCTCAATCTTTATATCATTTTGTCCAATTTTACGAGAAGTATTTACATGCAAACGTTGAAAACACCCTGTATGTAACCGAAAGTGAATGAAGAATAAAAATCGCATAGGTAGTTTTTTTACTATATTTTACTATATTTCTATCACGCACAGTTAGTTAGTCAGCGCCATTTATTAATTTTATATTCAATAATTATAGAAAGTTGATGAATTATCTATAATTTTATTCCACACCAGTGAACAAAGTTGTCAATATTTTCATTAATTATTTCAACGATGTAGGTGGAAGTATAAATAAATACTCCAAATCAATAATTATATCACAAATTCTCTGAGAAGGAAGTTCAATCTACCCCAACCGCTCCTGAGGTTATAGCTTTGACTGTAACAAGCGGAAAGTGCTGAATCTTGTTTCTGTTTTAGGGGATATTGACAGGATGAGAGAAAATGTATTTCTGATAGCTAGCGTTAAGGTGTTAGATCCCAACATTACTCCATTACCCATAAAAAAAATTGACATGAATCTTTAGATAGGGTATTTATTTTAATGAATAAATTTGAGTGCTCTTAAAAAACGTAGATTTTCGTATGTTATAAATACGTTTTGTATCTCCCTATAGGACGCAGCAACTGAAAAAAAGAGGGAAGGAACTGTTGTCAAATGTAGTACCAAGTTTTATAAACATTTTGGTTTTTCATTTACATTATAATCTCCAATATTTGACACTCTCCAATATCTTCGAGATGTATTTTGGTCACAAAATGTTCTTTTTATCAGAGAGTCGACTAGTACAACAGCAGCAGCATCACCTTTGGTTCTTGTAAAAGTCTCTTAGTGTTGGTATGACTCTGTAATAATTCTTTGCTTATTCCTACTGACCTTCAGTAGTTCTTCGGCCCGCTTTACACATGTGTGTCTCCTATGAAGGTTTTACTGTGTACCTGCTTTGGAGTGCTCCTCCAATGATGTCAATGTTGGCTTTGTACCCATTTTTGTATTTGCCCTCGGACTACCTTCTTTGTAGTCCCAAGAGCTGTTGCTGAATCTTTTCTCGCGAGCTCATCAGCTTGCCCATTTCCAGATATACCGTTATGTCCCAGCGCCCTTACTAATCTTACTTTAGTTCTTTCTGGAATTCTTCTTCCAGTCTGGATGTTACCTTGCGGCTATTTAAAGCTGCAAGGGCTGTCTGGATGTCAGTATGTTTATCCTATTATATAGAACTTTTATCTTCTTTATTAAAATTTATGGATTTGAATTTCAATTTTTCAAAATCTAAAAGGAAAGGAAATGTTCGCGATACTTCTGATAATCATATTATTAATTTCCACCAAATGTTACTGATTAATGAAAAATGAATAAATCCTTCCTGTGAAAAAAAAAGTATCGACCAAAGGTGTTGAGAGCAAGAATACTTCAAGAAAACAGAAACCCTGAATATTCATCAAGGTGGATTTAGACAATGAATTGGAAAGAAAAAAAGAAATAAAGAGCTCGAAGGCGAATCTTTCCAATTTGTTTTATTTCAAGACAAAGAAAGGTCACAGCTATAAAAGTTTCAATGGAATTGGGGAAAGGAAATGCAATGCATCTAGATGTGACCTCGTCAGGGTTGACAACGTTGAAGCTGATAAGAAAATAGCGGAAGAGCAGATGAGGCTTTAGCAGATTTGTTATTTTTGATAAATAAAAGTTTTTTACATGAGCTGCACCAACAATCTTAATCAATCTTTTTATTTATTTATTTGTTATTTAACCAAAACTTCCTAGATGTCGTGCTCTAATATTCTGTATTGCTGTTCAATCCCTTAGTATATGAATGGATGGTTTTTCTTTTATTCTATAAAATTTATATTCTTCTTACTCCAGTAATTTGAACTCGTTAAGGTGCTCATTCGGGAGACTGCGTCCTGTCATTATTTTTAGGTAGAATTACTTATTCACAGCATCAGCGTTTCATTCTGGTATAGTTTACCACAGATTCGAATAAGAGAGAGAGATAACCCGGAGAGAGGCTACTATAATAAGAAGAATCAGGATCAGCCATACCAATCTGACTCACGGATATTTGATGTCTTCTGGAAATCGTCCCGTTTGCCACAGCTGTAATCACATTATGACTGTCAAACACATACTGACTGACTGCAAACAATTTTCTGCCGCACATCAGCTATTCAATCTAAGGCCTAATCTCAAGGAAATGCTCCACAGCCCTACAGAAATTAAGAAAATAATACAGTTTCTGAAAGCCACTAACCTTCACTACAAAATCTAATTTTAAAATTTATAATTATATGTAAATATTTGTATTTGTTTTTCTTGTGCCAATGACCAGCGCTGTCGAGGCACGTTAAGCTGAAATAAAAAAAAAAAAAAAAAAAAAAAAAAAATTATTTATATGGCGACATTTCTTATTGAAATTAAATCCGGGCCAGTCCATGGTATGAATTTCTGCGGCATCTATTCTACTTATTCCAACCATATGATAGTGGAACACTATGTTTTATGCCTAGTAATAGCGTATACCGGTATATTTCCTGTATAGCCACATAAATGGTTGGCCTATAAACCACTATTCTGTAAATGTGAAAAGTTTGATTCACTTTCCTAATCATTGTCAGCGATTTGGGATGTAATGAAATGTGGATACAGTTCGAAGTAAAAAAAAGTTGATGTTAAATTTTTAAATGTTTTGGTTAAATCCAGTCATAGTCATAGTCATAGTCATAGTCATAGTCATAGTCATATGTTAAGTTTTTGTTCCTTGATTATAAATATTTAGCAAACCTCATTAAAAGCATATTATTTGTAGCTATTTGTAAGTAAATATTTTCTCGAAATTATGCTCCTAGAAGTGTAACTCCATACAAAATCGCAAAGTTTTCATTTGTTACTCTACATTTTCCACACAAGAAACTAAAAGTTTATTTTAGATGCCACCCATGACTGCGTCATTTCCTCGAAGTTTGCACTCACCCAATCTTCTAGTTTCACCAATTTATTCCCATAATATCTGATGAATGGTAGAAACTTTAATAAGAGACATCTGCTATGTCGCTTGTAAAATGTACATATATGTTTATACATATATACATGTACTAGCGTCTGTCTGTCTAAGGATTTGTGAAATATATTCGATATTGTGTTGCACTACAATTTGCATACTGAAACACATTAAACCAACTCTTGTAATCAGTTCTGTCAAATATGGGGATTTGTGATATTGTCGCTGTTCGGAATTAGTTATAAGGTTAAATGTTTACCAAATACTGTTTTGAAACATAGTGTGTTTACATCAGGAGTTTAAGATGTTGAATATAACGACAACTGTGGATGTAATCTGGTTTCACACAAGATAAGTATGAATACGTGATAGATGGCTATTAATAATTCTGTCACGAAACCTAACAAATAAAGCGTCCGTAAATTTTGCAGTTAACTGATTAATAGTACAGTACTAGAGCTTATAGACATTTTTGAGTAGGTATTACTTTATATACATACCGCAAATTTTTCTGGAGGCCAAGACACAAATATTTGACAACACCAATAATGATTATCAATCTTTTTGGTAGAACATCCTACTTTCCAAGCGAATAAGAAAGTTAAACACGTATATGAGTGAGAAGTACTATAGGTACATTTTTGAAGTGTGAGAAAGAAAGTATATATGCTTCCGCGGAGCTATTGGTTCGGGCAAGACCATGTGACTTACAGTACCTATAATGTTCCACAGAAACATAAACTCCAGCAGTAGATAGTGGATTTTTTGGGTATTTGGCTTATCAAATGATCCTGATTTTTTTGGTGTCTAGTAAAAAATTGAATAGATGAGGCTTTTACTTAATAAAGTTCTATACGAAACGATGGAATAAAACGAAGCGAAGATCTGTCAATAAGACATTTTAAAGCGCCCCTATTTGGGCTCATGTGTGTAAATGTTGCCTTTCAATATACTCTATGACCTGGTTTTGAATTATCTCGTACTCGCACATTGGTACCACAAAACGAAGCATAGATACACAAAATATTTGTTTCGACATAACATTTCCAACAAAAATGTCAGTTTCATACAGGGTGTTTTCAAATGACACTTACAACGTTTGCATGTAGATACCTCTCGTAAAATTGGACAATATGATTTAGGGATTGAGGGGTCCAGCTTATTTACTCTTCGAAATACAGAGTGTTGAAGTTTTGAATAATTAAATGTTTTAATTCGATAACTTTGGAATGGATGAATAAATTAATTTGACATTTGGCAGGTTGTTTTTAAATATAAAAAGGCATATTTTGATAAAATACGTTTGTCAATTCTTGATCCAGTGGTGTACATTTGGAAAAATATGTAACTTTTCTCCTCCCATTTTTCACGCCACTGGCATTTGTAGCTATTTTGTATTCCTCAATCTTTTTCACGTGAAAAACAAATAAACTTTACATGTCAAAAGATTTGTAGTTTTCATGAAATCTGCAACCTAGTTTATTAATAATAATATGAAAAAATATTTTTTATAGAATTTTTTTAATAACCTTCAAACTACTAATGGTTAAAATATGTATCAGAAACTAATTTGTGAAGCAGCAATAAATCCTAAGCATTGGGAGAAGACTCTCAAAAATATTTGTCCAAACTTGTGCTTTTATTATTGAAAATGATGTTGCAAACCTCATGAAAACATTAAATATCCTGAAAACTACCAATTTTTTTTATATGTAAAGGTTCTATGGTTTTTACGTGAAAAACCATAAGGAATACAAAATTAATTGAAAATAGCCACAAATGCCAGTGGCGTGGAAAATGGGAGAAGAAAAGTGACATTTTTCCAAATGTACACCACTGGATCAAGAATTGACAAAGGTTTTCCTATTAAAATATGCTGTTTTACATTTGAAAACAACCTGCCAAATATCAAATGAATTTATCTATTCATTTTAAAGTTATCAAATAAAAACATTCAAGTTTTTGTAACTTCAACACCCCGTATTTCGAAAAGTAAACCATATATCATTTTGTCCAATTTTACGAGAGGTATCTACATGCAAACGTTGTAAGTGTCATTTGAAAACACCCTGTATAATATGAATTCCCCTTCTTTTCCAATGAACATAAAAAAGTTTCACCATTCCATTCAGTAACCCGACGACGACATGTCATATGTCATCATCGTCATTGTTTGGAATATTCATATTAAAATTAAAAAGTTAAAATGCACATTGGCGTAGTGTTCAGTGAATTTTTTCTCTGTTGGTAATTTCGGTGTTGGTATAATTAATCATGTGTCACCGGGTGTCGCAAACCCTTTTGACGCAAACCCTAATTAATGACTGTTCCTATTGACCGCAAATTCCATCACCAATTCAAGCAGAAACGAATAGGACGTTCATGGTTAATGTCTCCCTCGTACTAGTTCTAATTTTAATGGCTATACATACCGAATAAATTACAATATGTATATTAGTTAACAAATTGCAAAAATAACTACCAAATCGAAACTGGTATTTTTGATACCAGTTTCCGTAAACTATGAGAACGAAATCAACAAGAAGAAATAGGATCCTCGAGAAGGATGCTATTTTGACTTTACGCATGGGGAACCAAACACTCTGCAAACAACTTCAAATACCTACCTCTGAAGGCCATATAAAATGATTTCCAGCCATTCCTGTACAAACATTTACCATAGGTCTATACTGGTTCCTTGTTTGGATAATTATAATGCCATATGAATTTAAATTTACCCTTTCGTTATCTGGAGGTTTTCAATCAAGGGAAGTATCATTTCACAATAAATTGTCATTTTTGTTGTCCAATACATTTTTCTGCTTTATTGTTACACCATGTATAATTATGACCCTTGGAAATAATTTTTTACGGGCTGTCCTACGTCGTATTACAAGTAGGGGGCTGCCATTTCAGTTCCCCCTGTCCAGCTTAGAAAAATACATTTACAAATATTCACTACCCCCACTTACACCCATTTATATTCAGTAAACACCACTCACCACCTAAATCAATGAATACTTGTAATAGTTTATCACACTTTTAATAAAATGCTAATTCGCGTTCTATTGAAATGTTAATAAATCCTTTTTCAATTAGAAATAAATTTCAAGGTACGTGATAGGAAGGGTTGGAAAACTTTTCCCAACTATTTTAATTGAATCTTGAGTCGTCTAAGTTACGATGTTCAATACGGTGCATCTGAAGTTTTAATTATTGAACAACATATTGGAACTACTTATTTAAAGTTTTTAGTCAGCGTGAAACACATAAACGAAGAGCTGGCGGCTGCGGAGGTACTCCTAGCGAAAATTTTGACCATCAAGACTTGCGATTTGAGAGGATTCCGCTCAAAAGCAACTGTATAAGATCAGACGACTTAAAAATAGAAAAAACTGCTCAAAAGTATTTATTATAAATTGTCTTACGTCTAGATCGCTTTCGATGAGGTTTCAGTGGTCCTGAGATCCTGGCTTACCGTATAGGCCAGCCAGCGGTGGTCCGACATAGAAATATGATCCGACACTTGCTAGTCCTGAATTTTGTTTGATATTTTGGCTGTCGCCAGCGTTTTCCTCCTGTTTAATATTGTAAGATCTTTTTTTAATTATATATTCACAAAGAGACTTACCTCGGGCGTTGATAACTTTGTTGTACCAATTCAGGTGGTGAAAGTTTGAGTCGCAATCCAATATCAGCTCCACACTCTGGTTGAGACAATGATTCACATGTACCTCCATCTCTTTAGTCGGTGGTAGGGTGACTGTATCTGAAGGGAAGTACACCGATGCGTGGACCAACGCCGTATATTTGCCTTTTCCATCTGGACTTTCCAGTTTAATCGCATAAGGTCTAAGGTGCAGAATTGCGCCATCGGAAAGGCTTTGTATTTCATTGGGACGTGAACAGCTGTCCTAGGCTGCTGATTGCTTGGTAAGCTAAATATTTGACCCTTTATGCTACTGAAACCAGTAATTTTGGTCTTTATTATCCAGGGCTCCTGAATCAAAGCTATTGCATCCTCCAATACATCAAGGTGGCGACATAGTGTTGCCGTTGCCGGCTTATTGTGTTGTTTTAACACATTGCAACAAAGGCCACGAATTCTGATGTATAATTTTGAAAATGCAAGGAATACATTCAACAGAGGTGTTTTTAATGACGATAACCATTGGTTGTATAGCTCCACCTGTATCTGTACAAGCCTGGTGATGTCTGTGCTCCTTTTATTTTTAGAACGTCTTCTTATTTAATCATCAAACGAGTCTCAAAGTAAATTCGTTTAGCACTAATTTCGGTTAGATTGTAACAAGTCAATTTTTCATTTGAGGTTAGGTACCGTTATAACTTTATAAAGACCAGAAGTCGTACTTTACATTGTTTGGATTATTACGAAACCCAATTATGACTTGAAGGTTGCCTTTAGGCTTAGAGCATCCTTTAAAAATGATCATGAAACCATCCCTGAATGTCGTTAATTTATTTTAGAACAAAGCTAGAAGTAACATATGTATAATGGAAGAATTTCAAGTGTAGTTATCATGTTATGCAATGATTATGTCATCCTATATTTAATACTCTATAATGATGAACTCGATAAGTAGATATATTTTTCCAGCTTAATTTCCAAAAATTGCGTTAGTCAATTTGGAACTGTGATCGAGAAAGTCATAATCATCAAGGGAACTTATGCGCATAAGTGTTCCTATTTTGTCGAATATTGGAGACTGATATTAAAAAAGTTTCGATACTTTGAGCAAAGTTCAGTGTATGGTTCGTATATCAAGGATAAATAGATGTAAGATCGTTTCAGAATATTGATAAACAGTTTTTAATTCTAATAATATTTTAATTGAAGGTTAGATATGAGATTGTGTGCTGTACTTGTGGATAGAGAAAATCATAATCACACAAGGATGTTTACGTTTCGTGAACAAAATTAAAGTTGAAAAATGTCGGGGACAATAATGTACAACTTACAACGAAACGTGGCAAAAGAGAAATCATGTAGACTTGGACGTCGGTGCCACGTGAAATATGTGTTCTTTGGTTCGGTCTTTTTGACTGACATCTCAGTTAATCTCAGCTCACATAGGATGCGCGTTCTATTTTATTTACTTAATTCGAAGTGAGCTAAGACTTTTCCTTTCCCTTCACGGACGCTGCATTTCCTATGCGGGGGTATCAGTTAGAGCCTTTGAAGTCTTCTGGAGTCATTTGGGGTTCACCATACAATTTCTGCCTCTCTGCATGTCACCAGGTTGTATCTTATAAAATGTTATAGTTAGACAGTTGAAATATAAAAATCGTGTGCGATTAAAATTTGGTCGTTAATTTTTAGAATCCTCTCCCATAGTTGAATCTTAAACATAAAACGACCATTTATTATCTTAAACAAGAGAATTTTATCACTTAATGTAATTTTTTTGAGAATGCAAAAAATATTCATCTTCATCATTCAGCATCGTAAATGTATCTCTAAATAAAAACCATTGATCTGATTAAATCCAATGGCATTCGCAAAAGAGAAAAGATAACAAATTCTTTGAAAGAAGAAAAGAAGAAAGGAAACGGCTCTTTATTGTGCGGTTCGCTCAATCAATTTACAGTGCTCCTATTCGTGCTATTTCGAATAAAAGCGAGGACTTGGAACTATACTATTAAAAATTTAGGAGGTGATTGACCGTATAAAAATAATGATGATTGCCCATATTCAACAAGATGTAATTTTGTCGTCAATTGACGATGGAAACCATCTAGTACAGAGGTATGGATTTTGGAAAGTCGTCAGTATTTACTAGTCTTACAAAGGCGAAGTGCCATCATTTTGAAGTACTTCTCAGACTCATTACTCCGTTGGATGAATTTCAGAATTAAATTCTAGTTTTATTTTGGGATGAAGCTACGTTTTACTTAAACAATTATGTTAAACGGCAAAAATGTAATGACAAACTTAGGGAATATAAAAAAAAACACTAAAAGAAAAATTCTTAATGTAAGTGCGTTGCCTATATACCATAAGGCATGCCTTTAATAATGTAGGTACCACACGTTCAACAATTTGTATATTTTTGTATATTTATATTCTTTGTTCTTTCATTGCTATTCCAAATTTCTGGCGTGCCACTGCGTCCAAATATTTTGAGGTTCGTAAACTTTGACAAGTTTATCTGGAGCTGTGAAAGGAATGTAGTCGAAAGCATTCGATATTACCATGGAAACTATGGAAAAGTAAGGTGCTAAATATGTAGTGATAATAATTAGGAAATGGACTTTTTATTATTAACAGTATTAACAATATGATTGAACTTTAATTCTTTGATGTGCTTGTTTCCTTGGATTTTGTTAACATAATTTTTTCTATATATAAATATTAAAAGATCAACACTTTTCCAAATTTGTCATAGACTTCTTCAAGCTCTGGAAGCGTTGTTCGAAAACCATAATTACCACACCCGAATTACATAATTGGTGATTTTTATTGACAGCAGACTTCTTGTTGGCAAGCGCATGCGTGTGTTCTTCCATCTCACTTAGTCGATTGATTGAGATTGATTTATCCAGTGGCGTTGGTATTGTCAGTGACCTTTGTATTTTATGTTTTACTCCATAAAATACGTATAGTACGCTATTGGAACTTTCATGACAGATATGCGCCATGTTTCCTCGCCTCTCACCGATGCCTCTAAGCTTCAGATAAACTTGCCAAACTATATATTTCTAAGCTTGTAAAATTATTATTTCTCTGTAACCGATTGTTTTCGAGCTGATTAACTTAAGTGTCCAGCTTCTTTCACCGGCTCAAACCCGAAATTTGTAGACCAAGTGGGTCAAATTCCATATTATTCCATTTTAATTCCTCCATTTTTTTGGTTGATAAGAGATTCAAACCTAAAATTCAAAGTACTTTGAGAACGACAAAGGAAAGAGTAACGTAGTTCCTTATAATTTTGATTTAAAACTGAAAAGCAGAAATGTATGCGTTACATAATATGATGTATGTTCGTTAAGGTTATTAAAGTTGACTGAATCGCAGCATATTATTTGATGCCAAAATCGGCTTTTATGGAAATACTCACAGTACACTGCATCTAAAATTTTTCTCAAGAAGTGAGATTAGATGCAGATCCGGCTTTTCAGTTGCCACTAGTATACCGAATTATTCTACCAGCTGTAACAAAATAGTAGTTTGTACAACTAGTGCGCAAAGCGCTAGATTTGCGTACAGGTTGTACACAATATTTTTTCTACAACCACATTTATTAATGAAAGAAATACATTAACAAGAGTATTTTCAATGTCCGATTTGGACAACTCAAAAGATAAATTATTTCCATCTTGGTTCATGATTACTTAATAGGTTAATGCTTTGATAATTAATAAATTAAAATAAATAATGAAATAGATAGTTTACTCACATTTAGTTTCAATTTAAAAAATTGTATACCAATTAGAAATTCAATTAAGTTGAATTGTCAAAAAAAGTTGACAGATCATAGGTAGCTTTGTTACTTTTACAACGGTTTTCAAAAGTATTGAGAAAAGGCCTGCTTTGCGTATAAAAATGTGTGTAGAAAAGCGTGTTTTGCTTAGTGGTTGTAGGAAAAGGTATTTTTATTGTTTTCCGTAGTGGAAAGTATGTGTGTGTGTGATGCACTAAGAAGTGCATTTGTGTTATGCCTCGCGGCGGCTGTTCCTCTTGGAGTCCGGTTGCTTTCCATACACTTTTTTTCCGGCTTTCGTGCTTTTTTGGAGCTTTAGCTGTTTGGAACGTGTATGTTGTTTTTATTGTGGTTGCACCTCGTAGACTGGAACTCCTCGCAGTGTCGTACACCGTGGTTACTTTCTATGCTCTTTTTGTCCGGCTTTTCGGTACACTTTTTTGAGGGGTTCAGCTGTTCGGTGTGTATTTGCAGTAAGAAATTTTCATCAGTTACCGAGGTTAGAAATTGGCGAGAAGTTGAAGAAGGCCCTGTCCTTGGACAGAGCTCGGTATCAAGTGACAAAGCGTCTCGATAACCGTCTTTCGGGCTGAAAAGATTGCATTCATCAAGATAACGCAAGATATCTCGAGAATTTTTTGGACTTCAGAAGGAAAGTCAAATGGCATTGGAGGTTTAGGTAAGGTTATAGGGGCTGTTTCCTCGGGTTTGGAGGCTGGAATTTGCCTTTTTGGGCATTTTGGCTGGTATGAGGGGTGGTCGCCACCACAGTTTTTTCAGGAAGGCTTGTTAAGTTTTCACATTTGTCATATTTGTAGTCGTGACTACCACAGTGAGGGCAAGTGTAAAGCTTGGCTTTACATTCGGTTGTAGAATGGCCTAGTTTTGTATATCGAGTACAATATTTTGGGACGGGTTGAAGAGGATTGGCATTTGAAATTTCACATGGTTTAGGCCGTAGAGAAAGGTGCCTTTGGAGAGAGCTTGTTGTAGCTGTATTTCAGAGTTTGTGATGACTCTAGCTGATTAGGTTAGTAGGAGTATTAGTGGCTTTGGAGACGATTTTCCAGCATTTCAAGTTTATTTAAAGTTCCTTAACAAAATCAAAGATTTCTTCGTTTGAAATTGTTTTGTCAACCCTGGTGATGACAAATGAGAGGTTTGGGGGAATGTTTTTTGATGGAGAATCTTTTTTTGGGGCAGAAGTTTGGGACTTGCCGAATAGAGAAATCCCCTCTTATCCAGACTTGTTCATTGCCATCTGAAAACTGGAAAATTTGTATCTAGTAATTGTGAAAATTACAGCCCTGGATTTCTGTGCGTTCTTGCGTTTTTATATCTAAACTTTAGAGACTTATAGTTCGTATTACAAAAACTTATTTGAACTTCTCACATTATTGATATTTTCTCAAATTTTTGAAACTAAGTTCCCGGATATCCTATAATTGTGTAATGGAATATAAAACTTGTGATTTGGGTAGAAATGCAGTATTCTAATATCTGTTTACATTGAACTATATTCAATATGTACAAGTCAAATAATAATCATATTCCTTTGAGAATTCATACCGTTCAATTTACGCCAACTTCAAACAGTTAACAATTTCTTTCAGTTTCATTTCGATGTTATTTACATTAAATAGTACTTTTCTTGTGTAAATTTAATTAAAAAGGAATGTTCTTCTGTTTCCATTTCCTTGTACCTTGAATGAAGTAGTTTAGCTTTTCGAATATGAAAATTGTCGTTGAATAAGTTTTCGACTTGAGTGGAATATTTTCAGATTGAAATGAATGCGGATATCGTGGCTTTACTTTGAAAATTCACCGTTACCCAAGGAAAGTTTGATAATTAAATTGGATTGCAAACTTTTTTAAACGAAAACAAAGTTTCGATATACTAGTTTTAATCCAATTTTAAGTTATTTTATTGGAAAACGGTATAAATATAACCATAAAGTAAAAAGTTGTTCAATAAACGTAGCTCAATTCATTTGAACTCCAAATTGTGACCGTCTTAAGAAACCCTAAAGACGAGAGGCGATTTCGTCCCGTTTTGGTTGGTAGGGACTTTGGTTAACCAATTGGTAGGTCCTACGTCACCGCTATGACGTAAACTACCAAAAACAGGCGAAAGCGTTTGGTTCCCAGCATAACCCAGCTGGTACAGCTGATTGATGAAATTGACATAGAACAATATACTTACAAATAAAAAGAAAGACAGAAACTATTTTAGACAAGGATAGAAAGCTACCAATTTCAGTAACCGTGCTGCAGATCTCGGTATGTGATTTGACAGACCAAAAAGGTACCAAAGTTAGATTGACGTCATCGTTTTTCGGAACGAAATCGATTGGTATGTAATTGACAGACCAAAGTGGGGTACCAAAGCGGGACGAAATCGCCTAATATGATCGAGTATTATTGCAGACACAACAGCTAGTCTCTCATGAGTCAGTTTCTAAAACTTCAGTTCTTGCTCATTTATTCTTATTCATTTGATAACTCCTGTTGCCTTCTAAAGTTTGTTGTTTTCCTTACATTTATAGGTTGACAATTTTTTTAGTTCCTAGCTGTTTTTTTTTTCTCGTCCAGCCATGTTTTCACTTTATTTTTCAATATTTTTAAAGTAGTTTCATCCCATGTTTTTCTTAGTCTTCCATTTCTTTTATTTTTCAATATTTTTGCTTCCAATTTTCTAAAGTATTCCATTTCAACTAAGAAAAGTTGATATAGGCCTATATATTGCTTTTAATATAATTTGCTTGGCATTTTTCGTTATTCCTATATTGTTTATGAATGTTTTGTTCTTCCTATAGTAAGTTTCCATTGTTTTTACAATTCTATCATTATTTTTTGCTTCTTGTATTCCTTCAGATTTCTTCATTATTTCATCCATGAAGATATAACATCTGCCTCCTTGTCTTAATACTTTTGTGGTTTTAAATGTTGACGATTGTAGATATAGTCAAAGGCACTCTTAACGTGCGGGTCATACGATTCAACAAAGACATACTCACAGTTTTTGTTTTCTTTTATTACGTTAAATTATAACTTCCAAATGAAATCCGTTAGATAAATAAGACAGACTTATGCAATTTTGACGAGAAAAAGAAGGATATGTATTTAGTTTTCAGCGATTCTAAAAAGTCTTTCACCAGCAGAGTTTTTATTTAAATATGTCAGTTTTGTCACTTTGACAATTCAAAGTGACAATATGAATAATAAGTAGCAATTTTCAGTTTTTTTGTACTTAGTTCGATGGATTATTTCGAGAATGAAAGAAGAAGTGGAAATTCGTCAATCTGCAGTGTAATCTCACATTTTTGGTAGCCTCTGTGTTTTCTAATTTGATACATATGGTTAGTGACCTTTGAACCCGCACGTTAAGAGTGCCTTTGACTATAGTGTGCTTGACTGTACATATCGTTATGTAAGATTATATTGAATCATAACACTTAGTTCTAGTTTATACATACGTTTTAATAATGTATCATCTTATGCGTTTGCGAGCATTTCAAGTTTGAATTTAATGATAGGTAAATAGTTCGTTTAACTAGGTAGTACGAGAACCGACTTGCTTGTATTTGGCTTCAATTAAATGTTAATTTGTCCATTTGGGTAATTATGTAAATATTGAGCTCATTCGATGGATAATTATTCAATTATAAATATATTATGTATTAGAATTTTAACTCTTATTATGCGTAGATACCGTTAGTTGCAGTCGATATTAAAGTATGACCACTGTATATATTTTCTTTATGTAAATTTGTATTTGACAGTATCACTCAACTTAACATTTAACACCATCCAGCAATTAGAAGGGACAACATAACTTTTAGACCGGTTTCGGTACCCATATGTTCTCAGAACTGGACTGAAAAAGGTACCAAAATCACAATTAATACATGTCTTCCAGTAACGGAAGTGTGAAACTCGTGAGAATAGTGACATCTTCACCTCCCACTGCAACTACTACTACTACTACTAAATGTACAGGGGAGCCTTAACCTAGACAAACTCAAGCCAAGGTTCTGGCACTGAGGTCACTGTCGGGTCTGTTGTGCCTTTCCTGCTACCTAGATATCCATGAAGTCGAGCCCTTCAATAAAGGCCGCAGTGTATGCCTGCTTGTGTCTCCAGGGGCCATACCAGGCACTCCCGAAGATTTGCCTGCGTAGCACAGCCCAGTGTGGACACTCTAAAAGAGCAACTTTCCTCTAATCCTAGGTTGTAGAGGTGTTTCCTCATACAGCAGTGCCATGTTAGGAGTCCTGCTATCTCCCTCAGCCTACTCCTTGGTAGCTGCCATAGCGTGTCCATCAGTCTATCCCATCAGTAGGAGTTTGGATTGTCTAGGACCCTGCTGAGCATTCCAATGAGCGAGGTGCTGCTTCCTCAACCACTTTATCGTCTCCTTGCGTATTGTTTTTTTTTAGTCCCATACAGCAGAAAGGAGCTGCCGTCCCTTCCGCAGCTAGTGCATCCGCCATCTCGTTGCCTTCAAAACCAAAGTGGGCCGGAATCCATTCTAACCGCACTGCGTTCCGAATTGCAAGATCAGCAAGTCGTTCTTGACATTTTTCAGCAAGTCCTGAGTTGATGGTATATCCACTCAGTGTTTTAATTGCTGTCTGAGTGTCGTCGGTGTATATGGTTATGCGTTGATCCACATAACCTCTGTCTAGGTTTATCTGCGCACAATCCAAGATAGCATATATCTTGGCTTGGTATGCAGATACACGATCACCCAACGGTTACACAGATTTATGTCCTTGGGTTCCTATAGTAAATTCTAGCCCATTGCAAACCAAAATTCGAAAAATCTGACAACTAACCACGTGGACCTGAAACAATAAAGTATTATTACAGTTTCCTGTAATATTTTCGTATTTGATAAAGAGCGTTACCAATAAATATCGCAGATTAATAATTATTTATGATCAAAGACAATGATATATTTGGAACTAAACTATATTAAAAATAATAGGAATTACTACGATTATTAATATTATCAACATTGAACAAAGTTATTAAATAAATAGGTACTCCTCAGCAAAAGTCGATATTCTCATTAATTTTCCATTGTAGCTAAAGAAAACAGTTCAACGTTCGAGCCACGCTGATGTTTTTTTTTAAATCTTTTTCTATCTCAAATCTGTGGCCAGCATATTAACCGTTAATGTGAGTTTGGAAGTAACTCTGATAAGTTCGCATTCGCGTGAGTTTAAAAAACTGTGTTGTAATATATGAAACTTTTCAAACTGTAATAAATTGTTTGTGTTTATAGAAAAGACTAAAACTTTTCCATCAATTTGGGAAGTATTAAGTAATATAAAGTTTTTCAACTTTCAACATTCATGACAGTCCGAAAATGTGTGCTTTCATAATTTACGATGGTGACAAAATTAATGGAAACAATAATATGATGCCATTAAAACCGGCGTGGTGAAAGTAATTTAAAGGGTTATGCTGCTTGTTACAATTCTGTAATGTTAGTTTATATACAGTTTAAAATGTTCATCTAGAGAATATAATATTATTATGTACACATGGCTTGATAATATAAGCAACAATAAATTTGTGGTGAAATATAACTGAACCCATTAACGCCCGAAATATAAAATGTCTTAATTTTGGTGCTCGGTCAATGATAATGGTCTTTACCACCTTGTTGTATAATATACTATTTTCCACTACTAGCTGCGAAGTTGACAATTATTGCTTCTTCTAGCCAACTGACAGCCAGTTTCACAATAATAGGTTACCTCATGGTTAAGAACCAACGACAAAATTTGCGTTTCACAATCTGTGTTCAAGGGTGTAAGTATAGGTTAATCAGGAAAAAATTTAACTGCAACTCAAAATACGGGTAACTGTGATAACCAAGGGAATCTAACCTAGTTTATGGTTGTTAACTGCACCAACTGTCAAATTTTAAAATTGTATGTGGTTATTTTCAATTACAAACAATTAGAAATGTGGAAAATTATTGCCTAAAGCAGTGACGATGAAGTCAGACTGCAAAAATTATTCGTACAAGACATGATTATTTCAAAGAATTCGACGATTTTTCATTCAGATTTTGTTTGTTCAAGTGGACAGTAGAAAGTTGTTTGGAAGATATTGAGGAGGCTAGCTCCATTCTTACAGTCAAAGCGTGGGGTAGTTTCAGTATAAAATTTGTGAAACATAATATCCAAAGGTCTTCTTTTTCATTTCATTCGACATAGAACACCATACTATCGATAAGTTATCTGACCATTAGTTGAATGATGATTGTGAAACAAGTTCTAATAGTTAGTGTCTTGGTTAAGGTTACTTAATCCTAATAGTTTACCACCGATTGTGAAATTGACTGTGAGAAGTTGATCTCTATTAGTGGTTAATACTTTTTTCTATTATTAACCTAGCTCAATAATGTACTAATTCAAATATTTCAAGAATCCAGTTCAACAAAAACGTATGCAACATAATTTTCTATACCCAGGTTACCCACATTTATGCGCCTCGCACCTTATTCCACTCAGTGCTAAGCCTCTCGCAAAATAATTTTGTTGCTCAGGTCTTCACAACCTAGGTGTAGAATATACTACTACTACTACTACTACTAAGTTTGCAGGCGAACCTTGTCCTGGACAAACTCAAGCCAAGGTTCCGGCACTGAGGCCACTGGCGGGCCCATTGTGCCATTCCTGCTACCTAAACATCCATAAAGCCGAGCCCTTCTATAAAGGCCACAACCTTTTTCAATGGATGCCTGCTTGTGTCTCCAGGGCCCAAAACAGGGACTCCGAAGATTCGCCTTCGTAGTACAGCCCAGTGTGGACACTCTAGGAGAACATGGACTGACGTTTCGTCAGTCATGCCGCAACCCCTGCATAGGGAACTTTCCTCTACTCCTAAGTTGTGGAGGTGTTTCATCATACAGCAGTGCCCCGTTAGGAGTCCTGCTATCTTCCTTAGCCTACTTCTTGGTAGTTCAGTAGCTGCTCTAGCGTGTCCATCAGTCCATCCCTTCAGTAAAAGTTTGGATTGCCTAGGACCCTGCAGAGCATTCCAATGAGCAAGGTGCTGATTCTTCAGCCACTTCTTCGTCTCCTTGCGTATTCTTTGTTTTGTTAGGCCCAAGGTCGGGCCCGGGCCGCAGAAGGGAGCTGCCGCCCCTTCCGCAGCCAGTGTATAATATACTATTTTTTTACCAAAAAAGCACTAAATCAAAACCAAAACCAAATGGATTCAAACACGATCAAAATTACCATTATATATTAACAAAATATCGCATCTTCCATTTGTTGGTTATATATTTAGTATTAATTAGACCAAAGATGAAGCATCTGTGCAAACATCTTATTCCCTGCCGTTTAATAAGGGTCCATGTCTTGTTTACTGAAAAGTTTAAAGTTCAAATACTGTCCGTCTTTAGATACCTACCAAACAACTAAAGGATTGATTTAATTAACTCTGTTCAGCGTTAAATCTCATCCGACGTTGTCTAAATATTTGTTTATCCTACGATAAAAGTGAGCAGTTCGAAGTTTCGATCTTATGACGTGCAAACCAAAAATCTGTCACAGAAATATTTTGATGTTTTGGAAGTGAAAAGAAGGGATTACTTATTATAGTCCATTTGGAAGATATCCGGAATTTTATATTTCAATATGACAAAAACATTGCATATTTTATAGAAAAAAAAGTTTTCTGTGTTTTTTGCCAGTATTACCCTCGTCCATGATTTGAGAAAAGTGCATAGATGGTTTAAGTTACTAGGGTAGCCTCCCATAAGTTCTGATACTTATCCCATTGAACACCTATGGTACCTCTTTGAGCACGGAAAGTATCACTTCTTTATTATTTAGTAGCAGCTAGGGAATGGTTTGAAATATAGTCAAAGGCACTCTTATCGTGCGGGTTCAAAGGTCACTAACCATATGTATCAAATCAAAAAACACAGAGGTTACCAAAATGTGAGATTTCACTTCTTCTTACATTCTCGAAATAATCCATCAAACTAAGTACCAGTTTTTTATTATTCATATTGTCACTTTGAATTGTCAAATTGACAAAACTGACATATTCTAATAAAAACTCTGCTGGTGAAAGACTTTTTAGAATCGCTGAAAACTAAATACACATCCTACTTTTTCCCGTCAAAATTGCATAAGTCTGTCTTATTCATCCTACGGATTTCATTAGGAAGTAATAATTAAACGCAATAAAAGAAAAGAAAAACTGTGAGTATGTCTTTGTTGAATCGTATGACCCGCACGATAAGACTGCATCTGACTATAGTTCATACCAGTGTTTACAAAAAATAATGTAACCGTTTTGAACATTTATCTAACTTAAGGCCGGTTCTACAATTTTAGTTTAAGCCTGGTATACGCTATATGATAACGGATCACTATTGCGTTCCACAATAGAGGTACTGCGACCCTATTCTCAATCTGTGACATATTTCGTCGCATGCGAGCACCTCTTTGTCGAATGAAATCTGAATATTCTTATTCTCAAATCTTTAATAGACAAATTGTAAAATGGTCAAATGCAGTCGACAATTGCACTGCCACATTGAGAAAACAAGATTTTGAAACGAGTTCCAATATAATTTTGTGGTACGTTAGACGTATATATATTTTGACAGAAAGACGTATTTTGACAGAAAGATGGACAGACAGTTGGTGGTCATGCCCTATTATGATGAATAGTTGAAAAATTATGAGGGAAAATATGAAACGGTCGGGTATTTACAAATGAAACTGTTCGAAATTTAAATATGCAGCATCAGTCTTTTCATTTCTACTGCTAGTATTGTTATTTAACAAATTGTGTTTGTGTAATTCGATACGATATTTTTGGTTAGGTTACGTCATAGTCTGTAATTGCAACCAACTCGTAAATTAATAATTGCAAATGGAAAGTTCATGTTCCGAATCGAGCGTAATGCTTGCCCTCTTCTGTGCCTAGGGTAAATATACGTTTTGTGTGTCAATATAGTTAGTTGCAAAGCTATTAACGACTGATTACAATAAGGGACAAAACATTCTGTTTGAGAGGATAATAGCTTCAATATTTGGATTCACTTCAAAACTAACAATAATGAAAATTCCAATTTAATTGAAACTAGCCAATAATAAACTTGGAAACTATTTATATTTAGTGTACCAAATATGAAAATAGATTTGATTTCTGTATGAACTGCCATTATTTGATTATTAGATATATTCTTATCATTTTTCATCAAACTATTCAGGTTTTATTTATTGATAAAATATAAAAATGGAGTAAATTTGTTTTAATCTTTCTTAAACTTGGGCATACATTTGCTATCAAGCAATTTTAAACGTCCAAAACGTATTAAAATTATATGTACTACTACTAGCTGTGAAGTTGACAATTATTTCTCCCTCTAGCCAACTTACAAATTGAATTTTTCCATTAGTGGTTGATAATTTTCTCTATCATTAACCTAGATCAATTATTATTATAATTTAGTAATTCAAATATTTTGACAATCCAGAGATAGTGAGTAGTTCAACAAATACTTGTGCAACATAATTTTGTATACCCAGGAGATGGTCTTTAACGTATTTGCTGTTTAAATTTAACTATCAAGATAAAGTTATTTGAATAAAAATGCCATTAGTTCAAAATTCGCGCTCAATAAAATATGACTAATGACACAAGGCGTGCATTCATAATATATCGAAAACTGACAGTGTACTTGTCACTCAGACGACGGAGTAAACGCTTCTCGTGGTGGGTTTGTGAATTATTTTCAATTTTTGTCTTAAATTTGGCTAGTTGTGGATAAAAATGACATTTATAATCATTCGCACCTTATATTTATAATAATTTTGGTGCTTGGTCAATAATAATAGTCTTCATCACCTTGGTATTTCGGTGGATAATTTATCATGCCATGACCTTACACAATTCGCAATTTTACTAAGGCACTGACTTTGTATTCAACCCGCTGGTCTCTTGTACCCGGAAGTAGCTCACATGCCGTATAATATACATTTATTCTAACTGACAGACCAATTTGGATTTAACCAGCGGAACTATGAGATTCATTCCAAGATTCTGCATTTCTGGAGAATGACGTAACTGGTGCGGCACACATAATTCCACTATTACAAACAACGGAACTGTATAAGGTTAATCTTTTAAGTTTCAATTAAGGGATTCAAGTATAGTAACTCTGATAAAACAAATTCTGTATTGTACTTTCTATTTAATCTACACTTGAAATGGTTGGTCGTATTTATAAACTAGACTTAAGGCTGAGCACGACCAGTAGGATCCGTATAACATCGTAGAAATCAAATGAATGCAATAAATCAAAGCTAAGAGTTTCAACAGGGATCCTAACGGGACATAGTCGCCTGAATGAGCACCTGAAAAGCTCAAAATAGCGGAGGCAGAAGAATGCAGATATTGTGGCATGGAGGAAGAAACCTCCATCCACATACTTTCCAACTGCATAGCACTCCAGAATCCTAGAGCACACTACCTGGGAGATTACTGGATAGAAGAGGAACATTTATCCAAGTTGAATCCTGCAGATATCCTAAAATTTATTCGGGAAATAGGACTGAAGGAGCTACTAGTTTCAAAGACTCTCCTCAGAAACTAAGTAGAAGTAAGGGGGCACAATAGATCTCTCAGGTCTCCCCAAAAAAATACATACATCGTAGAAGGCACGTATCTATAAAACAGTCACTAATTAACACGTTCAACGTCGATAAAACTATTTCTAGCAAAGATATGTCATATCTATTGAATGGGTGATTTGCCAATCCAAAACTTTTCATATTTTCCTACCATTGGGGTAGTAAACCAATCAAGAAAAGTCACAGGTAATAGTTACATAACAATAGTTGTTCGGGAACAAGGCAAAGAGGATTCATGCCTATTCCATAGTTCCTGGACAACGCAATGAAACGACGGAATAGAGTGAAAACGGTGCACCAAAAACTTTCAAACTGCAATGTTCAGCTACACAACAAAAGTACTTTTCAGTTACCAGTAGTCTACACACTAGTAACAGATAACACTATAGTAGTTCACTCTTGTATCCGAGATGCAGAATTTATGTGGTTTTCCTACATCTTAATTGGTACAATAATCGGTAATTAATTGTTTCAATTAACCAAATGGCCATCTCATAGGTGAGCAGCTACAGTCGTCCCTAGCACGAACGTCAAGTCACTTGAATTCAGAACATTCCCTAAAGAGGACTTAATCCTATAATATAAAATTAAATTTTCAATTCAATTGGAATTAAATAAATTTCAAAAGTCTGGTGATGTCTTTAGCATTCGTTTTTAATGAATTTTCCTTGAAAAAACTGGTTCTTTTTGAAGCAATTTGGGGCAGCTCCAGAAAATTTAAATTCAATATTTATAAAATGGTTGAAGTTTTTATAAAAATTTTTGGAATATACAATTCTATCTATATTTTTTTCTCCACATAATTTTAATAATCATCTAAAATTAAGGGTCGTGGACAAAGTATAGTATTCTACTCGCAATTTATGGTCAATATTCACTCGGAGGAGTTGCGACCCTCGCCTGCGGCTCGGGACGCAAACGTCGCCTATCGCGAATAATGGCTCGTTTGATAATATACTATAATCGCCGGGAAAGTTATGCAGTGGGCAGCTTTTTACACTGTTGCATTGTTTCATGTACTCGCGTTATTTAAAGTTGATTTTGTTGTGATCTAACATGTTGTATCTGTGCATTCTATTTTAGTTTTACTTATTTCATGCAAAAGTTCTTTTCAGAAAGGAATGCAAAATCACCTTCAATAAGTTCATTATAGTTGATTTTCTCAAATTTTTAAGTGTTTACCGATTGAATTTGCGCAATATTGGTCTCTTTTCCCTTGTGTGCGCTGATCTTGACCATTTTACCATCGTTAGTTGATATTTCAGCGATGTATGTTCGTATTTTTTTATCAGTTTTTATCAATAACCCCGCTTGTCTGTATATGATTGAAACCAACCAGGAAACCACGATTTTTGTTATTTTCACATCAAACAATCCTACTAACTGCGCCAATTATTTTCGGATTAAAAGCGAGAGTTCGGAAAAAAATTGAAATTTTGTATTTTTAATATTTTTTTAATTACTGAACTTCACTGATAGTTTGTTGTGGTTGATGATAATGGAATAAAAACATAACACGAGAATATTTTCACCTACAAACGTACATGTGAATATTTCTATTATAATGTAATGTTTTTCCTATTTATTTAACAGTTTTTATTGTCGGATAAAATCATACGCTCACTATAGCTAATTACTATTGGTTTATTGAAGAAACACTTACACACTATAATAAACTTAATTTATATACACACTACTTAATGTCTACTAATTTATCTATACTCTGTATAAGAATTGTACTAATTCAACACTTAAATATTGTACTATTTACATTCACCAATTCACTATCTGTTCACTCACTTTATACTGAAAACTGCTCGACTCACTCAAAAACCTGCGTATATATAGTCCTCCGCAACAAATCTACCATCTCTGCGTATTATCTATAATTCCAGAACAGTCGGGAATACCGCATTATTCTGTTATGGAATCTTCTAGAAAGGTCACATTCGCCAAAATTTACAGTTCAGGACAGGATCAGCTTCTGAATCACTGAGTTCGTAAGAATAATGATGAACTGATTGGCTGAAGGGGATATACATTATTGAAAATTGCAACAAAAATAAATATTACTGAACTTTACGAACCATTTTTGTCAGTATATTTTTCACTTATAATTGCACAAGAGGTTTGTATTTTATCGGGTAAATTTGGATTGTTCAATGAGAAACTGTTGCCTAGCAACACCTACGCGACACCGAAGGTGGAGCGTTTTTAGGTTGACAGTTTTTCGAGTCAAATTGCTAAAGGAAACAGTTTAGAAGTTGAACAACACAAATTTACCCGATATCAATACAAACATCGAGTGTAATTCCGCAGGACAATTCAATGAATCGGCTCATTGTTAGTGTTAAGAAATTCAAATTATCTATTATGGTAACCAGCACTGCGATAATTGATGAACAAATGCATAAGTGAAAAAAACACAAGTGCATTTATCAACAGTAAAAACACAAGAGCTTTTTTTATCGGATAAATTTTTCTTTGCAACGAAACAGTTTTGCCCATCACTAATTTTACGAGAAAAACTGACATGATAAAATCGCGACACCGAAGGTGGAGCGATTTTATCTAATGTCAGTTTTTAGAGCAAATTTAGTGATTGATAAATTAACTCCAATGTTGAAATGTCATATACCTGGAAATGTTATTGTCACTTTGACATCGATAAAAACCTCTCTTCCTCAATTCTAGTAAGCGGACGTCACTTTTACACAATGACAATGAGATAATTATTGTTGTTGTTCATCGATATAATTATTCTGTCGTTAATTTATCTTGCCAAAAAACTCTCGAGCTTTTCTTTTATTAGATAAATTTCTCTTCAACTCAAAATTTTGTCAATCACTAAATTTGCTCGAAAAACTGACATTAGATAAAATTAGTGATTGGCAAAACTGTTTCGTTGCAAAGAGAAATTTATCCGATAAAAAAAAGCTCTTGTGTTTTTACTGTTGACAAAATTTTGAGTTGAAGAGAAATTTATCTGATAAAAGAAAAGCTCGAGTGTTTTTTGGCAAGATAAATTAACGACAGAATATATCGATGAACAACAACAATAATTATCTCATTGTCATTGTGTAAAAGTGACGTCCGCTTACTAGAAATTGAGGAAGAGAGGTTTTTATCGCGATAAAAAAGGATGCACCTTTTTTATTGATGTCAAAGTGACAATAACATTTCCAGGTAGGTATATGACATTTTAACATTGGAGTTAATTTATCGTTGTTAAAGTTTCAGCTAACTTTTGCCGCTATCAAAGTGACAATTGCACTGTGGCATATGCGATTTTTTATACATGAGTTGAATTGTCAACAGTAAAAACACAAGAGTTTTTTTCATCGGATTAACAGTTTTGCCAATCACTAATTTTACGAGAAAAACTGAAAATCTAATGTCAGTTTTTCGAGCAAATTTAGTGATTGGCAAAACAGCTCTTAATCACCTTCGGCATACTGTCAAAGTCAAATTATGACATTTCATGGCGATTCAAACATTGCACAGAACATAGTCGTGTGTAATGGCATTCTTTGACGGTGATTGGCCATATAGTCGTATGTAATGGATCATTACACACGGGGCGTGGCTTGTTTTAAGTAATGCATCCAGTTACTCAACAAAAATGTCATATAAAATGGGCCTATTTTTCAACAGTCATAGAAAATTGAATTTCCTAAATATCCTCTTATAGATATTATAGTATTATATCCCTATAAATTTTATAAACAAAATAATGAATTTGCATTCAGAATGAAGCTCATTTTAAGTTGGGAAATATCACAAAAACGAATGCCCGCGGAGAAATATTAAATGCCTTCACGCCGGCCGAACTTCTATAACCAGAAGTTGACGTTTTAATTAACTTCATGAATACAGATAACACTTTATGAATCTCTTTTCATAATAAAAGATGTCGTCGAGCACATTGTTGAAGTTGCGCTTTAAAACGAAAAATTTCAATTTTTCAACAGTGCGCCTTTCTTTCAAAAAGTTATGAAAACTATATTATGTGGCAAATGGAAGATGGAGTTTGTCAATTTATACCACCATCACAGTTTAAACGAAAAACGGAGTTTCGGCGATCTTTTTTGCTTATTTATAACTCTTTAGTTTTCGTGTAGCGGAGTAAAGAATATTATTATTATTTTGGGGTTCATTTGGAATGGTACTGCCATTATAGGTTCTAATTTTTTTGAAAGAAAAACGAAAAACATCAATTCATTCTCATTATCCCGTTTTCTCTCCGATATTTTTTTATAGGAGTACTAAAGTCAACGGTTTACCAACTATTAAAGGAAAAATGCATCTTTGGTTTTAAAAGTCAACAATCTCTCACAAAATTTAATGCGTCAAATATGGTCAACATTCAAAATTTCATGGATTTTCTGCACCAACATCCATTTTTTAAGTGGATAAATTGTACTACCTCGTTGTCAATGTTCTCATTTGCTTAGGTTAGGTTACTTTAATCTGTACAATCAATATAATCTTCAACAAGTTCATTAGACGTGATTTTCCCGAATTGGTAGGTGGTTACCAACTGAATTTTGGCTATGTTTGTTTTTTTTTTCTTGGCGTGGGCTGTTTTAGGCGATTTTATCATTAATGATTAAAACCAACCAAAAAACTACAATTTTTGTTGTTTTTCCGCCGAACAATCCTACTAACTGCGCCAATTATTTTCGCATCAATAGCGAAACTTAATTTTATTTATATTTTTTCCAAATTAGATCATAAATTACCCATATTCTCTTGCTTCCACTCTCGAGTGACTAGTGCCACTGCACAATTCCATAATGTATTGTTAAAATAGTCTTGGGTAATCAAAGTAAAACTGTCCCGTTATACGCTGGCACTGGTCTTTATCCAGAACTGCATCTGCGATATTATATAGCACGATAAAGGGAGAAGAAGTAATTTCAAATTTCTTGCAGAGGTAACGAGAACAATTCATGCTAACTAAGTCCCCAACCTATCCACTCGGAAAGACTATAATAATTTGTCAGGAAATATTATGGAGGTTCGCTATCTGGCGCCGCATATATTAAACAGTAAGAACCTACAATAATTACACAAATTATTCCAGAGTATTCAAGATTGTGCCAGATTAACTATAATCCATATAAGCACATAGACGCAGAGGGTGATTAACCCTGTGTGTCGGAGTTACCATTTACAATTAGAATTCTAGATCTTCACGTGCATGTGAAGGTAACCAACACTTTGGTTCAAATTTCATTATTGAATTGAATTTTTAATAATTTTTGGGCAGAAAATATTCTTATGTTCTCATTTTTAATATGATTTTCTCCGTTTTTTTTTTCATTTACCTCTGAATTATTTTGATAACTTTATAATTCATTGAAAATTTCAGTTGAAAAACCAAATTCTGGCTATTGGAAATGTAAAAATTATTCAATATCCATGGTTGTCCTGGTCTCTTGCACATAATCTGCTTCGTCCAGTTTGAGCTCTATAAAGTGTTCATTTTAATGGTAGCGTGCTGTTGGTACACTTGACAAAACTCTAAAAGCAGTTTTACTTTGGCTCAGGTGTTCAGTCGTTCTCTACTGGGACTATATTTTCGACATCACTCGAGTACAATTCGTGTACGAAAATAAATGAATTTCGCACAAGAATCGGTTATCCGTACTTTCGTGCACGATTTGTTTCGCATGGGGTGACTCGAGTGGTATGCACCATTCGAATATCAAACTTCGTATACGGTTATAACCTTATTCTTGTGTAGAATTGTCAGTTTGGTGTTTTATCAAGTTTCTATTGTGAATGTGATTTGAATAATGACAGGCTTGAATTTTCTTATTGAAAGAAACGTTATAAATGCTGAAATTCTGACGAATAGAGAAAATAAGTGTACCATCCTTTTCAAAACCCCTTTGAGGAATTATCGGATCCCAGATTTTAATTCCGGATGTTCTTCCATACACTCAACCATTTCTTTTTTTTTGTCCTGCTGAAACGAATCCTGCACATTTTAATTTTTCTTCTTTTTCACTCTCTATTTCCAACTGATTGTACCTACTAACAATAACAAAACATTCTGACACTGACAAGTGACAACCGAAAACTGGATAAAAAAGGGAAACATTTTATGAGCGAGTAATAAAATGATCGCATTTGCGAATACATTTTCAAAAATGGTTCAAAAATACGATCATCGAATCGTGTGCGAATTTTTTCATTCGAACTAAATCGCATACGAAAAATTTCGATTGATCTCGAAAATACGGACTCTTTTTACAGTTTCCCAGGGATATATTCGATTCTCTTCGCCCCTCTGGATCTATCCATTGGTCGAATATTTTTTTCTGTTCGGCATTTTCTGTAAGGTTTCTATTTTTTTCCATCATCTGAAAACTTTTCTCAGCACATATGTTGAATCTTCAAAAAACACTTAACTAACGATTAGTGATGTATGTGTCACCCTGTGTATGTGACTCGGAAGGTTTATTGGAATATTTATCGTCGAGTTCAACCGCAATTAATCTCTCTAATTAGTTTTTCTCACCCCAACAACTTTCAAAGTCGCACAAAATTGATCGCACAACGCCGTCTGTCACTGACAACAACGTATGGCTCACTTTTCCTTTTTTTGTGCTTCTTCTTTTTCATCCAGTGATGTATTCGTGGAGTAATAAGATGTTTTTTTTTTGTTGTTACATTCGAAGGAAATGAGAAAACAGACAATGATAGTACTGCAATAATATATTACGGACATTTTGAGCATTTATTGTATGTTTTCGAAAAACTTTAATTTTTCTACTACTCCAATCTTAAAATTACGGTGTAATGAGCAGAAAATGAGCTTCAACAGCCGAAGACTATTATATACACGAGCGATCTCAAAGCTCATTATAATCCTGGAAAAAAAAGATGTGACAATAATCTAAATATAACCATAATATAGCCCATATCACAAAATCCTTGCACACGTTTCCGAGATTATTGATACGGTCCATAGTTAAAATTCACTCTGTATACAGGGTGTCCCACGACGAGTGAAAACTATCTGTATAGGGCAAAATACTTATAGTGAAATCATGAAAATTTCTACGTTTGGGTTTTCGGATACGATCTTTTTAACTAAAATATTTTCAAAGATGGCCGACTTCCGATTCTACCGGGTGGTCAAGTTTTGAAATAAGATGAAAATCAATTCATATGCGAAATATTTCGATTATCAATTCACCAGTGAAATGCAATACCTAGTTTTCAAGAGAAGTGAAATGAAATTTATAATGAAATGAAATGAATTCACTACTTCGAATTTAATAGACTTTTTTAATTTGACAACATCGCTTAGATATTACAAAATCTAGAAAAAGAAGAAAATGATTGTTTGTTAATAAAGAACAGATCAGTAGGTTTTAAGAGGAAGAAGAAGTTAGTCAGTTACAAACTTGGAATCACTTCAATTCAAGCTAAATTCACACAATTCTAAGGTTAGCTTATATTGTTGACAACAATTCCTTGTCATTATTATTACAAATAATATTGAAATTTGAGAATAGTTCTAGAATCTAATTTTGGTTATATACATTTTTATTCCTTAGTAGCTTTGTCAATAGCTGATATTTTTGAAAGAGCTGCCAAATGAGGTTCTAATAAATTTATTAGTTCACAAGCACCATCCTTATGTAATTTATAAATTTTAAGGAACTGGCGATCACTCAGGCATAGATAACATCACTCAGGCTGAAAGGATCTTGCCTAAAATGATGTAGTACTGTTCTTGTTGATAATAAATCATCCTCCACTAGGTCCACTACGTTGTTTACCACTATTTGCTGCAGTTCCTCCAAATTGGCCATTTCATTTAAAAAACGTTCTCGTGTCACTGTCACTTACTCACTTAACTATTATAAATACCAAATAACAGACTAATAACTGCAAACTAGGATTAAAAACAAGAAAATTTACGTAAAATATATAGAAAATCACAACACAAATTCCGGCGATTCTAAAATCTCTGAATAATTCGCTTGTCAAAAGAGCATTTCGACAGCTAAACAGCGTCCGAATTATATTTGTGAAATATTTTTGAATTCGAATTTATTTCACACATGAAATTAGTTCAAAACTTGGGTTGATCGAAATATTGGCTAATTCACTTGTGAAATATTTCAAAACTTGACCCCCGGAAGTCGACTGTAACTTTGTCATTTTAAATAGAACAACCTGTATATTAATACATTTTTGAAATTTACGTAATATTTTAGTATACTTTTGTCTAAAAACTTTTTTCGAAAAATGCACACTTTTTGGTCAATCTGGATATCATACTGCAAACAAAGCACATGTTCTTGTAAAAACTTTGTCATATTTACCATGTATTAAAAGTAAATTCACATAATAATTTTTATTTCTTAGTGTTTGTATCAAAATTTAGACCACACCTGCATCTCTAAAAATTTACAGAAAACCTTTAATATCTGGATAACGGTAAGGTTTAGGTATAGAAAAGTATACATGAACTTGCCATATTTTTTCCCCCTAAATGCATTAAAATAGAATGCATTTTTCGGAAAAAGTTCTTTGACAAAAGTATACTTAAATATTAAGTAGATTTCAAAAATGTATTAATATACAGGGTGTTCCATTTAAAATAACAAAGTTACAGTCGACTTCCGGTAGAACCGGAAGTCGGCCATCTTTGAAAATATTTTAGTTGAAAAAATCGTATCTGAAAACTCAAACGTAGAAATTTTCATGATTTTACTATAAGTATTTTGCCATATTATTATACAGATAGTCTTCACTCGTCGTGGGAAACCCTGCATATATAGACTAACAAACAAATATGTAAGTAACATTTTCAAAAAACTTAATATTACGTAATCCTATCAAGTAACTCGACATGCCTCACCCTGCCTGTATCTGACATTTGAAAATATATACCGATTATTTCAGCGTTCAACGAAATGCAAACGAAAAAATCACAATTGAAAACAAGAAGTTTGTTGAGTGTTTAGCAGTAGGAAGCCATTAATCAATTCGTGGTTTATACCGGAAACAAAGAAATCAGCAAATAGGAAGTGAGGTCGTATGCCTGGCAGGCATATATTTGCGTCGTTCTCTTTAAATAACGTAGTGACGTTGTCAGCCGCTTTACGACGTCTGTCACCTACAGAATTCTATTAAACAAATGTCTCGTGAAAAACGAAAAAAACAGCGGAAAATACATTATATCCTATCAGCTTAGTAAATAAAAATGCTCTACTTGAATATGTATTAACTTGCCATGCTATTTGGTTGAGGAGATACAATTTTGTGGTTATCTATACCTCATTTAAAAACCAGGAGGAGTAATTTGAATTTAAGTTGACAATTTTGTAGACCTATGATTGGTCAGATTTTCCATCCAGTTTCACACAACACTTTTTAGGATTGACATCAGCTGATAATTTAAATTTTTGATAGTTCTGACAGATAAATATATTTAATTCTTCATCGCATCTGCTATTGTTATTTTATTAATTTACTTCGTTTCGTTTAAACTGAACATGACAGCATCTGTCTATATGGAGGTTACAAGCTATCGAAGATTTAAAACAATATTGGTTCTTCTTTTTTATCTCATTCACTGGTATTGAGTTATTTGCTACTTAAAAACAGCCATATTAGAGTAATGTGTATGTTCTAATCTTTCAGTTTGAATACGAAACAGGAAAAAGTTTTACATGTGACAGAATACCCGTCTGATTATTACTTGGGTATAAAATAATTCACTAGACTGACAAGAAGTCGACTTATGACTATATGCGTGGCTGATTTTTTCATGAATCAATGCATATTTAATAGATTTGGAACACAACTGTTGATTACTTTTCCGGACTATAGCTACTCTGAAACCATTTAATAAAAAGTGTTTTTTAAACATTGTATAATATCACAAGACAGTTGAACGAAGTTCTATGGTTCTAATAATTCGGTTTATTTGGAGTGGCTCAGTGACTATTGAACTTTGAGCACTGTCTTCTCCGTTCCTAGTGATTGAATCTGAATTTTTTTACTCAAAATTTGTTTTTGGAGACAAATATTTTCAAAATATTAATGAATCCATGAATCATATTTCTCAACGTCAGATTGAAGAAAAAGGAAATGAAAAAATATGTTTTTCAAAAAAAACAACTTGATGTGAATATATTTTTTATTTTCTTGTTATTGTTCATAAAACAACAAACTTATTATCTGTCGATTGCAGTATTCGCGTATCGATATCGTTTATGTCTATGAAATGAGACAAGATTGAAAAATATATAGGTATACTTAATGTGAAGTTTTTTTAGGGCAGCTATTTTTAATTTTCAAAATCCAAAAACACCAACGTTTTCAGGTGTCGTACCACTATATTTTCATGTATTAGAAAGTCGTTATTGTTATTCTAATTATGTTTGTCGCTAAAAAAAACCATTTTTCAATATTTGGGGTTGAAATTTTTTTCAAATTTTGGATTATGTCATCTTATAGGGTATAGAGTTCCACACATTTTTTTTTTGTACAATCAAATCTAAAAAGTTATCGACGAAAAACTGTTGTCACGTGCTCCAAGCTTTGTTTGCAAGCTGCATCGCAAGCTCTAGCGGAACCTTCTCACAAATATAGGAAAGTATAGTCAGATGCAGTCTTATCGTGCGGGTCATACGATTCAACAAAGACATACTCACAGTTTTTGTTTTCTTTTATTGCGTTTAATTATAACTTCCGAATGAAATCCGTTATATATATAAGACAGACTTATGCAATTTTGACGGGAAAAAGAAGGATATGTATTTAGTTTTCAGCGATTCTAAAAAGTCTTTCACCAGCAGAGTTTTTATTTAAATATGTCAGTTTTGTCACTTTGACAATTCAAAGTGACAATATGAATAATAAGTAGCAATTTCCAGTTTTCTTGTACTTAGTTCGATGGATTATTTCGAGAATGAAAGAAGAAGTGGAAATTCGTCAATCTGCAGTGTACTCTCACATTTTGGTAACCTCTGTGTTTTCTGATTTGATACATATGGTTAGTGACCTTTGAACCCGCACGTTAAGAGTGCCTTTGACTATATATATTTTATACTACATAAGGAAAGTAATCTATACTACTTACATATAGTTTTGTTCAAAAAAGTGAAATATCTGGTGGAAATCTTTTCCATTTTACGACAACTTTCGACCTAACTTCCCCGGACTAGTAAACGCAACTGTATTTAAATTTTACTATATTTGCTTGATAAACTGCGTGTAACTATGGAAGTAATAAAATTTAAGCTTCGCGAACTTTTTATAAGTACATTTGAAATTAAATAATGAAGCTTTTTCAGCAACTAAATTAATGTAGTCATTAGTTTGATTTTCGTTGTTCGCCAAAAATGCTCAAAGATTTCACTACGAAACGGGCTTCATTAATCACTGTCATTTCCGGTCCATACTCGCACAAATTTCAGAGATTTCACTTCCGGACGATCGCATACCACCCTTCGTTTTCCATATTTTTGGTGGAGTCGCGTCAGTTATTTGCGTTTCGCTTTTGTCGACGATAATCTCTGTGAATAGATGACAAGTGTGAATTATTTATTGAAAAGCTGAGCGAATACAGGGTGTGTCGAATTTAATTTTTACATCTGAAGATACAGTTGATAAATTTTTTTCTATTTTTTTTCTATTGAATCATTTGTGAATTTTTTTTCTACTAGCGATGCGGAAAGATCCACTTTTCCGCACTAGTGCAGAAAGAGAATAATTTTTTCAATATTTTTTATTTCCCTGGTAAAAGCCTTATCAAATGGATGTCAAATAATTATAGTTGTTGATATGTTTCATTATGTTAACTTTTGGGTTTTTCTCCGGATACTAGTAGAAAAAATAGTGTACCTAACACGTGCGTAAAGTGACTTTTCCGCGTTACTTAAGTAAACTACTATATTATGATATTGATCAATAATTGAGTATTTCACAGCAGAATAAAATTGTTTTTGTCTGGAAATCCAGACTTATTGTATAACTAGAAATTGAATAGAAACTAAATCATACCAGTCATCATTATACCAATTAGATGCTTCATGTTTCATCCACATGAAACCTGAAATTCATAAGTGGTAATTTCCTGGCACATGACAGCTATCATCTACCGCAATACGAATGTATCCACTTCCATTTCCAGTAAATATTGACATTTCCCTGAAACATAGCAAAAAAATTGTGTCAAATCAATCAATTCCTTTCCAAATCGCAACACTTCTTTTCACGGATGACATTTTTGACAAAATCACGAGGCTCAAAAAAATCAAAACAAAAATACCCAAAGGTATAGTAGTGTTGTGCGTTACATGGCTAACAATAACTTTATGAAATTTGGTATATACCTACAGCAAATTGAAGGGATTACAAAGTTAATAATAAAGTTTCAATCCCAAAAAATATTAATATGAGCTGTCTCGCGATACCCTCACATTTCATATTGCCATATCGAGAGAGATTAATTATATCCTAAAAGTCAGTTCAATCGTATGGATTGATCTTAGCCATTTTAGAGATTTACACGAAACACAGATAAGTAATACGTGGTGTTTAATGTATGTCTAAAGCCGCGCGATTCTTTTCAGACACTAGTAGCCGGTCACAAAGTATCTCGACTGAAAGCGCTCTTAGAGCTGTGACTTGTTTACAAAAGTATGGGACAACCTGTGTTGAAAATATAAACTGCATCTGGTCGTCTCTAAACTGATTCTTCCAAATATAAAGACAACTCATACACTCCATAATATTAACTCATCCATTTTGTATTATTTCTATTAAACATAAAAAGTTCTGTATCTGTAGGGTAGGGAGGTAGAGTGTAGGCTCAATATGTGAACCATTGTACATCCTTCCTAGGAGTTATCCTCCTAGCTCATCATTCTCAGGAAATTGGACAGGTCACTAGGAGATATCTCCTTTATATCAGCAGGTGTAGGCCAAGACTCACCGAACACACCCTCTCTTATTGACGATAACTCCGGGCAATCACATAAGACATGCCTGACAGCATGAAAAGTTACAAATACTGTTTGCAAATTTATCCCCAATGTTTGTTTCACTCTGTATAAACGCGTTATTCCAGTTGGCTGTTGATTTCATTCTCGATCGTTTTAAATAATTCCATTATACAGACTTCCATGATTCCTTTTAGATTTCACCAGTGGAAATATCAGTAATAAAAGACAGCTTTAACAGCGATTATTAAACGAGAATCAGCCTCGATATATTATGTTGACGTAGGAAATATATTTCAATTTTTCTAAGACATATTCGTTGTTTACCAGAGATTGGTTTTCGTCAGAAAAATTAAGAAGTAATTTCTATCACGAACAAAGTAACGGTTCAAGTTTCAGATTCCGAAATATAATATATTATGTTACATCATAGAGGAAGTTTATCAATTATATTGATGATAAAAAAAAGTATACAAAACTGGAAAATTTGATGAAAATTGTCATAAATAAAAAAAAACTGAAAACTACTGTAATAACAAATTTGAAAATTGGTTGGAAGCAACAGTTTTAAAAACTTCCTTCAAAAATGTTATTCAAGAATGTCTGAATAAGAATATTAGAAATAATAATTTGTTTACCAAGGCAGATTTGCTCCGAAAGTGCAAGAAGTAACGAAGTTAGGCCTGTAGTAATAAATCTCAATGAAGAAAGTGAGAATGATTCAAGTGACCACGAATATTCTGAAACAAAATAGACTATTAGGTATTGAATTTTGAATCCTAACGGTTTCTGACAATGGCTGCAACACACCTCTTACGATATTACTTTCTAATCCAAAAGTGGTAAACTAAGAGCGGCCTGACTATAAGGGGATAACTGGGTGGGTGGAATAAATAATATATGGAGTACAGAAGAAGAAGCTGTAGGATTCCACTACGTTCCAGATTAAACATATATTATTCGAATAAAAAGAAATCTGAGACGAAGAAAGTAGAAAACATCTTGAAAAATTTAAATTGGAGATATTTATAGTTAATAATAAGTTGAAAATTTTTCGGATACATCCCACTATAGCTTCTATAGCCGGGGGATTAGAAATTAAATGAAGAAATTAAAATGTTAATTTCAGTTTTGCTTGGAGCAGCCTTTACTTTTTAGGTATATTTTAGACTCTGTTTTTTCCAGCAAGGTTAGATGAAAAGTCGGACCTAGAGTTATCCCAGATAGTCAATTGAAGATGTCCTAAATGTTTTTTAAAAATATTCTTGGGAGATGTCCTAGCGGCTTCTTAGCGGATGTGTGCAACTTAGGTAAAAAGATGTGGTAGTGAATGGAATGGTTTTTTTTCTTGAAAAAAAAAACAAAATGTGCTTATAATTTTGGAAAAATTGACAGTTTATTTTTTTTTTTTTTTTTTTTTTTTTTTTTTTTTTTTTTTGTGACCTGTTTATTCTTTTGTAAATGCAAAGTCGGTAAAGAGAGCTACCTATATAAATACTTCTGCTTAAAGTGACGGTTGGGAATCGGAAGTAGCTAATAAAATGTCGAGCTTGAAGGAGACTTTGCGATATAAATTTAAATTGCAAGTCTCTATCTTCTTGGACAATAGAGTTGCCACCTGAGCAATATGCCTGAATGAGACTCTTCTTAAGGGTGGCTCAATTTCATACTAGTGCTGCACTGGGTACGCCAGAAGATTGACAGACTATAAGAAACTTTAGGGCGCCTCTACCTTTTTGATGTCGATGAAAGAACAAAATTGAATTGAATTTGGATCAAAAGAACTGGAATTAAGGTGAAAAAGGTAGAAAGAACTTGTAATATTAGATTAAAAGTAAGGAAAATGTTAAAAATAGTTAAAAACTTATTCTAGCCCCGACACGATCCCTTACAGAGTGAAGTCGGAATTAAATTCAAAGAAAAGATGGAATATCAATTTTATTCTGTTAATCATGGAAAGGAATAAATTGGATCTGGTGCTAATCTTAATGTATTTCCTCTGGGAAAAGTGGGCAGCGAAGTGAACTTGGTGAACCCAGTGATGTTTTCGAGGTATTCTTGAGGTATCTTAAGGGTGTATCCAAGATTGATTTGAAGTATCCTAGTGATATTCTTGAGGGTGATATTCCAGCAATATTATCGAGCAATCCTAGCATGAAAGGTAACCTAGTGGCTGTGCTTACCACAGCAATTTAAGTAAAAAAAAAGCAGTTAAAAGGAAGGTTAGGACTTTCCTCAAAGACAGCCAAAAAGGGGAAGTTGAAAATTCAAGCGGATAGTTGTCTTATTGTCAGGGCTGGACATTGGAAGTGGCTGATTGAAAGAAAAGCGGGAATTGAAGAAAAATTTGAGATATAAATTCAAAAATCATGACAGGTCAATGTCGAAACATGTTACAATGTCCACATTGTTCATGTTGGCATCTGATAACACGCTTGTTTACTCTCAACCAGAAGATATATTTGGTTTAGTGATACTACAATATAACAACTTTAAAGAGTGATGATAATCAAAAAAATAATAAATCATCATTGTTACGATTGTCTATTACGACCGTATTCCTATGGTCAAACAAAATTCCATGATTATTTCGCACAAAACGAAATCAACATGTATGAGCAAACAGAAAAGAAAAAGTAGATTCTGTTTGTCGCTAACGATGAGAAATGGGGCTGATTAGGTTTGTTTGTTTTGTTTGATAGTAGAACGTGTTCAAGATCTGGGTCGACTTTGGCCATGTCCTTCCAGTCTGACGCTTTTGTCAACTCACTAAATTCAATTTGGACAAGTGTGACTAACACACGTACGCTAACTTCATCATGTCAGGGCGGTCCTTACTGAACTACTGTTTTCTGTTACCTACTATAGATAATATTCTAATACGGTTTTTTTCCTTTTTGACGCAAAATTCTGCTAATAAAAAATTGATTGTCAATTTCTATGATGGAAAAACTAAAACCAATTATTATAACAATCCATAAGCAAACAGGAGGAAGAGCAAACGATTATATATAGTGAACTCAAATTTAAAATATTGACTAGTTTTCGGTTATTTGGGGTTATTTCAGTCCAAAATTCAATGCAAAATCTTTTATTCACGAAAAACCGGGCTTTCGTGCCGTTTTGACATTTTTCCAGTGTAAGATATTATAATATAATAATTTTTTATATACCTATAGTCAATATTTTTTTAAACTTTGCATATTCTTTATGTCGTTTTGTCGATAAAATTGTAAAATTTTTTTTGAAAATTAAGCTTATCTCCCTCTATTCCCAACTTAAAGTTTAAAACATTTTAATCCTGTACACCAATGTTCTAGTAACAACAAATATTTCCCTGAGGCATTCAAGAAGACACTGTCTACGTTAAGTTTTTCCAGTACCCTTTTCCCATTTTGTGACGAACAGTGGCACCTGGCCCGTATACTGAATGTAAATTATTATCAGCGATTCCAGTCAGGTTTTGGAGCTCTTGACGAATTCATTGAATTTTCATGTCGCCTCTAATGCTCACCTAGCGAATATTGAATTCAAATTTTAAATCGTTTTTGATGCTTATTTATGGGACAATAAAAAATGGGCCAATTTCAGTACTTTCGTAGAATCAGTAATGTGGATTCACCTTGAACATTTTTCCGGTGAAATAGTTGTATGCATATTTGTCAATTAGCCTGACTTATTCACTTCAATCCAAAACAGAGAACATTTTTTTGGAGTTTGAAATGAAATTCACCCACAACAGGAAAGCCTAAGGTCAGTTAACAATCACAATACTAGAACATTGCTAAGACAACTTGAAAATTGCCAATTGCCTCAAATTAAAGCCAAGAAACTCTGAAACTCTAAAGTAAAGTAAAGTGAAGGGTAAAGTAGAATAAATAATAAAGTGAGTAAAGAGTAAAGTGAAGAGTGAAGTAAGTAAAGAGTAAAGTGAAGTAAATAGTAAAGTGAAGCAAAGTTTGAAGTGAGTAAAGAGTAAACTGAAGAGTAAAGTTGAGAGAAGAGTGAAGTAAAGTAAAGGGTAGATTAAAGTAAAGTGAGAAGTAAAGTAAATAATAAAGTAAGTAAAGAGTAAAGTGAAGTAAAGAGTGAAGTGAGGTAAATGGTAACATAAGTGAAAAGTAAAGTGAAGCAAAGAGTGAAGTGACTAAAGAGTAAAGTAAAGTAGAGTAAAGTAAAGAGTGAAGTGAAGTAAAGTAATGTAAAATAAAGAGTAATGTAAACTGAAGAGTAAAGTGTGAAGTGAAGTAACGTAAAGTTTATTTAAGAGTAAAGTAACGTAAAATTAAGTTAATACTAGAGTAAAGTAAAATTAAGAGTAAAGTTAAAATTCAAGTAAAGAGTAGAGTAAAATCAATGGCTATCCGGGATTTTAACGAAAATTTGGAATAATGATGTTAAATCGTGGTAATGTTTTTGTGTATCTTGTTTATTTTAGTTTAATTATCAATCTTGTTTTTAAAGTCAGTTTACTTTCAATTAGGATGATTTTATAATTATACTTATCAAACTAAGGCAAAATGTTTCTTTACCTATTCGCCAAGATGGTGCAAAAAGTAAATGCTTCTGGAGAAAGATAAGAAAATTTCCTTTGTCAAAAAATAAATATAAAAACCCTCCCAATTCGTAACACAGAGAATTAATTCTCAAAGTTCCGCGGAGCACAGGGATTCTTTATCAGATTAGAAAAGTTCGGTTTGAATGCATTTGTAAAACAGAACAACCTCCAAATTTTTAGTGCTCCTACAAAGTTAAAGCAGAACAATCAGAACAACCACCTCAATTTTTCGTCCAACTGGTTCCCAATTTTTAAAATGCGCGTCTCACATCTGAATGATTGTATTAATATGAAATCCAACGCCCTATATATGTTTCCTCGTATATCCACTCAACATATCAATATCGCTATCGATTGCAACTTGATTACAGAAGTGTCTAATGCAATGGATAAAACCGAGTTTTCAATAAATGTCAAATTCATTGTCATTGAAGAAATATGATGGATCACTTGTATGGAATATTCCGTAAAATGAAGCCTGTTCAGAAATTCAATTTGGAAAATTCCCTTGGTAATGTATCACATATCGTTCATAGGAAAGTTATACTACTTTTTGAAGAAAGCGGATCTTATAATATTCCTTTGACGTCTCTATTGAGAATTGAAGTGAGTTCTTTGTAGTTTGAAATAGTTCATTTTCACCAGACTACGGCGGAGCAAAATGAATATTTCTTCGCACAAATCATGTATAAATTACACAAATCAACATCCAAGAGCTACTGCATTGATAATAATTTATCGATATTAAATTCCCAAGTGGGTAATCACATTTTTCATCCATGAAAATTGCGCGACAGACATCCCATTAAAACATTTAATGACTAAAACGGACTTTATGATCGTTGAAATACTATTTTATCACATTTTGGCCCTTCAAGGGCATCCAGAGATACGACGATAAATATATTTAGGTAGATCACCCCTTCAAGTTGGCTATAAGGTTCAATCAAAGAGCTGCCATTAATGGATAGAACGATTTTCTGGCTAAGTGCTCTTTAAATATTGTTCGTCACTTAACGAAAAACGCCATAAAAGGTTTCTTTTTTGTTTATTTTAGGCAGAACAGTATTTTGAATAGATATTGAATGAACACACCGAAAAAAATAGAATGTTGAGATAATATTTTGAAAAGTGACTCAAATACTTTTGAACGTTAGATACAAGGAATCATTTTTTGTCAATTGAACGTTGAATTATGAGCATTGTTGAACGGAATTAACCAACAAAATTGGTGTGATTGATTGGCTCAGCCCCTAGTGTCTTTGTGCTGTTTATGCGAAGAGACCAGTGGCCTATATCAGGCCCAACAGTATTTTTACTGGGTCCTCCCTTGAATGTTAGTCATACGTAATATAACAAGTGATAGATTATCATCGATGATATTTTCGAGTGAGACCGAGCTGCAAATTTAACGAGTCCGAAGGACGAGTTAAATGTGCTGCTTCGGTTTTACGAGATATATCTTCGATTATTAATCATATCACGAGCTTATATTTAATGAGAGAATATAATGAATTTATAGTTACGTGAACTGTCAATATGAAAAATTACCCTATCTTAACTCCCCAACCTACCGAACATGCCAATATTGCGTTTAAAAAAAAGTGTTTTTTCATAAATTGATACATCCTTTCACTGTTTTATAATATAAGACGAAATTAGTAGTTTATGTAACAAGTCCCGAAAGTGGTCTTTTACTGGACGAGTGGGTAAATTGCAACACTGCGAGTCCTGCAAGACAGTGAGTCCTGTAAGACAGTGATACCTGCAAGACTACGAGTCCTGCAAGATTGCGAGTCCTGGAAACCTGCGAATCTTCAAGTCTGCGAGTCCAGTAAAAGCTCTTTTGGGACGTATTACGTACAATATTTTTTTTAAATGGACATTTATCTGGTATAATTCCATCTTCCGCATTAATTCACAATCAAATGCATCATTTTGATTATCCATTTTATAATAAATGTTACGTTTTCAACTAAACGTCAAAATATGTCAAGTTATTTTATAGTTTTAAATAATGCAAAAGTCTGCGAGTCCAAAAAAAAACATTTTCGGGCGAGTTGCGTACTTTTTTTCCACAATCCTGTGGAATAACAAATCATTGAGACGTCACATTTCTTTATTATAAATTTTAATTCTCATTTGAATTGAATAGAACAGAAAATACTACATATTAACAAAAGCATTCTAATTCTTATTTATATTAATATTTATATTAAAATTCGAGCAATTGCTAATATTGAACGGATTCCCGAACGGTTGCCGTAAAAAAAGCTTTTACAGGACTATCACAATAATTTTCTGACAAAATGAGATTTTCTGACCTAAAAATAAACCGAGTACTAATATCTGGTCGGTTCTAGAAAAACAATGTTAAATGATTCCGGATCGTGACAACTTGTGAAAAATACATATTTATATTTAGTGTGAAGAAAATTTATGATGCCGACTGAGACAAGACGCGCTCCAGTCCCAGTTTGAATAATGAAGGCTTGTTTTTGCGATTTGTGATTTGACTATCCAAACAAGCGATTGTGTATCAAAGATTTATCTTCCAGGAAGCAACTTTTCACACCGATTTTCATAATTGGAACATTCTGACAGATATTAATAACGGAAAATAAAAAGTTTCATCTTAGTGTCTCGTGTTATAATAAATAAGCATATTTACATAACATTTAAAGTTAAAACTAGTAAACCAAAGCTTTATTTGACTTCAAACCTCCTAATAATTAATATAAAAGAAGAAATGGCATTTAGGTTTCTTTAAAAGGACTAAAAATGGCGTCGATTTTAATGTTTATGTTTGTCAAGATAACAAAACGCTGTAGTAAAATGAATGAATGCGATTATGAAATAAATAGAGTTTAATGGAGTTTTGCTTTTTGAATGAACATAGAAAATGAATCTTTATACTCTCGGATAGTCAGGTAGTACTAAAATCTTTAGCATGCCTCCAGATCAGATCTGGTCTGGTCTGGTTTAGAAGTGCCTTCGAAAACTATGACAAACCACAATAAAGTAATACTTGAATGGGTACCAGGACACAAGGGTATCGTAGGAAATTGAACAACAAAGCTAGGCATAAACTGTGACACGTGGCACATCTCAGTAAACTCAAACTAAACATCAGACCTACTTATAACACTTGTCAAATCAGGAACCCAGTGAAAGCCTTGTCAAAAAAGTCGATGACTAACGAAATATCAAGCCAGTGAAGTATATGAATTACTCACTGGTCTTTATACACTAAATCTTCACGCAGAACTGGAGGGCAAACAGAACGGTGAACTGGGCGTTTGTGCATGATGTTCCCATAATTTTGTTCAGTGGTTTGAGATAGAAAAAGTGTAGCAGCAGCTTCTACATCAATAATACACACTTCAGGTACTCTCAGCATCTGAAGTGATTACACTTTTATGAAAAATAATTAACAAACACCTTCCCTTTCCTATCCGGGATGTGGATGGAAGTTCTTTATGATTTTTTTTTACCTGCTTTTCAAATTTCGGATCAGCGATACATTGCTGAGATTAACATTAACCAAATAGCCACATATGTCCCTATTCCTACCGCAACCGTCGAAGCTTGAAATTAAATTCATTCAGATCAAACCCTTAAAAGTAGGGAAGAACAGGTTAGATAAATCCCAAAATTTCCACTTTAAATCATTTCCATACAAAAAAATAATATTAATTAATTGATAAACATTAATGTTTCACTTGGTAGTTGATTAGATCTTACCGTACACATTCTAGAAGCAATTTCGGTACATGACCGTTTACTCCTATAAAATTTCCATTTACTTTTCACGGTATATATATACAGAATACACACACTATTGCAATTCCCTATCGTCCCTCAGAATCTTCGATTGCGATGAGATGTTTGAAATTTTCCAATAAGTTTTTTTATAAGGATGTGTCTCACATATCAGCACTTCTTTTTGATTGTTGGATTTGGCGTTTACATCAGCAGGGACAGTGTGTTCCAAAGTAATTATATTTATTTGTATCGCATATTGAAAAGGACTCAAAATGAATAAATATTTCGTCAAGTTTGAGCTCAACTCTGTAAAATCCGATAAACTTGTTGAAGGATTATGTTACTCCAACACTCTATGTACTTTCTGAAGTCAGTAAGAAAATCTTATTGTAAATATTATAAAAGTAATGGCAAGGAAGACAACATTGACCTTAATCTTTCACATTTCCTGAAAAACTCAAATTTGAAAGTGTACAAAAGTACTTTTAAAATATTCAAGTAACTTCCGCTGAGCATCAGCTTTCTAGATATCTCGACTTTTGTTTATTATTATAGCTAGCGGAATTTTCATGAAAAATACTTGAATGCTTAGTAAAATAAATGGAGTGATGTTGAATGTCTGGCATTTTGCATAACATATGGCAGCCATAACGGTAATGCGCTCGTTTCACAGACCAGCGCGTGTCGCTAATAGCACCCTCTAGCGCAAGACTCAACCACTACAGATAACCATAAATTTTAAGTGTAAACGTAATCGCTGCTCACAAACGCCGATATTGCTGGCCCATGTCCAATATAAGCTTTTTTCAGGTAGTTTGATATTATGGCTCAATAATAATAGTATTATTATTAAATGAACAATTTATGATTCACGCTGAGTGATTTTGCCCTGAGTGAATATTAGCTATAAATTGGGAGTAGAATACTATACTTTGTCCACGACTTTTGATTCGTTCGTAACAATTTGGTATTACTCACCTCAAAATTAATAGATTTCTGCACTAGGTTGTGGTAGGTCCATAAATAATTTGACACATATAGAGATGGGCGATACTGTGTAAAGTATCAATACCACAACGTACCGTTATAAAAATATTGTTCCAAAATAGTTAATAATCAAAAATATCGTTTTGAAAAGTATCAATACTAAAAATTTCGGTATTTTATCGATACGGTAAATTTCAGAAACAAATTTCTTGAACAAAATACACAGATTTAATACTCAGTTCATTTCATATTAAACCCCCAACTCTAGTCAGTGTATTATGAACCATAATTCACGGGTACCATATACCTTTTGTAAGGAGGTGCAATATTGACTTATTATTAGGTGGTCGTGGACAAATGATGTTATTATTATAATACATGGTTTGGTGTATAGTAGTATATTATACATTCAATTTTCAACGCAACATAATTTGTTTAATTTATTAATTGTTGCTTTGTTTTCAGGTAAGAACAGCGGAACTTTCTTCATGTGGGTATTGGTAAGAATTTTTTCCATAATATTTCTTTAGTGGTTTAAATGTTTATTAAAGTTCCATCGGGATTATCCTCAAATTCAAACTGCTGACGAAATCAATCAACCAAAATCACGTGTCTTGGCTGTAAGGGATTCGGCAGCTGAAAGGGGAAGCGTTTGTCGTTAGTGTGGTGAAAATGAACACTACATTGACAGTTGACAATTGTCTTATAGTGAGGGTTGAACTGGAAGTCACTAATGAGACGTCAAGTGGGATTTGAAGAAGTATTTGAAATATTAATTGACATCCAATGGGTTTTCCACTTCCATTCGCTAAGTCCATATTGATTGATTTATTGAGATAATATCTGAAGTTTCCAGTCCTCGGCAACTAAACCTTAGGATCTTTGTGCTGTTGGTTATACCGTATGAATGAAGAGACTAGTTTCCATCATCAGTATTGTCTTTTCATAATATCATTCATGGATAAATCTCCAGGAATTTGTCCTTCAAATTCAAAGATAATATGTTCTGCTGTTTCTTCTTCCTCTAGTGGAACGTGTCATATTCTATTTAGTTTTCATTGTCTATTGGTTAGACTTATATTAGGAATAGGTTCTTAAAATTATTTAAAATGCCATATTGTCTTGTAGTTGAGTGTGGGCGAGCGATAATGCATCTTTTTTAAATTTCCGGTAATTTCAACCCAAGCAAGGTGACTATTTAATTGATAATTAAAAGCACGTGGCTATCAATGACGTACTGACGCTAGCCAATCAGCAAAAATGATATACTTTGCTCCACTCTTCTTATAAGTAATCTGCATGCCAAAAGATTGATGCGCCATCTCACGCATAGGAGCCTAATTATAATTCTGCCTTTGTTATACCAGATATTGTTTCTCCAAAACAGTAATTTTCCCTGTCATTGTTATTGTTATCAACCAAATAATAAATATTATGGCTAAATCGTCATGCGCCGATTGTACACTGGTTCCCCATCTTGCTAACTATACTTATCGTTTGCATACATGTATGACTGTGTTCTCTACTACACTACACTGAAAACCTTTTTAGTCTAATGGCTTTGGTTGTTTGGTTAAATAGATATTAGTGGGCACTATCTAACATCAAGAACACTCAAGAAACCAGCCGAAATTACACACACAGACAAAAGTTTCAAACAAAATTAAGAAATAACAGCAGGTATAATCCATTCCAAGATGTTTGGTTTTAACTTGAGAGGGCTTTTGTTCCTCTTGATTTTCAAACACTCTGTTTAGATTGTAGACATTGTTGGAAATGTATTATTTCACACGTGCAACTATATAACGAAATTGGATTTTCGACAGGCCATCAGTAAACCAATATAAATACATATAATTGCATTATAATTTAGGCGGTCATTATTTATAATTAACAACGTCGGATGTATTGCACTGATGTATCGACCATAGCACATTACCATGTCTAACTAATTTAGGATTAACAGATAATATATAAATTAATTCAGCGTACAACGTTACGACTAAAGCATAACAGATATTATGATTATTTATTGGCTTTATTTTACTATGTTTAGGTCATCAGGAATGTTCATGATTTATCTATTTAATTTTGTAAAACTAGATTCTAGTTATCTGTTTATGTAAGTTATTAAGCCGGTCGGTTAAACCAGAACAATGTAATAATTATTATTCGGTTAAATTAAAATTAGTAACAATGAATGGTAAAATACTGAAAGCATAGAACTATTGTTTTAGTATTATGCCAATTGTATTATGTTTATTCATTCACTATCCACAATTAATTCAATTTTGAGTGTTTTTTCCTCTAATATTTTTCCAACCATTGCTATTTTCAAAAAAATCTTGGGATGTTTCAGGCAAAATGGTATCTTGACTTTGTTTATGCCCATTGTAAGATAAGCTATTTTATTTTCTGTATGTTTTCCTACCCGTTAAAAACATTGTTTTTAATAGATGAGGCTTTTACTTCATGTAGATTCATACTGAATGATTATATAAAACAAACAGCATTTCTTTACTCTGCCTTCGAGTGCGACTTTGACCTCCTTGGGGAGGTACGCTGCATTCAAGGGTAAACTCAAACCGATCGTGGACTCTCACACCACTTTAATTTAAACTGTATGAATAATAATAATAATAATATAAAACAATTTAATTAGTTAAAATCTACATAATAGGTATTTAAACTTTAAAATTGTGACGCGTTTCGCTAACACAGTAGCTTTATCAAACGAATGGAGGTATAATGAGAAATTTTCAATTTTTACAGTGCCTTAATACTAAACTTTTCGGATATCAACAATAAAATTATGATCTATTTGAATGGAAATAAAATAAAAAAAGGACAAAATGTGTCTAAATATGAGGGGACTACCGAGATAGGCTTTTAACAGTTCCATTAAATTTTTGGAATTTTGCATTTAGAACCTAAATCCTTCAAATCAAATCTTTTAGAATAATATTTAGATAATCTTCTTAACGATCAAATATATATCAACAATTCTCCTTTATTAAACCTTTTTACCTAAAAATGTTCCTGTAGGATTGTTGTGAATGAGTTTCCAGGTGAACTTGTTAAATACTTTAATTAATCCCATATTTAGTCACATTTTTTTCCTTTTTTATTTTATTTCCATGTAAATAGATCATAATTTTATTGTTGATATCCCTAAAATTTAGTATTAAGACTCTGTATAAATTGAAAATGTCTCATTATACTGCACAAGTTTAAATATTATGTAGACTCTAACAAATTAAATTGTTTTATTACATCAAAAATTTTTTTTTGGTAATGGCTCATTATTATTTATTTCATATGTATGTGATGGTAGATTGCCTGAATTCTCTATCTTCTCATCGTCTCGTCTTGTCAGACCATTATCATATACGAAGTCGTTATCTTATTGATCTCTAAATTTGTTACTTCAATCTTCTCTATGGAATCTTATCCGTTGAAGACGACGACACTGACTACAACTTAGTAGTTCGTTCGGACTTCAATTGAAGACAATGGTGTTCGGTAGTGTTCATCAGTTTCAGTATGGTGTTTAAAGAAGAAGCATTGTTATGGCTGTTATTACGGCGAAGGCAGTGGAGGCGTTGGAATAGAGTGTATTGGATTCATCCGATTATAGAAAACAAAGATGAGAGTCAATTTCAGTTATTATACTATTCACTGAGAATATTCACTAAGATAGACCCAAATACATGGTAACTTACGAATCTACTCGATAAATAGTTCCGTATCAAACTATTCTTCATTTGCCATCTCCAGATTTCGATGTTCGTACTAAATATTATTGAAAAACAAACTTCAAGATAAATAGCGAGACGCTTCGACGTCTATGATTATACTAGAGTTAACTAGAAACTAGGAGTGGTCATTTGTCGCATTGCGAAGGCGATCGTATCCAAGATCAACTTCAAGAAGTCGTTCGTCTGAGTACTGTTCTAATTCTATTGCATTCTTAATCACAACCTCCGTCCGCATTTAAGTATGAAGTTGTCGTGACGCGTCGCTGCGGTCGGTCTGAGCTTAGTCATACGTTCAGCTTAAGTTCGTTTTTCCCCAAATTTTTCTTTGTTCTTCACTCGCCTATGCTAGTTCACGTGATTCGGGCTATGTAGCGATCATCTCGGATATGTCACTTTAGATGCTAATCTCCATTTGTTTTGCTGCTTCTTCTATTACCATAATTTTTGCTTGTGCAGCATTGCATTTTGGGGTTTGGAACCATTGGAAGCATCTAGTTCGAGTAAAACAATCAAATATACTCCTGGAAACTACAACCAAATGTAAAAAAATAAATGTCTCAGCTACAGTAGGACTGAAAGCTTAGTTTAGGTATTTTGACGACACCAAATTATATACCAATACGACCAACTACACGCAACTAAAGCGATAGGAGGAGCTGGGATTGGAGTGTTCGGGCCAGGAACCAAACAATCCGAAAGCTTGGGGAAAACCCCAAGTATCTTTCAAGCGGATACAGGATAAAGAATACAGAGGGCAAAGGATTATCATAATTACAGATAGTCAAGCAGCCATTAAAGCACTGAGCTCTTGTGTAATCAGTTCCAAAATGGTGTGGGAATTCCTAGACAAACTAAATGAACTAGGCGAGAACAATATAGTTACCTTACTATGGATTCCAGGACACACTGGAATAGAAGGAAATGAAATAGCAGATGAACTAGCAAAGAGGAGGTCTGAATTACATTTCTGGGGGCCTTAACCCTTTTGCGAAATCAGCCCCTATGTAATATTGGAAAAAATAGGTGAAGCCGAAAGAAAGAGAAGATCTGACCATTGGAAAGATCTAGTAGGGCTTAGACCTTAGACAATCAAATATTCTTCTGGGTGACCTGTTGAGATCAAATGAATGCATAGATAAAAGTAAAACTGCACTAATAGTTTTAACAGGGATCCTAACGGGACATTGTCGCCTGAATGGGCACCTGAAAAAGCTCAAAATAGTGGAGGAAAAAAATGCAGATATTGTGGTATGGAAGAAGAAACCTCCAACTGCACAGCACTCCAGAATCCCAGAGCACAGTGCCTGGGAGATTACTGGATAGAAGAGGAACATCTACCTAAGCTGAAGCCAGCAGATGTCCTGAAATTCCTCCAGGAAATAGAACTAAAGGAGCTACTAGTTTCAGAGACTCTCCTCAGAAACTAAGTAGAAGTAAGGGGGCACAATAGATCTTCCAGGTCTCAGTGCATGTTACCCCAAAAATGTATACATATATACAGACAACTAACGCTGATTTAAACCTAGTGTCAGAATAGGTAGTTATCTGGTCTTTACTCCTGAATGCAGTGCTTCATCTTTGTATTAATAATTCAGGGAATGTACTTCACAGTATAAATTTAGATACTGTCTCTTAGCAGAAGAGACCCTTTATCGTGGGATTCTGTAGTGAAGCTTAAAGTTCACTTTATCTTTCACCTAAGACATTTTTTTAAATTTAACCTCAAAATTTTGTGAAAATTTTCAATACCTATGTAACAGATTCTTATCAAAAGAGCAGAGGCACTTGGAACACTGCAAAATTTTGAAAATAAAACTTGTTTTGATTTGCCCTTATCTTGGACGTATCTGTCATATTTTCTGCTAAATGATAAATATCATCCCAAAATGTTTTTGTAATTTTATTCAATTTTCCCAAGCTTAAATCGATTAAAACTCACTTATTCCGGCTCTCGACTGACATGTATTATAAGGAAGGAAATAAAAGATCGTAAGATATAACGTGTAAAGTTGCAGGTATATTCCCCGAACGCGTTACAAATTTAGCGAAGGCATACAACTCAAACTAGAAGCGTAAAATGAAATTGCCCGAGTGATTAATCGAGGCAATAGCTCTGAGGACAAGTATATCCCGGAAAGCTGCTTCAATCATTGTGACAAATAACAGTCTCGACTCGACGCTCTCATGGCCGTCGAGTGCCAACACTACTGCTGGGGTCTTCACAATCCCAAACAACGATATATGTAATGAAAATATTCATGTTATTGAGTGGACCAAAAACAACATTCTTTCCCTTCCTATTTATTTTGAATTAGGACTCAACTTCACCAGTATCTAGTTTTATAACCCACAAGGAATTTTACAAAACTTAAGATTGACGTGAAAATTGGATAAATTGCTAATAATATTCTCCGCATATTCTCTACCACTATTTTTAATATTTCTGTCTATAAAAATAGCCCTGTATGCATTTTTACCAAGCAAACATATAAATCGTGTGAATGCATTGAAAGGACTCTTTGTTAAAATAACAGCGAGTACTTGTTTGGAAAGTTCTATTTCTTTTTATAGCGTCATAAAGCTCGAGTTGATATCTTGTCCGCCGTCCAAGAATATGAAGCAGAAAGTAAGGGTCGTGAAACACGACGGAGTCAAGAAGAAACCCGGACAATAGGGTGTTCAACTACCAATTTTGATCCCATAATTTTTTTAGGTAAATGAATAAATGACAAATGGGTTGTTCAAAATAATAATTATTTTGAGATTGAAAGAATTAAATGAAAAATCAAAATGTTTTGTAATAGGATTAATCCAGTCAAGGAGATTAATTGGTGACATTGAATTGTTAGGAGGGTGTGTCAAATTCGATAATTCAACTTTGGAAGTGTGGACCTTAGAAGGAATTGGATGATCACTCCATTGTGGGAGAATAAAAAGATACCAAAATAAATGTATAGTGTATTCCACAAAGTAAGAGTAGGTACAATCAGTAAATTCAATATGAAAGTTTTGATTCAGCTTACATCTGAAAACATTTTCACCCCTAATTAACCAATTATCAAAATCTCTCCCCTTCTCGACAGAATAAATTGAAAGATAATTTTAGTATTCGGTTTCTATGGAAGGGACTTCGCCTTGATGTTTTCGTTAACTTGAAATTATACTACCAAAGGAAAACAACTGTCTACTTCACAAACACCTTGAGGCTCAGGTAACAAGAAGTTGAAGTTTAAGTCGTGTTTGGAAGTTGCGTGCTTTGGAAGGACGCCTGTCCAAACTAGATTGGAATTATTTATAAATTGCGTTCAATCACTGTGCTGGAAGCTTCACGTATCAGCTACAATGTATCGCGTGCAGAATTTTACAAAGTCGATGAATGAAAACACAACACTTTCTAAGGAAAGATTATTTGCTAATTGAGGGCAGTGATTCTTCACTGTAGGTGGTACGAGGAAGGAGATTAATTTACATTCAATCTGTGTGTTACTAAACGTCACTTAACTTTTTGAAATAAAAATAGCTTATTATAAAATTCTGAAATTGAACAACAATTTTTTAAATATTCTGTATTTTTTGATATTAGGAATTATTCTCTTCATTGAGTTAACTGTATAAACCCTCACTTCGTGGAATCTACTCATCATATGGTTTTAAATGAAACTAACTGTTTCTAAATGACTCCACAATATATTTCATTCAAAACCATATTCTCTTCATAAATACACCTACCTTAGGAGGAGAACAATTCTCATGCAGATGTGAAAAGCATTCCCGGAGGTATTTTAGGTTATCTGTAGGCTTTAACTTAGTTAAATATATCTCTTCTCTTCAATAATCTCCTAGTGTTGTGTCCCAAGTTTCTGAATTGCTGTGCAATCCGCAAGTATGTAGATGGAACATTCTTCTTCCATGCCATAAAACCAGGTCCCCTTCAGGCGACTAGTCCTGATAGAATCCCTGTTGAAGCTTTTAGTGCAGGTTTAGTTTGACTTGGGCATTCATTTGATCTCAACAAGTTGAAGCCACCCAGCAGAATATTTTATTGTATATTATCTCCTGGATCTTCACTATGGTCAGATCTCTTTTTTCAACTTTATCCATTTCCTCCAATATCACAATAGATCAGCTCCAAATGGTTTAGGAACCCAAAAGGGTGTTTCAGTTCCCTTATTTATTAGTTCATCTGCTATTTCATTTCCTTCTATTCCAGTCTGCTCTGGAATCCACAGTAAGACTACAATATTACTCTCGCCTGGTTCACTGAGTTTGCCTAGGTATTTCAACACCATTTTGGTACTGATTGCACCTTCTTTTGGCTCTAAGGTGCCCCAAAACTATGTAACAAACACTCGGCTATAAATAAACTACTGCAGAGGAGAAAGGTGCAGGTTGAATACAATAAAAAACCACTCGTATAATTTTGACAGAAAAAAAACTTCCTTTATTGTAGCAACAGGAAAATGTTGAGAGTTATTGCGATGAGATCCTGTCGTCAAAACGTATTTCAACTCTACCCTTCCATTCTCTAAGAATTAACTTGAATAAACTTAAAGTTAGTATATAAATGCAAATAAAGAGGCTGTAACCCGTATGTTTGGTTAGCAGACTTAATCACAACTCGTGTGCAATACGGGGAACTGACAAATTCTGGTAATTACTAGTAACCGGCATAAGGCGGCAAGCGATAAACTGCTCATTAGTAACTAGGGGATTTCTTTAGATAGAGATGCTTAAAGGGTGGAAAAGGGAATAACGAGTGAGGAAAAGCAGGGCGGCGTTTTTTCTGGGAGGTGCTCTTAAAACCAAATTAGACGCTGATGCGATTTTAATTTTATCATCAATATGACTTATTTAATAATTAGATTAATCTATTTCAATTCCATTTATTGAGTTTAGTGATGGATTATGGGCGATTCAATAAAGTTAAACAAAGTAAAAGTTTATTTTTATAAATGTATACTGTACCGATTTATTAATAATTTACTAATAATACAGTATGCTTCCTGTAATCGTACATTCAAAATAAATGTGAATGCGCCAATAGGTCTGCAGTGCTCCTTGAGTCATATTTCCCGGAGGAATTTTAAGATATCTGCTGGCTTCAACTTCTATTCAGTAATCTCTTTGCCTAGTTCAACAAATAAGTATTTTTTTCCTACAGCTCTCAGTTTTTTTTCACATCTAAAATAAATTACATACAATGATTGATAGCTTTATTCGTTCTATATCAATCATGATGCTTGAAATTCGCATATTCATCCAATATAAGTACGTCTCACAATGCAAATACGTGTCATTTTCATATTTTATGGATAAAAAAGCTGAAAAATTACCTATATTTCAAACAAATGGCAATATTACGAGCTCCAATAAATTCATTCAAACCAATATGTTTTTGTCTTGAAATGTAAACGTGATCTAGAAATGATGTGGAATTCAGACGGTTTTTATAATATTTGTATCAGTTGTATGTACCTATGTATTTTTGGGGTAACATTCACTGTGACCTGAAAGATCTATTGTGCCCCCTTATTTCTACTTAGTTTCTGAGGAAAGTCTCTGAAATTTGTAGCTCTTCAAGTCCCATTTCCCGGAGGAATTTTAGGACATCTGCAGGCTTCATCTTAGGTAAATGTTCCTCTTCTATCCAGTTATCTCCCAGGTACTGTGCTATAGGATTGTGGAGTGCTGTACAGTTGGAAAGTATGTGGATGGAGGTTTTTTCCATGCCACAATATCTGCATTCTTCCTCCACGAATTTGAGCTTTTTCAGGGGCCCATTCAGGCGAAAATGTTCCATTAGAATCCCTGTTAAAACTATTAGCGCAGTTTTGCTTTGACTTATGGATTCATTTGATCTCAACAGGTTTTAGTCGCCCAGGAGAATCTTTGATTGTCTAAACCCTACTAGATTTTTCCAATGGTCAGATCTCCTCTTTTTTTCGGCTTCACCTATTTCTTCCAATATTACGTTGGAGCTGATTCCGCAAAAAGGTTCAGGCACCCAGAAAGGTATTTCAGACCTCCTCTTTGCTAGTTCATCTGCTATTCCATTTCCTTCTTTTCCACTGTGACCTGGAATCAATATTGTTCTCGCCTAGTTCATTTAGTTTGTCTAGGCATTCCCACACCATTTTGGAACTGATTACGCAAGAGCTCAGTGTTTTAATGGTTGCTTGACTATTTGTCATTATGTATCCTCTGTATCCTTTATCAGTTATTGGAACTTGAATTGGTGGAACTAAATAATGAGGAAGTAGCTAACGGAATTTTGAGATATCTCGAAATTGTTTATCGAAATCATTATGTGGGATACAGTATTTTCTTCGCATTGAAATGTACTCAAATATTGATTTGGCAGTTCTTAATTTATTCATACTCCAGTTTTTAGAGTACATATTTTTCAGAACATCTTCTCTGAAATTGTGGTAAAATCAATTTCAAAGTGAAATATGCGAAACAGCTAGTCACTAATTAATCTGGTTAGGAGTATTTCATTTTTGATACTTTCTATCCTCTCCCTAATCATACGTCTTCCATTTAAACATTAATCAGATAATTCTGCTTCAGGAATTTTGGCTGATTATGCTGGATTTAAATTTCTCTTGACGACACTCCATTTTCGTGGGGATTTCCTAAACTTTATTACAAAAAGTGTCCAAGTTTGCGAAAATCAGTCTTCTTCTTAACAAACTCATTCATTGGCGTTCCTAAACTGTTTATACCGATAATGTGGTACACGTGAGTTGATATAACTTCAATATTTCAGACGTGAAGTGGAACTATTTCAAAAATTATTAAATATTTAGTTCATTTTGACAACGTCGTAGCCGGAACGCTATCGAAGCGTAGAAATAAAAAACATGAAGCATTATTGTGGTTTGATTCTCAAAAAATAAGAGAAAAAAGAATAAATAATATGCCACAAGGAACATACAGAAGATATTTAGCTCTCTTTTAATGTACTTTGATATAAACAACCTCTATGGGACAGCAATGACTACGTATTTACCTAAGGGCCGCTTTTATAGGTTGCAGTTATGTGTGACCTTGAGTTAACTTCTATTTTAACCTACGGATGCGTTTATAGGCGGAAGTTAACCCGAAATTGTATACGTTAACTTACTAGGTGGATGAGGTGCCAGATAACTTGAAGATTTGACATTCGAAAGCATAAATATTGATTCCATATTATTGTGTGGTTATAATTGTCCATTCTCTCATTTCTTTCTAGGAGCTTGATGAAATGTATGAGGACATTCAAGATATATTTCAGGTACAGGTACATTATTGTACTTTTCCTCAAGAGAAATAAGAGCTTCTACCTCCAGTTGTGTGAAGTTGAATGATCGGCGGCTTTTTCCGTTTTCCATGTCCAGTAAATTTTTGCAAAAACATAATAATATTTAATACTGACAGTCTCCCAACTGACATCAACTTGACATGGACTTATAAAATCAAGATTTTCCACAAATACAGTTAACTGCATGGTTAACCGATGTGAGTTAACTCTAAGATTTAACAGTAACCTATAAAAGCGACCCTTAAGGGGGTTTTGAATGGATTAATTGTGACTCTTTTCACACTGAAAACATATTAATCGCATTGCCGATTCTTTAACCAGAGAAGCCACTGGACTAAAAATTCTAGGACCCAGTGACATCTACGGTCTAACGACTTCGACAATTGCGGAACTAGCCAAACGTTACACCCATGCTCAATTCTTCAAGAGATGGGATGGAATCAAAGAGAGAAGCTGGCCGAAGAAATATTTGGCGATGACCAGGAAAAACCTACGTTCAACAGTATAGGATATCTGACTGGCCAGTGTTAACTAAGGAAACACCTCCATGGAGCTAGTAGACTCACGTCTATGCAGGAAGATGAAACTGTCAGGCATGTCTTAGGCGAGTATCCGGAGCTATCATCAATAAAAGAGTGTGTGTTCTGTGAGTCTTGGCCTACACCCGCCGATATGTCTCCTAGTGACCGGTCCACCTTCCTGGGATGGACAGGATGGACGATGACCTAGGAGGACAACTCCTTGGGAGGATGTACAATGTGGTCTAAGTGCTGAGAGCCTACACTCACCCTCCCTACTGTACAGATACAGAGAACTCTTGAAATCATAATCAACTTGAAATAACCTTAACAACAACTAAAGCCTTCCACCATACTCATTAAGAAATGAAGGAATGCAAGAATAAGAATGAACTGGCAGGAAACCAGTATTAAAATTGTTAGTGTGAACAACAGCAGCTAGGCAAAACGGGTATTTGAGCCAAAAAACACAGATAAATAAAAGAGAGATAGACATGAAGCAAAATGGTGGGAAAAATATTACCAAGAGAAAGAATAAATCCTGTAAAGAAGCGAAAACATCAACAAAATAAAGAAAAGTATTGGAAAATTTCATATATACAGAATGCGTATATGCATAATTTTTCCAGGAGTCTGTAATTGTAATTTCTATAAATTATGTTCCAAATATATTAAGATAACGATTGCATAGAGAAACCCTCAATGACCACTCGCTGATACGCCTCGGAATATACTGATAGTTTTCTTAGGATAAACGGAGCTGTCACATCCCGAGCTTTTCTGGTTGATTAATGGGGTAGACTTTTGTATAAAAACATGAAAATGTGATTGAGAGGGATCCATTTACTCGGGATTTGCTCTAAGTTTTCCTATAATATTATCGATTTATACTTATCGCAAATCCGACAACGACAATGTTCATAAATTATCAGGATAATATCATTGAGTTTAATCCTTATTGTCTAGTTTAAGAAAAAGTTTTATAGTGTGCTGAATAGCAATTTTTCACAGTAAACATCTATCCACATTCCTTGATTATTTGAGTAGAAAATAATTGGGAAAACATGAAATTATTATTTTGAGAATATAATTCATATGTCACGTGACATGTTTTCCACCAATCAATATTGAGAATCTCCCTAGATACATGTCTATCACAGCGATGATAAAAAACAAAGAAATTATCAAAGGTAATACCACGAGTGCTTCAAATTTTATCGATAATTTTTTCTTTTCCACGAAAACTTGTTTATTTGGCAAAAATATGAAAACAAACCGATTTGATAAAATCACGACTCCGTTAGGAGGAGTGATTTTATCTAAATTCGGTTTGTTTGAATGTTTTTGCCTCAAATAAACAAGTTTGAGTGATGAAAATAAAAAATTATGTGATAAAATTTGAAGAGCGAGTTGTATTTGGGAAGATTATTTTTTTCAACAATTTAAAAGGATTTTTGAAAGCGCTTTTAGTTGTCAATAATGACAAATTCAAAGTAAAATTTTGACGTTTCGATGTAAACAAGGTTTTATCGATGAGGAAGCATAATTATCAGTATAATACCGAATGATTGGCTAGAATAATGTATTGCTATTGGTTAAAACCACCAAAATGTCAGATTTTGACAAGTGAAAAAAATAATCACCTTATTTTGGTTCGTTGCTAAGGGTAATTTTTCATATTGACAGTTCACGTCACTATAAATTCATTATATTCTCTCATTAAATATAAGCTCGTGATATGATTAATAATCGAAGATATATCTCGTAAAACCGAAGCAGCACATTTAACTCGTCCTACGGACTCGTTAAATCTGCAGCTCGGTTTCACTCGAAAATATCATCGATGATAATCATATCACTTGTTATATTACGTATGACAATTCTACTCATGTATAAAAAATCGCATAGTGCAATTGTCACTTTGACAGCGGCAAAAGTTAGCTGAAACTTTCACAGCGATAAATTAACTCCAATGTTAAAATGTCATATACCTGGAAATGTTATTGTCACTTTGACATCGATAAAAACCTCTCTTCCTCAATATCTAGTAAACGGACGTCACTTTTACACAATGACAATGAGATAATAACTGTTGTTGTTCGTCGATATATTCTGTCGTTAATTTATCTTGCCAAAAAACACTCGAGCTTTTCTTTTATAAGATAAATTTCTCTTAAACTCAAAATTTTGCCAATCACTAAATTTGCTCGAAAAACTGACATTAGATAAAATTAGTGATTGGCAAAACTGTTTCGTTGCAAAGAGAAATTTATCCGATAAAAAAAAAGCTCTTGTGTTTTTACTGTTGATAAATTAACTCCAATGTTTAATGTCATATACCTGGAAATGTTATTGTCACTTTGACATCGATAAAAACTTCTCTTCCTCAATATCTAGTAAGCAGACGTCACTTTTACACAATGGCAATGAGATAATTATTGTTGTTGTTCATCGATGTATTCTGTCTTTAATTTATCTTGCCAAAAAACACTCGAGCTTTTCTTTTATCAGATAAATTTCTCTTCAACTCAAAGTTTTGCCAATCACTAAATTGGCTCGAAAAACTGACATTAGATAAAATTAGTGATTGGCAAAACTGTTTCGTTGCAAAGAGAAATTTATCCGATAAAAAAAAAGTTCTTGTGTTTTTACTGTTAAAAATTTCATGCAGTATCTTCAAAAAAATTCAAGATTTCGGCCGCTAAACGCTAATATCAAACGTGCCACACTTTTCAATGTTGCGAATACGACTTTTTCAGACATGACACTGGAAATAATAATCAAAGCCCACGAGCTAAAGCACTAAAATATACACTCAAAAATTTTTTATTTTATTCTAATAATTGTGGTTTTGACATGCCAGATAATTATATATTTTTACTTCTATATTTCCTAATTTGACATGAACATTCCAAACCAACTTTTTGCAAATACGCTAAATTTTAAACGGACTGTAGGTAATCAAATTCTGGAAAATATTTTAAATATTTTTCTCGTTCGTTGTTATTGCCGCAGCTATTTCAATTTCAAATTTTAATTTCCTTTGATAAAAACGGGGCATTATTATCGAATCCAATTTTTGTTTCCAGCAATGTAATTGAACGCCCAGCTTTGCCAAAATAGAATCAACTGAGGCTGGTTGGTACATCGACAGCAAAAATATGCGAAATGAAAATACGGATCGAAATTCAAACACGTGTACCGTTAGAGCTTAAATGGCACAACGTAAAATTTACCGAAAGTTTATAGACAGAAGCATTACGTGGTTGTTAACAAATTCAACAGTGTCAATATCATCTGTACAGGTTGAACACACGAATATTTTTTACATTGTGTACGAGAGCGATTTGACGGAAGAGAGACTTTTTTTTACAGTAAAGTAACTTTTTTATTGAAAAGTCACTCTCCCGTCAATTCGCTCTGGTATTTATAAATATTGGAGTGGCATTTACTGAGACCTAAAAGATCTATTGTGTCCTTTTCCTTCTACTCAACTCCTACACTAGTAGCTCATTTCCTTGGGGAATTATAAGATATCTGTAGGCTTTAGTTCTATCAGTAGCCACCTGTAGGATTCTAAATTACAGTGAAATCCTCAAGTATGATGGATGCTTCATCTTCCATACCACAGAATCTACATATAGGTACTTCTTGCTTTGTTTTTCGAAAATCAGCCGTCCCACTGGCCGGCACCACCTCAGCCTCTTGTGCTTAATGTGGATACTCCTAGCATGCTGGCTACAGCCTATTTAACCAGTCCGTTCCCAGGGTCGGTATTCTCAACTCGCTCCTCTCACAAGCGAACGATCTATAGAGGGAGTGATTTGATTGGCTGCGAATGTAGTATTTGTATATTCTCATACTTTGTCTTCTGCATTCATTTGTTCCCAAAAGTTTGTAGTAACTTTGACTATCTAGATCACTAGATCTTTCCAATTGGCAGATCTTCTTTCTTTTTGGCACTGCTCAGTTTTTCCAATATTACTGTGGGGCTGATATCAGTAAAATTCATTCTAGCCCTCAGCCACGTTACTATAATTTTACATTCTTTTTTTTTAAGACCGACCAGAAAATTTACACTTTTTAGACAATTTTTTGTTCAGGAAATAAAGTTTGGCCGATCAAGACCGGAAAATTGACGTAAGTGACTGGCGATCGTGGGGAAAGTAACACTATTTTGACCTGTTTTCTATGCGTAAAGCTCAACATTCCAGCAGCTGCTAAGCAATTAGAAAATAACAGTGCGGTAATATTCTTACCGAACTCCTGTAGGGTTATGTTACAAATCGATTTTTGCAATAAAATGAAACAAAGTATGGTTTTCATTTTTATATTGATAAAGTTGTTATAAAAGAAATAAAAAAAACATCTAATTCATAATGATATTCTTGAACACAATAGTATATTGTATAATTAGTGGGAAAAGCATAACAGCTGAATCTGATTCAGTTCACGAAATAGTTATTTGTTTAACTAGGCAGTCAATCTACTTTGCTGCCAAGTTGAACATATAATTTTTTCTCCGATTGTTCATGAGGATATTGTATTTGCAAATTATTACAATTCCCACAATCTTTTTATTTCAGTTGGTTGCTATGGAAATGTATAATCACAGGCAGCAAAGTAATCACTTTCGTGCCTAGGCAGCAAAGTAACCACTTTGCTGCCTAGGCAGGAAAAGTAACACTTTGCTGATTGATATCAGTTAGCAAAATTAATATTTGCTGACTGATATCAATCAGCAAAGTATCACTTTTCCTGCCTAGGCACGAAAGTGATTACTTTTCCATAGCAACCAACTAAAATAAAGAGATTGTGGGAATTGTAATAATTTGCAAATACAATATCCTCATGAACAATCGGAGAAAAAATTATATGTTCAACTTGGCAGCAAAGTAGATTGACTGCCTAGTTAAACAAATAACTATTTTATAAATAAACGTGGACAAAAAAGAATAATATCAAATTTAAACTGAGCTTTAAATCTTGCTAAAATAAACTGAACGTTAAAACCTCATTCAACAAAATCCAGGAAGCAGATCAAACTACTTCTCTATTATATTTATGAACGTTTAATTAGATCGAAATTAGATTACAACATAAACACTGGCTCAATTATAACACATACAGAATGCAGCTTTACGTATAGCCAATGGCGCTTTTTGAACTACAACAGTCAAAACTTCACAATGCTTAACAGGAGAACCACCGTTGCGTTTAAGAACACAACTTAAATAATCTTATTCTGCAACTATCGCCGCCAATGAATTTCGTCCAAGCTATACAAGCACATTTTTAGATTGCTCTGGAAAATACAGGACAATAAAAAACCACGCTGTCGACACCTGCCTTCACAAAATGTGCTTCTTCTCACTAAAAGAACATTCCTTTGTATTTCAGGTGAAGATTTATGATATCTTAAAGTGTCAGAATTAACAAACACAGGACTCACTCATTAACTGAAGATAGACAGCGCTTGGAGCTGGGCAAGGTAACATCCAGGCTGGTAGAAGAATGCCAAAAAGAACTGGCAGACCACCTTCGAGTAAGATTAGTGTACTTGAGGATACTTACTGGTTTTATTTGATAATAATAAAAACCTTTGACAGGGGTGATTTTACACGTCAACGCTACATTATGTATTGAAATTAAAATTTTTCATATGCAGTTTTAAACTTGTATTATTTTGTAACTTTGTTCTAAAAACATTGCCGCCTCTCGTCTTGATTATTCTGTTAAGAAAATTGCTTTTGACGAATTTACATAAATTGTTTTAGTTTGTAATTCACCAACATCATTTGGAGTTTCTTTCATGACAAACATGTTGACGGTATAGTAGACTGTTCTCTATTATAACTTTGAAATGTTTTGTTTACAGGAGCGGAAGACGACGTGCATCGCTTCAGAGGCAACGATACTCACACCGACTACTTCCGGTTAGTCATGAGAGACGGAGACTCCTTGCTTGTTGGCGGAAGGTAAGCCATAGAGATAATCATATTTCAAGTTATATTAATACTTATGCTTTTACTGAGAAAAACGCGTCATTTTAACCATTTTGAGAATATAGTTCACAACATAACAACCAAAAATAAGTAATAAACATGATGCGCACGTCAAAGCTGTAAATAGGATATACTGCAGGGTGTTTTCAAATGACACTTACAACGTTTGCATGTTATAGATACCTCTCGTAAAATTGGGCAAACTGATATAAGGATTGGGGGGTCCAGCTCATTTACTTTTCAAAATACGGGGTGTTGAAGTTATGAAAATTTGAATGTTTTAATTTGATAACTTTAAAATGGATGAATAAATTGGATTTACATTTGGCAGGTTGTTATTAAATGTCAAAAGGCATATTTTGATGAAAAAACATTTGTCAATTCTTGATACGATTGGAAAAATATGTTACTTTTCTCCTCCCATTTTTCACGCCACTGGGATCTTTTGGGCATTAGTGCGGTTTTGTAGTTACGAAATTGTCCAATTGGTAGACAGGGTGACTTGTGAAACGATATACAGTGTGTCTTTTAGAGAATATCACAGAAAGTTTTTAGATTTTACATTTCTTATTCAAACAATTTTAAGAATTGCATTATATTTATTAGTTCAATCCGATTTTTGAATCGTAAATATACTCAGTGCATATTATTATTATTTTTTAAGGAACAATGTCTTTTAAGTCGTACAGATACATGATCTGCAAATTATAATGTTTTATGTTGTATGGAAACGGAAATTGTTATTCTTTGATAATTCTTTCTTACTTTCTTTTTAAAACTCCCACTTTTAACTAATTTCCGAAAAGACATACTGTAAATAAGCACTTCGTACTCTTAAACACAACTAAATAGTTTTAACGGTTTCGAAAATTTTCATTAGGTCATATCTTTTATTTATAAGCTTATCACAAAACTTGAAGGTTTGTATTTGTTTGAAAAAAATGCCTTTTGGTTTTTGCAATAACCTTTCACAAGTTCTAAAAGCATATACCGTGAAAGGTTTTAAAATAGGTAATCGTAAGACTATTAAATAACCTCTAAGTATTATACAAGAGTTTAAGTTGCTGAAAGTGTGCTATTTTTATAACTTTTTCAAAACTTCAAAGCCATGGAACCAATAGGCTGTAAAGTGAGGGCAGAATTATTTTATTTTAACATCCTGCAAATGGCCTTTCCGTATTATGAATTATTATGTAGTTCTAAGAATATAAAGAAATATTTATAGCTCAAAAATTACTTTTCGGCAAACTCGAAACTACAATATGACCTTTTAAGAATTATAAAGAAATTTTCAGCTACTTGGGCTGTCATTTTTCGCTCCATAGATTATGAATGTACTCCTTATGTCATTAGTCATTTTTGATTGGACGCGAATTGTTAACTAATGACATTTGAATAAAAATAATTTTATCTTGATGGGTAATTTCAAGCAGCAAATTTGTTAAAGACAATCCTACTTTTTTCCGTAGCAAATATTTTGAATAAGTAACATTTCACCAAACAATGATACTTTTAATTACAACCTGCTATTAAAAATAAATTTCTAAAACCATGTCCGTTGTCAGCATCTGACTTCACAGCGGAAGGTCGTTTGTACAAATTTCATAAAAATTTAATAACCGCCGGCATGTATTTTATTGTATTTGGTGTGTAAACGGTTATCGCAGTTGCCATAAAATCCGACGTAAATTATTAATTATATTTCGCAACAATACCTCTTCAAAATGGTTGTGTATAACGTATCCGAGCCTTTGTTCTCATTTTGTATTATTCAAACAGCGAAATCTCGGCTTTCATAAATTAGTTTACATATTTCAAACATGTTCTCTTCTTACTTGTTGTTGTTCATCCATATTGTTATACCTACATTTAAATAATATTTTGATGTAGAGATAATGTCACCAGAGTTATTTTATCGAATACTGGAATTAGAATACCTAACAAATTAGTGTTTTAAATTTTTTATTTAAAATTTGTGACTGAAACGTATCGTAGTTCTTTTCTAATTCACGACTTCCATATTAGTAATGAAATGTTCGGTGTAGTGTAGTCGCTGCGGACCGTGGCAAGCTGCTGAATTTTATGATGGTGACAATGCTGCTTGTGCCGCAAGCCTTGCCTAGTTTAGAGGAGCCCTGTCTTAAGCTTTAGTGACCAATTTTTCTGTATTCGGCTTTCATTTAAAAAATTATAAGCAATGTAAACAGAAGTCTACATTACTATGGATTCCAGGACACACTGGAATAGGAGGAAATGAAATAGCAGATGAACTAGCAAAGAAAGGAACTGGAATATCTTTCTGGGGTCCTGAACCCCTTTGCGGAATCAGCCCCAAAGTAATATTGGAAGAAATGGGTGAAGCCGAAAGAAAGAGGTGATCAGACCATTGGAAAGACCTAGTAGGGCTTAGACAATCAAAGATTCTTCTGGGTGACTACAACCTGTTGAGATCAAATGAATGCATAAGTCAAAGTAAAACTGCGCTAAGAGTTTTTAACAGGTATCCTATAATATAATAAACTAAAAGTAGAAGTTAAAGTATAGAAATAGAATTTTGTAACACATATATAGAAACGGGGGAAATCTAATTCAAATATGTATTCGAATGGAAAGACATTTCGTAATTCGACCTAATAAGCTTTAAATGAAGATTTAACAAGCGACCCTGGATTCCACAATACCTCTTAATCTACCTGAACATTAGTATTTCTACAGAAACATATGTGCTCTGCATATTTTAACCCTACACCTGAAATGTACCTACGTATCGCTTTCCGTAGAATTCTCATGTGAAATGCAAGCGTCATTATTACACTACCTAATATTTGAAAAGAAATAAGTTAACAGAATCAGCTAAATACACAGGGAATTTTGGTATTTGAAATAAAGTATGGGAAAATAGTTTTAAAGGCCAAAATTGTGAAATAGCAACTCCTTTTAATTTTAATCTGCCGAAACTGTTGAATTGTGATAATGATAACTGTCAGATTGAAAATTAATTCGTTTATTTCTGTTATTTTTATGTAGTTTTTTATCCAGTTCAAGTGTAAAAATGGGTGTTGTTTATAATAACTTGAAGATTCTTCGAAAACTGAACTTTTATATTTCGAGTAATTGAAAATAACCTACTAACTGCAGATCCCGAAATGCCACAGCAATGCACGAGAATCAACAAAAATTTAAAAAATGTCACGAACAATCAAACTTGCATTGTGATTGTATACTAGGACTCGGTTTTCGTGAAACAAAATGTCGTGATATTTAATGTCACGGCTTCATGTCACCTTTCTTTTTTTATCTATTTAAGCTAATGGAAGAGTTCTACCCAAAGTCAGCGTTGGTAACAAAAAGTGGGTTTTATGACAAAAATGACTGTTAACGTCTACCATTCAAATCAAGATTTTTGTAGATTTTTTATCAATACGACCATCTTATTCACAAATCCATGAATCCAGCCCCGAAGCGAAAATAATAAAAGAGCTTTTTCAAGTAACGTGATCCTGCGCCATGTTGTCAGCTGATCAAGGACAAGATGGATGCAAAATTATGTCAGATGTCAGTTTTATTTGTTTATGTTAAAATTCGTTAAAGTGTTTATGTTTATTTTCCATTGAACTTTTGTGATAGTACTTGTTAGTTGTAGCTTTAACAAAACTAACTAGCGAAAAAAATGAAGGAAGTGAAATAGTGACTTGCCAAAAGTTCCTAGATTTATTGAGAATTCAACTGAAACGTTATTAAAAATGTCAAGATTGTGTATCACGAGTATGTTCTTTGCTTTCATAAATCAGTATACATGTTTGCAATGATAGAAAACCTAAAAAGTTTTTGTTTCTAACGTAGACATTAAGGGCGAGTTGTATCAATCGCCTAAACTAGGTTTAATGTTGAATAATGTTTGGACTGATGTAATTGTTGATATATGAATACATCAAAAAGACATCAATTAAACCGAGTTTAAGTGCCTGATACAATTCGTCCTAACTGACACTTTTTAGTTGCCATACTGACCTATTATACCATTAATAATAATTTGTAAATGTAGACTTTGTAAGTAAGTATGTATGTATTTTTGGGGTAGCATTCACTGAGATCTGAAAGATCTATTGTGCCCTCTTACGTCTACTTAGTTTCTGAGGAAAGTCTCTGGAACTAGTAGCTCTTTTAGACCTATTTCCTGGAGGAATTTTAGGATATCTGCAGACTTAAACTTGGGTAAATGTTCCTCTTCTACCCAGTAATCTCCCAGTGCTCTAGGATTCTGGAGTGCTGTACAGCTGGAAAGTATGTGGATGGAAGTTTTTTCTTCCATGCCACAATATCTTCATTCTTCTTCCTCCACTATTTTGAGCTTTTTCAGGTGCCCATTCAGGCGACAATGTCCCGTTAGGATCCCTGTTAAAACTCTTAGCGCAGATTTACTTTCACTTATGCATTTCTTTCATCTCAACAGGTTGTTGTTACCCAGAAAAATCTTTGATCGTATAAGCTCTACTAGATCTTTCCAATGATCAGATCTTCTCTTTCTCTCGGCTTTACCTATTTCCTCCAATATTACATTGGGGCTTGGGGCTGATTCCGCAAAGGAGTTCAGGCCCCCAGAAAGATATTTCAGTCCCTTTCTTTGCCAGTACATCAGCTATTTCATTTCCAGTGTGTTTTGGAATCCTTAGTAAGGTAACTATATTGTTCTCGTCTAGTTCATTGAGTGTGTCTATAGAAATAAAATGAAACTTTTTTCCTTGTTTTAAAATAGTATATGTTAGATATTTGTTAATATTCTCGTCTTTCTAATGATATTCCAATTCCCTTAACGTAATATCCAAAAAAATAAAAAAACAACCACAATGTAGGTATTTGATAAACAAAATTCAACATTTGATGATGAACCATTGTAGGACACCTGGGAACCAACAATTATTACACATCATAAAGTAAACTGTTGAAATTCAAACATTAACTCCTCATTTTCCATAAATTTATTACGTTTATATCCGGATAGTGTACATATACACGTACAACTTTGAAACGGGTCGTACATTTACCATATCGTTTAATGTAACTTGATTCGAATCCGAGATAAACAGCAACGTTCATTACACTTTAAATGAAATAATGGTCTCATGCTCGGAAGCATTCAATATTTTCTCGACAACGTTAATATTTGTTATTAACGTATTAGAACCATTCACTTTGTTGAACTATTATAACTAAGTATAGACTTTTTATCAAATCATTGACACAGCCATTTCATATAATCTCGAATTTAATTCCTACCATATCTTCCTGAAAAAAATCCCATTTTAAAGATGTTATAATAAAGTCATGCTCATGCTCGTCATATCGGAGAAATCGTTTACAAATTCGCAGTTTTGTACGATAACCATTTCTTTTTTTTTATATACCCATAAGGCTAATCCATATTTGTCTTGATTTCCTTTTGATTGATAGCAAATTTTAATAATTATTGTTGGGGTATCGACTGGAGCAGCTCCCTTTGCAAGGCGAGCAGCAAATTCGTTGCCGGTGATGCTAATGTGTGTAAATAACTGTTATATATTGGTAGAGATGTTGCAAACCAAAGAAAAGTTCGCGAAGGTGACATTCAATGATTGAATAATGTTTCTCCACGACTAAATAATAACGCATAAACTATTTTTACATATTTAGCTATATATTCTTCACACCAGTGGATAATGAAAAAGAATTCACTCTCGTTAGCCAATCACATTCTATTATTATCAGAATTCACACTTATATGAATTAAATTGAATAAATAAAATCGTCTCTTTTAAAACGTCAAATACCAAATAATGCAAATCGATTCTGACAGCGCTTCGTTTGAAACGTCAAAATAATGATAGAATCATAATTTTACGTATTATTTAGAGAAAAAATGGACAACAGTAATTATATTTATTTATGACTCCCAATTATCATTTATAAATGTAAGGGTTTCGATTAAAACTGTATTACTGTTACGTATCCCTTTTTGAAAATAAACATGCTCTATAGCCTAGTGGTAGAAATAGTTGACTCTGGCGCGGACGATCAGGGTTCGATCCTCACTGGAAGCTTTCTTTTTTTAGTCGTGCAGAAAGTATAGTCTTTTGCTTGTGTAGAATAGAATCATTCTGCACTCGTTGAAGAATATACTATTATTGGTTGATAGTATTTTTCTCAATAAACAAATTGAAACTTTTGTTTTGTTACTGTGTTGTATTACTTTCGTGTATAAAAGTTTAAATAAAATAATTTTTACTTTTCTGATTACAACTCGATCCATTTCTGCTGGGATATTACCTTTTCTGAATCTCAATATCGTATGAGTTTGCTGTACAAGAAAAGCACTACTTATAAGTTTGAACTTCAATTCCTGAGAGATAAAGAAGTTGTGATAGAGTTGAGAAGTAGTTTTATGAAATATTGACTTTATAAAGGGAACGACAAGTACTAAAAAATATTCCAATAAAAATTCCTCCAACAAAGTTGCTAAATTAAATTTTCAACTTTCTTTCATCGAAGAAATTGTAAAAACTTGTCATATAGAGACATTACATAAAATAATGTGAATATTCACTTAAAGTCTGGTCAATATTCAGAGTATTTCCACATAATTTCAAGGCGTCACTTTCATGAAAAAATACAACTACAGCGAAATGAACGCTCCCACTCAGAGCCATTTTTTGCTCCTGTATTATTATAAATAGATTAAAAGTTATCTCGAATTTTCATTTTCGAGCTGTTTAAATCAAACCGTCCAACAGAAAATATGACCTGACATAACTAAACTTTAAAACGAAATTGTCAACAGCAATGTCTTCTTTAGATTGGCATCAAATAAATTTTATCTTATATTATACGTCCAGTGAAAAACTGATGATAAAAAGAGCAGCTCTATGAGCAAATGTGAATTTTAGAGCATGGTTGAAAATTAGACAAACTGTTAACTCCATTTTAGTATTCTGTATGCATGATAAGATATAAAATATGAACGAGAAACTCTACCTGTGGAAATTTAAATCCTAATCTTAACTATACAGGGTGTGGCGCGACAAGTTTTGATTAAAAGTAATGGCGGATACAGTTATGTTAAAAATCTGAAATTACGAAGCTGTAGGTTTTGGATGACGCTGAGTTCAAATATAATGTTGTCCTGAATGTGGCACTTCCGGTTATACCGGAAATAGACGTCAACTTTGTTATTTTAAATAGAACCTAATATTTTTTATTTTATTTTCGAATTCTACATGAAATTTTAGATAAAATTTGTGAACAATGTCCTATACCAAAAATGAAGTATTTTCGAGATATTTCGTTTTTTTTCAAAATTTTGAAAAAATCCTAGTCCACATTAAATAACGATATCTCTATTAATATCGAAGCTAGTGACGTGAAATTGTAACCAATAAACAACAAGGGCTTGCCCGTTAACTCCATATATCCAACTCATTGATATTTCATACAGGATGCTTTAAACTTAGCCGCCAACATGCACAATTTAAATCATTTATAAGTTGCTTACTTTAAATAGAACACCCTGTATTTTATTACATTTGCCGATGTATTTTTTTAAGCCAATTCGTGTGGTATGGGTATTCCCTATACCTAAATCCAACCACTTTTGAGATATTTCATTATTTTAGTTAAAATATAACAACACTTAATGATTTCAACATAAGTAAAGGGTAGGCCATGATTTCCATGATTTAAGGTGATATTTTATTATTTTTTCATATTATTACTTTTGAAAAGTAACCAACAGCATGAAAGGATTATTAATTGTGGATATCATCAAAAACGTTGACAAGGTATTTTGTATTAATTTAATTAGATAACGTACAAAAAAAATAGATAAATGTAATATTAAACAAATAAAGTTTTATAGTAAGTGTTCAAAATTAGCACCATCTACTTCTAAACATTTATGAATCCTTTTCATTAGGTTATGTCTTGTAATTCTGGAAATATGGTCGGGTGTTAGAGAATTAAAAGCAAGTAAGACTCTCTGCATCATATCTTCCTTTGTCGTAACAGGAATGGAAAATACCTGATTTTTAATGTAACCCCAAATGCCAAAATCTAAAGGAGCCAAGTCAGGAGAGCGAGCTGGCCAACGAAACGGACCCTGATTGGCAATCCATCTATCATCAAACATGTCGTAAAGATGCTGAGCAACAGGCCCATAGTTATGAGGAGGTGCTCCATCTTGCTGATACCAAGCTGAAGCCGCCTCTCCATTTCTTAAAGCATGTAACGCCGGTCGTATAGCTGCTTCTAAAATGTGGCAATATCTTTCACCATTTAAATTTTCATCATAAAATTGTAATGCTAAAATTTTATCGTCTTTTATTGCACAAAAAACATTAAAACTCCAACTATCTTGGAAATAACGTTCTCTACTAACATGTGGATTTTCATTAGACCAAAAATGGGAGTTATGTCGATTAAATAATCCATTTTTGCTAAACTTTGCTTCATCACACCATATAACTTTGTTTATGAAGTTTTCATCCTCTTGGGTCTTCATTAAAAACCATTCACAGAATTCTACCCTTCGAGGAAGATCACATAATTGTAAGTGTTGCACCAAATTATAAGAAAATGGTTTCCATTTGTGTTTTTTTAAATTGCGATGAATTGTTCTCGTCGACAAAGTAAGATCTCTCTCACAATCTCTAATGGAGGCATTTGGAGAGGCCGTAAAATAACCCAAAACATTAATTTCGTTGATGTCATTGTCCACTAGTGGTTTATTTTTATTAATTTTTGGCTTAAATTGACCAAACTGACGGCAGTTTTTAAGCAATCTTCTTACAATATCACCAGTTGCATTTGGTCGATATGGATATCTTTCTGCAAAAACACGGCAAGTCCGTTCAACAATTCTATTACACTCACCGTAAATAATAATAAGATTTAAAAAATCATCATTACTAAATCCTACATTTGCCATTATTTACTATAAAATACAAATGTGAACTGTCAAAATAAAAACCTTCTAACTATCAAATCTTTGACAGCCATGGCCTACCCTTTACTAATGTTGAAATCATTAAGTGTTGTTATGTTTTAACTAAAATAATGAAATATCTCAAAAGTGGTTGGATTTAGGTATAGGGAATACCCATACCACACGAATTGGCTTAAAAAAATACATCGGCAAATGTAATAAAATACAGGGTGTTCTATTTAAAGTAAGCAACTTATAAATGATTTAAATTGTGCATGTTGGCGGCTAAGTTTAAAACATCCTGTATGAAATATCAATGAGTTGGACATATGGAGTTAACGGGCAAGCCCTTGTTGTTTATTGGTTACAATTTCACGTCACTAGCTTCGATACTAATAGAGATATCGTTATTTAATGTGGACTAGGATTTTTTCAAAATTTTGAAAAAAATCGAAATATCTCGAAAATACTTCATTTTTGGTATAGGACATTGTTCACAAATTTTATCTAAAATTTCATGTAGAATTCGAAAATAAAATAAAAAATATTAGGTTCTATTTAAAATAACAAAGTTGACGTCTATTTCCGGTATAACCGGAAGTGCCACATTCAGGACAACATTATATTTGAACTCAGCGTCATCCAAAACCTACAGCTACGTAATTTCAGATTTTTAACATAACTGTATCCGCCATTACTTTTAATCAAAACTTGACGCGCCACACCCTGTATATGGATTTCTAATAGCCTTCAATTTTTAACCAGTTCGTATGGAATTAACCCTAAAGACAGAGTATGGGCAATTGCACATGTTTCTGAAAAAATGTGTGAAGACGAGTGTACTTTTCATGGTAATTGTAAATAAACTTTTTATCCAGCTCATGAAGAATTGACCAGTCTAGAACCACGTCACATGCATAAAATATTAGCAAACATTCATTAGTCTCCTAGGTATTACAGTCACAAATGTTGAAACATTGGAAATTCACAAAATAAATTGAACTCAATCAAAATGAAAAAGCATGTTTTGATAATAAAACCAGCTTGTATGGAAAACATTTACAGCTTTATTAATAATAAAATTTAGATAATTCTAAAATGAATTTAAAACTAAATCAGTGAAAAGCATATTAATAATACATTTAACATTAATTTAACACTAGCATGATGCTAAGTCATTAGTAATCAGTTTAGGGTATATTTTACACCGTATTTAAGTTAACCTATTCTTTTTAGATCAAATGTCAGTTTGATTAATTGTCACTTTGTGGAAATTATAATAGAAAAATGTTTAAACAGGCTACTTGTACTTGATTATATACATTGTAATAAATAATGTATTACCTATTCGGGTCATAATTATGAATATGAATGTAGATAACTAAATTGATATTAGTCGAGGCTGAGGAACCTCGATTGGGAAGAACTCCTAAAAATACCATTTTATAGTATTTAATATTTGCTTTCTAAATTCATATAGTTCAAATGAATAACATACTGTTGCTATTTGAAATCATTTCAAAAATGGAAAATGAAACAACACATTTTTCAAGCTTATTATTGGATATGAAATATTTTGAACATCATTGAAGTTACTGCATGTTTAAAAAATGCGGGAATGTGAGTACCTACCTATATGCAATAACGAGTGCAATTATTATGAATATTCTAATATGCCATATCCCAACTCAAGAGAAAATAGGTGTTTATTGAAGAAATCAACTAATATTAGCATATAACTTTGTCACTTGAATATTTCTTACATTTGTTTCAATTAAATATGAAATTGAAGATATTTGTTTCATTTTCTGTTATACTATGTAGTTGATGAGGTCCTTTTATTCTCAAAGAATTTTTTCAAGAATTTTTCACATGTATTATGTGTACAGTTCTATGTACTCAATAATTTTTACTTGATATGTCTCTAAACTACACAAAAATGGGAAATAACATAATTGATTACGACCATTAGAAATTGGAAGCTTCTGATTATGTTGATTTGCATTTTTCTGTGAATTGTATGTATGAAAAGTTACATAGAGTTCGAGAAAGGGCATAGTTGACGGTGACCATAAGTAATAGGAAATTACCGATTATGCTTTTTTTTCTGACTCTATAACACCAGTATAAACAATGCTAGTTGTTTTCATGTAAAACATATAAAATGATGAATTGTTTTGCCGATGAGAGAAATTCACTAATCGATTTGGTGAGCTCTGCAAAGTTCAAATATCTATTTCAGATTAAGGTAACCCTTGGTAATAATCATATTAAAATTTGTGTATGTTTTAGGAAAGTGAAAAGAAAAACTACAACTGCATGTCAATCTAAGTTTATTATGCTGGAATATGAAAATATTACGACAATAGAATAGAGGAACTGTGTGTTTTAATAAGGTTTGACAGTAAGTATACGTAATTATTTTTGATATTTTAAAATTCTAGAGTTAGTTTGCTGAAAAATGCTAGAATATAATTTTGTACTTTAACTTTGTCAGTTGAAGTTTGTCAAAATCTGTCTTGGCTAAATCTAAGATAGAAGGTCTTTTTGTTTTATCTTCTTCCTTCAATGATAGAATTTTATATTTGTCTTGAAAATATTGTGAATTTGACTGTTATCAAATTAATAGTTCTAGAATAAAATTATTCATAGTATTATTATAACACAGTCATAGTAATAATTTGATTTGTTTTACAAATATAGTAAGCAACGGAACAGGCATTTATGGAATATTCTTAATATTTGTTTCGAGAAATAATCACTGATAGATATGTAACATCAGTTTGTTGCTACTGGATCTTACTCATCATGTTATTTTTTTAGGATCCCACATGATACAGTTAGGAAGAATCCATTATTTTGAAGAAATTAAGAAGACGAAAAAGAAAAGAAAATACTTGAATAATTGTATTTTTTTAATTTTATATTATTTTGCAATATTTATTGTAGTTATTATAATTCAAAAAGAGCAAAATGTAACTATAATCAAAAAATTATGGTGTGTATATCAGGACTGGGTTATTATAGGTTTGTTCCAACTAAGCGAAATGATGCGTGCATGAACGTCACGATCATGCGCATAACAAAATTTTTGTTCCAACAAGTTCCGACAATTCCACGGACTAATAAAAAAGCGTTCCAACGAAAACTTGACACGTTCATGAACGTGTCGGCGAACTATTATTTTCATCAGAGATTTGGATGTAGAACCGTTCGTCGAAACTGTTATGTTTTAAGGTTAGGTAAAGGTAATTTAACATAAATCATCCATAAATGAAACGTGAACTTATGAGAATTCTTCCAACAATGCATAGAGTATAATGTTCATGGATTAATTCACGTACAGGTTCTCGAACGTTTGATTGGTACATAAATAAGTTCACGAACGTTCACGTACTAATCAGAAGGTGATTTTTGGAACAAACCTATTGATTGTAGTTCATCGATAACATTGTATATTAAAAAAAATGTCTTTCGATATGTTCATTAATTGTTGTTTAATTTTATTGAACACTTGCTTTTGCTAATTTACTTGTGTATTGTTAACAATTGAAAAATGTGTAGGTATCGATCATATACAGTTATATCGATGAAGATATATTTCAAATGCCCAGTCTTCAGAGTAAAAATAATAGCGAGTTTTGGTTTTTCTCATCCTTCCACGCCCCCTTTTCCCAACTTGACATGTCACTCTGAATTTACACAAAAATAGGAAATAACATAATTAGTTACGACCATTATGTTGATTTATATTTTTCTGTAAATTCTTTGTATGAAACGGTACATAGAGTTCGGAGGGAAGGGCATAGTTAACGGTGACCATTAGTAATTGGCAATTGCCGATCGCGTTTTTCTCCTAACTCTATATAATACCGTACATACATCGACATTTTCAATGTTACCCCTATCTACTGTGGTGATTTATCAAATTCCATTTTGTCCATTTAATTCTTTCTTTTTTCATGAATAAACGAATTTAAAAACTCGTGTTATTCATTATTTATTTATCAGTGTACGGTAAATAACGGCATCCATGAAAAACCTTTTCCTAAACAATTTTTTTTTGAAAGTAGTTCAGGGGTTTACCGATAGATGGCGCTGATCAATGTAAAAAATCAGCGCCATCTGGTGGTGACCCCTCCAAGTTGTGATAACTGTTAGCGCCATCTATCGGCAAACCCTCGAACTATTTTTTAGTTTTTCTACTGACCGATAGATGGCGCTAGCTGTTTTCAGTAATGCCAGAAATTTCCGATAGGGGGCGCTGATCAATGTAATGAAATCAGCGCCATCTGGTGGTGACCCCTCCAAGTTGTGATAACTGTTAGCGCCATCTATCGACAAACCCTCGAACTATTTATTAGTTTTTCTACTGACCGATAGATGGCGCTAGCTGTTTTCAGTAATGCCAGAAATGTCCGATAGGGGGCGCTGATCAATGTAATGAAATTAGCGCCATCTGGTGGTGACCCCTCCAAGTAGTGATAACTGTTAGCGCCATCTATCGGCAAACCCTCGAACTTTTTTTTAGTTCAGCTACTGACTGATAGATGGCGCTAACAGTTATCACTACTTGGAGGGGTCACCACCAGATGGCGCTGATTTTACTACATTGATCAGCGCCCCCTATCGGACATTTTGTGCAACACTTAAAACAGCTAGCGCCATCTATCGGTAAACCCCCAAACTATCTCTTTAGTTTTTCTACTGACCGATAGATGGCGCTAATTGTTATCACTAGCTTCATTTGTTGGATGATATTTACGATAGTACTGTACGGTAAAGCTGAAGAAAACACAATTTTCATAATGGTACAATCTCTTTAATTTTAAATTTTGTTAGTTACACAGACATAAAAAATACAAAAATTTGGAAAATATAAAGAAAAAATATACGTAAATATTAAATTTCCTGATACGGCGGACTACGTACTCTTAGCGCTGCTATCACCCTCCGTCGTCATTTTTCATTGCCCATGGACGTCTGTTGCTCCGACTAGCACATGAAAAAAACAAAAATTGTTGTTGGAACAAGTAGAACACTGAAAGTAAGAAATTATGTAGTTGCAACATTTTTTCACGATTATGTCGACAGTTTTGGCAATATTGCAAATAATTTTTGAATTAATACGTTCTTGAAGGTGAAAAATGATGTCATGAATTTATTTTAATTAACACAGAACTCGTTAGTTACTTGCTTAGTACATTATAGTACCATAATACATAGCTTTTTCATGGCTATCACCCTTTATGATAATAAAAATAAATTCATGGGACGTAAAAATACATAATTTCATTACAATGGAGCTAATAGTATAGAAATAACCATAAAAACCTGTTTTAACACACTGTACGTACTTGCCGTAGAACTTCAATACATCACATATACCTACTCTTTATCGATATCACCATGTTCTTCTCTTCTACAGAACGTCATCGATAATGGATCTGCAGATGTTCACTGCTACTCAGGTATACAAAGGATCCTTCCCTGAATTGCTGGAGGTACTTGAACGGCTGACATTCGACAATCTAAGGAAAATTCAATGAATTTTACTTCAAGTGTATAACTTACTGCTAAATTTAATAGATAACTTTTCAAAATGTATCGGACGTTTCGTTTAGAAAGTAACAGGCGAAGCCTAGGCGGGGTTGGTCGCTATTTAGTAAACATAATTACAAAAGTTTACTCTCTTCAAGCATTTTTCTAGACAACTACTAAATTTTACAGAAAGCTGTGTGAAATGTTTTAGTTTAAAATTCACGAGCGAAGCCTTGGCGGGGCTGTTCGCTATATAAGTGAACAGAATTACAAAAAACTGATGATTGTATTAATATAAATGAACACAGATAACTGAAGTCTTACAATCTCGGATCGCTGAAAGACGATTTTTTGATTTTCGGAGAAGAAAGTTGTTTGTGATTGGATAATTATTTATGTACCGAATCGTCCAAACTGTATGTTTCTTGTTCAACGAAAACAAATAATCGATAAGCAAAAATAAATTGAAAAAAATTGAATGTATTCTCACCTATCAGAACTATCCGAGATCTTTGAAACCACCATGTATAGCGATTCTCTTCGAAGCCAGCCTCAAATCTGTCCCCTGGTAGTCGAGCAGTCCCCCTCCAACGATTCGCAACGTATCTTCAATTCTTCTTTCTTGATAATCACTTCGGATCTTTGACCAAACTCTTCTTCAATTTCACTAAAATAAAATAAAATTGACATTATTTTCTGTAGAAAATATAAATGAACCTTTTATGAAAAATGTATAGCACGACCATGATAAGTAAATAGAAATTTTATCCAAAAATCGACCAAGGCGATACCGTAACTTATGGTTATAACAAATATCACTAAACGCTGCTCGAGAAGAAGAAGTCAAACAATAACAAGACTTCCGATGTTAAATGGACATTTTTGCAAAAAAAATATCCTATATATATTTCTAAATACAACAAGCACTTGTGACCAGTCACATTAGCATGTCGTTAATGCGAACCTATTGATTGGTTTAGCTCGAAGAAGTTTTCAATTCACTTACCACAATTGTCGTTGATGTTCTCTAATTTGATCTTGAGCTTGTTGTTATTTCACTATAACATTCGTAACATTGTTTTGCAATTTTTCTACGGCTTCTTTCAACCTGCTAATTTGTACTTCCAATCTAGACCTGGTGGTCTGTCCTAATTCTGCATATAAACTCCATTTACTCTATAACATCCAAGTGGTCCAATAAAACTCTAGTCATTGAAACAACCTGCTGACAAATCATAATCTGAAATAAAAAAAATCACAATTTAAACAAAGAAATTCATAAAAAGTAATAGTCAATTCGGTTTTTTCAGGAAAAAATATCTTCCTCCAATGTCTAACATGCATCAATGCCTGTTCATTTGCGTAAAACAAAGTGTTCAAATTGAATTATATCTAGGTTATAATACTATGAATGATTTTTTTCTAAAACTATTAATTTGATAGCAGTAAAATTCACAATATCTTAGATTTAGCCAAGATAGATTTTGACATACCTACTTCAACTGACAAAGTTAAAGTACAAAATTATCTAGCATGAATGTTTTTTTCCAGCAAACTAACTCTAGGATTGTTAAAATGTCAATAAATATTTTAAATTTGAGGTGTTTCACACTAAAATTGTGCAAAAAGAACCAAAAACAAAAAGAGGCAACAATATTCGAAATGGACACAATGATACAACCGGATCAATAGTTCTTCAACTGAGTTTGGATAGCATGACACCATCAGAGAACATATTATTGAGGGGGGGTGAATATCATTAGGTATCCCATCTAGGGAACAGGCTCTGCTTACTAAGTTATCAAACACCTACTCACATACTCTGCTTTTGTAAGAACATACAATACCCAGACGGAAATAATTTGGAAATACTTTGTACAGAATTTTTGACGAATAACAGTGTATTATTAAATGCCAAATCCGGCTCCAATGGAAATACAGTCCACTGCATCGAGGGCAGGAAAACTGTTTAAAACCAATGTTGTGGTAGAAACGACCGCAACAGTAGTTGTTTTTGCCATATTTGTAAAAACTCACTGGTTTTAATCAAACTTGGTTGGTGGCTATACTCCTATCCACAATAACCTATTGTTGAAGTACTTACGATTTCCAATAGCCGTAAATTAACTAAGTTCGAGCGAATGTAAATGTCAAGTTGCACAACAGTTGCGTATTATTTGCCTTTGCTGTTTAGTTTAGTTCAGTTTTGAACTATCTGAACTTTCAAAGTACATACACATCAACAATGTCTTGGAAAATTGAGGAAATCAGCCAGTTGGAATTACTAAATATATTTAATCATTTCAAGTATGTTCTGTATAATGAAATAAAGATCATAAGAGATTGATTAGAAATAAGTTCATTTGAAAAAATTATGATGGCGTTATGACACAATGAAGTTTTATGAATATTTAGGTTGTTATTTAAAAAAAGTTGACCTGTTTTCCAGTAAAAATACTAAATTTATATTCGATACACGCTAGGTGCGCTTTTTTATGGTGAAATTTGAGTGCATTTCCAGTGGAGTATAAAATAAAAAGCTATAAAGTATCATGAACCCTCTGTGACATTTACATACCGATGCCAAGTCAGTGCCATTACAAGAAAATAACGTCAGAGTGATAATAAGTTTCCCGGCATTTAAAAACGTTTTTCTTCACTTTTCATTCCATTTTCCCTTATGTATATATGTCGCTCTCTTGTCTCCAAGCATTTCAAATCTCCAAGATAAGTGTCGTGATATTAAATGTCACAAATGTCGGGAGTAGCACTGAAAGTATTTGTTATCTGATATGGAAAAGCACTGTCAGTTGATTTATAGTGTTTTTTATATTAAAATTAACATGCTGATATGGCCATTTGCACAAAACGTTTATATTGCTATTTAAAAATACAATAAGGTTGATTTTTCAATATCCTTCACTATTTTTGCTCGCAATATTTCCAAATCTCGACGTACTAACTGGAATATTATTTTCCTACGATCACTACCCAAAGTAAACTTTTGCACACTCAAATCTAACCGCAAAGTTGATGTTTTCCGCGATCTGTCATAATTGACATTATTTACGCTCTAGAGCGTACTTTTCCGCTCGCATAGATGGAGGTGTATATTTTATATGTTTAATTTTATTGAAATTATAAAATAATTTAAACCTCATACATTGATATTATTTTGATTCAATACTACAGTGAAGGATTTATTTCTTAGTTCAAGATAAAAATTAATATTCACAACTTATTACAAATATAACGTTGTTAAGATTGACAATTTTCTTGATCGTTTTTGTAGATTCCTATTTTCATAGTATTGATTTATACGGACAAAACTGTACATTCAACTTTAATATTGTAGGCAATAAATAAAAATAATAAGTAATTGTTACATGTTTTCAACATCACATTCTAATAAAGTGTAGGTAATTTTCATGTTTTTTTTTTTATTATTTGTTTAAAAATAAGGTGATCGTAAAAAAATTTTGTGTGCAATTCGAGCAGAAGGTGCGTTGCCGCTTTCGGCAGATTGCCCAACTCTCTGCCTCAAGCAAAGTATCACTTTCCGCTCTTAATACACAAATAGCTATTGCCGTTTAATTCTGTTTTCTACATTTACAATAGTCAAACTCCACAATATTCACGACTATGGGATGTAGTTATTTTTGCTCACGCTGATGGGACGAGATCTATAAAGTTCCATGAACGAGTTTATGAGAAATTTGAAATTGTGACACGATATACTTCACTGATTTCAAGAAAAACAGTCACTATAGTGATTGAACAATCCGTAATATCCCTCAACTACAATAAACCAATCTTTAATTATTCATAAATCATACTCCTAACGCCACCTCCCCGCTAGTAGGTAACTTACCCTTTTACTGCTTTTACATCTAATTGTTTCCTACTTATAATTTTTATGCTAGCTTTGACTCTCAACTCTATCCGAGAAAAAACGATTCAATCATATCCTTTATCTATGGATTCAATCCTCGACTCTCAACCGACAAGTACGTACCTAACTAACCTAGAATCCTTATGATCAACGTGTAGCAGCAAAAAGAAAAAAGTTATACCTACTAATTTCTCATCCATCCTTCCAAAGTATTTAAAAAAAATATTAAAATTGAAGTCAAATCATCCACTAGTGAAAAAAATACGATAGTTTTTGAAACCAATGTATTTAACCTTTGTAAAACGTGATAAATAGTATATTATATACCGCGGGACTGAAGTAGTACATTTAATCCTGAAGGTAAAGTTTATGTAGTACATTTACCTGAAGGATTAAATGTACTTCAGTCGCAAGGTATATACGATACTTTTCGTACTTCCGGTATGAATTTATTAATTATTTCAATAATTTCAATCAGTTTTTTCTCTCTTCAACTCATTTAATAAACTGTCTTTAAAATAAGTTACCATAGTAACATTGCGTTGTGACAGTTATAATTTAGAAACATTGTCATTACTAGTGTCATTGTAAAGAAACATTGTTATTGATAATTATTGGTGAAGAAGGTGTATCTGATATTGATAAAAGAGCAGCCGAAGTAGGTGAAGAATTGTTACCACCGAAATCTAGAAAACTATACGAGCAGCAGTACGATGCTTTTAAAAAGTGGTGCCGCTTAAAAAATGTGAGACAACCTACTGAAAATGCGCTGTTAGTCTACTTCGATGATAAATCAAAAGCGGTTTGTGCCTCAACTCTCTGGGCACATTACTCAATGCTGAAATCGGTTATTAACATTAGAGAAGATATTGATATAAGTAAATTTCCAAAATTATTAGCTTTTTCAATAAAATATTCCTTAAATTCGTTTGTTTGTGATTTAATCGTTCCGGGAGTTTCGTCAATATTTAATCCCGGAGGGATTAAATGTGACACTTTAGTACCTGTCACAAGGGAGTGAAGTTGTCACTTTAGGCCAGGAAGTACGAAAAAGAGTTTAGTGAGAATTGTACTAAAACGTGTGCCATTTGTATTGTAAGTAATATTATTTGTGTATCTTTTGTACTGAAACGTGTGCCATTTGTAAAAGTAATATTTAGTGTATCTTTTGTACTGAAACGTGCCAGTTATAAAAATGAAAAAGGTATAATTACGTTTAAGAAAACCCTATTTTTTCATTAATCTGAGCGATTGTGCTATTACTTTGACACGAAAACTTGTAATTTAAATTTAAAAACATGAATCGATAGTAAATCTAGCGGTGGTTAATGATTGGAATCCGCTTATTTCGTTCTATAACTCACCACATGGACTTTTAGAACAAGTTATGGCTCTGCAATAGCTTTGGAAAACGTATTTATTCCCATTAACGGCAGAATTAACTGGTCCGTTTTCAAATACAAATGGAAAAATTTTGTTTTGTGGTGAATAGAAATTGGGAAGTACAAATAACTGGTGATATTTTAAACAAAACCAACTAAATCTGTCTGTTTTGTTAATCCTATAGATTTTGTGTAATTTGAGAATCAGAATGCAATGTAGTACAGCTATTTATTTTATTGATGATGATTTTTTAACCAGTCTTTAAATAATGATGTTTGGGATGCAAATTATTTTGAGTACTATTTCTGCAAATCTGGAAAATGAACTGAAAGTGAACTGACTAGTTATATAAACACCAACTGAAATGGATGCTAATGATACGAGTCTACTTTAATAAGTTAAACAAGGAACTTTCGTCCAGGCTGTTTAAACTGGGTAAGAGAAATTTGAAAACAGTTACCATCCTGGTGACTGGATACTGTACCTACAGGATGAGCAAAGTTAGTCAGTCTATATGCAGAAAGTGTGAACTCAACGATGAACCGATGAAGATGTGGAAATAAACAAAAGTATAATGGAAGCAAGTAGAGCTGAAAAAATAATATGATAAAATCAAAATTATTTGATAGAAAAACAAAGATCAGACTATACAAAACAATCATACAACCTACCCTGTTATACTATACAGAAATAAAGATTTGTAAATGAAAGAATAAAAGAACTGGAAAGAAGGGAAATGTATCTTCTGTATGTTCCTTGTGGTATATTATTCATTCACGAAAAAAATTTCGTTGTGTCAGATAGGGATAAAAATTAATTTCTACTTAGTTTATCTTGACAACGGTAGCTGGAACGCTACCGAAACGTTGAAATAAATAATTCAGAAACATTGTGGCTTAATTTCCCAAAAAATTAAAAAGAAAAGAAAGGGAATGGAAGATTCAGTGGAGAAAAAGAATAAACAAAGAAATCCAAGACATGTATGAGGCACCATGCATTCTCAGTAACTTTCAAGCACAGCGGCTTTAATAGTTAGGCCAAGTGGGTAGGATGGTTGACAAAATGTGTGTGTATGTAGGTATGTGTGTTATGGAGAACTAGGGGATTATTTTCAAATCCTAACAACTGAGTTAAAACTAAAGTTATAGGTTTGGCTTTGAGCTAATTCTCATTCATATGCTACTATTAAGGTGAGAAGGTAATTCTTAATATTTTTTACAGAAGAAACCTATGAAATAATTGTTCATTATTTGCAATAATCAGATATATACATAAATACCCACGTTTCATTAGAATATTTAGTAGTGATCAACTATCATCATGTATAATTCTGATACAAGTATTATAACATGTAACTACTTATGTTACATAACATTTATTGTGTAAAAGTTTCTAATATCGAAATCAGAAACCATTTCAACATTTTCCGTTATGTAAAACGACACGCCAAAGCAACATGTTGCCGACTTTAAGGGTGTAATTATCGAATGAAACTTGAGACCATTTAAAACTACGGTAGAGTTCTTGACAAAACACCGTGGAATATCAATATTGTTCCAAACAGCAAGCTGAGAATTTACATTTTAAAGAGTTTTCTGCTGGTTTTTTAATCATTATACAAATTGCCACAATTAGAAAACTCAAGAACGTCAAAACGAAAGTTTGAGAATAATTGGAAACACGCTTGAATGAGACAACACGTGATGACGTGACTTGTCTGCGAACAAAAAATCTTACAAAATATTGATAACATGCTAGCTAACGTTGTGAAAAATGCTAATGGTCTGTCATGAATTTCTAAAGCTTATTTCCGAAAAGTTTTCCTTATTTCCATTGAAAGGACCGAACAAAAACAGCTATATACAGAGAATCATATATCATAACACACAGTCTGCAATCAATGTAAGATGCCTATTACGCACGGTAAAATTTATAGCTGTGAAGTAAATCGCATGGCTTCCCTAGACGTCGCCATTTTATTCAAACATTACTATTTACATAATTAGTGGTAGATAACACTTATTCAAATAGAGGCTACCTTTTAATATTAAGAGTCGTTTTGAATCGTACATTTATGTCTTAATTTGAATATGTACAAATGTTTCATAATAAAATAGTAAACATACATAATATCAAATAAGCCGTCAAAACATCAAAATTGAGTAGGCCTCAATAACAATTTCTATTAATTACACCGGCCTATACTCAATACGCATGCTCCTTGGCTTGTCACCGGCTCAAGGGAGATTCTCTATTGGTCCTAGCCATGAGAAATTAAATCTTTCTCTCGTTTCACGCAATCCTCAATACAGTCACTCTAGTCCCTTAAGAATACGGGCCATGATGAACAATAGATCTTCTGCAATTCAATAATTTAAATTTCATGAGATTCTTGTATCTTAACATATACCCTTCGTGTGAAAGTGTTCGGGAACTGTAGCTGAAGGACGAATCCTACAGATTGATTATTTGGTATTATTCATTACCTATCTTCACTTATCTAAAACTCTTCTGTCTGAACTGACTGTTCCGGGAGATAAGAGCTCTAATTATTGGTAGGTTTTCTAAAAAAAAGTCGAAGAAATCATACGTCTTTTATTTTTTCCGTATTTTAAAAGTTGAATCAACTAATCAACATTAAATGCTGCAAAGCCGTATTACAGTATTTATTATAAATGTAATTCTTGTAGACGCGTCATATTTCCCTACAGTGTCTGATGTTTTATGTTGGGATCTTGCAATTATCCAAAGACAGTGTTAAAGCATTAATTCAGCTGAAATAATAAATTACACCAAATGTAGGAAAAGATAATTAAGTAAATTTAACGCGACCCAAATTATTTCGTAGAGTGTCTCCGTAAACTCGACGGACAATTACCGTTACCTCGGTAAGCGGTAAAATGTATTTAGTTGTTTAATTAGCTATCTTGAAGTTTATACGTTTGCAACCAACTACATTGGCGATAATCTAGAAATGCGATCTAGTACTGTAAGTACATTCGATGCTGGTTACGATAGTTAAGACACAACTATACAGATAGAAAGCTGTTATTTTTATCAAGTGGAACCTTATCACGTAAAAAGAGTAAGGTTTAAGTTGGAATGAATTCTCTTTTGTGTCCATGTTTGCTCGTTTCAACTGATTGCTCAATGGAGCTTTGTTTCCAGGTCATAAACCATGATTTTACTGGAATTGCCTGGGTAACTAGTATTGATAAGCTGTTCAATGTGAAGTACTTCAGAGGCCAAGGCAAATTGCTTATATTGGTTCGACAAATATCTATCTTCCGTATGAAAAATCTCATATGGGATCTGTAGAGTAGGGAGGGTGAGTGTTAGCTCACAGCACCCAGGGTCGCCCAGGGTGATCCTAGCAAGTCTGCATCCGTTGATTCCATCCCATCGCTTGAGAGATTAAAGCTGGATTTATAAACTTGGCGTTCGCCGTTGCCGTTGGCGTTCGCGCTAGCGTCCCTAGTTAAAAGTACAAAAACCCCTAAGACCATTTATATCTACCGTTGGCGTTGCCGTCCGCCGTTGGCTGCCGTTCTACTTAAATGAACTTTAAGTTTTGCCGTTCGCCGCTCGTAGCACCGTTCGTAGCAAGTCAGAAGAGCCAATCAAAACGATTTTTTGCTGTCACCTGGTGTACGTCATATGTGAAATGCCATTTATTGGCATTTGATTGTTTTTGTTTCAATATATGGATATGACACATTAAATTAAGGTTATGATAGTTTTCGTAACGGCCAACGGCAAGTTTATAAATGATCAATGTCGTTGCTACGAACTGCCGACGGCGGACGCAAGCGCGAACGCCAACGTCAACGGCGAACGCCAAGTTTATAAATCCAGCTTAAGCGTTTGACTAGTTCCGCAATTGTCGAAGTCATTAGGCCGTTGGTGTCACGTTTGCTCCTGTCGTGCCCTGTAACCCACCTCAGTGCCCTGTAACCCACCTCAGTGCCCTTTAACCCATCTCAGGGGGAGCAACAGAGAGTACTTTCCCTCCATGAAGCACCCAATAATCTAGACTCGATTGGACTTGAAGTACTCCCTGGTAAGGGGAATACATTGTCTTTTTGTTGCTGGATAGCTTCCTCCCTTTTAGAGAATGGCTATATGGCCAACTCTGTATTCAATAGTTTAACAATTTGGATCGCATTAAATCAGTATTATGCAATTAAAGATGATTGCAGTACCTAAGTCTATTTGATCAAGTGAAGTCGATCTAACTCGCCATTTTTGATACAAAACACCGAATCGTAACTAAACGAGCTTCACTTTTACACGAGAAATGGAAGAACAAGGCGCAAAACGTTGATCAGTAGATCAATTTATCAAAATCCAAATATCAAATAATGTAGCAATTTGAACTGTTCACTCCTCGCCTATTCGTAGTGAAAAGGCAGCCCAATATGAAGGCGAATATATTTCAATCAAAGAAGTTTTAGCATCATTAAAGTGAAGGTTATGAAAACAACAAGAAACACCTGTCTACCAGGGAACTGAACTGAACTGAACTGAGTGGTTGTTAACGGACCTGTCCTTCAAGAATCTTCTGTTTTTCCACAAATAGAGGAGGTGATTTCCTTGGGGCAAACTATTAATTACATACTAATGGTGAACAAATGAACAAATGGCGCCGGATCTATCAGCCGAACGCCATGTCGTTACCTTTTGAATCCGTAAACAGAAAGTAAAAAAATGTTCTTATCTCATTGAAATTTGATAAGATTCACTCAAATAACCAAAACCAACATTGCGAAACATGTGTCCTGAAAGGCGCCTTGTGAACTGCAAAATAATTGTGTAATAATAATTTATAGAACAAAATTTCACCATAACTTCATGTACCTACATCACTTATATTTAAATGAAATTTGTAAAATACAATTATCTTATTCAAATCTCTTATACACACAAAGACCCATAGTCGACAAAAGGAACTACGGCCCCAATATATCCAATTCACGTGGAAAAATCAGATAGAAAATCTTGCAGAATGGCGGCAATTTTTCGTAATCGTAATCATTTATTTTTCAATCAAAATATAGGCTGTGTCCACTGAAGAGAAGACTGGCCATGTTTGTGGAACCAATAGTACAATGATTTATCCAATCAAGCTGTTGTCCATCGGAGCGGATAAAGTCCGCTGTCCGCCAAGAGCAGACCCGGAGTAGCTCGAGTGTGAAATGAGTCGAGCTACGGGAAAATTTAGACCGATGGCTGATTATTTTGATGTACTGTAAAAGTAGCTTTATTATTTCAGAGGATTTTTCATATTAGATATATAGAAAAAAAGAATCTCTAAAAATTCATTTAATTTGAAAACTCCAGAGAATCATCTGGAGAAGTGGATGTTTCGTGGAGAAGGAGTGTGCTCATTGTTGCTCCTAGAAGAGATTCTACATATGGAAGATGAATATTTGCTGAATCTGTATATGCAAATCAACAGGTTTTAAGAATTACCTGTCTGTATTTAATGGTAGTAGTTCCCAATACTAATTAATGAGAATTTAAAAAAATTCTGCAACCTTATACAAAACAAATTGTTCCGTCCATCAAATTCTACTGCCTAACAAAAACAAACTACAGGATTCGATCCGCTATGGTAGGATTAGTACTAAATACCCTGAGGATTATTTCGGTATACTGTTTGTTTTTTTACCATCAGGATCTCAAAGTTAGGGATCGTATTTTTAATGAACTGGGATGGTTTCAAATCACCGAGAAATAATTGGGTGGTTTCATGAGGCTCATTTGAACTTTAATTGATTAAGGTAGGATCGTTAAATATCGAATAGGGATTTAACAGTTAAAGAGTAAAGTGATACCTGATGAACGGAAGGAAAGTTTCGAAAACTCTGCCAACAACTTTCGATAATGACCTTAGTAACCACTTGCTAAATTTTAGTATTGGTTGGCAACTGTTGTTATGATATGGTTATGATAACAACCTCCAAGATCCATACGTGAAAATGAACATGACAGCACCGCACTAAATCAATCCAATATTTTCTACCTCCTACTAAATTTAAACACCCCAACATACCTTACAATAAACAAGCAATATATCAACCAACATCAAAGCGTAATTCAAGCGACATCTTTTCCATTTACCATGAAATTTATTAAGACCACACCCGCATTTTGACATTGTTTCTTAGGTTGCCCTCACATAAAATTGTGTATACCCCGAATTTTTCGGCTTTATCTGTTTTCCCCATGTTTCCCATACGAGAAGCGAGAGATAGGATAAAATTCGGTCATGTATCAACACTTATCAGAACAGGGGCTAAATAAAATGCGCTGCGAGACAGAAGCTTACATCCCAGCCATTTTCATTATCTTGTAAAAATAGCCACCTATTATCGCTATATTGCATTAATAAAATAAATGAATGTCGATATATCATCCGAAGGATGCTTACAACGTGGATACGTTGTATAAAATACAATTTCGCTTAATAAAAATACATGGCTTCATTTCTACTGCAGCAGACAGTAACCTAGATTACTTATGTGGCAGTATAATTAGTTATTTATGTGTCAGTTCAGTATCAGTGCTAACCGCCTTCTAGTATTCTGGCTACAGCCTATTTAGCCAGTCCGTTCCATGTATTAGCTCATACGGGTTCTCAGCTGGTTGGTTGTAGAAGTCTTCTGGAGTCATTTGGAGTGTACCATACAGTTTCTACCTCCTATGGTCTAGAGTTTCACAGTTGCATAGTATATGCAGAGCTGTTTCGGTGTACTTTTGCATCTTCTGCATGTAAGGTTTCCATTATACAGCCCTATTTTGTTCAGGTGCTCCTTTGTGGGTGAATATCCTGTAAGTAGCCCCGTTAAGGTGCGTAGTTTGTTCCTGCACATTGGTAGCAGTTTTTTCGCTACTTTTTCTGATGGTTCTTTTATAAATTTCTTTCCATGTGTTTGCCTGGGCGTATTCTTCCATTGTTTTACTTTGTTGTTCTTTTACCCACCCTTTTAACCATGACCTAGTTGAGCATCTGGGAATGGCCACAGCTGGTTCGGGTCTATTCATCGGGGTTGACGATCCTGCTCTTGCGAGTTCGTCAGCTTTTTCATTGCCAAGTACCTTGCTTAATATAAAAAGGATTTTTTTGCTGTGAATATTCCCGAACAAATTCCTAAAAGAATAATTTCGATCTCGCCGGAGAAATCACGTGTCGGTCACGGCACTGTCACGTCACTGCTAAGTGAGAATAGACGGAACTGATGTGTGTAAGTATTCCTTAATACAGAGTCTTTTGAATGACAAATTGTAGAATTTTCATACAAAATACATTTTAACTCAAATTTGTTAGGTAATTAAATTTTTTTTAATTATAAACAACTTCCGTTATAACCGTGATTAGCAAATAGATGGCAATGTTTTCATTGAATAGCTCACCCCTTCTTTCTAATTTTCATGATTCTCGAGATATTTTCAATCGTTTTTAATTGACCGTTCATCTGCCGCACCCTGTATATTTACAGAAATATAATAGATCTGGAAAAGTTTGATTCAACTTCAGCAAGAGATTTATCACATCACCACAAGTTTTTCAACTTGTTTTGTACTTTTTTTGAATTGTATTTTTTATTTACATCGATTCCTTTTTCGTATTTGATATAAAAAAAACAACTGGCTCAAGTTTTCGGAATTGGATTACTTCGAAAATTGTTAAAGGAAAATTTGTATTTTCGAACTTTCTTGCCATTCTCGACTTATCCAAAATTTATTCCGAAAGTTATCTCTCACTTTACGTATCGACTTTACATATTAAGTACACATGAAATTTACTTGTTTTGATGTACCTACTTCTTTACACAATCTATACCGCCACTGCTATTACTCTAACAAATAAAACTAAATGTTTCTTATAATATTTCAAAGATAATATATTTAGCAACAATTTCTGTTAAAACAGATATTCGGATGGGTGACATTCACTGAGACCTAAAAGATATATACGTGGCGTGAGGTTGAGAATCACTTTCATAGCTGACGTTGGACATGTTGGCTCCTGTAATTTATATACAGGCGAGTCTTTGAATTTTGGAAAAGTTTTCTCTCAATGTCAATAGGCTAGTTCTACTACTTCACGCAATGGCTCAATAAGTGATTATTGGTCTCCCTGTCACACAATTAGAGCTATTTTTGCTTCGTATATAATCTCTTTTTCGTGTTTGTTCCAAAGGAGTTCACTATCAAGAGTCAAACCTAGATACTGACATCTTGTCTCCATCCAATCTTGTTCCTAACAAATGGTTTTGAGGTTGAGTTTTCTTTTCTCACTAAAGGCTACAAAGATAGTTGCACTTGCCTACACCAGTTACTTGTATAGTTCAGACCCTTTTATACGATGTCACAAAGGGTGTTTACGAACTTCCCCCTGTCTGTTACGACAATATCGTTGGCATATCCTTGGCAGGATATTCCGAGGTTCGTCAAATCACACAGACTCGTCAGATCTACATTAATGGTGATGCTACTCCTCCCTGTGGGCATCCTCTGGTTGTACAGATGAAGACAATGCCTTTGCTCGTCCTTGTCTCTGCTACTCATCGGTTAGGTAAAATTAGCATCCAATAATTTGCAGGGATGGGTAATGAGAACTGTTCAGAAATCTGAAACCCTCTCATTTAACAAGGAGGTTTTCTTGGCTCCTTATGGCCCTTGAGTTGTAAATGAAATGAAACTTTTGAGGCAGATTTAACCTCAACACTACATATGGTATATCTTACAACTGAGCCACAGCAATTAATTGCTTTAGTTAGTGTCTATATACCTAGATCTTTATTGTATGTTCGCACAAAACAACAACAACAACAACAAGCAGAATTGAAAAATATATCTCTTTATTACAGTGAAGACCGTTTAATTCACCTTGAGAATATAAATATCTTGTGTTGATAAACGGCGGCTTATATAATACCCTAAAGATATATAGTGCTCAGTTAACTGCAATGAAATAAATTAGCGAATTAAAAAGAAGATACCCCACAGGAATTATAATTGCGGGCTTTGTTTTATTTATGTTCTCAGTTACTTCAGTAGAGCAGCTAGCGCAATTTTTAGTATGAAAGAAGGTTATATTAAATACGTATAAATTTTATACGTCGTAGACTGATTGATTATAGCTTTTTGTACTCCTTTATACTCTTGATTGGCGCACGTTCGATTTATCGTTTATCGTAAAAATTTACCATATGAGGGGCAAAATAGCGACAAAAACGTTGAATGTACCGTAATTTTAGATACGATTCAATGATGTATTAGAGTGCCTGCGTGATCTTGACTAATGTCCATCGTGGCATATACTGTGTGGGATAAATTAAATATTATACTTGTTATTACTATACGAAGTAATATATAGAGAAATTATTAAATAAAAGAAAATGTCAAACGTTATAATAATTAAACGAGGATTACTCCTGCTTTACTACTACAAAATAAACCAAGCAAATGAAGAGCATTTAAATTAAAACTTGTTTTTACAGTTTTGTGTGTTAAACTGAAATCGTCAAGTAAATTGAATATTTTACGGTCGTCGAAAATTGTCGAAACTAACGTTTGCTTCAGAGGATTGTTTTTAACAAGATTAAATCGTGAACTACTATAATTTAGTTTTAGTTTTAGGTAAAATGAAATGTCCATACTAAATATTGAATTGAAGTTATTTCGTCTCAATTTAATAATAATAATAATATCCTCTTATCAGTTTTCAGTTGTTTAAGTTTGTATTATTTTTCAACTCTTCTTCCTTCTGTGTATAGGCATCATTGCCTGTTTTTCTTCACATCATTGCCTCTGCTTAGTCACCTGGGAGGATGTCTTTCCACTTTTTTCTACATCTTCCAAGGCTTCTCCGTCCATCTGGTGATTTGTCTCTTGATATTTTCACAATTCGTTCATCTGTCATGCGGTTAATGTGCTCATTCCATTTTATCTTTCTATCCAGTACCCAGTCATCGATGTTATCTATCCCGCATGTTCGTCTTATGTTTTCACTTCTTTCTCTATACATTAGTGTTCCCGATATTTTTCGAACTATTTCCACTTCTGTAGTCTCCAGTAACCGTTTTGTTTTAGAAGTCTCAGGTCCAGTTTCTTCTGCATAGGATAATATAGGTCCGATAGTGGTCTTGTATATGCGGGCCTTGGCTTCAGTTCAAATGTGTTTTTTAGCCATATTGTGTCATTTAGGTATGCCGCTTTTTTTCAACTCAATTCCACTATTTACTCATCTTGACGAGAGTTGCACATAGAATATATTTCTTCTTGATTAATGGTAAATATTTCCCTAACACAAGACTTCGAACGTAAGCAAATCTAACAAAATATTCGAATATTCCATTTAATAATAATGGAAATATTGAAACAATGAATTTGTCAACCAATACCACTCTTTATTACGTCCTTTTAATGGAAAATAAAGATATACCGATTTTCCTTTTTCTCTCATTACAAGAAAACTTCTATTTGAGTCGATTTTAATTGTCGGTCTCAACCCAGGCATTCTAAGTTTCTAAATCCTTCATTGAAAATGAAGATAAAGTATTTCCACAATTACAGGAGATGTCTGAGTAATTACTCCTTTATTTTCATTATGATTATTATTTGTTCTCCATCTTAGAAATCCGGAGATGGCTTTATTGGGATTTAATGATATGTTTTCCCTTGAAGTAAGTCTGCACTTGTCTTAGTTATATCTCTTTTCGCTCCAAGGTATTTTAAATGTCTTAATAGGAAGAGGATTTCCTCCAATGGGAAATTTATAATTATTTTCACACGCTAATTGAATAATATTAAGTGCAACCAATTATACAACCACAAATTTCGCAAAACTTTGAACAAATGCACAATTGAAGAAAAAAAAATCACCGGTATTGCGTTCACAACACAATACCTTTAGTGTAAGAGCTTTACTTATACACCACAGCGCTTTTAAACGCACTACGAGAAGCGTTTACCCCGTCGTTTGACTGGCAAGTATACTGTCAGTTTTCGGTATATTATGAACGCACTCGTTATGTCATCAGTCATGTTTGGTTGAGCGCTAATTTTAAACTAACGACATTTTCATGCAAATAATTTTATCTTGATAGGTAATTTCAACTAGCAAATACGTTAAAAACAATCTTCTGTATATACAAAATTACATTGTTTTTGTTGAACTACTATCTCCAGATTCTCAAACTATTTAAATTAGTCCATTATTGACCTAGGTTAATTATAGAAAAAAATATCAACTACCAATGGCCATATTCTTCGTTTCAAGTTTAAGCTACTATTGTTCAAGCCAGGCTGAAATGTAAAGCTAGGCTTAAATTATGTTATCATGTACCGTAGATAAATGAGGCTTTGGCAAGACCCTAAAAATCTTGAAATGTAAAGTCAACTCACTCTAGAAAATGTCAACTAATGTCAATTTTGTTATCTACAGGTTTCAAAAGTACGGATTTTCTTATTATTATTAAACTTGAATTCAAAGTTAAGGTGAAACTGGTACAGAATTTTACAAGTACTGAAAAACTGCACTACAAATCACTTTCAAATTCCAATTGATCATCTATCATTTCCAGAAGCATGAAACTGAGATATGTCAAAATATCTGGCTTAACAAGATAAGCCCTCAATTTTGAGGGTTTAACTTAAGCCAGACTTAAAGTGAGCTGAACGTACGGCGCATACCAAATGTGTCGTGAAAACAGGCTTAAGCTCTAAGCTTCGCTCAATTGCATACGGAGAATATGGCCATAATTCAACTTCTCAGTTGACTAGAAGTACCAATAATTGTCAACTTCACAGATAGTAGTGGAAAAAAGTATGTTAACAAAAAAAATATCTTGTTAAGGCTGATCGGAACGTCCAGAAAAATATAAAACGGATCAGTATATACACAATGGAAGAGATGATATTATTTATTTATTATACGAAATGTATCTGTATCAACAGCTGAGCTTTCATTTAATGAAAGCTGTATTTTCGCGAACTGGTGAACAACGAAAAAAAAAGGTGGAGCAAAGAAAATATTTTTGCTGAACTATTGTTATAACGGATCGTGTTTTTTCGAGCCCTGAATGAAATAAATGGATTACTCTGTGCAGGTTCAAGTTTCGCTATCCCTGGAATATTTCGAACAAAGAAAATATAGATTTCATAAAATTAGACAAAAAGTATTGAGATACTATGGAGTGTTAACAAACGAACTACAAAGTATTTTAATTAAATTCGAACCAAAGATAAGCAGAAATTTTAATGAAATGAAAAACTGGTGCAAAAAATTCACAAATCAATAGTCTCTGTGCATAATGACAGACCTACTAAGCTTTATCACTCTCATGAATTACCCTGTATATAGTTGTCAAAATAGTTATAGTTAAAAACGCTCTTATCGTGCGGGTTCAAAGGTTACTAACCATATGTATCAAATCAGAAAACACAGAGGTTACCAAAATGTGACATAACACTGGTAGATGAATTTCCACTTTTTGTACAATTCTTGAAATAATCTATCAGATTGAGAACCATTTTTTTGATTGAGGATGCAAAAGACCGGAAAATTGCTTACTTTGAATTGTCACTCATAAAACTGAAATTTTTAAAGTAGTGGAAGACTTTTTAGAATCGCTGAAAACTGAATACATATCCTTTTCTTTCTCGTCGAAATCGCATAAGTATGTCTCCTTCATCTTACAGATTTTATTTGAAAGTTATTATTAAATGCAATAAAAGAAAACAGAATCTGTGAGTATGTCTTTGTTGAATCGTATGACCCGCATGATAATACTGCATTTGACTATATCAGGAAACAAACGTATTTGAAATTCCATGTCAAATAATACCAAGATCTCTTCTGTCAGTTTTGTGGATACTCTCCCATCTGAAATATTATAATAAATATTCCATTTATTAATTATATTTTGTATTATTCAATAGTAATACACAATAATAACAATGTAATAAGTTTCTTTATCCACTTATCATGCTCAATTCGTACACTAGATCAACTTTAAGTTTCTAGTCACGCTTTGATTGTAGTCCTCGTTTCTAAATCTTAACAAGCCGCACTGTTCCCATCTTGTTTAAGACGGACCAATCATGCTGAAAGCGTCGTTCTGACGTCGGGTTGGTGATGCCTTATTGGAATAGATTTCGAGACAGAGGCGCCTTTCCATTTACCAGTAAGATTGTAAACATGTCATTGACAGTTTGTTATATATGCTGCATCTATGTAGGTATACACGGAAAATTTATTTTCCGACAACCTTTATAAAAAATAACGTTTTTCGTTTGGAAAATGTCTATTTTTGACTTCAAGTACTTTTCCTTCGCAATGGTGTGGTGACTATGCATACGGCAAGGTATACGAGATCGGCTGTCAAAATATAATTCTAATTTGAAAAATAGTGCCCATTATTAAATTGTGGTCTATTAGACCTTGATCATTTCGACGTCTAGCTATATTTTCTGCATTATCCACAATTAATGTCATGGATTAATGTGTACAAATCAAATTAAATAAATAGAAAGTTTGAGGTTAGTTACACCGAACAAAATAACGTTTAACGTATAGCGACGACGTTTAGCGTTAACGTATGTCAAAATTTTATGTGGCTTAAAATCTCTCTAATAACTCAGTTTAATCTCTTCAGTGTCGATTTGGTTTTAATAACAGTAGTTTTGAGGTAATATTGTCCCCTTCTTGAAATTAAGAATGAAAAAGTTTTCCAAATAATTCCAAATTTTGTTACCAATATTAGTTATTCTTTCTTTCTGAAATAAACTTTGTGTTTTTTAATTGCTACGTTTTGTGTACTACCTAATAGGTCAAATGTTGATTGATTGCTGAAATGATCACATGGTCATTGGAAAAATACTGTACATCACTTGTACGAAAGTAATTTGTCACACTGATGTTAATATGTGTGGAATCTTCTCACTTACTTGGTTTATCTTCAATGTGCCTGTATAAAAAAGAATTCCCTAGATGAAGATGAATTCTATAGTAGTCTCAGTATATCTTTTTATCGCCAACAACAAACACAATATACTTTTTTGTTTTGGTGTTTACAGTGGAACTAGATTAAACCGCTGCGCTGTAACATACCCATATAACAAAAGTAAAGTGCTTCTGGGATATTTAAAAGGCTGATATTCATTTCATTGTTTTCTACCATATTAAAAACACAAAAGCAAAGAAAAAAAAAACATTACTACGAGGATTGCCTTTTATAATATGTTGCATGAAATAACATATTTGACGCCTGTCAACGAATATCAATTGTCAAAGGTAACTTTTATGTTAATTTAACTCAACTAAAGACTGCTTCCAACAAATTCGAAAAAATAAAAATCTATTATATCATTTATATACAAAACAAGCTTAAATTTAGAAATAGTATGATATTGTAATAAATACAAAAGTATTACATTGTAACAGGTTCGAATATTTTTTTAACTAAAATTTGGTTGGTTTATTAGATGAAAAGCTGAGACAAGGATCAAACTGTTGTAGGGAAAATAGAAAATGGAAGACCAGTTTTAACTAGAATAGAGCTAGACAAAGCTTTAACTGATTATTTATAGGAAAATCTATTTAATACGCAAGACATGCAATAAATGCGAAAACTAATGCTTCAGTAACAACAGAATTGAGAAAAATTAGTAAACCTTATTTAAAGAATTGTGCATAAAATTTCAAAAATAACAACAAAATTTCAATAGAACAGTTTACAGATTCAGATTTGGACACTAGATCCACGTAATTCAGAATTAAAACATTTCACATACATGTACTAACCAATACCTAGATCATAGACCATGGTAGCATGGAAGCCATGAAATTTTACATTCAATAATTAATAACGTGTCATACCCCCATTATTATTGATAAGTTTTCTGCAACTTTAATTTGATTCCACTTAACTTTTTTGTCAGGACAAATAAATAATAGCTTGTTTCTAACAGGTTTCTTTTACCATTAATTATGTGCAAAGGTATTTTATTGTGTATTGAGATCAGTAAACTTTCGGCCAATAATTGATACGTCCTAATTTTTCTTTTGTTTTATGAACCAACTTTCAAGAATAACGACTATGTGAAGCATTCTGTCGTTCTTTTTATTCTGGTCAGCTCAGCTCCACTGGTGCTGTAGCTGTAAATTATCTGTTTATTGAGCTGTAAGGAAATCGATTCCCGTCTGGTTAAGTCTGAAAACTCTGCTGAATTTTATATTTCGAATATCCTGTTTATCGTGTTTCTTACTACGGACATATCTTTTAGATTCTTGTTTCCAAGAAAATCGAGGGAATTTAAAATCAATAAGTGAAAATATTTAACGTTTTAACAAGATCAAATATATGAGAGGCTAACAAAATGTCCCTATGTAATATCTTATTTTGATAGGATATAAGGACACTATCATAACAAAAGGACTAGTGGCTCCTTTAGTTATATTTCCCGGAAGAATTTTATGACATCTGCAGGCTTCAGCTTAGGTAAATGTTCCTCTTCTATCCAGTAATCTCCCAGGTGCTGTTCTCTAGGATTCTAAAGTGCAGTTAGAAGGTTTGTGGATGGTGGTTTCTTCTTTCATGCCACAAAATCTACATTCTTCTTCATTCCAGTTAAAAACCTTGATATCATATATCCAGAGAAGTAATTGCTGTTCCTTAATGAATGGTCTCTGTTATTTGAAAAGGAAATTTTAAAAACTTCCAGCTACAAGCTTAGTTGGTTTCTAAATTCTTTGGACCATTATCAAATTATCAGGTCAAATTAAATCCGGAAATTTTTTAGAGCTCATGAATATTTTTAAAATTATCACGAGTCTCAGACGAAAGATAATTACTAGTGAAAATATTTTTAAAAATTGATTGTATTCCATCCATTTGGATGATTGAATTGGAATCCAGTAGGTATACTTAATTTTCATACAAAGGCACGTTCTCATATATGTATATCCTTTTGAAATGTACATTCCTTTAAAGCGAAAGTATATTTTCACACTAAGCGAATTTTCCTCTCTTCGATATAGTTTTGAACCTTAATAACATAAGCTGGGCAACCACATCAAAAGCTTCTACCAAAATACGGTATAGCACGTTCACACAACGAAAGCCAATACAGTACCGGATTTTAACTCTGCAATACTTTTAACACTCTTGTTAATAAATTTCTCATTCAAATTCAAATTATTCATAAGAATGTACAATCAAAACTATTATTGATTGATTTTTTTTAATCCCATCACATATCGTCGCATAAATGTGAGAACTACCTTGCTGGTATATGAATATACTTTCTGATAGGTAACTCGATTCAGCGAAACGTCAAGTTACTTAAATTTGTTCTCAAATTCAGACGACGATATTGTTTGTAACATTATCCATATATCAAAATTTGTTTAATGAGTCAAAAACATTTCCTGCTCAAAGTAATAACATTCTATTCCAACAAAAACGTATATAATCCACATTCCTACTATAATTATTGATTTCCATAGGGAAATATTCAATGTGCTCTCTAATGTTCTATCTCAAGACGCTTCAAGTGAATGTCTTCCTTATCTTGTGGTAAAAGCTGACCATGTTTCGTTTTCAGCTGTGAAATTTGCCTTAGTCTAATGGCAGTCGTGTTACACAGCGTTTTACGACACGTTTCATATTTAATAAATAATAAAAGAAGTTTGTTGTGTTAAGGTGGAATCTGATATATCGGTACTCCTTTTCCGCGGTCCCCATAGGGTGATGAATCTTCAAAAATATTGTACGTCAAAGCGTAAAACTGACGAAATAAACTATGTACTTTCGCAAGACTGAGGAAAACGCATCTTTCTTATTCGCAAGCTGTTGAACAACCTCTATGATTTGAAGTTGTAACCTTTTCAGAAACTACATCACGTTTTCTGCGATTGGCTTTCTGCTTTCCACTGTATTTTCTAATTTTACGCTTCTTGTCATTCCGCGAGATGAACAGCGCGTTTGTGATTATTCACAATTTCTAAATCACTAGCCGATGGGAAATGGGTGAACAACAATGCAAACTCCCAAAAAAATTGTAAAATGAAACCTCACAGAAACAATACAGCGTTTTTCCACCAAGCCCAAGCATGATTCGCACCACCTCTAGCGCATTAGGCTATCTAGCGATTTGCAAAGTAACTAATTCAAAGTAGTACTCGTTGAAGCAGGTTAAACAAATCTTTGATACTTTTAAAACCGACTTTGTGAAAAAAAAAACGATTTGCAACGTTTTTCCAGCGAGATATTCATATGAATAAATTATATAAAAAATATCCTTAATCCGTTACTTGTCCGATAGACACTACACTATTATGTTGTTTCGGTAAAACGAAGAGAAAAGAAGCAACCAACTAAAAACTGAAGCTTTATATGCCGACTAACGTTCCACAATGCTTTGAGGATTACTTTACAGCTAAAAAGAAGTCGTTTTAGTATAGGGTCCAACACATTGCGGATGGAAGAATTCTACAATGAATAGAGAATGAGATAAAACTTGGAAATTTCGTACTCAAATTTTATTGATGATAAAAATATAAGCAGTGGCCAAAAATATTTATTTATCAGCAGGAAGCGAACAAATACGAGTAAATTCTGTAAAAAGCTGCTTATGCTCTGAGTAGATGATCTATGAGAGTTCAACGACCGCTATAGGGAAAACAGTGTGTGAGAGAGTGCGCGTCGCGAGCAAGGATACAGTGGCCGCCATTTTTAGGCCACGCGTTGTAATTTTAAATAATTAAATTTAAAAAAATTTGACTAGTGAGGATTGAACCGCGAGCCTACGCGTCTGTAGCGGCATAATTTGAAATTACAACGCGTGGACTAAAAATGGTGGCCCCAGCCATCAGTGCGCGCGACGCGCGCTCTCTTACATACATTGCCTCCATGACTCTCTCTTTAAAACACTGTTTTCCCTATTGTGGTCGTTGAACTCTCATAGTCCATCTACTGCTCTAACGTATATAAAACCCTAACAACTTCTGTTAAAAGATATCTTAACAGTGATAACAATGACATATCTGGTTTGCGAGAGTCTCGAGATTCAAGACGATACTTGTGTATTTCATTTAGACAGGATCGATGCACGAAAATTTTGTAGGAATCGCGTGAAACATGTCTCGTCTCGTCTATCTTGTCTCGTGTGCATCGCTAGGATAATTAGGACATGTAACGTTTAGAAATTTGTGAGGAGTTCCATTGAATTAAATATGACGTAACTGCATATAGAATTTCAAAATAAAACATTATACATCGAGCCTGTATGCTATCGCCAGAAAAAATTCAATCATTCGGAATAATCAAAATATTGTATTTTTCTTTTCATAAAATCTCTTCAACGCTATTTTCTCAATTCATATCCATCCGTAAGATAAGTTTGCCTCGTTACATATTCATGGGTAAGAAAGCGCATGGATTTATCTAAGAGAGTGGGGCGTTTTAAAAAGACTTCTTGGTTTGGTGCATAAAGCAGACAAACTTGATACTATACATATAATCCCCTATCTTGTGAAAATCTTGTGAAATTCTAGTGCAGAAGTAAAATATAAGCGATAGAGCTATCCAAATCCCATTCAGGGGATTACTTCTCATTTCGTTGAAGAGTAATCTGCGGGTTGATGCATTTTTACGTATTTACAGGATCTAACATTAAGCCGCGTCCACATTATGTCGAATGGTGTTGATCGACAAGGTCGATCGACAAATCTCATTCGACATGTTCGACTTTCAACTCGTCCACATCGTCAGTATATGTGGACGTGTTGACCGACATACATCGCCGACATCAAAACTGAAAATACTTTGAATTCGTTTTGCGTCATTAGAATTTTCAATTATGAGTGATGAAGAAGATGCTGTAGTGGCAGCTGCCGTTACAATTATTTTTGCAGTTGCTGGAAACCAGCAACAGCGTTTTCGTCGACCTGGAAGATTTTGGGTACGACCCAGCCTTGTCAATGGTAGCAAAAAATATCATACAAAGGAAGTTATAAAGGATTTACTGCTAGATGAGGCTGCTCCTCATTCCAATCCATATTGAGATACTACACTGCGCACAAAACTAACCAAAATGAATAGGTACGTTTAGGAAATGTTGAGCAACATGCTTCGACACGTCCAAACTAGCCATGTCGATTCGACTTCCTTTTATCCGTACCGACTTGGTACGGGTTTGCATTCGATTCGACCCGACATGGATCGACAATGTCGACCTTGTCGATCGACACCATTCGACATAATGTGGACGCGTCTTTAGATAACACGATAAATATATCGGTTTTGTAATGCTTTTCATATTTATTTGAACAGTTTTCACGGTGAGACAAAATTTTACGTGGCTAATTACTATTGCGTTATTGAAGAAACACACACCATGATAAACTTAATTTACGTACACACTACTTGAAGTCTATTAATTTATCTTCACTTGGTATAATAATTGTCCTAATTTATCTTTAACACTTAAATATGGCACCATTTATATTCTTTGTGAACTGAAACTGTTAAACGATTCACTGTATACTGGAAAACTGTTCTACTTGCTGAAAAACCATTGTATATATAGTCCTTCGTAACACTAGTACCTTGAATTTGCGTTTGCGGAACTTCCAGAACAATCGAGAATAATCCATCGCCTTACTTTGTTATGGAATCCTTTAGAAGGTCGCATTCGCCAAAATTTATAGTTCACGACAGGACTGGCTTTTGAATCAATGATTTCGTAACAATATATCACATGCAGATGGAGATAATAAAAGCGTGTATATTAACAAAGGAACCTTTTAGAACTTCTTTCAATTCAAATGAAGGGTGAAGGGATTTTTGTAGCAGATAAATCAATCGATAGCACTAAAATAAAAATAAATACCCAAAAAATTGGGATAATTTTGTTTCCACACATGCATTCGCAACTCTAGAACCTTCTTAAATTTACCATCTATGCGTATACTCTATAATTCCAGAACAGTCGGGAATAATCGCATTACTCTGTTATGGAATCTTCTAGAAAGGTCGCATTTGCTGAAATTTATACTTCACGACAGGACCGGCTTCTGAATCACTGAGTTCGTAACACTATTTCAAAATTGATGTCAATGTTTTTTTTATTATTAAGAAATAATCAGTATCACTTATTCAATTTTAAATGTAATGTAGGGAATTTGTGAAATAAATGTATCCTTAAAGTTTCACAATTAATCATAGAATCGATTCATGATTACAGGCTTCTTAACTCTATACCTTTAACTGATTCATTAGTTCATTTTGAATATTGTGCGATTAATGAAATTATAATGATACTTTTATCAATCTATTTTCCATTTTTCTAAAAAACAAGATGAATTTCACTCCATAAATTTATTACGATAGCGTTAAAATAAATATGTAAAATTATTCTATGTAAGTTTGAAATGTCCTTCCCAAATCAAAGTTGATATTAGCAGTGATTTTTAAGAGCTGCATTTTACTGGAACTAAGATAGTAACAAAACCCATAAAAGTTGCAGATATCTTCTTGAAGTAGGGTGCAAATGAATCAAATTTGCAACAATGTTAAGCTATTACATTTTACATGCAAATTGTTTCTTTAAAATATTACATGAAAACTAAGCTTTACATTATATCTAAACACAAATTTGCTTTACACAATTTTGTTCAGATAAAATTTAAGGAAAAGCACATGAAAAATACTTTTGGATTTTCCATTGAATCACAAATAAATAACCATTATTCGATAAAATTATTGAAGGAAAAGTATTATTTGAAATATAAGGAATTTGAACTTCATCAAAAATTCAGAGTGACTTTTAGCTACTAGGTAATTTAGTGATTGGTGTCCGAATAATAACTTCATGATACAAATCGTGTAACTATCGCTCTGTATAAGAGTCAATAAAATGCATGGAGCCAAGCAATTGGCCTAGTAGATGACAGCCTATGCATGTTCTGCCATAAGAAGACGAAACCGCGGAGCACATCCTCTGTGAGTGCGAAGACCTAGCAAGGGTGTGGTTTCACTTACTCATAGAAGAAAAACCTAGAGCAGAGAGCTACGCAAGGAAGGCGGTATCCAGGCTAATAAGTAAGTCGAATGAAAAGAATGCAAAGGGCGCAGGGAGATATGACAAAGTACCACTCCAATTGTAATCTAATCTAATCCAGCTCAGCAAGACCTAGATCCAAAACGGATGATTAGATTTTATCAGAAGCCTCGATCTGTTGGAGTAAAATATTGATGTAGAGTCACAAAGGATCTTATAGGTATGAGTATGGTGAAGCCAAACGGACCATTCGACTCACTTGTAATCTAAGTATTCTAATCTAAATACATATCAAATGATTAATAAGTGAGATACACAGTGCACCGTGAAAACGGTGAATCATGGATATGAGACTTTGTCAAGTGGAAGGGAAACTTTAATAAAAACCATTTGTAAGCATAAAGCGCATGTACTTCACTGAACATGCTAACATAATAAAAATGTGATATCTGAAATATTTCCTTTATATTTACAAATAGAAATTTGTCACCGTTTCCAGACAGAAACTCGATTTTCTGTAAATCGACAAACATATTCCATATTTTCCAGGGCGTGCAGTCTGAGAATTGAAATTTGTGAAATTGTGGAACTACCAAATAATTCCATACAGAAATTCCAGAAAATTATACAAAATCAGGTTGTGTCTCTGGAAAGCATTGAAATGTTTGTACATCAAAAGAGATGTTTTAAAAATAATGTGATTATAACTTAATAACCGATGTATGGAATACCAAACCAATAACTTCAGAAGAAAAAAATAGACCATAATATATCTCAATATTTTTCTTCTTCTTTATTTATGGAGAAAGTACTTTAAGTAATTTAAGCACCTGTTTCATAATAGTATATTATAAACCAAGGTGGTGAAGACTATTATTATTGTACGAGAACCAGTTTTTATTGAACTATAATTTCAACAACTAGGAAACTTATTGTCTGGTTGGTAATATATTCAGCTTATTTTTTTGCTCATATCGCATAAATTGACCCTCAATGTCGAAGGACCAGACTTTTGTGAAAACATGTATCCTTTTCCTAACATATTCTGGCAAAGGCCACAAAAAGAGTTTTTTTATAGGATCGGTCGAAACATGTTTTATAGAGGCTCTTGGTCACAGATGTGAATAAAAATATAGATAACCAAGTCCTTGTGGCATAGAAAAGTTTCTTGACTGGAGAAAAAATTAAGTTTTGTATAATAAATTGATCTATTCACATTTCTGGCCATTTTCCTATTATCCCTTACTGAATTTTAAAATTAAAATAATTTTACACTTTTTTGTATATTGCACATGAAAAATACTGATAAATCAGGGATTTTACTTTCCATCACAAATAATTAGATGAATAATCATTATTTGATATAAATATTAGAGAAAAAGTATTATTTGGGATATAAAAAATATGAAGTTTATCAAAAATTCAGAGTGGCTTAGCTGCTAGGTAATTAGGTAATTGGTCTCCAAACACTTTCTTGTAGGTAAAAACTACTCCCAATATTTTTAATTAAAATAAAATATCGTGTGTCCATTCTGTGTGGTATATAACTGAGTTATGAAGTGAATTATTCTAAATATCGATCAAATTGGAACAAATTTTGACTTCTAAGTACTTCCAACAAGTGCAGCAGCTCAAACTTGTCCCGGCAATGATTTAGAACCACAAGAATGGGATTGGGTGCTGCAAAATTCAGCTCTAGAACCAGTTACACTCTCACCCCGCACCAAATGACCTTCAGATTTCTCGTTGTGGTTTGCGATGTGGTTATGAATCAATATTGTTCACCTTTGTAGTCATCATTTATCAAATGTCAAGTCAATGCAAGATAATATGGCAATTAATGTCAATGATAACGGAGAAAGTGATGATAATAAACCTTAAATTGCTGACCTACCGGATAAAAAAGACGATGATGAAAATATAGTACCATTAAATAACATTGATAAAAATGAAAACTACATTGGAAGAAAATATTCTCTTTACTTTTTCCAGCTCTAAATCCAATTATCCAAACGTTGGCATATGTGACTTTTGAAGTAACATTTGTAATACCAAAATGAAAGTTTGCACGAAAGTTCTGCTTATTCCATTCGGTTCCGAGGTGAAATCCCAATACGACTGGACTAGATAAAATCGCTTCCAACCTTGTACACGAAATGAATAAAAAATGTATATTTTTTGTGTATAAAAATTTTAAAATATGACGCTAGCTTGGTAAAAACTAGAGCCAACGAATATAGTTAAAAATCACAAAAATAATTATTTTAATTTCAAAGTGAAGTTTAAAAATGGTTACTGCCGCATCAAAAATATAATTGCTCTCTCATATTTTACCGTCATTCACTTTATTTGATGTGGAAAATGTTGGGAGCTTATCAATTTTTTATTAATTATACTTCATACCCAGTAACATTATATCAATTTGCATTGCGGAGGATCCGGAACAAATAAAAAGATGTCGAAGCTCATGTCATTTTCAAATTTGGGTAATTACTCGCGACGAGATGAAGAGCTTTGGGTTTTTTCGATAGGCGGCCACGTTTTTGCCGCCTTTCAAGTGACTATCACTTTAGATTCATAATTATTTTAAAGTCGCTTGTTGAAAGGATCATTGAAAACTTTTAGGAGTGTTCTCTATTCTGATGAGGGTCTTTAAATGATGAAACGTTACGTATTGCCGATTTGAATTCGCTTTGTAGGGAGTTTCGTTCCACTGTATATATCAATTAAGGAAATATTCGTTACACTCAGTGATTTAAATAATTTTTCCTAAAATAAAAAAATGCTCCGCAGGAAAGTTTTGGTATAGTGGCTCCTATCAAATTTGCTGAAACAAAAGTTATTATTTCTTTACATGGACTGAAAAGACCCGAGCCTGACACATAGATGGCGCTAGTTTTATTGCAATCAACTGTTTTTCAGTTATTTCTCACTTTAAAAAGTCAGCTGTCAAAATTTCATGATGTTCTATTCATTAGTTCGTGAGTTATTGTGCTAAGAGTTACGCTTTGAAACAATTGTTCAAATGAGGAATGGATGAACCACTAGATTTTATAAAAATGTTATTATCTTTCTACCCTGTATGAAGACGATTTTTATAGACTCGATACAAAACTGTCCAAAATAGATTGGTTCACTGTCTGTTACAATTGATGTATTTATCCACAATTTTCTCAGCAACGATCTATATCTATATATTAGAAAGTAATCATCTTTCGAAACCAGAGAAAATATTGCCTTTAATGGATTAAAACTTCTTCTTTTTATTGCTCATGCGGTTAAAATGTACAATGACTTCGACAGAAATAAATGAAAACATTCTCCAAATTAGGAGAAAGAAAATACAGTTGATGCTCGATATCATTAAAAGACCCACCACTTTTTATGATCCACACTTGCGGTCAAAATGAATGACATTTTGGTCTTGATCTTGTACGTCCTGACCCGGCGATCAAGAGTTCTTATGGGCAGAACTACCGAAAACCCTAAATAAGGTCAATTTTGAACTATGCACGTACCTTTAGTCCTTATTAACCTCCGACTTGAGACGTGATTCGCCAAATCGGATTTCGTCTATACTATAGTCCATTTATAGTCCCGACTTCGTGAATTCTCGTGCTTGGTTGTTTGGTAATTTTTGTGTAATTACCAAAATTCTATCGATTTCAATAAATTCAAAATTGGGATGTTCAGTAGGAAAAATAACGTCTAATAATATTTTTTGAGAATCCATACCGAATTCTAATTTTCTTAGGAATATCCTATAATGCTATATAATTTCACGATATGTATGTAGCATGTAGATTTTTCTGGATTTGCTAGTCGTCGCTAACATAAATCCTAACCTCATTATCAGACTTGGAAAGAATGCCATTCAATGGTACATAGACGGCTCAAAAGCAATAGGAGAAACTGGAATAGGAGTGTTCGGGCCAGGAGCTAAACACTCTGAAAGTATCCACGCCATAAGGAAAGAAAGCGCCCAGTTCAATATTGATAAAGGATACAAAGGACAAAGGATTATCATAATGACAGATGGTTAAGCAGCCATTAAAGCACTGAGCACTTGTGTAATCAGTTCCAAAATGGTGTGGGAATGCCTAGACAAACTCACAATAGATATTTTAGATCTCAGTGAAAGTCACCCCAAAAAATACATACATACTAACTAGAAATTGTCGACTGAGTCTAGGAGTTTAACTTGTTAATAAACATGACATTTGACAATTGACAATTGATATTTTGTTTGTTTGTCATATGATTTATTTAAGTCAACAAAATGATTTTAACTTTCGGATCAGATTTTCTAATTGTATCATTAAATCCAATTTTATATGCCAACCTTTTAATTACGTCGTTTAAGTTGTCTATTGATCGCAGCTCACAAAGCAAGTACGAACCTTATATTTATGGCAACTCGAACTAAGCGAAGTCGAACATACATCAAAGGACTGTCTCTTGATTCTGTAGAAAATAATCAGCCGACGTTTAAGTCTTGTTCGTATATGTAAGTATCTCCTCTGAAAATAGCAGAAATGAAGTTATATCCTGCACTGCAATAGGGCGTCGGACAATGGCTGTTTGTCACGCACTAGAGCATCGCTTCACTACTGGAGCACCATCATAAACATTTATTTATTACATCAGGAAAACGTGCCATGTTGCGGTAAGCGATATTTGTTCGCAGTGTCATAGAAAAAGGGGATGAATAGATTAAAAAAAACATTGGAAATCAATAAAGGTGATATCAGAACCATTCGTAGATGCACATATGATTTTGTTTGTCCAGAAAGTTTTTACAGAGTATTGGATATTTTTTAACAAGAAGTAGCAGGGTGAATCCAATGATTATTCTCCCCTTTCCCTTACTGAATAATGAATAATAACCATTTGCCTAATAAGTTTTATACAAAATTTCTCTGGAAATAGGAGGAGTCCCACACACTTTGCTGTCTGTGAATTATTTTCAAAATCATTATAAATAAATTTAAAAAGATATGAAAAGTAGAATATTTTTCTGGAAATATGAGTAGCCCAACTTCAGAATAATAATCAAACCTTTTCCTGTAATAGTATATTCTTCAACGAGTGCAGAATGATGGCTATTATTCACGCGGATGAAGTGAATACTAGCCATTCTACACAAGTATGTAAAAATCTATACTTTCTCTACGACTAAAAAAAGAAAGCTTCCAGTGAGGATCGAGCCCCAATCGTCCACGCCAGAGTCAACTGTTTCTACCACCAGGCGATAGAACATGTTTATTTTCGAAAAGGGATACGTAACATACAGTTTTAATCGAAACCCTCACATTTATAAATGATAATTGGAAGTTATAACTAAATATAACTACTATTGTCCATTTTTTCTCTAAATAATACGTAAAATGATGATCATTATTTTGACGTTTCAAACGACGCGCTGTCAGAATCGATTTGCATTATTTGGTATTTGACGTTTTAAAAGAGACGATTTGATTTATTCATTTTAATTCATTTAATAGAATGTGATTGGCTAACGAGAGTGAATTCTTTTTCATTATTCACTGGTGTGAAGAATATAATATCATATGTAATTAAATATGTAAAAATAATTTGTACATTATTATTTAGTCGTGGAGAAACATATTTCTTTTAGCGACTTCAACAATAATCCAGTGGAATTAATCATTGATTGATAATTTTTCGTTTAACATTAAAATCTCTTGAAAACAATTAACAAGTAGACATATTCACGTGAAGCAAACAAAGGAAACACTATTATAACATATTGGTTTTCGGCCATACAATAGACGACCGGCAATTTTGCTGAGTCCGTAAAGTTGTTAACTCAAGCATACTGCCATCATAGGGAAATATCTAAACTCCAAATTGCATTTGGAGTATCTAACGATAATTGGTAGTAATATAACTTCTGTAATTTTAACAATATGGCATTAACTCTACCCAAATGACGTGAAGAGAACTGGAATTACTTTATGGTGAATTTTCCAAGACTCATTTTCATAGTTTCCACACAGTTGTTTCAGTGATTAGTAGGCATTTTTTGTTTGTGTTACTAGTAGTTCTTTCAAATGGTTTTAGATTCACAGTGCATAATTGAAATCTGCCATTTTTGGTAATCAATGATGAGTTAATAGCGCTTTTAGACGAGATACTTTGTGGCCGGCTACTAGTGTCTGAGAAAAATCGCGCTGCTGAAGATATATTAATATAAATAGATTCTCCAACTGTGTCTCTTGTGAATGCGTCTATTTATATTGATTTATTTTTAGCTTCGCCACTCTTTTAAGACACTTGTAGCCGGCCACAAAGTAATGTACTAACTAAGTTTGACATTGTTGATAAAATAAAAATGCTTATGACGCTATAAAAAACAGGTCAAAACTGTCCATAATTTCATGCAAAAGGTAACGAAATAAATTTTGCGGGGGTAGAAAAAACTGACTTCACGAGATGTCGATCAGGAGCAAAATCATTCTCGACTAGTGAATTTCAATTGAATCTCTTACAGTATAAATAACTATTCACGACACCGTGAACCGCATGAATAAATAACCATCTCACATGATGTAAATACAAAATACTGTAACTGGGTCATTTTAGTGCATCTTTTGCTTCAGCAGCCATGTTCGCATAATGCCAGCAAAATTTTCTTGTTCCATAATATGAACTTGATTCAATCAATTTTTCTCCAACAATTTGAAAAAACATTAATCCTAACTCTTAATAGTATATTCTTCAACGAGTGCAGAATGATGGCTATTATTCACGCGGATGAAGTTTCCAGAACGAGCGAGCGCAGCGACTGAGTGAATATTCGCCATTCTTCACAAGTAAAAGACTATACTTTCTCCACGACTAAAATAAGAAATCTTTCAGTGAGGATCGAACCCCAATCGTCCGCGCCAGAGTCAACTATTTCTACCACTAGGCTATAGAATATAGGGATACGTAACATACAGTTTTAATCGACACCCTTTCATTTATAAATGATAATTGGGAGTTATAACTAAATATAACTACTGTTGTCCATTTTTTCTCTAAATAATACGTAAAATTATGATTCTATCATTATTTTGACGTTTCAAACGACGCGCTGTCAGAATCGATTTGCATTATTTGGTATTTGACGTTTTAAAAGAAACGATTTGATTTATTCATTTTGTCCACGACCACCTAATTATAAGTCAATATTTTACCTCCTAACACAAGGTATATGGTACCCATATATCAATGAATCGTGAATTATGGTTCATAATACACTGTAGTGTCTTATGGTTCATAGTTTACGGCTAGAGATGGGGGTACAATATGAGATACTATTAAATCTGTGAATTTTGTTCAGGAAATTTGTATATCGTATCGATAAAATATTGTAATTTTTAGTATTGATACTTTTCATAACGATATTTTCTAATATTAAGTATTTTAAAACAATATATTTATAACTGTACGTTGTATTGATACTTTCTAGAGTATCGCCCATCTTTATATATGTCAAATTATTTGATGTAGCTGCTACAACATTTTGAGGTTAGTAATATGCCAAATCGTTTCTGACTTTTATTTATTAATAAATAAATTAAGTGTCGTGGACAAAGTATAGTATTCTACTCGCAATTTATGGCCATAATTCACTTGGGTGAAAACGTCACCCATCGTGAATTATGGCTATCATAAATTGCTCGTTTAATAATATAATATTAATTCATTTAAGCGTGAATTCTGATAATAATAGAATATGATTGGCTAACGAGAGTGAATTCTTTTTCATTATTCACTGGTGTGAAGAATATATCTAAATCATTAAGTAGCTAAATATGTAAAAATAATTTTTGCGTTATTATTCAGTCGTGCAGAAATGTTTTTATTCGCGAACTGATAGTTTACTAAAGCGTAGAAAACGTTTCTCTAGTAATTGTTGTGGATTTTGTCAAAAAATCTATGACAACCTCTCTTTGTTTATCATTTCTTCACAATATTTTTTCAACTTATTTTGCTCAATATATCAAATAATTCTCCACGTAGGTACTTTTATTACAATATTGAATATTTACTATTTCCGTCAATAAAGCATCCAACATCCAACTAATAATGCAACCTCGAATTTCTGTTTAAACAGCAGTAAGTGAATCCAGTCAACTATGCAGAAATCTAAGAGTGGTCGATGCTAGATGCTATTGAGCAAACGTGATGAGATAAGCACCAAGCTATTCAATTCGGGCGACTATTGAAAGTGTTAGATTTGCATATATCTAAAGAGTGGCAGATTACTTCAGAATTTGACCGCCACGTTTACCCAATTCAATAACTGGGACAGGAATCGATTTAATATGGCGATATTTATTCCTTTGCTGACATCGCGTTTGCATATTTAAGATAAATTCACTGGTAGTATTTTGATTGGGATTGAAGATTTTTTAAAAGTATACTTGTTGAAGTTTATTTGAACTAGGTTATGAATATTTTCTGTCATTTTGAAAAATATTTTTCAAATAGCAGGCGTTCACTAAGGAGCAACAACTACTTCTCTTGCTATATGCCACGACAGACATTGAATTACACTTTTAAGTTGAAAGGGACCTGGACTGGTTTATCAATACATCAACCACAGTTGAGAAAATATTAAAAATGCAAAAACATAGCCAATCAATCATTATACTCTAAGTTAGGTGGCACTAGAATCTTTAGAATGTCTTCAATCGAATCTAGACTGGTCTGGGACTGCCGTCAATAACTCTTAACCCTGGCACACACTCAAGTAAAGTCGGGATTACATTGTTATATGATGCTGCACGACGCCACGCCATCCGACGCAATTCAGAAACCGTGGATTGTAATGTCCAGAGGCCCTCGTGTTCGTTAGACGTCGCCCTCAGGGCATAAACACCTTTTTATACCCTTGGCACATAAATAACTATTCAAATACAGATGATTCAATTTTGCTGATAAAAAATCAGATTTCTATTTATTTTCTACATGGAATTGTAAAGTAATTTCACTTTTATTAAAACCATTTTAGTTTATATTCCATTTAGCCATCTATTTCTCGGAAGGTTGACGACAACTTACGCTTCATAAAGTTCACATTCGCGTTACTAGTGCATTTCCGGTAACTACTTACCTCATTTCGCATTCCCTTTCCGGTTCTCCCTAATTTGGACGATTCATCCGCTACCAGTGGACTCTATATTTAGACAATAAAGGTTCGTCGTTCACAGAAAAGGCAATCATACCATGTCGTGAAAACTTTTAATACATCCAGTGGCGGGTTCTTACTTTTTTTATTAAATTAAAATTTTGTGGATAACAACTAGCTCCAAGTTATCACACTTGGGGGATTTGTTTAATATAAAAAGAAATGCATTTTGGATTCTACTTAATTTCTTAACATGGCGGTGTCCTCATATCAAATATAATGTGAATAAACCCAATAAGAATACGTTTATCGAGTCAAATAAATCCAAAATGGATATCTAAATATGTATATGTAAAAATAGGAAAAATTAATCGAATAGTTGGTAAATATCGAACAAATGAATATAAAAAACCACAAGACAAAAGGAATATTCATTTAGGAATGTATTTTTTCTCAAAAATATTCGAACTATGCAATGTGATTCAACGCTTCTTGGAAATAAACTCATAAATTCATATAATTTCATCTTGGTGGGTAATTTCAAGCAGCAAACGTTAAAGACAATCTCCTGGGTATACACAATTACAGGGTATAACAAAAGGATAGGTCATAAATCATACCACATATTCTGGGGCTAAAAATAACTCAATCCAACCCAAGTTACCCTAATGCAAGTAAGCATGCGAAAAAAGTTACAAAATGAAAATTAATTTTTTCAAATATTTCGACAGTTGTTTGACATATTATAATGAAAGTTGACAAGTGGATTTATTATGATAGCATCTTGAAAAAAATTAAAGAATTATTGCACCCCGTTGAAAATTATGGAAGTTGGGATCCCCTAAACCCCCTCCATAATTTTTGTGTACGTTACAATTTAATACTTGCCCCCATGGGCACACAGTGTTCGGAAAGCATATTGTTCCGTATTTCTTGCTTGATGTGGCAACGGCGCATTCGGGAATGTTGACCGTTGAATAAAAAAGACGTTGGGGGTGAGCACGAGGGCGAAGTGTGACTCTAAGGGTAACGATTCTTGCATCGACACGTTGTCGCATAAAAAACCGCCAATACTCAATATTATAAGCCAAAAATGTATGTATTTTATAGTATATAAAAAGTAAAAGTGTACCAAGATCGTTTATTATTTCACGCAATCCAATTCAAAAAGGACAAAAAGTGTCTTCAATCAAAAACATTGGTAGCAGAGCGTGGTTTGTTAAGTGTCCAGTCCCGGTCGATTTATTACAGCGGCCCAGTGGAAGGAAGAATTGGAAAGTGAATTGGAAACGCTCTCATTTGGCACGACGATTAATTTGACCAACCATAAAGGATCTAAAACTGTGAGTTCCTTCTATTACTTTTTCATTATCTTATATTATTGTCTCGATTTGTGTTGATTTGAGCAATTGCAATTAATTATAATGTCAGATATTAGACGAAGGGGAATAATTAAATCTAAGTTAACCATATTTAAGAAATTTATTGATAATTTACCGCAAAACGTATCGGATTTAGAAGTATTACAAATTAAAGCACGACTTTTAGACTTAAATATTTTAAAAACCGAATTTGAAGAATTGCAATCGCGTATAGAACTTGATACTGACAATGACGAGGCACTTGAAATTCAATTAATTGAGAGGGAATCATTTGAAACGACTTATTACTCGCAAATATCGATATCCAAAAAAATTATATCTGATTACGAAACGATAGAACTATCTAATTCCGACAATCATTCACATACGCAAAATATAATTCCAAGTTTTGACCAAGGCTCGGGAATAAAGTTACCCACTATTAATTTACCCAAATTTCACGGTTCACTTCAGGTATGGCTGGAATTTAGGGACACGTACAAATCGCTTATTCATGAAAATAGTGCAATAAGCACTATACAAAAATTTCACTATTTACGGGCGTCCCTAGAAGGTACGGCGGCCGAATTAATACAATCGCTTGAAATATCCACCGCTAATTATGATGTGGCTTGGAAGATACTTTCAGAAAGATACGACAACGACCAATTGTTAATTCATAATCACGTGAAATCTTTATTTAATTGTGAACCAGTGGTTAAGGAATCAGCTGTTGCCCTCCGAAAATTACTAGGCGTTATAACTAAAAATTTGAGGGCTCTCGAGCAATTGAACCAACCTATTGGCGAATGGGATACATTACTTATATACTTAATTTCCACAAAACTAGATTCAGTTACCCTTCGCGAATGGGAAGGTTTTAAAGAAAATCTAAAACATCCTACCTTTGAAAATTTTAAACAATTCTTAAAATCACGTGCTAATCTCCTAGAAGTAGTATCTGAAACCCATCCCGATAAAAGAAAGGTTGCAAATAATAATACTCGCGGATTTATGGTTACAGGGGGTGAACAAAAGGTTTCAAAATGCACATTTTGTAAAAAAGATCATTATATTCAGAATTGTAATGATTTCTTAGCGTTAAGCATTAAAGACCGTATCGATAAAGTAAAAAACATTAGATTATGCATTAATTGCCTGAAGCCAGGACATAACAGTAAATTTTGTCGCCGTGGTAATTGCACTAAATGTGGTTTAAAGCATAACACTCTTTTACATTTAGAATATCGTACTCCACATAACGCTAATATACAACCTAATAGTTCTTCACAAAGTTCGATACCCGTGGACGTTGCGCCAGCGCATTCATCGGAGGTAGCTCTTTCAGCTTATAGCTCCGTAGAGCATGTTTTTCTGTCTACCGTACTCGTTGAAATTTTGGACAAAAATAATAAATCTCATACTGTGAGAGCACTGCTTGACTCAGGTGCCCAGTCTAGTTTTATCTCGAAAGAATTATTCAATCGCCTTAAATTAGAAAACATACCCACAAATATAATCGTAAGAGGTATAAATGGTGTCGCGACCAATATTACTGATAAATGCGAATTAACCGTTCAAGCCATGCACAGCCCATTTAAATTCACAAACAAGTTTTTCGTAATAGACACTATAGCTCAGGGTCTACAAGCGGCTGATGTTAATCTGTCAGAGTTACAAATACCCAGTCATTTGAAACTAGCTGATCCGTCATTTTTCAAACCAGAAAAGCTCCAAATGATTATTGGGTCAGATGTGTTTTGGAACCTCATTTGTGTCGGGCAAATTTCGCTAGGTCCCAATAAGCCTTTGTTGCAAAAAACTAGATTTGGTTGGGTCGTATCCGGACCAATCGGTCAGAAAACGAATAACGTAGCGTGTAACTTAATGTTAAAAAATGACGAAATCAACATAAATAAAACACTAAGTCAGTTTTGGGAAATCGAAGAAGTCGATTCAAATCGGGTCTATTCGGTGGACGAATCTAAATGCGAAAAACATTTCATTGAACACTTGAAGCGCGATCTCGATGGAAGATTTATAGTAACTTTGCCACTGAAAGAAAATGTTGAAAAGCTAGGGGACTCTTACGACATCGCATACAAACGATTTTTAAACCTGGAGCGTAAATTAAATTCTAAACCAGACCTCAAAAAATTATATACCGAGTTTATAGATGAGTACTTGCGTTTGGGACATATGCAAAAAATAGAGAACCTTAACAACGCGAATGTAACATATTATATGCCCCATCACGGTGTTCTTCGACAAGATAGCCTCACTTCAAAATTGCGGGTCGTCTTCGACGCTTCCTGTCCTACTTCTTCGGGATATTCATTAAATAACTTACAATACATCGGACCAACATTGCAACAGGATCTGTTCTCCATTTTGCTCCGTTTTAGACAATATAAATATGTTATTTCCGCCGATATTGCCAAAATGTATCGGCAAGTGTTGATAACTCCAGAGCAAACAAGCTTGCAGCGGATTTTGTGGCGAGCTAATTCAAACGATCCAATAAGTGCATTTGAATTGAAAACTGTTACGTACGGTACTGCGGCAGCATCTTATTTAGCTATCAGATGTCTTTTTGAACTAGCCGCTAAAAATGAATCGAAGCAACCTATTCTGGCGAATATAATAAGATCGGACTTCTACGTGGATGATCTTTTAAGCGGAGCTGATACCATCGAGGAAGCAGCCTGCATATGCAAAGGAGTATCAGATATTTTAAAACAAGGTTGTTTTGAGCTAAGAAAGTTCTATTCTAACAACACTGAAGTGCTAAAATACGTCGAATCCGACAATAAAGAAGCTCTCTTTATAGATTTTGGGGAGAATGAAAATGCTAAAACGTTGGGAGTGACTTGGTGTCCCACCACAGATCAATTGACCTATAAAATTAATGACAATAACTGTGGCCGTTCTAAAGTAACTAAAAGGTTAATTCTTTCTGAGGTCGCTCAAATCTTCGATCCGTTAGGTCTTCTATCACCATGTATAATTATAGCTAAAGTATTATTACAAAAACTCTGGTTAGAAAAATTGTCTTGGGACGAATCTGTCCCTACTCATGTACATACTTCGTATCGAGAACTCAGAACACAACTTCTTCTTTTAAATGAGCTTCGTCTTCCTAGACACGTAATTTGTGAAAACTCAGTGCAAATAGAAATCCATGGATTTGCAGATGCATCAGAAACAGCATACGGCGCATGCATTTACGTAAGGTCTGTAAATGTAGAAGGTCATATTTTTACTCAATTATTGTGCGCGAAATCGAAAGTGTCCCCATTGAAAACAATATCCATTCCTAGACTCGAACTATCTTCTGCGCTATTATTGGCAAAATTATCGAAAAAGGTGAGAACCTCTTTAAGGATCAACCCAGTTCGCTGTATTTTTTGGTCGGACTCAACAATCGTATTGGGGTGGCTGAAGTCACCTCCAAACAAATTCAAAACTTTTGTCAGCAATCGCGTGTCGGAAATCCAAGGTTTAACTTGTTCGGACTCGTGGAGGCATGTCAGTTCTAATCAAAATCCCGCGGATATTGTATCAAGAGGATGTATGCCCTCTCCACTCTTCTCTAATGATTTGTGGTGGCATGGGCCGCCTTGGCTTATGAAAAACGAAAATTCTTGGCCTAAGAAAGAAATACTAAACCAAAAATTACCTGATTTAAAAAAGGTAAATGAATACGTATCCTTCGCAGCAATAACTGAAAATTGTATTATAAAACGATTCTCCATTTTGGATAAATTGAAACGGGTTACTGCGTGGATTCTAAGATTTAGTAATAATTGTAAAGAAAAGGACAAACGTTTACGTATTAAAACAAATTATATTAGTATTCCGGAAATTGAACAAGCCTTCAAGGTTCTTATAAAAATTGAACAGTATATGTTTTTTAATGCGGATATTAGTGATTTGTCTTCCAAAAAGCAGTTGAACCGAAATAGTCGTATTTTAAGCTTGAACCCATTTGTGGATGAAGCAGGTTTTTTAAGAGTTGGTGGTAGATTGAACAATTCAAAATTCGCATTCGAGAAAAAACATCCTTTAATTTTACATTCAAAATCTCATTTAATGATGCTAATTGCTAATCAAACGCATATTAATTTGTTACACGCAGGACCACAGCTGATGCTTGCCACGATTCGCGAAACTTTTTGGCCTATAGCTGGTCGACTATTAACCAAATCAGTTGTAAGAAAGTGTCTTTCATGCTTTAGATTCAATCCTAAAATAACTAAACCTATTATGGCCGCTCTGCCTGAAGATCGTCTTAATCCGCGTCAACCTTTTGATACAACTGGCGTGGATTATGCGGGCCCATTGTTGATAAAAGATAGACCCGGTCGCGGATGCAAAATCTCAAAGGCATATATTTGTTTATTCATTTGCGCCGCTACGAAAGCAATTCATATTGAATTGGTTAGTGATTTAAGTAAGGAATATTTCCTGTTAGCTCTGAAGCGTTTTGTTGCTAGGAGAGGAATTCCCTCCCAAATACTAAGCGACAACGGTTCCAATTTTATCGCGGCGAGAAATGAACTTCGCGAATTAGGCATATTTTTATCTCAACACGAAGATGAGATTTCCGAATGTTGTCAGAAGGATAATATAAACTGGAAGTTCAATCCTCCCTATGCACCACACTTTGGTGGTTTGTGGGAAGCTGGGGTTAAAAGTGTTAAATACCATTTGCGTCGTGTCACTAAGGGGGTATCATTAACTTTTGAGCAATTGTCTTCATTATTGACACAGGTCGAGGCCATTTTAAACTCCAGACCCCTTTCTCCTCTCTCCGATTCCCCTCACGATTTTGCTCCACTTACCCCCTCACATTTTTTAATTGGCCGAACAAGCAGCATGGTTCCGGAGCCTAATCTGTCCGATTTGCCCAAAAATCGACTAACTTTATTTCAACACTTGTCTCAACTTAAGCAGCATTTGTGGAGCCGCTGGAGTAAAGAATATGTCAGCGAATTACAGGCTCGGACTAAATGGAAGCAGCACCATGATTCATTGCAGAAAGGAGCATTAGTTTTAATCAAAGACGACAATCTTCCTCCCATGAAGTGGAAGCTTGGTAGAGTTCAAGATAATATCAAGGGACCCGACGGTATAAGCAGAGTAGCCGTAATTTTGACTGAACAGGGTCTTGTGAAAAGGCCATTTCCCAAAATTTGCCCGCTACCGCTGGGCGAAAATTCAGAGACGATTTGAAAAAGATAGACTTTGGTTTTACGTTTTATAATCTGAACTATTTAGTTGTTTAAAAATCGCAATTTATATGTATCAATTTAATTTTATGTATTGTTTCGCATTTTTGTTTTATAATTGTTCCACATTTTTTAGTTTTATACTTGTTTCAAATTTAATGCTTTCCTTTTGTTTATTATTGTTTTGAAAGCTGCCCTCTTTCAAGGTGGGGGCCATGTTCGGAAAGCATATTGTTCCGTATTTCTTGCTTGATGTGGCAACGGCGCATTCGGGAATGTTGACCGTTGAATAAAAAAGACGTTGGGGGTGAGCACGAGGGCGAAGTGTGACTCTAAGGGTAACGATTCTTGCATCGACACGTTGTCGCATAAAAAACCGCCAATACTCAATATTATAAGCCAAAAATGTATGTATTTTATAGTATATAAAAAGTAAAAGTGTACCAAGATCGTTTATTATTTCACGCAATCCAATTCAAAAAGGACAAAAAGTGTCTTCAATCAAAAACACACAGTCGGCACCGTTTTACTAACGAAAACCGAATATTCTGGAAAATCAATGGCTTCTGACGATATCTAATTGCAGTCAGGCTGTAACTTTTTTCGCATGCACATTTGTACTAGGGTAACTTGGGTTGGATCCAGTTATTTTTAGCTCCAGAATATGTGGTATGATTTCTGACCTGCCTTTTTGTTACACTCTGTATATTTCACAAGTTTTTGTTGAACTACTATCCCCAAATTCTCAAAATATTTGAATTAGTCCATTATTGACTTGGGTTAATAATAGAAAAAATTATTAACCACTAATATTATAGAAATTCAACTCCTCAGTTGGCTACAAGAAGCAAAATAATTGTCAACTTTACAGCTAATTTTGAAAAGAAACGTAATTTTAGCTGCTAATGTCTAAACATATTACAAATACTTGACCTTTTGTTATATATGTAACAATTTTATACCCCGCCAATGCATAGTTGTACCCCTGGAAACTTTTAATATCGGTTTGACGTTGGCGAACCACCGAGTCATTTTAATAAACATGATGTGCTGACTCGAACGTCGAATTCCATTCTTCTGACTTTAAATTCAATTTGCACTGACATTTTAAATAAGTTAACTTTATTCATGGAACGAAGTCATGTAAGGCTCATTAAATCTAAATTGTAATGAAGAGGAATTTATTGTTACGTAATATTACAGCGGACGACTGGTAGATAATGTAACCTATTTATTGTCAGTTAATTGACAGCTCGATAACTTATTCAGTTATTATCCAGATCTTATCGCTTCCATCTCTAAGTTACGTCAGAACGAGAATGACAAGACTCTAGGGACGAGAATTTGAGTTAGTATTCTAAAATTACCTTCGACATTAATGTCGTCTGTAAAACCATCAATTGATAGTCGAAGCTAGCAAGCAGACGGTTTCTCGTCGAGGTGCATATTATATTTTTTCGTCGACTTTTGCAAAAGTTACTAATTTCCCAATGAAAATTAGACCATTTGTGTGAGTCATCGTTTGTGACGTATAACTGGGTTTCGGTACTTATGTCGTTTATTTTATTTGCTTATTTGACATATATAGCTAACCTTGAATTTAATAAATAAAATCATCAGGATCGTACTCAGCGAAATTCGAAAAAGATATGAAATTAATAATTACCAGCTTCTTTTTCTAAATTAAAATACTCGAGAAGCTTCCATAATGCTGATGGTTTTCTGTGTATTATTGTATGATTTGAATAAATATAACAATAAAATTAATATTCACTTTTCATGAATAATAATTGACCCTAAAAAACAAAGTACAGACCTGACGAGACACACTGCAACACATTGCCGCTACGAAAGGTACGTCTGCATCCTACTTTGAATGTTGTAATTCCTTCCGATTGCAAGGTCGCGGTTGCGCGTGATCTAAACATCAACTAATCAAATTTTTTAAGTTATAGATTAGGGTTAACGTTTGTAATACATTTAAACGGTTCATTATTGCAATATTTTCTCCAGGATTTATCACAGATTTGTCATTTTTTTTTTCCATTTCTTTCAACGTAATGTGCTAGAAGGACATTAATAATTGATGACGTACACCAAGAAGGGCATTATTATGAACTCTAGATAGGATTTCAACTATTATACAGGGTGTAACAAAAAGGCAGGTCATAAATCATAACACATATTCTGGGGATAAAAATAACTCGATCCAACCCAAGTTACCCTAGTACAAATGTGCATGGAAAAAAAGTTACAACCTGGCTGCAATTAGATATCGTCAGAAGTCATTGGTTTTCCAGAATATTCGGTTTTCGTTAGTAAAACAGTGCCGACTGTGTATTCAAGAAAATGGGGGCCATTTTAAATATCTAATGAAAACTACACATTTGTAAATAAATAGGATTCAATCAAAAATTTGGGACCCTCGAAAATCTTAAAAATTCATTCACTTGATTGTTGTTACCCGAAATGTTTGAAGCATAATGAAAAATAGGCCGTATCTCGATAAAAACTGATAATTGTAAAAAGTACCAAGGGGCAAAAAAGTTTCAAAAATAATGTGTTTGAATAATGGTGCCACAATAAGCATTAAATTGTAACGTACACAAAAATTATGGGGGGGTTTAGGAGATCTCAACTCTCATAAATTTCCAACGGGGTGCAATAACTACTTAATTTTTTTTTCAAGATACTCTTATCATAAGAAAGCCACTTGCCAACATTCATTATAATATGTCAAACAACTTTCGAAATATTTGAAGAAATCAATTTTTATTTGGTAAATTCGAAGGGTTGTAACTTTTTTCGCATGCACATTTGTACTAGGGTAACTTGAGCTGGATCGAGTTATTTTTAGCCCCAGAATATATGGTATGATTTATGACCTGCCTTTTTGTTACACCCTGTATTTATTAGAACTTTTCAAAGTAATAATCCACAATGAATGTATAAGGAGAATGTTTCAATCGATTAACGAGCAATCCTTGTATAGATACCTCGTCCTATTGTCATGGAGTTTTTCAAACGTTTTATTTTTCGTTTACTACGTCCCTATAGAACCGCTTACGTAATCCAAAAGGAATTTACGGGACAGGGACAGAAAAGGGTCTCCTTGATATAAATGCAAAACTCTTATTTATAAAAGTTATTTGTCGGCCGTTTGAAAGGCGTAATAAAATATTTTCGAGTTAAATTTATTGCTCTACCTGCTACGACTACAAATACTTGCCAGCAGGTTGGGAAGCTTTTATTTTTATTTTACATCAAACAAAATTTTCATGTCCATATATTGATTAAAATAAAATTGATTTTTTTTAGCAGTGCAAAGTGCAAATAAATAATAGATGTTTACTCGTTAAGGCAATATTTCAAAATTATTTTGATAAATTATTCATTTCATAGAGAGAAAGATTCTCAATTTTGCTATAATAATTTCGAATATATTGAATAAATATATTGTAGGTCACGAATTTCAAACAAATTCAATTTAAAAGTATCTGTGCTAAGAAAATGGATGAAAATTCAATTTACAAAGTTGAGAATTCCAACAAATTGTAATTCAGATAGCATCTTACAACATTAAAAAGCAGACCGTGTAAGTTTCAGAAGCAGTCTGGCGAACTAATAACGTTTCGATTACAGAAAAACTTTTTGGCACATCCAGTTCAAGTATTTAAACGTTTTTCTGCGAACATTTCCTGCTACGTCATGTTAAGAGTTTTTGGAACGTTTCCTCAGTCTCTTTCCATTTTTATCATTTTAGTTTGTAAGTTCTAGATGACAGAAAAGTTCAACTATCGAACAGTGTGTAAGCTTTACACAAAAAAATTAAGAAAAATATTATTCAGAAGTTTAGTTGATGACATATTTTCTCCCTTATTGAAAAAAACGACATGTCAATGCTCCCTTTACTCTTCCAAGTTGCCTTGAACAGACAACGTGTTATATCGGGGCTAGTACTAGAGTGCCACCAAGATTTAGCTAACGCCTCTCGGCAGATAACAATATCCTGAGGTGGGTTAAAGGGCACGACAGGAGTAAAGGAAATCGCATTGCCGATTCTTCAGCCAGGGAAACCACTGGACTGAATATTATAGGACCCAGTGACACCGATGGTCTAACGGCTTTGACAATAGGCATGACGACAGTATGAAAAAATCGTCGATATTACGGTTTTAGGGGAAAGTTCACATCAAAAAAATTAAAAACACTGCATTAGTTTTATTTAAATAATTCAGATTATTGAGATTTTCAATAAAATTAAACATTAAAATACTGCAATCGGCCATTTTGACTGAAACACCAATCACAGCGAATGACGTCACGACAAGGTAAACACTGCTGTCAGTCAATACTCATTACATTCATTTTCTGTGTTTTGTTGTGAATAATAGGTACTGATTACGAATTTGGATTGATCTTTTATTATTTCACGTGTAATTTATCATCTCTACTATAACAATGAGTCCAAGCTTTGTTAAGGCAAATAGTTCAAATTTGCCCAGGATCGACGTAATGATGTTGGGCGATTTCCTCGCAGCAAATCAAGAATTTTGCTCGTCTGAATTTCGAAACGTGAAAACTTCCTTGTAAGTAGATTTTGTATTTATCTTCACCCTTCATACGTACTTGTGATACTGACCCCATCACATGATATTGCATATAATTTTCCATATCCATCGGCAACTACAAAAAGACCAAAGCAAACACAACTTCAATAAGTTAGTTAAGTTAAAGAAATATAAATATAATATGATAAAATACTCACATCAAAGTGGTCTTCACAGAAATAAAGTGGCGAATTCGTAACTACGTCGTTTGGGTTTCGTCTTGCGAGCTTCAAGAACTTATCCCTTATTACTTGGAACATGTACAAACACTTTGTTGGGGGTTCTTATTGAAGTGTTTTTACACTGTGGTACTGCACACCACTTGTAAACCTTAGAATTCATTTTCATGACACGAATTATTTCAACGTTTTGTTAACTCACTTCGCTACGCATAAACACAATGACATGTTTACAATGTCGTGACGTCAGAGCCGACGCCATGACACCCGCGAGCTGTTTTCGCGCACTTTCTAAAAAATATTTATAAAATGGCTTCAAACTTTGTTAAACTTGGGTTTATTACCGAAATAAAGGATTTTTCGTAAATGTTGAATGTGTACCCACATTACGGAAAAGTATTTCAAAATATGTCGTCTCGCCTATTGCGGAACTAGCCAAACATTTCACCCATGCTCAATCCCCTAAGAGATAGGATGAAATCAAAGAATGCAGTCTTGTCAGAATCACCCTGGGCGATCCTGAGAAGCTGGCGCCGAAGAAATATTTGGCGATTATCAGGAAAAACCTACGTATAATAGTAGGATTTCTGACTGGCCACTGTCAACTAAGGAAACACCTCTATACTATAGGGATAGTGGACACCTGCCGATATAAAGGAGATGTCTCCTAGTGACCTGTTCACCTTCCTGAGAAGGACAGGATGGACGATGTCCTGGGAGGACAACTCCTCTGGAGGATCTACAATGGGAAATATTTCCGTCCCTTTTCTCTCACATGCACTACGTGCAAACAGGACCTCGTAGCATTTATCTTTGATATCGAAAATGCTTTTGATACTTTGAAATAGATGACATTTCTTGGGGTCGAGCATCACTTGGGCAGCTTGCAACCTTTTGAAGACACCTTCCAAATTCTTTCGACGTTCTTCGAATGTCCTTCCCAAGACTATGATGTCATCAAGGTACACTAAGCAGGTCTTCCAGGACAACCCTCGCAATACGTTTTCCATCAGTCTTTCGAACGTTGCGGGGGCATTACACAGCACAAATGGCATAACGGTGAAATGCCACAGTCCAGATCCGGTGGTAAACGATGTCTTTTCTTTATTGGCTGGATTCATTTCCACCTGCCAATATCCAGACTTCAGTTCCAAGGTAGAAAACAATTTGCTACCGGCCACGCTGCAGCGTATCCAGAGTGTCGTCGATTCTTGGCAGCGGATAGCTATCTTTTTTAGTAACATTGTTCAACTGCCGGTAGTCCACGCAGAACCTCGTGGTTCCATCTTTACCTGAACTACCGGAGAGACCCAAGGGCTGGTAGAAGGTTCTATTACCTTGTCCTCTTCCATCTCGCGAACAATTCTCTTCGCTTCCTCTTAAGTCCCACCTATCAATAACGTCTTATGTTGAATACCTAACCTAAACATCTGCAAGCTTTTACAAAACACGTAAATCTGCTACATCAGATAAAGCCAACAACCTACATCTCTCCTTATCTCCAAGTTTATTAAAGGTCATAAGTTTATCTCCAACCCAACCGCTAATCTCCTTTAATAATTCCCCATTGTCAGATTCCAATTTTTGTCTGCCTTTCGAAATACCCTGCAAAACCATCCATTCAAGGCTACCCCGTACGAGTGTTTTGTATCTTTTAAGCACACTGAACGAGTTAAACTGATGGTATTGATTATCATTAAAATTATCTATATGAAATCGGCTTAAAACGGAATATTTCGATAATTTCCAGCCTAATTTACATCTCGAGCGCTCTGTGTTGGTTACCACTGGCAATTTATATTCTAAATATCTGCTTCATATCAAACTATACAATCCAACAGTTCAAGTGTATAAAAGTGGCTTCCGGCGCCGACAGCAGCATCCAATATAATTAGTTTCCAACAAATGGGACTTAGTTTTGTCTGTTTTGGTCTCATGAAATTCTCCGTTCATTCTATTTTGAAATACAGGGCGCTAACGTTAACGTTAACGTTAGATGATATCTAATCAACCTAAAAGAAATGATGTACAAAGGCAACAGTGAAATATAATGTAACAAAACAATACCATGTTGTTGTATAATCAATGGAGGCTTACAAATATTTAAGATTTGTATCTAAATACACTCAAAAATGATGAATTGTCGTAATAATTGATGAAGTCGAGAACACTCCAATACAAGAGTTGCCTTCTATATTATGCGTATAGAGGTAGAATAAAACAGTGGATAACTTTGAACATCACGGAAAATAATGCATTTTTGCATCCTCTGGATTAATACTTCACGAAGTTATTCCACCTGCTTGTTGGTACATTTAATATAGATTCAACGCAACAGTTAATTTTGAAATTTGATGTTTTTGACAGGCGCGCCAACTATATTATAAATGCAACAATTCCCTTTGAAAATGACGCTTTTTCTCAAATCATTATTTTGCTTTCCAGTCAACACATCAAGTCAAAAATGTTTGGCGAATGTTTTATTTGGGATAAAACTAGTCGTAAAATCTCGATTGGCTTCATATTTTAACTCAAATATGACGTTAAATATTTAAAGATTTCATTCGATTTGAATAGACGAAATGTAGAGAAAAATTGAGCAGCTAGTCGAGTATTCATGAACTTTATATTATTTACATCAGCTCGCGATACCACTAAAGAATTTGGAATTTCAAATTTGGTACACGTTTAAAAATCGACGTTTCAGTGCTTTCAGTCCTTTTAAAATATTCATATCGTTAAATAATTTGATGCCGAACGAAAACCACAGATATTAGATGTGATCCTATGTACATCGAACCTATTCTACCTGTATCCAAAAGTTGCTCCGTGTCGATTTTGTGGCATAGAAGAAGAAACCTCCATCCACATACTTTCCAACTGCACAGCACTCCAGAATCCTTGAACACAGCACCTGGGAGATTACTGGTTAGAAGAGGAACATCTACCTAAGTTGAAGCCTGCAGATATCCTAAAATCCCTCCGGGAAATAGGCGTAAAGGAGCTACTAGTTCCAGAGACTCTCCTCAGAAACTATGTAGAAGTAAGGGGGCACAATAGATCTTTCAGGTCTCAGTGAATGTTTCCCCAAAAAAATACGTACATACATACATTCATTCAAATTGATGAAAGGCTTATTACAACAGTCCTATTAAACAAAAAATGGGCGAACCTTAGAACCCCACGGAATAGTCCGAATTTTTGCACAAACCTTTATTTTAATATTCCAAATTCAAATGACACAAAAACCAGTTTATTGAGAATATTCTGGTGTTTTTTTGCCTCTGTCTATATCATTTGCAGTGATTAAGAAAGTTGTAGAGAATGAAACCTGCCATTTTTGTGTGGAATAATCAAATTAATTGGAAAAAATAAAAAATACAGACAAATCCGCAACGACAGTTATATCACTGTCATTGATATTGGCAATAGCGTTTATATCCCCTTCATTAAATGTTCACGTTCGACTTCTGCAGAATAAGAAGTGTCAAAGCTGGTTAGCGACGCTGTACTAAGTCACAACGGATCTCATTAGACTACATTTCAAGCAGCCCTCAATTAATGTACCACTGCCGCGAAATGTTTGCATTGCTGCTGTATTTCCGCCTTCAGCAGCACAAAAGCATTGTTCCCTAATAGAAAGGGGGTATAGCGTCAGAAACCCTTCGGGTATATATTAATAAATGAGAGGTTTGTGACTTTTCTTTTCTCGATGAATGTGCATAATTTCATTTTGGTCGTTAGATGCAGTCATTCAAATACGAAATCTTCAATGTGTTGAACCTTAACGATTGAATACAGAATATAGATTCAATCTACAGGAGGTTTGACATAAAAATAACTCTTAAAACTGATAATTACTCTTGGTTACTTTATAATTATCCATGTTGTTTTCTCAATGATCTTATTAACACGAAACTAATTGTCAATTCCGCCACAACATCGACTATGAAAACGTATTTTAGTTATTCCCAGTTTTCAAAGTGCATTCTCCTTTTGTTCCAACTTGGATATTGCCTAATAAGAGAAACATTAACAGAAAACAAATGGAAGATTTGCTTTTAATTCCTACCAAATTGTCTTTGACTCTTATTACAGTTAACCAACTGGAAATTTTATTGTTTTTGGCTGGCTTCAAATGGTGCTGTTATGTTTGCGAAAGAATGTTGGATACTCTTTTAATTGACATTGGTATAACTAATAAAACCTTAATAACGTTTTTGTGGATGGTTTTATCTTTTTAATCATTGGATTACTCTAGTAATTTTATAAATGGACAAAAGTAGTTGATTATCGATGATCTCAAACTAACAGTGTCCATTTTGATGTAGATATTCAATTAGTCATTATTCATAATGTCGACAACCCTGAGTCGCACAAGTGTATATGAAAATTAGTTCGAAAAAAGCATGAGAAGGAGTGTTCTTTGTCGAAAACATTGGAACTTTGTTCAGAGACCCAAAAGGTAGAGGTAGGTGGCGAAGTAACCCTTTCTTCCTCACTCATCGTGTCTTCGCTGTCACTACATTTGTAAAAGTTACCAATGAACATTAAAATCTAAATTTACCTAACAAAATATCGGTTTAAAATTCCCGCTAAATCGAAAATGACTGATGACATAAGTAGTACGGTAATAACCTATAGGTTAGGTGAGAAACGAAAATAGACAGTTTACGCGTCAGTCAGGCAAGAAGACAAACTCCTAGGAAAAAATCAACTTGAGTGATTAGGGCGCCACAATTGATTTGTAGATCGACACTGTCATGAGTGTCAACATTCTGAGATCTTGTGACCTTCCCTAGCTCCGTATCAACACGCGCGCCATCTATTCGCTCCTCACAGCAGAGTGGACCAGTAGAGTTTATTGCAAACTATAATTTTTTACGCACTTAGACGTCTCAGGGTTGTCACTGACATTAACAAATATTGCATAATATCTCCAAAGAGAGCTAGCTCACTTGGGAGGAACTATTGAATAAAGGAATAATATCACATCTAGTATCTGTGTATCTAGGAATAACAAAGTGAAGTTTCAGTTTATAATAGGATTCATACTTGTTTAATTTACAATTACTTAATGTATAAATTTTATTACAGGAACGTCGTCTACAACTTAACTTTGGCTGAATTGACTGAACAGCAAAGACTAATGTGGTTCTCCAATGAACACGACGCTAAGATGTGTGTAGTCAAGGGAAAGGATGAGGTAAGTTGAACACTAGCAGTTTTTTGTTAAAAGATTGTTTTACTTCCATTGTTAGACGTAGTAGTTCAAGAACGTTTCCTTAATGTCTCTTCGAGGGTGTGTTGTAACTCAGCGGGTTAACCCACTGGTCACTAGACCAATAATGGTTGAACTACTCCAAACTTTTCATAACAAATAAAGGTATTTCAGTTTAGTTTATCAGTTTTAATCTCCTCTGTATAATGGGTAAGTTTCTAGAGGCTCTTGGAATTATTTCTAGTTCGAGCAACTTTCGAAAGTCTTAATCATCTGTAAGTTCTTGTAAATTAGCCCTTGCTTCTTCCAATTCCCCATTTTGTTCAAAATAATTCGTACTAAAAATGTTCAACGGACAACGGGATAAATATTATTCATAAACATTTATTTTTCTACCAAACTAAACGTCAATTACAAACCTAAATTGTCAAGTTGATCATAGGTTAACTCTCTAAGATCTGATGGTAAGCTATTCGAAGGTTAACTAGTTGGTGAACGTCTAAAATCTCGTGTTACAACAACCTTTTGAAGTTAACCAATGGTTAACTTTAACAATAGTTTAACCTACCGAGTTACTACACACCCTGAGACAGGAATTGTGTAGAAGGAAGGAGGCACAATATATCTTTCAGGGTTCCCGGTCTCTGTTAATCTACCTATATTATATTGGTTTTCAAATACTTCTTAACAATTTGCTTAAGCATTACAAATTTTCAATTTATATGTTAATAATAATAATAACCGTTCCTTAGAAAATGAACCATCCCCTTCAACAATATTTATGCAATTATACATATTATTGTTTCGTGTTACGCCCATATTATTTGCTTATTGGCTTGAAGCCAGCGCTGGCTAATTTAATAAAGTAAAAAGCAGTGTATACGATTGCGTTGCATGTGCAACCAGAAATTTTTAACCTCCATTTATGGCGATATAATTTAATGAAAAGAACCAGCCTTTACGAGCGGCATATTTGATGTTGCACTCTTATCAGTCGTTAGCTACGTTCACCCTTACCAAGATCAATTATTTTTATGCTCTAGCCCTCTATCTGTAGCATACTTTAGATCCAGAGAGTCTTTAATTTGAAAATAAATGTTTTGAATGCGATATAAACTTGCAGAGCTTTTCCTGTGAATTTACATTTTAAGGAATACTAATTTTTCATGAACAAACAAAAAGAACTAATTTCAGTGTGGGTGAAAAAAAACCTGATAATATCAAATATATCAAATTACATTAAATTATGTATATAAATGAATGAAATAGGAAGAAAAAAATCATTGTGTGCTTTTATGAAACCACTCCCTTTTTTTTAAATAAACGTACCTATGCTAAAGTCAAAATACTACCATTTTTGTTTCAAATATCTCGATAATTATTTCAATTGAGAAAATTACTTACTATTAGTTTCAAAGAAGATACTTTAACATCTTTGATTTGAACGTGATTATTCTGTCTAGCAATAAATCCTTTCACTTGAGCCCAAATTGATTCTATGGCAAACGAAGAAAAATTATGTTATGCTTTGGCCATTTTATCAACATGTTAATGTTTTGCCTTTTTTCAATATATTAGAAGCACTGCTCTTACGCCATTCTCAAAAGCACTTTTTTCCAGTGAGCCAATGTTTTATTTTCCCATCCATCCAGCTGGATAAGAGAAATTTTCCTACCAGTCTGGAATGATAACTGGTATTGTGGCAAGCCAGTCGATAAGCTTTCTTAAAAAACCTGACATTTTTGTTATGCCAATATTTGCTCACAGAGTGTCCTTCGCTAACCCAGATTTCGTATAAATAAAAAATGTTTCTCTCTCCCTTCAGTACTGTTTAATTTGCCTTACATATTTTTTTTTTGCTTTTGCAAAGAACAATTTAGTTCGTGTAAAATTGTTCACAACTTCCGTACCAAGCACATGACGCGGCCCCTTTATATACGATACACGTTCATTGTAACATAGTTCAGAATTAAGCAACAAGAAGGAATGGGATCCAAATACCATTACCAGACTTGAGAAGACTGCTATGCAATGGTACACAGATGGCTCAAAAGCAATAGGAGGAACTGGGATAGGAGTGTTCGGGCCAGGAACCAAGTACTCCGAAAGCTTGGGAAAAATCCCAAGTACCTTTCAAGCGGAAATCCACGCCATAAGAAAGTGCGCCCAGTTAAATATTGATAAAAGATACAGAGAACAAAGGATTATCATAATGACAGATAGTCAAGCAGCCATTGAAGCACTGAGCTCAGTTTTAAAAAGGTATGGGAATGCTATAGGTTCCAGGACACACTGGAATAGAAGGAAATGAAATAGCAGATGAACTAGCAAAGAGGGGGTCTGAAATACCCTTCTGGGGACCTGAACCTTTTTGCGGAATCAGCTCCAATGTAATATTGGAAGAAATAGGTGAAGCCGAAATAAAGAGAAGATCTGATCATTGGAAAGATCTAGTAAGGCTTAGACAATCAAAGATTCTTCTGGGTGACTACAACCTGTTGTAATCAAATGAATGCATAAGTCAAAGCAAAACTGCGCTAAGAGTTTTAACAGGAATCCTAACGGGACCTTGTCGCCTGAAAAAACTCAAAATAGTGGAGGAAGAAGAATGCAGATATTATGGCATGGAAGAAGAAACCTCCATCCACATACTTTCCAACTGCACAGCACTCCAGAATCCTAGAGCACAGTACCTGGAAGATTACTGGATACAAGAGGAATATTTACCTAAGCTGAAGCCTGCAGATAACCTAAAATTCCTCCGGGAAATAGGAGTGAAGGAGCTACTAGTTTAAGAGATTTACCTCAAAAACTAAGTAGAAGTAAGGGGGCACAATAGGTCTTTCAGGTCTCAGTGAATGCAAAAATACATACAGTTTTAAATAATAAAATTGAACCGTTCAGATGTTCTTATAATCTCTTAAATCTAATAAAAAATATCCTTCAAGTTAAAAATTGTTGAACATTGTTTACACTCTTCACAACTATACATCAATTCCTTTATATCCGCGTCAGATATAAAGCAAAAGGGACGAAACAACTGATTAAAGTGAAAGCAATCGTAGTTGATGTATAGAGGCTCTGTTGACAGCCATTAAACATTATTCGTACCTACTTTGATTAAAAAGGAACTGGATGGAAGAAAGGAGGTGATATAATGACTATAGTTGGTTCCTAGAAAGTTCAGTGATTGACCACTATTATAAGTGAACACTCCAGAAAAGTTTCCCAAAAATGTTGATAGCCTTTTTATACAGGGTGAAAAACACTGTTTCACATAGGTGTTAGAAATTCGACTACAAATACATGCTTCTTTATCACCCTGTATGAATAAGATATCAACATTTTTGGGAAACTTTTCTGGAATTTGTTTCAATAACAAAGAATGTATCTACAATTTGACGTAGAAATAATTGAAATCGACGGGAAATTACGAAAGTTCTTGTGCAACAAACATCAGCAAAATTTTAGGTAGATGAATTTTTTTGCCTGTGTATTTTGAAGGTTTTGAGAACATTAATTGAATACTATGTTAGAAAATATTAAATGAACTGATACTTATTATCATCAATCAACAAGATCATAATAAACCATAATTAAAACAAAAACTTAGTTTATGCGCCTGATTTCAACAACTATTTCCAGTGATAGGAAATACCTAATATTACGGGAAAGCTACAATTATTGTTGTCTTCAAGTAGTATGATGTGATTGCGAGCAAAGTTATGATAAAAATACTAAATATTATTTATATTTATTTTATTATATCATGAACATATATTTAATTTGAACATCCCTTATAACAGGAATATTTTTTCATTTCTAAATTTACCCATCAAATTTGTAACATATTTTTTTGGCGTTTGCTTTGAACCTTCTAGGACAAAAAAATCACTCAGTTATATCGTTTTACTAAGTGTCAACCTTTGAAATGTTAGAGTGAGAGAATAACCAAATTACATAAAGGGTAGTGTTATTCACCCAAAATTCTTTAATTTAACAATAAATCTCCAACCAAGACCGACCCTGTGAATATCGTTAGAGTCTCCGAAGTCTTCGTCCCATTAACTTTTTTCTCATCTAGTACTATCTCTTGCATTGTGCGGCTTGTCTGATTTACCGTCTCTTTTATTGCAACTGTTTTTACATCCAGATTTCTTATTATCTCTCCTACCATCTTTTTCACAACGCTAATTGCTTTGCAGTTCTCCAGTTTTCAATTTTTAAAAGAGATGCGACTGCGACACACCGAAATTTTGCACAAAATATCAAGGGCCGTTATACGGAAATCTTTCTTTGTTCCACAAAAACATTGTCTTCGTTTTTAATTCAAATAGAAAATTTTAATCGCTGGAATATACAGAGCGCGACTAAATTATGGAACTAATTCATTATTTTAGATGAAAATCCAGGAATTTGTCGATTTTTAATTTTCAAAGACATTTTTTTCAATAATTTGCGGAAATAATGAAGATTGTGATTTGAATTCCCAAAATATTAACGAACTACTATTTCAACAGTAACTTGTTTTCATTTTGTGGTGCTAATCTTTATTTAAAGATGGACCATGAGTAAGCAATATTTTCTTATCCAACCCAATCAGTAACAAATGATAAAAAACATCTGTTACTTTATCAAGCAATTTATTGCTAGAAACGACACTGATCGCCAGTATCTTCGCCAAGTCTTCATGCGGCTTTGGATAAAGACGCTCTCCCACAAGAAAATGACGCCATTATTTAGAATCATTCACGTTGAAAGGAGTTCTATTTAGAGGGCCTATTGAGCCCTATTCCGCGGTCCCATTGGTACATAAGCACATAGACACCCCAAAGTTATTTTCAAAAGGAAATATATTGCTCTATAATAGAAAATTTCCGATTTTATCACAAAATTATCAAACATTGAGAGAGGATAATTGTAGAAAACATTCTACAAGGCTACGCAAACTCGAATTAGATATCACAGAAAGTATTGAAAGTTACGTTAGTTTCCCGTGTACACTATGTTTCATGCGAAAAACCAAACACAATAATATGAATTTAAGGCTCATTTGAAGAACAGAGTATATTGAAAAAAAGTTTCCACCCAAATTGTTTAACAAACCATTAGCTAAAGAGGTTGAAAAATTGTTGGTACGCAATACGGTCAAAATACCAAAATTATGCGTTTTATAAAAGTCTGATTTTAAAGACAGAAGAGACTGGACCGAGAGGAGCTGAAGCTGAAGAAGATGAAGACTCAGAATAAAAATTTTGATAATAATAAAAAGTAGATATTAAAATACTAAAATTATGTATACAACTAAAAACTTATAACGTTCTCCCTCAATTAAAGGCATCCAGGAGAAAAAAGTGAAACGTTATGTACTGGGTGGTCCAATCTCTCGCCGATCAGAAATTATTCATGTTATAACTTTGAGAGAAAAATTTCCCTATTAAAAATGGCGAAAAGAAATCGCATGAAATAACTTCAAAGTTTCTAGGTTAACCGTTAGGGGATGTAAACTGCGAATAAATATTCCCAATTATACCAACTGTTGAATAAGTAAACTAGAAAGAGGTCTAGATTACACACAAATTTGTTTGAGTTATTTTTCTTCAAATGAAGGTTGTGTGAGAGTGGGAAAGTGTTTATTGGATAAATGCCTACAACTTTGGTTTGTATCAACCGATTTTAACGAAATTAGTGTCATTAGAAAGATTGCATCTAGTTTTAATTGTCATATGTAGAGGGTACTTTCGAATGAGAAAATTTAAATTTGCTTTTCTTGAAAATGGTAATGTAAATTATAATGGAACTGGATTAAATTCGTGACAAAATGGCGCAAACCGCATATTGATAGCTTTTGTCGAAATCGAGATTAAATAAAAATGTACTACCAAGGAATTTTTTCTCCTAAAGTTGTAGAAGAATAGTTTCTGATATATTGCCGAGAGATCGGCTTATTGGAACACCCGGTACAATACTCAGCAGCGGAGAAATTGTTTTATTTAAAATACTATGATTTATGGTATACCTAGTTGGACGTGTCGATGTATGAATGGATACTGTGAGATTTATTGTTTAAAATTTACATTTTCACCGGATTATAAATCAGTCATTTCGCTTAAAAAACTTTATTTAAGCAATAGTCTACTTTTGCACTTTTATCTGAAGCTAGGGAGCATCGGTAAGAGGCGAGGAAACATGCCGCATATCTGTCATAAACGTACCAATAGCGTACTGTACCTATTTATGGAGTAAAACTGAAAATACAAAGGTCACTGAAAATACCAACGCCACCGGATAAATCAATCTCAGTCAATTGACGAAGTTAGAAGGAAGAACACACGCATGCGCTTGCCAATAAGAAGTCAGCTGTCAATAAAAATCACCAATTATGTAATTCGGAAGGTGTGGTTTTCGCACAACGCTGCCAGAGCTAGAAAAAGTCCATGACAAATTTGGAAAAGTGTTGATCTTTTAATAAAATAAATAAAATTATGTTAACAATATCCAAGGAAACAAGCACATTAAAGAATTAACGTTCAATCATATTGTTGATACTGTTAATAATAAAAAGTCAATTTTCTAATTATTATCACTACATACTTAGCACCTTAGCTTTTCCATAGTTAAACGTGGCAATATCGAATGTTTTCGACTGCATTCCTTTCACGGCTTCAGATAAACTTGCCAAAGTTTAATACTATAAGTACTTCATAATAATCAGGTTATACATCGATAATTTGTTGCATGATTACAAAAAGTGTCAGTTTGACAGTTAAATAATCCAACCGCGAAGCGAAAGGATTCTCTATGTATCAGGTATTATCGAAATAATCGTAAAAATATATTATGAAAAAATGAGTTTTTTATTTCAAACTCAACGGTACGTCTCTGTATGAAAGGATGGCGTTTCAATTCACTCTTTAGGATTTATCCTTTTTGTGCGAGAAAATGTATCTCTCGGAATTTTTTGTGTTCCAAGGGCGCTTTTATATTTTGAAATGAAGCTATTCTGGGATCTAAGTTTAGAGTTAAAATTGTTATTGATTACTTAATAGACTACTTCATTTTGACGTAGGATTTAACAAGGGAAACTATTCCATAAAGTGGGTGGATAATTGGCTTGCTTCTTTGCATCGTAGTGAGACAATTATTAAATCGATCACGTCCTTGATTTTCACTTCATCAAATTTTTAAAACTTGTAATAAGTAGATCGTTTACATATCCGTCGAATACGAATTTCTAGAAGGTCACATGAGGGTACTTGCTGGAAACCTTCTCCAAACAATGAAGACATTTTCGATAACCAACTTATTCATTGCAACAATAAGCTTGAAGCACTTGGAATTAACCAGATTCTTTTCAAGGCATGATTTGTTAACAAATTAATGTCAATAAAACATACATTTTTCACATACAGCTACTGATTTCTTGTAAGAGGTTTGGATAAACTTGAGAGAAAAAAATTCCACTTAGCTAATAAATATTGCCGAAGTTTTTTTTAATCAACATAACAAAAAACCTTAATCATGTTTCAGCACATTTGTTATCACCATCCAAAGGCAGTGTTTCGGCGACAGTAAATAATTCATCATCGGAAACATTTTAAAGCCCGTTAAGACCTATAGGAAAACTAATTAATCAAACAGGATTAAAAAGTTTTTTGAGATTGTTCACAGAAAGTTTTAGGTTTCTTTTGCGAGGATTTAATGTAATAATTGTGAAAAAAAAAGGAGTAGAAAACGGTAATATCAGTATTCAGGAAAGATACTGTCGATGGCTATAAACTTTCACTCAAGTGAAATTTTCTGGGAAGTGATGATCGTTCCAGTTTCAGCGTTCTTTTTTTTTAATATCAATTGTAGGTTTATTCTGCTTTCTAATTGATTATCTGTCAGTCCAGGGAAATTCAGCTCAAAATGTTGAATGGGATCTTGTCAGGTTCCCGGAGTACTGAATCTTGTAGCTGAAATTGATAACAATAACCGTTATCAGAATATGATTGCATATCTGAATGTATTGTATTATGGAATAAAATTTTAAATTTATTAAAATCTACATAATATTTAAAATTAAAGTTGTGACGAGCTTCGCTAACACAGTAATAGAGGTATAGTGAGAAATTATCAATTTATACTTAATTTAGCAGATATTAACTATAAAATTATGATCTATTTACATGGAAATAAAATAAAGAAGGGAAAAATGTGTCTAAATATGGTATTAACTAAAGTATTTAACAAGTTTACCTGGAAATTCATTCACAACAATCCTACAGGAACCTTTCTAGGTAAAAAGGTTTAATAAGGAAGAATTATTTGATCGTTGAGAAGATTATCTGAGGGCTTCTAAAAGATTTAATCTGAAGGATTTAGGTTCTATACGCAAAATTTTAAAATTTGAATCGAAAGTGTTGGTTTGCTAATAAATGATTTGAGTAGCTGGAATCTGATTTTTGGTTGTCATAGATACGTTTGTGTTCTGAAATTGTAGTTCTACCTATATAAATTTTGTCACAGTTGTTATTACCACATTTTAATTCATAAACTCTTGATTTATTTGGTTTTGAAGATTTGGATTTGTTGTTTTTAATAGCTATTTTCGCGAAGCAAATCCTGAACACATCAGGAGCACAAACCTAGTACATACTGGATTTCTTTAATGCGCAAACGTGCCTACAGACTCATTCCGAATTTTAAAGGTAGCAGGAACGCGAATTTGAAGTGACATGAAGTTGAGTTAACACAAAATGTGTAGAAAAGAAGAATAACCTTTTATTGGAGGTTGATTATAAATAAAAACCTTACCTTCTGGCAAATTTGTTTATAAAATAAAACTTAAAAACGAAGTAAAAATAATAAAAACCAAACAACTCAACGAACACTATTTATCATTAAAATATATATAATCCAAAAGTTTTTGAAGTTTGAAGCGCAAATTTAAAAGTAATCAAACCACTATAAAGTCATACAACCGCATACAAGTAAAATTTCGAGGTTATAATCTGTTCGGACAAAAAATCCCAGCTATCATCCTAGGATTCATCGAGCACGTTCCGAGCATACTCGAAATTGAATCTAAGTCTTCCTCGAACACGGGATTTTTTACCCTGATCACATTCTAAAGCACTCCACGAACACTCAAATTTTAATTGCGCATGCGTAGTCCCTCCGAATACGTTCAGGATGTGCTCCGCGAAAACAGCTAATGAATTTGGATGAATTCCAGCCTAGCCTCTTAAACAGTGCGTTACCATTGATAAACCGGGCCTGAATGATATTGATACTAAGCCCGTACCTATAGTCGGGACTTGAGGTTAGTCTCGAGCTTAAGTACGACTTGAGACAGGGCAGAAAGCAACTAATAGAAAGAAACTAATATTTTTAACAAAAAATATACAATAATTAAAATTCAATATCGACAGCAAACTAGAAATTATTCTTTGAGTGATGAATAAATCTCAGATTAATATTTATATTAAATGTAAACCCTCACACAGCACAGTGTTAATGGAATCTGTAACCTGCGCTGTTTGTAATGCTATATTTGTTTTGAAAAGAGAGAATCGATTTAGATGTTGGCTCTAAACAAAGTCTGTCGTTTGTATAGCGGATTATCCTTCTGTTTATCTATAGAAGAAACATTGGAAATCTTTCATGACTCAGTTTTATGGAGAACCTTTCTTACATTCAATTACTTTTTGTCGGTTTCTGTAATCCGAATTTACCGAGAAAATACTTATATCTACGACACAGATACTTTCACAAATGACCACATTATTGCATGACTATAGAAATGATGTTCTTCATAAGTTTTCAAGAGGCGCAACTTCAGCACCGCTTAAACGTATATTTCATGCGAATATCCTCATTTACTTCGATGTAGATATTACAGTGCCATTTCGACCGTATAATGTCCTACCATTTTCTTTTTATAGAAGGTGATTCTACTAACATATAATAAAACCATTTTTGTGAGTTACCGCGGTTTTTTTTATTCTACTCAAAATGGCAGCAATTGAAATTTGGAAAATGGAATAAAGTTTTCCTTTTTTATGGTAAACTAGCTGACCCGACAAACGTTGTTATGCCATATCTAGTGAATATTTTGGTTGTTTATTAAAGAATAACCATTTATTCTCAATAGAATGAACCACATAATCATTGTTTGATCAATCAAAAGTTGAGCATAAAGTGGAAAAAGCAATATATAAATGTCTAAATGACAACTTTTTTTATTATTGACCTGACAGGAGTAGGTACTTTGTAACGTCAAAACCTTTATTTAAACAATACTATTTAACAATTTCAATTTTATAAATGAAAATGGGAAGTGCAGTTGATATTGTTTGAGATGTTGATATTTCGATTTTTTAAATCGGAGAAAATGGTATTTAATTTGATACTATAACATTTCCATGACAACGCAAGATAAACTAATGTCCATCTAATGTAATCCATAGATAAAAAAATACTTAATGTCATCACGAATTCAACCATTTTAGATATTTCCATTTCTTTTCCTTGTAGTCGTAATAGATACCAGTATTTTTGATTTCAAAGTGCACCAATAAAAAAAAATAGCGCAAAGTATTCGTGGATAACTGGTCTCTAAAACACTCTATTTCGAGCACTCCGGCTTCGCCGTCGTTCTCGAAAAATCGCGCGTGTTTTGAAGACCTTAATATCCACTTATACTTCAATATACTATTTTATTCTCAAGTATGAAAATGAAACTAAGATCGTATTTTGAGTGTGCAGACTAGTAAAGTTGGTATTGTTATAACGTTTTTTTGCACGATCGGGATAAATAATAATTCGATTCATCATTTTTTGGAGTAGCATGGTTGCTAAAGTGTATTATTGTTATCAAGAAGATTATTTTCGAAACAAGATAGAATTCACTGATAATATTTTGCATAAAATCATAGCCTGATCTAATAACTCTTGTGTATAGCCATTGGGTCATTACTTGGTATATCCCCAGTTTATTCCACACATTCTTCTGCTTCTATCGAGGGCAATGATAGCTTTCTGCGTTGTCTGAAAGTTCCATGAAATCCTTTGATCAAAATATACCCCTAGGCAAATGGAATCACCACTCTTCCTAGTGGCTTTAGGTTTTTTAGTGATGTCTTCCTCGTGAAAATATCTAAGGAACACAAAGGTTTCCTCGTATGTACATCATAGACCTTTGGCGTGCAGACCTACATCATCTATTCTTCAAAGTTTGATCACACAAATTCTTGTTGTGGGTATTTGCTAAGCTCCACAGAGTAGGTGTGAAGTTATATACACATTTTAATGAGCTACTGCTGTTGAGGTGCTTTTCCACGTTGACAACCTCCATGTGTCTCACCGACATCACCAAATGTACATATATCGATGCCATAATCTATCAGAACCAAGGAGTTGAATTGTTGGACAAACCTCCATACAGTCTAGACCCAAATCAACCCTTTTATATAAATACCCGCAGTCTTGCAATGGTCTTGATATTATTGCTAACAAATAACCTGTAAAAGGTAATGTGCTGATGATAAATATAAACACCCCAAGCTCCGCTACTGTTTAATACAACTGCGTTCGAATCATTTTATATGCAAATTGGACTTTGTCTCAACATTCAGGAAAATATATTTGTGGTATATATTGGGAAATTACCCACAAATGAGTTTTCAACAAAGTTTAACTCTAAGGAAGATAAAGCGAGATAGTCTCATCCAAATTTTATTTTCCAAAGGATTTTTTTTATTCCATGTAAAATATAATCAAAACTTTATAGTTAGCCAATTCATTAACTGGAATTATTAATTGAACGCATTGGATGAGTATATTGATGAAAATAACCAAATTCATTTCAATGTGAGGCTTATTAGAATTTACTTCACTTCTTTTTGTATCACAGTGTATTATAGTCAATAGAAGCATAAGCTTAAAATAGCTATGGAGAGTTTTAGATTAAAGGGTCGCTTAGTTAAGTTCAGTTGCACCAATGTTTTTGATCTGCTTCTTAGCCAAGTGTTTAATACATTTGTCAATCTCGCTATTTCAGTTGAGTTTTTTTTATCAATTTCTCCATGGTTTCTGGTGACTTTTCTTTTGTTTTTGGTTTGAAGTAACGTGTTAAAAGCTGTTAAAAGTCAAATCTTTGAAAATCAAAGAATTTTATTCTTGTTTTTTAAATAAGAAAGTTGTTTATAATAGAAAACACAGTAAAAAGTAAGAAAATCAGATCGGCAAATTATATATAGTTCAGGAAAAAGAATTGCTAATATTTTCATCCAATTCTTCATAATAGTTTTCACGATTGTACCGTCTTCTTGGAAATCCATTTTCAAGAATATACAATACTTCCAAATCATCCTCCATAAACATCCTCATTCAAAAATTGAAAGAAACACATCAGAAATTGGAAGACAGAAAACGAAAACTCGAAAAGAGAATAAACATTGACATAATCAATCAAAACGCAAGAATGTTAGGCTAGAAATCTCCACTTTTAGAATAAGTGGAGAATGAGCGAGCATTTTCTAAGCTTAGCTAGGTGCAGCTTAAAATGACAAGTTGTTCACGGTGCAAAACAAATATTTCTTAAAGTACCACTAAACTTTAAGTATACTTAAATATCAATTGGTGCAAACGGCCATTAGTCTATCAAAATCTGATATCTTATGTTTGAAAGTGTCTCTTTCTCAGACTCTCAGACTTAAAAAAGCATTCACTTGATGAATTGATCACTTCTGTTAAGACTAGGCAAGGTGCAAAGACTTGATTGTCTCAGTATAGTACTATGTAAGAGAATCTCTCCAAGAGCAGCACTAGGAGGTCATTCTCCTCTACACCTCGTGATAATGGGAGGAGCAAGGATGCGGATATTTAGGTTTCAAAACAGATCCATTGAGGACATCGTGGGGCCATTTTGGATAGTGTTTTTTCAATTTATCTCGCTCTTATTTGAGAATAAAAACAATGAACCCGCGTGGCTTAGCAAAAATAAGTTTGTTGTTTATCCTAGAAACATAATTAACAATCAAGGTTTGATATATCAAAATCTCTGTCGAAGTTTTGAAATTCATCTTTATATAGTATATTATTGAACGAGCAATTTATGATAGCCAATATTTACGATGGGTGACGTTTGCGTCAGGAGCCGCAGGCGAGGGGCGCAAGTCAATCGAGTGAATATTGACCATGAATTGCGAGTTAAATACTATACTTTGTCCACGACCCTTAATTTCTTTTATTAAATAAAAGTCACTAACGATTTGGTATTACTAAAAACCTCAAAATGTTGTGACAGCCACATAAAATAATTTGACATATGTAGAGATGGGCGATACTGTGGAAAGTATCAATACAACGTACCGTTATAAATATATTGTTTTAAAATACCTAATATTAGAAAATATCGTTATAAAAACTATCAATACCAAAAATTACAATATTTTATCGATACAATTTAATACAGTAGATATATGGGTACCATACCTTTTGTTAGGGTGTAAAATATTGACTTATGGTTGTAGACAAAGTATTCATAATACAGTTTTTTCATAACAATTACTTTGGATTTTATTTTACGACCTATGGAAATTATTTCTGAGGTATAAATAAATTAATACCTCTCTGACTGCTGATAACCAGTTCAAATAGAAATGAAAACATGGCCTCTAATATTCTCCCCGGCCCCAAATATGAGGTGGATGTGGATATACCTTACAGAAAGGAATGGCAAAACCCAAGCAGATTGAAGTTTCTCCGAGATGAGACCTGGTATACAGACGGAGAAAATGGGAAGAGACAAGATTAAAATTATATTGAAATAAACAAAAAATACTCTGACAGACTTGAAAGTAGCTGAAAGTGCTTTCAACAGCCGCATTGGTCTGAAGTTGACTAGTTTCGGTTAGTTCAACACGTACAAGATTTTTGTCTCGCATATGTACAATAAGGGATTTATAAACTTTCATTGTTAACTCCTTAACGCCAAAATGCAGAGCTAACTTTTCCAATGTTGGTATAGAGTGAGTTGTATGTACTCGAATGTAGTAATTTAAAACAAGAAATGTATTTTACTAGCAAAGAAAACGGGATTCAAAAAAAGATTGATAAGTATGCGATGGGATATTCAAAGGACGCCGCTATCGAAACATAATTCTGAACCTCGTACGAAACTGTCGACTTGTAATCTTGCACGAAGTCTCTGTACACCCATATTCTGTCCAATATGTTTCCGAGTTAATCCCATAAACATCTACCAGCACTATGGTAAAACACCTTATTGTCGGTTTCGAGAGATAAGCGAACGAACTCCTTGCGGAAATGTAGGAAAAGTGTAGTCGTAGCCTAACGATCCGGATGATTCCTCTATCGAAAATCGACGTCAGGTACGTATCACGGGTGAAAAAGCAATCCTGGATAAAAAAGAAAAAAGGATTATTTTCCAACAGAATTCAAAAAAAACTTGTATATATTTAACAAACCTGGATTTTCGAATGAATAATGGACTTTGAGTGTCCATTATTCAGGTGTTTTAATATTGAAGGTTCTCACTGAAGTTGAATATTTTTCAGACTTCAATTTCAACTAAAAAATAGCTAGGAAACCACAAACGTTTAATAAAAAAAATTCATTGGATATGTCAACTAAATTATGAAATAATAACATTGATCATAGAGTAAATGAAGATTATTTGATCCAGTGCCGAGAAGTAGACAATAAGTATGGCCACAGAGAAGTGATTGGTATGGATATTTCTAGAATAGTGGATAATCTCGCCAGAACAAAGACAGACGAATCAGTTTATTAGAGGATCTTATGAACGAAGATAGGAGAACCGTTGAAGCCGTGGCTTAATAGGCACGCAAAGCTGCGGATTCAGAATTTTGAGCAAGAAAAGTTTTTGTGTATTGTACGACACAAAAATGCTCTACAATTCCCTGTGAACAAATCGCTGTTTCAGTTAATTCAGTCTGGAAATGCTAGAAGTATTGGGCGGAATTGAATTCAATGAGACCTCTGGTGGAAAAAAATGTAATTGTCACGAGTAAAACAATTCGTTTTGCATTGTTTTTGTATTATATCCAAGTTAACGTAATTACCGTAAATTCGTACCATATTTGTTTAATTTTGTGTCAGTGACAAGCTTAAAACTGCGTTTTTCTATTCAACTCAACTGTCATCATTTCTGAAGTTATATTCTTATATAATCAGAGATATTATGGAAGAGGTTATGTTATTCTATTTTTTGTTTTCATTGAACTTTTATGAAAGTGTCACTTATTTCCTTTATAGGTACCATGCAAAAATATATGGCCAGCATTTAAAACTGCCTGTCCCTCATTTATGCACCTACAAGAAGGCTCAGCATTTACAAATTCAAATAATCTTTGAATAGTCAGTGTATACCTATTGGTATTGAAGGTTTAAAATATTACTCAATACAAACTTACCTTCCCTGTAACTTTTGAATATATAACTATATCAAAAATAAAATAAAAACACGAAGTCAGACCCAAACTTGTTTTATTTTTGACAAATATCAACCATACCTATTACTCCAAAAATAAAAATATTAGGAGTCAAAATTTAGTTAACAACACATAATACTAAAGCACAATCAAAGAAAAAGCAAAAGTTTCATAAAGCACACACTGAAAATAACAAAAACAGCAAAATAAAACCACTTAAATATCAAAGGGCTTATACGACAGGTGATTTGTTTTACTCGTTGCTAAGATGACATTGACACTTCAGAGCGCCATCTATCGAATTCTACTTTTCCCAATAATAAAGAAAATAGATATCGGTGGTATTATGTACGAAAAAACCTATGAAATTGAAGTAATAGAATAAAATAATATCAACGAAGAGCTAAGAACAGTAGCCACGGAAACTGAAGTGCCTCTCCCACAATTACTGAGTGATTTATCTCCTTAGGATTTTCAGTATTTATGATTATTACAAAAAAGGTCTACCTATTACTTGGGAAAATTTGTGTAACACACTTTACATCTGCAATGGTATCAAATACACTACAAGCTTTTCACAACCAATTAAGGTGAAAATATTTCAAAGGCCAACCAATCATGTGGATACACCGTTACTGGTAAAAAGAAAAACTTGTTAAAGAAAGTATGCTATTTTTCATGAGAATGGAGATGATAATCAATTGAATTATAATGTCAATAAACAAGCTATCCCTGTTTCCAGTCTAGTCGGTTTCAAATAAAATTTTTGTTTTCAAAAAATTTGTCGAATTCAAGGGTATATCTGCAAATTGAAATTTGCCGTGCTATGCCGTTCCTGGCTTACAGCATATAACTTCAATACATTAGGGTCTCGTTTTACTATCTATGCCTTTTGGTAGTTTGATGGTTTTGTAGGTGATAAAACACTTTAACTGAGGCTGGGACGGATACACCTTCCTATTTCAACGAAGAGGTTACTAATTATAGCGATATATATGCATAATATCTTTCTGAATTTGAAGCTTTCTGAAAAACTTGAGTAATTTGTCTATTTTATTAAACTATTCATATGAAATTTGTAAGGAAATCAAACTTGTAAGATAAATCATCTAGAGCACGTTTGAGGTTTGTCTCCCAAACAAATATCAAATGTCAAAATTGACTGTCCTGTTTTGTTGACCTAACGCCAAAGTTTCAGTTTTGGTTTTATTTGTAAGAAGCTAGAACAGTAAAATATGAACTTATCGATAGCCTTGACTTATTTGTTAATTAACAAAATGTTATTGTACTTAAACTTGTAGTATGTCTATAGGTCTGTTCCAACCACAATCAGAAACTGTCTGAAACGATCAGAGAATAACTGGTCATATAAAACAACGAGTTTACTTTCGAGTAAGTCCTATCACCGATTGAAATGGTCGACTATTCTCTGATCGTTTCTGACAGTTTCTGATTGCGGTTGGAACAGACCTTATACAACGCAAACCATTTCTGAGACAATTATTTAAACCTTTTTTTTTTGGTTGGCAATAAATAAACGAGGAAGAATTCTTTCCAACGTAATGTGTTCGAAATACACTATAATTATTTCCAATTTTTAAATTACTAATGACTTATAAAACAGTATTGTTTGCTTTTGATACACAAATGACTATATGTCCTTCAAATAATCGAGATAGAAGCTGGGACTTTTTGATAGGAAATTTCCTCCTTTCTTATAATAATCTCTCATCTCAATTTGTTGCATCCCCCTCTTCTTCTGAATCAACGGGCTATTCGTGTTTGCCCGATCTCTCTATTACTTATATCCTCAAAATACCCAACAAACGTATTTAAGGTAGGGGAGCGAGGGGCTTGTTGTAACAGTTTTCATTAAAACTAATATATCTTGAAATCTATTGATTAAATTTCTACTAAATAAAGATGGATGAATACTGTAACTCTTCCTCTACCAAATCAAGTGAAAATAATACCATAACTATTGGTCATTATTTTACAATCAATTATTTTCTAGAAGAAGTGCGGTGTTACAACTTACCTCGTGCTTGGGGCAAGTTGTAACATCTACCGGGGCAAGTAGTAACGACAAAAAAACAACAATAATACCTCTAATCATTTATTCTTTGTTTTTTTTTTTTAAATTGACATCTTTCTAAAGTAAGTAATTAAATTATTCAAGGTATGCTCGTAATTATCTCTTGTTAATAGCTATCTAACAAAGTATTATACTTATGTAAGAATCAACATTTGGTGGCATGTATAGTAACACGTTACAACAAGCCCCGGGATTTTGTTACAACTAACCCTATGGTATGATTTTCAACATTTATCAAGATAACTATTTAAACAATTTAGCAATCATAAAAACTGTTACACATTATCAGAGATAGATAAATTTGAATGGAAATAAGATATAGAAAATTTGAAATTAGTCAATATTAAATACGCAAACCGAAATTTTACGACAGTACAATTTTATATTACCTGGCAGAAATGAAGCACGTGCACACTTCCGCTCAATGCACCGGCCGGCGGGACATTGGCTATGGCAACATGATGCGGCGCGGTTTATTGGTTAAATCGAGTCAAAGAAATACTTTAATAGCGTTTAAGATCCTAGTGAAAAGGGCCTGTTACTATTTACCCCTGTCACAACAAGCCCCTCGCTCCCCTATACTCAAAAGGAGTAGTCGTTGTATTTTCTTCCACATTTATCCTTCCACATTTTGTCCCATATCGCCATATTATCCTGGTCCAATTAATCCGTCCTTTGCCTATTTCTAAATTATTTGTTATCACATATTTTTAAGGTCAAATATAACTTCAAACGCATTTTTTTATCTTGAAATTCAAATTCTCATCATCAATCAATGTTTGTTAAAATCGCGTAAGCTATTGAACATTTTTAGATCGTCTAATAAGGCTTCGATAAAGATGGACGTCTAGAATAAACGATCGTTACTTTCCCAGCAATCATGCTTATCAACGCAGACATCGTAAGACTAAAAGAAGTTTCGTGTTCCAACGAGAAGTAATAGTGGAAGCAATGCGAAAGACCAAAAAAAAACTAATTTAACAGAAAATCTGATAAAAGTGCTGATGAGCTATACACAGACGTTCGCTGGAGACATTTTTTAAAGATAGGAATTTGTTTGTGGATTCTGCACGAATTTTGTGTGAAAAATATGAAAATTCTACCGCTCAAATGTTGTGGATGTACGAGTTATCTTTCAACTTTCAAAAGTTTTATACGAGCTTGTACTGAATAGATCACTGTGCTTTGAATTTAAACGTTCTGAAACAATTTCACCTTAATTATTGTTGGACAATTTTAATATAACGTGATAGAAACAATAATAATTGTAATGTAATATATGTAAAACGATAAATATTTGATTGATCATGGGATATTAACCAACTGGATAAAACGGAACTGCAAAGAAGTGCAACACACACTATTATGGACGTTTGAGCCAATTGATATTTAAGTCGACTTAAACCTAAGGGACGCTTTAAAAAAGTTTTCTTTTACACCATGAACAACTTGTCATTAGAAAATCGCTCGCTTATTCTCAAAATGGAGATTTCTAACCTAACATTCTTGTGTTTTGATTAATACATGTCAATGTTTTTCCTCTTTTCGGGTTTTCGTTTTCTGTCTTCAAAATTCAGGTGTGTTTCTTTCAATTTTTGAAGAAGGATGTTTATGGAGGATGATTTGGAAGTATTGGATATTCTCGAACATGGATTTCCAAGACAATACAATGGTAAAAACTATTATAAAGAATTGGATGAAGATATTCGCAATTCTTTTTCCTGAACTGTATAATTTGCCGATATGATTTCCTCATTTTTTTACAGTGTTTTCCAATATAAACAATTTTCTTATTTAAAAAACAAGAATAAAATCCTTTGATTTTCAAAAAATTGACTTTTAATAGCTTTTAATACGTTACTTCAAACCACAAAAACGAAAAGTCACCAGAATGTATTAAACACTTAGCTAAGAAGCAGAGCAAAAACATTGGTGCAACTGAACTCTAACTAAGCGACCCTTAAATTTTAAACACGCCATAGCTATTCTAAGCTTATGCTTCTATTGGTGCCATTAGAGACATTTTATGAAATAAAAATAAACCATTATATAAATACATAAATAATTACTAATTATCACTATTAAGAGATACGGTTTTGTATGTTATTGAAATTAATATTAAATATCGAGTTTTTTGATGTTTAAAACATTCTTTTTGTTTTTTGTTAAGTGGATAGTGACTATATTTTTTTAACCACTCGGTATAGGATAGCAAAACTCTATATTTTCTGAAGGCTTAAAACGTGATCTATTCAGTTTCTTACAACAACTATTTCAAAATCATTGTAAATTGCACGAAAAGTATAATATCTAGGTATAGGACACCCTTATACCATGGTAAATTATTAAAATATAGGATGTTCTATTTAAAATAAGCCCGATATTACACATTGAATGATCTAATAATCAAACTGAAAGTTCGAAACACCCTGTTAAGAAATATTTAGTACTTAATCGTGGAATACATTCAACAAATTCAACGAATGTCCAACTATTTAGATGTGAGAGAAAATTTGCTAGAATTTGTTACATCAATGAGCTATTAATTTTTTTTTTAAATGTCACCCTGTCAGAAGTTTGTCTTTACTGGCAAAGTAGAGAAATAAACAGAAACAGACAAATTAAATGTCAGGAATTATAAAAACCTCACTCAAATATAAACAAAGGAAGATACCTCCATTTTCAATATCATTACCACTTTGGAAAAAAATGATACCTATTGAAAAAAAAAGGAATAATAGTTACACTTGTTTATAGTCTCTGTGGTATAACAAAATTCACGTTTTATTTTTCTTTGTTTCAGGAAAACTGTCAAAACTACATCCGAATTATGGCCAGAACTAATACAGGAAAATTTCTCCTTTGCGGTACCAACGCTTTCAAACCTATCTGTAGAGAGTACAATATTTTAACTAAAAATTATACGACAGCAAAAGAAAAACCAGGTCAAGCTGTGTGTCCCTATGATCCCCATCACAATTCTACAGCAATATATGTCGGTAAGTGAAATTTTTCAATTTTGACCTTATACTATGCTTTGCACGTTTTGATAATCAGAAGGTTTTTACTTAAATTTATAATTTTCCTGTGACTATCCAAAGTAAAGTAATTGAAATTGAATTTTCATGTTCGACGTTACAAGTTTTTCATTGAAGTGTTTTATGATTTTTTCTTAAATGAAAATTTTTGATAATTTCTCTCTTTTGATCACATTAATTGCTCTATTCGTGGGACTATAAAGTTGTACCGTCATAACGTATTTTTAAAATTATTTTTAATTAATATATGGAATAAAGTTCTTCATTTTCCCGCAAATACTTTGGCCGGAAACCTTAACGTATCTTCGATAATTATTTTGTCACTACTGCTCAATTTATGACTGCGAAAAATATATTTTATTTTTAAATATGGCGAAGGCGCGAATATTTCGCATTCACCATAATTTGAAAAATCCTAGCGCCTTCGCTACAAATGACAACTTTTGTAAATTTCAAGTATTAAAAATGATAATTAGCCACGGATATGGAGGAATAAAAACAATATGTCGTGATATACAGGGCATTTAAATGGAAGTTATCCATTGTGTATAATTCTCAATGCGTTTATTTCAGTAGAAAGTTCAAGTAGGTAATAACGTCTATATTTCGGCAAAAAGTGATATCTTCAGAATTATTTGAAGTGGATTGTTTTCATTGAAATGCTCTGTATATCAATAGATTTTGAATTATAGGAATAAGGCAAAACTTGTAGAGCCGAGCTGCAAACGAAGTAGCACCGTGAGAAAAAAAATGGTTTTATATGTATTTATAAAGGGAGAATTTACGGATTTAAACTCAAAAAATAAATTGACAACGTTAAAAGCATTGAACATCTTCAAAAGAAAATTTATTTTAGTTACCTGTAAAAAAAGTTTAAAGTTTTCTTATTTAAAAAAGTTGGGAAATGTATATTCATTGTGAATAAAGTTGATTATAATAGTTAAATAGAACATCGTCGATTGAGCGTCTTATAGAATAAAACTTTTATTGTCAAAAGTTGACCTGACAGACATTTATTCGTTGACTAAACGCAGGCAAAAGCCAAGAATAATGGATTTGTACATATTTCATAGAAAATCCTGAAATCCAAAATCCAAAAAACAAAATACTACTCGCCCATCGAAAAATTCATTGTTTAATTGAAAAATTCACATGAAACGTCAAAGTAGTTAAGGGACAGATGATGTAATACTTCAAAAACCGTTGCGTTAAGAAATTTCTTCACTACCACATACCTTGAAAGTAGAATGGCAAAAGAAAAAATCTCCAATGTAATCTAGTGTCAAAAAGAAACATTGTATATAAATCAACTCTTGTGCCTCCACCATGTCTTAATTGAAAATTGTTTACTCCATTCTTCTCTGAAGTGCATTTTCACCCTACCGACCTACACCCAACATTTTTCAGTCAATACATCGTTCGCATCCTGCGATGTATTCTTTCCTGGAGAACATTTATTGCAATTTTCACTATTTCCAACAATTCGGCGTAAGGTTAGTGTATGTTAGTTTAGGATATTGTCAAATTGTCAATGAACAATGCATTTGCTTCATTGAAATATTTAAATACATGTATCTCCACTTTTTCTTTCATTCTCAAAATAATCTATCAGATTAAGTATGGTTCATACAACAGCCTTTTTGGTGTGCGTCATCGTTTGTGACGTATATTCGGGTTTTGGGTATGTCGTTTATTTTATTTGCCATTTTGACACATATCTAACCCTAAATTTGATAAATAAAATCATCAGGATTGCATTCAGTAAAATTCGACAAGGCTATGAAATTAATAGTTACCAGCTTCTTTTTCTAATTGAAAATACTCAAGTATTTTTTTCAAAATGCTGATGTTTTTCCGTGTATCTAGGCATATTTTTGTATTATTCGAATAAATATAACAATAATATTCATATTAACTTTTCATAAATAATAATTGACCGTGAACAACAAAGTACTGACCTAACAAGAACTGTCAGTGGGACAGTAGAAAAAGATGTCAGACACATTGACAATACTAAAGGTATATCTGCATGCCTATTTTAAATAAAGAAATTTCTCCCGATTGATAGGTAGCGCTTACGCTTAATCTGAACATCAACCAATCAGATTTTGGTAAGTCAATGATTAGGATTGACGTTTGTAATAAATTTGAACGGTTCATTATTGCGATATTTTGATTAGGATTAATCAAAGACCTGACTTTTTTTGCATTTCTTTCCACGTAATGTGTTAGAAAGACATTAACAAACGATGACGCACACCAAAAAGGCTGTTGTATGAACCATACCTTTTTTTTGTTTCATGAAGTATAAAAAACGGAAAATTGCTTCTTATCATTTATATTGTCGCTTTGAATCGTCAAAGTCACAAAACTGACATATTTAAATAAAAAGCTAAGCTTGAATGACTTTTGAGAATTGCTGAAAACTAAATACATATCCTTTTCTTTCCCATAGAAATTGCATGCATCTTACGGATTTTATTTGGAAGTTATGATTGAGTACAATGAAAGAAAACAAAAACTGAGAGTATGTCTTTGATGAATCGTATGACCCGCATGATAAGACTGCATTTGACTATGTCTATTAATACCAAATTTTCAAGTGGTCTAAACTCATTGTCCTGAATCTTTTTACGGCCAAAATCTTTCTTAATAGAAGCTTTATCTATTTTTATTTCATTTAAGCTTTAAAATTCGTTCGACTGCTACACCCAGTATACTTACTGATTTTGCGCAATGTTAAATTATGTTCACTTTCACATTCTAATACTATAATTTCGTGAATATATATATCGATCCCCCGATATTCAAAGTGTACCTGGCCCTTTATTTTAAAACTTTGATATAATAAATTTGGTAAATTTATTGTGACACACTATTTTATATTCTGTAGATATCGTGGTCACAGCCTAGTACATTGAAAAAGTTTATTTCGCAAACTTTACAGTCTTTAAAATAAATCAAAAAGTTTAATATACCTTTCATTTTAGGCCAAGCAATAGGTAAATTTTTATGACAAAATCCTAGTAGAAAACGGACTAGCAAATGTTTCTCTGGAAATTGTTATGGAAATTTAAAGCATCGTTGTTTTAGTCTTTTGTTAACCTACTACACGGAGTATGCATTTGATAATTCGATATACTATTCCTTAACACATTGTGAAAATATCATTTCAGCTGTCATATTGGGAGTTTGACAATAGACAAGATATTGATTGTATACATAATTATAGCCGATAAGCGATTAAATTAATGCACTATTGCTTGGTCTATTTTGCGATACGACAGATTCGAACATGAAAATAATAGCTATTAGTTGTCATGTCTTCTGGGTGGACCAATTTAGTTTTATAGTTGCAAACCATGCAACGTAGTAAAGAAATGAATTAACTTTTCAGTATTAATCATTAAGGAAATTGTCAACGGAAGATATCTACCGTTTTGTTGATTCGCCACTATTATTATATGAATTTAAATTTCGCGACTGGTTATCTTGAATCAAACAATAATCAATATGAACAAGTCACGCATTCCATTTGCTCAGATAATCGTGTACACGCCACCCTAATTGAATAGACCTAGTTTTTGCTTTAATGTTTATCTAAATTAATTGCTATTTCGCTCCATATTAATAATAGCTACCTGTCAGTTTTTTTCATTTCACTGAAAATATAATTTAGACATAACTAATAGATGATCCACCGAAGATTTTTCTCAAATTCATAATATTAAAGGAGTTTGAAGGGTTTGAAATTCATAATAATAGGTGCGTGCGAAAACGCCAGTTCAAAACCACCTAGAGCGGTGACGTCATAGAACAGTAAGGTCGTAGTAAACGTATAAAAGATGTTGAACTGGGAATCGCGTGTAGTTTTAGTTTTTAACCAAGCTAGGAACTCTGTAAAGTGCTTTTATTGACTGATCATAATACAAAGAAAAATAAATATAATAAATAAAAATGAAACGTAAACAGAAATCATATTACCTCAGTGACAGCCAAAAGGCAGAGTTCCGATATCTACAAAGAACCCAACAAGTCCCATGAAGGATCTGCTCTTCCACTCAACCCAAGGTACCTTCTAGACCTATTCCACATTCCATAATAAAGTGGAGAAAATTAAAGAAAAACTACTTGGGAAGTGTAAATTTGAAATAATAATGGACCCTTAATAGACCCTTGAGGCACACCTCTAGTAATTTGTGGAACACTAGATGTATTCTCACCTAAACTATATGTGATCTTAATTCCAAATAAGATTGCAGCATTTTATAGAAGTTGAATTAAAACCTAAATGATGACACACCGAAGTAAGTGAAGCGTAATTAACTTTATCAAAAGATTTAGAGGAATCAAGAAATATCTAAAAGTTATCAAAGTTTATTGTAATCGTTATTAGGGTTTGACAGGGTCAAGAGTTTTTTAGGCAATTCCAGAGTCTAGTATAGATCTGATCTGTATAGAGACATGCTGAATGAAGATTTCAGATTTTCTGGAGTAATGATCTCCTGTATTACTTGTTTTTGTGCCGTTTGTATACAAAATATTTCTTCTAGCCGCTTCTATTGATTAACCCCATACATACTTGTTCCCTATTTATCGAGATTAATCTAAAAATTTCAATCAACCTGGTAGTCGTAGCTATCCCAGGTGCATATAACGCACGATTCTATTAAGTATTGGGTCGGCTATACATGTCAAGAGAGCCGTTGATTTATTTACCGTTAATGATAGCGGGTGGCAACGGACTCGATCCATGCCTGCCAAGCCCGTATATCCAACACCCATCGAACCAAATCTTTATCCCAGTAGGTTGTGATGAGGGGAATAAGATACATCATCAATCACTTGCGTGTATTAACGTCAGCTCAAGGTATGCCCCTGATCCAAATCAAAACAACCAAAACACAAAATTGATGTTAAGCTGCGTGAATAGGTAGATGTAAGAATTTAAATTTGCTTGGTTCGTTGAAATTCTATTCATACAAATATTAGCTACGATCTGGAAAAACGTGAAAAATATTATCCATGACAAGAACTCTCCACTATTATTAATATTTGCTTTATTATTATACCTCATTTAAAAACCAGGAGGATCGAGTAATTTGAATTTTTAAGTTGGCAATTCTGTAGATCTCTAATTGGTCAGATTCCGTCCAGTTTCACACAACACTTTCTAGTATTGACATCCGCTGGTAATTTTCATTTTTGATAATTGACAGATAAATATAATTGATTTTGTCATCCGCTCTTGTTATTTTATGATTTTGACTCAGTTTCGTTGAAACGGTTCCTTTAAAAACTTCAGTAAGCAATTTTATTGAATATCTGCATTTATGGATACTTCTACTTCGAGTACCAGCTCTTCGCTAAGTCCGGTAAAACAATTTAAAGTCTTTTAGGACCGTCAAAAATCAAATAAATTAATCCTTTATCTACAATAAACATCTAAATAATCTACTGAACAGACGAAAAATCGACTTATGGCTATGGGTGGCTGATTTCTTCATCAATCAAGGCATATTTAATAGATTTGGAACAGACTGTTCGGAACACACCCCTTAGTAACTAATCTGGTAACTTTTAGTGGTGTGAGTAAAGCTTTTCAAATTACTCCTCCTGGTTAGTAAATGAACTATAGAAAGGTAGATGATTTTATTAAACATGTATAGAGTTTGTTCAGCCATTCTTTGCCGTTACGTTGCCGTTACGTTGAATGTTATTTTACACTTAACCACAAAATTGTAATCAATTACATATACAGTGTGACCCATTTTTAATGGAATTACCCCCATAAAATTTGAAGTTGTAAGCAGATTTTGATGATTTTTTTTTTGAAATGTCAAGTACTTAAAGGTCTACCTTGGGACAAAATTTGAAATGTTCATTCCAATTTTCAGGGCATACTACGATATTTTTCGTAGTCGAAAATCGAGATTTTTTATTAGCGATTTTTTTATTGGAAAAATCACTACGCCACTGGATTCAGAGTGCCTCTAAACAGATGTGACCAAAATTTCATGGAAAAATATTCATTAATAACAAAGTTATGACAACACAAAAATTCGAAAACTCACACAGCTAATAGTCACAAAAAACAACAGATATAGCCGTAAGAATCTTTTTTTATGATTTCAACAATAAAGTGACGCCAGATGAAAAAGAAAACAAATAACTTCAATTTTTTTAATCAAAATAACGGAATTACATTAAAGTTTGGCGTAAATTAACTAGAACTAAGACCTAATTGATTTTTCAATTTAAATCTTAGAAATGATATTACAGAAAATTTACGCTATATTTGTTTTCATCTGGCGGCACTTTATTGTTGAAATCATAAAAAAATATTCTCATGGCCAAATCTGTTGATATAGGGTGTTTTTGTAACTATTAGCTGTGTGAGTTTTCGAATTTTTGAGTTGTCATAACTTTGTTATTAATGAATATTTTTCATTGAAATTTTGGTCACATCTGTTCAGAGGCACACTGAATCCAGTGGCGTAGTGATTTTTTCAATAAAAAAACGCTAATGAAAAATCTCGATTTTCGACTAAGAAAAAATATCGTAGTATGCCCTGAAAATTGGAATAAACATTTCAAATTTTGTACCAAGGTAGACCTTTTAGTACTCGACATTTAAAAAAAAGTTATTAAAATCTGTTCACAACTTCAAATTTTAGGGGGGTGTTTCCATTAAAAATGGGTCACACTGTATGTAACAGATAAAATTCAGATCGACATTAGTTAAGAGATACGTTAATGACTTTAATATGACGTTAATGTCGATGTAAATTTTATTTGCTACTTTTGACAGTTCACTGAACAAACTCTGCCAATCTTTATATGCAGGGTTTTTCAAAAAGGGTGACACCGTCTCTAGGAAATGTATTTGCAATTTGCTAACCAGAAAATTTTCGTGTTCAAGATAAAGGGCTTTTTTGTGTTCTTTATTGAGTCGAAATAAAGGTTCATCCCTATGTATGATAATAGTCCATTCCACAACAACTGACTTTGACAAGTCAGCCATATTGTTCCAGTGGACAACGGATCAGTTAGAGCGCTTTCAAAAATGCATTAATATAAATAGATTCCTTATCCGTGTCTCGTGTGAATGCGTCTATTTATATTAGAGCGCTTTTAGACGAAACACTTTGTGGCCGGCTACAAGTGTCTGAAAAGAATCACGAGGCTAAAAATACCTCAATATAAATAAACTCAACTGTGTCTCTTGTGAATGCGTCTATTCATATTAATGTATTTTTAGCCGCGTAATTCTTTTCAGACACTACTAGCCGGCCACAAAGTGTCTCGCTTGAAAGCGCTCTTAAAGTTGAAGCTAGTGCGTAGATGGATATATATTTATTTTAATAAAAAAACTTCACAAAGAACATATAGTGCAGTCAGTCAACTTTTGAGTTAACAAATGACTATTACTTACTAATAATTGTGAAAAAAATATGTTTTTCCGCAAATTCTACGATTTTTTTGGAAAATTGGAGGCCTGCGAGTGCATTCGATTTCTCGAGCAGCAAAAAAATCAAATTTCAGATATTTTTGCCATGACACAGTTACCATATCAACTGTATATTATTTTAGCACATCCCAGTTTAGCTGGTTATGGTTGTCATGTGGCCAACATGATCACTTCCCATTTCAAGCTGTTTGAAAAGTTATTAAACAAATTTTTAGACTACAAGCCAAGAGTATTTGAATCAACGAATATCGCATGTACCTATTTTATTGCACATATGACATATCATCATTTTTAGTACTTTCATTTTATGGAGGGCTATAATTAAAACTGAAAGCTCATGTTAAAATTATAAACTATCTATATAAATGTTTGAAATTGTATATAAATCAAACATATAAAATTCGCAGCAATAGGCTATGACATTTTAAACTTCAGTTAAAATTTACACACTTTTTAATAATAACGTTATTGAATAAAATTTTAATTGGAAACAGTTTTGGATGCAGCACTTGATAAATTTAATTTAAAGCTGATTCCAGGATATACAATCTATTACGTTAATATTTTGATACCTCTGTATAGTCCATTTAATAAACAGGAGTAGTTTGAAAAGCTTTACTCACATCACTAAAAGTTACCAGATTAGTTACTAAAGGGTGTGTTTAGAAAAAGTAGTCAACAGTCATGTTCTAAAACTATTAAATATGCCTTGATTGATGAAAAAATCAGCCACGCATAGTCATAAGTCGATTTCTCGACTGTATAGTAAATTATTTAGATTATTTAGGTTTTATAAGCATTAATCTGTCATGACAAAATTATATATATTTATATCTGTCAGAACTATCAAAAATTTAAATTATCAGCTGATGTCAATGCTAAAAAGTGTTGTGTGAAAGTGGGTGGAATCTGACCAATCATATAGGTCTGCAGAACTGCCAACTTAAATTCAAATTCAAATTACTCCTCCTGGTTTTTAAATGAGGTATACCTGGTTTGCATTTTTGCAAATTTTCTTGAACATTAGATTCTAGATAAAGGCTTATATTAATTATCGTCATATTTGATCTACGCAACAATTTTAAATATAATTTCAGAGGTAACTTTCCTTCCTTTGCTAATTAGTAAATATACACCTGATAAGGGTGTTTCATATTCTATGCGTCACGGACAGAATTTCAAAGCAGCACAATTCAATTTTAGATACAGCAAATTAGTATGTCACCTGATGACACCTTTTCATATCGCTATGAAGCTGACAAACCGTTTTAATACATACGCTTCCCCAATTAATGATGAATTTGATAAGCAGATATTCTCTCCCTCATCATTTCACATTTTATGCATCGAATATTCAATTTAAAAGGATTAAAAGTTATATTAACTCGATAATATCGAAAACTACGAATAGTTTTAAATAAAAATATTAGCTACGAGGGATGATATTATGTTACTCAATAGCAATTATCTATAAATAATTTCATCTAATTCTCACAGTGAAGTTAATCTCCCGATATTCCCGAGAAAACTCATAATTTTTTTACCATTCCAAGTTATTTTCTATAAAAGCAAACGATCGAGAATCTTCTCGAGAAACCAATATCCACTATCCAGCTAGCCGAACGAAATACAAAAACTTCTTTTTCTTTTGTTTCAGATGGAGACCTGTACACAGGAACTGTGGCCGATTTCAGTGGCATGGACCCTATTATCTACAGGGAACCGTTGCAAACCGAACAATATGATTCGATGAGTCTCAACGGTAAGTTTTTCCCTTCTTTCCTTCTTTTATATAGTTTTTCCTTTTTTGTTATTTTTCTGGGAAACTATCGGCTTAGAATTCTGGAATTCCAGGCTGTTATCCAACATTTTACTGGGTGGTATATAAGTAACATTCCAAACTGAAACTGGCTTTGATAAATGGTTGTTTCTATCTTGCAGATATACCACGGTCATGACATTTTTTTATATTTCTTTTTTGTATTTGAGTACATATTGTTGTAGAAGAAATTGCAAAGAGTCGTTGCCTGTTTGTTTCCGAGTTGTATCAAACGCCTAAACTCGGTTTAATGTTGACTGATGTTTAGACTGATGTAATTGTTGATTATAAATGCATCAATCAGACACAGTCTAAACATCAGTGTGTTGTAACTCGGTAAGTAAAACCATTGTTATAGTTAACCATAGGTTAATTTCAAAAGGTTGTTGCAACACTAGATTTTAGACGTTCACCAACTGGTTTACCATCAGATCTCATCAGAGAGTTAACCTGTGATCGAACTCGGAACAACACAATTTTACTTGTTTTATTTGTTTGTCTGTTTCAATTTGACAATCTATATTTGCAATTGAAGCTTTATAGCTATTTTTTGATATCCACTAATAAGTAATAGTATTTTCTTCAACGAGTACAGAATGAGTATTATTCACGCGGATGAAGTTTCCAAAACTAGCGAGCGCAGCGAGTGAGTTTTGGAATCATTCAAGTGAATATCAGCCATTCTACACAAGTAAAAGACTATACTCTCTCCACGACTAAAAAAAGAAAGCTTCCAGTGAGGATCGAACCCCAATCGTCCGCGCCAGAGTCAACTATTTCTACGATTAGGCTAAAGAGCATGTTCATTTTCAAAAAGGGTCATTTATAAATGATGATTGGGAGTTATAACTAAATATAACTACTGTTGTCCATTTTTTCTCTAAATAATACGTAAAATTATGATTCTATCATTATTTTGACGTTTTAAACGATGCGCTGTCATAATCGATTTGCATTATTTGGTATTTGACGTTTCAAAAGAGACGATTTGATTTATTCATTTAAGCGTGGATTCTAATAACAATAAAATGAGATTGGCTAACGAGAGTGAATCACTGGTGTGAAGAAAATATATATCATTATGTAGCTAAATATGTAAAAATAATTTGTGCCTTACTATTTAGTCGTGGAGAAAAAAAAATTTGGAAGAACCTATATAAAGATATGTTTTATTCCGTTGAACATTTAGTACGAACTATTTTGAAAAAAAAGGGGGAGCTAGAAGAAGCAAAAGCTGTTTTACAAGATCCCGCAGAATATTAATATTTTTGAGAGTAGCTCCAACTAGAAATGATATCCTGCGGCTAGAAACTTACCCATATTATAGAGAAAATTAAAACTGAACTGAAATAACTTCATTCATTATGAAAAATTTGAAATCGAATTATTTTACCATTTCACAGACCAAAAACAATTAAAAACACTCGAAAAACAAAAAGAATGGAACTGAATAACTAAATGTAAATGACAATAAATGAAACGAAAGGTTGAAATGTCAACTGAAATCCATTCGTTACCTAACCCTTGATCGACAAATTGTGTTACAAAGCAAAAAGGCTTAGCTACTGAATAGTGGATAAACATAGTTCAACCCATGTTCAACCATCGGTCCAGTGACCAGTGGGTTAACCTGCTGAGTTACAACATATCCTTGATAAAACAATTTTTTGGAAAGCTGTTAACAATAATATTTAATGTGCCATTTATTTAGCAAAGCGTAAATGATCAGCTATTTTATTGACTTTTCAAATAACTTATCCAGATCAATTACATCCACTTCTAACTTTTCAGTTATAAATTGAGAAATAAAATTAATTTTGTTGGCAATGGTGCACCGACAGCCCTATCGAATATATTGCCTAACCCTTCGATGGTTAAGTTTAGTATAGTGAGTGATAAATGAAATTTGAAAATTTCAATAGCATTCTAGAGAATTCCAGAAAACTTTTCATTTGACTTATTCACCTCCATAGGACTTCGATAACAAGTTGATTAATGGTTTTCTGTCTCTTTTCCACAGCTCCCGATTTCGTCGGATCTATGACCCAAGGGGACTTCGTTTACTTCTTCTTCAGAGAAACAGCAGTGGAATACATCAATTGTGGCAAGGTACGTTACACATTGACATTCGTTAAGGATGTTTTCTATTATATCCACTGGATATCTGAATAGGTAGGTATAGTACATGTAATAGCCTACTTGGTGTGCGTCATCGTTTGTGACGTATATCCGGATTTTCAATATGTAGTTTTTTTTATATCCATATATCCAACCCCTAATTTGATAGGCACCAGGATCGTATTCAGCCGAATTTTTCATGTCAAAGATTAGGATTAACGTTTGTAATACACCTAAAGGTGATATTTTGATTAGGATTATTCACAGATCTGTCTTTTTCGATTTCTTCCAACGTTATGTCCTAGTAGGACACGAAAATAGTATATTCTTCAACGAGTGCAGAATGATGGCTATTATTCACGCGGATGAAGTTTCCAGAACGAGCGAGCGCTGCTAGTGAGTTTTGGAATCATCCAAGTGAATATTAGCCATTCTACATAAGTAAAAGACTATACTTTCTCCACGACTAAAAAAAGAAAGCTTCCAGGGAGGATCGAACCCTAATCGTCCGCACAAGAGTCAACTATTTCTACCACTAGGCTATAGAGCATGTTTATTTTCAAAAAGTGATACGTAACATACAGTTTTAATCGAAACCCTTACATTTATAAATGATAATTGGGAGTTATAACTAAATATAACTTATGTTGTCCATTTTTTCTCTAAATAATACGTAAAATTATTATTCTATCATTACCTATTTTGACGTTTCGAACGACACGCTGTCAGAATCGATTTGCATTATTTGGTATTTGACGTTTTGAAAGAGACGATTTGATTTATTCATTTTAATTTATTTAAGCGAGAATTCAGATAATAATAGAATGTGATTGGCTAACGAGAGTGAAATCTTTTTCATTATTCACTGGTGTGAAGAATATATATCATTATGTAGCTAAATATGTAAAAATAATTTGTGCGTTATTATTTAGTCGTGGAAAAAGATTATTACATGAACTAATTGGGTATAGAATTGCTTAATTTACTAAAATCAGAAAAATAAATTACTTTCATTTTTTTTTACAATGTACTGCCATTTCGCTTAAGCATTTTTTTGTTCCAACCACTCCCCTGTATTAAAATCTCCATTAAACTCAATTTAATTTTCTAAATGCATATTTATTTAAATTCACATTGGGCGTTCGTTTGCCAGCTTACTTACAAAATGGTAACATAAATCTTTGGCAAAAAGCAAAAGACCAAAAATAAATTTTAAATGCCTTCATTTGTAACCTTCCAAGAAATCTAATATTGGGGCCATTGGGGTAGATGCGGAACTCCTGATTAGAAAGTTTCGGAATCTTTCTTTGTGTTTGTTCGGCTTTGGAAAAGATGTATGGTTGTAAAAAATTTCGCAAGCATGTTTTAGTCTCATTCTATGTGAATACATTACATGTTTTTGCTTCTCAACTCGGCTGGGAAACTTTTATATTAGCTTTCACTTAAATTGAAATACACAATCTCCTATTTTCCATATCGATTTGCATGCTAAACTGAACACGCAGAATCCTTTTTATCAAACAAAAACTACTAATGCAAAACATCAATCACATAAATATCAGATTTATTGAACTAGGTACTTGAGAAAAGTATAGTATCAAATACGGGAAGCATTGTCAAAATCAACCAACACTTCCAATAAAGGAGTTCAGTCTTAGGTCAGTATGGCCAATAAAAAGTGGTTTTTTCTAACAAGTATGACAGTTAAGGTTTAAAATATAAGATTTTGCATGTTTTTTTATCATTGGGAACATTTATATTGCTTTATTAAAATAATGAATACACCCCCGAAGTGGAGGACCTTATAGACCTACTCATCAAACACCTAACACCCCCGAAGCGTATATCTTGAAATTTAAAATGACTTTTTTGCTGAATACTAAATATATCAGTAGAAAATAATTCTAGGAACTCTTGGCATGTCACCATTTTCATGAACATCCAATACCTACTTCCAAATCATCCTACATAAACATCCTTCTTCAATAATCAAAAGAAATACACCTGAAATTGGAAGACGGAAAACGAAAACCTGAAATTAGAATATGTCAATGAATGTTAGGTTAGAAATAAGTTAGATAAGTGGAGGATAGGCGAGCGATTTTCTAAGCTTAGCTAGGAGCAGCTCAAAATGACCAGCTGCTCATGGTACAAAATAAAACTATCTTAAAGCGCCACTTAACTCTAAGTCTACTTAAATACCAATTGGTGCAAACGGACGTCTTTTTCCACACGCATAAACCAAAGGTGTAAATATCCACCAGGAATACAGTTGCATAGGATCTAAGATCAAGGACTGATATGTTTGTCCTAGATTTGCAACTTTATACACCTGCACCAGATCCTGCGGATGTTTTTGAGCCATCAACGTAAGCTTTGTTTCTCATTACTACTTCAAGAAAATTAGTTGGGTAATCTTATTCTCCGTGTATTGTCTCAATTCCCTCCAGCTTATCATATATGCACACGTAAATTTTTCATTATTTTGTTCTCTTTCAGGCTGTTTACTCACGTGTAGCACGAGTATGCAAGTATGACCGTGGAGGGCCTCATCGTTTTCGAAATCGTTGGACTTCTTTTCTGAAATCGCGCTTGAATTGTTCAGTCACTGGGGAATTCCCGTTTGCCTTCAACGAAATACGTAAGTATACACATATATAGAGATATATATTAAAATTGTTTCTTCGACTTAAATGTATCGATTTCCCTTTTCTTGTTACTTCACTTCAATCGCATAAATAACGAATTCAATGGAAAGTTTTTCAATAAATGATGTCATCCGTCCAGAAGCTCTGGGAATTAATGTAGTGATGTGAGTTGAGCATTGTCTTTAGTCCAGGATTATTCTCTAAAAGCTTCTGGACGGATGATATCAATCTTGTACTGATGAGGTGCAAATATGCCGAAACCTGTCTACAAGTGATGTTGTCCCTTCTAATTACAAACCAGAATCGTTGGTTATATCGTTATCGGTTACGTTATGATCATTGAGAAGATTTAGTGTGGGGCTTGGACAATCAAAGTTATTTTTGTTGGTTATCCGACTCATACGCTAGCCTGGTGCAAACTAAGCTTTAAAAAGCTAATGTGGTTACAAAAAGAGATGGTACAAACTAAAGCATGCAGGAATCTCAAAACTCCTTCTAGAAATAAGGAGCTACCAGTCTCGTGAACGAAGCTGAAGAAATGGGGGACAATAGAAAATTTAGATATCAGTGAAATACACTACTACTACTACTACTAAATGTGCAGGCGAGCCTTGTCCTGGACAAACTCAAGCCAAGGTTCCGGCACTGAGGCCACTGGCGGGAACATTGCGCCATTCCTGCTACCTAGACATCCATGAAGCCGAGCCCTTCAATAAAGACCATAACCTTTTTCAATGGATGCCTGCTTGTGTCTCCAGGAGCCATAACAGGGACTCCGAAGATTCGCCTGCGTAGTACAGCCCAGTGTGGACACTCTAAGAAAGCACGGACTGACGTTTCGTCAGTCATGCCGCAACCCCTACACTTTCCTCTACTCCTAAGTTGTGGAGGTGTTTCCTCATATACAGTAGTGACCTGTTAGGAGTCCTGTTATCTTCCTTAGCCTACTCCTTGGTAGCTCAGTAGCTGCCCTAGCGTGTCCATCAGTCCATCCCTTCAGTAGAAGTTTGAATTGTCTAGGACGCTGTAGAGCATTCCAATGAGCGAGGTGCTGATTCCTCAGTAACTTCTTCGTCTCCTTGCGTATTTTTTGTTTTGTTAGGCCCAGGGTCAGGCTCGGGCCGCAGAAAGGAGCTGCCGCTCCTTCCGCAGCCAATGAATCCGCCATCTCGTTCAGTGAATTACATGTTAAAACCTTAAGCTGGTTGAGGTACTCAGATGAACTCCCAGGAAGATGCATATAGAGCATAATGAGGCCTTGCTTCGGGGTTGCCCTACCTTCCATTTCATCAGATCAGATTTGCATTTGAAATCAAGAATCAGATCATTCAAAACATCAAATTGTACGGACAAATTATTCAAGTGATATTAAAGTCATTTATCATTTACAACTAAACGAGTTTTTATGTACGATTTTTTGACATAACTTTTTTTTTGGAATTGTGTTTGTGACATATTTCGCATACTCAACCATTCAGAACGTTACATTTTCCAAGAATTTCCTGTTCGCTAAAATTAATCAGTCTTCCATACTTCCTTCTCGGAAGACAGAAACTTGGAAACATAAAACTCTATAAATTGAAATATCTCTATATTGTTTGTTCATTCTCAACTCGTGCAGGGTTGTCTTAGTAAGTCAAAGGATTTATTTTTTTTTATAGTAAAAGGTGAACAGAAGCTGTAATCAAAGTTTCCGTAACTTAATCTTTAAGAAGTAACCTTAAGCCGTGAAAAATATAAACCTCTGCTAATTGTTACGCCTGTTCATAGTATAATTATTCGTAAAGTAAGTCGTAAAAAACATTACATCGAATGGGGAAGGTCACTGGGCGGCGAATGTCATCAATGGGATAACAAATATCTCTTCATATTGACTTTAGAACAAGCAGAAGTATTATCAATAAGGCAATGACTCTATGGTCCCTTTTGGTCAACCTCTATAAGCGGTTTAGTTTTAGAAGTCTCAATCTTCAATGATACAGTGATTCACGGTATACGATTGCACTTTTTATATCGTATACGACCATTTAGTACTCGCGCATGAGTTATTTGATTTGATTAGTACTAGTAGTTAACCAAATATTCACCTTATGATTAAATTTTTTCACGAAGAGCATAGAATCCTTTTATAAACTATATTATATATAAATCTCCATTTTCAGAATCTACTACCGACCTCATAGATGGTAAATACGGAGAAGTTCAAGCCCAATTGGTCTACGGTACTTTCACCACTCCACCCAACAGCATTTCAGGAAGTGCAGTTTGCGCCTTCAGTCTTCAAGATATCACAGATACGTTTGAAGGAAACTTTAAAGAACAAGCTGCCATCAACTCCAACTGGTTACCGGTGTTGAGCAACAAGGTACCGGATCCTAGACCAGGACAATGTCACAATGATAGCAGGACGCTACCTGATCTAACGCTTAACTTTATTAAAACGCATTCATTGATGGATGAGAGCGTACCCAGCTTTTTCGGACAGCCAATTCTGATAAGGACTAGTTTTCAGTGAGTATTAATTTTCCATGTTAGTGTCATGGAAAATATTATGGAGATTATTATTACATCACTTCCATGTTGTAAAAACCTTATTTATTTATTTCATGAATGATAAAGTCGCAGGAAATTAAATTAAATTAAATACATTCCATTATCATTCTTATGTTAAATTTGCAATTCAAAGTGGAATATAATTTCTCTTATTCCAGAGTCTTTCTTTTGCAGTTTTATTCTAAGAGATCTGAAACATGATAATAGAATGCAGTTCTCTTGATCATTTTAATAATAAGTATTTTTTATGTCAATGTCCTCGGAATACAAGCTACTTTCCAAACAGTTCTAAATAATGATACGCGACGGTTGCCACATCACAGCTTTATATTAATAAACTCATTTGAATAATTGGCTTACGTCCGATTTGCGTGCTGTAAAAGTGATTGATTTAAAAGACAATAACAGTATATTATAGACCAAGGTGGTGAAGACTATTATTTACCGAGCAGCAACGTGCGAGGCTTATAAATGTCTTCACCACCGTGGTGTATATAGAATTTTTTCCACTACTAGCCAAATTTAAAATGAAAATTAAAAATAATTGATATAAGATAGATATTTCTTTTCTTTTCAAAACCTCACAATTTTATGGAAAGGGTGAGAACAATATATAAACTTGTTTACAATGATGAAATAAAAATTAGTTATTCATTTATAATCATAAAGGCTCTGAGTTTTAGAACATTCCAAATATAGCTAGCAATTGCTTTAGCTAAATTTATTGTAATATTATTGAGTGAATCAGCTGCAACATTGATATCGGCTAGGTAATTTAAGGTGAATTGTTTCATACTACAATATATTGGACAATCAAAAAGTATGTGCTCAATCGTATCTAACTCTTTCTGGTTGCAAATTGTGCAGATTTCATTATGGTTTATCTGATAGGTACAGCTTTTGTATGTAAACTTTAAGAACCGAAGTTGCGCGATAGTTCTTGTAATTTGGATGGGCATTTTTAGGCACAGATATTTTTGTCGTGACGCAGATACTGTTAAATGTTTATATATGGGAAGGAAAGATGACTGATGGCATAGTGAAATATCTAATTCTAGAAGTTTATTTTTGAATTTAAGTAAGAGAGATATTCTATTAATCCCTAAAATGCGAAGGGAGAGATTATTCCAAGTAAGATTGGTAATTTCTTGACGGAGTATTGTAAAGTAGGTACGAAAAAAAGAATGTTAGGTTAGAAATCTCCACTTTGAGGATAAGTGGAGAATAAGCGAGCGATTTTCTAAGCTTAGCTAGGTGCAGCTTAAAATGACAAGTTGTCCATGGTGCAAAACAAAACTTTCTTAAAGCGACACTTAACTTTAAGTCGATATCAATTGGTGCAAATGGCCATTAATAATAGAAAAAATTATTAACCACTCTTAAAAAAATTTAACTTCCCAGATGGGTGGAAGAATAATAGTCAACTTCACAGCTAGTAGTGGAAAATATCATTTTTCAATTCTCAAAAGCTCATATTTTCATTTTTGTGCTTTGAAGTTTAAAATCGTTACAAGCAGAGAGATAAACTAGAGAACTTTATGTTATATTTACTTACTAGTCCATTCATTTGAAATGCAGTTTCATAAGGCATGATAAACCTAACCTAATATGTTAAATTTCCTCTCATAAATTCAGAATATAGTCTTGACTGTTAACTCAAGCTCTAGAGAGAAAATTTCTTGCATTTGCATTCGCGACTCCTTTATTATTATACATCAGTGAAATTAAGTATTGTTATATTCCAGTTCTAGCTTTATTCTCCGTTTAGTGAGTTAAATTTCAAAATACCGTTACAAAATAAAAATATTATGATAAACACAGTTTTAATACATTAAAAGGGAATTGAAATTTTTATATTTATTTTTCCGCTTTTTAAATGATATTAGGGAATTAAAAATTTTCAAAAGAAAGATACATTTATTTTCCGCTTTATAAATGATGTTATTAAATACCAAAACGGAACGCCATAGCCTTTCATAATTCAAAAAAGCATAAACAAAGAAAAATGTTGAATTTCGTTAACCATTTTTTCGAGAAATAGCAGAACATGACGTCCATGAGCTGATTTCAATTCCAATATAGGCAGCTTAAACAAAAATCAGCTTTAAAAGGATTTATAGCGAAAAACACGTTTGTTTGCTTCGAGTTCACAGACCTACTTAATGCAAAGTTTCAGCAATTTAGCATACGTGGTCACAAACAATAAAATTAAAGCCACGGTACCTTGTAATTTAAAACATTCGCACATGAAGCGGATTGAATGACAAAAGCTTTTTTTTATAAACAAATCATCTACAATAATACTTATAGTTACTTATACTATAGTTACGTTATGCGAAAAAGTATATATACTCGTCTGCAGCTACCAAATGAACGCACCAACATGAATAATCCGTCGTTCACATATATTTTAACAACATTCATTTTTGTTTCAGTTATCGATTCACTCAAATCGCCGTAGATCCTCAAGTTAAAGTTCCAGGAGGAAAAACGTATGATGTACTTTTTATCGGAACAGGTACTGTAGTTAATGAACCATAGTAAATTTGAGATTATAACCCATCACATCACAAAGTCTTTTTCCAATCAAAGAATAGAGCACTGAGAAGCAAGCAGTACAATTCAAAGAAGAATGGGCCATGAATGTCACACTAAACTAAGACAGAATGTAGTGCGTGCTCTCTCCCTTCCACTGTAACTCCTCAGACCCATTCTTCTTTGAATTGGAGTCTACCTCTACTTCTTTTGTTGCATTTCTTCATTCATTCGATCTTTATTCCAGTCCTCTCTCTTCCTAAGTCTTCATTAACAGCATCCATCCATTCCTTCCTAGGTCGCCATCTTTTTCTCTTACCTTCTTCAGCTCGAAGGAGCATTTTCTTCACACACCTTTCGTCATCCATGGCCTAATCATCGAAGCCGTTGAGCTTCAATTCTGCTTGTAATGCATGGTGCCTTGTACAGACTTAGATCTCTTTGTTTGTTCTTCTTCTCCACCGAATCTTTCATTCCCACCTTTCCAGTTCACTTTTATTCTTAACGTCCATGCTCGTGTACATCCATCCTTGGGTTACAACCCAAATTATTAGTTGAATTTTTATATTTCATTTGTACCGATGCATTTATATTTTTCTAGATAATGGAAAAGTTATAAAAGCAACTAATGGCTTATCTGCTGATTCAAGGCATGGGGTAAGAACGGTTGTTATAGAAGAAATTCAAGTTTTTCCTATTCATGCACCGGTTCGGAGTATAAAAATAATGAAAAACGTGAAAAATGGCAAGGAGGAATCCCGCCTTGTGGTTGTTTCAGATACGGAAGTTCAGTCTTTACGAGTACATCGATGTGATAGTAATAAAATCTCCAGTTGTAGGTGAGTTAACTGTTGGTTAGGTTAAATTAGCAGTAAAATAATTAAAACATTTTATTTTTCAGTGAATGCGTTGCTCTGCAAGATCCCTATTGCGCTTGGGACAAAGTACAAGGAAAATGTAGATCCAAGGGCTCTGGTCGATGGGGAGAAGAAAGTTACTTCTTTCAAAGTGTTAGTACCGGAGAACACGCGGCTTGTCCTCCTCTGAAACTAGGAAAAGACGCTGGCTCAGTAGGAGGGCTAAGCTCTTCTCAACCAAAGTATAACTCTGATCATCAGCCCAGTAATGACAAGCCCGATGGACAAGTTATTAATATCGTTCAAGATAAACCTTTTGAAAGTAGTGGTGAGTTAAACTTGATATTGGATCATTATTGTATTGGTTTTGAATTTGTTCTATTAAAAATTTTAGGTCCTGCAGTTACAGCTGCCGATGCTCTTCCTAATCAATATTCCGTAGAAACGCTTATAATGGCTGTGGTAGCAGGTTCAGTATCTGCCCTAGTCGTAGGTTTCTTTGCAGGCTACTTATGTGGTCGTAAATGTCATAAGGATGAAGATGACAACCTACCCTATCCAGATACCGAATACGAATATTTCGAACAAAGACAAAACATGAATAGGTAAATTATACTATGAATAAGCAATACAAAATATGATTTGGAATTATTAGTATCAAATATGTCATGTAGTGAGTCAAAATCAAATAAATTAAGACCGTCTTTGTTCGCAGTAGAATTGCAGCCGAACCAAAGTTACTGCCACAGGAAGAAGTTACTTACGCTGAACCAGTGTTAGTCCCACAACCACCACCAAAACTTCATTCTCCCAAAAATACTCTTCGCAAAGGTCCACATCAAAATAATGCAGAGACTCTCTTCCAATTCCAGACTGACGGCGGCTACAACGGACGAGACAACTATAGAGGCCGCGACAACTTTGGGACATTACGATCCCATCAGGTAAATCGAAGAGATTATTTGTGATAGATTAGTCTTGCTGTTTCTTAAATATGTTTCCCTGAACAAGATAGCAGGAAAAAATGGAAAAAGTTTTTTCTTTTAATTGGAGTTACAGAAACATTGGTGGTTTCACCCCACTGACTCAATTTTACAATATGTTTTCCAATAGACCTTTCCAAAGCACATGACTTTGACAGGTCCGCCATATTGTTTTGGAGAGGCAAACCGAATAGATTAGTTGTGTTTTTGTTTCATGAACAAAAATTGACAAACCTTATAGAAGTTAGTTAGACGTGGGGACTGCATGAAACTTTAAAACGACAGAAAAGGAAAGTGACTGGTTCACTAACTGGTCACTGTACCCTAGAGAAACACATGTATACAATTGGCATAGCTATCCATCTGACAGTTGTGCATGGAAGAGGAGGAAGAGGAGACTCACGCATTATCCTCTACTGTGAGGCACTGTATAATTGAAGTTATAGACTCACAATGAACATTAATATAATGTGTACCCTCCAGCATAATATGGCCATCTGTCAATGACGTCATTTTGGTATGGTCTATTATAATTGCTATAGGTAATTTTTAGCAAGCTACTGGATATTACCCAGCGGTTATTTGTAGTCGACTAGTCACTCGCTAAAATAAATTGGTTACAATAATTGGCTGTAAATGTCACAACATAACATTAAAATAATGCCTATGTTGAATTTTTTCCTACAATCTTTTTCAGAAGTATGTCAGTCTCCATATATTGTGTTTTGATTTCTTGCGTAATATTTAAAGGCAACTGAATTAATTTTCCTTATAATATTATTAGCCAATGTGATTATAATCGAGATTATAAGTTTGATATTTCCACTATACTTTGTAGACTACAAACCAATAAGAAAGATTTCTATCAAGTTTGAAATTTGTTCATTACTGCCTTCTATACAAAACTAATTTTTTCAAGTTGTAGGTACCTAGTTAATAGGTATAAATAAAATAATGTTTGGTAGTCTGTATATTCAAATATTTTATTATTAGAAACACAATAAACTACATTATTTCAAAAATAACTACTAACAAAGTACAATGCTCAAAAAGGAATCACAAAATGCAACAAGAAATAAAAGTAATACTTCTCTTTGTGTTCATTAACTGTTTGCAATTTTAAGTTGTAGACAACTGCATATATCTCCATTCCAAAGTTATTTATTTAAATTCACAATCACAAACTCGTGAAAATATCACGTTTAATAGAAGCTGTATGGAGTATAATTTAATTATATTATGGTAAATACTGTCAATTATAGATTATATTATATTTGAAGCAAATTAGTAGTTTGTCTGTGTTTTTAATAGATGTATTTAAATTAGACTGAATAACTCTTGAACTAACTATAATTTCTAACAATTATTTTTTAATGTTTCATGATATTTTATTAAATTATGGAGTATGCTAAATTTCTCATTAACACTTTGTTTCACCATGTTTTTTGCATGTTTGGGAGCGTAATCACACAAAACACTTCGATCGAACCAAACGCGCTTTAGCAAATTCATCTATTCAATACGTTTCGCCGAACAGAACAGAACGAGCCAAACATTTTCTCAGGTTTGTCGATAAACGGAACTTGCTCAACAGGTTCGCCGGTGTTGAGTGAAGAGTGAATACGGCATTTTTTAACGTTCCTTGCGTTTGTGGTGTTTTCAAACCGTGCCTAGCTATGGGGTGGAGCAGGAGGCTTAGAATTAATTGTTGGGTTTTAAAGATATGGGATCAGACAAATAGGACATATTATAACAAAGAAAAGAAGCATGATGCTTAGGTCTAAATTGTTTAACATGTACTGATTACTGCGCACTGAACACTGGAAACAGGTGAAACGCTCCGCGAAAATGTTGTGTTGCAGGCTGTTCAGGGCGAGCCCGAAAATGATTGTTTGGAGTGCGCGACGCGTTTGGTTCGTTCTGAGTATTTTGTTGCAAGTGAATACGTATCACCTTTTGGAGTCCATTTTTTTTTAAACAAAACATGACGTTAAAATGTTTATTGAATGCAAATCGTTTATGTTACTCTGCATGCTTGTTGTTGTGGTGTGAAACTGGGTATATTTAATTCAAAGAACTAATTTCTCATTTAAAAGGCAGGTTTCTACACCAAATAATTTGAAACGATTCACATTTGATTGTCCATTTATAAAACACACAACTATTTTCCTTTTTATGACAAGTGCGCCTCATTCGATTGCTCGTGTACTTTTAAATACCCTATTATTTTTACTGTAAATATTGAACGAGTGCCTAATCCTTAATATTAATTGAGTCATAGTTTTTAATTTGAAATCACTTGCTCTTTTGTCAGCACTTTTCAAGCATGCTTATTTTTCGCACAACTAGGCTATCAGGTAACTTGCACTACTCTCCAAAAACGTTGTCCCTTTTAGTTGTTACAGGGCGATAACTATCGGCGAGGCGACGGCTTTGGAACAACGCGTAGCGTCAAGAAGGTATACCTCTGAGAAAACAGCGAGGAGGGGCGAAGTCTGGGTCGTGTTCCCCGATCCTCCCAACAGCAGAGATCTGGTCACAGCGCCCTGCCGACCAGCAGCGGATCCTCTAGCTCCCCCTCGCCACCCTCCTCGTCACCGTCGCCAACGCCACCCAATACTGCCTCCTACATCTACAGGGCGTAGCTGTTCTCCTAAAAGGCGTAATCTATCGATGGAGCCTAACTTCTGAGAGCGTCGTCACGTACTTCCAGGACGTGACTGTGTTCTGGAGCTAAACAAAGTCACTGCCCGGTTAGTCCAAGGGACGTGGATTTCTTTCCACCAGAGATTGTATGTTCTGAATGACGATGTTTGACTGATGTTTTTGACGTAAAGATGGATTCGTAGGGAAATTTATAAATAAATAGATTTACAAAAAAAAAGAATTGTTGGAATGCGTCATGAAACTGAACGACACGTTTAGTGTTGACATCGGTAATGGATACATTATTCATAAAATAACATTATTGCTTACAAATATTATACGTGATCTATAATTTGAAGCAATTTACTATATAGAGAGCAAAATTTATACCTGAATCAGTGAGAAGCTTATTAACATAGATTAGGTACACCCTTTAATGCCCAAACCCATTCGCAACACGCCACGCCACTCCACATCTTATGACATGGTGTCACATGGGTAATATTTGGTCAGAAAATAAAACGTAGACATAAAGTCTTGAACTGAACATAAGGCAGCAAGTTCTTGCCGCTAAACTTGCATCAACTACAAAAGTAAGTTACTGTAGGATTAGAGAAGTAGGAGGTCAATCTTTAAGGTTATCGCTCACTCACTTAGCACAGAAAGAACCATCAAAAAGCGGAAGGGATAAAATCCATACAAACATATATCAGTACGCCACAGAATGACAGATCTGGACTACGGACGGGGCTCTTTCTGGCAAATGAGGTGATGGTCCTTGTGAGCTCACTGTCATCCGGCGACCGCCCTGCTAACAAAGAAGCGCGTGAACGGATTTAATGTTATTTGTTTTGTTTATCTTGTGTCAAACCTTCGAATAAATAGTTCTCCCTGCTTTTGATTAATAGGATGATTGGCCACGTTCTCTTCCTGTTTCCAGCTTTTTCTGTCGATAATAAGGCTAGTTTTTCGTCTGAACTGCTACTGTCGTTGTCTTGTTTATAAGCAAAACTCACCACTGTGTGTGATGAATGTCTTGGAAATCAGGAAAAACTATAAAATTAGCTGTTCCTTGACATGCCTAGCAAGAGGGTAACAACACGGATCGGTACACGTCCCAGGGTGTGTCGTAGCATGGTTCTAGGCTATGAGCAGCACAGTTAGAGCCCGCGCAGATAGAGAGCTAGAGCTAGGAATTCCGCGTTATTTGTACCCCACAGCAACAGTACACAACTAGACCTCGCGGCGATATCTCACTTGCTGTTTCCTATTCCTCATAGATGCCTCCAGGCTTCATAAAAGCAGTGCTTTGTTTTTATCAGAAGAGCTGCCTGAAATGTTTCACTCACAATATTTAAAACAAAAATGGAACTCTGGTGATTGACTGCTGTATGTGTGCTGTCCAAACTCCAAAGAAAGATCACCAGACTGCCCTCTGTTTGTACGGGCTCTTTAATTAAATGATAGACATACATTTTCATGGGATAGGATGGCGTATTGCTAATGGACTTGAGCCTTAACAAGCATCATTAATAATCATCTCTTTAGACACTTTTGTATTAATTAAACTTATGTATATGTTGAACTAACTGTTATAATTATAGATACAGTAGTAAACAACGTATAGTATGTATTTTTTTAAGTTCACTGATTCGTGTGAAATTAATATTAATATTCGCTCCATTATGAATCTTATTGAACAAAAGTTAAAAAAACAGCCTGCGGTAGTTAATAGTGTTATTATATTTTATTGAAGAAGTCAGATTTCCTTATGAATCAATAACAGAAAGGTAAAACTTCCAATTGATAAAATATATAAGATCACATAATGAAAACAAAAAAAATTAGGAATGCGTCATAGTATAAAATAGGATGTAGTAGAGGGCAGTGTGCATTTTTTTAGATACGACTTGATAGACTTGTTTAATTATATATATATATATACATATTCTGATGATTAATAAGTGCTTCTTATGAATGTGTTTAGGTAAGAATGTCCGTAAAAATAGAATTGTTATAATTTAGCGAAAAAAAAAACATTGTGATTAGATTGTATGATATTCTTTAGCTATAACGTTGTTCCACCTTATAGTCTAGTGAATTTCAAAATTGATCAATAGATATTATATTCTTTTTATTTAAGAAAGCATGTGGATTAATGATTTTATAGAAACATGTTGAAATTGTAAAACATTGCAATAGATTTCCAATAAATTATTGCTACATTTTAGGCGGTATTCTATCACTCAATAATTACTAAATTAGCCATTATCAAATACGATACAAAAGCAGCTATTCGGTTAACTTTATTTTAAAATTCTAAATGTTGCTTCAAAAGTCTCAAAGGATTAAGTCTGAACATCCTAAGATATTCCAGTAGCATAGTCCTGCTGGAAGTCTGAATAAGAGTTCGTAAAACTGTCGTCCTCCGGAAAGGATGCCAGGAAAACCAATGAATTGATGCAAATGTATCGAATAAAAGAGGGTGAAATTTCTTTTATGTTTGAAACATTCCAGTATGGTATCATGAGGGCGGGAAGTAGAGGTGTGTGTGTGTGATATATGACACTTTCTAACCTTCAATGACGTTAGTAATGACAGCATTGCATATATGGTTGTGAATAAATATTCATTTTTATTTATTTTCACATTAACTTTTCTAAATGTATAAGCCAAAGTCATAAATCAAAATAAGCAACGCAAAGTTTGTTACAGAGAAAATCCTGAGACTCATACAACACAGAATAGGACCAATTTTCAAAGTGTATGTCAGAAATTTTTGTAGAAAACGTTAACAGAACATTAGGGTACTTAAGTCTGTAAAAAAAAATTTCCCAATCTGTATGGGCTAAATTATGGATACTAAGGATGATATTCGATGATAAAAGAAGACCCCTTAATGGTCAGTAACACTTTTAACAGAAGCTGTGGCGAGCTAAAAAATGAAAAAATTATAATTATAATCACCATCTCCCTCTGAAGTACTATAATGTAGCAATATTTTTTTCTGGAAAATCCACATAAATAATGTAACAAATCAGAAATGTATTTTTGCAGATTTCATTAATCGCCAAGTAAAATAAATAAATTAAAAAATAATTGGCATTAGATTTACTAGACTATATATATATATCTTTGTTACGAAATATATCCTCTCATTTATATCAAATCACAGTCACTCACTTTGTAACAATTTAACAATATTTTTTTATCTTCATAAACAAAAAGAAAGTGACAAATATAGCCGTTACAAAGTGAGTATTTTTAAATTATACGTTTGCTTCAGTACTTGATTAGTGCATCTAGTATTGTATAAAGACTGAAAAAACTGTAATACCTTGTATCCACTTTCATTTCATAAAAAGATGCTGATTCCATTTTCATTTAAATTGCTTTTAGTAAACACGTCGTGACAGATGACAGATTTTAACATGTCTATCATTTACACATATTTTAACTCGAATTAAGGGTAACATCTACTGATCTACTGTAGAACGTGAATAGTGGTGAACAACAAATATTTTGTGGTGTCTTACACTTTGTATTCAATTATTAATAATAATTGTATTTTTACCAATTAATAAAGGCAAATTAAAGTAGAGCAAAAATGCAACCTATTCATAAATTAGACAAGACTAGATCGTGTGAAATATGTTTTCTGAGTTGAAATCGAAAAGTCTGTCGTAAATAATACGTTATTAGTACGCCCACTTCACTTTGCAGACTCAAATTTTACTCTTGGTAAGTATTGGAAAATCAATACATCATAATTTTTTCAAAGTTATGCCTTGTTTGCAGCTACCAATACTTTACGAAGGCTTGAGGAAAACGGGTTACCAAGCCAGAATCTGCAGGATTGCAAAATTTAAACACTTTATGACAGGTTACAAAGATAGATTCATCAAACATGTCACACATATAGTTATCAACATCACCTTTGTTGTCCACTTCTATAAATAGTTCTCTAGTTATTGATCATTTTTGTTTATTTTCCAAATCACAATATACACAGACTCTGATGAGACCATCGCAACTCAAATTTTTATTAATTTTTCCATAGGATTTGCTCATGATAATATTATTTCCTAAAGGAAAATAAAATGAAGATAAAGTACAGCGATGAATGAAACAGTAACGACAAGACTTTCTAAAAATAACAACATAACCCACATAAGGTCTATTGGCAATGATTCAATGCCTTGTTTTCTTCTATTATTGTTGGTTAACTATGACAATGCCTTGCTTTATCTGAGAAATGTGGAAAGCATTTGTTGATAACTGAGATAAGAATGATATCAGTAAATTAGGTTTGCTCGTAGAGCAATCACAGACGGTTGGAAACTGGACCCATGCTTATAGTGAATCAAAACCCTTCACAAAAAGACTTTGCACATGATTTTTCCAGTTTCCAACTGTTTGTGACTCTACGAACAGACCTAACATAATATATTATTTTTAAATATGAACTTTTTCTTTTCCTGTCATCTGACATAACGATTTAGAGGCTTATTATGATTTGTTAAACATATTTTTTTTTTTATTTAAGGAGTGTATAACAAATCAGCAATATGTCAATTATTTGGTGCTTCGCACCTAACAAATACTATACTCACACATTTTTAGAATATTAAGTTTGTAAATAACAATCAGTTGCAAGTTCTTGTAACAACAAATAAGTCTTAGACTTCATAAAGAGATTGCTAATGATTGTTGAATTTTTTATTGTTGCTCAAATATTTATTTAGTTTAGATGTTTTTATAATTTTTTTATCGAATCGATTTATATATACGTATGTACCAAAACTTGTTTTTATAAAATGTGATGGAAGCTGACATACCGATCGAGAACTTCTTTTAAATATTCCGCAAATTATTTTTGTGAAGTTTTACAAAACGTGAAACATTTCTTAGCGGATAACTTGGAAAAAGTTCCTTCAAATTTATTTTGTTTTCCCGATAGGACTAACAAAATAAATCGTTTTTGAACAATGTTAGCATTTCCTTTTTCCATAATTTTTGTATAAACGTGTAGATAGATTTTTAACGATATACCTAGTCGCGTTATATAATACATAACTTTTTGAATTTGGCACTCAAAAATTTTATAGATATAGAAGTAGAAATGCCCTTTTTACATTTTAAATCAAGACTTGGCTTAAGTGTTTATACCTTTTAAAATTTGTCCTGAATACAATACAATTAGACGTAATTAAAAGTTTTTAATAATTAGTGAGAGAGAATGTGAGTATCACACTTATTTCTCCAATTCCTGCACAAATTAAAATTTTTATGATGATTGAGGAGGAATAGTGTGGTTCTTAATACTTTGCTTTCACTAACTACAGTTTCATACTTTCATAAGAATAGAAGTCAATTGAATTTGCTTAAACACGCGCAAAAAAGACTCTTCTTTTGATTGAGGACAATCGTAGCTTTTTGAAATTTTTCTGTAGGAGTTGATTTTGGTCAAATATGAATTTGCCTCTTGTGTAATTGGAATTTCAACCTTAATAATAACTGGTTATTCAGTCCATTCAGTACTTTCTTCTTGGTAAAGCAAACATTGTGGTTTCTCTTATTATATGCATTATGCAAGTTTTTTTTCAAATCTACAAAATCTACATTCTGTTTGTTCCACTAGTTTGATTTTCTAGTATCCATTCATGTGGTACCATCATGTTTATGCCCTATCTCTTTCATGTTTCATGTTTTTTTTGCTATTCTTAACATAAAACAACCATTGTAAACCCATCTACACTAGTAATAAAACTTCTAAACAAACTTGCTTATTAGAGACCACAATCATGAGATAGCCAAAATATATGGGTATGAAAAAAAGTCCTACTGCCATATCGACCACAGTCAACGGTCAATATCTTAAGCACGTGTGTTCAAACTTTTGTAATATACGAATTCGGGGCAGATTTTTGGTAGGTATTTTTAACTCTAGCTTGTCTATAAGGTGGCAGGCACACTAATCAATTGGTATATTGACCAAGTAATACTTGAAATGCTCGTCACACGAAGGAAGCATCACAAATTTTCTGTTTGATATTGAACATCTGTATTTTTTAATATTTCTGAATTATTACTCTTAATTTTATTAAATTTCTTGCATGTAAGAAATAAATATATGAATGAAAAACCGAGGTTCGAAAACAAATTATTAGGTACTATTATAATATGTTCAGTTTCTATAATAAAACTCGAGCAAGTATGAAAATTAAGCATCACGACTGGACGTGACAGTGAGCGATTTAACCGTGTGACAGTTTTCAGTTTTGATTCAAAAAATTAATCGATATAACTCATCGTTCAGTGTGCCAGTTGGCTAAATATAAGGAATTGAACTTACAATTTTCCCATTATTTGTGACATGAATTTAATGGAATAATAGAAAAAACCCAAAAATTATAAATTAGATCGTAAACTACTTAAATTGGGTTATTGAAAATATTTAATTTCGTTGTTTATATTAATGTGTACCAATTTTGTCTTGGTACACGTGACCCTAAACTATTAACAACATATTTATTTAAAACAAAACATATTTCATATATAATACTAACTTGTAGGTACACGTACAGTACTAGCGATTTTCCTCATCTTTGCTAGATAAGTACCACTTCATTGGAAACTACAACATGGGCATTTTTATACTCGCCTCACTTCTAAATGAAAAATCTTATTCAGTAACTGAGGAGATTAACCAGATGTCCTTGGAATGTATCATAGGGTCTGATAACTTTGACTAGAATGACTTTAGAGACTGTGTCAATATCAAAATCAAATCAAATCTTAAAACCAATAAGTTGGTTTCTTATATCTAACTTATTATTCCTATAACATAAATTTTGATTCTGTTGGATCCTCAAAACATTTGAATTTGTCCATTATATTGACCTAGATTAATTAAAGAAAAAATTGTTAACCACTGATATAGAAATTCATAACTTCTCAGTGGTCTAGAAGTAGCAATAATTGTCAAATTTATAGATAGTATAGTAGAAAAGAGTATTATAAATATGTGTTGTTGAAAAAGTCATTCCTAAATGTTTTAAAATATTAAGTGCCAAAATACAATTGCCCACAAAAGTCAAACTTGAACCCAGGAGACAAAAAAAGAGGTTGTTCAGTGTATGCCTTTGCCAGCAGATTATATAAAATTTTAATTTCAATTCCTTGTGTTCTATATAATAATATATACTAATATAATATTTTATACAATATAAAGTAGAAAAAGTTTTAATAAACTCTAGTGATTTGTATGAAAATGCAATTAATTATAAAAAGTTATTACTTAGATTACAAATATCTTGCTTCTTCCTAAATTGGGAGTCAGAAAACCCAAAAAACAAACATTTATTAAAACGCAGTGATATTCTGCATTTGTAGCGTTTAAGGCAGCCAGCCAGTTTTTTAAACCATATTTCAAACTAATTATATATATTTAAAATAAATAAAAAAATAGATTGATAAAGTTTAGCGTTTAGATATAGTTTGTAAGTATTTGAAGAATACTTGTAATAAGCAGATCGTACTGATTCCAGTGATATTAATCTGGATGTTCGCCTAAGAAGCCTTTAGAATATAAATAAAAATATATAAAATATATATTATAATATTTATTAGGTGGTTTGAAAACGATGCTTATGTTTTGTAAATCGTTGTTTTATCAGTTACCTTTACAACCAAACTTATTTAATTGTATCACATTATTTAAAATATTAGATTAAGTTATTGTCACCATGTAACTATAATATTTTAATTATCATTTAACTTTTGGGTCGAATTTACTACATCTTTTTTAATAAGTTCAATTCAAAGTGATCATTTTTCTCTCTATTTCATATTACTATATTCTTTTATTATACATATATTGTTCTATGATTGAATACACCAGGCATACTTTGGTATCGACTCTACTAGTCAGTTAGCAGCTATCTGCAGTAAATGTAAATACTCAACAAAAACAAATTTTAGTTAGATTGTCTTTGTAAAAAATAGAACCTCTATGCATAGAGACTATGAGGAGGTTGGACTCAAGTGTTCAAATTTTTGGGGATGATAGATGACGCTAGTTCAAATTAAATACCAAAACATCTGAGTGCAAAAACATAACAGCTAATTATAATCCTTGAATACACTTTCGAGATGATGTTGTTTTATTGGTTGCTAGCTCATTTGACAGTATGTTAAGTGAGGCTAGGAAACATAAAAACAGGTTGGAAGAGATAATACATTCCAGAACACCTAACTTTGACTGGTCATATTGGAGTTGGAGTTGGTGTGTTTTTGCATGTGGCTTTAGTCAGTTGGTTGTCAGACAGACTTTGTGAAACAATGTCAGGACGCAGCTTTAAATGTAACAGCAGGAAAAATCTGAAATACTGAGTGAATTTTCACGAGTGAGGAAACATGTGAAACTTCAAGTTATACAACATTAATTTGAAACTTTTTCCGATGTCAAAGGAAATAGTTTGATACTATCATAATGCTCAACTAACCCCGTTTAATTTTGAAGTGGGAATCAATATCTGTCGTGGCATATAGCCAGGAAAGTAGTTGTTGTTTCTTAATGAACGGTCTTTGTTCTTTCATTGACATATTGTGAGGTGTTACAATAATATTAAAAGTACATTTTCCGCAAATCGCTAGAAAATTTTGACATTCCTGTCAAAATTTCTTGAAGAAAAAGTCAGGACCATGTCAGGACTTCCTTACTGTAAGGAAATGATATTTCCGTACAGTTGTTAGTGTTCTACATAGGTAATTTTTCGCGAGATCCCGTTGATATAACGGGAACTGTTATTCAGTTCCCACTGCATTTTTGCGATAGAACGGTAATAGGGGAGTATGTTAATGACGTAATTTGTGACGCTATAAATTATAAAACGGGATCTCTCTCAGTTCCCGCATCCAGGAGTATGGTTACTGGCGGTTATAGAAATTTAATTGTCAGGAGTGACATTTGAAAATTAGGATAATTCATTATTTTATGTATAATATCCACGGAGGTTAGATAATACAATTATTTATCTAGGTATAATATCTGAGACAACAAAATAATATATAACTACTTTGATTCACTTCAATTTTCAATGGAACAAGTAGAATTGATGTTAAATAATCGAGGGGAAAATTTTCACGTTATTGCTGATATATTAATAGCAAACGAGTTGTTGAATGGTGAGTTATGGGACTTTCTTTAGTATTGGCTGAAGTTAAACATTCCAAATACTCGTAGCCTGACTGAACTATGCAAGGTTACTTGTGATGACATAACTACAGGAAGGCTAATATCAAAAAAATCGACAATTATAGGTAAAACTAAAGAAAACATTTTTCAAACGATAGAAACAATTTGTGACTCGTCACTTTTTATTGAGGTTATGTTTATTTATTATTGTTGTCAAGTTAAATCTACCCGGTTAACCGGTTTATTTTCGCGGGAGATCATGAACGATAACAACCTTTCAAATTTCTTTGGTGGGGGTATAACCGTTCTGTTACCGACTTCACATCAACGGGATCTCGCGAAAAAATACCTATAATCCATAAAACGTCTGTATGCATTTTCGTACTTTTCTCTTGATTTATTTGGCAATAATTCTAATGAAGCAGTATTCACTGCCTCAACCAGCTCTGGAGGAGTCCCAGGAATGGAAATTTCATCATCACTTATCATTTTACTTTCGAGAACACCAGCAATTAAATTTATAAGCGTCAAGTTTGACAATTCAACCTCAATACGTTTCCATAGTAACCCAAGTAATTTTATTAGGAATTTCAAAGCACCATTTATTTGGGAATCAAATTATCGCGTTTTTTTTTTAATCAATCAATATCTGTCGAATATTAAACGATTTGCGGAAAAATAGTATGTTTACCTCGTAGGAAAAGCCACATTCCTGGACTCTGTGTTGCTAAGTCTCGGCTTGCGCCTCGACTTAGCAATCTTCACAGTCGTCCAGGAATGTTGAGCTTTTCCTACCCCGTAAACAATATGTACTATTTTGTTTACAGGAAACTATAAATAACAAAGATTTTTAGGGTATTGTTTATGGTTACTGAAATAATTGCTAAACTGTTAGCAAAAGAAGTCAATTCATTGTCTTTTATTCAGCTATTGGTCTTTTATGATACGTTAAATTAATATATAAAATGGTCACAGTTCAAGATGTTATAAATCGAACCATCTAAAATGATAATTGAATGTAAGTGGTAAGCATTTAAATTAACCACAACCTCAATTTATTATTTTATCTCTGTTACTACCAATTACTAATATCAGTTTTTCAAAACAAGTATCTTGTATTTACAAAAAAATGGTTTATTTTCAGTATTGTAGTAATATACCTCTAGGATATAAATGATAAACCAAACAGTTTTGAGACAATCGAAAGCTTGTTCCTTGTTAATAGCTATAACAAAGCAACGAGCTTGAGAAATGTTTCAAAAAACTGTGAGACATTTATCAATGATATTCGCCGGAAAAATTTTTGACAGAAAAATTTATAACTGAACGCAACGAAACAGTTATCTTTTAAGTGAAGCTAGAAAAGTTACGATTAGAGGTATTCTTGATGGAGTTGGTTTTTATTGCTTAGTAATTTACAGCAATTATTATTCTTCTACCCAAAATTTTGCCATTCGCTAACAACAGTTGATCTATTCGATTGATTTCTTATCTTTTTTTTTTCCTTTATATTCTTAGCTTAGTCCATTTCTTCCAACTGGACGTGTATTTTTGAACAATGAGCGGCATAGATTTATGGCGAATGATCACAAGAGGCGATCGTCGTTATATTCTTGGCCCGGATATTATTAATCTCATAAAAGTCATACGTTCCGGATCGCATGGTCCGAAATAGGGGAGTAGAGTCGGATGAATTGGCGCTTGTGCAGTAGATAAAGAGGTTTTTTTATGGAAATCTCTTTTCGTACAACCGGACGCAAAACAAGCATTTTGCAGCCGCAACAGAGGCCGCAAAATGATATTTTGCGGCCGTTACCCAGAGTATGCCTTTTGTAGGGGCATTTCTTTTGTAAGGATTGAAACGCGACTGACAAAATTTGATTGATGTCTGTTGAAAAATGTTCATAATAGTATATTATATTTGCAAACATTTTTTAGTTTTCTTGCATATATAAAAATATTGTCATAATGACAATTGGTACAAAAAAATCTAAGTATTTAAATAAAATATCTTCCAAATACACTTCCAAGCATCGTTTTTCGTTCACCCTGTACATACAAATCGTTGCATCATCCATCATCATAATATTATGTTAAATAATATAACATTCCATATTCGAATTAAAAAAGAAAAAAAACGTGAGATATTAGTACTTGATATTGTCCGATTAAAATGGTTGAAAAATGATTGTCAATATATCTTTAGAATCCATTTATTACTTAAAACTCATTAATAATTCTAAAGAACCCTAGAAATAAACAACTGCTGCGATTGTTAGTTGTAATTATAATTAATAAGCCTTTCGCAGATGTACTATATATATTATTACTATTATATTATTATGCTCACTTGGTCCAGATAAGATTTTTTATTATTGTTTGTATATATTTACCTTCTTTATACTTCTGAGAAGTAAAGTGAGTGCTTATAGAAACCTGTAAACTATTGTGTACAACTTGTATAAATGTCTATCTGGACTAAGTGTTTTTCCAAATATTTAATAATATTGACTTTAGATGACACAGTGTATTCTTTAAATAGAAATAAAAATATAATTCAAATACATAGTTTTTTATTCAAAAATCATCAGATACTAGATTTAATTTAATGTCCATATAACCCAATTTAACTTCATCCAAAAATTGAGTCAATAAAACATGTTACCCAAACGCACGCTACTGAAGAAGTTGGAGAAGAAACTTGGGGAGATGTTGTATTGTAAAAACATGGAGGAGATAATGTTAAGGGGTGGAAAGGAATGGATGCAGGTAAGTGCGTAGTGGGGAGGATGTTTAGGGAAAAAAGGACTCGATGTCAGAGGTAGGAGTAATATAGGGCAAGGAGAAATGGATGGAGGAAAGTGGTGTAGTGGGGGGCATGTTTTGGGGATAAAGAAGGACTCGATGTGAGAGGTAGGAGTAATAGTAGGGCGAGGAGGAAGGTGTGGAGGTAAATGGCATAGGTAGTGGGGAGCATGTTTGGGGAAAAAGAAGGACTCGATGTGAGAGGTAGGAGTAATAGTAGGGCGAGGAGGAATGGATGGAGGTAAGTGGCGTAGTGGGAAGCATGTTTGGGGAAAAAGAAAGGACTCGATGTGAGAGGTAGAGTTTCGTATAAACGATTTTCTGAGAGCCGAGAGAGCACTAAACATGGACCAACGTCCAAGTCGACCTGTATCTGTTTTATCATCAGAAACAGTGACCAAAATCATGCGCGGAGCGTATGAGCATTCGAAAAATTACCGAGACTGTAAACACTAATAAAGAAACTAAAGAAAATTTATACATAACGAATTGAAAAATGAAGAAAATCTGAGTGAAGCTGGTCCCAAAAGCTGGTTCGTCTGCAGAGATTAGATGAAGAGAATTGATAGAAAAAATAATTCCTTTGCATGAAACTTGTATATTCCGATACGATGCTGCGAATAAGCATCAATCCATGCATTGGAAAACTTCTGAATTTCCAAGAAAGTAAGAAAAATGTAAAGTTACAATTTTTGTCATGAGATAACTCTAGTTTTCATAGCAAAGTTCAATACGCTATTAACCTGAGAATACATAACGTTTTGCGGTAATACCGGCTGCGCTTGTGATATCTTCACCCAAGGTTCTTTCAACACACTGTCGTATTTCCGTTTCAAAGCCACAAAAACAACACTTGAGGAGCGCGAATGGCACCTTATATCTCTATGTACACGCATATCATATTTTCTATAAATAAACGACATAACAGATTGTTGCAGACAGCAAATACGTAAGTAGAAAACTTTTTCATACGAAATAATTGTAAGAAAATAAAAATAAAAGTTTTTCAAGTGTGGGAAACATGAAAGTTTAAATTTAAACAAGGAATAGACAATATTTATGTCACGATACATAAATTGTGTAGAATCGTAAATAAAAATAAAAAATAATTCAACAAACAAGGAAATTAGAAATTACTTTTCACAGAGAAAACCGTTCACTAAGACCAAACATCTACTTCTCGGGCTATTATACACCGACAAACAATAATAAATTACAGTTCCAAGTTTAACGGGGTTGGAATAGATTCAGGATATAATTTTGTTTGCAATTAGAAGGGACAATATCACTTGTATGCGCCTCATCAGTATAAGTTAGATATCATCCGTCTAAAAGGTCTGAGAGCATAATTCTGGGACGCAATTCTTGAAATTATACGGATTTTGGTAGCATACGAATTAAATTCGAATAAAAGATTCGAATAAGAACGTAAATCTCAATTCTTGAATGGTATGCGGAAAAATTTCCGTATACGGATGTTTTATTCGAATAAACAGTTTGGGTAATAATTCGGCGGATAACATTCTCAGCATATTTTCTTCTTTTTCGTATGTTGCCAAAACAAATGTACGATGTGATGAGAATAGGAAGCAAATAAACCAACATTTTTCCACATTTTGTTCAAGTTTTTTTGCTTGTGTCTTTAATTTATCCCCAATCGTTCATTCAGACTTATATGTTCAACCATGGATCGTGCACTTGAGAAAACGATGACTAAAGGACCAGAGAAAATAAGTACAATTTATGAGTGACCACCTCCAATTATATTCAGCTAAGGAAATGTGGATGGATTTGGCAAGTTTATTAAATGCCGTAGGACAAATTAAGAAAAGTAAATGTCATAATACATACTTTTGTTTAAAATTACTTTTTGAAGTTGAATATAAAATGTGCTAGTCCTATATTTACATCAGAACCGTTTTTCCACATATACCGATATATTTGTGAATTTTTCACAAGTATATATGGGCACCTACAAAAACTCAAAAGAATACAAAAGAAAGCAAGTTGAAATAAAAAAAAACATTTGTAAAAGTGTGGTTAGAGGTTTTTGGAACATTTTAATTCGTATACGGAAATTAAATTCGCCTAGTTTGACCCATTCGATGTCAAATTCGTATAACAATAGTCGCATACTGATTTCAAGAATACAAATACTTGATTTCATTCGAATTTCTTCCGAATATTGCCAAATCCGTGTACGGATTCATTTCAAGAATTGGACTCCTGGACTGGCGATAACGCTGGAATAACACTAATATATATACCCCAGTGAAGGGAATTCTAAAAATGCGATAATAGCGACATCCCCACAACTAACCACAAACCAAAATTCATATTGACAAAAAATCTTCTCGGTTTTGCACCAACACTACTCAATTAAAGTAAACAATCTTTTACTTGGACTATAATTTATAGAGGGAAACTTGAATGGCGAATCTTATCTAAAGAAAAGTTATTGATCCCGAAATAATACGAATACTAGAAAATTATGATACCATGACAGCGGGCCATTATGTGGGATTTTCTTTGAAAAGCTCTGTATAATCTATTCTATTTAAAATTCGAGTCTTGTATAATCTTTTCTTGTTATTGAATAAATTACCCTATATTCAAAGAATCTGTCGTTTTTGACAATGGTATACTTTTTCATTATAGACAGTAAACGTGCTCGTGATTGTTATCGCTTTTGTATGGACCACCTTGTATCTGCATTACATTACAACACTTCTTTTGTGTTCATCTGCGTCTATTTTCAAGGCAAGTTTCTTCCCTAAATAACACAAATAGTTGAAGAATAAGAGATAACCGCATGTACCGTACTTAACATTCAAAATTCATCCTAAAACTACCGTATATTGTGGATTGGTTTCGGATTTAGTAAGTCTGCAGATGCAATTTTAGTGCGAGCGCTTGTTTTTAATTACGCAATTATAATCAAAGTGAATAAAAGATTACAAAATTTATATTCTATTCCAGCCAAATAAAACTTTCACGAAGAAAAAATTGTTAACAGTTGGAAATAAATGTGTGAGCAGGGGCGTTACCAGATACATTTGGGGTGGAATTTTGGATTATTGCGATTTCCAGCGAAAGTTGACGTCGGAGAGAAAAGTGTATAAAAGATAAGTTTTAGATAATAAAAAGGTTTACAACTTTTGTTTAACTGATTTTTTCATATAACCTCAAAATCCTCGAGAAAAATGCAGAAAACCGCTTTTTTCTAATTTTGACATATAAAGTGACACTTTTTAAAACTGATTGACATTATAAAACGTCTTACTTTTTGTAACTAGTTGTAGTGGTGACGAAAAATGTATTTCAAAATTAGTGACAAAAAGAATTATTCTATTTATTGAACTGTTATAATACAAGTTAAAAACAAATTATAAATTAATTAATTATTATAAATATTGATAACACAATTATTGCAATTATTCACTCATTTTTTCAAATAAAACTTAAAATATATCAATCTCGCTAAAAACCTTCCGTTTAGACTTTTTTACAAAATGTCAAACTGACAACTAGCATGAAGTAACAGCAACAAACTAAATTTAGTTTTCCAAATTTTTATCACTTATAATTGCACAAGAGGTTTGTATTTTATCGGGTAAATTTGGATTGTTTAATGAGAAACTGTTTCCTAGCAATTAGACGAGAACAACTGTCAACTATTAAAAACGCGACACCGAAGGTGGAGCGTTTTTAGGTTGACAGTTTTTCGAGTCTAATTGCTAAAGGAAACAGTTTAGAAGTTGAACAACACAAATTTACCCGATATCAATACAAACATCGAGTGTAATTCGGCAGGACAATTCAATGAATCGGCTCATTGTTAGTGTTTAGAAATTCAATAAGTTGTTGACAAACATGTCAAATTATTTATCATGGTAACAAATGCATAAGTGAAAAAACCACAAGTGCATTTATCGCTGAAAAAGTTAAAGCTAACTTTTGCCGGTGTCAAAGTGACAATTATACTGAGGCATATGCGATTTTTTATACATGAGTTGAATTGTCACTTATAATTGCACAAGAGGTTTGTATTTTATCGGGTAAATTTGGATTGTTTAATGAGAAACTGTTGCCTAGCAATTAGACGAGAACAACTGTCAACTATTAAAAACGCGACACCGAAGGTGGAGCGTTTTTAGGTTGACAGTTTTTCGAGTCTAATTGCTAAAGGAAACAGTTTAGAAGTTGAACAACACAAATTTACCCGATATCAATACAAACATCGAGTGTAATTCGGCAGGACAATTCAATGAATCGGCTCATTGTTAGTGCTTAGAAATTCAATAAGTTGTTGACAAACATGTCAAATTATTTATTATGGTAACAAATGCATAAGTGAAAAAACCACAAGTGCATTTATCAACAGTAAAAACACAAGAGCTTTTTTTTTATCGGATAAATTTCTCTTTGCAACGAAACAGTTTTGCCAATCACTAATTTTACGAGAAAAACTGACATGATAAAATCGCGACACCAAAGGTGGAGCGATTTTATCTAATGTCAGTTTTTCGAGCAAATTTAGTGATTGGCAAAACTTTGAGTTGGAGAGAAATTTATCTGGATAAAAGAAAAGCTCGAGTGTTTTTTGGCAAGATAAATTAACGACAGAATATATCGATGAACAACAACAATAATTCTCTCATTGTCATTGTGTAAAAGTGACGTCCGCTTACTAGAATTGAGGAAGAGAGGTTTTTATCGCGATAAAAAAGGATGCACCTTTTTTATCGATGTCAAAGTGACAATAACATTTCCAGGTATAGACATTTTAACATTGAAGTTAATTTATCGCTGAAAAAGTTAAAGCTAACTTTTGCCGGTGTCAAAGTGACAATAACACTGAGGCATATGCGATTTTTTATACATGAGTTGAATTGTCAATTATATTAAATTTCATTTTTTCATTACTTTCTTCAAAATTAGAAAAAATCTTGTATGCAATACGTTACGAATTGAAATTTTGTGTAGCTTGTGAGTTTTTGCGAAACTCACTTCGTTCGTTCCGCAAAAATCTCACGCGTTACACAAAATTAGGCATTTCGTAACTGATGGCATAAATAGCTATTATCGTTTTTTATTTACACAATAATAATTTTTTGACGGAACTTGGTAAAAGTATACCTTTTTATGTCCAAAAAAATTACAAATTTTTTCTGATGAAAATATCAAGAAACTTCCGAGATAATCCCGTTTCTCGGTACAAAAAATATTTTTTAAATTAAAATTCTTTGGAAAAATTGTCGTCTATTAAATGATAGGGTTTTTTAGTCTTAGACTTCAAGGTATTAGCAAACATTCTTGGTGACGGAGCATGAGATCAGTGACTTGTTATAGTTGTTATAGTCACTGATCAAATTCAATCAAAGAATAGTATATTATTAAACGAGTTATTTATGATAGCCATTATTCACGATGAGTGACGATTGCGTCCCGAGCCGCAGGCGAGGGGCGCAAGTCATCCGAGTGAATTTAAACTTCTAGTTGTCGAATTTTTTCCTAGTGTAGGATAGGGACCAGAGTCTGAAAAACCTTAAATATTCGTGATAACTTTAACTGGAACTCTTCCCAGACGTTGAATGAATATATTGTGGTTTTATTTCCCAAAAAATATCAAAAAGAATAATGAATACAGGACAAGGAACATACAGGATATTTTTATATTTTGCTAAAAATAATATACTGTTGATATGATTAAAAATATGAGATGGGACATAATCTCCTTGACTATACCTTCGCTCATAGCTCCATAAGTGCATTAACACCGCTCTCTGGTCTGCTTTATTCGCTTCTTTATGTTTGTAATTTAGTATAAACCAGTTTGTCTTTAAGAGACGAGACGAATGAGTCGGACATGGAAGAACTCAATGAAACGACTGCAGAAAGCAACTTTTTGAACGTAAATAATAATTATTTTAATTCAAGTAATAGTAATTTAAGTTTTAACGATAGTCTTATACCCAACGTGAATGAAAGTTACTTCGAAGAATTTGGAGACGTTCTTTTGCCGAATTGGATTATTGGGCTATATTTTTCTTTTGTTTTGATTGGCAGTGCAATTGATATCATTTACGTTTTGGCACTTTTAAGATGTAAACGAAATGGTAAGTTTTTCCTTAATACATATACAATTAATTAGTTGTCGTTTCCTATTAGCATCTATTAGTGTAATAGTCAATAACGATTGTTTTATTGGAAGTAAAGATTAATAAAAAAAAAACATTTACTTAGTCCTTCGCGGATATCTCATAAACTATTAAGAGATGATCGAAGTCTAAAAAAGTGTTCTAAGAGGGGAACTTCTACTCGCCTGGAAGTTTTCGAAAGTGGTAGGAAAATAAATAAAAAATATTGGTAAAAAAGTTAACTCGCGTTTGACAGTTTTGTACAGGAATCCCTATGTCGCATCTTATTAATAACACAGTGTGTTTTAATGTGTTGTGATGTATGTACTACGGAATATTTTAATAAGTTGTGCTGATCTTTAAACTATAAACTTCAGCTTGTAATTTTTTCATGTATTAGGTAGGTATATATTAGGCTGGTCATTATTGTTTATTTTGTTTAAAAATCTGAAAAAATTGCATCCCTACTTTTTACGTATTTCGAACCGATTTAGAGGGCAGAAAGGGTAAAATTAATTTTGACCCTAATGAGGTTATATTTTTAGAAACTATTACAGAACAGATTGACTTTTAATCAAGTCTACATTGGATAAATGTTTTATGAACTTTTTTTCGGCAAAAAGTTCATTTTATTAAGGTTAATGTGAAAATTCCAATTATTTTAAAATCGAATACTTTATAATATATTATTAGCTTGGCATACCTCGTATTATGTCTCTTGTACTGTTAAGTAATCGCCTTCTTACCTGTAACAAAAAAGGATAAATTAGACATTAATTAAAAATTAAAAATTTACAATATAGGTATTAATAAATTAAAAATTAATCAAGCATTTATGTGGATATTTGAATGCATCCAAATAAAAAGTTTGAATAAATTCATCATTTGACCACTCAAAAGTATAACGTCACAAAAACTGTTTCACAAAGAGATAAAAGAGTAAAGAAAGAATCAAGAGAAACCAAAAAAAAAATATGAAAAAAATATATCTCATAAATGTTCATCATCCTTTATTATCTTACCCCCCCGCCGGCCCCGCCATTCGGGAAATTTTCTTAAAACGTCTTTTTAATCGCTAAATATGCTATCAATAATTGATTTCCGCTTTTTTAAATTTTCAAGGTAGTTACACCCTTTTTGATACCTTTACTTTACATTTTTATAGCCTAAAGTGTATAAATAAATACTGCATTTTAATTTTGTACCAATACATCTTCGATACACTTCAAGTCTTCACGAGATTAACACCAATCTATATTCAAATACTTACTTAGATACTCAATTTTTTAAAACAATTTTTGTAATAAAAAAATTTTTGTCAGAAGTGGGATTCGAACCCACGCCCACAGAGTGGACCAGAACGCTCGAACCTGTGATTTACAGGCAAGGTTTACCTTGAGTCTGGCGCCTTAGACCGCTCGGCCATCCTGACATATAATTAACAATTTCTAAAAAACACTCTGCATCGGGCAGAGCTAAATCATCCAATATACAATATTATACAGAGTGGTAAATAAATGATGCAATAAAGAACAACCTTTATTATTAATATTTGATTATTTTCGCAACGTTATTAAAATTAAAAATTACGATGTAGGTAGTAGAATAAATGTTGATTTTTAAACACGGAAAAGTAATAGGTGCGTACACGTACTTACCTAGCATTGTTTATTCCATTTTCTGTTTTACACTTTTGTCTGTCCAATTATATTAATATATACTAAAAGGTTTATGCTCTGTTACTTTGAGAACTTTTTGGGTGAACAAAAATCATGGAACTAGTGTCATTATCACCGAACGCTTTCCATATAACAATCTATACTATGTATATTGTATGTATAGACTCATTAATTATATTAGTGTGTGCATGTGTTTGTGTACAAGGAAATGTTTCTATTAAAAGTTATTATTGTAGGTATTTGCTGCGATACATATTTCTAAAGTTTTTTTTAGATATACTGGGTGCACACAGCCTATGCGAGACAAAATAATATGAAGTTTACTTTTTTTATGGGTCACCCTATATATTTTTGTTAACCATCGAATTTTGCATGAAATTCTGCATATATTACAGCCATATTTTTTCCATAAAATTACGACGTTGCCAAGTTAGAACGAAAAATAAAAATATATTTGAGGGTTATTATATCACGTTATCAGTGATAACAACTTTTACCTTTTTATTTACCTAGAATGTATGAAGGTGTAAAGGATGTTTGAACAGAGTAGAAGCTTCATCGGGGCTTGGTTTGAATAAGCATTTTAATTCAGGACGTTTAAATAAGCAAGAATTCCTTTTTTTTAAATGTAACACCCGCATATAAGTATTACTTTATCCATAGAGAAATAATGACTTTAAATTACCATTTTGTAAAACTTTGTTTATGTATATGTTATTATAAGATTTAAATCTATTATATAACAAATATTTATTTTCCAGGTACCTTCTCGTTATTACTTCAGCTCACGATAATTGACGCTGTTAGTCCACTTTTAGCTACAATCGAAATTCTAACAATCAATAACCGAACTTGGACATTTTCTCAAAACACGTGCCCTATTTATAACGGCACAGAAATCATTTTAAACTGCTTAGAACTTTGGATAATAATATGCATAAACTTTCATGTTATTTCACTATGGAATCTTTTTAAAAATGAGTCGCAGAAGAAATCGAAAAATCCTTTGATATCTTGTGATGATGAGTCTAACGAATGCTTAGTAACAAAGAGAGAGAATACAAGAGTAATGTGTATTGATTACCGAAGAAGAAGAGACGACGTTTCTGTAGCAATACCAAGTATTTTAATATGGCTTTTCTGTACATCCCTGAGTATTCCAAGTTTCACACTCTCGTCGACTAGGAGAATAAAACAAAATTTCGTAGTGTGCGCTCTGGTAGATAAATATTACGATCACATGTATCAAATTTTATTATTAGTTTTTAGAGTTTTGTTACCTGTACCCCTGCTTATATTTTCCTTGATTTTTTTAATTGTAAAACTGTCAAAAACTTCTTTGAAAGATGTAAAGCATATTCTAACCAAAGATTTCGCAGAACTTAGAGTACTACTTATATTTTGCATATGCTTCACAATTTTATATTTATGTACATCTTTTCAACGAAATTTGTTTCAATTTTTACACCTCAACTCGCACGTCTTATACAATATTTCGGAAAGTTTCAAAGTACCTCCTTTGTATAATAACCACTTGAATATTTCCAGTAACATGAGCTTAACAATGCTTCATTACAGTTGTAATACTTTAAGAGCTGTGCTGTTGCTGTATCTTTTACCAGAATTTAAGAAATTAATTTGGAAAACTCTATTTGTTTGTAACAAACGTTAAGCGATTTACTGTTTATAATAAACATTATTTTTAAATACTATGGCCAAGTCGTAACAGTGCCATCCGGCCTTTTCTTTTTTATTTCTTGGGGAATTAAGCCACAATGTTTTTAAAATATTTATTTCAACGTTTCGGTAGCGTTCTATTCACGATAAACTAAATGAAAATTAATTTTTTATCCCTATGTTAATTTTCATTTAGTTTATCTTGACAACACCGAAACGTTGAAATAAATATTTTAAAAACATTGTGGTTTAATTACCCAAGAAATAAAAAAGAAAAGAAAGAATAATATATACCACAAGGAACATACAGAAGATATTTAGTGCCATCCTGATTGTGACATGCCTATAATATTTGATACCTATAAGGAAAACTTTATTGATGGTACTGCTTGTTCTTATTTTTTGCGCATGCGTATTTCATTATTTACACAATATAACCTCACTTTTTTTTCTGTTTCTATTATTTTCTCTGGCAGTTCTCCCTCCGACAAATTTCGAAAAACAAATTAATATACCCAACTTATAATGTTATTATATATAGAGTTGCAATAGAGGGTTATTGGATACTTTTATAGAGGTGGGAATACGTGAGTGTAGGTTCACATCACTTAGGCCACCTGACGCATTGTACATCCTCCCGAGGAGTTGTCCTCCTAGATCATCGTCCATCCTGTCCTTCTCAGGAAAGTGGACAGGTCATTAGGAGACACCTCCTTTATATCGGCAGGTTTAGGCCAAGACTCACCAAACACATTTGTTCCTCATCAGTATAATAAATACTCTTATACATTTTGACACGAGAGTATCATAAAGTTTAGGGTTTTCACTATCAGTAAACGCTGGACTTAAGGAGCATTAAAAAATGTACTACGTACTATAATAATATCTAATTTTATTTCAATTACAATTATGGAAAATTAAGCACTGTTGTAATTTGTTTGTAAAGGCATTACAATATATTTTATATCACGATTTTGTGTTTTTCTTAAAACATCAGCAGCGTGTTGTAACTGCATTGCACAATCTGGATGTGCACTGGATGGCAATTGTAGACATTCTTGATCAAAAATATAGGCTAAGCCATTCAGCAGATCCAAAAACCCTAGCGAAATTGCTGCTTTCCTCAATCTGTTCAATTCCTACAATGAAAATTGAACTGAGATCTTCTCTCCTTTAAAAAAATTGTACAGTAATCAAATTTATACCTTGTAGAACTGTTGAGTTTTCTCTGGTAACTTCCTTGCGTGTCTTAATATTTTTTGAATATCGGATTGTAATCCAGCTTGTCGAATCCAAACTACTCCGTTTTGCGAGTAACTTCGTTTCTCCACTGGTTTTATAGGAAAAGAACCAATCTGATCTGGAGCAAAAGATTCAGAAGAACCTAAACTATTCAAATCACCCAGCCAAGGAATAACATCAGATCCCGGTGTTAAAATAGTTAACATAAGATTGGATTTCTTTTTTGAATCAGCCCAGGAATAAATGAATCCATACCAATTTTCTCCTGAAATATTATAAAAGTCGAATGTAGGTTTTGAGGCAGCTGTTAGGATGTCAAAGTACAAATTTATATAAATTCTAAGGTGAAGATGTCTAGGTATTACCTATACTGACGAGAGCAGCCATATTTTCCACCCTTAAAGCTCCATGAAGCAGTACACAGAAAGATGGTACTCTAGCTTCATCAGTGGTATCGTCATCGTTGATTTCCATGTCATTTTTGGACAAATTTTCTTGTTTACTAGGAAAACCAGCTGGAAGAATTAAATGACGACTTATAGCCATAGGTGATCCCACGTCAGCAACTGACACAAAACCACATACTTCAATAAGTTCCGACATGTTGTAATTCTGACATTCAAAATCTGTAAGTTTTGTGTAGGCCTACAAGAAATTGAAAGTGGCAATTAAGAGCTATTTATCATTATATGGTATCTACTCACCACTGGAGCTGGAGATAAGATAATCCTTGATTCCAAATTTCCGCATTTCAAGGTACCTTTGAAAGTGGTGTACATATCGTCAGCTAGTTTTTGAAATAAATTTGTCACACTAGATTCATTGTGAATGTTTTCTGGTAGTAAAATAGTTCCATCATATCCAGTCAAATCAATTAATCTTTGAAAAAGAGGTTTTGCTGAGAAGTGATAATAAAATGTATTATTTTTGAAGAAAATTTGAAATATATTAAGAAGTTAGACACTAATTAGACTAATTAAGAAAGTCCTTGTAAGGTCAAAGTGTTATTATACATATAATACTTATTCCTAATCTAATAGTTTGATTGGAAAAAAATTAATTTAATTTTTTGAATACTTACATTTAATAAAATTTAAATCATTAGGAGACGTAAGACAGACGATATGAAGCTTTCCGGGAAAAGCAAATGGTACTGGATATGGTAATTTGTTACTTCTTTGATTCAATGAAGCAATGGATTCCTTCAAAGAATTTGGCCCTATACCGGTGTGGCCATCTGTTATCAATAGTATCTAAAAGTAAATTTTATTTCTCAAGAATTGTTTTTTTGTAAACAGTAACCACAATCAACCTTTCATAATGATTAATTAGTTACACCGTTAGCCCATGGCAGGCTTTTTGTGCTCTCAGTTCATGTGAAGAGACTAGTACTTATTATTAGTCCTTATATCATGCTTAACAGTCTTTTCAAATCGATATTGTCCAAGCGTTTTCCCCACACCACAGAGTGTATTTTATAACATTTTGCTTTTCTTATACCGAGTAATGATCATCTCAGGTATGAAATATTTGCTCAAGTCACAAGTGTGAACCTGAAGATGATCGACCAATCTTACTTGTATCTTTCTCTGAAGTATCGTGAATTATATATTTTTTTAATAGACTAAAAACTACTAACAGAGTTCTAAAATTACGAAGATTTAGTCTATTTTACAGTTGTATTATTCACAACTTTAAACTTACCTGACATGCTGTATTGTTACCCCATTCTCCCAATACCATTTGATTCACACCATGTAGAGCAGTTTCGATGCAGGTTTTGTCATAATCTTCTATATTTTTTAGTTCGGCTTTAATTGCATTATAATCTCGAGTAAATGGACACCTTTCTTCATATAATGAAGAAAATGCCATCTAAAATGTTAAGTATATTTCATTCTTTTTATTAACTCAATCCGACTAGTTTCTTGATTCAAATAGGTATTTATTGTTGTGCAAAATAATAGTATTTTATTTAAAAAACATTTAGAGATTGAAAATAAAGTACTTAGTGCAATTATTAGAATCTCAATATAGTCCTGTTATACTCGACATAAATATCATTATACCTAATTAAACTAATAGGAATTTAAGTTGGCATTTCTGCTGCCTACTTGGTCAGATTTCAGCCCCTACACACCGCTTCTATCAGCTTCACTTGTATGTTTGTAACTCTCATCTGGCAGCTGTTGTGGCAACTCGCTACATCCCACTCCGTTGGGCGCATTAATATATATACAGTGTGTAAAAGCCAAATGGAATAAATTCATTATTTCGGTTACTGTACATATTTATAAAAAATCCCGAAACACGTCAAATTTAAATTATAACTTGACATTCTTTAACGTGAAAATGCAACCCCTACCTTCAACCCCCTTAGAATGACAGGTACAACCCCCAATTTTTTAAATGGGAAGTATAGGCTTGTGATATATCATTTGAAAGGTCTCTTCATTCTCTATTCAAAAATGTTATTGTTTTTAAATTTAATGCAAAAATTAACATAAAAAAAATTAATATCATGTTGTTACCGAAATTCGCTAAAATATACTCGGAACTTATTACAATATTACTTAAAACTTATTTCCCGTTTAGGTCTTGATAATGAGAAAGTTAACAAATACCGTAGCAATGTGGTTTTTAGATGGTAACCATTAAAAAACTTTAAAGAATTTCCGTGGCAACGCTACTTTAACAAGCAGTAGTAAATTGTTTTATTTAAGTTGTCATTGTTGTAATTTAAGTATAAAGTTTGTTCAATTCAATTCTGAAAAATGGTTAGATTAACGGAAATGCATAAAATAACAGTTTTACAAATGATTGGTTACGGAGATAACATCCGAACACAACAGGAAGTAACTCGCCTATTTCATGAGAAATTTCCTAATTTACCGCCTATATCCCAAGGAACAATAAGTAAAATAGAAAAGCAGTTTCGCGAGTTTGGTCATGTAAGGCAGATAAAAAAAGCAGCTGCTAATGCACTGAGTGATGAACTCAAATTAGATGTGTTGCTTGAGTTTCAGGAAAACCCACATACATCGAGTAGACAGGCATCCACTACATTCAATGCTAGCCATACATCGATAGCAAACATATTAAAAGAAAATAAATTGCATCCGTATAAGATGATACCTACTCAGGAGCTCATGGAAGACGATTTTGATAGGAGAACTTTTTTTTGTGAGCAAATGATGGACATGTTGGATAACAATATTATCCAATTAGAAGACGTTATGTTTTCTGATGAGTGTACTTTTTTACTTAACGGTCATGCTAATCGGCAAAATTGCCGCTACTGGTCCACGGAAAATCCTCACTGGATGAGAGAAGAACACACTCAATACCCTCAAAATGTTAATGTTTGGGCAGGGATTGTAGGGAACAATATAATTGGTCCCTTTTTTATTGAGGGCAACTTGAATGGCAACAATTATTTGGCACTACTTCAAAATGATGTCATTCCAACGTTGGCAAATTTATATCCTGATCCAGGTAATCCTCAAGTTCCAGCGAATACGATATGGTTTCAGCAGGATGGAGCACCACCACATTACCAACTTAATGTCCGGCAGTACCTCGATACAATATTTCCCAATCGGTGGATAGGGAGGCGAGGATCGATTGAATGGCCAGCGCGATCACCTGATCTTACATTATTAGATTTCTTTTTATGGGGATATGTGAAGAGCCATGTGTACAAAACTAAACCTTCTGATTTAAATGACTTAAAAGAACGAATAACGCTTGCGATTAGGTCGATCACGCCTGATAGTTAAATAATGTTAGAAGACAGTTTTATTTGAGATTAGGATGTTGCCAAGGCGTTCGCGGAGAACATTTTGAACATCTACTTCATTAACATTCATAGTTCTTTTTCGTGTTCTACATTTTATTACGTTTTGCATTACATTTTAGTTTTTGATTGTATTGTAGCGAATTTCGGTAACAACATGATATTAATTTTTTTCATGTTAATTTTTGCATTAAATTTAAAAACAATAACATTTTTGAATAGAGAATGAAGAGACCTTTCAAATGATATATCACAAGCCTATACTTCCCATTTAAAAAATTGGGGGTTGTACCTGTCATTCTAAGGGGGTTGAAGGTAGGGGTTGCATTTTCACGTTAAAGAATGTCAAGTTATAATTTAAATTTGACGTGTTTCGGGATTTTTTATAAATATGTACAGTAACCGAAATAATGAATTTATTCCATTTGGCTTTTACACACTGTATATATATCTTTCACGATATTTTTTTTATACATACAATGACAGACATTTGTCAGTTTTGTGGTAAAAATATTAATTAGTTCTATCTTCACCACCACTTTTGTATATTGGCATTATGTTCTAGCTAATTCAAGTTTTTTTTTGCATTACACATTCCTGACGTCCATTTAATGTGAACTTCAGCTTAGGAAGCATAATAACTAAATTACTTAAGTTATTGTAAATAGTTTACACTTTACAAATTATTATTATTGAAATTGAATAAAAGAAACAACCAAAATTTCAGTATATTAGATGTTTATTTTGAATATAACAAAGGAAAATATTGACAACTAGTCATTATTCAGTTATTGCTAAATAAATACAATTTTAAATGTCCTAGTATTCAAAAATATTATTTCGTAATAGCAGCTTGTGCTGCCTTTTTTGCTTTAATAGTTTCTACCAAGTCCTTATATCGTTTCATACAGTCTTTTTTGGATCGGTTCGGTAAACATTCCGCTATTCTATCCCATCGTTCAGCAGTTGAAGCTGGATAAGTTTTGAGAGCTTGTTCCAATAGTTGTTGTTCATCAGTAGTCCAAGGTGAATCAATTTTAGGCTTTACTTCTCCATTTGTGGTAACTTTTTTAGAATCATTCAAATTGACGTCATCTAATTTTTTAGATATGTCTGATTCATCAATTTTAAGAACATTTTTCTTATCTTTCTTGAAGTTATCAAAAGCCTGTTTATTTGCCACTTCTTTAAGATTATTCTTGGAAAAATCTGTATTTTGTAGATCTTTAGCTTTTGAAAGTACCATTTTTGCATTGAATTTATTACTATTTTGTGAAAAAGTGCCATGCTGGTTAATAAAATTAGCTACAACCTCCCATCTTTGATTAGTACCAGCTGGAAATAAGTTTACAGCTTTTACTAGCAACTGTATATTTTCTTCATTCCAGTCTGGTGCAATCATAACAACTGCTGTTGTGTTGTTTCCAGTATCAGTTTTTTTGGTTGCATTTAGTATTTCGGATCTTTCCTTTTGTAAATATGCCTCATTTTCTTTCATTGCTTTTAAAAAAGCAGACTTTCCATTGTTTTTCAAATTCTTATTTAAATCTTCTAATTCTGTTAATGATAGTCTTTCACATATACCTTCCATTGCTGTCATATAAGACAAATTTTGTTCTGCATTTTCAGCATAATATTTGTTTGATTTGCAAAAATCTCGAAGAATTTTCCTTTCTTTTTTAAGGGCTTTCTTTTGTGCTTCTCGTTCTTGTCTCTTAGCTTCTATTTTTGCTCTTTCAACTGCTTCAGCCTGTTCTTTAGCTAGTTGTGCTTCTCTAACAATTCGTTCTTCTTCTTCTTTTTTAGCTTGGACGGCATTTTGTTTAGCTCTTTTTGCAGCTAATTTCTTGTCTTTGTCATCTTGTTTGAATTTTGCAACTCTTGGATCATTACTATATGCTAAATCAACCAGCTGACGAATTCTGGACATTTCTTCTTTTTTCTTTCTTAACCGTTCAGCTTTATTCAACTTATCTACATACCTAAAAATGATAATATTTAGATAGAATTGTTGCAAATAAAATATCATACCAATGGAGTATTTTTGTGAATATGAAATGAGTATTTTATATGTATCATAGAAACTTTACCAAAATCAGATTTTAAAATAACATAAAATGAAAGTTCAATGGTACTTGGAAACCAACTAGACACAGAATAATATAAAATCTATTGTTGCAACTGGTATGGAAGAAATAATTCCTTAAGAATGAACTAATGGAAAGTATTTATTTTTGATAATAAATTTTAGTAAAAGGGGGAGCAATTTGATATTTTTGATCATCGATCATCATGTAAAGGATAGTGTGACTGGAAAAAATAAAGCTTTATTTTCAATTGAATTGATGGAATATTGAATTCTATTCCATGAATAGATGTTTTAAAATAATTTTTATAAATTTACTTTGTGAGTAGGTATAGTAAGTGGGGTAATGGCAGGGTAAATTTGTCTTTTTGTGTTTTCCAGGAAAACTAAAATAAAACATTTATTGTGTCACAACCAACCATCCCTGAAACTTGTTATGTAATGTAAGCAAATAGCAGATACATATAAACCACTTAGTTTACCAAATTGATTAGTTTGTCTACAAAAAGATCACTTACCTTCTTTCATCACGGTCTTGACATTTATCTTTGTCCTCTTCATCTTCATATGAGTATTCTCTCCATGACTTAAAATCATACCAAAAGGAATAAAATGATTCCACATCTTCTCTTGATGAATTTGTATCTCCCAATTTAGGTACTCTATGTTTTTCTGACCAGCGGGAATTAAGATCAAAATAATATGAAAATGTTTTGAAGAAATCTTTCTTAATGTCACTATTACATGGTAAATCATTGTCAAATTGAGGATCAACAGAATCATATGCTCTTCTCCTACTTAAATTTCCCAAGGTTTCATATGCCATTGTAATACAAGTGAAATAGTCATCATCTGCCTTTATTTCTTCACCCAATGCTTTTCGTTTATCAGGATGGTGCTTCAAAACTTTTTTACGATAAGCATTTTTAATAATTTCATCAGTAGATCTATATCTCAAATTTGGAATGCCCAATACTTTGTAATGGTCTTGGGATTTCCACTCTTTAGGATCTAAACTTCGTAAGTACACAACGTCATCTTCGTATTCTACATTCTCAGGTAAGAGTTCTTCTTTGTTCTCATCTTTAGCTACTTCGACTTCTAATTGTATTAAAGGATGCTCCAAAAATTGAAGTTCAGGTTCACCACCACCTACATTTTCATATACAAAACGATATCTAACTGCAATTGTACTGCAAATATTGTTTTTTGAAACTGTAGCTTCCCCCATGTTTACTTGTTCATAACCTCACACGTAATAGAAACAAATATTGTACCTTATTTTTCACCAAATTAAGTACTGATATTTCGTTTTGTTTCAGTATTACTTTTTATATAAAACACTTTTAAAGATTTTCAACATTTAAGATAATTTCCCGCATGGCGAACGGCGAAAAACCTATACATAAAAGAATGTAGTAGATGGCGTGGTTGTTTTAGTACACTTGAATAGTGACGTTGACATATCAAGTTGCTATGGAAACATTAGTTGTCCTTTTTTAATAAGCGTTGAATGGTAGAAATAGAAAGAAATATATTTTTGGGTTGTATTCAGTTGATTTTTATTTTTTAGACTTTACCTATTTGAATTAGAAACTATATGTGCCAGTAACCAAATTTTGCAGACTTTACTTAAAAATTAAAATATTTTTTCTACTAACTAATTGAATATTTAGCGTTTTCAATCAACATTCCTCAATATGGGTTAATTTCTCATGTATAGGTAAATAAATTGCTCACCAATGCTATAAATTCCAATTTTGAATGGACACTGAGATGGTCTAAAAATGAATTGATTCCAAGTTCTGCTAACTGCTTTCGGGTTATAGTTTCAAATCCCTCTCCGATTTGTACAGGTCTCGTCATAGACAGAGATACGTCCAATAGTATCACAGTGGGCATGTTAACGATTTCTTGTTATAAAAATAAAAGTATGCAGCGATATTCCTGTTTTCAAAATTCTATCTTCATATTTTTAAATTTCTAATATTTACTTACAAAATCTTCAAGATGTCAAATATTGTTTTATCCGTCAATCCTCAATCATATGGCATGAGGATGGCAGAAGAAAATATTTAGTCAATTTTAAGTGTAGATAGTTAAAATTTAGAGATGCGAACTTTTTTTTCCAAACAGCAGGGGTAACATTTATCCATTTATGCGAGATAATTATTCTTTTGTCAATCAAGAATTGATAGAAGCCGAAAAGCGGCAAAGCCACCAGTAAATGAGAAGAGAAGATAAGTTGTTGGATACTTATGCTTTGAAACTCTCGAATAATACTTGATACATCGCTATAAATTGCCTAAAGTCGCATGTTGAGCAAGGCCTCCTACAACACTAGGCCGGAATGCTGAAATTTGGCAACTTTGTAGAGCGGGCTGATCATGTCAGACTTCTATCATGGCGAGACCGTGAAATAATATTTATTTACGTTTATAGTGCCTCTGTATTTATAATTCGTGATATGTAATAGATGATCAGAGGATTGTAATAGTGTGTACAATCTTTTTAAATTGATTTTATGAACTTGGTGCTTGTTATTCGCAGTTAACAGACTGACAACTTCAACATAGGACTTCTGTTTGCATCCGTTTGTTTTTTAGGTAAGATATTTAATAATATATATAAATAAAAAGATTTTAGCATCAGAATAATTTGTAAACATACTCTCTAGTATGTGGACTCATATAAAATATAAAGCAATTAAGGCATAACATGGTAATTGTATCAAATAAAGGATGTTTAAGAATTTTCTTAAACTGATTGAAATTGTTTAAAAGTGACTTGAACCAAGACTAATTTTTATATTATTACACAATTTCTGATTCTTGTTAAGCCATCAAGCCACATTAAACATACATGAAGTATATAAATTAAGCCAATAAAGTTATTTACTCATAAACTAATAACTCGACTAATAAGTAACACTTCTATTAAATATTTTATTTTGTTGTAGATGTCTGCAAAATGTTCAGTACTAAAGTTGTATAGATTTCAACAGTGAAGGATATATTACAGTAGTTTCCACCCAGTGATAAGCTGAAGAAAGGATCCTACATACAAATTGGGGACTAAGTCAAACTTCAGTGTGTATTAAACTCAGTATTAAATATTTCCCCAAAGATCAAATTTCATTCACTGATGTGTACAAGGATAAGTATGGTGATCTGAAGACATTTACAAGGAAAAGACCTGTGTTAAAGGAAAATGTAATACCACAAATATTTCCCCATCTCTCGAAATATCTTCCAGTGGAGAAGAATCCAGCTGCAAGAAGTAATCCTGAAATGGGAAGAAAAAGGACAGGAACAACAAGAAGAATGGTTAAACAGTGATGTGATAGTGAATTTTTGTGAAGATTAAATCTAAATTGAGTGCTCATTTAGAGAAGTGACTGTCAATAACAAACAAACTGTATATATTTATATTTGATTGGATTTGACAATGATGAACCATATGTCAGGTGTAGTATAAAACTATTTGAATGAATAAATGATAATCTAGGTAAGAATTGAGCATAATTTATTCAGTATTTAGTTGATTTATATTTATTTTAAGGTGATGTCTCGTCAGCTGTAGAGGCTGATTTTATTCATATTTTATATTCTTATCAATAAAATACCTTTTGCAGTATTATTTTCTTTGGTCTACCCATATATATTTCGATTTTTATTCGTTTAAAATGTTTTTTAGCCTGATTTATTTCATATTTCTCAGGCCTACAATCGTTTTCATCGGCCCTCTATTTGAAAGTCGCGCCACGTTGCCACATCTAGGTTTCCGGCCTTGTGTTAGAGGTGGCCTTGATGTTGAGGTTGAGATATCTATGGTTGAGATGTGAAATATCGCGTGTCGCGTGTGACAATTTTCATATCTGATTCTGATAGTTGTCATAGTTGAGCAAAAGTGCGAGGGGCAAGAAGGGGATATTTTTTTGTTAATTAAATTATAAATTTATACACCTTATACTTGTAGAAAATAAAAAAAAGATAAATAAAATACACATTTGAAATGTGGCTGCAGGAAGTCGAAGAGATATTTAAAGGCTATTTGCCGTATTATATTTTAATTTTTTTACCAATATTTATTATAGTGTCTCCTGTAAACCCAGTATCTGCATCTTCTGAGTTTCCTGTTCATAGAATGCAACATTACGACTTACATGGTATTGCTCATGGTATGTGTTTTCCAAGGAATGTTTTTATTCAAAAAGTACCGATTTTTCAACCCAATAATGGTGGTGTCCGATTTTTTGTAGGTTGTAGAAGTGCGGGTATAAATTTAGAAGCCAAATCATTAACCAATTGGAATTCTCCCAGGCATTGCATAGTAACCAAACTGAAAGATTTAACAGTGGATAGCTTCAGAAATATTAAACTGAAAGCTGGGGCATTATTTATTATGTTACCCGATGATATTGCAAGTACAAGTACTGAAGATAAACAGGTAATAGTCTATTGCATAAATTCATTAAAAAAAAGTATTAATTATGTTTGTCACTATCACAATACCCATGTTTTCTTAAGGAGATAATTATGTAATCTACTAGGTATGTCCTTTGTATTGTCCATATTCTAACTTTCCCAAATCTAAATATATTTCAAAGTAGTTTACTAGATTTTTCATGATTTTATGTATTATTATAGCATCTCCTTATCTTAGAAAATGCAATCATTGCTCAAGAAGTATCAATACCAGTTTACTTTTCAAAATACTCCCCAGAACTAGAATCTATTATAGAAGATATAGGAAGCAATCTTGATGGTAATGATTTGAGCAAGTCAGCAACAGAAGCACTAGTAAATTCAATAGCTGCTAATGGATACCAGATAGTAGTTTCTGCCAACACACCTAATGTTCAAACAGATGCTAGAGTTGCTACAATTCATGGACAAATATCTGGTTACAACCCAGGTGGTAACGTACCAACAGTTGCTGTTGTTGCCCATTATGATAGTTTTGGAGTTGCACCTGTAAGTTTTTGAAATTGTCTTATATCATTTGATTAATACAATAGTTATTTTTAATATTAACAATTAGTCAAGGTATATGCCTGCCCTATATTTAGATAAATTATGTAAACCCATTGTTGTAATGTTTATTTTAGTTAAGTATTACTTTTTATTCGTTTTTATTATCTCTTATCTCATCTCATTCAGATTGGTTGAAGTACCTATCATAGTTATACACATATTTAAAAAAAAGTTACATTTTCATGTTACTGATAATGAAAATTATAGAGATAGGAGTTTATTTTTGAAATATTATTCTAGGTAAATTATTATAAAGTGTTTCTATAAATGGTTCCACTTTTAGGAACTATCTTTTGGAGCAGACTCCAATGGATCAGGTGTGGTTATTCTCCTAGAATTACTCAGACTTTTTTCTGGATTATATGCTGAACAAAAAACTCGTGGTAAATACAATATAGTATTTGCTTTAACTGGGGGTGGCAAAATAAATTACCAAGGAAGCAAAAAGTGGTTGGAGGATCAGTTAGACTCTATAGATGGATCTATATTGCAAGTAAGTATTTTCCATCTCGACCAAGGTTGTTTGAAAAATATTTTACTGAACAAAAATATTGCTTTGTAGGAAGTTTCTTATGTGATGTGCTTGGATACTCTAGCTGCCAATAATTCTCTTTATATGCACGTTTCAAAACCTCCCAAAGATGGATCACCGTCGTCACAATTTTTCAAAGAATTAAAATCAACAGCAAATAATTTATATCCGGAGACTTCAATCGAAGGAGTACACAAGAAGATAAACTTGGCAGATGATATTTTAGGTAAAAACATTAAATAAATGAGGATCTATTCGAGTCAGTTTTAAAAACGAAAAAATTAAGTTGTCATTATCTTTCAGGATGGGAACATGAGCGATTTAGTATTAGAAGACTTCCCGCATTTACTTTATCAACTTTGAAAAGTCATAAAGATTTTAGGAAATCCACTATAATGGATACAAAAGAAAATTTAAATTTAGATAGACTGATAGAAAATACAAATATTATTGCAGAGGCCTTAGCAAAACATATTTATGGAGTGTCATCTGGAAAAGTATTTGGAGACACCTGGGTAAGTAAATTTTTTTATTTGATAAAATAATTTTTGAAATATTTGGAGACACTTGGATAGATATAACGATATATAAATATGAAAGCTCTAATATTTATCCTCATATAAGTTCTTATCAATAGATTTGGCAACATTTCAAATCCAATTTTCTTTGAATATGGTAAAAATAATTCAAAATACGCTGAATATCCATAAATAAATTATTTATCGCATATTAGTTCAAATATTCTTTGTAGTTCCTGTATGAAAACTAATTTTTTATTCCTTTAGCAAATAGATAGAACTCACATTGAGACTTGGACCAATTATATCACTAGTCAAGCTAGATCGCCACAGCTATTAAGCGTAAAAGACAATCTATTAGTAGCTACCTTTAGAGACACTTTTAATAAATATTTAAGGGATGCCAAAATAACTTATGCTATTCCAGACAAGAGAGATCCAGATTTTCAATTTTATCAAAATACTGGTGGAATCGTCAATGTCTATAGGTAAGTATCAATTTAGTTTACTTATACAAAAACAAGTTTAACGAATCTACTGTAGGTTATTTACTACTCTATCTATTGTTATGGTTAATTTGATACAATTTTATTATAACGAATACAATAATTAAAACCAAATATTAACACTCACGCTATTTTTAAAACTTTTATCTTTTGCGCTTTCAACCCTTTATTTTCTAAATTGTTGAATTATATTCAGATCTGATATTTTATTTAAAATAATTCTTTTTATTTTTTAATTTTGGCCCAATCAAATCTTCAACTTATTACATTTTCCTTACTTTTGCGTAATCTGTTAAAATACTATTCCTCTTTTTTTTCAATAGAGCTCAGTTTAAGGTCAGTGTGGCCAACAAAAAGTGTTTTTTTTCTGACAAGAATGACAGTTAAGGTCTACTATTCAAAACATGAGATTTTGCATGTTTTTTATCATTGCGAACATCTATATTGCTTTATTGAAATAATAAATACACCCCCGAAGAAATATCTTGAAATTTAAATTGACTGTTTAGCTGAATACTCAACATTTCAGTGGCCAATAATTCTACGAACTCTTGGCATGTCACCATTCCATTTTTGTTATTCAGTCACTAGTTCTGTGAAAAAAGTAATAAGAATAATAGATGGACATACTCTATCAAACGAATATCAACAAAAATAAATATAACTGACATTTGACATAACTAGTGACTGAATAACAGAAATGGAATGGTGACTTGTCAGAAGTTCCTAAAATTATTGACCACCGATATGTTGAGTATTCATTTAAAAAGTCAATTCAAATTTCAAGATATACGCTTCGGGGGTGTATTCATTATTTTAATAAAGCAAAATAGATGTTCGCAATGATAAAAAACATGCAAACTCTTATGTTTTGAATAGTAGACCTTAACTTTCTTGTCAGAAAAAAACACCTTTTGTTAGCCACACTGACCTTAGACTGAACTCCTGTATTCAAAATTTGAATTCTCTACTTCAAAAATATTATTTTCAATCTCGTATTCTATCTCATCTCACTTATTTTTATTTTAGTTAAATTAAATTTCAACTAAGTTTCACATTGTCTAATACTTCTGTTTAATTTCCAGTGTAAAACCAGCAGTTTTTGACCTAGTCTTGACCATCGCAATAGTTTTGTACCTGCTAATAATATATCTATTGGTAGAATATTTCTCCGTATTTTACAACATGGCCTGTACATTCACCGTAAACAAGAAGATGAAAAATAATTAAAGAAACATCCAGTGCAATGGGTCATGTATGCTCTTATGTTGTCCATCATTGTTATCGATACTTTCAAATCTGTAAAGTTTCATCGTCGAATAGAAGAAAATAAATAGTCTTATTTCCCCTGTGATTTCGTATTAAAACCTCGCCGAATAATATCATAATTATGTACTACTATTTGTACATAAGTTAGTTGGAGAGGGTCTGTAGATCACGAAGACTATTAGTGTTGTACCTTCTTTTGTTTTACTTGCAATAATTTAAAATAAAATGTTACTTCAAGAATAGTGTTTTTGTACTTTATAAAAAAAATTAATTAACGAATTTCAGCTAATACATTTTACATGCCTCTATTTAGCGGTGAATCGTATTGTAATGCCATCTAGAAGCACAAAGTAGGTTCGAAAAAAATAGGTAATCAGTAATAGTTAATGTGGCACCATCTACATTCGTGATATTGTTGAAATTTATGAAATTGTTCAATAAGTCGTGTCATGGTTTTTCACAGGACCATGAAATATATATTTTATAATTGACATTGATAACTCTGACATTATCAAGTTAAGGCGTTTTCGATTATTTACTTTTGGCTGCTAGTAGCAGCCATAGTAGCAGCTCGTAGTGACTGAATTTCGTTCGTTTATTACCGGGCGTGACGCCTAATCTTACCTTCCCCTTGCCCCTTGAGCACATACCGAAAAGTATGGGCTTCAAGCCATGGACATTAAATGTTTGACGTTTGTCAGGTTTGACGTTTATTTTAAGGTTAAAATTGTGCCGATTACGATTTAAATCTTACTGGAAATATTTAAATATGCAAAATTATACTATCAATAACATCATAGTCGAAAACTGTTCTTCTAAAAACACAGGAAATTCATTGATAATATCAGATGATAGTTTGGATGATGACATGATATGACAAGTGGCTTTGAGGATCCCAAAAATCGTGTTCGTTTGTCTCAAAAGTCTTGACGACTGAGGCGTCACGCACAAAGGCTTGAAGCCCAAATAAACGAAAGCAGCATTAGTAAAATGTATATTTAAGAGTGGCCTCACAATTTAAACAGCTCAAAACAGTTGGCACCCCTGATTTGCAAGAAAATTCAGGTCATTTTGTATGCAACAAATCTAAAGAATGCAGTAAAATTAAGAGTTGGAGTTTTAACACAATATAACTTGAACCTTTGTCTTGAGGATCAGGTATTTTGGTCAAGTTTTAGATTTTTATAGTAAAGATATTTAAGGCATTAAGTGCTGGTGTGATTTTGACAGTTTTGACATTTTGTGGGTACCAAAAGAAAGCCCAGAGAATTCGATTATGAAAATATGAAATCATTGTATTTTTTGAGTAGATCATCTAAATGTAGCTATTCAAAACTTTTGACATTTAGGTATAGGAAACATTATATGAAAAATAAACAGGATTCAAAAGGCGAAAACATACAAGGTGATCCGTTTAAAACAAAGAAAAGTTCATTATAATTCTCCGAAAAGGGAAGACCTAGGTATTTACGATTTATTTCAGATATAATTCAGGTGTTCTATACTAAAAATTCACTATGTATTTTTCAATAAAATTTTGTTCTTAACAATGCAAAGTATATATATAAATAATTATTTACAAATAAGCTCTGATTCTTTTAAATTCATTTTATTATTTAATGTATAAATTATTTAAACATGCACAGCACACATTTCTATAACAAATTGAATATTAAAAATATACATTTACATACATTACATTACTATACATTCAGATTTTTTAAAGTGGTTATCTCAAATAAATAAATAAATAGAATAAACTAACATCAATTATACTTTCGTTATTCAGTCAGTTATTTTTGTAAAGAGTCCCTATCTGCCTCCCTGTGGCATGCGTCACGCGCCACTATTTAGAGCTTTGGTATATTGTATTGTGGAATGTGTGATTTTTAGAGTGTAGGTACGCCTTTCCCTTCACTGGAAGTAGGGACAATCTTTGAAAGTATTTGTTTGCACACAATAACTACCGGTAATTCTAAAAATAACAATTTCTTTATCCAATAAAATACGAATGAAAATATATTAATAATTGATGAAATTTTGGAAATTAGTGGTTTTTGAGAACTAACTCTCGAATTATCACATGCAAATCCAGGGTATCCAGGTATAAAAAAGTATTTTCCGAACTTAAGAATGGAAAGAACAGCGGGGCTTAATGACAAATAATTAGGAAGTTCTGCTATCGTATTTCATAAATTTGAAGAAGTATGCAATTTAAACCATAAAGGTTCATAAAAAACATAGACATTTGAAAATATAGTGACCTCACTGCTTATCTGAAAAGTGAGTGGAATGGGTACAAGGCAAAGAAAGCTGCCGGTATTGGAAAGCGGAAGAATTTTTATAAGGGCTTGCGTTAAAGAAATAGTTCATGTTTAAGGCAGAAGAAAAACTAACACAGATGCAAATTTATTGAATGTTCAGCAAATGTTCCAAAGTTTTTTACATTTTATGTTTGGTTTTGGCAGTAAATAGAAAAACAGTTTTGAGAAGATGAATTAAAAACTATGTGAATTGTTAGTTGATCTGTATGTTATTAACAAATAAATGATATTTTTGTCGTTCTTGCGAATTAAACTCTCTTTTATCCTAGGTGCGGTCCCTTTGGATTCTGAATAGCTCTGTGCTATCTTCAAATATGTGGATGGAGGTTTCTTCTTTCTCCATTATTTTCGAGCTTTTCAGGTGACAATCAGGCGACAATGTTCTGTTAGGATCCCTGTTAAAACTCTTAGCGCAGCTTTACTGTCTTATATGCATTCAGGTTGTATTCACCGAAGAATATTTGATTGTTTAAGTTCTACAAGATCTTTTAAGTGGTCAGATCTTTTCTTTTTTTCTGATTTACTTATTTCTTCCAATACCTACTACAGGGTGTTTGAGTCCCCTTCTACTAGTTGGATCTGTTATTTCATATTATATATACTCTTACCCAAAAGGTGTATCTTCTCCCATAGGTATCGGTTTTCCTGGTAGAAATCCCCAATTTGAAGTCATTTTTGGACAGCCTGATTTACACGGTCTACCCATTATTGACTTTCCATATCTCACTGTTTGTGCATAATAACAGGCACTTTGAAAATGACTACATCTAGCTTTTTCTGTAATACATTATCAAAATATAATTACAGTAATGAGAAAAATTATGCAAAATATTATGTAATTTGGGATAGGAGGGGCGCCAGGTAAATTATACGACTGTACTCTCGCCCAGTATTGCAAGACGTTTCGGTTCTAGAACGAAAGCATGTATATATTTATAATAGGCTTTGTCTTAATATGGCATGGCGATAGACAACCATGAGACGCACAAGGAAAATTAGTGTATAATACATTGGAACTAAGTAGAGGCAGGTGACATTAAGACACAGCTTATTATAACCTTCTATATTATGTAGGTATTCATATGCCTTAATTCCTAATTCATTTGTAATATCATTATTTGTTATTGTTTTGAAAATACCTACGAAGTCTATTTCCGTAGCAGCTCGGTTGAAATCTACCTCCGTTAACACAAAAATCTACATGACCCACTTGATTCACTTCACCTAAAAATCCAGCATTTGTGTGAATAACTTGGACGTGGTCAGCATCTTCTACTGAAAGCTTAAATCTTTTATTCGCATATCTATCAATTAGAGGCCTTGCTGGATCTAAACCTTAAATTTTAATATCAAAATTAATAACAATAACATCCTCTTCATAAACAGACATATGCATTCAAACCAACGCTGTATCTATTGAAGAGTATACTTTCAAATTTCAAATAATTTTAAAAATTAGTTACTCAAATACAAAATACATCCCTCTCGGGTATCTGTAGAGTAGAAAGGGAAGTGTAGGCTCACAGCACTTAGGCCACATGTAAACCGTTGTATATCCTCCCGAGGAGTTGTCCTCCTAGGTTATCCTCCATCCTGGCCTTCCCATAGTAAGGTGGACAGGTCACTGGGAGACATCTTGACAGTGGCCAGTCAGAAATCCTATTGTTAAACGTAGTAATCGCCAAATATTTCTTCGGCGCCAGCTTTCCAGTGCGATCCTGGCAAGACTGCATCATTTGATTATATCCCATGTCTTAAGGAATTGAGCCTGGGTATAACGTTTGGCTAGTTCCGCAATTTAAGTCGTTAGGCGGTAGGTGTCACTGTCCCAGCTATTGAATCATTCTTAAATAGAAAGAAGAGTGTGACTAGAGGTCCGCCTGCCATTATTTCGTTTATTTTAGTTTGCAGTTGAGTGGAGTTGACAATAATTGCAAACTGGCTTTAACATTCTTGCTTCTTCATCTGCGTAGAGGCAGGGATTTACCCAATTCGACTAGGCCGGCAAAAAATTGTAATCTTTGCTGGCTGACTATTTTATTATCAATTGTTTAGCAATGTATTTAGCATCATGTGTATCTTCCGTCATTTCGGCAAGTTGATTTACCTAGCTACACCTTATTTTATTGTTTCGAATACAATCATAATAAATAATATATATTATTATTACCAACTATTTTATGCTGTCGTCTGTCAAGGTGGTTACTCATCATTCCACAAATGTGGGCTCCCAAAGAATGGCCAATACATGTAGTTTCTCTTGCATCTCCCCCGTTATCCATAATGTGAGCATACAGCTTAGCACCACATTGTCCTACTAATCTTGTGTTTGATAAGGCAGATACATAACAAGGAAAATGAGTTATTGTAGACCAATCGATCGTGAATACATTGTAATCATTTCTTGAAAGGTAAGCTAATAAATTATTGAGTTTTTTATAGAAAAACAAAAATTAAAATATGATATTAATTGAACGGGTACGTGTAATTTGGTTCCCAAATTAATAATGGCCGTTTGCACCATTTGATATTTAAGTCGACTTGAAGAAAGTTTAAGAAAGTTTTGCTTTGCACCATGAAAAGCTTGTTAAGCTGCACCTAGCTAAGCTTAGAAAATCGCTCGCTTATTCTCCACTTATCCTCAAAGTGGAGATTTCTAACCTAACATTCTTGTGTTTTGATTGATTATGTCAATGTTTTCCTCTTTTCGGGTTTTCGTTTTCTGTCTTCCAATTTCAGAAGAAAACGGTACAACCGTAAAAACTATTATGAAGGATTGGATGAAGATATTAGCAATTATTTTTCATGAACTCTATAATTTGCCGATCTGATTTTCTTATTTTATACTGTGTTTCCATTATAAACAACTTTCTTATTCAAAAAATAAGAATAAAATCATTTGATTTTCAAAGAAAATTGACTTTTAATACGTTATTTTAAACCATACAAAACAAAAAGTCATCAGAAACCATCGAGAAATTAATAAAAATAAATAAATAGCGAGGTTGACAAATGTATTAAACACTTAGCTAAGAATCAGAGCAAAAACGTTGGTGCAACTGAACTTTAACTAAGCGACCCTTAAATTTTAAACTCGCCATAGCCTATTCTAAGCTTATGCTTCTATTGGTGCAAACGGCCATAAGGGTCAGAAAAAATGTATAAACTTTGGTTTCCAATATTTTAGATTCACCTGATATTAATGTGTAATTCGTAGCTCCGTTAATTTTAAGCATTAAGGACTAATTTTCCGGGAAATAATAGCCAATAGCATGTATTTTGAACTCCCCCGAAAGATGAAATTTGTCGCTTCAATGGTTTTTGCATAATCGCGTTATAAACAAACAGTTTTCTGGTAAATTTGCTAAGCAAAAAATCGATTTTGATTGGGTTTTATACCCTGAGGTGTCGGATTAAAATTTACATTTATAGCCAGATTTTCAATATATTATTTAAGTTTCAATTACCTTATTATTAATTAAAAATAATAGATACTTAACAACAAGGTACTGTTTTTCAAACAACTTTTAATTATTAGTTAAGTAATTAAATATTAGGATAGGCCGACGGAAAAATTAAGTAGGTTTTAATTTCTTAAAACACACCACATCTTTACATTAGCTAACAAGAAATTTAATTGATACTTTTAATCTAATAAAACATTGAAAAACCGTTCCTTTGCATTAATCATCAATTAAATTTTAATAAAGACTTTATATTCAATTGAAAAAGTGGCTGTTAATTTTTATGTATGAAATCTTTCAACAAGTACATACCTAAGATAATCAGTTTTAAATAAAATAATAAACAAGGATTACGCTGGAAATCCTTTTAATATAGAAATGCCAAGGAAGGAACCAAATTACATATTATTAACAAGTATCTTAAATTTATTTTTTCTACTCCCGTTTTATAATATACTTATTAAAAGACTAAAATCTGTATCATAATGAAATTCATTATGATACAGATTTTCAAACCAATAGGAATGCGACATTCGCACAATATTTAATATAGCCATGGATACCTGGTTGACATTTCTGAAATTAATTATATTAGGTCTGTGGCCATGCAATAAAAGTGTAGCACTGAGCTATACGAATTTATTCATTTTAATTATGTTTTAATGCTTTTTGCAGTATACAAATGCAATATACATAGATATTCCCAAATTTAGTAATTTTACACGTATTTTTTCACAGATAGACCTGAATTTTTCAAAATTATATAGCTCAGTGCTACACTTTTATTGCAGGCGAACAGACCTATAAAGTGACACTTAATTTGATAGCTGTCAAATAATTTTAATTTTCAAAAGTAACAATTAAACTAAATAATTATTGATTTAATAATTTTTATTAATCGGAGTAGAAAAATTATTGTATGAAACTTTCATGTAATGGCCATTAATACACTCGCATATTATATACGAAACTCGCCTGCGGCTCGCTTCGTATCCTACAATATGCTCGTGTCTTAATGGCTATCATTACATGTTCGTTGCATAAAATACTAGTACTTAACTGATTTGGTGTCAAACTCAACTTACCATTCCGTAGAATTGTTATGGGAGATCTACTCTCGGTACCATTGAAACCGTGAATAACGATCACGTTTTTTTTTCGGTAGTCATACCCTGAATAATTTAAAGCATAAGGGTTCCGTACGTCTATAGTTAGTCTTTTCACTCCCGTTTCTCTAAAGTGAGGAAGAATATCATTTATGGATAACAAAATAGAATAATTGGGTTTAATTGCATGTATAGGTATTCATGTTTGTTGTAAATATGACACTATTATGTATCAATAGGATGGCTTATACCTTAGAAAAATAATAAGAGAGGTTTTAAAACATATGGAAGGAGCTGAAACAACGTAATGGTTCATACAACAGCCTTTTTGGTGTGCGTCATCGTTTGTTAATGTCTTTCTAACACATTACGTGGAAAGAAATGCAAAAAAAGTCAGGTCTTTGATTAATCCTAATCAAAATATCGCAATAATGAACCGTTCAAATTTATTACAAACGTCAATCCTAATCATTGACTTACCAAAATTTGATTGGTTGATGTTCAGATTAAGAGTAAGCGCGACCTATCAATCGGGAGAAATTTCTTTATTTAAAATAGGCATGCAGATATACCTTTCGTATTGTCAATGTGTCTGACATCTTTTTCTACTGTCCCACTGACAGTTCTTGTCAGGTCTGTACTTTGTTGTTCACGGTCAATTATTATTTATGAAAAGTTAATATGAATATTATTGTTATATTTATTCGAATAATACAAAAATATGCCTAGATACACGGAAAAACATTAGCATTTTGAAAGTTCTCAAGTATTTTCAGTTTAGAAAAAGAAGCTGGTAACTATTAATTTCATAGCCTTGTCGAATTTTGCTGAAAGCGATCCTGATGATTTTATTTATCAAATTTAGGGTTAAATATGTGTCAAAATAGCAAATAAAATAAACGACATACCCAAAACCCGAATATACGTCACAAACGATGACGCACACCAAAAAAGCTGTTGTATGAACCATATGTGCGCAACCTGTAGAACATTACGTTTAACAGCAACTAACTTATGTTCAGTTCAGCTTAAGGTGAGTATGGCCAACAAAAAGTGGACAAGAATGATAGTTAATGTCTACTATTCAAATTATAAGATTTTTGCAGGTTTTTATGATTTCGAACATTCACATTGATTTATTGAGCGATGGCCAATAGTTCAAGGACCTTTTGGCAAGTCACCATTTCATTTCTGTTATCTGTAACCATAGATAAAAAATGTCTGTAAGGCCCGGTTTTATAAGCTCGGGTTAACCCTGCCCCGAGAGTTATCCCATTGACCATCAGGCCCGGTTTTATAAGCTCGGGTTACCCCTGCCCCGAGAGTTATCCCGTTGACCGTCATAGGGATAACTCTCGGGGCAGGGGTAACCCGAGCTTATAAAACCGGGCATTATAGGGATAACTCTCGGGGCAGGGGTAACCCGAGCTTATAAAACCGGGCCTAACTACAGTTATGTCAGATGTCAGAGGAAAAGTAATCAGAAGAATAGAGTTACCTACAACCAGAACTGCTACAAAAGCCATTTTTCTTTGAACTTAACCACACAAACCGGGTTAACTATAAGTTAACCAGTCAATATTCCTCGACTTGTATTCCAAAAACAGATAACCAACCACACAAACCAGCTCACTGTGATAGTTTGACAGAGTAGTTATCTAATTGGAGGTTAGGTGTTTGTTTATTTTTCTAGTTTCCATGGTTTCCACAAACCGTTACATCATAAAAGTTAACCGTGACATCATGGTACGTATTGTTAAAGGCCTGGTTTCGCACGTGCGATGGATGCATGCGTCCGACGCTTGCAGCCGCTGCATGCGTTCATCGCATGCGTTTGAGTGGTTTTGCTTGTGCGTCTAGAAGTGACAGTCAGAACTTCGAAGTTCAGTTCGTGAAATCATCATGGAGTGTGTGTTAGCCCTTCTATTTGAAGGAGAAGATGATGAAGCGATCATTTCGTTGTTAATTCAAAGAAAACCCCATCATAACATATACTAGCATAGAAATGCCCACTTTTTCCCCCCATTTTCCCGCTATCTGTTTCCAGACATTATTTTTGATAATTAGATCTTTATATTTTTCACTTTAGGCATCATACAGGCATGAAAGGATATTAATTCAATTAAGTCATCCCGGCTCCATTTTTCAACACTCATGTTGACGTTTCGTATTGCACATTCGCCTGCGTTCTCGCCGCTTGACTGGTCTCCGAAGCAGTCGTTGCGTTTTGACGTTGCATTCAGACGCAGGCGCTAGATATCGACGCACTAGTAAAACCACAAGCACGTGGTACCATATGACCAGTCGCTGCGATGAACGCATGCAGCGGCTGCAAGCGTCGGACGCATGCATCCATCGCATGTGCGAAACTAGGCCTTAACCCGGTTTGCGTGGTCAAGTTCAAAGAAAAATGACTATAGTCTAACAAAAACAAATACAAAACTGACATTTGACATAACTTGTTACAGAATGGACGAGTTCTATACAAGAGAATTGCTGCCAACTGCATAGCGAACAAAAAAATACTTAAAAAGGTTAGTCGCATAAGGAAGTGGTTTTCCAAATCTTTTTTTGGTTTTTCTTATATGTTTTGAGTCCCTTCACCACCCATGTTGTACCCGAAAAGTTTGGAGGTATTTTGCATCTTACCGTTGACACCAAACAAACATGTAGGTATTGACAGCTAGTTGTTCGTCAACTTTAAGATGTAAGCAGATAACCAAACTAAATAGACCTGCAAACTTCTTGGGTAAAACTCCAAACTTTTCGCGTACAACATGGGTGGTAAACGGATTCAAAACATATAAGAAAAACTAAAAATATATTGGGAAAACCACTTCTTCATGCGACTAACCGTTTTCAGTATTTTTTTTGTTCGTTATGTTGGCAGCAATTCCCTTGTATGGAACTCGTCCATAAGAACTATTGGCCATTGTTTCAATAAAGCAATGTAATGTTTGCAATGATAAAGGATCTGCAAAAATCTTGTGATTTGAATGGTAGGCATTAACTGTCATTTTTGTCATAAAAACAACTTTTTGTTGGCCACACTGACCTTAAACTGAACTTCTCTATTCTGTTACGTTTTCAAGGTCTTGGGCTAATTGTCACGTTCAAGTTAATGTGAGAATAGTTTATTTTGCTATCGAATACCTACGGCGTGTATAAGTAGTATCTAATGTTAGAATCAGGGCACTCATAAATTTTCTTCAATACGCATCTCCAGTAATTCACATTCCAGACATTCCATACTCCTCCGTTTGTTACTGAAATGTAAATTATCCTTGTATGTTGGTATCATAAAATGCCTAACAGGATTAAGACAAACTGCCACGAAAAATTAATATTATTTGATTTGGTTCTAAAAAAGAGACAACTTAGCTGGTATGGTCATATGGTAAGAATTTGGAACCAAATAGGTTAACTAGAAAAATAATGGAGATTGGATAACCGATCAAAAAACAAAGGGGAAGGCATAGAAGGAAATGGTTTGACCAAATACAAGAGATAGACCATACTAGAAAAACCTAGCAAGGGACAGGAAGACATGGAAGAACAGGACATGGAATCCACATCTGACGCCTGAAAAGGTAAAACTAACTAGAAAAGAAGAAGATTTGGTGCTTTCTTCGACATTGTTTTAAACATTCTAAAACCTTATCTGACTGTTTATAATAAAAAGAATGATTAAATCAATACAAAACCAAACAAATTAGGAATCAAAAATCAATCCAAATAATTGTTTATTCTTAGGGTGACTGTCATTAGTGTAAACTAGTATCAGCTGTCAGTGGACATACCCTTATATGCAACTCGCAGTAACGCGTATCCGGGTTTTCAACTACAAAATGGAAACTATTTTCCAATGTTGCAATGTTATCTGTCATTCGTATTATTTAAAAATATAAGTAGACATTTATTTTAATAATTAAAACGTAACGATTAAACATTTCATGGAATTACCTTAAAATTAATAATACAAAATAGATACTGTTTATGGAAAAAATTTTTCTATTGTGGCGTTACCTATGTTATCTTTTGCGATATGTTTGAAATATTATGATTAATAATAATTATGTATTCACTTGGAAAGTTTACTACATAACTTACCAGTGAAATTTAAACTACAAAAAATACCAATTGAAATAACACTAACGTATAACTTCATGTCTTTCAACTTAATTCAAGTGTACCTTTGTTTATTTATAATCGACTAAACTGATGGCATAACTGTACTGTTCAATTTAAAATCTATTACGGTATTCTTTTCGACTACTTGAACTTGATCTTGTGTTCTAGTAATCTACTAACACCTGGGAAATTAACAACTGAATTGCAGCGACCTCTATTGGGATGAATTGTTGACTTGTTTGAATAACTATGTGCAGTATTGCAGGATGTTGTGAAATATAATTTAATTTTTGAAATCAAGTTTAGAAAGTGGCTTTATTTTTTTGCAAAATATTATCTTACGGTAACTTTTTTATCACTTTTAGTAAATTAGTTGGAATAAATTCATACAATTTGCAAATATAACCTGGCTATCAGCGGCAGTGACCCCCCAGCAAAATAACATTCGGGCGTTATATTAAAAAAAAATATTTGTAGAAAAGTTCTATCTATTCACGATAATGTACAAAAATACAGGGTGTAACAAAAAGGCAAGTCATAAATCATACCACATATTCCGAGGCTAAAAATAAATCGATCCAACCCAAAAGTTACCCTAGTACAAATGTGCATGCGAAAAAAGTTACAACTCTTCGAAGTTACATAAGTTACCAAATGAAAATTGATTTTTTCAAATATTTCGACAGTTGTTTGACATATTATAATGAAAGTTGACAAGTGGCTTTCTTATGATAAGAGCATCTAAAAAAAACAATTAGGGAATTATTGCACCCCGTTAAAAATTTATGGAAGTGGGGATCCCCTAAACTCCCCCCCCATAATTTTAGTGTACGCTGCAATTTAACGCTTATTGTGACACCATTATTCAAACACATTATTTTTGATACTTTTTTGCCCTCTAGTACTTTATAGAATTATCAGTTTTTATCGAGATACGGCCTATTTTTCGTTATGCTTCAAAAATTTCGAGTAGCAAAAATTAAAGTCAATGAATTTTTAAGTTTATCGAGGGTACCAAATTTTTTATTGAATCTTATTTATTTACAAATGTGTAGTTTTTATTAGATGTTCGAAATGGCCCCCATTTTTTTGAATACACAGTCGGCACCGTTTTACTAACGAAAACCGAATATTCTGGAAAAGCAATGGCTTCTGACGATATCTAATTGCAGCCAGGCTGTAACTTTTTTCGCATGCACATTTGTACTAGGGTAACTTGGGTTGGATCGAGTTATTTTTAGCTCCAGAATATGTGGTATGATTTATGACCTGCCTTTTTGTTACACCCTGTATAGAAACTCTTTCTATAATTGCCGCTGCTTATTAATTTTAATTTGTTAATTATATAATAAATAATAATATAGACGATTATTCGTATGACATATATATAATCTGCCATTTCTAATGTTTTGGTCGATTTTTCAAATAATAATTGTCTACTTCCATCATGAACAATATGGAAAGCTCAGGAATTGTGCTAAAATATTAATTTGTTTTACAAAAATGAAAGAAAACTATATAATGAGACATATATTATTTGGATATATGTTCAAATCAACATTTGAAGTCTTATAATCATATATTTTGAATATTTTAAAATTTCGTTAATAGCCGAATAGACTTGTCTATTCCACCAAAAGTTTATTTTCGATATATTTGATAATAAAATTGATTACTTCCATTTCCACTTCAATGAAAAAATATTCATGAAAAATCTTAATTATTTGATAATTATTCTGTCATTCTGTTTATTCATAAAAAATCATTTAAATTTTTGATATACGGGGTACACTGTGTTATTTATAAGATACAAAACTGTCAAACGCGAGCTAACTTTTTGACAAAATAGTGTTCATACAAAATAATTATAGATTTGGAAAGGCAGTTGAAAAATATGTTCAAATGAACTGTTAATTTACCCAAATTCGCTTTGGTTTAATAAAAAAGTGAATATTTATTTTTCAAAAAAGTCATGTCATTTTCATACCACTTTTGAGTAATGTCGTTCGAGTTTTTTAAACATAAATATTTATTTTTCATTAAACAATAGCGAATTTAAGAAAATTAAGATTCTTCCAAATCCATTATTATTATTATTATTATTGAACGCTATTTGGTAAAAAAGTCTACTCGCGTTTGACAGTTTTGCACAGAAATCCCTATGTCGCATCTGATAAATAACACAGAGTACCAATATTTTTTCAGTAATATAAGTTCACACAGTAAATTGAAGGAAAATTATACAATTCAATCAAATATAGTTCTAATAAAGTAATTGATATGTCTATCTACTTTATTTACAGTTTCATGCAAATGAAATGTCATTTTAGTTAAGCGTGTCACATTTCATGATGTCTATAATTATTTTGTTCCTACTGTTAATAACCAATACGTTGAATGCTGTAATACACAAATGGAAAAAAATACAATATTGTAGGTGCAATAATTCAAAACTTTCTAAACGAAGCTTGAAAAAGTAATTTTTATCCATTGTTGTTATTAAATTCAATTAAATTAATATCTATTGAGAACAAAAGCACAGTAAAAAAATATTTGGGTAAAAGCAGTTATAAGCAAAAAAGGAATATTATTAGGCATTGTACAAAGCAATAATATTACCTTGTACATGTACAAAATATATATCACCTTTCACTAAAACATTCCGATATTTAAAACTGTTGAAGTTTCAATGTCAATGTCAGTTCACATAAGTGTTAGTTGAGGAAATAATTATGAATATCCTGGAAAATATATAGATATATAAGGAAACATTATCAGTGTCAATCTATCGATTCATACCGATTACTTGTATAGTTTAGACAGATCAGAAGCCAAGATCAACTGTTCATAAACAAACGTTTTGGCGTTTTTTTTTTCGTTCAAGATTATTTTAAAATTATTCAACTCCTTAACGAATAGTTTGGGAATATTCAAGTATTTTTATCTCTTTGGTTGGAATAACTAGCAAAACTAGTGAGACTTAAATAAGCATAAAAACAAATGGAATGAGCTTTGTAAATGGATGCTTATTGCTGAACTACGGAATAAAATGACAATGAATATAGTATATTGTGTAATTAGGGAGAAAAGCATAATATTCACAAACGACAGTGATAATTACCACAAGAGAAGCGTAGCGACAAGTATGGTTACACAGGAGTTTGGGAATATGCTTTTCACACAAATTATACATACTATTTTTTCTTCGATCGTTGATTTATATTTGAAAAATAAATAAGAGAACATTTCAGTCGAGATGTAATCAAGTAAGTTTAGATAGGTTTCTTTAGGTTGTAACAAGATACAACAAACAATTAGCCATGCAGCTTCAACGTATATAAATTATCGTTGCCCTCCAGTACAATTTACAAATTGTACAGACTGTAGAATAAATGTACTTAAATATTAAAAACAATTAATTTATGTTCAGGAATATTGTTATAAATTAGATGTTTCTTTTATTTCTTTCATAACTTTATCAATATAAGAATTGAATCGGAGAAAAAATGTCACAAGTTATTAAAACTTCATTGATTTTTATTATAGATTTAGTTTGGTATTTTACTTTCATTATTTTTCATTTTCTTGCATCATTTTTTAAGTTGGAACTGCTCCAATTTCCAAAATACTCTCCATATAATTCCAGTGAGTAAATAACATTATAATTTATCCCAAAAAATAAGATACAAATGGGTATACAGGATAAAACAATAAAAGTGAGTATTTATAAAGTGTAACCTTCAGTATGAGATGACAATAATAGCGTTACGCGAGTGCCCCAGTGAAATTCCAGTATGAGACGACTATGACTCCTCCGCTCACTAGTCGATAACAATCCAGAGACTACCTATCCCTCGCCCTCCCATTCGTCCAGAGAGTTCTAGTCTATCTAGCGTCTTCGGCAAAACGAGACATTTCTAGAATCTACCTCACGTGCGATATAAATAGACGGCATCGCTGCACACATAAATAGTCGTCATATAGACATACAGATGAACAATTAGTGTTTATACTGGAAATCAATCGCGCATCGATAAAGTGTTAAAGTGACTTTCATATAAATTATTGTTATGTGTATGATATAAATTATTAATTAAGGACAGTAGTACATATAAATCTGTAAATATAAATTAATTGTAAATATAAATTATAATAAACGTTACAATAGGAAAAAAATGTACCTAAATAGATCATCAACTCAAACTCAAAGAACAGATGGGATTGTAAAAATAACTCAGGAAGAGTTAGCTGCTCGTATTTCGCTGATTTACGAAATGATGAACTTATTTATTTTATTAGGACCATTCTGTATATTTAGCAGCAAATTGTATGCTTAAAGATTCTCACCTTTAGAACCACGACGCAATCTCCAACCCAATACCATTTGAACAGCGCCATTTCCACCATTAACCATCACTAAAAACCGAAATCGACCATTTCCATTTACCGACCGGCGATTGCCACCACATTTATCTCTTAGTCGAAGGCATACATCACATAGTTTCCCTATAATACTGACTCTAAGTCCACTACGTTAGAGCAACCTCGAGCCAGTACCGGTAATATACAGAGTAACTCACCTGTCTATCTAATTATTTAACTTCAATCCGGTGCAGTATCCAGATTAAGATTATATTATAGTGAATACTATTAAAAATTACTTAAAAAGAAATTAAAATAATTAAAACCAAAGTCCTTTAAGTTAGCGAGTATTCCAAGTAAACTGTGCACAAGAGAAATATTAAAATTTTGAAAGTTCAGATAAAAAAAATTAGTTTGACAAGGTGAGTTTTTGAAAATATAAAAATAAGTTTGAAGTGATTATTGTACCAGGGAAATTTCTGTGATCACATATTCTAGCATAAATACAGGCATACAAATTTGTGTAACCACAAATTTCATGATAAGCAGTAAAATGTAAAAAGTTGGAAACACCCGCGAAATAATAAATTGTTGTAACTTGTTTTGAGTTGTCTAGAAGATCTCGTTGTACCTATAAGTGCGTTCTGTGAGTGTCTTTTTAGAAAATAAATTTTTTCAAACAAAATTTTGAATAAATGCTAAATTAAATAAATGTTTTTTTAATTTGGAACAAAATTGAGTTTCTCAAAAATATTTCTTATTTAGTCAAATTTTGAAAATAGAAATTTCTTAAACTACTTATTTATTTGTTTAAAAATGTTTAAAATTGGGGAAAGGTATTATATAATTTAATATCAGGCGATTTTTCTTTTCTCTTTTTCTTTTTATTTTATAAAGTTGATAAAATAATTTTCTAATATTTAATATTTCTTGTTTTAATAACTGTTTAAATAAAAAAAATATAACATTTCATTAAATTGTTGACCTATTGACACCCAGAACGTCGCACCAGAAATCCTTTGTTTTTCTCTTCCTAAATAATTATCCTTTCTGAGTTGTAATCGGTTTTATCTAGGGAATTCTACGTTGCAAGAAATTTAAAAAAACTATAATTTCGCGAAAAAATAGTTAATGATATAAATGTGTTAAAATCTACACCTGTATCTGAATTCAGCCATGGAGAAAATTAATTTTTGACCAATTTTTCATTTTATATTAATAAAATTAATTTTTTATGTTTAATAAGGTTTTAAATTAAAGTTTCAAGCGATTTTCTTTAATAAGTGAACAATTTTTTCTCGTATTTTTTCATTATTTTTGTTTTGACAACTTTCTAATTGAGATAAAAAATATAAAATTTTGGTTTATAACAAGTGATTGACTGATTTGCTCAATTAAGGATGCAAAGCTGAAAAAGAAGGCATACAAACAAAATCCACACAAAAATATCCTCTTGCTAGGGTGTTTCCATAGTATTTAATATATTTATAAATATATACGAAAAAATTGTAAATAGCAAAAACATTTCAGCCACACTTTTTGAAATAACAAAAATAAAAAATAAATTTAAAGATTTTTAAAAATATTTAAATAAAAAATTAAATATAGAAAAAAGTAATCAAAAAGACAAACAGTCAAAAATTATCAGTTGCTATAAAAGTTGAATTAAATTATCCAATATTTAAACTATTATTATTTTCACAATTATTTTTATATTTTTGTTATTCGTCACAACATTCTCCTACCTTTAGGCATATCGCATTTTTGAGCCGAAACGAAACCGGTAAAATCTGTAAAAAAAAGAAGACGATATAAGATATTGAATGATTACCTATAAACAGTGGAGAAAAATGTTCAAAATATCTCGAGAAGTATGAAAATATTACCCAATAAAGGATAAAGAAGAAGAAGAAGTATGAAAATTTGAGGAATTAATAATAAAGAATTCCTAAAAACAGGGAAATTTTCTGTAAAAAAGTCGCAAATCTCGGATGTTCATCTGTATCAATGTTATTTAAAATTTTAATTCAATTATGCGGATAGGTCTTCGCCGCCCGTCATTTTTGGTATACGCGCACACTCTAAACACTTCAAATGCCGTTGGAAAACATAACTTGTTCACGACCACCTAATAATAAGTCAATATTTTACCTAATTACAAAAGGTATATGGTACCCATATATCTACTAGAGTGAATTATGGTTCATAATACACTGGAGTGTATTATGGTTCAAAATAAACAGACTAGAGATGGGGGTACAATATGAAATAAGCTATAAAATCTGTGTATTTTGTTCAGGAAATTTGCTTCTGAAATATATCGTATCAATAAAATATCGAAATTTTTAGTATTGATACTTTTCATAACGATATTTTCTAATATTAAGTATTTTAAAACAATATATTTATAATGGTTACTCAGCACAGTTCTATATGTCAAATTATTTCATGTAGCTGCCAGCTACCACAACATTTTGGGGTTAGTAAATACCAAATGATCGATACTGACTTTCACTTAATAAGGAAATTAAGGGTCGTGGACAAAGTATAGTATTCTACTCGCAATTTATGACCAATATTCATCTCACGTCACCCATCGTGAATAATGGCTATCATAAATTGCTCGTTTAAATATACTATCAAGCCAATTTTTTAACAAGCTAGGTAATTTTTATAAACTGAAAAAAATGTTTAAAAAATGTCTAAAAATATTTCGCGGAGCCCTTTCTATAATAAGATCACGTCATAAGTTTGAAATATTTCAATATAGCATTGGAATTTCTTAAACTTTTATGGTGTGATCTTGTTTAGTATGTGTAATAGGGCTTCACTCAACACGATATTTTTGGAAAATTATTTAAGCATTTTTTTTTAGTTTACAATAAAGATGAATTTTCGAGCTGATTTTGTTAATTAACAATTGCATATCTTGTTGGAAAATGTATACTTCAAAATATAATACAACATAATTTTTGTTTCAAATTTTTAAATTAACTATTATAAAAATTATTTTTTCCGCAAACGTCAAAAAAAGTAGACATTATTAACGTCAATTCATGATGTTGAAGTATGATTTCACAGACGCCACTTTTTTGTACGGCCGTGAGCGGACAAAAAAGTACTTTTTTGTACGCTGACGGCCGTACAAAAAAGTAGAAATGTCAACAGCGTCGGGCGGTGTACAGTTGGGTTCTGAACCCGACATAATATTATCTGAAAGAAAATTTCAGTACACTTTACTACAACAAACGAAATTTTGATGCTCAAGTACTTACCAAAAATGCACAGTCCAATTATTGTTGCTTTAAATCACTTACAATATTTCTGACATTATAAAATATTATTGAACTGTCAAATTTGTTTTTGACTTGGAAATCACAAAAACAGGTAACCACGGAAATGTAGTGCGCAAATTTATAATTATTATTCTCTGAATTTATCAACTCCGTTGCAATCGTTTTGAATTTTTATTTAAATATTAATTAGTTCTTTAGTTTGGATGCCGTTTGCGGAAAAAATAGCATGTTTCATTCGGAGCAAAAGCACTTTTTGTGGCTCGTCTGAAATTGTCGGCCTCACTAACGTTCGGCCATCAAACATTCAGACTCGCCACAAAAAGTTATACTTTTACTCCTAATAAAACAATATACTATTATCGCCAACTGTCAGTAAAGTCGTCAATTATCAGATTGATTTCCGGAAGTAAACAAACAGTTTACCTTATCCTTATACCAATAATGTACTTTATCTGCCTTGCGGCAGGTAAAGTGACATATGCATCAGGTGAAGTGTTTTCACTTTGACATTACTCGAAAATTATTATCTGTCAGTGTCACGCTTCTCCCTATTATGAAATATGCCTAAGTTTCTTATATTCCGAATTCTGATCAGTTGGCGATAAAATTCTGTATGCTCCACGCCAGAAAAGTGTCTTTATCGGACACGCCTGTTATTCGCCTCGCTTCGCTCGTCTCATAATTTCAGACTCGTCCGATAAAGAATCACTTTACTGCCTTGGTACATAAATAACTATTATTTGACCTGTTTACTTCTCATGAGTCGCGCGCATACCAAAAATGACGAGTTGAGACCTGTTTGTAGCATTGAATTAAAATCATGAATAATGGAAGTAGAGTTTTTTCTTGAAAATCTCCTCTATAAATCAATTCTTACTAAATGTAATACTTTCAAAATTATTAAACCGAACCGAAAAATATAACTCACATTTCCAAATTAAGCCAAAACAGAGTGTGTGTATACCTTTCAAGTGCCCAAATTGCTGACGATTTTATAAACAACCATGGATCCATTAATGTACTTAACCAAACCTTAAGCGCTCGTCGTCTTGTCACACCAGCAGAACGACTCGTTCTGTCAAATGTATGTCCTTCAATACCTCATGAACTCCTTACTGATGAGTTGAAAAAACTGGGATTACATCTTATGTCACCAATAACCTCCCTCAAAATAAGTTCAACCTTACCCGAATTTAGTCATATTCTTAGTTTTAGACGACAAGTCTATGTAAGCCCTTACAATTTCACGATTCCAGACTCCGTCATAGTTCTGTTTGATAATAATAACTACCGGATATTCATTTCAAAGGATGGCATGACATGTTATAACTGTAAGCAATCTGGCCATATCGCAACGCAATGTCCAAATAATCCAGTTCTGCCAACACAATCTCCAGCTTCATCGCAATCACCATCTAATCAGCCATCATCACAAGACAGCTCAAAATCCTTTACAGACTCTTCTGATACATCTTTAGTACAACCTACGCCGTCTATATCCGAGAAATCCCAATTATCATCACAACCTACTGCAAACTCTACAGCACACTCCCTTATGCAGATATCTACATCACCAATGACTTTGCATTTAGCAGAAGAAGGTGCGTCAGATGTCGCTGCACAAAATCAATTACAATTATCCAATGAACGTGAAACCATAAAAGAAAAACTTGTGCAAAAGGATTCCCTAGATTCTATTACTGATTTACAACAAGGAAATATAAGAAATTCCCAAACAGAAAAATCTGATACGCACTACAAACGAAATTTTGACGAAATTGTTTCTCCTCCTACAGATGTTAATACTGATACACAAAAATTTTTTGCTACGCCCGTATTAAGCAAACCAAAAAAATCTAAAACAAAAAGTACTAAAATAACTGAAAGTGACAAAGAGAAGACATTCATCAACAATCACTCTCCTCCATTTGTATTGAACTATGATCAGCTGATGTTGCTAATAGATACGGTGCAGGGCTCTCAAGATCCTATTAGTGTTGTAAATGATTACACAACGGATTATTTGGGATTATTACATTTATTGACACAAGCATACCCTTTTGTGCAAACAAAGACATTAAAGTCCAGATTTACCAGACTCAAGAAAAAAATACTTACATATTTAGGAAAAGAAACATCCGACCTGGACAGCGATTCGTCTCAAAATAGTTATCGATCTTCGAATTCACCCTACAACCTTTCAAAGCCTCACATTCAACACGATACTTCAATGGAACATTAATGGATTTTTCCATCGATTAGGCATGCTACAAGTTATTCTCTCAGATCACGCACCAGATATAATATGTTTGCAGGATCACTGCCACAACCAGGGAGTGGAGCTGATATTGGGTTGTGACTCAAACTCCCACCACCTGAGCTGGGGCAGCAAGGATATCAACGCCCGAGGTAAGTCTCTTTATGAATATATAATTAAGAAAGATCTAACAATCTTAAACAGAGGCACGGAGCCGACATTCATTAACGCCCGTAGCCAAACATTAATAGATATTACGCTGGCGACAGCCAAAATATCAAACCAAATTAAGGACTGGCAAGTGTCAGATCATATCTCTATGTCAGACCACCGCTGGCTGACCTACACGGTAAGCCAGGATCTCAGGACCACTGTAAAATCTCGCGACCCGAAGAGGACGGATGTAGCTCTCTACAATCGACTCTTAAAAGGTGCTCTGCGGGAAACAGAGGTCCTGACTCCTAGCAATAATGAGGAACTGGAAAGGTACACAGTATCTATCCAAAACAAAATGGACATTGCCTATAAGGAATCCTGTCCGATGAGGACGGTTCAGACAGGTGGCACGACCAATAGCTGGTGGTGCCCTGAACTGGAACACCTCAGAAAGACAGCGAGAACGACCTTTAACAAGGCAAAACGAACAACACTCAAAGAGGACTGGGGAATATACAAAGCCAACCTCAAAGAGTTCAAAAAAGTCTGCAGACAAAAGCAAAGAGAAGCCTGGAGAGCTTATTGTGAGGCAGTCGAAGACTTCCCACAAGTTTCTAGGCTACAGAAGGCGCTCTCAAACGACCAACATAAGAGTATCGGCATCCTTACAAGGGAAAATGGCGACAAGGCCGCCAACCTTCAAGAGAGCGCTGAGATTCTTATGGAAACTCACTTCCCAGGTTCTGTCTCTCCCGGAACGTCAAACTGGATGGAAGTACCAACAACACCCTCACAATACGACTGGCAATTTGCTAGTTCAGTAATTGACGAGGACAAGATAAGGTGGGCCATATCGGGCTTTTCCCCCTTCAAGTCACCAGGACCTGACGGAATAAGACCAGCCCTACTTCAATGGGGAATGGATATTCTTATGCCGCACCTGGTTGGAATTTTCAGAGCCTCTTTGGCTCTGAGGTATATTCCTCGTAAGTGGAGAGAAGTACGAGTGGTATTCATACCAAAACCAGGTAGGATGGATTACACCTTACCAAAAGCATTCCGACCAATTAGTCTCACATCGTTCTTTTTAAAAACAATGGAGAGGTTATGCGAGCGGTACATAAGAGATGAAGTGCTAGTTCACCACCCACTTCATCCAAATCAGCATGCATATACTCCGGGAAGGTCCACTGATTCGGCCCTTCACCAAGTGGTTGGCAGAATCGAAAGATCATTGGACAACAAAGAATCCACCCTGGGTATATTCATAGACATCGAGGGAGCGTTTGATAAAACAACCTTTCCAACAATTACCCAGCAACTCAACTCCAGGAATGTACCTCTGGTAGTAGGAGAATGGATACTCAAGATGCTCTCTAGTAGAGCAATAAGTATCAATGTAGAAGACATCACAGTAAGAGGACTGGTCATGAGGGGATGTCCGCAAGGAGGAGTCTTATCACCCCTTCTGTGGAACATAGTCCTGGACACCCTGATTAATCACCTCAACAACAATGGAATCTACACAATTGCATACGCAGATGACATAGTTATTTTGCAGACAGGCAAATTTGTGAACACACTGTGCGATAGAGCGCAGGATGGGCTCAAATTAATTGAAACATGGTGTAAGGAACACTCACTTTCGATCAATCCCAGGAAGACTGAGATGGTCCTTTTTACCAGGAAAAGGAGTTTATCGGGTTTAAAATCCCCCGAAATCTTCAAAAGCAAACTAAACTTTTCTGAAGAGGTGAAATACCTTGGTATTACCCTCGACAGGAAACTAACATGGAACTCTCATCTACACAGCAGAGCAAAAAGAGCATATGTGGCTTATGAACAGTGTCGGAGAACAGTGGGACGCACATGGGGGCTGTCACCCCGAGTGGTCTCCTGGATCTACACTGCAATAATAAGACCTATGTTAACGTATGGAGCAATTGCATGGGGACCGAAGGTTCTACAAGCAACGGCCATTCAAAAACTATATCAAATACAGCGAATGGCCTGTTTAAACATCACAGGAGCCATGAGAACAACACCAACCGCAGCAATGGAGCTTATTACTGGTCTGACCCCTCTGGACCTGTATGTCAAGGAGGTTGCGTTGATGGCCATGGTACGATTGCGCACGGCTGGTGTAAACCCCGAAGTAGGAGTGGGCCAATTGCGGTTAAGCCTATGGCAGGAAGCGCTTACTGCGCTACCTCTGCTGCAGGCAGCCAATGATGCAATTAAACCCAGGTTTTTGTTTAATAAACCCTACAAAATACAAATAAAACACAACACAGAGCCAGATGCGGCAGATGCAATACGCATTTATACAGATGGTTCAAAAATGAATGAAGGCTCAGGATGTGGAGTTTACTCGAGAGCACTAAGCCTAAGGATCAAGTGGGGAATGGGAAACAATACCAGCGTAGTTCAAACAGAACTGGCTGGTATCTCAATTGCCACAAAAGAACTAACCAGAAAAGGAATTTCTGACAAAAACATAATAATCTGCACTGATAGTAGACAAGCCCTATTAGCCTTGAACAGACAACGTGTTATATCAAGACTAGTACTAAAGTGCCACCAAGATTTAGCTAACGCCTCGGCAGATAACAATATTATCCTGAGGTGGGTTAAAGGGCACGACAGGAGTAAAGGAAATCGCATTGCTGATTCTTTAGCCAGGGAAGCCGCTGGACTGAAAATTCTTGGACCCAGTGACACCTACGGCCTGACGACTTCGACAATTGCGGAACTAGCCAAACGCTACACCCATGCTCAATCCCTTGAGAGATGGGAGGCAATCAAAGGATGCAGTTTTGCCAGGATCACCCTGGGCGACCCTGGGAAGATGGCGCCGAAAAAATACTTGGCGATGACCAGAAGAAATCTACGTATAACAGTGGGATTCCTGACTGGCCACTGTCAACTAAGGAAACACCTCCATACTATGGGGCTAGTGGACACACCTATATGCAGGATGTGTGAACAGGAAGATGAGACTGTCAGGCATGTCCTATGCGAGTGTCCGGAGTTATCGTCGATAAGAGAGTGTGTGTTCGGTGAGTCTTGGCCTACACCTGCCGATATAAAGGAGATGTCTCCTGGTGACCTGTTCACCTTCCTGAGAAGAACAGGATGGACGATGACCTAGGAGGACAACTCCTCGGGAGGATGTACAATGGGTCATATGTGGCCTAAGTGCTGTGAGCCTACACTCACCCTCCCTACTCTACAGATACAGAGATGTTTGCAGGAATCAAACTTAAAAGCCGATCAGATATACAGCTCAAATGATTTTAATATATACCGCAAAGACCGAACAGATGCTACTCACGCCTGTGGAGGTGTTATTACATTAATTAATAAATCTATATTTTCCGAGTTGTTTCCAGTAAACACCAACTTGGAAGCCATAGTCACAAAAACTACAACAAATAGGCCGATGTATATTTGCAACATTTATTTACCTCATAGTAATCAGATAGACTACTATGCCTTAGCTCAGCTAATTGACCAAATTCCGACACCTCGAATTATTGTAGGCGACTTCAATAGTCACAATATAATATGGGGATCTCAAAAAACGGACAATAGGGGTATTATAGTTGAAAAAATATTAGATGACTACAGTATTAACTTTTTGAATAATGGAAGCCCTACTAGGTTCAACATAAACACGGGAGATTCATCGTGCATCGATCTAAGCCTATGTGAATCAAATTTAGCACCTTCTTTTCTCTGGGAAACTTTGGATTACACATACGGTAGTGATCATTTTCCAATAAAGATTACCAATATTAATAGTCGACCAGAACATGTGAATTTTTTAAGCAGATGGAAAACTAATTCAGCCAACTGGATAGAATTCTCAAATGCAATTGAAGAAGACATTCGTGACTTTGACATCACCAGAAATATTGACCAGACAGTGAATGATTTTAATAATATAATAATCCGAAATGCAGAGAAATATATAGGAAAAACTAAACTATTACAAGGACGCTCTCCAGTACCGTGGTGGAATAAGGAATGTGAGAAGGCAATTAGGGAAAGTAAAACAGCCTTAAATAGGTATAAGAAACATAAAACCACATATAATAAAACCGAGTTCAAAAGATTAAAAGCTAAAGCTCAATTGACAGTGAAACTGGCGAAGAGAACATCTTGGCAGCGGTTTGTTTCAGAAATAAACAGCACCACTTCTTCTAGTGACGTTTGGCAAAAGATAAGAAAGATCTCTGGGATTTCCAACTCAATCACCATAAAAACTATAAAACATCAAAACACACTCGTAACATCTGATTCAGATATAGCAGAGGTTTTTGCAAATGTCTATCAGAAACACTCATCAAATGAACAATACAGTGCCAACTTTTTAAGGAAAAAACTCTTGAATGAAGAAAAACCATTAGAAGAAAGAGGAACAGAAGAACATCGCTTAAACGATCCAATAACGTTCACAGAGTTCAAAACCTGTCTTGATGACCTAAAGTACACTAGCCCAGGACCTGATGATATTCCTCCTGTTTTCCTGAAAAATCTCCCAAATTCAGCTAAACTACTACTTCTTGAGATTTTTAATTTAATATGGACCAAACACAGCTTTCCATCGTTATGGTCCAAGTCGATAGTTATACCTCTTTTGAAAAATAACAAATTGAAACTAGATCCTGAATCATACAGGCCCATTTCAATATCATGCTCAATGTGTAAGCTTATGGAGAAAATAGTCAATCGTCGCTTACTATGGTTCTTTGAAAGTAACGACCTCATCATTTCAGAACAAAATGGTTTCCGTCAAAATAGGTCGGCTATAGATAACATTTTATATCTTGAAAGTAATGTCAACGAAGCCCTATCTACAAAACAAAAATGTATAGCTATATTTTTCGATCTGCAGCATGCCTTTAATACTACATGGAAACATAAAATAATTGAAACTCTAAACAACTGGAAAATTGGAGGACACTGTTTGGGATTTATTCAAAACTTTTTGAAAAATAGGAGCTTTCAAGTCAGAATCAATAACTCTTTATCAGCTTCCACTACACAAGAAAATGGAGTACCTCAAGGATCCATACTCAGTCCGACTCTTTTTCTTGTTGCTATTAATGACGTCATTAAAGAAATTAATAAGCCGATAAGAGCATGTCTATATGCTGATGACTTGGTGCTTTTCATCAAAGGAAAAAACATTGACCTCATGGCCCACATTCTACAAAAGACGCTAAACAAGCTATCTTCCTGGTCTCTAAATACTGGATTCAAATTCTCCGTGACAAAATCAGCTGCATTAGTATTTTCCAAGAGAAAACTAAATGTCCTCCCTACACTTCAGTTATACAATGAAGAATTACAGTTCAAATCACACATAAAATTCTTGGGTGCAGTTTTTGACCAGGGTCTTACATGGAAAGAGCACATAAAACAATTAGTGTTGTCATGTAGTAAGAAGCTTAATATTCTAAAAACATTAGCAAATAAGCATTGGGGATCGGATCAAAATACATTACTATCCTTATATAGAACTTTGATTCGATCAAAAATCGATTTTGCTTCAGTTGCATATTCATCAGCAAGTCCATCTACATTAAAAGCACTAGACTCTATTCATAATTCTGCTCTTAGAATAGCTTTGGGAGCATTTCGCACAACTCCTGTGCAAAGTATTTACTGTGAGTCCGGAGAACCATCACTTCAGCATCGCAGACTGCTTCTAACAGTAACACATGCAACAACTGTTTCTACCAACAACAAAAAGCCAGTATATGAACATACTTTCTGCCAAGGAAATCTTAATGAAGGAACAAATTACCACAGAAAACCCTATAACCAGCGTCTTCAAAATTCGTTAAGCATTTTAAACTCAACTTTTCCGGACACCTTCTCAGCAATCATAAATCACCCTCCTGCATGGACTATAAAAATCCCCCAGTGTAACACATATCTCACCAGTTTCAACAAAGCAGAGACAAACACCTTACTCATAAAAGCCAAATTTCTGGAGATCATAAACGACTATTTTTTTGAATTTGATCAAATCTATACCGACGCTTCAAAAAACTGTGACGGAGTGGGATGTGCGTTTATTACTCAAAATAACAAATTTCTGTTTAAACTTCCTGCTTATTTTAGCGTTTTCTCTGCTGAGTTATATGCCATTTATCGTGCTATAAAATTCATCAATGATACCAACCTGTCTAAAGCACTTATTATTACCGATTCACTAAGCTCACTTCTCTCTATTCAACGACTTTATCCAAATCACCCTATAGAAAAACTAATTAAATGCGAACTTCAACATGCTCAAGATACATTAAGAACAATACAGTTTTTATGGATACCTTCCCACATAGGTATTCAGGGGAATGAAGAAGCTGACCAAAGTGCGCGAACAGCAGTTTGTAGCGAAACGGCTGAATCGGTCTTAAAATGTGTAGCCAGTGACTTAAAATCCTTTTTTAAAACGAAAGTGATTAATATGTGGCAGTGTGAGTGGCAGTGTAGTTCATCAAAGCTGAGTCAAATTAAAAAATCGGTGGTAGCGTGTTTACCTCAAACAGAAAATCGTTTCAAACAAATAATACTTTCTCGGTTACGTTTAGGACACACTCGACTAACTCACTCTTATTTATTTTCTCAAAATGCTCGGCCCAGATGTGAACAATGCAACACAACTTTGACTGTGGAACATATTTTGGTTCATTGTAACAATTTTAATAATCAACGCATAGCATGTCAGTTGCCAAGTAATCTCAAGCAACTTCTCGGTGAAAATTGTCCACTTAATAACTTGATAAAATTTTTGAAAGAAACTGATATACTATATAAATTGTAACAATATTGATCATATATTATACCTTTGCTTATATTATATTTTCAAGTTCCGTCGCTAATAACCTTTCGGTGGATGCGACTTTTTTTCTAAATAAAAAAAAAAAAAAAAACATATATTAGCAAAACGTTAATTTATGAAATATGTCGAGTAATATAAAGTTACATTTCCATTGTCCAAATATTTATTTTTCGATTTTATTTGATATAAAATACCTACTTCTTCTATTAACCTACATTCATATTTAAGAAATCCCTTTTGCATTTATACGCTGGTGTCTACATAAAACAAATTTCTAGTTGAAATTATCAAACAAATTAAAAGTTTTCATAAAAATCTTATAACATACCTAATAACTATCAAACATCAAAAATATCATTCACCACCACTTGAAACACTGACACATACTAACTGTATTGTTCTTTGTTAAATTGTTATAAAATCGTAGGTTGTTTTTATTGAAGTTAACAAAAAAAGACCGGCTCGGTTAGGTACAGCATTTTATTGGCGCAAAATTCATCAGGCTATCCTTTTTCGTATATAAGGTATTTACTATTTAGTTGATCGTTTGAATTTCTTTCCTACAATACGAATAATTTTAATTTCATACAGAGTCGTCTACGTTAGATTTTAATTTAGGGTTTAAATATACAGAGTGGGCTTTAAATATGAAACGACTCACTGGATTTTAATGAATTTTAATATATGAGTGTTTTATGACTTGAACGATATTATGTTGGTATTAAAATTCTGCTCTATGTTTAATTTTTAGGTTTTGCTGTATTTGTAAAACTTTTCGTTAACATTTTATGAAAAATTAGTCACATATAATTTTTTAGAGCATTTCAATTAAGATAGAGAGATTTATCTGATTTTAATAGACAGATAAAATTTAATATGAATAACAACAAAAAAAAAATGGAAAAGGAACCATCTTTTATTTAGCTGAAACCAGTTATGTAAGAAATATTCGTTTATTTATCATTAGGAACATTTTTCAAACAGAAATACTCGATTTTTTTTTGCGAAAGTGCATAATTCATATAGGTAATTAGTTTCAGTTATTTTCGAGTCGGAAAATAATGCATTTCCGCGGAAATTTTTTTGTGATTTTGTGTTTGGGGAGGCATCTTCATAATGAAAAAACAAAAAATTTTCCTTAAACTGGTTTCACCCTGGAAAAGTGTACAGGGAATAATACATACATAATGAAGAAATTGAGGGTCGTGGACAAAGTATAGTATTCTACTCGCAATTTGTGGCCAATATTCACTCGGGTAACTTGCGCAAACGTCACCCATCGAGAATAATGGCTATCATAAATTGCTCGTTTAATAATATACTATTATTGTAAATCTAAATGAAATTCAATATATTTTTGTGAGTTTTACTATAATTTCTGCTTATTTTGGTAATATCGCCCACGCAATTATTGAATTATTTAGTTGTACTAACCAGATGTGTATATTAATATAACAATAATGTCCAATTGAATTTGTTCAATCACTCGTAAAAATATTCTTATATATACTTAAAATATCTATCCCGGAAATCCTAAACTTAAACAACGTAAAAAATGTCACGGTCTCATTTTGTTATGGTGTATTGTTCCAGATTCATTCCATTATATCGTTATTGTCTGTTTGAATTATGAAATAAAATTTTTATGTTGCAATTACATTGTTACAGCAAACTGTTTCTTAAATTATATCGTAATTTGTTTGGTTGCCATTACTGATACTATCTGACTAGCTAAATCATTCGTATTTTGTAGAACGGTCACGAAATTAGAAGACAAGTGACCCCCCGGTTAATTATCTATGGGATGAAATTTTTTTTCAGAATTTTCCATTTCCAATATAGTTGATAATTCACATTTTAGTTCTATTATGTTATAATTGTGATTGAAGATTAAATCATGTATATAAATGAAAAAAATGGGCCATGTCGCTTGAGAGCTAAGACATCAATTACAGTCTAAGTCACCAAGTGGCCGACGTTCTTACAAGAGAGTGTCCACTATACTCAAAGTTCAGGAATTTAGCAATTTGATTAGAAATTAAAGAAAGCCAGTTTTTCCCGTCAGCCTGGTTTAAAATTCTTCATGTGGGATTTTATTTTTGATAATAAATTGTCATATTGACAATGTTGATAAAATAACAATGAATATGAAGCTATAAATACGGGTCACAGCTGTTAGAGTTCATGAGGTGTGCTCTTTTTGACTGAGATCTCAGTTAATCTCAGCTCACATCGAAAATGTGCGCGATTTTTTTTTATTTACTCACTTCGAAGTGAGCAGAGATTTTACCTCCCCCTTCAGCGATGCTGAATGTGTTGTAAGGGGTATTAGTTGGACTGGACAGTCGGAAATACAGTGGAGGGGTTGAAGTGTGGTTATCGGAGATATTCCAGATAGGTCATATTTTATGTTTTATGTCTCTTATTCACGCATACGTTGGCAAATCGCTCGTTTCAATTGAGTAGGTCGTTATACTCACATCACTTTATCTCAGATCACTTTTACTGAAGTTGAGGTCTCAGTCAAAAACAAGATACCTACCATTCTTACGTATATGTCAAAATATGACGCACACCAAGAAGGGTTATTGTGAAAATGTGACATTTTTCAAGAAGTAGCCTCTTGGGATGTAATATAATAATATTTTATAATGTTAGCTAGGTACTAAATATTATTCCATACATATATGAAAAGTGAAGGTTTATTGTATTGAATTTTAAATATCGCCGGAAAGACATAAAATAATAGACAACGCCTACCAGCGTTTAAACAAAGGGAAAATACGAAAGTGAAAAAAAAACAGCAGTATTTTATTTAGCTTATAGGATATTTTACATTTTATATAACATAAAACATAAAACAAAAAAGAGGATATAAGTTGATGAGGTGGAAAATGGTATGCAGTGAAACGAGAAGAACTTTTATTTAAAGATCTTAAAAGTGAAAGTGAAATAGCCTACTTCCATTGGTTTTGTACTTGAGAGGGTAAAAGGAAAAAGGGATTTTGGATAAAAAAGAAAAAACAAATTCATCAGATTATTGAAATCATCAAGTTGTTGTTATCCAAATTATTATCCTTGCCCTCTCAAAAGGCCTGTTTCAAATAGAAGGAGGCCATTCTCCTATACAAACTTCTAGCAACAACCTATTAATGCGAAGGTCACGAGATATAGGTACAGGGCCGCTCTAAAAATGCCAGTGCCGGGGCAGGAAAATTTTTTCCAGTACTATACCTGTGAAGTTGTCAATTATTGCTTCTTCTAGCCAACTGAGAAGTTGAATTTCTTCATTAGTGATTGATAATTTGATTCTATTATTAACCTAGGTCAATTAATAATGGACTAAATCAAATATTTTGGGAATCCAGAGATAGGGCAACTTAACTCTGCATACCCAGGAGATTGTCATTAACATATTACCTAACAAGATAAAATTATTTGAATTTGAATGCCATTAGTTTTAAATTCGCGCTTAACCAGATTTGACTGATGACATAAGAAGTGCGTTCATAATACATCGAAAACTGACAGTGTACTTGTCAGTCAGACGACAGGGTAAACGCTTCTTGTGTTTGTGAATTATTTTGAATTTTTGTTTTAAATTTGGTTAGTAGTGGAAAAAAATTGTGTATATACCATGGTGGTAAAGACATCTATAAGCCTCGCAACTTATTCCTCTCGTGGCAAAGCATCTCGCGAAATAATTTTGGTGGTATTATTCTAACATAGTTTTTCCAAAATCTTGTGGCTCCTACCTGACGATCTTAATATGAAAATTTCAACAAAATTTGTCTGTAAACAGATGGATTTCCACATCAAAATTCACAAAAAGTTATGTATATGTAAATAAATAAATACCAGAGCCTATGCCAATATTTTATGGTTATAGATTACGTAAGTTGATAATAAAAATTTATTAAACCAAGACTAGCTCTTTTTAAAAGCAAATTGTTTATTCAAAAGGGGACCGCAAAAAACGAATGAACTGGTCCATATATGTTTTGTTTCACATTATTTTGACAGTGCATGGTGTTAATTGTTAAATATCTATACTTTCTCTGTGTTGTTCTTATATGACTAACCTTCAAGATTGTGCAACTTTAATCTTACATTTATCATTTGTGTAATGTTAACATTTTTCGCTAGACAAATAAACGCAAAGAATTAAGCTGCTAACAAAACGTAGATAATTTACCAGGACATTATTTTTGGTATTACAGATATCGTATAAGATCAGTTGGTGTTTTTTCCAAATTCCTCAATTTTTTGATTATACGTATACTTTTTTATTATACTATACTTGCTTGTGCGTCTAGATGTAACAGTCAGCACTTCGCAGCTCAGTTCGTGAAATCATCATGGAGTTTGTGTTAGCCCTTCTATTTGAATTAAGCGATCATTTCGTTGTTAATTCAGAGAAAACCCCATAGAAATGCCCACTTTTTTCCGCTATCTGTTTCCAGACATTATTTCTTTCTATTAGGTCTTTATATTTTTCACTTGAGGCATCATAAAGGCATTTGTGAAAGGATACTAATTCAATTAATAACATCTCGTCTTCCCGGCTCCATTTTTCATCACTCATGTTGACGGCTCGTAAATGCACAATCGCATGCGTTCTCGCCGTCTGACTGGTCTTCGAAGCGTTTTGACATTGCATTCAGACGCAGGCGCTAGATATCGACGCACTAGTAAAACCACAAGCACGTGGTACCATATGACCAAGTAGTCGTCGACAGTGAGCAGCCGAGTAGGAAAGACGTGTCTCGTATACGACTTGAATACTCTGTAGCAAGCGAAGCGGATTTTGAGAAAGCGATCGGACGGAGGTTGATTTTTATCAACCGAACCGGCGAAAGCAAATCAGAAGACGAAAACAGCGTTTTTAAACGCAAATAGTGTTTTTCAACACTAGCTTCTATTTATGAAAGTCTTGAAAAGTATTTATATTTTTTAAGACCGGATTTAATAGATGTTTTATATGTTTTAGGACCTGTGGAGGACGGGAACTACAGAGATGCCACCAAAGAAAGACGGCGCGCGCGCTAGCAGCCAAGCTACCACCCGTGCTAGCAGCCAAGCTAGCAAACAGTCGTCCAACCGAAAAGTAGACACATCGTCAGATGATGACGATGAGGAGTACATAGAAGAGCTAGAAGAGGAAAACAACAGACTGAGAGCGCAGAGAAACAAATGCAAGAAGGAAGCCGATGAACTAAAAAAGGAAGTCGAAGAACAAAAAAAGGAAGCCGATGAACTAAAAAAGGAAGTCGAAGAACAAAAAAAGGAAGCCGAAGAACATAAAAAGGAAGCCGAAGAACAAAAAAACAAGGTGAAGAAAATGGAAGAAGAGATAACAGGCCTAAGAATAGCCATGGAGAACATGGCCAAGACGATGGAAGCCATGCAAGAAGAAAAAAGAAGCCGAAGCCGCTCAGAAAGCGTCCGCAGAAAAGCGCAGAGGACAGAATCCCCAAGGAACAACGAAGACACCGAAGAAGAGGAGATGGATTTCACAGAAGTGTTATCCATCAGGGAAATCCAGAAGAAAGAAGCAGCTGCCCGAAGAAAAGCTAACGAAGACGCGATGGACGAAGCCATCCGAGAGAACAAGAGGACAACGATAACTCACCGACCGCCGCCTGTCATCCTACGGAGCATCCACCACTGGAGCTCCGTGAGAAAAGAGATCGAACGACGAAACATCAAGACGAGATATATTACAATCCGAGAGAGACTCGGAGTGAAAATACCCTGCGAAGGACCAGAAGACTACAGGAATCTCACAAGGTACCTGAGAGAAGAAAGAAAGGAAGTGGAGTGGTATACGTACATGCCACAAGAAGACAGGATGGCAAGGATCGTCATCCGAGGACTAACACACTGCGAGGACACCATGGAGATCAAAGAAGAAATCGAGAGACAAGGAGTGAGTATAAAAAGACTAACTCAATTACATTCCAGATTCGGAGAGAGAAGACCGCTACCCATATACTTGGTGGAGCTGGAGACAGAAGAAAAAGAAAAAATCCGGAAAATACAACAAATCCAGAACGTGAGGATCAGGTGGGAAGAGCAAAGAAGAGGAAGAGGGCCAACGCAGTGCTACAACTGCCAAGGCTTCCACCACGGACAGACGACCTGCAACGTAAGCACTAAATGCGTGAAGTGCGGAGGACCACACCGATCCAACGACTGCCCACGACCGAAGACCAAGCCGGCCACCTGCGCTAACTGCCAGGGAGAACACCCGGCAAACTACAAAGGATGTCCGAAAGCCCCACAAAACCAGAAGACAAGGACAACAGTAACGGCAACAACGAAGACAGGAGTCAGCTACGCCCAAGCCGCAGCGAACAAGAAAACAACGACGACAGCAACAAAACAACAGATCCTCGAACAGGTGACAAAGCTATTAGCCCAGCTAATGGCTTGAAGTCACTTGCAAGAGATCGGAAGAAAAGAAGACACACTCTATAAGGGTGGCCCTCAGTCGCAGTTCGTCGGCTGAGGTCACACTTTGTAGAGGCAGCGAAAACACACACAACGGAAGACACATACGTATCAGAAGACCGCCGAAGATAAAACCACGAGAGTTACACGGCCAAAATCAAGACGGCTCGCCCCCAGCTGTCAGCCTTTTTAAGCTAGGGGCAAGCTGTACGCCGAAAGCGAACGAAGACGATGAGACCCATCGGATAAGATGGGGGGAGAGGTGGAAGTCCTCCCCAGAGAGATGTACCTCGGTTAGAGAGGTGCATCCTGGGTGGGACGGGCTCATCTAGCGGTGTGTGTGTGTGCCATATGACCAGTCCCTGCGATGAATGCAAGCGTCGGACGCATGCATTCATCGCACGTGCGAAACCAGGCCTTAAGCCCTACTAGATCTTTCCAATGGTCAGATCTTCTCTTTCTCTCGGCTTCACCTATTTCTTTCAATATTACATTGGGACTGATCATAGACTGATTCCGCAGAATGGTTCAGGATCCCAGAACGGTATTTTAGTTTCCCTCTTTGCTAGTTCATCTGCTATTTCATTCCTTTCTATTCCAGTGTGTTCTGGAATCCATCTGTCGATTGCAGTAAACCACGTATCGATAGCGTTAATGTTTATGAAATGAGACAAGAAAAAAAGAATAAATTAAAATTGAAATTTTGTGGGTCAGCCATTACGAATTTTCGAAATCTGAAAATATCGTTATTTTTGTTAATATTATTAGCATTATTTAAGAAATAAAATTCATTCGAAAGTGTTAAAATATAATATAAAACTAGGTTATGTTATTCGTCAAATAATCAATTAATCACATTGAAAGCTTTAAATACATTAAAGCTATCCAAAATTTGATTAGATAATATAAATGTTCACACCTTTAGATAACTTAATTTTAGTTATGGTAATTTATTTTCTTCCAATCCAACACAATTTTAACCTTCTAATAAAATATAAGTATGTGTATGTACATAAATTCAAATATTGTTCCTTTAGACTGGGTATTATGGGGCGTCGGCGTTCGTATTCGTAATATTTATTATAAGCTTATTTCATGGTCATTGATAATATGGAATATTGCTTTCTTTACTAAACTAATAGTTAACGATCAGGCACATTTAGTATGGTTTTTAACACACCCAATCTGTAGTTTATCAATAATAATTATAATTGTATATTTTGTTCTGAATCATATATAATCACGAAAACTTAATTATATTCACAGACACAATAGTTCCATGACTATGGTAAATTTCTTGCACCTAAAATAATAACTTATTTAAATTGCTGCATTGTTTTTAAACGTGGCATTGAACGTTAGCGATACTGAAACTACGAAGGATAGAAACAGAATGAGAAATTGATTTTGACAATAAGTTGAGATCTCGATTATTGTAAAATGAACTTGGCGCCGCGCAAAATCTAACTGTTTATAACACCATCATCATGTCGATTTTTCTTATGTACAGGGTGATTTATTAGTATAACGAAGTTCAGGTAGATGCGTCGAATACTTAATAATAAAAATTGTGGGTAGCTTTAGACTTCATATTTCAAAATTAGTTACAGGTTGTATAATAGGTAAAAAAGATTTTATGCGAACTTAAAGTTGCCGGCTTTTTGCTTAACCATTTTCTTTATTTCTTTTAATACCTATAGTCAAAGGCACTCTTATCGTGCGGGTTCAAAGGTCACTAACCATATGTGTTTGTGAATTTTGATAATTATTGAAAATCCTAAGCTGCAATATATTTTATTATCATTTGACATGTATACAAACATACAATAGCTTTGAATTTTTTACGATTTTGATCGAAAATTGTTTATAACTTCTTTGATCTGGCACTGTAACTAATTTTGACAAATGAAGCTTAAGGCTGCCTACAAATTTCACTGATAATTTTAGTATATTCAATGATAACAGACATACTGAGCTTTATCGCACTAATCAATCACCCTGTATGTAAATGTAATTAATTATAAAGCCGAAACTAGTAAGTCCTGAATTTATGTTGGGTCATTAATAATTTCTACATCTGCTGGTCTCCCCTCCTCAAATCTTTCCTTCTCCTATTCTTCCTCCTTTTTGTATTTGTCCTTCTAACCTTCTTCTTTTTTGCGACTTCTTTTTTTTTTTGTTTGCGTCTTTCCTTTTCCTATTCCATCTTCAAAAACAATACTGGTAGTATCCAGATAACCTTTTATCCCATCGATGTCAATCATATACAACTTACACTTCCCACGTATTAGATGACAGTTCTCGATGATTATAGAAGAATTTCTTCTTTATTTTTATTTTTTTCACAAAGTATTGTAAATGCACCACTTCGGTTACAAAAAGCTTACAAAATTATTTCATTCTGGTCTTCTCCTATATACCATAGCACCAGTATACGACAGCTGACAGTCAGTCATGTGAAGTTGGTAGAAAGCTCCGGCCTCAGAGGCAAATATACAACATTCCTATCCAAGTAGAAGAGACTGGTGAAAATTGTAATGAAATGAATTTGATACACTTTCTAAAATCAATACATGGTTAAATAAAATTTTGGCGATTCATTGCTACACTTCATTCTTTCATAATTTGGTTTATTTAATCACATAGTTATTTATTTACTTGTTATTTCTATAAAATTAGTTTTTACACTGAACGTCAAAATAATTCGGGCAATAAAAGTTTCATACATTTTCAAGAGTGGTTCTTTCCTGAACCATTGGTTTGATTTTAATGTTTTTTTTTTGTGAAATGCAGGCCAATTCTTCTATAGCAATACTGTGGTCCAAATTTTTGAAATATAGTACCTACGCAGCTATTATACGGCAACAGGAGGTGAAATGAAAGATGGTTTTTCGGCAAAAGCCATGATAATTAGAATATAATTTTGCTTTGCAGCTGCAGTTCAAGGTATTACAAGAAACCTAATTCGGCAAAGCGAAGTCCAGTGTTGCAAAAGAAAAAAATATGTACCCACCCTGCAAAATTGATTTATATACTGATAAAATCATTCGGTCATATTAAATCTACTATTTTATACTAATTATACAATCGTTAACATTGGCTTGTTGGGATGATCTTTTTTTTTAGTTCACATATTTTCCGATGCTCCTGTATGCTTCTGTTGTTTGTATTATTTGTGTCTATTCAATGTGTAATTACCATATGAAATTTAGTCCTCGTTAATTACAAATTATGAATTCAGTACCACAAGATATTCTCTTCTTCACTTTTCTATAGTTAATTACACTCGATGATGCTAGACGCATGGTATTGTCGGTTAGATTTTCCAATTGAAACGAGCATTGATTCAACAAAATTTAATCAATTTCTCTTTTTATATTTTCTCGGTGAAAACTCGTCAAGTTTATCTTTGTAAAAGTGCATTCCTCGAACAGCTTAAGTTGCATATTAATACTATTACTTAAACCAGCTGTTTTATTTGCATATGTAATTTTTTTTTAAATATTTGTAGAGGGCAGGTTTTTTTCAGCTGGCATGTATGAACAATTTTGGAATCGTATCGGGTACAGTACTATTCCAAACATTGCACAATGCGTACATTTTAGAAGACTGAAGGCTGCAACGACCTACTGCAACTACCACCTATGTGGAGTGTAACTTGGAGCTTGGAGAGGCTTAGAGAGACCTCGGCGGATATTGAATTACACTTCAAAATCAAAGGGAAATGACCAACCAACCAACAATAATAAGTAGTTATTTTTGTATTTAGTGTGCCTCGTTAAAAAATCAGTTCCTTTTCGATTACCAAAGTATTTCGCGCATGGGATGCAGAGAAAATTTTATCTACATCAAAAATATAGGTGTTTTGAAACGACATGGAGGATGGAAATCTTCGACTGTAGCCGAGGGATACGTGGAAGATTCTATCAACAATAAAATTCAAATGTCAAATAAAATTTTAGACTGTGAAATTTCAGGATCAAGTGCAGCGATTTCTTTGGCAGTTGCTTGCAAATCAAAAATGGATAGTCTTCCAACTCCGAAAACTACGATATCACGAGCTGAATCTGAGTTATCTGGTTTCGGAATAAATATTGGTTCGTGCACTGGCTGCACCACTGATGTTAACATTGTAAATAATAAATAAAATTAGGTAGTGTTAAATTTTCTCACAATTTGAAAGCCTTAATTATTGTTATACATTGATAAATAAATGATTTCTTGGATTTTTGCTTGATTGAGGAACATAAAGGTTGATATTATGTTGTACACTTAATAAATGAGAAGAATAACTTTTACATCCCTTTATTGTTATATTTATTACAAGTGTCATGTGCCTTTTACAAAACGGAAGCAAGAAGTGTCTTCCTTCTTTTATATCATGACAATTGACATCTTTCTGTCTAACGCACTTAACCCCGTGTCTACAATACACCACAGTTGAAATATAAAAATCCCATATAGTTTACATGCAGTGTGCGAAGTAAGTATTTCGCACACTATTTCGTGCACGGTGTCATGGTAACAAAGGAAAATGAAAAAAGGGTCACTTCGCATATTATTGTCAATGCGCGAACCTTGTCATTTTTTGACGTTTGTAGGAAATAGCATATTGTATAATTAGTCGGAAAAGCATCATATTCCCAAACGACTGTGATGACGCAGCAGTTTGGGAATATGCATTTCCCACGAATTATACATACTATTTTTTCTTCGATCGTTGATTTACATTTAAAAAATTTATTGTAATAATCCATTTTTAACATTTCCGCACGCGATATAGTTATTTGTTTAACCTCGGCAGTCAATCTACTACTTTGCTGCCAAGTTGAACAGAACATATAATTTTTTCTCCGATTGTTCATGAGGATATTGTTTGTATTTGCAAATTATTACAATTCCCACAATCTCTTTATTTTGGTTGGTTGCTATGGAAATGTATAATCACAGGCAGCAAAGTAATCACTTTGCTGCCTAGGCAGGAAAAGTAATACTTTGATGATTGATATCAGTCAGCAAAATTATTATTTGCTGCCAATCGGAGAAAAAGTATATTACGTTTCGAGACCACGTGTGCTGTTGTGAGATTTCTCGAATTTTGGTTAGCGGTTGGAGGTGAAGATGTCGCTACTGTCACAACTTTTACACTCCCATAACTGGAAGATATGAATTAATTGTGATTTTGGTGATTCTTCAGTCTGTGCCTAGGTTTTTAGCTCTCGGTCTGACCATTTTCCTTGTACATACTGATAAGGCGCAAATATGACGAAACCGGACTAAAAGTTATGTTGTCCTTTCTAATTGCAAACCAGAATGGCTGGTATTGAATATCTTGTAGATATGCTAACTCCGTTTGACTTTGAAGTGTAATTCAATATCCGTCGGGGTTTATAGTCCGGTCATTGGAAAATATTTTTCAAAAACGTTATAAAGCGTTAAAATAATTATTATTCTGCGATATCTCTTCATAAATATGTATTTAAAGAAAAATTTCGTAATTAGTTTCGACCGAAATATAATTCCTTGGATAATTAAATATCAAATTAAAACTAATAGTCTCAGTTTAACGTTAATAAAATTTGATGTTGCGTTTAAAATTGGTTAATCAGGTAAAATTTTGACATTCCTCAGCTGGTTTCTTCATTTTCTTGTGCTTACCTCTGACGTATTTTATTTAAATTTTTTCCATTTTTGCGTTATTGAAATAATGTAAAATTGATCTTATTATAGCAATTATACCCAAACAATTAACCACTCGTTGCAAAGAACTTGTGGCCTCTTTGATCAACTACTTACTCGTATTTTGACCAAGACCATAGTCCATTGCTACCTTTAACTTCTGTAAGAAAGATGAGTTAGCAATTACCTACTATTACTTATTTGCAATTGACTATTACTTGTTAACGTTTTTTTGTTATATTTTCCGAATTTTTGATTGTCTGCCACGCTATGCTGGCTCGTGCATCTGCCCTTGTGACACAATATACTATAAAATAGTAGAGTATTCTGATGTGAATATTGATAACATTTTAACGTGGTTTTAAAATTTAGTAACCTGTTATTTTTTCTTCGTTTATTCCGGGTTAACTTTCTACTTTTCCAATTACGGTCGCAATCAGATATTTTTTAAATTTCTCAGAATTCCATTTCTCATACGAAATTGTAATTAGTCTAAATAATTAAGAGCTTATTATATAAACCTCGAAAATATAAAATTGAAAGTAAATGAATTGAGAAAAAATACCGCACACGCCGGTTATGAAAGAACTTTTTCGAACAAATTGATTTAATTATGGTGAAAGAAATAAGAATTTGAGAAAATCATTGTCAAGGTCAAAAATATACAGATCATTTCGATAAAAAGTATCCATAAATCCACTCCACATAGTTCTGAAGGTGAAAAAATTCGTCAAAAATCATATAAAGGGGTACGTCTTTTTGTTCATATGTTGTCATTATAACTTTACCCGCTTTCCCCCTATAAAAATCACTCCTTATTTTTTCAAATGAAGCACCATATATACATTATTGGTTTCCATCGAATGAGCTTAGAACATTATATAACATTTCTGTGGTTGTTTGTTGATATTCTTGAAATATTCGCTGCCGTAAATCATCTATAGATGCTGGCTAAGTGGGATAACACCACAAAAAAAGTCTAGTGAGGTTAAATCGGATGACCTAGGCGGCCATTTCAACATTGAGCCTCTACCTATCCGAGCAGGAAATGATTCGTTCAAAAACCGTCCTACATTGAGAGCATAATGTGGTATAACTTCATGTATGCCCGATATATTTTGAAAATCTGGCACCGCAGGTGCACCTGCAGGGTATCGCCAGTTACCGAGTGAAATATTGCTCATAATATCGAAAAATTCGGGTAGCTACTAAGGTGGTCCACTATAACATAAAAAATTTTATGGGATTAGGGTTGTTTACTTCCATAAGTCTCATAGGCGTGTGCAATTCTGTTTGTATATTTATATGTAAACCTATTTAAAATAATATAGTAGTATCTATTTCTTGGTTGAGTGAGTTTAATGAAATAATAATACCTATATTGAGTGAATTGATATCAATATAATATTTATTTGTTCGTAGACGTTAGGGTAAGTTTTGAGAATATAATTCATTTGTAATTAATTAGAACGGCATTTTGGAGACCATTTGAAACGACAGTCCAAGATGATGCGCGGGAATCTAATGATTTGGCACCACAAGCAAATGACTTAGCAATAAATGATGATAGGGCCGAATTTAAAAACAAAGATTTACATGTTCAGTGTCAACGCGTTGTTTTAAATATATACGCGTGTATACATTATTTCACAATATTCGAATTTATAGAAAAAATTTATGCACGCCATTGGGCGGCTTCTTTCTACAATGGGATTAAAAATATGGGTCATCAAATTAACATTGGTTATACTTTACCTCATCTTGTTGAACGCTAGCAAAGATTCTGACAGCTTCTGATATCTTAATTTTCTAGTATTTGCGTTATTTTGGGATGAATAACTTCTCTGGGAAATTGTGGATAAGACTCACCATGTAAGTTTCACTTGCTAAGCGTGAATTTTAAACTAATGGCATTTTTATTAATAGTATATTATACAACTCTGGATTCTCAAAATATTTGAATTAGTCCATTATTTACCTAGATTAATATTAGAAAAAATTATTAACCACAAATAGAGAAATTCGACTTTTCAGTGGGCTAGAACAAGCAATTATTGTAAACTTCGCAGCTAGTAGGGGAAAAAGACAATAGGTATATTTAAATTTATAACTGTCACAAACTGACCTAACTGATATCAAGTTTATTTATCATTTTTCAGTGAATGAGAGTACTTATATCTCATAGAAAACAAATCGTTATGTATTCAATACTAAATATATAGTAATTTTAAAGAATAACAAGAAGGTACAATCGACAGCCTACAAACGAAAGTAATATTAACAATAATATGCAGAAACAATGGATTTTTTGCTCGAAAGAAAAGCGCAATTGAAAATATTCTGAACAAAACCATTGTAATTCAAGAAGAAATTGAACCACTGTTTCAGTAAATATCTTAAAGAAAATCATCTTGGGAAGTTGATACAAGTAGATTTACAAAGCACACTATTTAAAAAAATATTTATCGTGGAAACTAATGTTACAGAAAATCAAAGCATTATTATACTTTCCTCAAAGTGCTGGTTACATACTTTCTTATTAATTTTAATAGAAACTTTAACAGTGAGATTATAATAAGTATTATTTGGACGTGAACACTCAAGAGCTGTCCAGCCATACATACAAATTGAAGAGGATTCAAATGATTTTAGTGAGATCCTTTCTTAGTTGACTATGGGTCCCATTCTGTAACTCTTCCTCTAAAAGTTAGAAGCTGTTAAAAATTTAACCGGCGCTAATATCAAATCGGTATCCTCTAACCACATTTCACTTAAAATTTTGAAGGATTCCATGAAAATGGCCTGTTATTTTAAAGTGGTGCTAAAGTGTGCCTTTAAATAATAGCGGTAACCAAAAAGGGCATATCTGGATGCTGCTGGTGAATCAGGAATTAATTGTAAACCACAAAAAGTAAGATAAATTTTTAGATTGTATTTGAAATAGCTTAAATTATCAATATTTATACAATATTCTAGGACAGAACTTTATAGATTACACCAAAGAAGTATTAAAGAATTTGAGTGATCCCTTTCAAATACCAACTAATTTATTCGAGTGTCAAGAATGTTAATTGATATGAAAATTTTTTTGCTTTTTAGTCTTTCTCGTTGCCCGTGACATTTTGAATAACTATTATAATATAACTCATAATAATTTAATGCAAGAAACCAAAAACAGTTTATGTATAGAGTGATTTGTGAGATAGTTTACCATCAAATACAAGCGTTCTTCTTTTATCTTCACAACTTTCTCTTCTTTTTTATTAAAGCTGGTCTCTAGCTTAGCTATTAAATGACAAAAGCACTGTTGCCATGACACCCTACTTGGAATTTTAAGAGAACCCTTTAAAATAAATAGTTTTTAACAGTCCTCTAAAATGTATACTTGCAGAATAGCATTTCAGCATAAAAATTTTAACGACTTATTTTTAAGAGGCATCTAAATTTTAAAGGATTAGTTACAGAATAGACCCCTATGTGGCTTAGAATGTTGCGACACCTTTCTATTTGCAAATGCTGCTCTGGAAGCTTAATATTATCTCATACAAAAACATACGTTCATTCCATATTATGTACACTCATCCTGAATAACCTAAATCACAAACTAACTATTTCATCTAATAAAAGTATAAGACGTTCTTTAATAATTATTTATGCAACAAGTGCAAAAAGTGAGTGTTTTTTGCTCGCGACGTGAAATTGTCCAACAAGGTCCTTAGGTCGAGTTGGACAACACGTCGAGTGCAAACAACACGTTTTGCAAGAGTTGCATACAATATTTTTTCTACATTCATGCAAAAACTGGAAAATTAGAATATAATATGTTGGGAACCTAACCTAACCCAATCAAACTCAACCCGTTCTTCTTTTTTGTATCTTTATGGCCTCCACCTTGTCAGTACTCATTCATAGCTGGTTTTCGCCTTGACCATTTAAATTTTAAATAATTCAAGATTTTTGCAATAATTGTAAATCGTTGAGACCAAGTAGTAAGATACACATATATTATTGTTATATTAAAGCAGGATCAGACACTTGCTCTGGATTTTTATTTCATTTAAATGTTCATGTTTGTCATAAATCATCACAAAACTGACACAAAAATGACAGATGAGTGCAATAAAAATTTTATTGCACTAGTGCAAAAAAGAACCACTTTTTCCATTAAATGTGTTTCACAAAAGCGTTGTTTTTTGCATGAATGTAGAAAAAAAAATAAGATGAAAGCTGTTTTAAAGATGGAAGAGGTGGCTTCTTTGACGTGGTGGTCAGCATTTTCATTGACACTAATTTAAGTTATTGGACAGATAAAACATCACAAGCTAAGAGAGTTTGATCAATGTCTTGGATGTTTCGGACTATTGGATGATCAGTAAATTTGGTATAGCTAGAGCAAAAATTGTTTAAAAGCTGGAAAAAATGTTATATTGCTCACCACGTCACCAGCAGTTTCAGCATGTTATCAAACAATCTAAAATCAAGGTACTGCAAGCGCCAAACGCGATTGCTAGCCCGCCCCCCTGCGCACAATCTAATTATCTAATTTTCAATGTTACCTTCCACTACACAACATAAATGCTATGCACAGAAGCGTATCATTAGTTGTCCTCCAATTCTGTTGACGTTTGGCATTGTCTGAATTATAGGTACCACATTGACCGGCAAAGGGCTTATCGTAATCTAATAGTAATTTAGTTGGGAGAGCCTATACTTGCGCGATAGCTCGCCATCACGTTTAGAGTTTGCAGTATATTTTTAAAATCCATTTATTTTAAGTACATTCTTAATTTTCGTTTAAATGCATTAAACATAAACAAAAACAATCTAAGCTGTATTATACTTCTAGCACGTTTAAGCATTAAATTAGTACCTAAATTTCCCTAAATTTGGTAGAACAACCATTTAGAAACTAAAAAATATCAAGATAACCATTTATTGTCTCCTAGTTTATAACACATTATTTTACCAGCCAAAAATTTCAGTTGTAAAATAATCATATATGAGGCTTTTTTTTTTCGCTTTTCGAAGATACGAATTCAATTATTGTTACCTGCTGCATGGTTTTGTTTCGGTCTTAAAATCACCCTTTCATTCAACAATAAATATCTTTTAACTTCCAGAACAAACTTTCAACTTTTTTTCCTAGAGGTATGATTGAAAAAAATCAAATTAAAATATTGATTCAAATCATTAATTATGAAGTTGTTATAATTTCTTGTTGAATGGAAATTTTTGCTTCTTTTCAAATCAATTTATTCATCCATTTTAAAGTTATCAAATAAAAACATTCAATTTTTCAATACTTCAACACCCTGTATTTCGAAAAGTAAATGAGCTGAACCCCTCAATCCTTATATCATTTTGTCCAATTTTAGGAGAGGTATCTACATGCAAACGTTGTAAGTGTCATTTGAAAACACCCTGTTCAAAAGGTCCATTCTATGGCGAATATTAAATTCCTTCCAATAGACTACAGATACTACTGAGTTAAGCCGAATAACCTTTGTTATACATTTAAATATTAGTTTACTATTTCTAATAAAACTTTACAACTGTTTTGTATAATTATATTGAAAACAAGTTTTATTATGACAGTAGTGGTATTATAATATACAATTTATGTTCTAATAAGTGGAAAAATTGATGTTTTCAAAGTTGAATTTATAAAATTAACAATAAACATCTTGCATCATTTGGGGATTATTCTAATTTTATTGCATTTCAAATCCCTTTTATCATGCAATATTGAACGTAAATTATTTTTGTTTGAAAATATTAATCCGAAACGTCCTGAACGTGAGTTGAAGTAGCGAACGTGGGGGCGTGTCCAAGAGCGCGTTTTGTTTGTTGTGACTTCACTATTGATAAAAAACGCATACCAAATTTAATAACATTACTAGAAACCGTTGTCGAGATATTTGACCGTTCCCGATCTGTCAATTTGATTTTGAACTACTCCAATATAAGCATAATTATAATATGATAATATCTAATTACGATTAAAATACATAAAAATCTCTATATTAGTAGTATAGGTTCCAATAATTATAGTTTTCATCAAACATTTTCATAATAATCAGCTTCATTTGTAGATATATGCTGTAAATTTAATTTCGCCTCATACTGTATATTCTTTATACTTGAGTACCAACATCAAAATAATCTTCACATACATATTGAAAAAAACTATTGAACATTCTTTGGGTTTACGTCCAACGGTCCAACCCGCCTTATCCTAGTCCATTCTAGGACGTATAACACTTCTTTTCCAATGTAAATGTCTAAATCCTCAATAGCGTGTATTGCGACCTTACTGTTCTATCAGGTCACCACCCTAGATGGCCGATTTAACCACCTCATTGGGCTGGAGAATGCAGTCTAGAATCAGAGGGACACAATAAATATGAAAATGTCACAGTAGAATTAACCGATTATCATCTCCAGCTTTTTCGAATATGTGTACCACCCTGTTGAAGATGTACAAAAATTTTATAGTTCCCTTCAGCTTATACTCACATGGCCTTGTGTTTAGGAAAAATAATATTATTTTGAAAATATTTATCTATCTTAATGCATTATACCGCCACTCAAGAAATAAAAATACTTAATTAGTAAGTAATCATTACAAATAATGCAATCAAAACAATTTACTATTCGGAAAACAAAAGTGCTTATTTTATGAGTTTGAATTTTCCTTTATTATTATTATCTTTTTATACATTCCCAGATGGCGGATGCACTGGCTGCGGAAGGGGTGGCAGCTCCTTTTTGCGGCAACTTAGGAGTGGAGGAAAGTTCCCTATGTAGGGGTTGCGGCGTGACTGACGAGTGACGAAACGTCATGTTCTCTTAGAGAGTCCTGGGCTGTACTACGCAGACGAATCTTTATTTTTATTTTATTATTAACTTTATTGTATTTAAAGAATATTACAATTCTTATTATAAGAGGTTCGGATTCAGTACAAACATGTTTGAAACAAAAAATAAGGTTAAAACATTAAATAACAATAGGTATCTACATGATGTTCTATGAGAAGTGAGTACCATAATATGTATAAAATCTATTCATCTAACGCAAAGGCTCTTAATTTTAATATATTTAGTATGTACTGGACGAAGTTTGTCTGCCTGGTGAAATCGTCTGTGTCCAGAATAGCAACCAATTCGTCGAGTGTTTTCAAACTCAGAAACATATGATTTTCTCTGAGTCCATTATATAGAGGACATTCTACTAATAAATGCATCAAAGTTTCCTTTTCACCCATATTACAGAGACTACACGTCGCAGTCATATCTACGTGGTATTTTATGCCTCTGTAATAAATTTTTAAATGATTTAAACTACAAGTCTGATTTGACATATTATTCTAGTTATATATATTGGACATAATCTATGCAAGTAAGTTCTGGTTTCAGAGAAAAACAAATGTTTATATAATAAAGGAAAAGATGAAAGCGCTGTTCTATGCTCGTCATCACTCACTAACTTATTTTTGAATAATTCCAATATATTATTGAGATGACTTTTAGAGTTATTTTGCAAAATTCTGGCCACAGACGACCAGTGTCGGCGAAGTCAAAATATTGCTTTACTTGACCCAGGAAATTATATCTGGCATCATGATGATTGATGTGTTTAATTTGTAAAAAACATTTTTTGGTTAATGTGTTATCATCCATGGTCCTAATTTTATTTATCCACAACAACGCAGATTTAAATATTAAATAACTCAATGCAACTGAATTTGTTTCTAGCCTAACCATATAACTGGGAGTACATAAAGGAAGACATAGTACCTTTTTAAAAAAGTTGACTTGTACTTGCTCGAGCAAATCAGCGTAACGTAATCCCCAAATTCCAATACTATATGATAAAGAGGACAGAATTATGGAATTGTACAATTCTAGTCTTGCGTTCCAAGAGTGTAATTTAGAGCGACACATTATGCCCATTAACGGCACCGGTACTTTGAAGTGACTTAGTTACTGTTTTCTTTGCCATATTTAGAAACAAGGATGATGATGAGAACGTGACCCCTAAATATGTGAAATTTTTCACTATTTCCAAGGGTTCGTTATTGTATGTAAAATTAAGTTTATAATTGTTATTGTATCCACCCTTACTAAAGATCATTAATTTTGTTTTTTCTGTATTCACCTCCACTTTATTACTTTTGGCATATGACTCTGGAGTTTTCAATTTCCGGCTAATATCCACAGGAGAATCACCTATTAATAATAAATCATCAGCGTACATTAAAAGTATGATATCGTCTGTTCCATTTATGTTAATGCCAGAGTGACCAGCGGATCTAAAGTATTTTTCAATATCGGACAGAAACAACGAAAACAATAGTGGACTCAATGACTCTCCCTGTAGAACTCCTTCAGTGATCTCAAACTTTCTGCTAAATTGACCGTTTACTTTAATTGACATGAATGCATGGTCATATATGTTTTTTATTATGCGAATTATTTTAGAGCTTACACCTGCTTTATATAATTTCTCCCATAATAAGCAATGATTGATACTATCAAATGCCCGTTTGAAGTCAACAAAAGCAACAAAAACTTTTCTTTTCGGTAGTCGCAGATGTAACTGTAAAATGCAGTTGAAAATAAATACAGGGTGTCCCACGACGAGTGAAAACTATCTGTATATGGCAAAATACTTATAGTAAAATCATGAAAATTTCTACGTTTGGGTTTTCGGATACGATCTTTTCAACTAAAATATTTTCAAAGATGGCCGACTTCCGGTTCTACCTACTTTTGTCTGAAAACTTTTTCCGAAAAATGCACACTTTTTGAGTTATTGATTTTTTTGTAGAAAATTTGACCGTTGAAGACCCTTATAAAATATTTTTTTACGAGGAGACCCTTGAAGATATGAAAATGGTTTTTGTTCGGTTGCCTTAAGCAAGGTCAAACGTAATCGAATCTATGTTAAAAAATTTTCCATTTTATACAGGGTGTGAATAAAAAGTGTTCAAAGTTTAACTTCATAAATATCAAATTTCTTCATTTTTTTAAATACAACCACCCTGTTTTTTCTATTCTAATGCATTCAGGAGAAAAAAATAAGGCAAGTTCATGTATACTTTCCTATACCTAAACCTTACGGTTATCCAGATATTAAATGTTTTCTGTAAATTTTTAGAGATGCAGGTGTGGTCTAAATTTTGATACAAGCACTAAGAAATAAAAAAGTCTTTTTCTTCATCTGTCTCTAAAAAAAATTAAATCAAATTGTTTTTGTTACTCCTATTCCAACTTTTAGTCGTTTCCGAGATATTTGAGGTTTTAAATTGTTATTATATTTTTTAACAAGTTTAAATTTTTCATGTATACTTTTAGTAGGCTTTGTAATAAATGACACTTATTTAACTGGCATTAGTTAACATCTAGAGAAGATTGTGAGCTAAGAGTTCGAAATTCCTTCAATTCCCTTTCTGAGATGATGATTAGCCGTGCGACGAATGAAGGTATACTGAGAAAGGTTGAAAAATGCATTGAAGTTCAAGGGAGCAATTTTGAACATTTACTTTAAAACATCAGACTATTTTTCTTTGGCTTTTAATTTTCCATAAAATTTTGTAGCATATCTTATTCTCACAAATGGTTTAACTCGATTAACTTTTGCTTAAAATGAACCGAATAGCTTCAAATTGTTAAGTATTCTTTTAACAATGTGCGATTTCGATCGCGGTCAATCTGGATATCTTACTGCAAATAAAGCACTCATATTCTTGTTAAAACTTTGTCATATTTACCATGTATTAAAAGTAAATTCACATGATAATTTTTATTTCTTAGTGCTTGTATCAAAATTTAGACCACTCCTGCATCTCTAAAAATTTACAGAAAACATTTAATATCTGGATAACGGTGAGGTTTAGGTATAGGAAAGTATACATGAACTTGCCTTATTTTTTTCTCCTGAATGCATTAAAATAGAAAAAACAGGGTGGTTGTATTTGAAAAAATGAAGAAATTTGATATTTATGAAGTTAAACTTTGAACACTTTTTATTCACACCCTGTATGAAATGAAAAAATTTTCAACATAGATTCGAATACGTTTGACCTTGCTTAAGGCAACCGAACAAAAACCATTTTCATATCTTCAAGGGTCCCCTCTTAAAAAAATAATTTATAAAGGTCTTCAACGGTCAAATTTTCTACAAAAAAATCAATAACTCAAAAAGTGTGCATTTTTCGAAAATAGTTTTTCGACAAAAGTATACTAAAATATTACGTAGATTTCAAAAATGTATTAATATACAGGGTGTTCCATTTAAAATAACAAAGTTACAGTCGACTTCCGGTAACCGGAAGTCGGCCATCTTTGAAAATATTTTAGTTGAAAAGATCGTATCCGAAAACCCAAACGTAGAAATTTTCATGATTTTACTATGAGTATTTTGCCATATACAGATAGTTTTCACTCGTCGTGGGACACCCTGTATATTATCTGCGCAGCTTCTATTTTTCTAAACCCAAATTGGCAGTCTGGCAGAATGAAGTTTTCTTCACACCAGCTTGAAAGACGGTTCAATAACAAAGTTGTGAACAGCTTTGCGAAACAATTAACCAACGATATTCCTCTATTCCAGACGAATCTTCGGAGTCCCTGTTATGGCCCCTGGAGACACAAGCAGGTATCCATTGAAAAAGTTTGTGGCCTTTATTGAAGGGCTTGGCTTCATGGATGTAGTAGGAATGGCACAATGTGCCCGCCAGTGGCCTCAATGCCGGAACCTTGGCTTGAGTTTGTCCAGGACAAGGCTCGCCTGCAAACTAAGTAGTAGTAGTTCCCTTTTTTATTATTATTATTATCTTTTTATACATTCCCATATATTTTGTTTTTCACAGCTTCTTATTAACACGAATAATCTACTTCTTCCCACTTTTATAAATAGTAAACAATTCCCTTCATCAAATCAAGAAAGGATAATTATGAGAAAATGTGTTTCTAGGTGACTCTCCACTCCTTTACATATTTATTATGTGTGTACTCTTCTAGAGTTCCTTATCTAAGCCCATCCTTATCACTAGACTTCCATATTATACTGGAAGGGTTATGGTTTTTCAAGGAAACCTCTACTTTACCCCCTAGGGACGAAAGTACTTAGCGAAAGCTTGCTACTACTGAAACTGTTACAATAGGCCTCTTGCATAGATTTTTATTTTTACCTTAAAGTATTCTGAAAACCTCTTAAAGTATAATAAATATCTTTCCACATTTTTTTTTCCAAGAAGTACTCAAAATTATCTCATGAATTCCCTAAGAAAGTTTCACGAAGCCCTTTAAATTTGACGTCACACGAAAACACAATGAAATTGGTCGTGACGTCACAAGGTACACCTGTCGTCCGCTAAATGTAAACTTCAAATCTGGTTTCCCGTTTATCCATTTTAAAAGCATTTTTACTTGAAATATGTTAGCATCAATTTATTGTTTAATAGTGTTTACTGTTGTGTTTCTTTGTTTATCGTTAATTTTAAATATTAAGATGACTGAAGGATTTTTAAAGGCACAATCTGATAATTTACCTCTGGGTCCTTTTTCGGAGTTTTTCTTCAATGGGTAGCTTAATGAATGTTTTTCCAAGAGTGGAGATTGTTGTACTTCCACAACCTGGCACGATACAATACCGATAAACCATTTTTTCTCAAAAAATCACCAAAAACAACGTCAAAATTAACTTTGATAGACTCAAAAAAGGTAACGGACAATATACAGAAAATGGAAAAGAAACCTTGGAAGAGCTACTCAAGGTACACTTCCCTGGATCAATACCCACCATTCCGCCGCAGAACTCTCCAGCGACAGAACTGGATAGACCACGATGGGCATCCAGGATAGACTGGCGAACAGCGAAGGCTGTGGTAGATGCGGAAAAGACAGAATGGGCTATTAACAGCTTCAAACCATATAAATCACCGGGACCAGACGGGATTTATCCTATCCTACTCCAAAAAGGAGGAAGCACACTGCACAACAGGGTAAGTGAACTGCTCAGAGCCAGCTTAGCTCTGGGGCATATTCCAAGAACCTGGCAACGCATCAGAGCTACATTTATACCAAAACCTGGAAAATCTGGACAGGACACGGCTAAAGCTCTGAGACCAATCAGTCTAATGTCATTTTTGCTGAAGACTCTTGAGAAACTTCTCGACAGACATATTAGAGATGGTATATTGGCTACAAGACCAATACACCGAGATCAATATGCATACAGAGAGGGAAAATCAACCGAAACAGCATTACATCAACTCATAAAAAGAGCTGAATACGTGCTGGAAAACAAAGAGGTGCTGCTGGCAGCCTTTCTTGATATAGAGGGAGCTTTTGACAACACCTCCTATGAATCTATAGCCAAGGCGACGAGGAATCTAGGGATCGATGCCACGAGCTGCAGGTGGATAGACTGCATGCTCAGAAGTAGGCTCATAGAATCAACTCTGATGGGGGAAACAATGGCCGTATGTGCAACCAGGGGCTGTCCGCAGGGGGGAGTACTATCCCCGCTGCTGTGGAACCTGGTCATGGACGGGCTCATTAGAACCCTACACAGAGGAGGATTCGACACCATAGGATATGCAGACGACCTGGTAATTCTATCCCAAGGTAAATACAACAGTACAACCAGAGACAGACTCCAGATGGCTTTAAATGTAGTAACAGGCTGGACTGTAAAAGAAGGGCTACGTATTAGCCCTTCGAAAACACAGATAATTGCGTTCACCAGAAGAAGGAAAAGGGAAGGACTTGGCCCTTTGACGCTTCAAGGTGAACCAATACGACTGTCGGATGAAGTAAAATATCTTGGGGTTATTCTAGACCCAGGCTTAACTTGGAACCGACATCTCCAGCACGTGATCAAGAAAGCGGAGGTGACCTTCATGGTTGCCAGACGTACTTACGGCATTAAATGGGGACTAAGACCCAGCATGGTACACTGGCTATACAAAATGGTTGTCATTCCCAGGATCACATATGCATCTTTGGTATGGTGGCCAAAGACCAGACAATCCTCTGCTATGCTAAAACTAAGCAAGGTCCAAAGACTTGCTTGCACTGGCATTACAGGGGCAATGAGGACTACTCCTACAGCGGCGCTGGAAACAATGCTAGACCTTCCTCCACTACATTATGTCATAATGTACGAAGCAAGGGCAGCACTAACCCGACTGGAAAAAGCACTAGACCATGATGTGGTACATGGGAGAGGACACACAGAGATAAGGCAGGTGGGAGATGACATTTTCAAAATGCCAACAGACCAAATGACTACCAAATATATCTTCCGCAAGAACTTCGAGATTGTCATCAAAGATCGAAAGGAGCTTGAGGAAGAGAACGCACCACCACTCAGTAGGGCGAATGAACTGATCTGGTATACAGACGGATCAAAAAATGAACTCGGCACCGGAGCGGGGATATACAGCAAGACGAGCAAATATGAAGGAATCGTCTCGCTAGGAAAATACGCCTCTGTATTCCAAGCAGAGGTTTATGCAATACTTGCGTGTGCAAGGGCTAACAGCATGAGAGCCTACCACAACAGGCAGATCAGGATCTACAGCGACAGCCAAGCCGCCCTTAAAGCACTTCAGAGCTATAAGGTGACATCTCGGCTAGTATGGGAATGCGGCGAAGAACTTAGAGGACTGGCGACTCGGAACAGTGTAACACTGGAGTGGGTACCAGGTCATAAAGGAATCGCAGGCAATGAAAAAGCTGACGAACTCGCTAGAGTAGGATCGTCAACTCTGATGAACGGACCCGAACCTGCTGTGGGCATCCCCAGATGCTTAACGAGGTCATGGTTGAAAGGGTGGTTGAAAGAACAACACAAGAAATACTGGAAGAATACGACTGGGCAAATACATGGGAAGAAATTCATAAAAGAACCATCAGAAAAAGTAGCGAAAGAACTGCTCTCAATGAGCAGGAACAAGCTGCGCACCATTACGGGGCTACTTACGGGACACTTTCCCACAAAGGAGCACCTAAACAAAATAGGGCTGTACAACGGAGACCTTACATGCAGAAGATGCAAAAAGGATACCGAAACAGCTCTGCATATACTATGCAACTGTGAGTCGCTGGACCACAGAAGGCAGAAACTGTATGGCAGAACCCAAATGACTCCAGAAGACTTCTACAATCAACCAGCAAAGAACCTGTATGAGCTAATACAGGGAACGGATTGGCTGAATAGGTTGTAGTCAGAACACTAGGAGTATCCACAATAAGCCCAGGAGGCTGAGGTGGTACCGGCGAAAGGACGGCTCCGGGAAAAAAAAAAAAAAAAAAAAAAAAAACTTTGATAGACGTCAAAACTTGGCATAAGTACCTTGTGACGTCACTGTTGCATGAAATGTGTTTTTGGCGGCATTTTAGTCGTTTGAATTTCAATTATTTATTACGACTTTAATATCAAACAAAATTTGAAAATATTCCTGTGGGATGATATTTACGTATAATTGATCATTTTAATGCAATAAAAAAATGATCTGCAGGGGCCTATTGGTAGGATCAAAAAGTTATTGAGGATCCAGGACATCATCCTAGTGGTAACTCTTAAACCATGGCCATGTTGTTATTGTCTATTTTGGGCTAATAATACTTGTCTGCTATCTGTAAAAATGTTCAAATTTTTTCCCGGAATATTTCTATGGAAAATCTCTTTTGCAGTACTACACAAAAGATGTGGTGCATTATACAAAGTGTTTTAAGTGTGAGGAATTCCATACCATCTGGTTGATTCAATCGGTATAGGGTCCAAGAATGTCCATTGTTCAAACAATCTTCGGATATCGCAACAAGTGAGGTAAGACAGGACACTGATAATAGTAGTTTTGAATTCAACCACTCAAACTTGTTCGTCGATGTCAGATGTCAGAATTAACATCTAGTGCAACACATATATGGAGTCGAACCAACTTTGAGTAGATGTCTCATGCCGGGTACACACTTCTAAAGTGGCTTATCAGCTTTTAAGACCACTAAGTTAAAGTCCAATTTACAAGGTACATACTATAATTATTTTCAACCTTCACCCATCATCTCATAAGTATACCATATATTATACAGTGTGACCCATTTTTAATGGAAACACCCCCATAAAATTTGAAGTTGTAAGCAGATTTTGATAATTTTTTTTGAAATGTCAAGTACTAAAAGGTCTACCTTAGGACAAAATTTGAAATGTTCATTCCAATTTTCAGGACATACTACGATATTTGTTCGTAGTCGAAAATCGAGATTTTTTATTAGCGATTTTTTTATTGAAAGAATCACTACGCCACTGGACTCAGAGTGCCTCTAAACAGATGTGACCAAAATTTCTTGGAAAAATATTCATTAATAACAAAGTTATGACAACTCAAAAATTCGAAAACTCACACAGCTAATAGTCACAAAAAACAACAGATATAGTCATAAGAATATTTTTTTATGATTTCAACAATAAAGTGACGCCAGATGAAAAAGAAAACAAATAACTTTAATTTTTTTAATCAAAATAGTTTGGCGTAAATTAACTAGAACTAAGACCTAATTGATTTTTCAATTTAAATCTTAGAAATGATATTACAGAAAATTTACGCTATATTTGTTTTCATCTGGCGGCACTTTATTGTTGAAATCTTAAAAAAATATTCTCATGGCCAAATCTGTTGATATAGGGTGTTTTTGTGACTATTAGCTGTGTGAGTTTTCGAATTTTTGAGTTGTCATAACTTTGTTGTTAATGAATATTTTTCCATGAAATTTTGGTCACATCTGTTCAGAGGCACACTGAATCCAGTGGCGTATTGATTTTTTCAATAAAAAAATCGCCAATGAAAAATCTCGATTTTCGACTAAGAAAAAATATCGTAGTAGGTATGCCCTGAAAATTGGAATAAACATTTCAAATTTTGTCCCAAGGTAGACCTTACAGTACTCGACATTTAAAAAAAAAGTTATTAAAATCTGTCTACAACTTCAAATTTTAGAAGGGTGTTTCCATTAAAAATGGGTCACACTGTATATCCATTTCTGACTTGAATCAATTAGAACACTTTCGGCATTTTTAACCGACTTGATATAATGGTCACGCTTTTTAATATTGTTTATTCGATTTATCATTTTCCGTAAACTTTTAACGACTATAATCTATGTATTATAATTATAGGTGAACATGAATTTCAGTTTCTTTACACGGATTATTATTTTATAATAATATGATGCAAGCTATTGTCTATAATTGAAATAGTTTACATTTCACACATACAGTGTATAAAATCCAAACGGAATATTAATTATTTCGGCTACTATACATATACATATTTATAAAAAAATCCTGAAATACGTCAAATTTGAAATATTAATTTACATAGCATGGATTCCTACTCTCAACCCAATTCCAATTTTTTAAATGCCAGTATAGGCTTGTAATATATCGTTTGAAAAGTCTTTGCATTCCTTATTCAAAAATGTTATTACTTTCAAGTTTATTATAAAATAAAATCAAGTGTGGTTATCGGAATAAAGTTACAATACAATATAGTAGTTTACCTAACTAGTGCGGAAAGTGATACTTTTCCGCACGCTATTGCAGATGGCCGAACGACGCTAGCGGAGTTCGGCCAGCAATCGCGTGCGGAAAAGTCACTTTACGCACGAGTTAGGTACACTATTTTTTCTATTAGCATCCGGAAAAAAACCCAAAAGTTAACATAAAGAAACATTTATTATTAAATACATATCAGCAACTTAACTATTATTATTTGGCACCTATTTGATAAGGCTTTCACCAGGAACATTGAAAATTTTTGAAAAAAAATAATTTTTTTTTATCAAAAATTATTGCAGATTTCTAAAATTTTTATTAACTCTTCAGTCATTTGGTAAACTACAACCATAGAAATACATATTTTAAATATTCAAATGTTAGTATACTCCCCAAAAACTCTACAAATTTACTTTCCGCACTAGTGCGGAAAAGTGACTCTTTCCGCACGCTTTTTAGTGCGGAAAAGATTCACTTTCCGCACGCTAGTAGAAAAAAAATTTAAAGCAAAACGTAAGTGTAAATCAATAAGAACTATGGTGCCCCATTCTACTGAAACCAAATCTTATTCTCTGATACTTGAGGCCCTTGAGGGTTTTCTGGATAGTAGTGGTAATTTTGCCGATTAGCATGACCCTTTAATGAAGAAGTGTACTTATCATAACGAAACATCTTCTAAATGGATGATATTGTTATCCAAGATGTCCATTATTCGCTCACAAAAATATATTTTCATATCAAAATTGTCTTCCATTAGCTCCTTAGTAGGTATCATTTTATATGCATTATATTTTTTGTATATGCTAAGTATTGATACATTTATGCAGTAACCTGTTTCGGGATTTTTTATGTAGTGTGCAGTAAACGAGAGCAAGGTTTACACATACTGTATATACGACACCTTTGGAAAACATTTCCCGGTATTAACCAGAAACTTTGTTATTGTATCTATTTGGAAAGTTGGTATGTTTATTCAAATTTGAAAACAAATTATTATCTGCGTTTTTCGTTTATCAGTGTTTAAGCGTGTTAAATGGAAATTTCAAGCAATTTACAATAAAATGGAAATTAACGAACAAAAATAGTTCATTCCGCAAAAACAAAATTTTGAAGGTCTTGTACTGCCGATGGGACAGGATCAAGTGAACATACTCGCGTTTTTTAGCTCGTCGCAGTGTTGGGTTCATATCTGGACTTCTTGCCGACAACTTTATCACTGGAATCTCAACCTATCGCCAACAAAAGCCCTATATAAAACCTCATGTTCTTCCAGAACTTCCGTTCTTGTCCAATGAGCAGTCAATAACCCTTGTGCCCAGTCCAGGAGTCAAATTAGTTTATGTTCTTCTTAACACAATTCAAACTTATCATACCTATTATGTATACCTATACCAGTAGAGGACAGATTGTTAAAAGGAGACACTTTATGTATAAGTTATGTACCTATCTTAATTATAGTATTTTTTTTATTGGTGAACCCTTTTACCTATTTAAAGCACGCCCCAGCGTGTTTAAAACGAACTTCAAAACACGCGCGTTTTTTAAAGTTACCATGGCAACATCAACATCTCGAGAAACGAAGTGTAATGTCTAATGGTCTAAATGACAATTTTTTCTACTATTATTGATCTGACAGGAGTAGGTACTTTGTAACGTCAAAACCTTTATTTGAACAATATTTAACAATTTCAAGTTCATAAATGGAAAGCATGCAGTTGATATTGTTTGAGATATTAATATTTCGATCTTTCAAATCAGAGGAAATGGTATTTAATTTGATACTATTAACATTTCCATGACAACGCAAGGTAAACTAATGTCATCACGAATTCAACCATTTTACATTTTCAGTTATTTCCATTTCTTTTTCTTGTAGTAGTGATAGATATCAGTATTTATAATTTCAAAGTGCACCAATAAAAAAAATAGTGTAAAGTATTCGTGGATAACTGGTCTTTAAAACACTTGCTCTATTTCAAGCACTCCGGCTTGGCCGTCATGCTCGAAAAATCGCGCGTGTTTTAAAGACCTAAATATCCACTTATACTTTAATATACTAATTTGACGCTAAAATAATTAACGAATGTTTTTGGGTCAATATATTGTTTCAAGGATATAGAAAAATTGAAGTGATAATGCATTGTCAGTATAAAGTCAATGTCAGTAGACTTATCAAACTAGTTCCGGGCCAGTATCGCAAAAAGCAGTACTGTGGCGAAAAAAACATTCACTCATCCATACCGTTTCAGTCGCTGGTTTTAAAAAGTCAACAAAGATAAAGCACGTGACAACTACAACGGCAGCAAGCATATCTACTTTTTTCTTATTAAAAATATCATCCCACATAGCTACCTTGGTCCAAATAAGATTAAGGTCAAAACGAAAAAGACGAAGACTACCTAACTATAGAGCCCAAATCCAATAATCAGAGTCATCATCGACCTTGAAACACATTAGATGCTTCTCCAATTAAATCTTCCTTTACGGCCAGAAATACAGATGCGAGCTATTAAATATTGGAACATATAATGCAACAACACAGAAAAACCTACTTATGATGCTAACCACGCGACTTCTGATCCAAAAAGTTCAATTTTCCCTTTAAATCTAATGTAACATCCCCAGCAACTCCTCGAAAACTCACCCTTAAGATAACCTGTTATCATAATGAATGCAATCCCATCTTTTCGTTACATATCACAACTACAATAACTACTTTTCAGTTCACATATTTATGAGAAACGAATGCCATTTCCCACTCCTTTATCCTGGTTTTTCGTGATTTCCCTGCTTCTTAATTGGCGAAATGATCGGAGCCACGATACAATGCTTTTCTACTTCGACATAATACAGTTGAATTCAATAACAAACCTTGAACATGGTTCAATAGGTTATAGAAACAAATAAGTACTTTTGTTGAGTAATAAAGAAATTGAAAGGTAAACAAAATAAAACTTACCAAAAATATAGTTCTGCTTCGTGCAGAATTTGATCTGAAACAATAAATATAAATCATTATTTATATCAATGTCAATGACCAATTGACAAAATAATGAGTTAACTAACATCTTCATTCTACTCAAACCATTTTACTCACATCTTCAAGTGTTGGTCGTTTTTTTAAGAAGTTAACAATCACACTTCATGTTTATTATGGTGATGGAAAGTGTTGCAGAAAAAACAAGATACAGACTAAGTAGTGAGGGAATCATAAAAAAAACCACCTCCTTACTTCTTAGAAATCAGACAACCTGGGACATGCCACAACGTTATGATGAAAAAGTATATCTTTTCGAAGAAGTTTGTTACGGAATTAAGCAACAAGAAGGATGGGATCCAAATACTATTACCAGACTTAAGAAAAAATGCCATTCAATGGTAAACAGAAGGCTCAAAAGCAATAGGAGGAGCTGGAATAGGAGTGTTCGGCTAGGAACCAATCACTCTGAAAGCTTGGGAAAAAAACCCAAGTATCTTTCAAGTGGAAATCCACGATATAAGAAAGTGCGCCCAGTTCAATATTTATAAAGGATACAGAGAACGAAGGATCATCATAATGACAGATAGTCAAGAAGCCATTAAAGCACTGAGCCTAAACAAACTCAATGAATAGGCGAGAACTACTACGGGAACTTACTATGGATTCCAGGACACACAGGAATAGAAGAAAATGGAATAGCAGAGGGGAACTGAAATACCTTTTTGGGGGCCTGAAACCTTTTGAAGAATCAGCACCAATGTAATATTGGAAGAAATAGGTGAAGGCGAAAAAAGGGGGAGGATCTGACCATTTGAAAGATGTAGTAGGACTTAGACAATCAAAGATTCTTCTGGGTGACTACAGCCTGTTGAGATCCAATGAATGCATAAGTCAAAGTAAAACTGGCATCCTAACGGGACATTGTCGCCTGAATGGGCACCTGAAAAAGCTTAAAATAGTGGAGGAAAATATTGTGGCATGGAAGAAACCCCCATTCACATACTTTCCAGCTGCACAGCACTCCAGAATCCTAGAGCACAGTACCTGGGAGATTACTGGATAGAAGAAGATCATTTACCTAAGTTGAAGTCTGCAGATATCCTAAAATTCCTCCGGGTAATAGGACTAAAGGAGCTACTAGTTTCAGAGACTCCCCTCAGAAACTAAGTCGATCTTTTAGGTCTCAGTGAATGTTACCCCAAAAATACATATATACATACATGTTTATTACAATTTACAATAGCCTTTAATTATAAACGTAAGTATTACAATGAATAATTGAACTAGTAAGTAGAAAATATATAAATATTCATTGTTTATATTGTTTCCTGATTAAAACATATTTTTTAAATTTTCATGTGCACATTCTTTACATTGATATCTTGGTAATTTGCTTGATACATTTGTTATACCTAAGCCTCAACTCAAAAACATTGCAGCATTTTTGATTAAAAATCATTGAATGATATATTTTACACTAATGATTAATCTTTAGAGTATGATATGATTTTAACTGTGAACAGCCTCATTAAAATGAGGCTTCAACACATTCGTCAGCGAATATGTAATAAAACATAAACATATTCTTTAATATTTTGGAATGTTTAAAGAATATTTCACGAATATACGGCTCTGTTTTGGGTAATGTTTTGACATCCATTCGCAGCACAATTGTTTAATTAGACCTAATCTTCACATTTTCTGTTGTTTCCAGTATTTGGTATACCTAAGTTTGGCTACAGGGTTCACCTAAAGGTGGTATATGAACATTCAAAAATTCCAGCCGGAAAAAAAGCAGAAGCTGAAATTTTAGTAGAACCAAGAAAACCTCCCTCGAATGTGAAGCCACGTAGTTCCTTTGCCTTGACTTCGCCTGCTTTTGTGTGTTACTGAATAGCAGAGCATAATGTGCGTGTGAAAGGTGGATAATTGAGTCTTTTGCTTACCAGGGTAAATAAGAACGTTGATGGATGGTTTTTAGTGGTTTACACATCAGTTTTAACTATATAAAAGTGTTTTTTTTCATTAAAAATTTGTCAACAATAAAATACGTTGGTTTCTGTTTTATATAACAGCATTGGGCAATTTGAATTCATTAATTTTGCTCTGCTAGAAATCAAGTATCCGTTATTTAAATATAATTTTAAGACGGGAGCTAATAATGCAAATAAGGAGAAATCATTTTGTCTAATATCATATTAATATCAAACTTGGTACAAACTACCAATTGTCATTGATCTACTTTTAGGTCTATTTATCCAGTTTTTCATAAAATTGGTTAAAAATTACATGTACTGTAGTGGTTAATGTACTAGCTAAATAAAGACAATCACTCTACTTAAAAGTAATATTCTTAGACAAACTGCTAACCTTGCGGCTTTCCGACCGCACTAAATCCCACTACAAGTACCAGAAGGCGCTGACACATTGAAGCATTGAAGTGGAGGAACGCAAGGTTTTAAAAAGACAGAAATTGTAAAAAACTGCCAGTCGCTGCACCGTGTAAATATAGGGTAGTGTGTTACAGACCGATATACGTGCGCGAGTCACTTCGAAAGTGACTTTAAAACTGTTCAAGATGTATGGTGGACTTAGTATTTTCTTGACACTGATTGTTTTTTCTGTGGTAAGCGAGGCTGTAAGGGTTGGAAGCAATAAAGGTAAGTGTCCTTCGACTAAAATAAAATTAATTTTAAATAATTTTAATAATAATAATACGAAAGATTTACGAGAAAGCTGGAACTTTCTGAATAGATTGATATACTTAGTTTTCCATACAACAAGGATACAGGATATTATAATATGCGATAGTAGGTAGTATGAAAAAATTATACGACTTCTTAGTCACACAATTGCAGTTACAATTTATCGTCCTTGTCGGATTAATTTCACGATTCGTCCGTCATTGGTTCTGAACCAGTTACGTTATCGTAGAGATTCAATTTATGAATAAGTGAAAGGAAAATTGTCTTACAGAGTAACAAGTACTTTATACACGTGAATATTAATATGCACAATACTTTCCAATTGTTAGACTGCGAGTACTTGAATTTACTATTTGGACCCTTATTTTATGGAATGGAATGAAACTAATTGAAAATTCTAAATAATTTGATTATTATTTCGTTATTGACATAATGATCGTCAGAATGTGGTACCTACTTGATGTTTAATATTTTGGCTGAACCAAATAGTGAACTATCCCGCGATTGACTTAATATACATATCAATCAGTGGTGGATTTTAGATACTGGAACCGTAGGCAAGGCTTTTCGAGCGGTCCCTACAACTAGGATGTATTTTCTAAAATTTAACCGAAAATGGCAAAATTCAAATTTTTAAAGGGCTATTTTGAAACAAATGGAACCTCAAAAACCAACAGAAAAATCGATTTGCGCTTGACTGAAATAATGATTCCATGTATACACTTGGATGTTTTAAAAATCAAAAGTTGGTATAATCTTTATTTATTTGTATCAGCCAAATACAAATCGGGTCCGGTCACTTGAGCGAACGTTGTAGAAATCCTCTCAGGTATATTCATTCCCACTAAAAGGGTACTGGTCACTTGAGCGAAAACGAGGGATTAAAATTTAATCGTAAAACAAGGATGCCGCCTTTCTCACAAATACGTACATCAAACTACTACTTACTTATCCAAATTTAATACGTAAAACAAGGATGCCGCCTTTCTCACAAATACGTACATCAAACTACTACTTATCCATGCAAATATAATACGGAAAACAAGGATGCACCCTTTCTCACAAATACTTACATGAAATTAGTACTAATTTTTTCAAATTTTAATACTGAAAACAGGGATGCAGTCTTCGCTTGACTGACCCAACATCGAAAATAAATTTTCGCTCAACTGTCCTGTATTATTAGAGAAGCCATGTTGATTTCTGAGAATTTTCGCTCAAGTGTCCAGCGTCCATACAAATAAATCATATAATTTTATACCTAAACTCTGGACTTTTCTTGCTTTTTGAGCAGCAAACTCTTTAGTCAGTTTAACAAAGTCTTAGTTAATATAAAGCTCAGCTTAAGTTACAAAGTCTGCTAAACTAGACAATCTTGCGTCATAAACTAGCATTACGTGAATAATTTCTTATCATTTTTAAAATGCTAAGGGATCTTTCTTCAGGCGCGTTTCAAGTCGTCTTACATAGTAAAATTCGTAGGGTCGTGTCCAAGTTTGAGAAGAGTGTAGTTAATTGCTTATCACGAATAAGTTATAGGAGCTCCAAAAATGAATTTCTGTGCTCTTTGCCTTTTTTTTCCCTTTCAATTTCATATTCTTCAAAGTCCTTCCACAAAGTCCTTAAAGTGTACACATTCTTCAGCAAAATCAGTATCAATGTCTTTCCTTGCGGCCCTAGGCGTTTGCCTAGTCTGCCTAGTGGTAAATCCGCCACTGATATCAATAAGAAAAAGAAATATTAAGGCCTGTGTATTATTAATCAGAGCTATTTTACTTTTAATGATAATGTATATATTCCAAATGAAGATTTACCAATGGAAAGCCCTTTATCACCAGTTTTGGTAATAGTATATTACGTAACGTGTGTGGTAAGAAGCATTTTACGCACGAATGGAAAAGTTACGCACGATGCCGCGTAGCGGCGAGTGCGTAATTCCGTGAGTGCGTAAAATGCTCTACAACACTAGTTACGTACTATACTTTACCTACGACCTACTTCTACATGTATTTATACTCTTATTATTGATAATATTTGAACAACATCAACAATATTTGGCTATTTCTGCGATTTCCATGATAATATTAAATCCATCTCACTTTCACTCGACATTTTTTAATTGAATAAAGCTTTCCACAAAATACACAAACCAGTTATAAGTTATAAGGATAATAAAAAAGTGTTTTAAAAGTTTCTTGACAGTTCTTACGCAAATCGCTATTGCAGCCTATACCTAAGTTTGATGTTTTGACGGCTTATGTCAGATTTTTGAATAAAATGGCGACGTCTATTGACAGTTGCTAAGATGTTGCTAGGGAAGCCGTGCGATTTACTTTACAGCTGTGCGTTTTTTTTACCGTGCGTAATAGACGTCATTACATTGGCGCCGACTGTGTGTTATTGACTGATTACAGGGGGGGTCGTAGGTAAACATTTTTATATACAGTTTAGAAATAAAAAACAAGAATTACATTTTCTCATAGTATTAGACATTTAAGATGAATCTAGGGAGCTAGGGAGTTTTTCTTGGTTTATTATATGATCATTCCGCAGTTATACTGATCTTAAGCGGAAATAATAATTTACGTAACAAGGCCGGGAAATAGGTTTTTTTTGACGAATAGACAACAGGCGAGTCCTAGACGTCTGTGAGTCCAAAAAAAAAAAACATTTTCGGGCGTGCTGCGTACAATATTTTTACGGCAACCGTGTGAAATAACAAATCATTGAGACGTCACATTTATGCATTATACATTTTAATTCTTATTTGAATTAAACAGACCAGAACCATGGAAACATTCTAATTCTTATTTATATTCGGCCTCGTCTCGTAAATAAGATGCTCTGTAGTACCCTCGTCTCTGGCGTTATCGTCACATATTTTAAAGTAAACAAAACTTTCTTGCCGCTTACCCCCGGGATGCCCATCGCACTTTAGTCTTCATCTTTGTGCGTTAGAAATCACATCATAACGATTTTTTTTTATATAGCGCGTATTTCTTGAATAATTCAAGTGTTTTTTGTGCAATGCCTAAAATATCGCGAAGTCTTTCTCCGCCTGGAGATAACAGGAGCATTATAAAAAAAAAAATGGAACAAGGAATGAGCTGCATTAAAAGGCATAAGCCTAGGTCAAATGTTTGTGTTCTAGTACGGATTATAATTCCTCTTTAGAACGAAATCATAGACATCGTGTGAAAAGAAGAATAATGTATTCCAGAGATACATCTTCTGAACGAGTTTTGAGCGAAGGTAATTAATATTTTATTTTTTTCATATCCACAGATACATATTTTAGTTGTTAAATATGCTGGATATCGGGATGTGTTGTCTGATTTTGATATCAGAGCCTGTTTTTGATAACAGAATTATCACAACACTATTATGGACCCGAGGCTGTTTGTGATGACAGGATTTCTGTTTTTGATAACAGAATTATCACAACGCTATTATGGACCCAAGCCTGTTTTTGATGGCAGGATTTCGAGTGAAGATAATTATTATTTTACTTTTTTCATATCCACGGATACATATTTTAGGTGTTAAATATGCTAGATATCGAGATGTGTTGTCTGATTTTGATATCAGAGCCTGTTTTTGATAACAGGATGTCTGTTTTTGATAACAGAATTATCACAACACTATTATGGACCCGAGCCTGTTTGTGGTGACAGGATTTCTGTTTTTGATAACAGAATTATTACAACACTATTGTGGACCCAAGCCTGTTTTTTATGGCAGGATTTCGAATGAAGGTAATTAATATTTTACTTTTTCATATCCACAGGTACATATTTTAGGTGTTAAATATGCTGGATATCGGGATGTGTTGTCTGATTTTGATATCAGAGTCTGTTTTTGATAACAGGATTTCTGTTTTTGATAACAGAATTATCACAACGATATTATGGACCCGAGCCTGTTTGTGATGGCAGGATTTCTGTTTTTGATAACAGAATTTTTCGATCCAAGTTCTTCTTTCCTCTGTGCAGAGAAGAATGAGCCACACCGACCGACGGAGCAGCTGGTGAGGTAAGTCAGCTTCGTCGTAGCGATGCCGGTCGGCCTTTGACTGATCTTCACCACCCACCACATTTCACAGTCGTTCAGTGATGAATGGCTGTTTGGGGAAGATTTGGAGAATAGACTCGAAAATGCCAAGAATATTCTACAACCTTACATACAGCAGAAAGTAAATAGAAGTCCACTAAAGAAAGTTCAGAGAGTAATACAGAGTGGACATTACCAGTCTCATGCTCCCACCGCCAAGTTATAGCAGCAGAATCGCCCACGTCCTCAAGAGCGCAACACCATAAAAAGTAGGTATCGCCGGAAGTAGAGGTAGGAAAATCCTGTATTGGGTAGACGGTTTAAATCACCTTTCATTAATAAACCTTCACAGGCGGTGTCGCCTGAAGGGTCGAAATGGTCCTTAAAGGAAGAGTCAATTACACACTTGTAGAGATCAACTCTTATCCAAGTATTTCTTAACTGCAAGAGAGATGGTACTTCTCGTTTTATATAGAATTTTAGGAATTTGAATGAATATATTATATAAACATTTAATTTTAAATTAGAAGACCATAGGGTGGCAGCCAGGCTTATCAATAGAAATTGTTTTATGGCTAAAATTGATTTACATAAGTCATATTCTTTGGCCTCGGTTCTTCAAAAAAGACAACAAATATTTGTTTTCATTCAAGAACAATGTTTTTGAATATAACTGTCTATGCTTTGTCTTAAATATAGCCCCTATGATATTTACGAATCTCTTGACACTGTTTGTTTATCATCTATAGAGAAAGGGATTTCTTTCAGTTTTTCAGTTATCTATTTAGATGATTTTTTAATGGTGGGCGATAACTATGAGTAGTGTTTACTAAATATATCACAAACGGTATTTTTGGGTTCTCGGGAACTATCTTGGCTCCTAAAAATTAACGTATATTATTTAACAACAGTGCATATATTTCATTAGTGCGTAATGGGCTTACAACTCGTGTAATGTACTATACTTTTTCTACGCCCACTCATTTTCTTCCATTGAATAAAAACATCGCAATTATGTATTCATTGGGATACAATCATATTTTGTTCAAGTAATTGACAATATAAATGACATGACATTTATCTTCATAGCAATCCACTTAAGAAAATTTGTTCTATTTTTAAAGAAATTGCATACTGTGCTGCCTACATTGAGGGGCATCACTCCTTCTATCTTAAATATATCTCGCTAAAGCTAGAAGTTTTTAGGTTTTTTAATTATTGATTAAATTTGTGTGAATAGACCATATGAAGTCTTACAAACATAAATATTGATTGCAATTCGATTAAACCAAGAAGTTTGAGTTTTCTTCTTGAAACGCACGTGTATGTTATGAGATTTCATTACGTGCATGTTATTGTTATAAATGTCATTCACCAGGAATGTTGACAGTGCGATTTTTGACGAATATTGACATGTACATAGAAAAAATTATTCATAATGATTTAAGAAACTAAAACAGCATAAAACTAGAGATTTTTCTAAAATAATAGGTAAATTTATTGTAATTGCCCAGATGTAAAATACGGCTATCTATATTCAAAGCTGTTTGAGCGGGAGAATATTCAGCTTTTAGTGAATCACGAGGCAATTTTAACGCTATTATGAAGATACCGAATAGTTCAAGAGATGACTTCATCATCATTCTGTTTTACAGATACATCTAAAACGGGGTGGTGATTCTACTGCAATATTAACAGAGAAATCCGAGCATATAAATTATCTCGAACTCTTGTTTGTATTTTTTGGACTAAGATGCTACGCCAGAAATTAAAAAAAAAAACATTTTTTTTTCTTTGCTTTCATTAACCGTATAGGGAGTATACAATACGTTAAGATAAATTGTCTTGCTCTAAAAAATTGGCAGTGGTGTGAAAAATGGGATATCCTTGTCGTAGCATCATACATTAGATCATCGGACAATAATATAGCAGATGGGTCCTCTCGGAGCATACACATATATCGTGCAGATAGAGAATGGTCTCTTGTTGAATCAAATTCCCAGTCCTTAGTCTAAGGATTGGATGTCCGGACATTGATTTATTCGCAAAATTTATACAAATAAATGAAGCGCAATCTTCATGTTTCATGACTTAACGACTCATATGTCAGCGCCATAGAAGCTTTTACAATATATTGGGTTTCTTTTACGCTTTTCCGCCTTTTTCGGTAGTTCTGCATACTTAGAAAAAACTATTGGTGATCAAGCTATTTTATTGGTTTCTATGTAGACTAGCTAGCTGTGGTGCCTGATTTTCCCATCTCTCTTGACGAGGAAATCACTAATATTTACTCCTAAGCAGAATCGCTTTCCTTTGGGAGAGTACAACGTCCACTATTAGCACACCTTTCTTTGATGGGAGGTCTATTATCAGGATAGCGCTGCAGCGCCAAGTTCCCGAATCATCTTTAAAAATCTGCATGGCATATATTTCTTGAAACTTGCTGTAACAGTACCTATCGGAACAGAAAATATAGGAAAATCGATCCATTTTCTGTTTCACCAATAAGAATTTTAGAATTTATCACGGCCCAATTCAACATACCATACAGCTCACTTAACACGTATAACAGAGTCCGTTAGCTCAGATAGCACTCGACCTTTCCCAAGATTACAGAATTCAAGATTTTTCAAACAGGTTCACATGTTAAGACCAATTAAGTATGCCAAAATATCAAAATACTTGGGATCCTTCGGTAGTTTTAGTTCATGTTAGGAAACGACGGGTCGGGTCAACGCCTGCAAACATTATCTTTTATAGATGTACCTAACATACATAGAACAAAGTGGAATATCAAAATAGCAACACCTAAAAGAATGAAAACATCAGCCAAGAACAGATTTCATCCCTTGTTAAACATACCGTTTTTGGATTCTGATTCGGAAATAAGCGTAGCTTATACTTGGATAGAAGTCCGCCTAGAGGATTAATCGAAAGCTTATTTATATCCGTTGCAAAACCTCAAAAGAAAATTTCCACAAAGACACTCATTCGCTGGATCAATGTGGGGTGGATATGGACAAATTTTCTGCTCATAGCACGAGGCATACTTCGACCTCGGCTGAAAATAGGATGGGTATCAGTTGAGATTTGTGGCGGGGTGGTCTAGTAAATCTAAAATGTTTGTCCAGGTCTTCAACAGGCCCCCTTATACCAAGCTAGTCCTTTTTGTCTGATTAAGGGAAAAATTGTTCTTTAATGTATGCATTTTAAGCAGTTAAGTATTGATAATTACTTCAGTGCCATCAGCGGTTAAGCTGGAGTTTTTTGAGAAAATGTGTAATGTTCTAAAGTGCTTCTTTTAAATTTAATTAACGTTTGGTTCTTAGTCGGATTTTTAAACTTAACATTATCCGATTATTTTCTCTTTTGTTTTATGGTTACCTACCAATAAAAATATACCTTTGGGATTAGGAGTTTCCTTTTTGCAACTCTCTCTAAATATCTACAGAGCATCTTATTTACGAGACGAGGCCGAATATAATAACAAGATCAAACGAACTTACCTGTGAAGTTCGATCTTGATTATATGAAGGCCTCGTCGAAGTAAATAAGGTCCCACCCTTTATACACCCAATCCCGTGAATAGTTGCAAAAAATGTTCGCCCAAAATGAAGACTGAAGTGCGATGGGCATCCCGGGGGTAAGCGGCAAGAAAGTTTTGTTTACTTTAAAATATGTGACGATAACGCCAGAGACGAGGGTACTACAGAGCATCTTATTTACTTCGACGAGGCCTTCATATAATCAAGATCGAACTTCACAGGTAAGTTCGTTTGATCTTGTTATTATATTAAAATTCGAGCAATTGTTAATATTGATGGGATTCAATTTGTTTGAAGAGCTTGGTATATTTAAATTGTTGAAGCCAGAACTTCTGACAACTAATTTCATATGAACTGTCAGCCGTTAATCCGTTTCTATGGTAACAATGTGATTCTTTCCGGCCTAATGCTACTTTCTCAAAGAAAAAGCGTCCGGGAAGTGGGCACATCCTGGACGGTTGCCGAAAATAGTTATTTGTATACTAAGGCCGCAAAATGCTTTTTCGCGTTCCGAGAGAGAGATTATCGCCGAGGCCGCTCCGGCCGAGGCAAGATAATCTCGAGGTCGCGAAAACATTTCGCGGCCATAGTATAATTTCAATAAACACTATGTCTCTTTAGAAAAGACAGCGTTTCAACGCGAATAGAGAAAATTACACTCTGGGTAACGGCCGCAAAATATCATTTTCCTACGACCACATAGGAAAGTGACATATATCGCACTGACTAGTTCTATGGAAAGTGACCTTTATTCATACGCGTACGGAAAAAAATCTTATCCGTACGTGTGCGGATAAAAAAGCTGTCAAATTGAATGTTGAAATGCTAGTCTTTTTACTCCGCAAATTAATATGTATATGTGAAATGCTTATTTCCTAAGTTGATTTGTCCATATAATAATATAATATAATTTTCGCACTTCCTGGCCTAAAGTGACAACTTCACTCCCTTGTGACAGGTACTAAAGTGTCACATTTAATCCCTCCGGGATTAAATATTGACGAAACTCCCGGAACGATTAAATCACAAACAAACGAATTTAAGGGATATTTTATTGAAAAATATAATTAATTAGAATGGTAATTAACGTTAATATTCAAATTAATATTGTGACAGTTCGTCATATTGACCAGTCTTTCCTGGGTTAATGCAGCAGGTAACTGACGAGTAACAGATAGGTCCTTTTCATATTGAACTGGTGTTTGTTTCGAAGATCCTGCGGAAAAAGGAAGCGAGAATGAGGACTGTGGCATAACTATAGTGGACGAATCGGCGACTTGACCAAATATTTTATCTGAAATTTTTTGTTTATTTTTAATAGACGATTCTATATATCCCTCGGCCACGTTGGAGGATTTCCATCCTCCATGTCTCTTCAGCACGTCTATTATTGCTCCCGAATCAGCTAACAAAGACGCAGATGTGCGTCTAAAACAATGTCCCGTATAAGACGTCGCATTTTCTAATTTCAAGAAAGCTGCTATTTGCCGTGGAAATGTACCAAACATGTTTTTTCCTACTACTCGCGTAGTACATTCTTTGTTGATGTATTGAACAAAAAATTTTGAATGAGTTGTCCCTGTCTTTCGCAATGCCACATATTTCCGAAATATCGCCACAAAACTGATGGCACTGTTTTCTGAATTTTTGATCACAAAATTTCGGTCAATTTTATTTTTGGTGTTTCTAATCGCAATTAGGAAGGAATCGCCCAAATCTCTCACATCGTCGATTTCTAAATCAACCAACTCTTTTCCACGACAAGCTCCCGCAACGCCCAAAATAAGTGCAACCTACAAAAAAATTGATTTCTTAAAATTTCTGAATATAAACAAATTTCCAAATTTACCTTAAGCATTAAATATTTATCATCCGGAGCCTCCCGTAAGAACTGATCTACCTGCTCAGACGTGAGAATTCTTGACTTCTTTGGCTTAAATCCCTCATTTCTTCTCTTCAAAAAAGCTAATAATTTTGGAAATTTACTTATATCAATATCTTCTCTAATGTTAATAACCGATTTCAGCATTGAGTAATGTGCCCAGAGAGTTGAGGCACAAACCGCTTTTGATTTATCATCGAAGTAGACTAACAGCGCATTTTCAGTAGGTTGTCTCACATTTTTTAAGCGGCACCACTTTTTAAAAGCATCGTACTGCTGCTCGTATAGTTTTCTAGATTTCGGTGGTAACAATTCTTCACCTACTTCGGCTGCTCTTTTATCAATATCAGATACACCTTCTTCACTCATGATACCAATAATTATCAATAACAATGTTTCTTTACAATGACACTAGTAATGACAATGTTTCTAAATCATAACTGTCACAACGCAATGTTACTATGGTAACTTATTTTAAAGACAGTTTATTAAATGAGTTGAAGAGAGAAAAAACTGATTGAAATTATTGAAATAATTAATAAATTCATACCGGAAGTACGAAAAGTATCGTATATACCTTGCGACTGAAGTACATTTAATCCTTCAGGTAAACTTTACCTTCAGGATTAAATGTACTACTTCAGTCCCGCGGTATATAATATACTATTATTTATTTCATTTAAAATTAAAAAAAAAATTAAAAAAAAATACCGAGCCCGGACTCGAACCACCCTACTGTTTCTCAAAAATTGAGTCTACGGATGCCTAGACCGCTCGGCCATCCCACTGTTGTAGATCATGGTTCTTGTCCAAGATACTAATAGGCGCTGAGGAAATATACACACACAAAATAAAAAGTGTTTAGTTTATATCACAATTTATTGGACTTTCATGTTATTGAAACAATAAATATCCGTTTTCAATTATTTGAACAATGAATCCTTAAAATAGATGGTTAATACTTTCAATCTCCTACAGGTAGGCAACAAGTTAAGTGTGGTGCTAATAATAATTTTACTTTTAATTTTCACAGCAAATAAATAACTAATTTTGAACCGCAATATTTATGTAAAACTATTTCCGATGTTCTGTTTGTTGTAAGTTGTTGAAATAAATGTTCGTAATATTTTATATTTTGTGTACCAATATTAATTCTAACTTTTTTATAAAGGTACTTTTTTCATTGCATAAAAATCACAATTTTCTGGGCCACTTTCAAAGGTAAGTAATCAAAACCATATAAAGTATTTACAAATACACATATGTAAAACCTCTCACATCTACATAAAAACGCAAGATTATACATGCCTAATTCGGTAAAAGTATATCGCGTGGTCGTAGGAAAAATAGTGTACATAACTTGTGCGAAAGTGATTTCTCACACTCGTGGGATTGTCTCACTCGGCTGCGCTCGTGAGACAATACTTCCCACTCGTGTGAAAAATGTCACTTTCCGCACACGTTACGTAATATACTATTTGCGGCCTCTGTTGCGGCTGCAAAATGCTTGTTTTGCGTCCGGTTGCACGAAAGAAATATTCCCAGGATTTTTTCATAGGGTTTATAATAGGTAACCTTTAATATTTGTATAATTATATCTTATTTTTATCCCATTCATATATATATTAAGTCAATCAAAAGATAGAGGTGATATTTGATCTAAACAAAATATTAACTATCAGATTTTTTCAACTTTTTTTCAAAGATCCTGACATTTTATATACGTCAATTATTAATGTATGCAAAGGTTTAACAAGGAAAAAAAAGGACATAGAATTTTCTGCTAGACAGATGTTTGACAGAAAAGGGTTACTATTGAATAATAAAATATTTAGATGTTAAAATTTTATCTGATTTCCAACAAAAATATCTTGTTCAGTTTTTTGAATTGATTTTTAAAAACTCTTTGCTTACTACACTCACCGACTTAAAATTCGATCCATTCAAAATAATGATTTATTTAAAAATGCTCTTACTTTCAAATGCGGAAGCTGATTGATTTGAATTTTTCAGCAACTTCTAGATAAAATACTGTAGTTTTAAGATTATTATTCGGACATCTAAAAGTAATTTAGTATTCGCTGGATATACAGGGGGAAAAAGAGAATAATTTTTTCATCTACTTTTGACACACCCTGTAGGTTAATTCTTCTAGTAGATCTGCACACAATTAACTTTACCAAGAAGACTGATTTGTTCCAAACATTTTGTTTTTTTAATCACTCCAATATCTTAATTTATTTGTGAAATGTGACGGTTTAAGAAAAATGCAACATTTTGGAAATGGTCATAATTTAAATGACGGTAGAGAATAAACTACAAAATAAGTAGAGTGCTGTGCTCAACTCACAATACGACAACTGTCAAATATTCGTTACTTGGCAATTGCAGTTTAATTATCAGTAATCAATTTAACATCATGGTTTTAACACCTACCTCAATATTTGGACGAAACAGAAATTCAAACGATGAACTGGCCATCACGTAGCCCAGACCTCAATCCAATTGAGCACGTCTGGGACATGATGGGCAGACGAGTTCGTAATCGAGTTCCTTCTCCAAGTAATTTGAATTTTTTGAAAGGTGCCTTGGTCCAAGAATGGGATCAGATTGACCAGATGGAGATTCGATATCTAATAGAGGGTATGCCACGACCAATTGAGGAAGTTATTCGCGCTCGTGGGGGAAATACCCGTTATTAATTTGTAATAATTATTAGTTTATTTGTTGTTTGACTTGTTTATAAAATTAAGTATTACTCTGCAAAAACTGAATTAAAAAATGAAAAATGTTGTATTTTCTTTAAGCCGTCACATTTCACAAACAAATTAAGGTATTGGGGTGAATAAGAAAACAAAATGTTGGAAACAAATCAGTCTTCTTGGTAAAGTTAATTGTGTGCAGATCTACTAGCAGAATTAACCTACAGGGTGTGTCAAAAGTAGAGGAAAATAGCTATTTGTATTACTAGGGAGGAAAGTGCCACTTTTCCTCCCGCAGGATGTAGTTTACTGCACGACGCGAAGCGGAGGGCAGTTCCAAGGGAGGAAAAGGCACTTTACTCCCATGTGATACATATGATTTTTCCTCCTACCCACTTATTTTGAAAATTTATTCACGACACAAATAGGTAACGAATATAATTCAGCCCATATTGTGTATATTGTATTTCATACCTATCTTTAGATTTTTGTGGTATAGTAAGGTTAATGACGCTATGTTAGCATGTGCCTTAATATTAGGTGGTGTATTTGGAAATTCAAAATCACTTGAATCGCTCTCCATTTTTAAAATATTCAACTAAGTTTAATGAATGTAGCGACTTTGCACCTCAAAAGTCAATCGCCGTGTTTACTGTCAGTGAGCCACAGCATACTATGCTTTTCTTATTCTGAACTCAAAAAACGTATACCTATCTAAGATTCTTTAAGTTGAAATTTGTATTGAAGAACTACGTTGAAGTACCATTGATGTTTGATTTTTACCAAAAAACAGGGTATACAGGATGTTCCATAAATTATAGAAACAATATGAATATAATGAATTCACAAGTTTCATCGTTTACAACTTACTTGAAATGAGAGGGAGGAAAAGTATGAGTTTCCTCCCTGATTTGAGGGAGGAAAGTGTGTACTTTCTATAGGGGTAGGAGGAAAAATTGTTTTCTTTTTCCCCCTGTATATCCAGCGAATACTGAATTACTTTTAGATGTCTGAATAATAATTTTAAAACTACAGTATTTTATCTAAAAGTTGCTGAAAAATTCAAATCAATCAGCTTCCGCATTTGAAAGTAAGAGCATTTTTAAATAAATCATTATTTTGAATGGATCGAATTTTAAGTCGGTGAGTGTATTTCATAAAATGGTCTCTAAAAAAAATTATTATTTCGGCTATCATCTATTATAGATAGCTTGCCCTGTTTTCTGTTGAGCCAATTGTTTGGAAATAAACAAAAGTTTTGTCAACGACCTTATTTACTGTCCTTTTATTATGAAATCTGCTAAGACAATGAAAAAAGCCTTATCTCACATTATTATCTCAATCAGGTGCATCGAACTTAAATAATTATAATATTTTCAAAATTCTTAATGGCAATTTAATATTTCAATTACTATGGCTACAGTAGTATTATAATTAAGAGATCTCAGTTAATACTAATAAAATTGTTTCATTTCTAATCTAATAAATAAAGATTTTCCGCTTTCCCTCTATTTGATATTACTATATTTTTAAAATGTCAATTATAATAGTTATAAAGATAAATATAATCTTACTGTTTATTTGAATTTTATAAAATCCATCAAAACGTGGAATATATCATAAAATCATATTCAACTTTTATGAATGATGTTAAAAATAATCAATGAAGACACCAAAACCAATGATATTTGTTTCCTGCTATACAGGCTGTCGCAGGAGCTCGTACCAAAATCTTGGGAGATTATAAAAGTATTACTTGTTATCAGTGTCTTGTTAAGTTGTATTTTTGTTCGGGGAATGAGGTATTTAGAGAGTGGAAGAGTCAAATTTGCATTAAATATTTTTTTAAAATGTCTCTTAGCCGGATATAAAAGTAATTACAATAGTTAATTGCCGCTGTGCTAAGCTCTATTTCAAACAACTGCGTTTGGTCGACTCTACAGATGTGAAGTGTTATAATTAGTTCAGTTGAAAAAGCTCTTTGTTGATATTGATTGTTACTATATATTATGAAACACGACAAATGTTAATGTATAATAACGCAACACAGAATCTCTTGGGAAATGAAAGGATGCAGTCTTGCCAGGATCACCATGGACGACCCTGGGAAGCTGGCGCCGAAGAAATATTTAGCGATGACCAGGAACAGTAGGATTTCTGACTGGTCACTGTCAATTAAGGAAACTCCTCCATACTGTCGGGCTAGTGGACCTCTACGAAGGATGTGTGAACAGTAAGATGAAACTGTCAGGCATGTCTTATGCGAGTGTGTGTTCGGTGAGTCTTGGCCTACATCTGCCGATATAAAGGAGTGTCTCCTGTCCACCTCCTGGGAAGGACAGGATGGACGATGACCTAGGAGGATGTACAATAATGGGTCACATGTGGCCTAAGTGCTATGTGCGTACACTCACCCTTTTTACTCTACAGATACAGAACGCATCACAGAGTCTTCGAAAATCAAATAACAAAGACCGTTCGACAAGAAGTAGCATCTAGTTCCCTGGCTTCATGCCACGAAGGACATTGAATTGCACTTCAAAGTTTAACGGGGCTGGTATATCTACAAGATAGAATTCAATGTCGTTAGAATTTTCTTACTCGGTAAACAATGTACTATCATGGAAACACGAGCAGTTGCAACAGTTGTACAAAATATTATTGTGTGTTATGATTAAATGTTTCAAGGTTGTAGAAGAAGTTTGTCTTATATTTCTTGACTAACATTTAATTTTTCATAACCACTATAACTGTTTGTAGTTTGTAGTTAAAAAAATTAGTGATTTATTTTCGAATATAAGTTTTCTGCTGATAATTCAAACAATCTATTAACTTGTTGATCACATTCATGTAATAAATCGAGAGTATTCAACCGGAAAACGTAGCGTGGACATAAATTTGGAAACAGTTTAGAAAGCTGTTTAATTGGTGTTAAAATTAAATAAAAAGTAATCAAAAATGAACTTGGATAAAAGTAACAAGCCCGAATTTAGATGTTTGTAGGAGAAAGCGTCCTTATACTGGTCTTAGTAACGAAATAGTGATTTCAAAAAATAGTGTCACCATTAGTTACGAAAAACATTAAATAAAACTAATATTAATTAACGCACTCCTTCCTTCTCTACTTCAGATGTTTCTGTTTTTTTAACTAACTAGTGAGGAAAGTGATACTTTACCGCTATTGGCCAGCAATCGCGTGTGGATAAGTCACTTAACGCACGTGTTTTCTACTAACATGCGGAAAAAAAACCCAAAAGTAAGCTCGTTTTCAAACTTGTAGGTATTGTTGAATACCACTTTATTTTTTCAAGGAATTCTTTCGTCGTTAAAATAATCGTACTGAAATTAACATATTGAAATTTATTTAAAATAGACTGATTTTCTGAAATAACTGTTTATATTGGAAGAGAAATTTATTGTAAAAGAAATCGGAGCATTTTTATGAAGAAAGTTTCCTTTGTTACTGATACAGTTTCAAGAATATTGTTATTTATATATATATATATCTCCGAAAATTCTCACAATTCAAATTAATCATAAGTAATTAAAAATAATTGAAAGTATAATTGAGTACATCAAACCGGTGTTGTACCTCATCATTTTTCATAATAATTCCTCTTTAAAATATTCTGCCCAATTGGAATTAAGTGTTAACACTTTTTTTGGATCTTCAATTTAATTTTTTTGGTCTGTTTTCATTGATATCATCTATTTAATTATGTCAATATAATCATCATCATTAATTAAAATTACCTCATTAATAAGTTGATGATTTTTTTTATCTACAAATACGTTGCATCCACCATATAGTATTTTAAAGACAACATTGAAATGAAATATTGAAGAATTTCACGATATTCGTGCTATCACATCTTTGCCCAAGTATTACTTTTAGGTCGATAGTTAAATAATTGACTCTTGCTTGCTTCTAATTTCAATTCTTGATACGACTTTTTTAAGAAAGCCATTATGCACTTTGATTTTCTTGATTATATTGTGGATAAGTCAAACTTAAATTGACTAGCTATTGGATTTGTGGTTTATAATTACTATACAGATCCCCAAGAAAAACACTCTTCCTATTTCGTAGGAGTTGACAAAAATGAGAAGATTGAGAAAATCCAGTGAGATGTAGACAATCAAAGAAACAACTTTAACCTGGTGAGAATAAGTAATTGTCTAAGCCAATACAGAATCTTAGGGCTCAATATCCAAGAAGCTGATGAATAGAATATAAGGACACTCACCTAAACTGAATCCTTTGCAGGTCCATTATGTGTGTCTTCCTGTTAAGCTAGAGTTCGTTGTCCAGAGAAGTCCTTATGATGACTTCAAATGCCTTAGCTCAGTGACTGTATTTTCGAGATCACTCGAGTACAATTCGTGTACGAAAATGAATGAATTTCGCACGAGAATCGGTTATCCGTATTTTCGAATCACTTTCGAGGGCTTCGTGCACGATTTGTTTCGCATGGGTTGAGTCGAGTGGGTATGCACCTTTCGAATATCAAACTTCGTATACGATTATTTTCGAAGATGGTTCAAAAATACGATCATCGAATCGTGTGCGATTTTTTTCATTCGAACTAAATCGCATACGAAAAATTTCGATTGATCTCAAAAATACGTAGGTACCCAGGTCCTTCTTATATTAATCAGCCTAGTCAAGCCTTCACAATAAGTGTAATATAAGGCTACCACGTTTTCTTGACAAATCCTGCATATGTGTCTGCCAATTCGTTATGTCAATACAAAACAATATTTTTTTTAACTTGCGAATAATAATATCCACATGCACATAAGTACACCATATCTTAATGGTAGAAATTAATGAACCAATATTCTCAACCTCATTTTAACGAGATTAAATTAACGAATTCTCAACGAAATACGTTAACTTTTTGTAACGACTATTCGGTATTTTTTGTCACTTTTTTACTTTCTACACATGATTATTACGTGATATATTATTTTTTTGATAGCGTAATTTCTCTTCGTTAGGCAATAACAAGTTTAAGCTGACGCCTATTTAACTAAAGTAATATGATAAAAAAATCAATTAAAATATATTTTGAGCGTTTAAATATAATTAACGTAACCGTTACGTTTTGTCAATGAGCAATTGTCTCTGTCTCTCTGGGCAGGTATTTTCAATGAGTGCAATTATATATTTCTTCATTATCTATGATGATAAAAACAACAACCACGTGGAGTGTATTATCACAAAATGAAATATGTATTAAATACAGTGCATTATAATTAGAAAAGACACTTGAAGATTATTACCTATTGCATTTTTGGAATTGGACAAAACTTTTGGCATAACCAATTCCTAAAATATCGAAAAATTCTTCATTACTATCATTTTTCTCACTTGAAACTTCTATTATTACAGGCAGTCATTATTAATACAAATTTAAATAAAGGTAAAAGTAAAATATTTGGAAAAAAAAATTTCATTCAAATTAAAAGAACTGTGAAATAGTTTTGTGTATTGTAGCTTTGAATTTTTTTGAATAATATGAATACCTACCTAAGGTGCAAACAGAATTTATGTAATTTGCAATGAATATTCAGTTTATTGGAGGAAACACCCATGAAAATTGAGTTACTACATAATTTTTATGCAATGACGTGAAATTAGTGTCACGAATAATTCAATAATGAGTCATCCTTAGAAATTATTCTGGTTGTTGTAATTTTAAGATTCACGTTGAATTGATTGATTTCTTTTTGATCCATAAAAGTGAAGCTGGAGCAGTTACTGACGAAGAACACAAGGGAAATAATAAGAACTCATTATTGTCGTTATGAAATATTATAGATAATAATGACCAGACACTTACTGGCCGGCTACTAGTGTCTGAAAATAATCGCGCGGCTAAAATACATTCAGACAATATGTGTATTGTCTGAATGTATTTTAGCCGCGTCTCGTGTGAATGTTTCTATTTATATTAATGTAATTTCAGACACGCGATTTTTTCAGACACTAGTAGCCGGCCACAAAAGTGTCTCATCTGAAAGCACTCTAATGTAAATAGAAGCAATCACACGAGACACAGATAAGGAATAACATGATGGTGTTTAGAGCGCTTTCAGACAATACACTTTGTGGCCGGCTACCAGTGCCTGAAAAGAATCACGCCACTAAAAGTTTCTCGTCTGAAAGCGCTCTTGCAATTCACTATTCTCTTCTAATGTTTTCAGTCAAATGCAAACGATATCAACTGGCTACCATGCTGTGTTTTTATTAACTGACTAAGGATATTGTTTTTGGTCAGTAGCGTGGATACTGTTACTTCAATCAACTTTATTGGAAAATAGGTAATCTGAATATCTTCTTTATGTTCTTTGTTTTGTATCCATTAATATTTTTGTTAATTCATATCTTCTTTAGATCTACTTATAGTTCTCTGAATCAAAATTATAATCTCTATTCCGATTTTTTGTCATTGTGAAATTGTGCCAATCAGCCAGGCAATTCTCTGATAAATGCGCGGCGCAAAACTCACAGTCTGCCGAACGCTTTATTAAGTCGTTCAAATCAATGTAATGGAATTAAGTTGTTAGAACTACGCTGAGCTAAGCGCACTCTCGACTCATGCTTGTGCGTCGTCTGTTTACGCCGATACCAAATGTAGTTTGCAGAAGCAGACCAGAATTGTCTGTGGGCTTGACTTGTTGCATTGTTCTATTATTTTTAAGTTAATTATGGCAAAATTTTCCACTGCGGAAGGAAAAACCTTAATAGATTCGTTCAGGGAACATCCTGCCTTATATATTCTTTGACAGAGTCATTTTTAAAGAAGTACATCAGTACAACGACAGTCGGTATATCAATCCCAACACTCCATTCTAACAAAAGTTTTCCTGTCTTTGGTTATTGGGTCTGCAGTAAAAGTTGGAGAATGTTCTCTAACGGACTGATTCGCCTGTCTTTGTCTTGGATCTGTCGACTTTGCGACAACGCAGGAGGGTTCTGGTCTGGGAAACATTAAATATTAATTTTTTCGATTCAGTTTTTTTTACTAGGAAATTATTTAAAATCACTTCAATTTAACACTTCAGTATCTTTTAAATAGGTTTTTTATCAGGTAATAAAATAAAATCATAGTTATTGATCTTTTAGAATTTAGAAGGTCCAGGCTGAACAATAATTTACATTGTCTTTCAATATCATGGAATATCCTTGAACTTTATTATTGAGTTTTATAGTTTTTTTCCCTAATATTTGTTTAATTTTTACTACCAGACAGTGAACAATCTGTTTTAGCATGTCATTGTGACTAAATGAAAATATAATTTTATTGTTTAAATCTCAGTAAATTTGATTTTTTTCAATAAAACAGTGCTAGCCTAGATAAAAAATTTGTTTCAACAAATGACAATTTTGATTGGTTAAAAGTAAATGAGATGTTAATAAATTGTGTTAAGCATACTGCGTGAAATAATACATTAAAAAATACAAAAACAGTTTCAACGTTTGTCTATAGTAGAATATGTGATTATGTTCATCAGCCATGTAATTAAAAGTAATTATTCATATCCACGAGAGTCTATATAATTTAAGATTTTTATCTTTATTTTAGTATACTTACTACTTAAAATAATATGACCAACAAGTTATTCAACTTTAAATTGATGTTATTATGATTAAACGTGAATTTTAATAATTTTAAGGAAGAAGTTTAGTCTTCAATCTAGCTACGTCTATTTTTGAACAATGAGCGGCATAGATTTACGGCTAATGATCACATGAGACGATCGTCGTTATATTCTTGGCCCTTATCATAAAAGTCATATACGTTCCGGATCGCATGGTCCGAAATTAATAGGGGAGCAGTGTCGAATAAATCTGCTCTTGCGCAATATTGTGGTTATTTTATGGAAATTTGTTTTCATTTTGTCATAGAAAAATAAGTAGAAAAAAAAGTACTATATAATTACTATTTCTCTATGCCTTCCGTAATTATAATGTCAATTATCTGTTTCTTTGAATCTTGAATTCATGATGTTCATACATTTGAAAGCATGGGGAATTATTGTTTTTGGCACGTAATGATTGGGAATTTACGGGAGGCAGAGGAGAAAGTAAGAATTGACGAAGGTACGGGCTCCAGGTTTTTATATGACTATCGTTTGGAAGCATGCCGTTTGCGAGGGCACTTCTTTTGTTAGGACTAAAATACGACCGACTTATTTTTATTCAATTTTAATACTAATTAGACTACCTTTTTTATTATTGGTAATATATCATGACAAATATAAAAAATATTTAATGACAGAAAATTATGACAACAGTTCAAAAAAGAGGCTGAAAATGACTAAATATTAGATCTTCTGCTACAAATAATGCTGGCACAAACGCAATAATTTTGAACGTTCACATGTAGGTTCAATAATTAGTCGATTTCGACCGTGGGATTCGATAGATCGCACGGGATAGACCCCATCGTACGAGAGAAAAACCGGATCGTATGATTTTTAAGAAAAGCTACTCAGCTCTTTTCACGATCTAAGAAACTGATCTGAAATGAGATGGGATAATGACATGCAATAAAGCAATGAAAATATGAGTCCTGACAGGGTCGTATTTATGTTGTTGGCCAATAATAAATGATTACGTTATGAAGATGTTTCTGACTCTCAGGTGAAATCACGTTTTCGTTGATTCACAGTGGGCTAGACTATTTGAATTAATTGAAAATATCCACATTCTAGAGAGGAAGGACTGGCATCCTATAACAGCGAATTTCAGCTGGTACACTGATGGCTTTTAAACAGACTGGAGTAGAGATGATGAGACGGGAGGTGGATAGCCAAAAAATCGTCATCTACTCCAATAGCTAAGCGGCACTAAGAGCGAAACACTTTGTGGCCGGCTACTAGTGTATGAGAAAAAATCGCGCGGCTAAAAATACATTCATATAAATAGACGCATTCACACGAGACACAGATAAATATAAGAGGTATTTATTGTATTTTTAGCCGCTCCATTCTTTTCAGACACTAGAAGCCGACCACAAAGTGTCTGAAAAAAATCGCGCGGCTGAAAATACGTCAATATAAATAGACGCATTTACACCAGACACAGATAAGGAATACGTGGTGTTTTGTGTATTTTCAGACACTAGTAGCCGACCACAAAGTGTCTGAAAAGAATCGCGTAGCTAAAAATACATTAAAATAAACAGACGCATTCACACTAGACACAGATAAGGAAAGGCCGATAAAACAGCCAAGCTGAGAGCAACGGAGGTCGTGATAGGACCAGAACATTACTTTGTAATTGCTGAATGCCTAAATAAGGAGCACATCAACAAATGGATAAACAACCAAGCGTAGCACTGGTGGTATGAAACTCCAGGACAAAGCATGTTAAATTATTCATTGAAAGCCGTTCACGCGACCTACTAAGTCGAGAAACGACAAGAATGATGGTGGGAATGCTACGCAAGGGAGGCGGTATCCAAGCTAATAGGTCTAATAAAAAGAATAAAGCTAGATATCGAGCTCTAAATATAGGGAGGATGAAGCATCAATCGTCACCACTGGAATAGAAAAAGAATTATCCAAACGAAGATCTGTAGATATCCTTGAATTCCTTTCAGGAAATACGTCTAAAGGAGCCACTAGTCTCAGAGATTTTCCTCAGGAACTAAGTAGAAGAGATAGGGCACAAAAGATCGTTTTGGTATCAGTGAATATCACCACAATAAACATACAAATATCGCTAATGGTTAAAAACATTTTGGACTATATGTTACCTAATTTTTTACTGCTACTGACAGATCAAACTGATATCATTTGATGAGCAAATCTCAGCTTTAACGAAGCATATTTATAATAATTTTATTCGGATAAATCTTGTTTAACTAATGATTTAATTTTATGTTAATTATCACATAAATATTTCGTCTCATTCAACCGTTACGTGGCCTGGTTATATAAATAGTCTTTAAATCATAAGAAACTTAATAAACTAGTGAGAAAAATGTCTATAAATTTCACCACCAAATATAAGAAAACACCTTTATAAAAACATTATATTGTAAATTTTCGTCATTTATTAAAATTGATACAATCTGCGAAACACGCCTAGTTTAGAAAACTTGGTATATATTTAGTTAAAGATTTGGCAACCCACTGAAAACAATAATATAATTAATAGCCACTTTATATATCGTTGAAAAAAATCATGTTATGCGGTTTTACAACTTTCTTCATACAAATTTATCCATAGAACTAAATGAGTTATTTACATAAATATTTGATTAAATAGCCTGATTGAGATTAATTAATTGGTGATTTTTACGAGAGATGTACATTGATTTGGCAAAAAAGAAAATTTTAATAAAAACATAAACAAGCCTTAATAATATTCCCATAATTTATTGTGTGCGGCAGGTGAACGATAATTAATATAAATGTTATGAAAGGAAACATTCTCTTAAAAGACACTAATTGCTTTTATACCATAAATATTTTTAAAATTTTTTTTCATAAATTCTCACTTCTCAAGGTTTTTTCTTTTTACTTGTTCTTTCAACTCCACTTGGTGCTTATTTCACCCGTCTATACTTTCAAGTACATTATTAATTACAAGTCAATGAATCCCTCTATTAGATTTTTTCATCGATGGCCACCTCATTGCCAAGGTATTTTTAAAAAAATTTTATAAATAATTCATAGGCTGATAACTTTTATGAATATTTTATGAGTATTGAATAGTTAATTTTAAAATAATATACACTATTATTTATGATATGCGACAAAAACTGTACAAAACTGTCAAACGCGATACAACTTTTTTACCAAATAGCGTTCATGAAAAATAATAACAGATTTGGAAAGGTCCTTGAAAAATAAGTTCAAATGCACTTTTCATTTTCAGTTTTTGTTTAGATAGAAGTATATATCTGTGTGAACCCAATTTATTAACAGCTGTTTATTCATTTTTTTGGAAATGATTATTAATTAAGGCAATTTAAATAGTATATTATTCAACGAGCGTGTAATGATGGCTATTACTCATGAGAATGAAGTCGTAATCATTCGAGTGAGTAATAGCCATTACACGAAAGTAGAATACTATACTTTTTCTATGACTGAGTGTTCACCTATCAATTCAAACGAACGAGATATTTAGAGAATATTTTATTGTATAAACTTAATGATTTATGTCAAACAATTCCATTTTGAAAGCTACAGTGAAAATTCATGTATAGGTATTGTCAAAGTCAAATTATGACATTTCATGGCGAGTCTGGTTCAAACATTACACCGAACATAGTCGTGTGTAATGGCATTCTTTGACGGTGATTGGCCAGATAGTCGTGTGTAATGGATCATTACACACGGGGCGTGGCTTGTTTTGTGTAATGCATCCAGTTACTCAACAAAAATGTTACATAAAAAGGGTGCATTTCTCAACAGTCATAGAAAAAATTATTTAATCAGAGACTACGTGTTAAATATACCTAATATTATCAAATAAAAGTAGCAGTTTAAAAGAAAACACGTGTTATGATCAAACCAAGAAACTGAACTTTAAATTATCCATTGCAAAATTATATTGTTGAGTAAATGTTACTAAATGTCTCTGTTTTTATTTAGTGAATTAATTAAATAAATGATGTAAAATATTGCAATGAAGTTTTTGTTCTCAGACGTTAAATCCCGAAAAAATTAAATTAAATCAATTACTTTGATACCACTATTAAAAGCTAATCTGAATTTTTTCTGGGTCAAATTTCGTAATTTCCGTAAATTCAAAATTGTAGCATGGGAACCAGTTCCAAATAAGCGACCTAGCTTTGGCTTTTATGTTAAGATTTTTTTACAATAGATAGGTAGGTACCTAGGAATATGGTTTCCCAAAGATTATAATGAATTAGATACTCGAGACAATGGTATTCACCTTTTTCCTTTTTTGGTTAAGTGCATTCAATTTTACAGCGTATTTATTCTTATTAATTTTAAGCAGATAAGGAATATTGTTCGACTGCAATTTCATAATTAGCCAAAATTCTAGATTACTGAACCTTAAATATGAGAAGAACAATAGAGAAGATTAAAAAAAAATATATTAAGATATAACGAAATAACAAAAAACATTTAACACGCGGCACCGAAAGAGCGAATGCTCTCCCCAAACAAGTGTTAATAAAAGTGTAAAGAAAGCAACCGGACTATCACGACACCTGAAGTAATAATTCAAAATCAAGCTCCAAAGTGGACTGACTCTTCTGGTTTATAATAAATCAACAAAATGAAGAAATTAAATTGGTCTATAAAGAAGATTATGATACATTGAAAAATTGTTGTTTGCTGGCTGGGAAAATAGATATCAAAAAAATTCACTACCTCCCGGACTTCAATATAAGAATAAACAACAATTTAATTTCAATGTGTAAAAAATAAAAAGTTGATCAAATATTTTAGTGTGTGAAGGCTGGTTGAAGATAGTGTACTATGGTGACGTCATAATCTACTTACCTTTTATTCTATGGGTGTGGTTAAATGGTTAAATAATTATCAAATACTCTTACGGATATTTGAAATCCACGCTAATTAATTAGTCAATTAGAAATTGATGTGACACCCTATTAGATTAGATGCTGTCATTTCAAAATGAACAATCACAACGATGTAGATGATCCAAAAAGTATTTCAAATTTTATCATCAGTGAAATAAAGAACTAAAAATAGAAAGGAAAAAAAGATCTCTCTACACTCTCAAGGTTATTATTTCCCATGAATATAGTCTCGTGCCGGCACATGAGAAGACTGAAGGTAATGAAATGGTGAACCAGTTAGCTGAAGAAGGTTTAAACGGTCCGGAACCCTAGAATCACGAAAGATAATATAAATGGGACAATCGGGAACTGCCTAGATGTGGAACACCAAATCAAATGGTGATTAACACAAGGCAGCGTCCATATTACTATGAAATGTAAAAAAGAAGCTCTTATCCAAGCTGCTGAAACAGGGTAAGGTATCTTTGAAGACAGTTACTGACCTGGTTACTGAACACTGGATACCTTCTTCAGTAGGTAAACAAAAAGCTCTAATCCAAGCTGCTGAAACAGGGTAAGGGATCTTTGAAGACAGTTACTGACCTGGTTACTGAGCACTGGATACCTTCTTCAGTAGGTAAACAAAAAGCTCTCATCCAAGCTGCTGAAACAGGGTAAGGGATCTTCGAAGACAGTTACTGACCTGGTTACTGAACACTGGATACCTTCTTCAGTAGGTAAACAAAAAGCTCTCATCCAAGCTGCTGAAACAGGGTAAGGGACCTTTGAAGACAGTTACTGACCTGGTTACTGAACACGGGATACTGAAGAAGCATCTACACAGAATGGGCTAATTAAGTGTACCTAAATGCAGATAATAAGTACTAAGTATATGATAAAATAACTATTGACATACTCAGCTTCTGAGAGAACTTACAAGGGCTTAGACGATGAGAAAAGAATATAACCATTACAACTACTGGAAATTTCTCTAGTTAAACTAGTCGCCTCTATAGAAGATAGGAAGCATTTGGGACGGAAGAAGATAGTTGGTACAAAGATTCGGTAAAAAATCCTGGACTGTTGGGCACAACCCAATCGAATTGATGAAGACCCACTAACCAATATACCCGATGAATAGAGTTCAGTTTAAGCTCAGTGTGGCCAACCAAAAATGGTTTGTATGACAAGAATGACAGTTAAGGTCTACTATTCAAAACATAAGATTTTGCATGTTTTTATCATCGCGAACATCTACATTGCTTTATTTAAACAATGTGTAGGTACACCCACGGAGCGTAAACCTTGAAATTTAAATGAACGTTTTAGCTGAATTCTCAACGCATCGGGGCCAATAATTCCAAGAGTTTTTGGCAAGACACCATTTCATTTCTGTTATTATGTCCCTAGTTATGTCAAATGTCAGTTATATCTATTTTTGTTATTGATATTCGTTTAATTGTGTATGTTCATTTTCCATTAGATTTTTGTAGCAGTTCTAGTTAGTTCTATCTCTATCTAATTACTTTTCTACTGACATCTGACATAACTAGTTACAGATAACAGAAATTAAATGGTGACTTGTCAGAAGTTTCTAGAACTATTGGACACCGATATGTTGAGTATACCTACAGCTAAAAAGTAATTATAAATTTCAAGATTTACGCTTCGGTGGTGTATTCATTATTTTAATAAAGCAATATAGATGTTCGCAATGTTAAAAAACATGCGAAAATCTTATGTTTTGAATGGATGACCTTAACTGTCATTCACATCGAAAAAAACACTTTTTGTTGACCACACTCACTTTAGACTGAACTCTTTTATTAGAAAAATCATCATTTGGGAAGTAAGAATTATAAAAAATTATCTACATGTACTATTTGTATGAAGCAGAAGGATTTAAAATATTCCTTCACGTTTGTTCTTTGTTGGAATGATATCGATAGAATATCCGGTAACATTGAAAGAGTGATTCATATTTGGTTACATTTCAATCAATCAGTTACCGATTGCGTTTTTTTATAATTGTACCAATTACAGTGGCATGCACATATTATATTTTGAATATTTGGGTGTGGAATGACCACTATCTTTTAGAGTTCCGGTCGAAATTTGAACACAGCTAGAGGGCGTATTTAGAATTGATTGCTTGCACGACAGTGGTCTATCAAAACCCAATAATGATCATTTTATTCAGTATCTATTGTAAATGCCGCAAAAGTTTTATAATGGTCTATTTTATATGATGGTTTTGTAGATAGAAGCTATACCTATAATTATAGTGATGTGATATAAACCATGATATAAAAATTTGGTGGGTAGAGGTTATGTATATGTTGTCAGATATATTTTCCAAAATTGTTAGGCTCACTATACAAATCTTCCCTTTATTTCAGTCAACTGTTAGTTCGTGATGTTCTTAGAAAGTTAGTTTAGTAATATTAAGAAAAATAGAATTAAAATTTATTAAAACAAATCACTTGAAATTGAAAATAATACTCATGGAGTAATAAATAAAAGAGAGATGTTGAACGTGTAGCGTTTTGTGGCACAAAGTTGCCACTAGCATTCAAGACGCGCGCTTTTTGACGCGGGGTTTGTTAGTTCAGTTAGTCGCATGCTCATCTGGCTGCGCACAAACCTTGTGCCAGTTTCTTCCATATGTTTTAAAACCTTGCTTTTATTTATTACTCTATGATAATAATTAATTTAAAATTTATGTATGGACTTATTTTCAAGAAAATTTTGAATAACTGTCTCCAAATCCAGTGTTTGGCATAATACAACCGGGCAGTTAGTAACGCGCTCCACTGTGTCATAAAGAGTTTTACCACCACCACCAAAAAAACTGATAGCATTAGCGATCAACTTACAGAATACATTAAAATTGCCAATTTATTATTAATTTTAATCATAAGTAGCAGAATAGATTGTAGTTTCTGTTTGTGCTTCAATAAAAATTACACTTGTAGAAAAAATAGCATTTCCAACTCGTGCGGAAAGTGCTTTTTCCTCAAAATAATGAAATTCGATAAAAATGTATTTATTATTTTTGTTTGTTTGTTTTATATTACGAGTAGGTACCTATATGTTTATTTTTTGTTTCAGGTCAGTAACAAACGCAACGTTTGAAATACTTACTTCCAATTTGCGTAAGAAATGTATGTAAGTAATAATACAACATTAATGTAGTTGGTGACAAGAATTTTTTTGCCGTTACTCCGATTCTGAACAAATGTATCACATTAGTCGCATTTTTAACCACTTTCTAAAACATTAAGATTTGCTGTCTTTGTTACATGGTATACAGACTATAGGAAATCAACTGTTTCGGGTTCAAATAAAAAAATCTCTAGAGTACCATGTTAAACCTACTTTACTAAAGGTACTTATAATAATGTCTTTGACGCAACAAAAATAATTTAAGAAATATTCGATATTAGAAATAAATTATTGGTTGAAAATATGTGAACCAATAACATTAAAATTTATTAGGCTCATTAAAATGCTCTACTTTTCAATTTCAAATGTAATATAATGGCTGTATTCAATAACAGGTATAAGCATAAAAAAATGTAATAATAATTATTGAGTAAGATGATTTTAAATTAGAACATTATACAGTCTTGTTATAATTTGTTAAATTCGTTGAAAAAAGAGACACTGCTATTGGAAAAATATGAACTTGAATAATTATATAATAATTTTTCATACAACTAGCTGTGAAGTTGACAAGTATTGCTTATTCGAAGTTGAATTTCTCTATTAGTAGTAGACATTTTTTTCTATTATTAACCTAATGGACAAATTCAAATATTTTAAGAATTCAGGGATAGTAGTTCAACAAAAACTTGTGCAAGTTAATTTTGTATACCCAGGAGATTGTCTTCACGGTATTTGCTGCTTGAAATTACCTATCAAGATAATAGGTGAAGCCGAAAGAAAGAGAAGATCTGACCATTGGAAAGATCTAGTAGGACTTAGACAATCAAAGATTCTTGTGGGTGACTACAACCTGTTGAGATCAAATGAATGCATAAGTCAAAGTAAAGCTACCAGTCAAGAAAACAATTTTTTTTTGTATTCTGTGTAAAAATTTTTTCATTTCAATTGCAAAGCGCTTTCGGCTGTTAAGCCATCTTCAGTGCCTCACCTGCAAGTAAGCATTAGTTGTTTCAAAATAAAAGTTAGGAAATTTTTAAAAAAGAATTACTCACTCGTCAGGCGATTACAAAAAACTTCTTCCATTAAAAAAGTTCACAACACATTTTTTAAAAGAGTTTTAACAGGGATCCTAACAGGACACCTGTTAAAGCTCAAAATAGTGGAGGAAGAAGAATGCAGATATTGTGGCATGGGAAAAGAAACATCCATCCACATACAGTTTGCCTAAGCTGAAGCCTGCAGATATCCTAAGATCACTCCGGGAAATAGGACTAAAGGAGCTACTAATTTCAGAGACTCTTCCCAGAAACTAAGTAGAAGTAAGGGGGCACAATAGATCTTTTAGATCTCTGTGAATGTCATCCCAAAAATACATACATACATACCTATCAAGATAGAATTATTTTAATAAAAATGCCATCAGTTTAAAATTCGCGCTCAACCAAAAATAACAATATAACAAGTTCGTTCATAATATATATCGAAAACTGACAGTGTACTTGTCAGTCAGATGACAAAGTGAATGCTTCTCTGAATCATTTGTCTTAAATATAAAATACAGGGTGATCCATTTAAAGCAACGTACTTGAGTTCTTACTCACCATGCATTTGATTCAGGAACATTTTTGTTTTTGATAATCATCAAATATTTTGCTTCAATAGATTATTATTATCTAAATTGGCGAACGTATTAAAATACCCTGTATAACATATTCCAACCTTATATTTTTATGGGGGTATTAAACCTAGTGCTCTTTATAACAATAGTCAATCACCCTGTATAAAAAATGATAAATTCAACAAACTAAACGATTTAAAATATTATTATTATTTGGTAGCGCTTCCCTCATTATCAATTACTCTTTGGCATTGATTCAAATAACTTTCTAGTACACTCGAGAGAAATCCAGTTCCATATATGCTTCAATAATTTCCACTTTCAATTAATTTTTTGTTTGATATTGAGGCACTATTTACTTTATTTTTGGATGATAACCACATATTTTTAATTAAATTCGAGTCTGGTGAATGTGCTGGAGAAATAGCGTACACGAGACGTGTTTTTTGGGTCATTGTCATCTGATTTTTTGGCACAAACTGTATTTTCACTTCGGCTAACACCTTCAGTGTAGTTTTTCACTTACAATCCATGTTCTCACTCACGTTCCACATTAATTTTTTCATTTAAATGTAAATTACAGTTATAGTGTTGTACTTGTTTTCAAATATTTTTTCTTTAGAATAATCCATTCTTTAATTCTTCCTAATCATCCTTATTTACCTTCAATCAATCATGTCTATTCAAATATATTGTTATTATTGTGGTGTTATAAATGGTTCTCACATATACATATTTTATCATAATTTACCAAATTACATGGCCAATGATTCCTAATCTAAAATTAATTTAAAAGAAACAATTTGTTTACAATATCATACACACTCTAATGAAATTATAATAGAAACTAACTCACTATTATACTTAAGGAGCTGGTCCAGAGATATGTAACAATAATAATAACGTATGTGAGTAGTATATCACTTACGTTCCTTACAGCAATAAGCGAGAGAAACGGGCCACCACTTTGGCATTTTTGTACTTGAGATGTTAAGAAAAGTTTCAAAATATTTCGTTGACTCCGTATTAATGATTGATAATAAAAGTTTATAATTTGTAAATAGTTCAATCTCTTTATGTAAATATAAAAAGTTAAACCTTGAACACTTTTTATACACACCCTGTAAAAAATTAAAAAAATTTAAACATACGTCATTTTTCGAAGAAAGTTTTTTGACAAAAGTAAACTAAAATTTCACGTAGATTTGAAAAATGTATTGACCTACAGGGTGTTCCGTTTGAAATGACAAAGTTACAGTACATCTTTTAAAATATTTTAGTTAAAAAGAACTCAAACGTAGAAATTTTCATGATTTTACTATAAGTAATTTGCGATATACAAATAGTTTTAACTCGTCGTGGTACACCCTGTATATATTTCGTACATAGGTGACAAAGTTTACTATTAGTTGTCCATAACATACAATAGCTGTTAATTGATAATGGATTGTAATCAAATTTGTTCTAGCTCCTCTACCTTAAAGTTATTCAATGAATGAATCAACTTATAATACGAGAAAAACGGTTGCATCAATATATTGTTGTGTTTGGAATAGCTAATTTATTAAATAAACTCATGTTATGGTCAAGGTTAAACAAATGATCATTTTTGCATTTAAATTATAAATACAGTTAGGAATAAACAAAACATCAGGTGAACAAAATAATAGAAAATATTTAAATAATTGGCTACCAGTTTTTTGTTTCTACAGGGTGTTTCACAATAAGGTGTCCCCGTTAATAGGATAATTTGATCATTAAAAATTTCTGGAGCTCAAGCTATTTCACGAATATAAGCCAGTTTAAGATTATAGGCGATCCATGGAAACTCCAAATAAGGGTTTATTTGGACATGCGCAATCCAAAAAAGAGCTTCGCTTCTTGTGAGCTAGTGTATTCTCTGGTATCAGCTTCAACGTAATATGGAAAAAATAGGCAAAACCGGAAATATTTAGTAATGCTTAGACAATCAAAGATATTTCCGGGTCACTATACAATTAGTTCAGAAAAATTAATACCTTATCCAGAGTAAAACTGCACTGAGAGTGTAGATTATGTGGAATAATAACCCAAAGTGAAGCCAGCTGATTTTTGAAAATTTCATCATAAAATAGGTCTAAAGGAATTACAACTTTCAGAGACTTTCATCATTTTTTGCCCGTCAAAATTGTAAAGTCTGTCTTATTCATCTAACGGATTTTATTTGGTAGTTATATTTAAACGCAATAAAAGAAAACAAAAACTGTGAGTATGTCTTTGTTGAATCGTATGACCCACATGATAAGACTGCATTTGACTAATAGTGCTACTGTTATTTCATAAACTTGTATTTAGAGAAATTCGGACAAACCAGATGTCTACAGACATTAAAATTACATATTATTGTCAACTTGAAAATCGCTACCAGATATATTCGTAAGAAGTATAACTAAGTATTGTGCTCCACTTTATTTTATTGAACTTTTAAAAAGGGAATGTCTTCGATCGATATTTGAATTTCTTTTGCATCTCTTTAAGTATTTGTTATTGTATCAAGCAAAGAGATTGACATTTCAGTACAATAAGAAAGTTGAGAAATATATATTACTTTATTTCGAGGTTAACTTCTTGACAGAAAAAAATGGGTGGATATATACTTTTAAAATATTAAAACGCTTGACGGTGTCACTGGAAAGAATAGTGTGATATTTCATATAATATTAATAATAATTACATTATAATGACAACAATTATGTTAGGTTATATAACAATATACAGTGTGTAAAAGCTGAGAGAAATAAGTTCATTATTTCGGTTACCATACACATTAATATAATAATCTCCTTTAATTTTGGACATAATACTCTTCACATATCCCCATAAAAAAAAACAAGTCCAATGATGTAGGATCAGGTGATCGCGCTGGCCATTCTATCGATCCTTCCCTCCTTATGCACCTATTGGGTAATATTAGATTAAGGTATTGAAGGACATAGCGTTGGTAATGTGGTGGTTATCCTTATCTTATTCACTGGAACTTGGGAAGAAGTGCCAAAATAATGATCAACAATCAAATTTCCTTCAGCGAAAAAGGGACGAATGAAACGGTTTTCAGCAATACCTGCCAAAACATTAACGTTTTGAGGGTGTTATCACCAAAGATTTTCCGTAGACAAATAGCGGCTTTCCGTTGGCCAATAGCGGCAATTCTAGTTGGATAATATTGTTACCCAACATGGTATAGTGAATTTCGGTAACCACATTATTTTATTTAAGTCTTAATTGATGTAATAAACTTGAATTTTATATAAACATGTACAGTAGCCGAAATATTGAAATTTATCCTTTTTGTCTTTTAAACAAAGTTACATAATAATTAGTTTCTTATTCAGGACATTGCAATTAATTTGAATGAGTCAATTTAACACATACTTATCACTTAATTTATTTTCAACAATTTTAACAGAAAATAGAAAAAGATTAGTAGATAGTATACAGTTACATTTTGCGTTTAATAGGTACCTTTTATTAGTGCCTCTGCCTAATTCCACCCTGTTTTGTATAATGTTCAATAAAACATAAGTGTACCTAATACTATGTAAATAATGACTGATTTTCATTCTGCTAAAATAAAATTATTTCCTTTTTACGAGTATTCTACCGGCACGCCTTTGGCACACTATTTTCAGTTTTTGTGAATGGATAACAATAGGCTAAACCCATATATTGACCCCAATCCGGGTGGTACTACCAGCACTTGATAAAAGGAAGAATTCTACAATGAAATCAATGCCAAACTATGTAGCTTGAGTATTCGTTATGCTCCTTTTGCACACCTAATGAGGTTTTATTACTCTATATCTTTCTGAAATAAACTAATTTCTGAAATACCTACTTTATCAGATCGAAGAATCCGACACGGAATTATAGTTAATGATATTTTTGTAGAAAAAATTATTTACAATTGAATAATTGAATAGAAATCAATATAAAATTGGCAAATATGTCTAAGCGGTAACAACTGGATATTCTGATCTAAAGTTGTTCACGAAACATAATTCAAGATATGCTTTTGAAAACCTTACCTGTTATAGTGGCAACTGAAACCAATTTTAAGGTCAAAATAAATTGTTGTATTGGAAAAACAAAACTTTTTTTCATCTGTTGATATCGAATTAAACCTTAAAGATATTAATATTTCATCAGAATATCTCATTTCATATATCAGTCGATCTAAATTGGTATCGAGATAATTGGTCGTTTAAATATTAATTACCATTCGATAATCGATTTATAAGTTATGGTTTCTGGGTTTTATGATAATAATCAATTGCTTATACGCTTTATATGGCATTTCCATTGGTCTTAATTCAAATATTGACTATAGTTTGAAACATACTAAATATATATTACTTTCATCATCAATAGTGAATGGAAATTGAAAGATAAAAACAATAACACTTTAGATTCAACCATGAATAAGAATTATTGTATATTAAATAGTGATAATTTCTTTGCTGCTTTAAGGTATGATTTTGTAATTGAAACTATAATTCGACTGATAAAGATGTTAATGAACAACTCGAATACCAGAGAGATAATTTGTGAGAGGAAATCGATGTTGTAAACGGTGTAAGGCAAGGCGATGCATTATCAACTTTTCTATTCAATATAGCATTAGATGGAGCGAATAAAGTGATAGAAAGAGGCACAAAAATAGCCCAGAACATGACGCAATTTGGATAAGATGTTACATGTCCTGATCGAAGAAGCGATAAGCAGGAGGTGAACTAAATTTATGCTGGTCAGCGAGAAAATATCAAGTAAAATTTTTCAACCAGTCAGAACAGAAGAGGGTGAATTCAGAACTATGATGAACCATGAAGTAAGGCAAAAAATGGAAGGACAGAATGACGTGAAGCTCATAAAAGCCCAACAGAAACGTAGCCAGAAGAGAGCCGGCAAGATGACTACATAAGAAGGGAAGTTGGGAACTGGCTGGATGAGGAACACCAGCTCAAATGGAGACTGATACAAGAACACCTCCATACTAAGAGTCTACTAAATAAGTTAAAAAAGGAACTCCCGTAAAGGCTGTTTAAACTGGGTGAGAGAAATTTGAAGACTGCAGTTACCGACTTTGTAACTGGACACTGTAACCTGAGAAAATATTTGCAAAGGATGGGCAAAGTTAGTGAACCTATGTGAACTCTGCGATAAAACACTTATCACATTCTTCTGTAAGAACTTACAAGGTCTCAGACGTAAACACTTTGGAGTGTAAATTACACAACATTCACAACTACTGAAGGTCCCTCCAGATAAACTGGTAACCTATATAAAAGACAGAAGCTTCTGGAATGGAAGTAGGTAGATAACATGGGTAATGGTACAAAGATTTAGTTCAAATGCCTGGGCTGTTGAGACAAACCCAAACGTATGAATGAAGTAATTGGATACCACAAAAGGAAGAACGAAGAGAAGATGGGAAGATCAATGCTCGAAAATACATTTTTCTTGCTGAAGACTTATGAATTTACAACTCCTTGTTTGTGTCCTGAAATATGATCCATTGTAAAATATTCTCAGAAGGTTGAAGAGGTAATTGGCAGCGGCATGCATGCATAAGTGAAAAATAAAAGTGTGATGTGTAATTAAACACAAAATGAGATCCTTATCAAGTTCCTTTAAGAGAAAGGGTCAAAAATGACCACTACCTTTCAATTAAATCGATCGTATTCGTTCACCTTCACATACCTACGCAAAGTGAACTTGTGAAATGTAGAAAAGGAAAAGAAATTTTGATTCGCGCTTTCATTATATGAGAAAATTAGCCTATGTAATCATCTGATCCAAATCAGTTGAAAAAATAATAATATTGGTGCAAGAGCAAGTCCAACTTTTTTAAAAAGCTGCTTGTCACGTCATTGTAACAAGTTAACAGTGATCCGGGACTACTTTTACTTTTTTTAACGATTTAATGAGAATTGTATTTCGTGTTTGGAGAAGAGACAGGCGCAAAACATTGAATATTAAGAAAGTTACATACAATTCGTTGTGACATTAAATAATGCATAATGCAAGTAGCTGTCCAACCAATTAAGAACCAAATCCGATAATTATAAATTACATTACAATATTAATAAATTTTCTTAATCAATTACGTGTAATTTGTCTTTATAAAAACTCTGTTAAACGTTCGTCACAATTTTTCAGTAATCATTTTTTAAAAGGCTTCCAAGAGGAAAAGACAAATGAAAATTTGCTCATACTTATATTGATTTTGACATTTCAGTTAGGTACTTACAGGAATTTTTATTCATGGAATTATAATTACACATGAGCTACTGAATACTGATGAAGAGAACCTTTTATGGCTGTTATATAAGGCCTCATCAGTAGACTACATAGAAATGATTATACAAATTTTTGTTGGATCTTTTCCATAGTGGAAGGACGGAAGTATATCTAGTATAGCTTCGGGAAAATATGTTAAAAAGTCCTAGCTAGGCGAGAAATGTCAAGCAAAAGGAAAGAGTCATACTGTGCTTGATGATATTCCAGGCAGAAATTGTAGCAATTGAGGACTATATATTATAAAAGTTATCAAAGCGAGAGTTTAAGGAAATACAATCAACAGTTCAAAAGTTGGATAAGTACCAGCCACTCCGATCACAGGGCAATGAGAAGGCAGATTTACTAGATAAAGACAATAATAGTATTTATAGATCAGTACTAAGGTCGTGGTGGAGTGTTTCGATTGAATTTGGTATATCTTCAATCTAAAGACAGCCTTAATAGTGTTTTATTTTGTTGTTGAAACAAACTTGACTTTAATTTAATTCAACTAAATATTGATATCTAATTTTTGTTATAATAAGAGAAATTTAAATTCTATGTTGTCATATGTGACAAGAAAATTGCCAAGCATTTTTAAAATATAATTCCGATGACGTGGATATTGTTCGTAGTAATGTTTTCAGGATAAAAAATTTTAATAGGTACCTTATTATATTGGTATGTTAGTAACTGTGATAAAAAAAACAGCAGAATTTTGTTATTCGTACGACTTGAAAAACAAAAGCTGGAAATTATTAAAAGGTTGATTTATCGTTCTTTAACGTATGAACAAATTTAATGGTTTTTCTTGATTATAATTGATGATCTACGACCGTAAATATCTTACGTCTTGATTGTGAACCAGTTTATAGCTGATGGTATAATTTTGATAGCAGAATGACAGATGTAACAGTTATCTTTTCTCAGTAGTGGACTGATAATAGACAGGGCTAAAGAATATACAGGAAATAACAAATAGAGGTGAAAAACGAAATAAAATATAAAAGATAATATAGAAATGGAGTCGATTTTAAGTAGTATAGAAAGACAACAGCTAAGATGGTTTGGTAATTTGGAAATAAAGAACAACAATAGGCAATTCAAGAGAATATTGGTAGCAAGATAAGAGAGGCCGACCAAAGAAAATATGAGAAGTGATGTGATTGTAGAAAATTAAGCGGAAAGAAGAAACCTAGAAAGTAAGATCATGCTCAACTGTATTTCAGACGGAAACATAATTCAAGTATTTTGTCCACAACTATCTCATCCATCTTCGTTAATAATAGCCATCACTATATGCTTGTTGAATAATATACTATTTATAATTAGTTTTTTTTTTCAAGAGGAAATCCACGTGATAAGAAAGTGTGCCCAGTTCAATATTGATAAAGGATACAGAATACAACGGATTATCATAATGTCGGATAGTCAAGCAGCCATTAAAGCACTGAGCTCTTGCGTAATCAGTTTCAAAATGGTGTGTGAATGCGTAGACGAACTCGATGAGAACTAGATGAGAACAATATAGTTACCTTGATATGAATTAAAGGACATACTGGAATAGAAGGTATTAAAATAGCGAAGAGGGGAACTGAAATACCTTTCTGGGGGCTTGAACCCTTTTATGGAATTAGTCCCAATGTAATATTGGTAGAAATAGGTATAGCCGAGAAAAAGAGAAGATCTGACCATTGGAAAGATCTAGTAGGGTTTGGACAATAAAATATTCTTCTATGTGACTACAACCTGTTGAGATCAAATGAATGCATAAGTCAAAGTAAAACTGCGCTAAGAGTTTCAGCAGGGATCCTAAGGGGACATTGTCGCCTGAGTGAGCACCTGAAAAAGCTCAAAATAGTGGAAAAAAGAATGTAGATATTGTGACATGGGAGAAGGAACCTCCATCCACATACTTTCCAGCTGCACAGCACTCCAGAAACCTAGAGCACGCTACCTCTGGGAGATTACTGGATAGAAGAGGAACATTTACCCAAGTTGAAGCCTGCGGATATCCTAAAATTTCTGCGGAAAATAGGATTAAAGGAGCTACTAGCTTCTAAGGCTCTCCTCAGAAACTAAGTAGAAGTAAGGAGGAACAATAGATATTTAGGTCTCGGTGAATGTTACCCCAAAAATAAATATATGCATACATACACACAATTAGTTTTTAACGTTATTATGAATGTCATTGCATTTCACCAATTTTAGGGTTGCCCAACGGGTAAAAATAAAACTTAATCCAAATCAAAAACATTATAAGGAGTATTAGAATCACCTTTAAAATAGGTTTCATCTTCTTTTCATCCTCGTTATACGACAAGTCTCAATAAAATACGAAGCACGTCATCCATCAATTCTGTTAAATTATGTTTATGCAAAATTTGAAGTACATTGGACCTAGGAATGGCGTTGTTTCTTAGAAACTTATCCCCATTTTTCACCCAATTATTTCTGAAAATGCTTTCTCATCAAATTTCTACGTCATACAAAGAGCACACCCTTCAAGTTTCAGGTATCTATACGTTCAACGGTGGTGCGTTGATCCGTTTGTCATTCATATAGGGAAAAAAATGTATATAGAGAAAGATAACTCGCCCAATCAAGTGTTAATAGAGAGCTACTTTCAAATTTTGATTAGTTTGACCGAGAAGATGAACAAAAGTATTTAAATAGCTCTGTCATGTTTTATAGAACAAAGGAGTGTTTTATGTCGAACAACATGAAATGAGATTGGTAAGCTATAGGATGTTAGGTATAGGTACCTAAAAAGCAGTTGCAAAAACTTAATTGAAGCTGTTATTCAAGTTCTTACATTCACCGTATCTAGAAATTTCACCGGAATACACTATAATATTATTTAATGAAGTACCACCAAATAAACAGAAAAACAATCACACAGGGTTTCGTTAGTACACTACATTATGCAACATTTTTTCGAAAGTTGATACTGCTACATTCTCGTTTATTGGGGTTCGGACCCGCCCCCTACCAAATTTGGACAGGATATTTATACCCCATCATACTCATTATAATTGTACACCAATTTAAAAGCAATTTGGTTCGACTGCATTTGCATCTGTATATAATAACTATATGGATATATATAATTTGTATAAATCAAGTTATTATTCAACCACCAATTCCTTTGTATTTCTCAACCCAATTTTATGTCAGTAATTTGTTATTAACAAATAAATTTTAAAATTACAAGAAGCAACAAGACCACATTTCAAGAGTTTTGTCATTTTATAAACGCTTTCCATTTCGAAAAAACCATTCAAATTGTGATTTTCCAAAAAAAAATTCACGGCTTTTTGAACTTGCGGGTCTCAAATTACTCATCGAGACTTGTATGTTTATATGTGAGTTTGATAGTTTAAATAATCCGACCATAATCCGACTTCGAAGCGGGAGCTACATTATGTATAATCTGGTATTGTTCTATTAGGTTGAAAATTATACAAAAAAAAGTTTATTTATATCAAACACGTCCATTTATGTTTTTATGTTTTGTTAGTTTCCTATTAACGGCAACCTCTATTAAATTCGAATGTTATTTAATACAGTCGATTTACCTATGTCCCGGATATAATTGTTGTTAATAGCATGAAATTGAGTATTAACAACCGTTACATTTGATAGCAAATAGAAATCGAAATTTGGCTACTTTTATTAGCAAAATCTTGTACACATTGGTGCACGCCTAAATATAGTTATTACTTTCGAGCAAGTGACATAATAAAATTTAAATTTACATCGTTGACGATTTCTAAAGCAAACGCTGTCGAAATAATCACTCCGTTTAGTTCACAATACTTTAGTACTAACAGTTTTGATTTTATTTATATCATTATACAATATAGAGTCGCCTCAAATATCATCTATACGATTGCATATTCTTCGTTATTTCATTTTAAAAATCAGTTGCTTCAATCATATTTGAAACCAATACTTATTTGATGGAAATGAAACTGTGAAAATGACACCAAATCCACTTCACAGTATGCAGAGTATCAACGGACTTTTTGGCAGCCACCCCAACACTCGTTCCACTAAAATTAAATATATTGCGTAGTGCTTTTTCATCACCTTTCTCAACAGAATTGCATTAACGTCTGGCCTGCCTCGTATCTAAATCTACTACATATTAGGACAGAAGCAAAAATAATCTTCAGCAAACTCACTGGAGCTTTACCAATAGTTATTCATTCAGCCATTTAACAACATGCTTTCCGTTACTGCCACTGACGCCATTGGATTATCTAGACAAGATTTAATATTATAAAGACTTCAACTAAGTTACCTCGCTACATACAGCTACTTAATTATTTCAAGAAACAGACCTTCCACTCAAAGCAACCAGTTCCCAAAAGTTTTGAAATACATCTTTGTTGAATGTTTAAAATTGTTGAAAACCTTATATTTTGGTATATAATTCAGGCCTTGTTATAGAAATTCGGTTAATTTTAAGGTATATTCCGTTCATTATTGTAAATTCTGTACCCATAGTTTTCAAATTCATATTTATCCGGTTAAAATATAGATTAGATTAGAATTACCTCACTGCGACCTTTGAAGATCTATTGTAGTCCTCCCTATATTTAGAGCTCGAGATCAAGCTATAATATTTTTATTAGACCCATTAGCCTGGATACTACCTCCTTTGCGTAGCCCTTTACCCTCGGTATCTCTTCTCCGAATAGGTGAAACCACGCGCCCTTGCTAAGCTATCGCACTAACAGAGTATGTGCTCCGCAGTTTGAAGTTTCGTTTTCTTCCTGGCAAAACCTACATATTATGTTGTCATATACTGCATATACTTTGTCCTGGGGCTTCATTCCAGCAGCGCAGCGCTTGGTTGTTTATCCATTTGTGGATGCTGTCCTTAGTGAGACATTTAGTTCAGACCCTGATCCTATTATGACCTCACCCGCTCCCTGCTTGGCTAATTCATCGGCCTTTCCATTGTCTTTTAGCAAGTTGGGGCTACTCTATTATAACTACCTAGTCTGTTGAGGGTCTTGCCATACTCCGATATGAGTTTATCACTTTTAGCCATGCTTGGCTGTCGGATGAAATATAAAATTAAGTATAACACTTTGTCGTGGCTCCTATCTTAGGCTGAGAAAAACATCAATGTGTTTAAATCATTACTTTCACTTACCCAAGAGATATTACGGTAATTGTTTCACATGTCACACGTTAAATATTGAACTAACAATAGATATACTTGTCTATTTTTTTAATTTTTCGTTCCTATTTTTATCATTATCCTCTTTTTCTAATTGAATGGTTTCATTATTAGTATTTCTAACGAACACAGAGTTTGAAGAACAAAATCATATAGTAATATAGTGACTATATCTTCACAAATGTTCTTATAAAAACAGCAAATGAAATAAACGTTAAGTAACAAAAACTAAACTATTAAGGATAATATCAATAATTATTATTTTTATTGGAGGAGGTTCAGAGAATTTCTGTTCCGGTAGGTCTACACTACAACATTGCTGAGTAATATTTCCATTATAAAAAAAGCCGTTTCTAGACCGTTTGATCAACATATCCTTTTTCAACTTTACTTTCAAGGTATTTGCCAACAACGCAACTGAAAGTGAAAATAGCTAGTGAGTATCAAGCGTGACACACATTTTTACAGTTGAGACTGCGTTATAATTCTTAACGGTAACAACTGAAACAAGTATATCTCTATCGATTACATACACTGAAATCATTTGCTGCTAATGCCTTTTTTATTAGGTACTAAACAAATATAATTACATAACGAATTCCTCCAATAGCACATTTTAACATAAATTTCTAAGTCCTGTTGATTTAATCAGGGTATGGCCACTCTAAAAACGCGAGGAGAGGAGAACTGTAACGCTGTTAGTAGTAATTGCACATACTTCCACATTTATTTCAATTTATAGTGAACGACTGTAATGTGAGGTGTATCTGTAGAATATGGAGGGTGAGTGTAGGCTCACAGCACTTATGCCACATGTGACCCATTGCACATCCTTCCGAGGAGTTGTTCTCCTAGGTCATCGTCCATTCTGTCCTCCCCAGGAAGGTGGCCAGTTCACTGGGAGACATCACCTTTATATCGGCAGGTGTAAACCAAACTTCGCCGAACACACACTCTCTTATTGACGATAATTCCAGACACTCGCATAAGATATGCCTGACAGTTTCATCTTCCTATTCACACATCCTATAGAGGTGTGTCCACTAGCCCCATAGTATGGAGGTGTTTCCTAAGTTGACAGTGGCCAGCTATAAATACTACGGTTAAACGTAGGTTTTTCCTGGTCACCGCCAAATATTTCTTCGACGCCAGCTTCCCAGGGTCGACCAGGGTGAGTCTGGCAAGACTGCATCCTTTGACTCCATCCCATCTCTTAAGGGATTGAGCATGGGTGTAACGTTTGGCTAGTTCCCAAATTGTCGAAGGCGTTAGGCCTTAGGTGTCACTGGGTCAACTTTTAGTCCAGCCGCTTCTTTGGCCTATACTCCTGTCGACCTGTCTTGCTTTTCAACCCACCTCAGGACAATATTGTTATCTGCCGAGGCCTTAGCTAAATCTTGATGACACTCTAGTACTAGCCCCGATATAACACCTTATCTGTTCAAGGCTAATGTGAGGTGTATCCGGTGAGATTTATTTTTATGATATAAAACTTTCATTAACTGAAAGGTGACAGAAGATTTGAGTTATTCTTTTATACAACTTTGAACTTTCCAGCAATGAAGTACACGTTCAGTTTGGCTGGAAAGTAGTGAAGACCAATTTTTGGATGTAATAAGACGATAACAATGGAAAATATATCCAGAAAATGTATCTTTTTTCTGTAACCTGGTTGGGAAATAATGATTTTTCATAAATGTATCTACTTCCCAGTTCGGGAAGCAAAAAAATGCTTTTACTACCACTACTTCTTGGTGCTTTGCGAATGTTTGTCACTAATTATTAAATAAGAAATATTTTATTCGGTTGGTTACAGTCTTTACATCATATCATTTCAATCAATGGCCTTTACAGTAGTTGTTTCTATTTATAAATAATTGGTTTCAAGAGTCTGAAACCACTTATTCTCAGTGTATATTTATAAAACAAATTATTCACGTTTTTTTTTCCGTGATAATAGTGGCACTGAACCATAACAATCAAGACTTGTATATTGTTTATGTGCCATTCAAAACATAACATTCTTCACATAATACTTCATAGGAAGGACGATTTCCATCTCCAGTTAATTACAATCATTTAGTAATACACATTTCTAACCTTTAAAACAGTAGTAAAGTGAGTCATTACTCGCCTTTACCTTCACACTAACCAGAAATTAGTATTTTATTCAACGAATGATTACGACGTTCGCCTGACTTTATTCTCATGAGTAATAGCCATTACACGAAAGTAGAAAACTATACCTACTTTTCCTATGACTGAGTGTTCATTATTTAATTGAAACGAACGAGATATTTAGAGAATATTTTATTGAAGAAACAATTCCATTTTGAAAGCTATAATGAACATTCATTTATTGTTTACAATATTGATGGTGAAATTTGCGCAATTAGAAATATTTATACGGGGTGTAGAGGAAGATTCCATATTTAAGTTATTATTATTTGAAGTATAGTGGAGGTATTATTTTCAAAGTTTTCAGACCTCGGATTTGAAGATCGACATCCAAATATTGAGTCCACAATTTTTTGTGCCGTATCCATCTTGTTTTTCAGGAAATCGTGCAGTTGAATTAGTTTTCACTTTCTGTATCCATTCCAACAAAAAATCAACTCTAAATCACCTTCGGTAGGTAGGTATACTGTCAAAGTCAATTTATCACATTTTATGGAGCCTGATTCAACCATTGCACTAAACATAGTCATGTGTAATGGCATTTTTTGACGGTGATTAGCCATAATTATAGTCGTGAAGCGTCGCGTGGCAACTTTTTGTCTCAACTGCCAAAGTAGGTTCTACTTTCTGCTCTTGATACATGAATAGCTATTCTTCAACTACCACCTATGAAGTTAACAAATAATGTGTCTTCTAGCCAACTGAGTAGTTGACTGTCTCTATTGGTGGTTAATAAGTTTTGTCTATTGTTAACTTGAAGGGTCAATATTGGACAAATTTCGTATGTTTTGAGAATCCAGGAATAGGAGTTTAACAACATAATTTTGTATAGGTATCCATGAGATTGTTTTTAACTTATTTCATGCTTGAAATTACTTTTTGCCTATCGAAAAGAAATGTTGGTACAAGCTTCGTATTAAGGAGTATGTTAACTCCGATTGCTCGTACTTATATAGACATTTTCGGAACTGTTTGTACTCGTTAGTAGTCGCGTATGTGTATATGGGAACGGCTTTAGTTATTAGGTACTATATGCACAATTGCATAAGTGCCAACTGGTTTTCCGTGAAATATTCATGTTGGTTTTTTTCAATAATTCACTTATATTTAAATAAATACAGGTGCTTACCGCCTATAACGCATATTGCAATAAAATTTTCAAAACTTATGTAATCTTAATCGATTCCATTGTTCTTTTAAACAAAACGTATGATTTAAATTATATATAAATATATAGTTTAAATTTGAATTATATAAATTATGCAATCAAAAGTAAGCTAAAAATCAGGAATTGCATCAGATATTTTCGAGGTAAAATATTTATAAAGACATCAAATACAAATATATTCGATACATCGTTTATGTAATGATCCGTGCACACTAACCATGTTAATTGCTACAATTTTCATTATTACTTACAGAACAGGAGCCTACGCATAGATATTAAGACATACGATTTGAATTTTCTTAATGTTCTTGTTTTTCAAGTAACATTTGTATGTGCATACCTATTACCTACATGAAAGGATGATGAAAATATTTATTTTCCACTATTAGCTGCGAAGTTGACAATTATTGCTTCTTCTATCCAACTGAATTTCTCTATTAATAATTATCAACCTTGGTCAATAATGTACTAATAATTCAAATATTTTGATAATCCACAGATAATTTGTATACTTGGGAGATTGTTTTTAACATATTTGCTGATTGAAATTACCTATCAAGATAAAATTATTTGAATTTAAACGCAATTAGGTTAAAATTCGCGCTTAACCTAAAATCACTGAAGACAAAAGGATTACCTACGTTCATAAACTATGGAGCGAAAACAGTCAGTGTACGTGTCAGTTATATGGAATCACTCCGTGTCACTTTGTAATTGATTAATTTAACAACTTATAGTTATGAAGAGATGATGTAATTGACCGTCAGAACTGAAATGAGAAAAAGCCGACAAACAAAAAGAGAGATCACATCTTGAAAACTGATTAACATAATATTAAAGTGTATCAGTGTAACGGACAGTTCAAAAAAAGGATCACCAAAAAGGCGTAGTTGTCACGTTGATTTGCTACAAACTATAAATTTTTCTGTAAATTTCATTGTGAAACTACTATAGTTTGGCATGACTATTTAAAACTACGCAGGGCTGGTAAGGGAAGAGGAAACAAGGCCGGCAATCAATATCAGTCAATAGTCGAAGTGAAAGAAAGAACGCATGCGCGAGCATGACGATAGCAAAACCAGTGGTTCCATAGCAACCGGCCGATCTCCACCAATTGTATTCCTTCGGCGTACGCGGTAATATGATTTTTGTACGACGTTAATGAATTGACAGTGACAGTACTATATTGATGCAATTTCTATGGCCGGTTGCACCGTATTCGCTAACTCACTGTTTAAAATAACACACTGTTAAAATTTAAACAATCGATTAAATTACAATCACTTGCACCGTAATTTAAGGGTTCTTGGTTAAAATAAACTAAACAATCTGGGGAAGTTTTGCTAAATTACAATCGGTTGGTACTAGCACCTAACTTCAGTCTGAGATTGTCTCAGTCAGACAATGATATTTTGAGGTTAGAAAAATTATTTATTTCCTGGCAGTCGCCGGTATTTCCTATTTTGGTGAAATTTTTGCTTCAGGTTAGCGGAATAAAGTGTTTCTAATTTCTGGAGCACAAGGGTAGGCGTAAGTAATGATGGATTCAACCTCCACCAGCGCGAAATGGGTGCGAACATCAAATTTCTCACCAAATGAAAAATCCCTTCTCATTGATATCATATCAAAATACAAAAGCATTATTGAAAACAAAGAAACAGAGAAAGAACGGTTGGTTTCAAGAGACGAAATCTCTTGAAAAATATTAGATTATCCATGTTGTGGAAGAGGTTGGATCTATCATATACCCTTCGTGGAAAACCCATATCAATTATATCCAATATATCCATATCATCTTCAAAGAATATGTCGTTGTTGTGTCCAAAAATCCAAGTTAGACACATCAGTTTTGTGTGTTTTTTAGGTTAGAATTCATACTTCTTTGAAAATATAAAAAAAAAAATTAACAATTAAAAAAAAAAAATTAATAAATGAATAAAAAAAAAACAAAAAAAAAATAGAAAAATTAAAAAAAAAATAGATTAACAATTAAAAAAAAAAAAAAATTAATAAATGAATAAAACAGAAAAAAAACAAAAAAAACGAGAAAAGTTCAAAAAAAAATTGATAAATAAAAAAAAATAATAATAATAATAAAAAAAATATATATATATAGATATAGATGTATGCTTATTTATATTCCACAAAATTTCTTAAGAAAATGATAAATTTGACTGGCCTTTTGGTTTTCAAAAACCAGTGCCATAAATTGACACACACACAATTCATACTTCTGTAGTTTATTATCAATTTAAGCCTCTAAAATCAGTGGCTTAGTATAACAGTGGTTTAGAAGAGTTTAACCGTGGCTTAAATCGCGATGCAAGCCAAAATTCAAAGTTAACTAATAGTTAAATTTTAAACCACTGTTATGATGACGGTGCAAGTGGCCATAAGAGATATTGTCACCTGTTTGTAAGGGCCGGTTTCCTAATTCGATATTTAAAGTGCCTTTAGTAAAAGTAGACTTCATCTTAAAGTATCTTTTAAGACGACTTTAAAATAATTGCGTTTCATAATGAAAGTAGCACCTTCTTTTAATGAAAGTAGCATTTAGCTGAGTTGGCAGCCCTGAAATTTGTTTTTCGATACCTTTGACACTATTTAATTTAGTTATCCCTAAAATTAATGCTTTGGCGATCAAAAACGTCAGCATCATCATAAATTTCAAAGTGACACTTTCTCTTTGAATAATTTTTTATTTTTTCCAAATAAATCTCTTCGTCATCGGATGATAAACTAGAGTTGGAAGAACTATCAAGCATGTTTATCATTTTTTCGTGAAGTATTCAGCCTGGTTGCCAAAAATATGGAGAAAACTATGTTATGTCTGCTTTAAAGCCACTTTATATTCTGTAAAGTTTAGAAGCTCGCACTTTAAGTTAAAGGAAACTTTAGGCACTACTTTATCTAAAAGTACGATTATGGGACCACTTTTTCAACTTTAAGCCAACTTTAATATTTAAAGGCACTTTAAGTTGGTAATTTGATTATGAAACTGGCCCTAAGACATTATTTATGAGATGCGACATAGGGATTTATATACAACATTGTAAAACGCAAATAGCGTTCAAGGAAATTGAAAACAGATTTGAAAAAAGTTCGTTAAAAAATAAGTTCAAATGCACAATTTTCTCAAATTCGCTATAGTTTAATAAAAAATGGATAATTATGTTTGAATAAGTCGATAAATCCATTTGTATACCACTTTGGAATACCTTCAACCTCGTAGGAGATAGGGACTAAGTACCATAATGAATTCATTATGGTACTAAGTACCATAATGAAATTCTATAAGGAAAACATGTAATGGTTTGATCAAAAAAGTTTATTCAAAATGCATAACTATGTACAAAACTATTTATTATAAATGGTGAAAGAACAAATTACTACAATTTGTAATATTAATTCCAATTTTTTTACATCAGTAGTTGATGATTGTTTGCAAACTTGTAATCCTGTTTGGTTGTTGGCACCAGAAATTGCTTCTGATATTTTGCAGTTCTTAATTTTTCGAAAATGTATTGATATAAATGCCATCAGATAAAATTTTGTATGTAATACGAATCATAAACAATCATTATGGCACACGCCGTGTTATCGGACTCTCACGACTTGTACCATAATGATCGTCTTTATGATTCTTATTACATAAATAACTATTATAAACAACATTCATATAATATAACCTTAGGCGGCTCGCATACCAAAGCAATACGCAACTAGCAACAGGCAACAAGCAATAAGGGATAATATTGTCGATACGTATTTCACATATTCACATATCGGGGTTCGTACACCGACACAACGTGATATCGTTATCGCCTGTCCAGGGCAATCTATGTTGCTAGCGACACGGCGTGCGTGTTGAAATACAATATAATTGCCTATTTGTTGTCAACATTTACAAAATATAGGTTCGTTTGTTTTTATTATTGGACTCATCCGATAGCAGTTACGAAACTGGGTGGGATGAACCTTTAATTCATTGGCCCATAAACTTGCTCCATGTTTCTTGAGTATGTACTTGAAAGGAAGGAAGAATCCAATATCGTCTTCGTTTCCTATTTCTCCTTTGCCTATACTGCCACATTATTACTACTTCATCCTCATCAGACGACGACATTTGAGACTAGTAATTTTATTATTATTTATTAATTTCGTCTGCGCTAACAACGAAATTCTAGAATAAGCAAATAAGGAATATTATTGATTTGGTATGCGAGATCAACGTAACATATATTGCGTGTTGCTTATTGTCTATTGCTAGTTGCTCATTGCTATTGCTTCGGTATGCGAGCCGACTTAAGCTAGTTCATTTTGAAATATCCGCTCGTTATTTCGTTTATTAAGTGTAGCACCAGGCATACTAGAGTTAGTAATGAATATGCAACGTTAAATTATGAAAATTATTAAAATATGTAATCATTGAAATTATTTCGCAAATTATATAAGTGTTACGTCCAATCATCGAAAGCGCTTACTAAGCGAAAAAACGACTGCATCGTATCGCAAATGAAGAAATCACATCATTTTTAGCGTTGTCCGTTTTTTGCGCTCAAACTATACTACGCGTTCTGGATAATTTAGAGAGCTCATAAGCCGACCATGAAAGTCTCAAAATCTTCAATGTAGGCTTATTACTTTATTTATAATAATATTTTATTTACGAATCCGCATCAACCTCAAGGGCTATTAGCGGTCTGTAGCTATTTATTGTGTTTGTTCAATAATTTGGATACATATAGACATGTCACATGTTTTAAAGTACTTTTAAATTTTATGGTAAAAGTTTGAGATTTGTAGATATTTAATAAGGTTTTTCACATTACTGCTGTTGTTTAAAGTATTTTCCAGGGATTCACTTATGTTGCATGCTAGTCTGTTGGTATGATATAGCGGACACTCAACTAAAAAATGTTTCACTGTTAACAGCTGCTCACAAATAACACATTCTGGTCTTGGTGTTCGGGAAAGTAAATATTCATGAGTAGCTCGAGTATGACCTAGACGTAACCTTGTGATGATGATTTGGTGTCTTCGATCTTCGGTAAAAGTTAGCCAGGGTGCTATGTAGGGTTTGATTTCCCTGAGTTTTGTGTGTGAGCTCCTCCAAGTGTCATTCCATTTTTGTTTTGCTTTATTGCTAATAAATATTTTTAGGTCGGTGTATAAGGGCTTAATGATTGGTGTGGTATTAAGAAGTGCTGCTTTTTTGGCAAATTGATCGGCTATCTCATTACCTTTTATGCCTATGTGTGCAGGAACCCATAGGAAATGTATGGTTTTTCCTATCGATTGAAGATGATGAAGTTCTTGTTTGATCATCAGTACGATGAAGTTTTTTGAATAGGTGCTTCTCAATAATTTTAAGGAGTTTAAAGAGTCTGTCAGTATGACTGTCTTTTCGTAGTTCGATGCTTTTACGTACTTCACTGCTTCTAATATTGCATAAAGTTCTCCCGTTAGAATTGTTGCATATTTCGAAAGTTTGAATTGTGCGTTGTTTGTAGGTGTTACAATGGCTGCGCCTACTCCGTCATTTTGTTTGGATGCGTCAGTGTATATTTCTGTATAATTGGGATATTTTTGCATAGTCTCGCTAAAATGTTGGATGAAGGTTTGTATACTTGTGCCTTGTTTGTTGAAACATGAAAGATAAGTGTTTATATGTGGTGGCTTAATTTGCCAGGGTGGAGTGAAGTTATAAGTTTCGATTTTTAGAGAAGAAATGTTGGATATATTAAGACTGTTTTTATAGTGCTGGATTCTAACGTAAAATGGCTCTGTTTGAATGTTAGGTGAGACTGGATTTACATTTTTATCAAATGTGTGATGGTGAGTTAAAATAAGAGGATTAGCTGTTATTTTTGAGGCATATGAGAGACTTAGGATTTGTCTTCTAAGTTCTAGTGGGGCTTCTCCGGCTTCACAGTATAGGCTGTCTACTGGTGTGGTTCTGAAAGCTCCTAGGATAATACGTAGTGCTGTATTGTGCAATACATCTAATTGTTTAAGTATTGTAGCTTTTGCTGATGCATAAGCAATACAGCCATAATCAATTTTTGATCTGACAAGTGTTCGATAGATGTTTAAGAGTACTCTGCCTTCGGCTCCCCAATGTTTGTTTGATAAACATTTCAATAAATTAAGTCCTCTTTGGCAGTCTTTAATTAGTTGTGTTATATGGGCTTTCCAACTTAGTTTCTCGTCGAATATGAGTCCCAAGTATTTTATCTCATTGGTGTACTTGAGAGTGGTATTGTAGATTTCCATATGAGGTTTGTGGTTAATTGGTTGTTTTGAAAATATTATGCACCGTGACTTGCTAGGCGAGAAATGAAAGCCTGTCGCTCTTGACCATTTTTCCATCGTTTTGAGTTGTTTTTGTAGTATCGTTGCACATGCAGATACTGTCTTGTTTTTTACAAAAATGATCACGTCATCGGCATACATTCGGATCTGTATTGGTTTTTCTATATCTTTAGTTATATCGTACATAGCTAGGAGAAATAAAGTTGGACTAATAATTGATCCTTGGGGTGTTCCATTTTCTTGTTTTTGGATAGAAGAAGTTGTTCCATTGACTCTAACCTGAAATGTTCTGTCACATAAAAAGTTCTGTATGAAAGCTAGAATGTTGCCTTGATATCCTAGGTTACTTAGCTTTGATAGTATGTTGTATTTCCAAGCTGTTTCGAATGCTTTATTTACATCAAAATAGATGGCCATGCAGTGTTCTTTATTTAAAAATGCTTCTTTAATATGAGTTTCTAAATCAATTATGTTGTCTAATGTTGATCTATTTGGTCTAAATCCAGATTGTTCTGGTGTTAGATGTCCTTTATTTTCTAGGTCCCAAAGTAGTCTTTTATTTATTATTTTCTCGAGCAGTTTGCATAGGGCGCTGGTTAAAGAAATGGGTCTATAAGAGTCTGCTAGAAGGGGTGATTTAGAAGGTTTTAAGATGGGGATTGTGATTGCCTCTCTCCATGTGCTAGGATATAAATGTTGGCTCCAGACTCTGTTGTATATTTGCAAGAGGTAATGTTTCGCAGATGAAGGCAGATTTTTTAAAAATATGGGCGGGATATCATCAGGTCCGGGAGATGTGTTCTTAAGTTCGTGGAGTGCATCGTTAAATTCGTGTAGACTAATAGGAGTGTTAATAGGGTCTGCATTTTCTTGTATCATAATGATGTTCTTTTCTTGCTCCTGCTTAAATGCTAGGAAGTCTGGGTCGTAGTTATCATTTTTAGAATGTAGACAATAAGCATTTGCGAGCTCTTCAGCTATCTCGTTGTTATTTGTTATCATACTTGAATCATTTTTTTGTAAAGCTACAATTTCCATATGTGAGCTTTTACCTGCTATGCTCCTAATTTTTTTCCAGACATTTGTTATTGGTGTTGAACTATTGATTTTTTGAACATATTGATGCCAAGATTTTCTTTTATTTTGTTTGATGGTTAGTCTAGCAAACGCTCGTCTCTTTTTGTATTCTATACAGTTTTCAGGAGTCTTATATCTTTTATATTTATTTAAAGATTGTTTACTTGCCTTTACTGCTGACTCACATTCTTCGTTCCACCATGGTACTGCATTGTACTTTTTTATATGCACTGTCTTACCAATAGCGTGGTATGCTGCATCTATTATTATTTTGTTAAAGTCTTCTACTGTAGCCGTAATATCGTCTTGCAGTTTTGCCAGATGTATATTGTCGTCAATGTGTTTTGAGAAATCAGTCCAATTTGCTTTATTTAATCTCCAACGTTGTAAGGGTATCGTATCATAGGAGCATTTAGTGGTGTTGGTAATTATTATTGGGAAGTGATCGCTGTCGTATAAGTCTTTATTAATTTGCCAAGAGAGTTGGGGTAGGAGATTAGGCGTACATAGACTGAGATCAATTGCTGAAGAAGTGCCAGCTGTTATGTTGAATCTGGTACCACTGCCGTCATTCAATATAGCTAAGTTAGCGCAGTTGAATGCCTCATATATCTGCTTACCTCTTGAATCGTTTGATTTGGATCCCCAAGCAATGTTGTGCCCGTTGAAATCGCCTATAATTAGCCTGGGAGAGGGGATTTGTTTGAATAACTCATCCAGTTCCTTGGGATCTATATGTATGTTAGGCGGGAGGTATAAATTGCATATATATATTTCAGTTGGAGCTTTAATTTTAATGGCTACCGCTTCAATGTTGGTGGTGATGTTTATTTCTTCCGCTACTATTATTGATTTCGCGAATATGGCTACACCTCCACTGGCCGTTGCTCGATTTCGATTTTTAAAGAATCCATTGTAATGTTTAGGAATATGTGTTTTGTGTTCATGGAAGTGAGTTTCCTGTAAGCATATAATGTCTGGTAGATGTTCCGATATGAGCTTTTGTAGCATTCCTAAATGGAGATAGTATCCATTCAGGTTCCATTGTAGGATACTATTGAATTTTGTTATTTAAATTGATATTTTGAGGTGATTAACGGGATTGTATGGAGGATTCGCTGCCGGTATCATCTGTTTGCTTTTCCAGCTTTTTCCTCAATTTGGTGAATCGAGTTTTTAGAGACTTTTCTTTCAACAGAGGATAAAGTGTAAGTAACATTTCAATGAGGCCTTTTATATCTGATGTATAGTATTTTGCAACGGTATATGCATTCTGAGCTCCGTGTGTGTGCTCCAGTAGCCTTTTAAATTCGTCATAGTTCAGAGGATAAGCGGGTGCTTGATTTTCAATTATTGGTTTTAAATGGCTAGTTGCTTCTTCTGGGATGGAGTAGGCAGGAGTGGAGCTGATTGCAGAGTGTTTTTTCTTTTTTGGATTTTCTAATGTTGAGAAAGCTGGTTCTGACATAATGGATGCGTCCGGAGAGGATTCTGATGATAGGAATCGTTTATTGGTAGAATTGGGAAAAGTTGTAGTTTTTTGTGATATGTTGATTACTTCAGCTGTGGGAGTGTTTACTGACAGATTTGATTGGGTGGAGAACATATCTATCGGAGTTGGTTGAGATAAGTTTGTTGGTTTTGTTTGCTCATGTGATGCTTGGGGGGTGTCATGATTTATTGTGTTCGATTGGACAGGAGACTTTGGGTATTGTAAGGTAGGACAATTGGCAACAATGTGACCCGATAGTTTGCAATTAAAACATTTCTGACTATCTAAGGAGAGAAAAATACGATAAGAGAGGTTGTCGTGAGTAATTTCTAGAGATTCCGCTAAAGTGAGAGAGTCTAGAGGGGAAATGTAAACTTGGCGTCTGAAACTCATTATGTGGCTATATGCGGGATCTGTTGCACCTATTCGTAGAAATGTAATTGGGGATAATAATTTTAGACCTAATCCTTCTAGCATAGTTTTAAGTGTGTCGTGTGGTATTGTCGGACTAACATTAGAAATGACTAGTCTGTCTGAAGGGGTGACTAAATGACGTGCTTTTAATTTTTGTCCCAAAACTTCGATTTCTCCTCCATTTTCTATAAATTGATCAACTGCAGCTTTTGTCGATAAATAAATACACACTCTATTATTAGATATCCTCGAGCAGAAAATGATGTTGCGTGGTTGAACTATTGGGCCTAAACTCAGAAGATAGTCTTGAATTTTTGCATCATTGATTGCACTAAAGATGATTCCCTGGTCTTTTGCTGGATATATTGGTTGAGTTGGTTGTTTGAGCATTTGAGAGTAAGATTGTGTTGAAGTAGTTGATGGTGAATTAGGTGATGTAGAGTTTTTATTCATGTTGTTGTTATCCATATTTTGTTTTAAATAGTTTTCGGGACATTATTTCTGAATACGGCCCTGTCAGTTAATTCCAATCAATTAGCAGATTGTTTTTGCTGCTTGGAATTTACTTGACAAATAAAGATTTGTTGTCCTTATCCGTATATATGGTATGGAATAAATGATATTATTCAAACCACTGTAGATTATGTTTTGTACTCACTCGATTATGATGTTGTGGATTGTTCTTAATGCTATAACTAACTTTACACTATATTATTTTGTCTAATAACTGGTTATTTGATTGAATTTGCGCACTCGATTCAAAAGCTGTTTATTGCTTCGTGAACAGAGAGGAACTGTATAATAATATTTAATTGAATCGCAGATAGATAATAGTATATTTTTCAACGAGTGCAGAATGATGGCTATTATTCACGCGGATGAAGTGAATATTAGCCATTCTACATAAGTAAAAGACTATACTTTCTCCACGACTAAAAAAAGAAAGCTTCCAGTGAGGATCGAAGCCCAATTGTCCGCGCCAGAGTCAACTATTTCTACCACTAGGCTATAGAGCATGTTTATTTTAAAAAAGGGATACGTAACATACAGTTTTAATCGAAACCCTTACATTTATAAATGTAGCTAATTATAACTACTGTTGTCCATTTTTTCTCTAAATAATACGTAAAATTATGATTCTATCATTATTTTGACGTTTCAAACGACGCGCTGTCAGAATCGATTTGCATTATTTGGTATTTGACGTTTTAAAAGAGACGATTTGATTTATTCATTTTAATTCATATAAGTGTGAATTCTGATAATAATAGAATGTGATTGGGTAACGAGAGTGAAATCTTTTTCATTATTCACTGGTGTGAAGAATATATATCATTATGTAGCAGAATATGTAAAAATAATTTGTGCGTTATTATTTAGTCGTGGAGAAAGATATTTACTTGTTTTTGCAGGCACTATTATCGTGGCAATTGCACTTTTGTTCATTGTGTGTTCGTTCTCGTATATGCATTATTTTCTTGCTATTTTCTGGGAAATTAAACCACAATATTTTTCTTATTTCCACTTTTCTTTTAAAATTTTGGTAGTGGATTATTCCCTATACCTCACAGGAAGTATATCATCAAACTATAAAAAACTGTAATTGAGATAAGTACCTATAATGTTGACCAATAAGGAACTAACGTATGGTTTTTATATTTAAACCGAGTATAATCCCGATAATAACACATATCAATTTGCGGTGTAAGATGTAGATCAATACCTATTGAGAAAGATAATTGAAATTCTGTACCTATTTCAAAACAATTTGGAAAGTACAGAAAATAGTGTTTGTGCTTTCATTTGGTTAACATACCTTGTTGTGGGACAAGTGATTGGTTGTTTCAAACTTAGATAACTAGTGACTAGAGATCTGCTTGTAATCCGTATTATGTAGTATTTTCAAATACATTATAATAGAAATGCCATATGTATATTCGAGTCATATGACAAGAAAAATATGAGTAAAAAAAAACTAAAAAAACTATTGGAAATAGAGGGAAGAATAATTATGCTCAGTCAGCGCTGGGCTTATGCTCAGTCAGCGCTGGGCGTGTGCTCAGCTCTAGCTACCAATCTGATAAGGAAAAAGCAGCGCTGCCAGTTTAGAATGTTTGGTAGTTTCTGAGGAATAAATAAATTAATTTGCATTTGACTTTTAGCCCGAGTTAACGCCGTATTTAGTGGAAATCCAGACAAAATAAATGAGATCAACAAGACGATGTCATTTTCAGTTACTTTCCTGCCTATCAGCATAAATATTAATTCACCAACCGTAAATACAATTTATCTTCAATAGGGTTGGCAAAATTTCAAGACGTTGTCAGATCAAATAGTAAAATTCCCAGTTTATTTGACGTTTATTGACATTCGATCATCATCTAGTATTTACAAGTTTTTTTGGTGCTTTTAAATTCATTGTTTCTTCAAGATTAATTAAAAAAGCAGCTATTTTCATAACTAATTATTTAGGCAAATCTGTAGTGTGTAGTTAATGAAATTTCGAAGACGCTGAACAGTAAATGTTAAAAGATACATTTGGCAACAGTGATTAAAATAGGCACTGAGCAAACGCCCAGCGCTGACTGCGCACAATGATTATTCTCTCTCTTTTAAGCAGTTTTTCTAATATTTCCCTTATCGTACTAGTGTAAATCGTACTGACTACTGTACAGGCATCTTCCATCAAAATTAAAATTCTTCGTCTGCAACACACATTTTGTATTAAAACGTTGTTCGAGTGTGTACTTACTAAAAAATGACTGTATTGGTGTATATAATATTGCAGCGTTTGCTTTAAAGGAATTTCACATTTGAAAGGAGCAATTCAACTGTTTCAGGGTCAAACAATATATAAAATTTGACACACTTGTTATTACATTATTCGCATTATTTTTTTTTTTCAACTACTTTCTTTCGTATAACCTTTTTATGAGAATTAAATTTTTCAACTACTTAATAATCTCCAAACTCATTCATCCGATTAAATTTAATGATATAAACTTTTTTATCATACAAAAAATTAACGTATTTACCAGTACGTTTATTTAAATAGATTAGTAGGTGAGATATGAGTAACTATTGCGAAAAATCGAACAAAAATTACTAATTTTAGTTAAACAAATTGCCTTTATACCATGGAGTTAATAGTTATAAGAAGCACACAGTTTTTGAATAGTGACCGTCAAAATTAGGTGAATTGGTGGCGCTGGTATAGCTATAGAATATAGTGAGTGGCTTTACCCCCAGTGGAATTAGCTGGGGGCTGGAGGTTTAATAGTTTTAAATAAAAAAACATTTTTCTACATTCATGCAAAAAACAAGACTTTTGTGAAAAACATTTAATGGAAAAAGTGGTTCTTTTTTGTACTAGTACAACAAAATTTTAAATGAAATGAAACTCCAGAGCAAGTGTCTGATCCTGCTCTAATACAACAATAATTTATGTATATGTTACAACTTAGTCTCAACGAGTTACAATTATTGCAAAAATCTTTAATTATTTAAAATTTAAATGGTCAAGGCGAAAACCAGCTATGATTGACTATTGACAAGGTGGAGGCCATAAAGATACAAAAAAAGAAGAACGGTTTGAGTTTGATTAGTTTAGGCTAGGTATACAACATAATTATATTCTAATTTTCCAGTTTTTGCATGAATGTAGAAAAAATATTGTATGCAACTCTTGCAAAACGTGTTTTTTGCACTTGTTGCATAAATAACTATTTTCATTTCCAAATTTAGAGCCCTATAGCTCGTTAACGAATGGCGTAAAGAAAAAATTTCATAGGAAATACCATCATTATTTTCAGTCTTTCTATCACCTCCCAAGTTTTTTGTACGAATTCCTGGGACATCCAAGTTTTTTTTTTTAATATGTGTTACAATATTATTGTTTTTGTATGGATGAAGTGGGTTGAAATTAATAATAATGGGTTACTACACTATCACCTCATAATATTAGTCCAAACTACCACTTTAGATAAAAAACTTTCTCTATAATATCATGTCAGCATGACAATGATGACATCTACTTTCGTGGCATCAAAATTACAGCATTGCTATGCGAACGATGCTTAAACCCAACAATTTACTTCCATTACGTACACATTACATACCATTAAAATAATAATGTACACATTACATACCATTAATAGTTATTTATGCAACAAGTGCAAAAAACACGTTTTGCAAGAGTTGCATACAATATTTTTTCTAAATTCATGCAAAAAGTGAAAAATTAGAATATAAATATGTCAAGAGCCTATCCTACCTAATCAAAGTCAACCCGTTCTTCTTTTTTTGTATCTTTATGGCCTCCACCTTGTCAGCACTCAATCATAGCTGGTTTTTGCCTTGACCATTTAAATTTTAAATAATTAAAGACTTTTGCAATAATTGTAACTCGTTGAGACTAAGTAGTAAGATATACATATATTATTGTTGTATTAAAGCAGGATCAGATACTTGCTATGGATTTTTATTTAATTTAAATGTTTATGTTTGTCATTAATCATCACTGACTGACACAAGAATGACAGATGAGTGCAATAAAATATTTTATTGCACTAGTGCAATAAAGTACCACTTTTTGCATTAAATGTGGTTCACAAAAGTGTTGTTTTTTGCATGAATGTAGAAAAAATAATGAAATATTTAACGCAGCAAAAATGTGTTATCCAATTAACATAGGATGACTTGCTACAAATTTATTAATTTAATATAACACTCATTTAATTTCAAATGACAATTGGAAAAGCTCACGAAAGTTCCTATGACATCAGTTATATGAAATAATACATTTTTAGAGAGTTAATTTTACTTCATGAATCTAATTTATGAGAAACTAACATTAGATTATAATATTTCGTGTGAAAGTTAACATTAGTAACCACTGTCATGGAAATAGCCAAATGTTTCAATGTTTTAGGGCTACTGAGGGCTACATATAGCTGACAGATTTATCCGGGCATTGATAAACCAGTCCTTAAGGCTTATACGATTGAGTTGATTGGTGTGATCAATTTCAACGGATTATCTCAAGGCTTGCTAACAAGATAAATCATATTTAAACTAAATGTAACTGAGGTGATGAATTTTTCTGTCACTCGATAATATTTTAATAAAAAAATACACTTCACTATCCGTTCATTGTTTTAAACAATAGTTATTTGTATACTAAGGCCGCAAAATGCTTTTTCGCGTTCCGAGAGAGAGAGAGATTATCGCCGAGGCCGCTCCGGCCGAGGCAAGATAATCTTGAGGTCGCGAAAAACTTTCGCGGCCATAGTATACACAATATTTTTCGTGCAACCGTGAAAATTACATAATTTCAATAAACATTATGTCTCTTTAGGAAAGACAGCATTTCAACGCGAATACAGAAAATTACACTCTGGGTAACGGCCGCAAAATAATATTTGTGACATACCTCCTGAAGGTCTCCCAGGAATTTCCAAGCCATTCCAGAAAGGATATCTTTCCTTGGACAAACTCCTTCCTTGATACCCCAACCAATCCTGTAAACAAAACAAAATATTGGTAATTCACAAGGTTTGTGACTGGAACAATTTAAATTATTTATGATGATAAATAAATGCGGAAACATTGTAAATAATTGAAGATCGCATTTCAGAATCTTTAATAAATAAAGCGCTTAGACAGAAATGGAAGCTTTCCTTTTGCTTTTAATGGATCCACAGTTATACTTATACATATGGTGTTTTCAAATGACACTTACAACGTTTGCATGTATATACCTCTCGTAAAAATGGACAAAATGATATGGGGATTGAGGGGTCCATTTACTTTTCAAAATACGGGATGTTGAAGTTATAAAAATTTAAATGTTTTTATTTGATAACTTTAAAAAGGATGAATAGATTGATTTGATATTTCGCAGGTTGTTTTTAAATGTAAAAAGGCATGTTTTGATGGAAAAACATTTGTAAATTCCTGATCCAGTGGTGTACATTTGAAAAAATATGTCACTTTTCTCCTCCCATTTTCCACGTCACTGGCATTTGTGGCTATTTTCAATTAATTTTGTATTCCTTAATGTTTTTCACGTAAAAAACACATGACCTACATATCAACAAATTTGTAGTTTCCAAGATATTTAATGTTTTCATGAAGTTAGCAGCATCATTTTCAATAACAAAAGCACAAGTTTGAACAAATATTTTTGAGAGTCTTTTCATAATGTTCAAGATGCATTGCTGCCTCACAAATTAGTTTCTGATACCTACATATTTTAACCATTAGTAGTTTGAAGTTTATTAAAAAAAATACAAAACAATTTTTTTTTCATTTTACTAATAAAAAATTAGGTTGAGGTTGCAGACTTATTAATATCTTATTAATATCTTGAAAACTACACATTTTTTTATATGTAAAGGTTATGTATTTTTTTCGTGAAAAACATCAAAGAATACAAAATTAATTGAAAATAGCTTCAAGTGCCAGTGGCGTGAAATATGGAAGGAGAAAAGTGACATATTTTTACAAATGTACACCACTGGATCAACAATTGACAAATGTCTTTTTATCAAAATATTTATTCATCCATCCAGTAATCGAATTAAAACATTTAATTTTTCAATACTTCATTTCGAAAATTAAATGAGCTGGACCCCTCAATCCCTATATCATTTTGTCCAATGTTACGAGAGGTATCTACATGCAAACGTTGTGAGTGTCATTTGAAAAGACCTTGTATATGAACAGGAAGAAAAAACAGACTTAGCGAACTTTATAGGGCAATTTATTTAATCAGTAGGTACCTACAGTTACAAAAATTCTCGAAAAAGTCTTTAAAAAAAAGATAACTTTCTGGAATCACATCAATGACTTTAATCTAAAATGTATATCAAGAAGTTTTTATATTCTCTCATTTTATCCATTATTTATTATATCTTTTAAAATTTCATACATGTAAATTTACTGTAGTTGTTGAGACAACAACTTGAGACTTTAGGTCTTAAATTAGTCATTCATTTTATGTGTACCATCTACAAGTAATTCAATCCCTTCATGGTTTGTTCAAGTGTTTAATTTATATTCTTGTCAAACATACTTTAAATTCATGAATTTTTTTAAAATGAATAAACGCACTCGGTACCGCTGTCATTAAATATTGTTATTATTATACCAAAATTTTTTGTTGCAGCTAAACAAGATGATCAGTTGACGTCTTCGAGTTTCTGGTCGGGTGAATTTTCGTCACCTCCTCAACAAGATTTTTTGACCTCAGCTCAAAGCTTATCACAAACGCATCCAATAAGAGGAGGAGGACCTACTAAACTTAAGTCGAAACATTTAGACTATAGACTATCTGCTACAGATGAGCTTAGGAAAAACCCTCTATTATCATCACCTGATGAATGTGCAAGAGCATGCAGAGAAGGAGAGCCTCCGAAAATCTGCTATTATCATTTCACTATAGAGTTATACACAGTCCTTGGAGCGTAAGTAATGAGATTGTTATTTTTGAATTGTTTATTCAAGATCGGTTCTATAATTTTATTCGCTAAACGTAGAAAAAAAGGTCACTATTACTTTCTACAATAGAGGTATATTTTTATTATATTTATTTATTAGTATAAGTTCTCTATTCCAGTTTTAAGGTATAACCGAGGAATAATCTTATTCTGAATTTCTTTTGGTTGATTCTCATAAAAAAACAACAATTTCTGTCACGTGTCTCGTCAGAAGATGAGGAAATTGGAAAGAGAAGATAATACCAATCCGGAAGGATTTAAAGTTGGCTAAAGCTTAAGTTGAGAATGAGGTTCCTAATTTGTAAAATTTGTTATCAGAATTATTAAAGAAAATGATGAATTGGAAAGTCTTGCTTTTGTCTGCAGAAACAATCATGTGTATTCCTTCCTAGTGTAGTATACCTCATTTAAAAACCAGGAGGAGTAATTTGAATTCAAGTTGGCAATTCTGTAGACCTCTGATTGGTCAGATTCCGTCCAGCTTCACACAACACTTTCTAGTCAGCTGATAATTTCCATTTTTGATAGTTCTGACAAATAAATATAACTAATTTTGTCATCGCATCCGCTCTTGTTATTTTATAATTTTCACGAATATTCGTTGAAACTGTTCCTTCAAAAACTTCAGTTAGCAATTGTATTGAATATCTGCAATTATGGATTCTTCTACTTCGAGTACCTACCATCTCTTCGCTTAGTCCGGTGAAACAATATAAGATAATTTAGGACCGTCAAAAATCAAATACATTCATCTTATATCTACAATAAACATCTAAATAATCTACTGAGCAGGCGAGAAATCGACTTATGGATATGGTTGGCAGATTCAATAATAATTCCCACTTCAAAGTTTTATGTCTCCAACCTCTTCCATTATGCTATACAGCACATCAATATTATTGGAACTACCATCTCGGAATAACTATAATTCGTAAAAATCCATTGTAAAAGCAGCAGCCACTTTCTTGCTCGCTTGCTTCGTATCAAACTTCCAAATATTAATAACATCTCTCAATCATCCTAAACATCATCCATCAAATGTAATTATTGCATGTTTTTTTAGTTTATGAAGAATGAGAAAATGTGTGCTCACGTGGTGATGTAGAGTCAATTCCAATAATTCCATGCTGGAAATCTTGTGATAAATATTTTGCTTAGTACCTTTTAAAAAATAACTTGGTTGTTGTAACATCCTACAGCTCAAAGTAGTGTAAAGCCGGCCGATCCACGGTGCGAGGAGTTGCCGTCTCAGACCAAATAAACATGTCGATCCATACGCCGGGCTGCACGCCAGGGCTGCACGAACAAAGGTGCTAAGGGGGCCGAGCAGCGTCGAGATGTTGGCCAACTTCATCTCCCAATGAACTTTTTCCGACCAAAGTTCGAACTTTTTATGATATTCTTCTTCATATTGCCTTTGCCAAATAGATCAGCTATCATTAATCTTCTGGTAGTGGCGCCTGTTTGAAGTACATTAGTAGTGGCACCCGGTCCCATACACCTTGCCGATTTTTTCTCTCAAAACAATGAATATACTTTAAAAAAACATACCATACTTCGAAGGAATATATTTTCATTGAATCAATACTTAAAAAAGCTGATTTTTGCAAATACCCACATCTGTAAACATTTTCGAAATTTTACCTACAACTTGCTAACAAAAATAAAATCCTGACGCAAGTTAAGCAGAAAATGTACTTATTGCTAGCTCATTATTTATTTCAAATTCAAACATCACTGAAAATTACAAATATTGATGAAATACTACTAATCACAGAAAATTCAAAACCTCATATGTCTATATGTCTATAGGTTAGACTGTTTTATGCTGAAATCTATAGCACCACCCGTCAAATTGACACCTTTAAATCGATAGTGAAACTGTCGCCCGGTCTCAGAGACAGGTGTGCCACTACCGGAAGGTTAAGCAATTTAAAAACATTGATAATTTAAATAATACTTTTTCAATACTTTTTCAAAGCCTTCTTTATACCTAAACTACCCCTTAGTAATACACTTATTATAAGTAAATTTCCATAAATTCATCGTATCAATGTAAATACCGAAATTTCATTTATGTTTTATATATCTATTTTTATAAACACTATTTAGCAAGAGACTAATACAAAATTTGTGCAGAATTTCAGTTGGTTTATTTTTCTTTTGCTTTCACTTTTGGTGCAGAGATTAACAAATACACTGGTTGGATCAAACACAGTTGGTAGTATTATTCATCTAATAATTAGATAAATTACCTATGAAAAAATCATCAGCCTACCTTTACTTTACAATGAATTTTAAACGGTATGGTCACACCTTGATTATCAGCAGGGGATTTTATAATTATTATATTTTTATAATAACAATTTCTGTTTTCCAATTTTTTTTAAGGAGCAGCTGGATACGTTATCGTGTAGGTAATAACGAATTTATATCCTTGTTTAAAATCTTTGAAAGTGTCTTAAATAGACTAACTATTCCTCTCACAAGAACGTGCGTTAATATACTGCCTATATGATGAATGAATAAACAAGTCCACAAAAAGGGTCCCTCTATTCTATTCTTATCTTCACCAGTACTCCGTACTTGACCTTATGGAGGCCGCAGTGTTTGTGGTTTTATGAAATTTGTGAACTAGGCATCAGTAATAAAAAGAATGTTTTTTATTTTTTTTAAAAACTCTATTTTCTTGAATATTTTCTAATGTGTCTTGTATTATCTATGTCTCTACCCTCGTATCGTTTGTCAGCGAATTTTGAATATTGAATGCGAAAGAATATTATATTAGTAAACTTAGTGTAAAATTTAAATGAGGGACATCGTTATATGGCCTTACAGTAATAAAAAGAATGTTGGATTTTTTCTTAAATTCTTATTTTTCAATTTTTTCGACCGTCGTATCGTTTGTCAGCGAATTTTGAATATGGAATACGAAAGACTATTATATTAATGTTACGCGAGTGTCCCAGTTAAATTCCCGCGTGAGACGACTATGATTACCTGCCCTGCGTCCCCTCAGCCCTGCGTCCCATCAAGCTAAGTAACCGATAACATTCCAGAGATTTCGACGATGATCGAGACTACGGGCCGACGAGAACAGTCCAGAAACTCGTCTAGCGACAAAACATCGGGAGTGATCTAGAAACCTACATTTCGGATATAAATATAAAGCATCGCCGCACAGGGCGAAGAAGAACAGTTAAACAGTTAACAGTGAACAGTCAACAATACTCAGATAGTTGAGACGTAGTCGCATAGATGGACACTGTAGTGCTTATACTAAAGACAAACCGATCAATAAAGTGTTAATCAGTGACGTTCATATAAATTAGTGTAGTTAGTTAGTTAAGTGTTTAATATAAATTAGTAAATTAAGGACCGTACATATAAATTTGTAAATATAAATTAATTAGTTGTAAATATAAATTAAAATAAACGTTACATTGGTGTCAGGTGTGGGGTAAACAGGAAGATGGCGAAGAAACTTAGTGAATTGAAAGTTTCAGAACTTCGAAGAGAGTTGGAGGATTACGAATTGGACACAAGTGGGACCAAGTCGGTGTTAGTGGATAGACTGAAAAATGCTATGATTAACAATGGATTGGACCCGGAAACGTTCGAATTCACCGACGAAGCGTCCGCCTCTATAACATCCTCCATTAAAAAAGAATTGTCTTCAATGGAAAACAAAATGTCAGACATGAAATATGAAATTTCGAAAGATATGAAAAACGAAATGTCTTCAATGGAAAACAAAATGTCGGACATGAAAAACGAAATCTCATCCATGGAAAGTAAACTTTCGGAGGACATAGAAAATAAAATAACGGACATGAAAAATGAAATGAAGACTGATATTTCTACCATGGAAGAAAAGATTAAAAGAATGGAGCAAGAAATGCAACAAAAAATCGAGGCAATCGAAAAGAAGACTAGTAATAGCTCGTATATCACAACTAGACAAACCCCGAACAACGAAGAACTGGCAGAGAAAGTTGAGTTGAAGCCAAAAATAGAAAACGATTTCAACAGTAGAGTGAAACTGCCAACTTTCGATGGTAAAACGTCATGGCCGAACTATCTTAAACAATTCGAGGCCGCATCAAAGGCGAACAACTGGAGTGAAAAGGAAAAAGCGTTGAATTTAATTCTTGCCCTGAGAGGAGACGCCATGGATATCCTTCAGACCATTCCAGTAGAAGAGACTGATGATTTTGAACAACTAAAAAAGCGACTGAATATGAGATATGGCCTGGAACACCTGGAGCATCTGTACCAGTCGCAGTTGAAAAACCGCAAACAAAAACGCGACGAAACTCTGCAGGAATTCGAAGCAGACATTGCGAGGATGGTTCGGTTTGCCTATCCATGGGCACCGGAGGATGTCATGGAATGTTTAGGGGTTCAGGCATTCATCGACGGAGTTCGTGACAACGAAATGCAGAGAACTCTACGTTTGGCTCGGCATAAGACACTGGTCGACGTACTCTCTGCAGCCCTGGAGTACGAAGCTGCTACACAGGCTTCCGGACTATACGATAAGGTGAGGGCTGTAGCAGACGAAGAATTTGAGAATAAGCTCGACCAGCTTGTCAACATGATGAAAAGCATCTCAAATGAAAAGCCGAAAACTGTGAGATGCCGGAATTGTAGAAAAAGGGGACATGTACGTAGTTCGTGCAAGAGATCAAAAACTGCTACAAACAAAGACATCCAGCATGAAAAACTAGTAAAGGTCGACCTTCGGAAAGAAGATTCGACCCGAAAAAGTTCCAATGACTTCCTGTCCAGAAGACCATGTCCTGCAGAATGCTCCCACTGCAGTAAAACAGAAGCTAAGGAAGCTGCGATTCGAAGAACCACGGTAACCAGCGACGAATGGACACCAGAAAAACTGGAAGAGGAACAACAGAACGATCCCGACTTGAAGAAAATCCGACATTGGAAAGAGGAAAACTGTCGAACTACTTGGCAGGAGATTTCAAGATACTCGCCAACGATGAAATCGTATTGGGCCCAGTGGGACTCGCTGGTTCTGGAGAACGGTTTGCTACAGCGAGTAATCGAGAACGATGATGGCTCGGAAAGTAGAAGACAGTTGGTGATTCCAAGATCAAGGGTAGTAGCAGTACTGCAGAAATTACACGACAGTCCATCAGGAGGACATCTAGGTGTGAAGAAGACCCTCCAGAGGGTGCGAGAACGGTTTTACTGGATGCACAGTTCCGAAGATGTTAAAGACTGGTGTAAGAAATGCACTACCTGTGCCACGGCCAATGGACCGCACGGGAGAAGAAAGGCTCCTATGAAGCAGTACAATGTCGGAAGCCCTTTTGAACGCATTGCCCTGGATATTGCCGGACCGTTTCCACCGACAGCAGATGGCAGCCGGTACATTTTGGTGGTGATGGACTATTTCACGAAATGGGTGGGAGCGTATGCCATTCCAAACCAAGAAGCCGCAACTGTTGCCGACGTGCTTGTTAAGGAGTTCATTTGCCGATATGGAGTGCCTCTGGAAATACACAGCGACCAGGGCAGAAACTTCGAAAGCCAGCTGTTTCAGGAAGTTTGTGATAAGCTCGGCATGAAGAAAACGAGAACTACTGCTCTACATCCACAGTCGGACGGAATGGTTGAGCGAATGAACAGAACTCTTGGCAAATACTTGTCCAAAGTAGTATCTAACCATCAGCGAGATTGGAACCAGTATCTCTCGCTATTTGCGATGGCCTACAGATCCACCATCAATGAGTCTACCGGCCAAACACCAGCAAAAGTTCTGTTCGGACGCGAAATGAGATTACCCTGCGACCTTGAATTTGGATGCCGACCCGGAGAAGACATAGCTGATGAAGATTACGTAACCCAGCTGAGAAAACGAATGGACGACATACACGAGTTGGTTCGATCGAATCTCCAGATCGCTAGCGATAGGATGAAGAAAAGGTACGATACGCAAGCTACAGAAGGAGGTTTCCACGAAGGAGACAAAGTCTGGCTGCATAACCCAAGAAGACAAAAGGGTTTTTCTCCAAAGTTGCAGAAAGCTTGGGACGGTCCGTACCTTGTAAATAAAAGAATCAACGACGTCATTTATCGCATCACCAAGATCCCAAACGGAAAGCCAAAGGTGGTACACCGTAATCGATTAGCGCCATTCGAGGGTGACCACGATGAGGCAATAAGACAACTCCAAGAAGTAGCCGATCCTGCTTTTGTAGAGTTCATGGGTGCTTATGGTGGTACCGGAAAAGCAAGATACGGCGTCACCACGGAGAAACGACAAGATCTGCTCACCGTGCCGGAGGAATACTCACTGGCAATAAACATCCCTGCCAGCATAACCGATGCGCGTGGATTGCCATCTGTGTTAATAAAGAAGAGTGGCGCACGAAATTTGGAGAACCAGTTACCAGTACCAGGTAAAGCTTTGAAGGTACAAGATGGCACCCGTTACAATTTCCACCTAGTGACGAGAAATACCTTCGACGAAAGACCAACGTACGAGAATGTCTGGGAAGCTTTACTAAACTTGAGAGAGCATGTGCTTGAACTGAACGTGCATAGGCTAGCCATGCCTAAGATTGAATGTAGGCATTTAGATTGGCGGATAATCCGTAACATGGTAGAAGTAATCTTCCGAGACACCGAAGTGCAGGTACTTGTCTGCGGACATTCTCAGGAGGCACAGTCAACGGAGAAGACGGTCGCATGTTACTTCCATGCAACTGGAAAATGTAACAAAGGAACCAGTTGCCGATACAGTCATCTCGTCTCAGTTTCCTAGTTAGTTCCAGGAGGAACTGTCTCTTAAGGAGGGGGCAATGTTACGCGAGTGTCCCAGTTAAATTCCCGCGTGAGACGACTATGATTACCTGCCCTGCGTCCCCTCAGCCCTGCGTCCCATCAAGCTAAGTAACCGATAACATTCCAGAGATTTCGACGATGATCGAGACTACGGGCCGACGAGAACAGTCCAGAAACTCGTCTAGCGACAAAACATCGGGAGTGATCTAGAAACCTACATTTCGGATATAAATATAAAGCATCGCCGCACAGGGCGAAGAAGAACAGTTAAACAGTTAACAGTGAACAGTCAACAATACTCAGATAGTTGAGACGTAGTCGCATAGATGGACACTGTAGTGCTTATACTAAAGACAAACCGATCAATAAAGTGTTAATCAGTGACGTTCATATAAATTAGTGTAGTTAGTTAGTTAAGTGTTTAATATAAATTAGTAAATTAAGGACCGTGCATATAAATTTGTAAATATAAATTAATTAGTTGTAAATATAATTTAAAATAAACGTTACATTAACAACCTTTTTCTAGAATTTTAATGAGGGACATCGTTATATTGCCTTAGAGTAATAAAAAGAATGTAGTATTAATTTTTTGGAAAATGTATGGAATGTGTATGGAATGCAATGAGAATTCTCTATTTTTATTCATATTCCGAATACATATGTATAGCTATAGATCTTCTCCATATCTAGCGACGTGGTCAGGATGGATATATGAAGAATGGCTATGGAATAAATGTAAATGCGAGATCGAATTAAATGAAGAAACCTTGGAACCTTGAAAGACTGAATTGCTGGTAATATGGATGAGCTCTTCAGGTCTTTTAATTTTTCATCAAGAGCTATTTGAGAAAAATCGACTCACTGAGGTGGGGCTATATGTCAGAGTATCTTCTGAATAAGGGACAACTAACTCTTGAGTTGTAATCGTCAGCATATATTTTATATTTTGCTGCAAACTATAAAATGCAAACAATTTTTACAAAATCCCAAATAATACGTATACGTGTTTTTAATATTCGGGAAAATTCTACGTGTGACCTCCGTGAGTGAAGGTTGTCCTTTACGCAGCGAGTGAACATTAACATTAATAACGTTATCATCAACAATTAAAGTGATAAGTTTTTTCTCCGATTTATATTGGTATGTGCCTTTTAATATTTATCGATAACTAAACACAAACTGTTTCATAGGCCAGTTATTGAGCCTAATTTATTAAATATTTTGGGATCCAGAATATTTAAATATGTCAACAACACAATCTACTGCTCCAAGCTTTGCTGCTGTTACGAAATCCATTCCAAGAAAAGTCACTCCAGCACCCACATCATACCCTAGTAGGAATCAAGCGGTTGTAATAAATGCCCTACCAGATACTGCTCTTTTTGACTACATTAAGGCAATTGGTGAAATCGTGACGCCAAAAGGTATAACACACGCTTCTCGTATATCCAACCAACGAATTTGCATTTTTCTTGCATCCACTTCCATCGTTGATGATCTCCTTAAAAATCATCCCACAATTATAATCAAAGAAGATATCGTCCTTATTCGTAGACTCATTAGCCCATCCAAAAGACTATTAATATCCAACGTCTGTCCCTCAATTCCAAACCAACTAATCGAGCAGGCTTTAAAAAATGAGCTTGGTCTCCAGCTTGCATCCCCCATCACCAGCATCCGCACTGGCTCACCCGATGAAGACTACGCTCACATATTAAGCTTTCGACGGTCCATCTTTGTAATACCTGACAAAGAAAACTTCGAGATACAAACTTCAGTCGTAATACAATATGAAAACACCGCCTTCCGAATCTTCATAACGTCAGACAAATTGGAGTGTTTCCTGTGCAAACAAGCTGGACATACTGCAGAAACCTGTCAAAACCCACCTGTCTCTTCCCCCCTCATCCCAACAGCACCCATTCAGAATAAATCCGATGACTATATTCCATCAGATCCTATTTCTATTCCCACAACAGCTATCTCCAATCCTTCACCCGGCAATTCATCTACCCTTACACCTCCTGTCCAATCCAAACCTACCCCAACTATCTCATGCCTCAAAAGAATGCATTCAACTGACTCAAGCCATGAATCTCCTCCTCTGACCCCCATATCTTGCCCTCCCACGCACAGCCAAGACATTACACCCCCTGTCGACGCCGTTCGAACTCCTAAATCAGCCCCAAAGAAAAAAACCAAAACCATAGAAAAAACCATTAGCCCCTCTGCTCGCTCAACTATAGAAAACTTGATTGAAATAAATCCAACATCCTTTTCAATTACTTCGACACAACTAATTGCATTTCTAGAAAACACCTTCGGCAACAATGATCCATTAACTGAAGCTTATAAATTTACCACAAATATTACAGCTCTTCTTGAAGATCTCAGACAAATCTATTATGAAGTTCCCGATAGATCACTTAGAAATCGTATAACTCGCCTACAAAAGAAAATCAAAAGTAACATGAATCCCAACGAAGTTGCCGATATTGCTAGTCTCAAATCTATCAGCTCTAACGATTGTGACGATACCGACCTCTACTGATTATGACTAGTAAATTCACGATCATTCAGTGGAATTGCGACGGATATTATCCGCGCATTGAACGCTTACAGCATCTAATTTCTCTTTACCAACCTGAAATCGTTTTTCTCCAAGAGACCAATTTCACCTCCTCAAACATCCCCAATTTGAAACATTTTGAAGGTTATCACTTCATCCGAACTGCTTGCACCAGAGCCAGTGGTGGAGCATCCATATTCGTATCTAAGGACCTTTATTCTACTCATCTTTCCCTTACTTCAAATCTTGAAGCCATAGCTATAACCACCTATTGTCCTCATAAACTAACCATATGCTCTATATACATACCACCCGATTACAAACTGAAAGAAGAAGAACTTCTTGACCTAGTCTATCAGCTCCCCCAACCATACATAATTACTGGTGATTTCAACGCACATAACACCATGTGGGGATCTATACGTACTTTTGGACGTGGTAAGGTTGTTGAGAACATACTAAATTGCACTAACTCATGCCTTCTTAACACGGGATCACATACCCACATGAATATTGCTTCTGGTACCTTCTCATCCATTGACCTAAGTCTATGTGATCCCAAAACTGCCCCCTTTTTGTCCTGGCAAACAGCAGACGACTTACATGATAGCAACCATTATCCCATAATTATACGTAATAACTTAGAAGAACAAGCTTCTATTATAAGCTTTTGGCAATTTAACAAAGCAAACTGGCCGGATTTCTCCGCGGAAGCCGAATCTCTCCACCGTGAATTACCTACCTCAAATAATATTGATGATTCCATAAGGCTATTTTCAGATGCCATAACTACTGCAGCATTAACACATGTTGGTAGAACCACCATCACTCCCAGACAAAAAACGGTTCCCTGGTGGAATTCTCAATGCGAAGAAGCAGTGCGACTATCCAAATCAGCCCTTAACTTCTATCGCAAACACAAAACCCTGGAAAACCTTATTACGTATAAAAGACTTAAAGCAAAAGCCAAATATGTGGTTAAACAAAGCAAAAAAAACTCCTGGCATAGCTACGTTACTTCCCTGGATAATAATACTAACCCCTCACAAACATGGAAAAAAATTTAGACAGGTTCAAGGTAAAAAAACCCACTCAAAAATTACCCATTTAATATCTAATGGAGCCTCTACTAGCGATAGCCAAATCATTTGTAATACACTTGCAGAAAGATTTAATGGAAAATTTCAGAATAAATTCAAGCTACTCACTGAAGCTAACCACAACCAATCTCTCTCCACCAATTTTATTTTACCTCATCAACAAGATATCAACGATATTAATTCCCCTTTTTCACTTACCGAACTGACATCTGCCTTATCCTCAAGCAAGAACTCCGCTGCCGGCCCTGATAACATACCCTATATTTTCCTTAAAAAACTATCAAACTATAGCCTCACCATTCTATTGGACATATATAATTTAATTTGGTCATCCCAAACATACCCATCTCAATGGAACACTTCCATTATTATTCCCGTCCCAAAACCGTCGCAACCTTCAACCTTACCACAGTCTTACAGGCCGATTTCTCTCACTTGTACAACATTCAAAATAATGGAAAAAATGATTAACAGGCGACTCATGTGGTTTTTCGAAAAACACCAGATACTCCCTAAGGAACAGTCTGGCTTCCGACGTCATCGATCCACAAGTGATAACCTCGCACTTTTCCAAACCCACATTGCCGATGCCATAAACTGCAAACAAGAAATGATAGCCACTATCTTTGATATTGAAGCAGCATTAGACACAATACCCAGGCAGGCTATACTCGATAAGTTGTTATTATTCTTTTATAAAAAACTTTCTTAGTACCAGATCCTTTAAAGTCTCAGTAAACGGCTGTCTCTCATCATCCCATACCCAACAGGACGGTGTTCCCCAAGGCTCAATTTTAAGCACCACACTGTTTATTCTTGCCATTAATCATTTAAGCTACAATCTCCCCACCCCAGTAAAATCTGCTATATACGCTGACGATCTCATAGTTTACTGTCATGGCGTCTGGACTCCTACTACTTGTAAGCTACTTCAATCCGCGGTAAATATATTACAAAATAGAATAACTGCTCTTGGACTTTCCTTGTCTTCCACAAAATCCATGCTCATCAAATTTAGCAGAAATATTCCTTCTCCTGACCCTGAAATCTTATTACACAACAATTATCTCCCAGTTGTCGACCACTGTAAAATTTTAGGATTGACATTTGACTCTCGACTTTCTTGGAAACACCACATCCAGGAAACCAAAAGTGACTGCCTTAAACGCCTGAATATAATCAAAACACTCTCACACTATCAATGGGGTGCTGATGAGACCACACTTTTGAAAGTATACCGAGCGCTAATCCGATCCAAACTCGATTATGGCAGCTTCGTTTATATGTCAGCAGCCAAAACTTTCCTGAAAAGCCTCAACACTGTTCACAATACTGCTATCCGACTCTGTTTAGGAGCCTTCCGCTCCAGCCCAGCTGAGAGCGTTTACCTAGAAGCCAATGAACCTCCACTCTGGCTAAGGCGTCAATATCTCCTCCTCTCATATGCAGTCTCGACCTCATCCAACCCATTCAATCCAGCTTCCTCCCTAACAGCACCATGCAATTTGAGTAGTCTACCACCCACCCCACGCATTCATACTATTCCCTTCCTTCTCCAGTCATTGATACCGCATATTCTATTATCCCACACTATCCCTGTTCCCCTGCCACATACCCCTCCTTGGTCCAAAACTCTTCCAAAATCTAACCTATCACTCACCAAATTCAACAAAGAAGAAACCAACCATGATCTAATAAAAAACCATTTCTTGGAAATACTTAATAGAGAACAATACGACCAAGTCTTCTTCACCGATGCATCCAAGAGCGAAACTGGAGTCGGTTGTGCTGTTTCTACTACACAAGCAGTTGTTGAAACTTACCGAATTTCAACTACATGTAGCATTCACACTGGCGAACTGTATGCTATTCTACAAGCCTTCGAACTCTGCAAAGTTCCCCACCAACATATAGCCATTTGCACAGACTCCCTCTCATCCATTCAGTCTATCAATAATTTATTCACCACTCATCCTCTTGTTCAACGCATTCACGACACATACCAAAACCTGATTCTTCACAATGTTACCATCAATATCATATGGATCCCTTCACATATAGGCATAACTGGAAATGAAATAGCTGATCGTTATGCTAAAGAAGCCGCTTCATCCAACACCAACATAATTAATTTGCAGATCTCCAGTGACTTGAAAATTTGCATGAAAAAACTCACTCGTCTGCATTGGCAGAATCATTGGAACCACTCAGTCACATTCCTACATAAAATTCAACCCACTGTTGACCAATTCAATATTCCCGATTTACGAAGAAACGAGAAGGTCGTTGCCAGAAGATTACGTATCGGTCACACACGTCTCTCGCACGGCCACTTGATGAGCTCTTCCCCTCAACAAAACTGCCAACAATGCCATTCCCCATTAAAAGTTGAACACATACTAGTTAACTGCCCATTATATGCAAAACGTCGCCAACAGCTGGGAATTAAAACATCCATTCAAGAAATATTAAACTGCCCAAACCAAATAACGACAGTCATCCAATTCCTGAAAGAAGAACATCTATTCAACAAAATTTAATTATATTTTATTTATCCATTTCATGTATATAAACGAATGTATCATATTGTATGTATTGTACCTAGTGCTAATGGCCAGAGCTGTCACAAAGCACTTTAAGCTAAATAAATAAAAAAAAAAAAAAAAAAAAAAAAAAAAAATATTCGGGAAAAGAGAAGTCACTGTTTTTGATATAATGAATATTGCTCAAAACATTCAACACAGGGTGAAACATTTTACTAAGGTATTTTATCATTTAGTAAACACTTTATTTCCACAAGGTATAGATACTTTTACAACTTGGTTATTCAACATATTTCAACAAAATTATACTCCCTTATTCACATATATTAATATTCAGCCTGTCTTTTTTCATTGTATAAGGTTTACAAATGATAACAATAAAAAAAAGTTAAAAAAACCGGGAGAGGAGAACACCGTGAGAGAATAAAGCTGTAATGAAACTCAAATCAACTTTCTCATTGCATGGACGTCGTACAAGATTAAACCACATCATGTCACGACTAGTACCCAAGCTTTAAATATTTTTATCTTTATCGATTTCGTCTGAATAATGAGCTTGAATAATAATTTGAGTACTGTTTGAAAATGTTTTATTCCCGCAAAACAAGAAACAAGAACTCCTCCTTCTGTCGTTAATTTTTTCTGTTTAACAAATATTATACAAAGTATCATGTAATTAAATCAATTATGTAATTGATAAATAAATAAAAAACTGTGTTGAGAAATTTGTCAAGTGTAAAATACTATTTTCTGTATGTTCCTTGTGGTATATCATTCATTTTTTTTTTAATTTCTTGGGAAATTAAACCACAATATTTTTAAATTCTTTATTCCAACGTTTCGGTAGCGTTCCAGCTACCGTTGTCAAAAAAAAATTAGTAGAAATTAATTTTTATCCCTAACTGACACAACGGAAAAAATTTGACAACTAGACAATCAAAAATATTTTGAAGTTTGAAGCTTTAAGCTGGATTTATAAACTTGGCGTTCGCCGTTAACGTTGGCGTTCGCGCTAGCGTCCCTAATTAAATGTACAAAAACTCCTAAGACCATTTATATCTACCGTTGGCGTTGCCGTCCGCCGTTGGCTGCCGTTCGACTTAAATGAACTTTAAAGCTGGATTTATAAAATTGGCGTTCGCCGTTGCCGTTGGCGTTCGCGCTAGCGTCCCTAGTTAAAAGTACAAAAACCCCTAAGACCATTTATATCTACCGTTGGCGTTGCCGTCCGCCGTTGGCTGCCGTTCTACTTAAATGAACTTTGAGTTTTGCCGTTCGCCGTTCGTAGCACCGTTCGTAGCAAGTCTGAAGAGCCAATCAAAACGATTTTTAGCTGTCACTTGGTGTACGTCATATGTGAAATGCCATTTATTGGCATTTGATTGTGTTTGTTTGAATGAGTACTTTGTTAGTTTTATATGGATATGACACATTAAATTGAGGTTATGATAGTTCTCGCAACGGCCAACGGCAAGTTTATAATTGGCCAATGTCGTTGCTACGAACTGCCGACGGCGGACGCTTTAAGCTGGATTTATAAACTTGGCGTTCGCCGTTGGCGTTCGCGCTAGCGTCCCTAGTTAAAAGTACAGAAATCCGTAAGACAATTTATATCTACCGTTGGCGAGATGTAGATAATAATTAAACTGATTTTATTACTGTGTCTAAATAATTATACATTGCATGTTTCACAAAAAACTCATGACCTTTGAAAGCAAACTTGAGGTATTGAAAAGCAGGATTTTATATTCTTGACAACTACCCAATTTTAATTCCATTATACTTTGAACTGTACTAAAATTATTAAATATGTAGCAAGTGTAGATATGAATACTGAAATAGTTTGTTGATTTATAGTAAAAAAACCGTAGACGGTGAATTTAAGTTTAAGTTTCTTTATAAAAATAGATAAATCATCAAGTTCTTCGGCTAGAATTTGATCTTGAACATTAGCTCGCACAGTGTTGCATAATTGCGCCAATCGGATAGCCCCTTTTTCAACTTTATCGCATGACATTACGATAATCACTGTCAGAATCTAAAAAAAATAGAAACATTTCCCTGTGGAATCCTTATATAGATAAAGGGACTCCGCAGACTGCATACTTTTTATCGGTCAATAGTTTGGTCGGCTTCTTAATCAGTATGGAGAAGGGTCCTTTCGCACCAAGCCAGTCCAATCCAGTCGAGTCAAGTCAAGTCGGACGCTTCAGGATTGGAATCATTAACTTACCGTTAAAAACAAATGCAATGTGAAATTTACGTTCACACTAGGCGCGTCGCGTCAAGTCCAATCAGTAAGTCCGGAAATAAATGATTGAAAGAACCGAACAGTGGTCTTCTTGTGTGTATTGGATGAACCCAATACAAATGTCTTTTCTTCATACGCCTTCTTCTATGTAACCGCCGTAAAATTATCGCCCGAAGTAGTGCATCCATCATGATACAGATTCTGCAGAATACTGACGCTTGACGCGACGTGATGCGACTACTGCGAAAGCAAATTTTGACGTGACTTGACTTGAGAAGACTTGACTGGATGCGACTAGACTGGACTGGCTTGGTGCGAAAGGACCCTTGATAAATAAGACAGACTTATGCAATTTTGACGGGAAAAAGAAAGATATGTATTTAGTCTTCAGCGATTCTAAAAAGTCTTTCACCAACAGAGTTTTTATTTAAATATGTCAGTTTTGTCACTTTGACAATTCGAAGTGACAATATGAATAATAAGTAGCAACTTTCCGTTTTTTTTGTATCCTCAATCAAAAAAATGGTACTTAGTTCGATGGATTATTTCGAGAATGGAAGAAGAAGTGGAAATTCATCAATCAGTGTAATCTCACATTTTGGTAACCTCCGAGTTTTCTGATTTGATACATATGGTTAGTGACCTTTGAACCCGCACGTTAAGAGTGCCTTTGACTATAACTAAACTGTTTAGTTGGCTCGGTGTGCGTTCTTTCAGCCCAACCCGGCTAAACTATCGGCCGATAAAAAGTATGCAGTCTGCGGGGGTCCTTATAAATTATATCGATCATTATATCGGAGATCATTTCATACAGAACGTTTTGTGAGAAAATTACAAAAAATGACAATGACAGGTGACAGATAACTTTTTGTTGGATAGAAACAAATAGTTATTAACGTATAGATGAAAGTGCGCATGCTTATATGTCAAAATAGAGGTCAATTCAAGCTATAGTTCATTAAATAGCCTTTTTGGTGTGCGTCATCGATTGTTAATGTCTTTTTAACACATTACGTTGGAAGAAATGGAAAAAAGGGCAGGTCTGTGATAAATCCTAATCACAATATCACAATAATGTGCCGTTTAAATGTATCACAAACGTCAACCCTAATCATTGACTCACCAAAATTTGATTGGTTCATGTTTAAATTAAGCGCAAGCGCGACCTATCAATCGGGAGAAATATCTTTATTTAAAATGGGATGCAGATATACCTTTCGTATTGTCAATGTGCTTTACATCTTTTTCCACTGTTCCACTGACAGTTCTTGTCAGGTCTGTACTTTGTTGTTTACGTTCAATTATTATTTATGAAAAGTGAATATGAATCTTATTGTTATATGTATTTGAATAATACAAAAATATGCCTAGATACACGGAAAAATAATCAGCATTTTGAAAGTTCTCAAGTATTTTCAGTTAGAAAATGAAGCTGGTAACTATTAATTTCATAGCCTTTTCGAATTTTGCTGAATGCGATACTGATGATTTTACTTATCAAATTTAAGGTTAGATATGTGTCAAAATAGCAAATAAAATAAACGACATACCGAAAACCCAGTTATACGTCACAAACGATGACTTACACCAAAAAGGCTATTGAATAAACCATACTATCATAATCATTTTACTTACTGAAATATCCGTTATTTTCCTTATCATAGTTAAAAAAAATGCCGATGACTGGCGCCGGACAACTAAATCAATCAATCGATTGGCATCAGACATGTACTCAATAAAACAATTTGTTAGAGAAACTAAAAACCATATTCCAAAAACTTGATTAACTTTCTGTGTCAGAATAAATAAATATTTATAAACATTTTTTATCTTTTTGATGTGAATCAATATAAACGGATTGTAATTAAAGGATACTTGTTTAATTTCGGACAACAAATTAGTTTGCTTTACCAATATGATGTTTGTTAATTCTATAATGCTCAAAAGAACAAAGTTATATTGAAAAGATGTGATGACGATAACACATTCATGTACTAATCGGTTCCAAGAAAAAAATATATATAAGTAAAATATGCTCGTTATGGTCCTTGCAGTCATAGTACCAAAAATTATCCAGTACCGCCAATCTTTGGCCATTGCAAACACCCCTGTTTCAGCTCGTTCTTTATTTAGTATTTCAAATATATATTTCCAGGCAGTTCTATTATAACTCAGCCCATATATAGCTGATAAAAGAATGATTTCAATATTTATTATCATTAATGAAACCAAAAAACAAACTTCCGACAACTTTATAGATTCCTTCAAAATTGGGGCATACTTTATTGATATCAATCCAATTATTATGAACAGCGTTGATTTATTTTTTGTGAAATGTTTGCAACACTGTTTCTTTGCAAATTCCAAGGAAATAAACCAATTACTGTTCCCCATTTGTAAAAGATTTTCAAGTAGAACGACTCGCTTCCAACTTTTGGTAGCTCGCTGTATGCCATTTTAAACGTAAATGAAGCCCATAACTATGGTTACAAGCGATCGTAAACAAGCAATTAGGTTAAATACAATCAATAAACACAATCAACTTAATGCACTTATAATATATTCATTATATAAAATTATACAGGGTGTATCAAAAAGGCAGGTCATAAATCATACCATATATTCTAGAGCTCAAAATAAACGATTTTTAGCTGTCACCTGGTGTACGTCATATGTGAAATGCCATTTACTGTCATTTGATTGTTTTTGTTGGGACAAGTAGTTTGTTAGTTTTATATGGATATGACACATTAAATTGAGGTTATGATAGTTTTCGCAACGGCCAACGGCAAGTTTATAATTGGCCAATGTCGTTGCTACGAACTGCCGACGGCGGACGCTTTAAGCTGGATTTATAAACTTGGCGTTCGCCGTTGGCGTTCGCGCTAGCGTCCCTAGTTAAAAGTACAGAAATCCGTAAGACAATTTATATCTACCGTTGGCGAGATGTAGATAATAATTAAACTGATTTTATTACTGTGTCTAAATAATTATACATTGCATGTTTCACAAAAAACTCATGACCTTTGAAAGCAAACTTGAGGTATTGAAAAGCAGGATTTTATATTCTTGACAACTACCCAATTTTAATTCCATTATACTTTGAACTGTACTAAAATTATTAAATATGTAGCAAGTGTAGATATGAATACTGAAATAGTTTGTTGATTTATAGTAAAAAAACCGTAGACGGTGAATTTAAGTTTAAGTTTCTTTATAAAAATAGATAAATCATCAAGTTCTTCGGCTAGAATTTGATCTTGAACATTAGCTCGCAAAGTGTTGCATAATTGCGCCAATCGGATAGCCCCTTTTTCAACTTTATCGCATGACATTACGATAATCACTGTCAGAGTCTAAAAAAAATAGAAACATTTCCCTGTGGAATCCTTATATAGATCAAGGGACTCCGCAGACTGCATACTTTTTATCGGTCAATAGTTTGGTCGGCTTCTTAATCAGTATGGAGAAGAATGCATATGCGCACACTACAGCGATTCAGTATCGGCCGATAAAATAGTTTGATAAGCTACCAAATTACATTCAAACTAATCTATAGTCAGATGCACTCTTATCGTGCGGGTCATCCGATTCAACAAAGACATACTCACAGTTTTTGTTTTCTTTCATTGCGTTTAATTATAACTTCCAAATGAAATCCGTTAAGATAAATAAGACAGACTTATGCAATTTTGACGGGAAAAAGAAAGATATGTATTTAGTCTTCAGCGATTCTAAAAAGTCTTTCACCAACAGAGTTTTTATTTAAATATGTCAGTTTTGTCACTTTGACAATTCGAAGTGACAATATGAATAATAAGTAGCAACTTTCCTTTTTTTTGTATCCTCAATCAAAAAAATGGTACTTAGTTCGATGGATTATTTCGAGAATGAAAGAAAAAGTGGAAATTCATCAATCAGTGTAATCTCACATTTTGGTAACCTCTGAGTTTTCTGATTTGATACATATGGTTAGTGACCTTTGAACCCGCACGTTAAGAGTGCCTTTGACTATAACTAAACTGTTTAGTTGGCTCGGTGTGCGTTCTTTCAGCCCAACCCGGCTAAACTATCGGCCGATAAAAAGTATGCAGTCTGCGGGGGTCCTTATAAATTATATCGATCATTATATCGGAGATCATTTCATACAGAATGTTTTGTGAGAAAATTACAAAAAATGACAATGACAGGTGACAGATAACTTTTTGTTGGATAGAAACAAATAGTTATTAACGTATAGATGAAAGTGCGCATGCTTATATGTCAAAATAGAGGTCAATTCAAGCTATAGTTCATTAAATAGCCTTTTTGGTGTGCGTCATCGATTGTTAATGTCTTTTTAACACATTACGTTGGAAGAAATGGAAAAAAGGGCAGGTCTGTGATTAATCCTAATCACAATATCACAATAATGTGCCGTTTAAATGTATCACAAACGTCAACCCTAATCATTGACTCACCAAAATTTGATTGGTTCATGTTTAAATTAAGCGCAAGCGCGACCTATCAATCGGGAGAAATATCTTTATTTAAAATGGGATGCAGATATACCTTTCGTATTGTCAATGTGCTTTACATCTTTTTCCACTGTTCCACTGACAGTTCTTGTCAGGTCTGTACTTTGTTGTTTACGTTCAATTATTATTTATGAAAAGTGAATATGAATCTTATTGTTATATGTATTTGAATAATACAAAAATATGCCTAGATACACGGAAAAATAATCAGCATTTTGAAAGTTCTCAAGTATTTTCAGTTAGAAAATGAAGCTGGTAACTATTAATTTCATAGCCTTTTCGAATTTTGCTGAATGCGATACTGATGATTTTACTTATCAAATTTAAGGTTAGATATGTGTCAAAATAGCAAATAAAATAAACGACATACCGAAAACCCAGTTATACGTCACAAACGATGACTTACACCAAAAAGGCTATTGAATAAACCATACTATCATAATCATTTTACTTACTGAAATATCCGTTATTTTCCTTATCATAGTTAAAAAAAATGCCGATGACTGGCGCCGGACAACTAAATCAATCAATCGATTGGCATCAGACATGTACTCAATAAAACAATTTGTTAGAGAAACTAAAAACCATATTCCAAAAACTTGATTAACTTTCTGTGTCAGAATAAATAAATATTTATAAACATTTTTTATCTTTTTGATGTGAATCAATATAAACGGATTGTAATTAAAGGATACTTGTTTAATTTCGGACAACAAATTAGTTTGCTTTACCAATATGATGTTTGTTAATTCTATAATGCTCAAAAGAACAAAGTTATATTGAAAAGATGTGATGACGATAACACATTCATGTACTAATCGGTTCCAAGAAAAAAATATATATAAGTAAAATATGCTCGTTATGGTCCTTGCAGTCATAGTACCAAAAATTATCCAGTACCGCCAATCTTTGGCCATTGCAAACACCCCTGTTTCAGCTCGTTCTTTATTTAGTATTTCAAATATATATTTCCAGGCAGTTCTATTATAACTCAGCCCATATATAGCTGATAAAAGAATGATTTCAATATTTATTATCATTAATGAAACCAAAAAACAAACTTCCGACAACTTTATAGATTCCTTCAAAATTGGGGCATACTTTATTGATATCAATCCAATTATTATGAACAGCGTTGAGGTTATTTTTTGTGAAATGTTTGCAACACTGTTTCTTTGCAAATTCCAAGGAAATAAACCAATTACTGTTCCCCATTTGTAAAAGATTTTCAAGTAGAACGACTCGCTTCCAACTTTTGGTAGCTCGCTGTATGCCATTTTAAACGTAAATGAAGCCCATAACTATGGTTACAAGCGATCGTAAACAAGCAATTAGGTTAAATACAATCAATAAACACAATCAACTTAATGCACTTATAATATATTCATTATATAAAATTATACAGGGTGTATCAAAAAGGCAGGTCATAAATCATACCATATATTCTAGAGCTCAAAATAAACGATTTTTAGCTGTCACCTGGTGTACGTCATATGTGAAATGCCATTTACTGTCATTTGATTGTTTTTGTTTGGACAAGTAGTTTGTTAGTTTTATATGGATATGACACATTAAATTGAGGTTATGATAGTTTTCGCAACGGCCAACGGCAAGTTTATAATTGGCCAATGTCGTTGCTACGAACTGCCGACGGCGGACGCTTTAAGCTGGATTTATAAACTTGGCGTTCGCCGTTGGCGTTCGCGCTAGCGTCCCTAGTTAAAAGTACAGAAATCCGTAAGACAATTTATATCTACCGTTGGCGAGATTTAGATAATAATTAAACTGATTTTATTACTGTGTCTAAATAATTATACATTGCATGTTTCACAAAAAACTCATGACCTTTGAAAGCAAACTTGAGGTATTGAAAAGCAGGATTTTATATTCTTGACAACTACCCAATTTTAATTCCATTATACTTTGAACTGTACTAAAATTATTAAATATGTAGCAAGTGTAGATATGAATACTGAAATAGTTTGTTGATTTATAGTAAAAAAACCGTAGACGGTGAATTTAAGTTTAAGTTTCTTTATAAAAATAGATAAATCATCAAGTTCTTCGGCTAGAATTTGATCTTGAACATTAGCTCGCAAAGTGTTGCATAATTGCGCCAATCGGATAGCCCCTTTTTCAACTTTATCGCATGACATTACGATAATCACTGTCAGAATCTAAAAAAAATAGAAACATTTCCCTGTGGAATCCTTATATAGATCAAGGGACTCCGCAGACTGCATACTTTTTATCGGTCAATAGTTTGGTCGGCTTCTTAATCAGTATGGAGAAGAATGCATATGCGCACACTACAGCGATTCAGTATCGGCCGATAAAATAGTTTGATGAGCTACCAAATTACATTCAAACTAATCTATAGTCAGATGCACTCTTATCGTGCGGGTCATCCGATTCAACAAAGACATACTCACAGTTTTTGTTTTCTTTCATTGCGTTTGATTATAACTTCCAAATGAAATCCGTTAAGATAAATAAGACAGACTTATGCAATTTTGACGGGAAAAAGAAAGATATGTATTTAGTCTTCAGCGATTCTAAAAAGTCTTTCACCAACAGAGTTTTTATTTAAATATGTCAGTTTTGTCACTTTGACAATTCGAAGTGACAATATGAATAATAAGTAGCAACTTTCCTTTTTTTTGTATCCTCAATCAAAAAAATGGTACTTAGTTCGATGGATTATTTCGAGAATGAAAGAAAAAGTGGAAATTCATCAATCAGTGTAATCTCACATTTTGGTAACCTCTGAGTTTTCTGATTTGATACATATGGTTAGTGACCTTTGAACCCGCACGTTAAGAGTGCCTTTGACTATAACTAAACTGTTTAGTTGGCTCGGTGTGCGTTCTTTCAGCCCAACCCGGCTAAACTATCGGCCGATAAAAAGTATGCAGTCTGCGGGGGTCCTTATAAATTATATCGATCATTATATCGGAGATCATTTCATACAGAATGTTTTGTGAGAAAATTACAAAAAATGACAATGACAGGTGACAGATAACTTTTTGTTGGATAGAAACAAATAGTTATTAACGTATAGATGAAAGTGCGCATGCTTATATGTCAAAATAGAGGTCAATTCAAGCTATAGTTCATTAAATAGCCTTTTTGGTGTGCGTCATCGATTGTTAATGTCTTTTTAACACATTACGTTGGAAGAAATGGAAAAAAGGGCAGGTCTGTGATTAATCCTAATCACAATATCACAATAATGTGCCGTTTAAATGTATCACAAACGTCAACCCTAATCATTGACTCACCAAAATTTGATTGGTTCATGTTTAAATTAAGCGCAAGCGCGACCTATCAATCGGGAGAAATATCTTTATTTAAAATGGGATGCAGATATACCTTTCGTATTGTCAATGTGCTTTACATCTTTTTCCACTGTTCCACTGACAGTTCTTGTCAGGTCTGTACTTTGTTGTTTACGTTCAATTATTATTTATGAAAAGTGAATATGAATCTTATTGTTATATGTATTTGAATAATACAAAAATATGCCTAGATACACGGAAAAATAATCAGCATTTTGAAAGTTCTCAAGTATTTTCAGTTAGAAAATGAAGCTGGTAACTATTAATTTCATAGCCTTTTCGAATTTTGCTGAATGCGATACTGATGATTTTACTTATCAAATTTAAGGTTAGATATGTGTCAAAATAGCAAATAAAATAAACGACATACCGAAAACCCAGTTATACGTCACAAACGATGACTTACACCAAAAAGGCTATTGAATAAACCATACTATCATAATCATTTTACTTACTGAAATATCCGTTATTTTCCTTATCATAGTTAAAAAAAATGCCGATGACTGGCGCCGGACAACTAAATCAATCAATCGATTGGCATCAGACATGTACTCAATAAAACAATTTGTTAGAGAAACTAAAAACCATATTCCAAAAACTTGATTAACTTTCTGTGTCAGAATAAATAAATATTTATAAACATTTTTTATCTTTTTGATGTGAATCAATATAAACGGATTGTAATTAAAGGATACTTGTTTAATTTCGGACAACAAATTAGTTTGCTTTACCAATATGATGTTTGTTAATTCTATAATGCTCAAAAGAACAAAGTTATATTGAAAAGATGTGATGACGATAACACATTCATGTACTAATCGGTTCCAAGAAAAAAATATATATAAGTAAAATATGCTCGTTATGGTCCTTGCAGTCATAGTACCAAAAATTATCCAGTATCGCCAATCTTTGGCCATTGCAAACACCCCTGTTTCAGCTCGTTCTTTATTTAGTATTTCAAATATATATTTCCAGGCAGTTCTATTATAACTCAGCCCATATATAGCTGATAAAAGAATGATTTCAATATTTATTATCATTAATGAAACCAAAAAACAAACTTCCGACAACTTTATAGATTCCTTCAAAATTGGGGCATACTTTATTGATATCAATCCAATTATTATGAACAGCGTTGAGGTTATTTTTTGTGAAATGTTTGCAACACTGTTTCTTTGCAAATTCCAAGGAAATAAACCAATTACTGTTCCCCATTTGTAAAAGATTTTCAAGTAGAACGACTCGCTTCCAACTTTTGGTAGCTCGCTGTATGCCATTTTAAACGTAAATGAAGCCCATAACTATGGTTACAAGCGATCGTAAACAAGCAATTAGGTTAAATACAATCAATAAACACAATCAACTTAATGCACTTATAATATATTCATTATATAAAATTATACAGGGTGTATCAAAAAGGCAGGTCATAAATCATACCATATATTCTAGAGCTCAAAATAAACGATTTTTAGCTGTCACCTGGTGTACGTCATATGTGAAATGCCATTTACTGTCATTTGATTGTTTTTGTTTGGACAAGTAGTTTGTTAGTTTTATATGGATATGACACATTATATTGAGGTTATGATAGTTTTCGTAACGGCCAACGGCAAGTTTATAAATGGCCAAGTTTATAAATCCAGATTTAGACTGCAAAATTTTGTTTTCAAATTTTTATTAAGGTCCATTCATAGTAGATCATATCTCTGGCAAAATGTGAAATGAAATATTTCATTTTATGACATTCAAACTAACTAATTTTAAATAGTTATTTGTATACCGAAAAAACAGTAATCTTGTGGTCGTTAAAAAGTTTCGCGGCCATTGAATACACACTATTTTTCGTGCAATCGTTGAAATGAAATGATTAAAGTATAAGTGGATATAATTGAGATTTTATTGGTGCACTTTGAAATCATAAATACTGGTATCTATTACTATTACAAGAAAGATAAATGGAAATAACTGACAATGTAAAATGCTTGAATTCGTGATGACATTAGTTTACCTTGCGTTGTCATGGAACTGTTAATAATATCAAATAGTATGAAATTAAATACCATTTCCTTCGGTTTGCAAAATCGTCCTTCATGTTACAAATTCCAATGATATTTTTGGAAACTTGGTTTTCAAAGAAAACTTCGACGTTGTTCATCAATTTTATATTAAATATATATACATAAAATATATATTATGAATAAATACATACATAATATGAAAGTCTTCTTGCTCCAAGCCAGCACCCTTTTTATATGCATGTCTTTCGTTGAGAGTTAATTGTTTTTGACGTGTGACTTTAAAGTCTTTCAATATGTACATCTTTTTGAAGAAACTGGAACATTATAAATAGTTATTTTCCTAACAAGTGCGGAAAGTGATACTTTCCCGCACGCAACTGCAGGTTGCAAGCGGTCAAGTGCGGGAAAGACACTTTACGCATGAGTTAGGAACATTAATTTTTCTACGACCGTATATACATACCTACAAAAAAGTATACCAACACATTTTTCAAAAATTATTCCATTTCAACATACATATACAAAACTTTTACTAAAAACTACTAATTATTATTAATATTAATATTAAAATACAATTTTTTGCATTCTGTAAATTACTTGAAATTGCCGGTCCAGTGGAGTTATTATTTGGTGTTAGGGTTATATAAAAATACCTTCATTAGTTTATATTTCCAAAAAATTGAAAATGCAACAAAAAGTTAGAAAATATTTTTTTTATGGACTATTTTGTGAATATTTATTCACCTGTAGTCACTATAGTAGTTATAACTTCCGAAGTGAAAAACTATCTAATAAGGTAAAAATTTGCATTATTTCACTTTCCCGCACCCATTTCACTTTCCCGCACTCATTTATTACTTTCCCACACTAGTGCGGGAAAGTGACACTTTCAAGACTAAAATGCGTGCGGGAAGGTAGGTTAAAACGCACGGTCGGAGAAAAAATATAAATAACTTAATGTTTGTAACATTCAATAATTGACAGTTCGCGTGACGTTCCCTCCGATTTGGCGATTCTGCAACGTCACGCTAAAAATGCGCTCTCAAGCGGAAGGGCTTGATACTATAACTTGGATACAAATTGCAGATAAGAGTTAAGCTGCTAGAGGGGGTGTGCTGTGATTTATACCATTAGATATTATGCATTACACTTCGTTTCTCGAGATGTTGATGTTGCCATGGTAACTTTAAAAAACGCGCGTTTTTTAAAGTACGTTTTAAAGACGCTAAGGCGTGCTTTAAATAGGTAAAAGGGTACACCAATAAAAAAATAGTTATTTATGATATAAGTGTTGAAAGTACATTTTTAAGGAATGCATGTGAAGGTTTGCAGAATGAGCGAAGCGAATTCTGAAATTCACATGAGTGCCTTAAAAGGTACTTTTAACACGTATATCATACAATATTTTTTCTACAAACGTTCAAAAAATGCAATAATGCAGTTTGAATTAAATTTTAAAAACCTTTGTATCGTATATTACGTACCTTAGCAGCCATTGTTGATTTAATTATTTACGAATGTTTTAATGCATCTGTTAGACGTTTGTTAGTTTTATTTAAAACGTAGTTTTATCCACGGAAAATGGTAAAATAGCAGTGCAGGAAATTAATTTGTCAAATTGCACAAATTGTACTATTAATATTAATGTTAATAAATAAAATCTAAATATTTTGACGTTTGCTTTCAAAATTTGACAATTCACTTTCACCAGCAGTGCCATAAACATTTTTTTCTCCGATCGTGAAAAAACTCCTGTGATACCAGGAGTTTGGGAATAGGTATGATACTTTTCCCACTAATTATACAATATACTATAAGTCACTCAGTGTCTTCAAGTGGCATTTTTAGGGCTTCTATGGAGTGCTAAAAATAGCATTTTCAACACGTTTGTAGAAAAAGTAAATTATTTTATCACCGTTCAAATTATGGGGTAACTCGTATATTATAATCAAAGATATCACACCATACATTTATTTCAAATTTATGCAGGAAATGGCTTTCTCTTTTAACATTGGGATTCTCAACTACCCAAACATGATTGTTTCTCAAATAAAAAACACCACGGCGTGTGTAGGTGGCTTCGTCGGTAAATAATAATTCTATCAGTAAAATCCAAATATCGCCTGTTTCTGATGTTATCTAGTTGCAAATTATTGGTATCCGCTGGCAATAAATTTTGCGCCAGTGTGAAATAGTTATAGTGATACTTTTGGTTTTACTAATCTCTAAATCGTGTCTTTTTTCTAAAATTTTTGCTATGCTGCCTTCTTCTTGTATTTCTCCTAGTACCATTTTTTTTAAGGTACCTAGGATTGGTTCTGGTCCAACATATATGAGTACATCAACTTTTTTATTTCCAGAAATATTGTTACCTATGTTTTGTTGTATTCCTTCGCCAGTCTTGCGATTATTTGATGTTAGTTTTCATACGAACGTTGATTTAAGTTACCTTGGTGCTTGACTGTCTTAAAAATGATATCGACCTGGTTACCATCAACAGCTTTTTAGTTGTATTTTACCAATGCGTTTTTGGAGTATACCTCTACTTCGCATCTCCTTCTCTTACTTGGTCTAAATTAAAATATATGTCTAGTGATTTCTATTAATTATTTTTTGACGCTTCTCAAAACCAATGAAATGCTTCTTCATTTGTCACAAGGGTAAGTTTCAACCAATTATGTCATTATTATAGTGGGAATAAATCTCGTTATTATTCTCGGGAATGATCACTATGGCTTTTATTTGATAGGCAGATAAGTAGTTGTGTCAACGCGATTATATAAAATGGGTGAAAATTATCAGTTTAGCACCTTTTCTGATGCAGAAATAACAAAAAAGATTTCAAAAACTACTTCGAAAAATACTCTAATAACTACTCAGTCAATGTGGAAACAATTTAAGACCTCCATCAAAGAGTTTGTGAATTAAAAAATAATCTAGTCTCGCGAGTTACATAAATAAATTAATTGACAGATTATGTTCAAATTTGTTGCCTGGCAACAAGTTTCCAAAATATTTGTCAAATTATTTTCAATTTATTCTCACTCCCCTGTTTTATTATTAATGAAAATATTTTAGAATGAGTGCCAAATATGGTATTCCACTTCTGTTGCAATGTGATCGATATAACTATAACAAATTGTTGTCTCACGATAGTTTCTCATTATCCCGTTTTAATATTAGATTTTTATAAAATACGAACACTTGCATCTAACGTTTGATTCTATTCAAGGGTAACCACTTATTATCACCATTCACTAATAACAATACTTTATTTAGCGCATTGTCAATCAAGATTAAAAAAAGCGTGCCAAATAATTTTGGAATTATCATTCCTTTTAAAGAAACAATCGACTGATTATTCCGATATATTTCCCCATACTATCGTTTCACTTATTAAAGATTGTGGAATGTAAACTAGATCGATGCGTAATCGCAATTATCAATTATTATTAATTGGTTTAAATACCGAAAATTAAAGTAAAAACCCTTGAAAATGATGCAACAATACATTTATTGTAGGCAATGCATCATTACATAATTGCAAAATGTTCCATAACTACCTTATTATTAATGCAAATTCACCAGAACTTTGTGGACTTAAAACCCCTAAGGTATGTCTAAAAATAATTGGGATCGAATAGTTCACTAAAATTTCAATCCCAAAGATAACTTTGAATAAATTTTGAGTCTAAAGATGTGTTAACTTCATTATAAATGGAATCATCATATTAAATAGAGTCCTCCAACTGCACAGCACTCCAGAATCCTAGAGCACAGTATTTGGGAGATCACTGGATAGAAGAGGAACATTTACCTAAATTGAAGCCTGCAGATATCCTAAAATTCCTCCGGGAAATAGGACCGAAGGAGCTACTAACTAGTTTCAGAAACTTTCCTCAGAAACTAAGTAGACGTAAGAAGGCTCAATAGATCTTTCAGGTCTCAGTGAATGTTATCCTCTTACCAAAATGCACTTATTCAATCGACAATCTCTTCGATTTAATTGTGTTAGGAAAGAAAGGATCAGGAATTGTATCGAATTCTTAACGATCTCGATCTCGGAGGCTGTAATGGAAGACTCACTCGGTAGATGATCCCAGAGGTGTTTAATAGGATTGAGATCAGTTTAAGGAGTTTTCTTCAAAAGCCTGTTATTATTTTGATAACAGTGATAATAACGTGAATGAAATTTAAAAGTATTTATAAAGCACTCCTTTTTTGGTTATTTCGAGTAAGAAAAATCATCACATTCATGCTTCCTGTATATTTTCAAATTAAATTCTTCTTCAAAATTTTCGCCAACACTTTTTCTACAGAAAAAGAGTGATTAAAGACATAACCACTTTGGAAAATGTATCAAATTTTGGGTAGCGGTCAGAATATGTTTGCAAATTTCAATTTATGAACTTTGGATATCATATACTGAGTAATTTTTCAAGATGTACCGTGAATTTTTACTTAAAATGTTAAAAGTCTCGTGCAGTTCAAATGTAAACGGTATTCAATTTTACCAATACAAAAAATATTTGTCCCCTGAGTAAATGTGATTATTTGTTTTTGCTCGTGGTTTTTGATTTTAAGTTCATAGCAAATCCTGACTAAAAACGATAGCATAACATTAATGATTAAAACGAGTTTTAAATGTTACTATTCTATATTTTCAGGGCTTGTCAAGTCTGTACCCCAAATGCTACAAATACAGTTTGGTCAAATTGTCAATGTGTTCTTGCTGATGGAGTTGAAAGAGGTATTATATCTGTCAATCGAATGTTACCCGGTCCCAGTATACAAGTTTGCGAAGGTGACAAAGTAGTTATTGACGTTGAAAATCATATGGAGGCAATGGAAGTTACTATTCATTGGCATGGAATCCTCCAAAAGGGAAGTCAGTATTATGATGGAGTACCCTTTGTAACACAATGTCCTATACAACAAGGAAACACATTTAGGTGAGTCTATGTAAATTTATAAAAACTACAGGAAAAAAAAATGTGATTAAGCAAGAAAAAAGCTGGAAACTGGGTCAAAATAAATATATCGAAATATTTCGAAATCTTGTTTCTGTATATTGGAGCCATAATATTACCGCTCCTATACGAAGTACCGTATGCTAAGCTGAGCTTTCCCGTTAAAATCACGGCTTAATTTTGTAGCGGCAATGACCGTCATTTTACATCCCTACCTATAAATTTGATTTTAATTTATTCAACGCTCAGATTATGATTTAATGGGCGTTTTTCTTGGACATTTCTGATTATATCATGTTCTCCGTTATTTAAATCACCTGCTCGAATTTTGCTGTTACGTTTCCATTTCGTCAAATGAAATGAAAACACTTTTCTAAAGGACCACACGCACAAATACGTAGTTTTTAAGTACATGTCAACATGATATAGTATTTGAATAATTTCTATAACTATATTTATGTTATTACAAAATCCTTTCACTTTTGTCAAAAATTATCAAACGTGACAGTTATTGAAAATGAATAAACATTAACGGTTATTTTCTCTTCAATCTAGGGCAGTTATAATTAAAATCAAACCTCAAAATTGATTCATTAATTCTTGAATTCGTATTTAAATTGTGAAGTGAAGTGGTTTATTTTATTAAAAACTTATTCTAAAATCGATAGAGAAATTTGAAAATTTTAAGTAATAAATGAGATTAGTTTTGATGAAATAAATTTTGTTTAATGAGTTTAACTAATTCGTACACTCGGTTTCACGATATCGCGTCCTGAAAGCAATGAAATACTAGGCAATACGGAAATTATTTTATAATGTTTTAAATGAAACTATGAATAAATTTCCACAATAATATCTAACATAATCTGTTGTTGTGCTGGTGGTATGAAGCCCAAGGTCAAAGTCAAGAAACGATGAGGATGATGGTGGGAATGCTGACCGTACATTGTAGGCTGAGGAAACATATGCACACATTTAGCACAACAGATGACAGCCTTTGTAGGTTTTGCCAAGAAGAGGAGAGTGCGAAGGCCTAGCAAGGGTGCGGTTTCACTTATTCGAAAAACCGAGGACATGCAGAGAGCTACGCAAAGTAGGCGGTATCCAGGCTATTAAGTCTAGTAAAAAGCATGAAGATATCAAGCTCTAAATATAGGGAGGACCACAATAGATCTGCAAAGGTCGCGGATACGACAAAGGGCCACTCCAAATCTAATCTAATCTACTCTAGATTCCAATTTCGTTATTTCTGAAGTAAAAGCTACAATACAGTAATGACGTTCTAGGTTGATAAATATATACATAAAAGTAATCAACTTTAAGTAAACATAATAAAATCGTGAGAATAAGCGAGCAATTGGATTCAATTTAGTTGAAAAAATAAGGTACAAGAATTAATTCGATAGTTGTAGTAGAACATTTTAATGACATTCATTAACTGATTGCATAAGTGGTAAGGTAGGTGCTAATTAATATTTTATTTGTAGTAAAAATTCACTAACAAGGCGTATTTCATATTAATTTGTGCCTAACAATATGTTGCATGCAGTAGTTTGAAATGTGAAAAAATGAAAATTTTTCCACTTTACTGCACTACTGCCTATCTCTGTCACAAATAATTGTCGACTATTACGGCATTCTTGAAATCGCAATTGTAATCATTCAAAACATTCACAATTTTAAATAATAAACGCAACAAATATACAAAAAGATTACCTCCTGCTTAAACTAGTTAGGCGTGATAAAAAGTATAACTTTTCGATGAAATTCGTTACAGAATTGAGCAATAAAAAGGAATGGGATCCAAATACCATTACCAGACTTGGAATGAATGCTATTTAATGTTACACAGACGGCTCAAAAGAAATAGGAGGAGCTTGGATATGAGTGTTCGGGCCAGGAACCAAACACTCTGAAAGCTTGGGAAAAACCCCTTTCAAGCGGAAATCCACGCTGAAATAGGAGGAAATTAAATAGCAGATGAACTAGAGGGGAACTGAACTACTTTTCTGGGGGCCTGAACCCTTTTGCTGAATCAGCCCCAATGTAATATTGTAAGGAGTAGGTAAAGCTGAGAAAAAGAGATAATCTGACCATTGGAAAGATCTAGTAGGGCTTATACAATCAAAGATTTTTCTGGGTGACTACAATCTGTTGAGATCAAATGGATGCATAAGTCAAAGTAAAACTGCGCTAAGAGTTTTAACGGGGATCCTAACGGGACATTATCTCCTGAATGGTCACCTAAAAAAGCTCAAAGTAGTTGAGGAAGAAGAATGTAGATTTTGTGGTATGGAAAAAGAGACCTCCATCCACATACTTTCCAACTGCACAGCCTTCCATAATCCTAGAGCACAGCACCTGGGAGATTACTGGATAGAAGAGAAACATTTACATAAGTTGAAGCCTGCAGATATCCTAGAATTCCTCTGGAAAATAGGCCTAAGGGAGCTACTAGTTTCTGAGACTCTTCTCAGAAACCAAGTGGAAGTAACGGGCACAATAGTTATTTTAGGTCTCAGTATCACCCAAAAAAATACATACATACAAACTGGCTAGGAAGCACGTTTCAAGTGACAGAGCTGCTGAAGTAAGCAGAGAAAAACACACTCAACAGTTGCGAACACTTGGAACGCTTAATTTTCGCTCTTCCAGCTGTGGGCACGTCTCAACCGTTTCGACAATTTCTTGGCTTACCAGAATAGCCAGCCGCTGAGAGTGAGCGTGTTAGGCTGTGGCACTTAGAACGCACTCGTTGAGTTCTCGTATGGGGCCACTTAAGCTCAGCTTAGTTTGAGAAAGTAAAAGTACTGCTGCTGTCAATATTGGATGGTGGTTGATAGTTAATGTTTATTATGATTATCTTAATTGTACACTTTCTCACCCCTTGCTGGTAATTATTAGTTAAATTATGTTAAATAAAGTAACGCAAGTAAAGATTCAACAGCACATCAAGTTATTACATGTTCATTAACCAAACTCAGAATTTTTCTAAGGTAACAGTAGAAAGTAGAATACCTTTAATTTATACATGTTTAACAGCCGATTTGAGAGAATTTATGAAATAAGGAAATCTATTTTATATGTTCAAAGGAAGTTGTGTCATTTAGTTAATGGGTATAGTGATGATTCTTTCTATATATTAGGTAGGATGGTCTTAGATAATTTATTACATCAATTTCTATTCGAAATGCGTTAAATCCAACACGAAAATACCGGAAATAAATACTTACCATACCTTCAACGTTTAATGTTTATCAAAGAAAATGTTATAACTCTGGATTATTTGAATACTTCACTTTCAAATTAAATATTGGAAGCAATATTGCCTTTAGTTTGTCCTTCCCAAACAACAATTTATTGATGCTTTTTTTAAATTAAATTAGAGTGTATCGACTTTAAATTATCATTAACACTGATACACTGGTATTCCACAAAAAAGTTGGGCTATGGTTATTGCATTTAGAGCGCTTTCAGACAAGACACTTTGTGGCCCCGGCTACTAGTGTCTGAAAAGAATCGCGCGACTAAAAATACATTAATATAAATACATTCCTTATATGTGTCTCGTGTGAATGCGTCTATTCATATATTCGACAATTACTTTTTTTAAATCAATTTCATTAACATTAAAAGAATTCTACAATTTAAAAGATTATAATGTAAAAAAATCATACCATAAATATTTTTACCTTTTTCACAAACTATCTTTGGCAACCATGCACAATAACCGTGACGGCTTGGCTTAAAAATCAAAATACAAAACTCCATTTTCGACACTTCAGTTTGCTTCGCTGTTTGAAGGTTGTCAATCCGCAATATTATTTGTGTTATTTGACTAATCGATTGTAGGTTGTGGTAATATTAACTGAAAATAGTGTACATTAATTAATATTTTATTTTTATAAAATGAATAAACATCACGGGGTATTGTTCATACAGAGACTGTCCAAATAAATTTTATTCGGAAAGAAAAGTAAAGAACCGGCACTGGAAACTGTTATTGTCCCCAAGTCAACATTGCAATTTGGTAAGAAATTCTAAAACAATTTTAAACTGGCAACATCGCGGCCATACCGAGTTGAAGGTCCAAGGTCATTGAAGTCGGAATTCAAAATCCTTTGATGTTTTGCCGGGATTCGTATGTTTTTTTTTATAATCTGTGGTATTACCAAGAGTATCTGTCGAAGGTTGTTCCTAAGACTATTTAAAGGAGAAAGCTCAAACACTAAATTTATTGATCTCAAGGAATATAACAGAGTGATCTACATAATGTTTTTTGTCCACGACCACCTAATAATAAGTCAATATTTTACCTCCTTACAAAAGGTACATGGTACCCATTTATCTACTGTCGTGAATTATGGTTCGTAATACACTGGAGTCTGGAATGTATTATTATTATGCTCCCCTCGCCTGCGACTCGTGTCGTGACACAAACGTCACCCATCCTGAATAATGGCTATCATAAATTGCTCGTTTAATAATATACATGAATATTTGAAGAAAATGTGACAGATATTCCTACATTTATAAATAATGGATTTCGATGATCTGATATCGTATTTCTCAATTGTCAGTTTTAAAACAGAAGGGAAAGTTAAAATAAATGAGATTGGAGTCAATGTGGTAGGTACTAAAAATTAAACAACTGTTGTATACCACATATGCCTAACACGATCTTCAATGTTATGTTGTTTTCCTCTGATAATATGTATGTTAACACTGTCCGATTCGTTCGAAGAAAATAAATATTAGTTTTCAATAAGTTTTCTCTTCAATAAAAAACTTTCAGCCATTGTCAGAAGGTTTTGTAGCAAATTTCAAAAAACCACAATTACTTGGTAACTTTATGTGATTCTCCACGACTAAATAATAATGCACAAATTATTTTTACATATTTAGCTACATAATACATATATTCTTCACACCAGTGTATAATAAAAAAGAATTCACTCTCGTTAGCCAATCACATTCTATTATTATCAGAATTCACGCTGAAATGAATTAAAATGAATAAATCAAATCGTCTCTTTTAAAACGTTAAATACCAAATAATGCAAATCGATTCTGGTACCGCGTCGTTTGAAACTTCGTCCGTGTGAATAATAGCCATCATTCTGCACTCGTTGAAGAATATACTATTCTGCAATCCCACCCATTTTTCCTTCCCAACTCATCAAATAAAAGATCAGAGATGTATATTTTTTTATAATTATACCTGGTGTTCGAACTTTTTAATTATTCTTCTAAATCACTGGAATTCTGCCAATGTTAATCTATTACGTAATTATCTTGTTCAAGTATTTCTTGTCTATTTATGCTGCAAACTCACTTTTCTCTCCGTGAACATAGTATCGATAGAACTGTAGAGAACAATGAAGGAAAAATTATTTATTTTGGGTGATGGGCCCTAACGGCATTGGGTGAAATGGAATAGTTTACAAGTTAGCAAAAACATCCTCAACACAAGGGGAGCAACTGGAAGAACCTCTAGTGCCAGCATCATATTTGCGAAAAACTTTAAAGGAAGAACAATTTGAAAGATGGCATGAACAATATTCGGTCTGTACAAAAGGTACCCATTCACGACAGATAGATTTTTATTGTGTGCCAGGAACAATTAACATTGTATAGTACATGTCAACACGTTGCTTGTCGAAATTATATATTGATTTAACTTTAGACAAGCTGGGATCACTCGATTTCACATTACAAGATTTGCAAATAAGAATTTTTTAATCAGATAACTCTTAATTCAGTTGAGGTAATGCTGGTGCAATATTTTTCTTGACAGCAGTAACATGGAAAAACTTCTTTTCTTTTATCAGGCGGTTTCTGTAAACAGAACACTTTATCTTTTATTTCCAAAAAGTAGTATGCAATTCCTGAACTATTAAGAATGGGCAAGCAGGTTTTTTTTTCTAAAAATCACTCAATGAATGATTCTTTTATAAATACTAATTAGCACAAAAGACATTAGCTTTGATATACAACCGATACTCTATACAAAACCTTGGTTCACCGAAATATCAAATTTCCATGTCATGTCACATTTTATTATCAACATTAACAATAGTATATTATACATCCAGGTGGTAAAGACTACTATTATTGACAGAGCACCAAAATTATTTCGGGATTGGCTTCGCCTCGAGCAGAATAAGGTGCGAGGTTTATAAATGTCTTCACCACCATGGTGTATATACAATTTTTCAACTACTTGTCAAATTTAAATCAAAATTTGGAAATATTTCACAAACGCATTACGAGAAGCGTTCAACCCGGCGTCTGACTCACAATTACACTGTCAGTTTTCGATATACATGTATGAACGCAGTCTTTATGTCATCAGTCATTTTTGGTTGAGCGCGAATTTTGAATTAAAGGAATTTTTATTCAAATAATTTCATATTAATAGATAATTTCAAGCAGCAAATATGTTGAAGAAAGATAATCTCTTGAATTTTCAAAATATTTGAATTTGTCCATTATTGAAATAAAAGAAAAAAATTTTCAACCATTAATAGAGAAATTCAGCTTCTCAGTTGACTAAAAGAAGCAATAATTGTCAACTTCACAGTTAGTAGTGAAAAATAATTATTTAGATGATAAGTATGGAAATTGTTATACCAAAATTTATAGAATGTAAAACCTAACAAACAATGATTGGAATCAATGCCAATTGACAAAAAAAACACAAAAATATATACCTAATTCCTCATTGGTGAGATACTTTTTTTTTGTTTAATATTTATAATAAAATCTTGCAGTTACCTCGTTATATATTCCTGTTTATAATTATATACTCGTGCAATAGACTCAAATTAGAAAGTAACACAGAAATTGTAGATTAATTTGCATTACTTAACAATGGTTTATATACGTAGGTACTATAGCCTTTGGCCAGTTACCGCAAGAAACTATTTAGATCACATTGAATATTGTGCAATTATCGTACCTATAAATCGTTTGTTCGTAATACGTCAAGGTCACGCAGAAGGACAGCAAAAGGTAATATTTGTCACGATATATTTAAGATAAGGGCCCAAAATTACCACATAAATGTGTATATAGCATGTCATGCATGCGAGTGAATGTGTTTTTAATTAACCGACAGATAAACTATAGCCATTGAATTGATTTGCTTGAGGATATCCATTTAATGTTAAAAATAAATAGCTAAGACGGAACTTCTCACTGCAAAATCGTATTATTTATTTGCCATTTATGCTAAAGCCCGTAATTATCATTCTCAAATTTTTTACAAAAAAAATAACTCAAAAAGTATGCACTTTTCGAAAAAAAAGTTTTCAGGCATAAGTATACTAAAATTTTACGTAGATTTAAAAGATCTATTAATATGCAGGGTGTTCCATTTAAAACAACAAAGTTACAGTCATCTTTAAAAATATTTTATTCGAAAAGATGGTATCCGAAAACCTAAACGTAGAAATTTTCATGATTTCTCTATAAGTATTATGCCATATACAAATGGTTTTAACTTGTCGTGAGACACCCTGTATAGTGGAATGGAAACAAACACTTAACACACAAGAGAAAAAGGTGTAACAATAGATTTTCAATATATTAAAAAGTGGTTTTAAAATAATGGTTGTGACATTATCGTTCTAGCCGAACTAATTGTCGCTTTATTAAGATTGAACAACAATATTTTATTATAATAACCCGCATTATGAATTTCAAATAACACATTCAGGTTTATTTACCGAATAGCTAGGTATTCAACAAGCTGCAAAAAAATTAAATGATCTGATATGATTGAATAGATGAGGCTTTTACTTGATGTAGATTCATACTGAATGATGAAATCAAACAAATTTAATTTGTTGAATCTACATCATATTTAAACTTAAAAAAAGGTCTTATTAATAAACACGGAGTAACCTAGGACTAACTTTATTCCATGCTTAATCCATCAGTTTGACAGATACGCTATTAATAAACGCATAGTAGACAGGGAATAGGTTATTCCGAGGTTAATCTGAGACTAACTTTGGTAGTAATTTTAATCTAAGGAAATGGGTGGTTTAAGCTCGGAATAGCATTCGACTAAATATATAATTTTAGATTTATTGAACTGTTAATTGTGATATATGTTGTCATATTTTAATTCGAAATTTAGTTTGTCGTTGTATTATTGTATTATCAGTTCGTATTATCATTCAGTTTATTATTATTATTAATTAGTTATATTTATTAAGTAGGTATTTGCTTTGGTTTAGTGAGTAGTGATTATTTTGTGATGGAAGAAAAGGATTATTATTTGGACGATTTGAGAATAATGGAAGAATTGCTCGAAGCAGAGAATATTCGTCCGATCAGAAAAACTGAATTTTATAAAATTAGGGCTAATCCGCTAGAAACACTGTTAGAAGAGGAAAAATATCGTCTCTTTCGACGTACAGTAGTGAATATTATAAATTTATTAAGAGATGATTTGGCTGGTGATAGTAGAGGTGGACTCATTCCTCCATATTTGCAAGTCTTAACTGCAATTAGAGTATGGGCCCGAGGACAAGTATGTTATATTTTACACTGTGTATCAATATGAATAATATGTATGTATATTTGGGGTAACATTCACTGAGACCTAAAAGATCTATTGTGCCCAATATGAATAAAAATAATTAATTGCAAATAGATATTTATAGATATTTATATATATTTATAGATATTTATAGATATTTATAGATATCTAACAATAACTAATACTAATAAAAAAACGTTAAAAAAATTCGGAAATACTACTTTTAATACTAAAATACAAACTGAGAAATAATAATTATGAGATAACTTGCTGTTTTTGAAATTAATGAACAGAGCACTGACACATATCACAAGACACATATCACAATAAAAAACACAACAGATGTCACCATAACATCACTTTATTGGCCAATTCCTATCAGAAAACTGTGAATCTTCCTTAAGTCATGTCCTAACCCAGTAATAGGGAGGGAGTAACTATTATCTCCTTAGTCGGAGTTTATTAATAGTAATTGTATTACTTCTTTAAACCTACGCTAGTCTCAGAGTAACTAGTCTCTGAATAATCTAGGAGTAAGGACGGAGTAAGAAATTTTTATTAATAAGACAGAAAGTGACGCGTTTCGCTTACACAGTAGCTTTTTCAAACGTTTTCACCACTATGGTGTATATCTTTTTACCTACGACCCCCCCTGTAATCAGTCAATAACACACAGTCGGCGCTAATGTAATGACGTCTATTACGCACGGTAAAAAAAACGCACAGCTGTAAAGTAAATCGCACGGCTTCCCTAGCAACATCTTAGCAACTGTCAATAGACGTCACCATTTTATTCAAAAATCTGACATAAGCCGTCAAAACATCAAACTTAGGTATAGGCTGCAATAGCGATTTGCGTAAGAACTGTCAAGAAACTTTTAAAACACTTTTATTATCCTTATAACTTATAATGGTTTGTGTATTTTGTGGAAAGCTTTATTCAATTGAAAAATGTCGAGTGAAAGTGAGATGGATTTAATATTATCATGGAAATCGCAGAAATAGCCAAATATTGTTGATGTTGTTCAAGTATTATCAATAATAAGAGTATAAATACATGTAGAAGTAGGTCGTAGGTAAAGTATAGTACGTAACTGGTGTTGTAGAGCATTTTACGCACTCACGGAATTACGCACTCGCCGCTACGCGGCATCGTGCGTAACTTTTCCATTCGTGCGTAAAATGCTTCTTACCACACACGTTACGTAATATACTATTTCCACTACCAGACAAAAATTAAAAATAATTCACAAACGCACCACGAGAAGCGTTTAACCCGTCGTTTGACTGACAAGTACACTGTCAGGTTTCGATATATTATAAACGTACTCGTTATGTCATTTTGATTTGAGCGCGAATTTTAAACTATGACTTTTTCATTGAATCAAATTATCTCGATAGGTAACCAACTTCTCAGTTGGCTAGAAGGAGCAATAATTGTCAACTTAACAGCTAGTAGTGGAAAATAGTTATTTATGTACCAAGGCAGTAAAGTGATTCTTTATCGGACGAGTCTGAAATTATGAGACGAGCGAAGCGAGGCGAATAACAGGCGAGTCCGATAAAGACACTTTTCTGGCGTGGTGCATACAAAATTTTATCGCCAACTATTCAGAATTCGGAATATAAAAGAAGCTGAGGTATATTTCATAATAGAGAGAAGCGTGACACTGACAGATAATAATTTTCGAGTAATGTCAAATCAAAACACTTCACTTGACTCATATGTCACTTTACCTGCCGCAAGGCAGATAATAGTACATTATTGGTATAAGGATAAGGTAAACTGTTTGTTTACTTCCGGAAATCAATGTGATAATCGACGACTTTACTGACGGGTGGCGATAATAGTATATTATTCAACAAGCATATAATGAAGACTTAGGTGTTTATGTCACTCGCCTGCGGCTCGCGACATAAACGCACCTTCGTGAATAATAGCCATTATATGTGAGTAGAATACTATACTTTGTCCACGACTATGAATTACCTGTTTAGGTATGCATTTTTTGTCTAACTAAAACAATATAGTCTCTACATTTATATAGCTTATAACTTCTTACCTTATTGCACAAATTATATATTGAATAAGTATTCAATTCATTGTCTAATTCACTTTTCATATTATATTTTTTAGTAATATCAATCAAACACTAGTATAGTTATTTGAATTTTTGCAATAAGCAATAAATTATTTAAAACGTCACTTCTGCTTTTGACATACATCATACCCACTGGATAAAATAATCCGATCTACTCCTATATATACAAAACCTTGATAATGTCGAATATATGTCTCTTTGGCCGAATGGTTTGGTGCTCTAACTTGGGATAGCGAGATCGCAAGTTCGAATCCGGCTCTTGGTGAAAATTTTTAATTAATATGTTGTGTCGATTGTAGGAATAATGTTCAATATAATTATACGTCATGTGACCTTTTCATTATACACACCTATTATCCACGGGTGAATTATGTACGTCATTATACTTAAAGAAGCACACGTAAAATTTTAAAATTATCAAATATTCGTGGACAAACAATATTATTATGTAGTCAGAACATTTCAATCAAATTGAGAAAAAACGAGAGAACATTTGAAAAAACAATTGTATATACCTACTGTTAATAACTCATTCAAAAATGTGTCAAATAAAACTTTTAAAATATTTGTTTCAGATATCAGTGGATAGGAAATGCCGGTACTCACTTTTGGCATGCCCACACTGGTTTACAGAAAATGGACGGTATATATGGTAGTATTGTCGTTCGTCAACCTCCATCCAAAGATCCGAATAGTCATCTCTACGACTATGATCTCACCACACACGTAATGCTTTTAAGTGATTGGATGCACGAAATTGCTGCCGAAAGATTTCCAGGAAGATTGGCGGTCAGTATAATATTTTATAAAATTATTTGATGGAAGGATGCTTCAAATACACAGACGGCTCAAAACCAAAGAAGGCTCAGAATGTGGAGTGGCTCAAACATAACTGGCCAATATCTCAATTGCCACAAAAGAACTAACCAGAAATATATAATTAATTGGGAACTTTTTTTCCGAAACGACGCACGTAGCAAATAGAAAATACCTACACTGATAAAAAAAATATTGCAGTGAATCGAAATACGATTTATCTGCTGAACCAAAAAGGAATCAACAAACTATATTTAGATTGTCTGCTGCATCCTGTATCGAAATTATCCTATATCCAGTTCTAGAAAAAGTACTTGTGTATCTAACAACTGACATTTGCTTCTTTTTGTACCATCTAAATTTAAAACAAATCAATAAATTTTCATTGATCGCATAGAAGATTTCTATACCCTTCGACCTTTCACTTTCCTGTTTATAAAAGTGTATATTCTTTGATTAGTTGATCCTGAATAGTATCAGGAAGTTACTGTAGTTGAGGTCGATTGTCGATTCGCTTAGCCGAGCATTTTTAAGTGCGGTTTTACTTTATTGGAATAATGTTCGAGTTGAGTGGTGTAGTGAAGGGTTCAAATATTAATTAGGAACGTTTAAGAGCGCTTTCAGACGTGACACTTTGTGGCAGGACACTAGTGTTTGAAAAGAATCGCTTAGCTTAAAATACGTGATTCTTTCCAGACACTAGTAGCCGGCGCCACAAAGTGTTTCGTCTGAAAGCGCTTAAATTGTTATTATACTACTAGGTATAAAGTTAAAAACTTCCATATTTCCACTGAGTATCCACAAGAAGAAATAGATTATGTCTGCAAATTATGTTGTCCCTTATAATTGCCAACCAGAATGCTTTCTTGGTTGAACCGTCACTGTTTTTGGAAATTATTATTCAAGATGGTGAAAAGCGTTAAAATAATCATAATTATTCTTTGATATCCTTGTAATAATTTATTTATAATTCAACTAACCAGTATTTAGCTCGCCGTCTAATCTTATCAGTCATGGAATGTGATTTCAACCGAATGAAAGACAACTTTTTCAGATGATTTATTGTTACAGTTCTCACCACTATTAGGTCGGTGATTTTTAATTATAACACCATCTGATTCAAAAGAAGCCGAAAATACTTTGTGGATAACGAATACGATTATGTTGACTTTCATAAATTGGGAATGTGTAGAAAGTGGAACTCACTTGATTTTTTCTTTCACTGCAAATACGAGTACATCCTAATTAATCTTAATTTCTGATTTTTTACCGAATCCAATAAAAAATTATTACAATGAGCTGATAATGTTTCGAAATAATTTTAACTCGATTCAAAGCCTATACAGAGTTCAGCAAAAGTACGGAACCGTAGAAGTGTTGAAGAAAATATAAAATTTTTGAAAAATCTTTTTTTACCACAAATTTTACTTCAACTTAAACTAGGATTTGAGAATATTTTGAAATATATAGTCTGTTCCAGTTTTGTGTACAGTTATGAAGAGATTTCTCAAAAATTTTATATCTTCTTCAAGACTTGTCCGATCCCGGACTTTTGCCGGACTCTGTATACTTTCAAAATTGGTTCAACCATATTATTATAAAATTTCCTATGGCATGTCATTCAAGTACTTTGATATTGTTGTAGGTAAGCACAGGACAAGATCCTGAAAATGTTCTCATCAATGGAAAAGGACAATTTAGAGACCCCAACACAGGATTCATGACTAACACGCCATTAGAAGTATTCACCATAACACCCGGAAAGAAATACAGATTTAGAATGATTAATTCATTCGCATCAGTGTGTCCCGCACAATTGACCATCCAAGGTCACGATTTAACATTGATTGCTACCGATGGAGAACCTGTTCAACCCGTTAAAGTTAACACCATTATATCTTTCTCTGGTATGTATTTTGTTGATTTTTAAGTAGTTGTTATAAGTGCCAAATTTAGATGCTAGTAAGAAATAAATTTACACTACTCTTGAAAACTCAATGATACCGTTATCAAAAATCAGTTGAAAATAGTGTAATCAATTATACAGTGATGGGCAAATGTGTAGAACCAAGTAGATATCTCTGGAATTATCAAAGATATCAATATGGAATCTGGAAGGTGGATACTACAGTAGATTGATTGTTTGATTGATTGTTTTCATATTTTTTAACAATTTTGAACTCCCGGTTATACCGGAAATAATGTCCATTTTAAAATTTGCAATGGAATATTTTAGTTTCTGATGGAATATTTTATTACGAATACAAAAATATCGGTTTCAAAATTTTTTATTTCAATACCTACCAAGATATTAACCGAAAAGTAACTAAGGAAAGAAAAGTTTGATGGTAGCTAGTAGTCTTTGAAATTCATTGTAGAAGTGGCAGTAGTCAAAATAAGTTATTAGTATTTGTATTTGAACGTAAAAAAATTGTATTGTTTCAATTTGATCGTAAAATGACCGAATTAAGAGAAAGATTAAAAATATTAATGATGATTGGGTATGGGGAGAGGAAAAGAACGCATCAAGAAGTTTGTGACCTTTTTAACATTCTTTTTTTTTTTAATTTCTTGGGAAATTAAACCAAAATATTTTTGAATTCTTTATTTAAAGAATAATTTAAAAATATTGTGGTTTAATTTCCCAAGAAATTAAAAAAAGAATGAATAATATACCACAAGGAACATACAGAGGATACTTTTTAACATTGTCCGAATGCACAAATATCCCGTTCAGTAGTGACGAAAACTTTTCGAAGGTAGAACACAAGTGGGAAAGTTAGCAATTTACCAAAAAGTAGACGGTTAAAAAGTGCAAGTAATGAAGATGTAGCTCAAAATGTTGCTATATCTTTGGAAGAAAATCCTCACTTATCCACTGTGGAACTCGCCAATGTGCATGGAATTAGCCGTCGTTCAGTAGGAAGGATAAAATATCATCCATACAAAAAAAAAACTGAAAAAATTAAACTGAATATTTATTGCTGGCCGCAAGTTGTTTTTTTGCGTCCACACTACGCCGACAATTTGTCAAATAAACAGACAAAACATAGACTTTTTGATCGTCACCGACCTGAAACCTGAGTGTTTAAATTTGCAAACAAAACAAAATTGCCACAGAAATGTTTCACAAATGTTTTCGATTTGTCGCTACTATGTCGCGAAACATGAATGTTTTTGTTTTGTTTGCTTGGTCTGGACTCGGCATTAGATCCCATGCAACCACAATGTTCCATCTGTGAGGCTCCTACACACTATTAGAGCCATTTTTGCTTTTTATTATCGTCTTAACGTCTATGTTCCGCAAAAAGTTACTTCCTAGGGTCAAACTCAGATATTTAATGTCTTCGTTAAGCCTTGCGTCCATCATGTTTCACCTAAGGTGAATTTTGTCTTTTTAGTTTTATCAACCTATTGTTAAAAGCTCCTTCTGTGTTAAAGAACGAATAATATACTACAATTTCGTGGATATTTAAATCACTTCGGAAACTCTCTATCAGTTGTAACAGTGCAGTATGTTTTGAATTTGAATTCTCTCCCCAAAACTATATAGTAGAAGATCCGAATCTAAATCGAGACCCACCGGGCTGATAAGAGAATCAAACTTATTTTATAATAAATTGAATATATTAGAGAATATATTAAAAATGGGTTGACGAGAAAAATCCTGGACAGGATATTTTTAATTATTTTTTAAAAAATGATTATTTATAATTATTTGCACTATGAAGATAATAATAAAATTTTATACTGGACGTAAAGTATAGAACATATAGAATGTGCAGCCGTAGGGTAGACTATTATTTACCTGGACGAACTACTGGGTTGACTGGTATAAGCAGGTATGTCAGTACTAGTTACTTTCTCTAGCTAGATAATAGAAAAAAATTTATATCAGCTTAAGCGCTGTTTTATTCTGAACACGATGGTATAGGGTAGACTGCAAAAAATTCGGTCCCAATAGGGGTATACAAATTTTAAAGATTTCAATTTCAACGCGTCTGACGTGAGTATAAGAAAGTGCGCATGCTCAGTATGTAAGCTTTATGGAGAGTAGAGGTACTCCTGCTACTCTCCCTATTGTAAACAGTACACGTTATATTATTTTGGAGCAACTGACATTTGAATTCAGGATGCGTTATTTCGGAGCAATTGAAAAAATGTTGCAAACAAATTTATTAATTAAATTCATAACAATCTAATATATTTAATATAATTCAAAAGTACTAAACAACATAACATAATTTAAACGAATAAATATATATATGTATACCTATAAATATATATATATATATATATATATATGTAGGTTTCTTTTCGTTCGTCTAGGGGAAAATTAAATAATACTCCCAGTAAACCAAACAGTTTTATTTTCCAAAATATTCTCACCAAATTACAATTCAAAGTTGATCGTCTTTCAGTTCTAACGTCATAATAGTCGTTCTCCCCGGAAACCAAACCCAAAGGTCATAAGGTGATTCTCATCCAAAATATAAATGCCATATTCAATAAAACTTCTAATAAAACATTTAAAGGAATTCATAACAATAAAACTAATTAAATCATTAAAACTAAGATATCTACACTCGGCCATCCTATTGTGAATCCGACCCGGATTCACTTTGGTTATCAACCCAAGGTTTCATGAATTCGGCACATGTAGAAGTACGCACTGGTCCCTCGTGATGACCCACTTTAATTACGTCATATCTGTCATTGGGTTTGACCTTTGTAACTTCGTACGGTCCTAAGAATTTCCTATGAATTTTAATTCCTACTCCAAATTGGGTTCTTTTAATAGCTACCAAATCTCCTTTTTTATATAACTTCGATTTTTTTCTTCTTGAATTATAATTTTTTCTATTTTCTTCCTGTACTTTTAAAATTTGTTTTTTGCATTCTGTTCTGAGGTCTTTCCTCTCCTCATCAAATTTTTGTATTGTAGCTTCTTCCAATAATTCCTTGATTAGTATTTCTTCTTTATTCCTCATTTTTACTCCAGTTAAAATTTCAAAAGGTGTAGTCCCTATGCTTCTCTGAATAGTAGAATTCAATGCTCTTTGTACGCGCTCAACATATTTAAACCATTTTTTAGGTTCGTTCAAACTGAGTTTTGTAAGAACTGAAATGATAGTACGATTCATTCTCTCAATCTGACCATTTCCTCTTGGAACTCCAGTGGTTATCATTAAACTCTGTATACCCTCATCAGTACAATAACTTTTAAATTCTTCAGCAGTAAAAGCAGTTCCTCGATCTGTTATAATTCTAGCTGGGTTTCCAAAAACTTGTTTTTGTTGTTCCAAGCAACTAATAACCTCTTTAGTTGTTGTAGATTTACATGCATATAGCCAGGTAAATTTAGAGAAATCATCAACAATCGCCAATATGTAACGATAATTTTTATTAGTTGACGGCATTGGGCCTAAATGATCGATGTGATATGTGTGCAGTGGTCCTTCCTGCTTAGGTATTGGATGTAACATCCCTTCCTTCTTTCCTTCTTTTCTGTTACCTAATATACAATATACACAATTTTCTAAACATTTTTTAATTTTTTCTTTCAACTTTGGAATAAAAAATTCTCTTCTTACCACTTCTTCTGTCTTCGGGAGTGCAAAATGACCAATTTCGTGTGCTCTTTTTATTATATCCATATGCATTGCTTTTGGAGCTACTACTAACTCTTTTCCATTATCAAATTTATAAAGAATATCATTCTTAAGCACAAAATTTTCATAATCTCCTGTACTCAATATCTTCTTTATAGCCAATATGTATTCGTCCATTTCTTGTGCTCGTCTAAGTCGTTCTATAACACCATCTTCTTCAATCAACGTCTTCGTAATTTCCATAACAACTGGATAACGACTTAAAGCATCCACGTGAGACATTCTGCTTCCTTTGCGATGTTCAATTTCGTATGAATATTCCTCTAATAATAAAGCCCATCTAGCAACTCTGGTGGTCAAATCTTTCTTATTCATTGTCTTCTGGAAAGCTGAACAATCAGTAACGATTTTAAATTGTATTCCAAGTAAGTATATTCTAAACTTTTTCACTGCTTGAATGATGGCTAAAACTTCGAGTTCATGGCTACTGTATTTTTCCTCAGCCGGAGAAGTTTTTTTACTCATGTAGTATACTGGATGAAATTTATTATCCTCGCTTGACTTCTGCATCAGACAGGCTCCATAACCATATTTGCTTGCGTCTGTATGCAATTCCGTTTCACCTCCCTGTTTGTAAATGTTTATTACTGGTTTACAGGATAGAAGTTTTTTTAGTCTCTCAAACGCCTCTTTCTGTTCGGTATTAAATACAAATTTTTGCTCCTTCCTCAAAAGATCACTTAAAGGTTTAGCAATGATGGAATAAGATGAGATGAACTTACGAAAATATCCTGTTAAACCTAGAAAAGATTGAATTTGTTTTAGAGTTGTTGGTTGTGGAAAATTTCTGATTGCCAAAGTCTTCTCATTTGACGGTTGAACTCTCCCACCCTCGATGATAAATCCTAAGAATTCGATCTGTGTTTTCAGTAATTGACATTTCTTCTTTTTTATGTCTAAGCCATAGTCTTTCGCAACCTGAATAACTTCCCTTAATCTCTCGAGTCCTTCTTCTTCTGTAGAACTTATTATTATTATATCGTCCATATAATAAAGCATGATATTTTTTAGCAACAATTTTCTAAAAACAGTACTCACGAATCTCTGAAAAACTGCTGGACTATTGCATAATCCAAAAGGACATTTCAGAAATTCAAATTGTCCATGGTGTGTAACAAATGCAGTATATTTTATACTTTCTTCTTCTATTCCAACGTGAAAAAATCCATTCCTTAAATCGATGGTACTAAAGTATTTAGCAGCCTGCAATCTATCCAACACATCTTCGATTAAAGGGAGAGGAAATCTATCTTTCACTATGTTTTTGTTAAGTTTTCTGTAATCACAACATATTCTAGTACTACCATCTTTCTTTTTAACGAGAACTATTGGACTAGCAAAGTCAGATGAACTACATCTAATAATTCCTTCTTCTAGCCATTCTTCTATTTGTGCCTCAACCACTTCTTTTTCTGGTAAAGCTAACCTTCTTGGACTTTGATATATTGGCTCTTCATTTTTCAATAGGATCCGCATTTTAATATCAGCTTCCAAAATCTTCTCTGGATAATATTCTTCTAAAAGTTTCTTTGATTCTTTTCGATTTTCCTCATTATTTATATGTGTCACATCTACTATATCATTTTCTCTATCAGCTTCTTCGTCCACTGTTATCTTCCACAAAAAATTTTGCTTTTCCTTCTCTAAAACAATAATTTCATCATCTCTGAAGATAACATCTACTTGAGCTAAAACATCATTTCCCACAATCGCTTTGAAATTTGACGCTTCAGCAGGTATAACATGCAATTTTAGAAGTAACTCCACTCCATTAATGAAGACATTCCTATTGAAAGATCCCATTGTTATTACTCTGTTTGATCCAATACCTCTAAGTGTGATAAATTCTTTATTCATTTCTAAACTTTTGAAGTATGTTTCGTATACATCCTGTCGTATCGCAGTAATATCACTTCCTGTATCTAGAAGGGCTATTAATTGAATATCATCAATATTCAATTTTACACTATTTTTTGGAACCATTTCAACTATCGTCATATTTGAACTTCCACTTCCATTATTCTTCTCTGGACATTTATTTGATACATGACCATAACCAGAACAAACAAAACACTTCGGTCCTTTTGTTTTATCGGGACATTCATTAGACAAATGGCCTTTACTTCCACAGTTAAAACAACATCGCTGATTATTTTTTTTATACCTTTTCTCGTCTTTGACTTTCTTGGTTTCATTTTTCCATTCCTTCATGTTTTTATCCTCTCGGTTTCTTTCTTGGAAAAATGTAGTTTTCGAAGTTTTAATTTGTTCGTATAGCTTAACTTTTTCTTTGAATTCGCCAAAGGTTCTTGCACCATACAAAATGAGTTTGTTTGATGTATCATCCTGTATACCATCAATTATATATTGAATCAAAACTTCTGACTCTATATTTGCTCTACTTCCGATCTCTCGCATTATTAGTACATACTCTTGCACTGACTCTTCTCTCCGCTTCCTCCTGGTCATCAATAATTTATGTATTTGAGCACTACTTACTTTCACCTCAAACTCCGCAATTAACTTCTTTTTCAAAATCATCCATTTTGTAATTCCTCTTTCTGACTGAATAAATAGCCTAGCAAGTCCTTTCAGGGATTTTTTCGCAAATATCAACTTCTGCAATTCGTTCCAACCTGTCAGCTTAGATATTTCTTCGAAATCTTCAATCCACTTTCGAACTGGATAATTATTATCTCTTCCATCGAAAGTTCTAATACTATCCTCAACGTCTTTGAATGTCAATGAGAATGAACCCTTCATCTTCATACTCTCAGAAGATTCGCTATTCTCGTTACCTCCATTATTTTCATCTTCATCAGAATTCACCTCTTCATCTGATTCTTCTTCTACTTCTTCATCATCTGTTACTTCATTTTCGTCTTGTGACTGTAGGTCATTCATGAAGGAACAAATGCGTGCAACTACTTCTTTATCACTACCAGAATAATCAAGATCAAGTATATTACAAATAGCAATAAGGTCAGGCAACTGCACTTTTTGTTTTACCTCGTTCAATTTTTGTGAAAATTCTGAAGACTTTTTGTCTAAATGGAAACCAGAAAAGCCACGAACGTCTTTCCGTGTTTTCCTACTTTCCCCCTCGTTTCCAAAGGCAACTATATGTAAAGCCTTAACTGCTTTAAGTGAACTACTGGAAATATTTTTCCCGATTCTTGGAATATCTCCCAAATTAGTCATTGCGAGAAAATATTATTATCAAATATTATAAAAGATAAAACAATATTAAAATGAATGCGTTAAAATATAACCAATCAAATAATACTTCAAAAAGAATTCACCTTATGCCTCAAAATTCAAATGAATTTGTCTGACCAACCTAATCGAGTCGCAACAAATTTTTCTATTATTCGGTAAATATAAAAATGAACCTGAATATTATGACGTTTACAAAATTATCAAGAAATATGAATTTATAACTCAAAATAATTGTTTCCGTAACCAAATCAAAGTAATAATAATAAAAAACAATTATGTCTTCAATTAACAGCTGGTGCAATATGATCTTGTAACGTCTAGCTCGTCTATTGGAAAAATAAATCGTACCTTGTCAACTCCACAATAATAATGTACAATTACGTATGGATTTACTTGAAGTCCTCTTGCTTCTCCTACAAGTCTTACTTCTTGGACTAATTGTATTTGAAGTCGTCTCACTCCCGTCTTTTCACGTCTCTTGCTGCTTTGCTTGAAGTATTCTCACTTCCGTCTTCTTCAGTTGAAACAAATGTGTCTCTATAGCCTAAAAAGTTCCACTGCTGCGTCTGGTTGTGGTTGAAGTCGTCTCACTTCCGTCTTTTCTCGTCTTTTATTTTACTTGAAGTCTTCTTACTTCACTGCGTCTGGTTGTGATTGAAGTCGTCTTACTTCCGTCTTTTCACGTCACTTATTTTACTTGAAATCTTCCTAGTTCCGTGTTCTTCAAACATAGGTTCAAATAAATTTTCGTTTCCCAAACGTCAGGGAAAAATGTCAACTGGTTCACCCTTGAACTGTAATCTCCTCTGTATCCCGGACGAGTCCCCAAAATGTAGGTTTCTTTTCGTTCGTCTAGGGGAAAATTAAATAATACTCCCAGTAAACCAAACAGTTTTATTTTCCAAAATATTCTCACCAAATTACAATTCAAAGTTGATCGTCTTTCAGTTCTAACGTCATAATAGTCGTTCTCCCCGGAAACCAAACCCAAAGGTCATAAGGTGATTCTCATCCAAAATATAAATGCCATATTCAATAAAACTTCTAATAAAACATTTAAAGGAATTCATAACAATAAAACTAATTAAATCATTAAAACTAAGATATCTACATATATATATATATATATATATATATATATATATATATATTTTTTTAGGGAGTGCAGCAATAAAACGTAAAACGTGTACTCTTTTAAGTATTTAATCCAAGCTTTCGAGTGAATTTTCACCCATCATCAGGGAAGCTACATAAAAATATATTGTTAGATTTTTTAACACATTTTTTTATTTTTTTTAAAGTTTTTTATACTTACAAACTTATTGAGATTAAACGTGAAGATAACAAAGTTAAAAACATAGATGGCCATCAGTAACATTAAAAAACTACGTCTATTAAATATACTATCACATTTTATTCCTTAAAATAACTATTTAAAATTAAAAATCATTATGTTGAGGTAGGTTATCAACCACGTGCTTGAAATCTCAACTTCACAATAATTAGTTTCTTCGCCAACTGGCCTGTACCTATAGCACAACCAGCTACTGGCTTGTATTTGATCTACTATTGAATATTTAAATTTGAAGTTATGAAAAAGAAGAAAAATGGTCTTTTTTGTAAAATTTAGTTAGAGGAAAATACGAATGATACGGATCACTCCGGAAACACCACAGCCAAACATTGTATCAATAGCAACCCCTTGACTAATGAGATCAGTGGTTACGTATTTTTACAATGCCCGACAGTGAAGAACCTTCAGCTAATGAGACTGAGATTCCCATAATGTACCAGAGAGTCTCCTCTCATCATTTTCACCTCTTTCTTGAGAATCTAAAAGCAATAAATAAGCAAAAATATCACTTAGATGTTTAGTATCAATTCGATGGTTTATATTATTAGGATTTCTATTTATATGTACCATTTCAAGAAAATTTCTTTTGGATTTAATATGTTCTGTATCCAAAACCCTGACAGACTCATAGTTCATTATGTGACCTGTTTTATTTACATGTTCTGCCAGAGCACATCTTTCAGGATGTAATCTACAGTCACTTTTGTGACTAGTAATTCTGTCTTTTATGTATCTAGAGGTTTGTCCAATATATATGGCATTGCAATTTGAGCAGTCTATACTGTAGATTACATCTGACCTCAGTTTATCTGGTATTTTATCTTTAATTTTTGAAAATAAATTTCCAACTGTAATAGCGGGTTTAAGCGCAATTTTAATGTTTGAAATATTACGAAGTAAGTGGTTAAAGCTTCTCGCTATGTCTCTATGCAATATGGTAAAGTTATATATTGAGTTATTTGAGTGTTAGGTTCATTTAAAGATGCATTGCTTACTGGAGCCGAGATATTCGATCCAACTGATGTGTTCAATGTATCATTAATATGTAATGTTTTAAAAAGAATTTTTTTAATAAGTGGTTCTGGATATGAGTTATCCTTAAAAAGGTGGAATAGGATTTTTAAATTTTTTTGATGGAATGACACATCACTTATGGCTAAGACTCTTTGTTTCATCTGCTTAACTAAGTTAATTTTCATTTTTTGATTGTGGTAAGAAAAATAGTCTAACAATATATTTTTATGTAGCTTCCCTGATGATGGGTGAAAATTCACTCGAAAGCTTGGATTAAATACTTAAAAGAGTACACGTTTTACGTTTTATTGCTGCACTCCCTAAAAAAATATCACTGGAAGTTAGTTCTAACTAGTCAGCAAAGACTACCCTTCACTTTATATATATATATATAAAGTTGGTTCGTTGGATCTTTTCCCATGCGTCATCAATAATATACACACGCAATACATCAATACATTAAATAAAACGTAGGTCGTAGTTCAATGCTGTGGATGCCGTCAATTGCTTGTGGATGTGGCTAAAATTACGATGCGCGTTATTTATTATTGAAGCTGGTGTGATAGATTTTTGTGAATATTTTATAGCCATTTAGCAATGTGCTACCTAAACCTTTAGTTTGGAAAAACTGTTAGAATTCCATAGTTTTATGGGGTTACTTGCACAAGAATTAGTATTAATAACAATTTCCTAGGTAGAAACTTTGCAAATCAGATTGCCCTTTTAGGGTTATGGCTGGCAACCATTACTATTGGGCCGTCCCACCCATACGGTTCAACAATGGAAAATAAAAATATTCTAGGATGTGAAAATAAAAAATAAATATTTTAAATATATATATTTAAAACTCATTTGAATATAGTTACAGTATATATTTGCCGAATAATAATGTACAAGGACAGGAATATTGGGGAAATCAAAATTATTGTTAGATGTATTTACCATTTAAAACAACTTGTGATACAATCTCAAATGCTATCCTTGAAAATGGAAATAAAGATATTCCAAAAGATTGGAAAATGATGTAAGAAAGAGTAAATTTTTACAATTTTGCTGTTTCCCTAATATTCCTGTCTTTGTATATATATATTATTTAATCTTCCTCATAGTCAGAATCAGAACTATCACCAGTATTTATTTCGATGGTTATATGTTGAATGCTAAAATCAACTATATTCTGCTCTCGGACATACCACTTTTCTATAATTTCATGAGTATGTCTAACACATTTTTCCCAAATTTGTTGATCACATTGATCCAGTGCCTCTTTCCACATATTTATAACAGAACTATCTGAATATCCATCTCTACCAATATATTTATTGTAATATGACTTGCAATTAGCCCAAATCAATTCAATAGCATTAAATTCACAATGATATGGTGGTAGTCTCAGCACTTCATGACCATGTTCTCGTAGTAACTCATCAATTTTATACACATTTACTTTTCTATTCATTTTTGCAATTTGTAGCAGTTCAGGTTTTGTAAGTTTTGTATCAAACTTAATGTTGTTTGTTGTCAACCATGTAACAATCTCATTTTTTGTCGATATAGTAGAAGGTTGCTTTTCTAAAAGGACACTATGATATGGAGCATTATCCATAACAATTAGAGATGGCTCTTCTAGGCTGGGAATTAATTTAGTACTCATCCATTCCATGAAAATTTCATTGTTCATTTCTCCATGGTAGTCAGCTACTTTAGATTTTGAACAGAATACTAGACTTGCTTCAGAGACAAAACCTTTGGTAGAACCAGCATGAACAATTATGAAACGTTTTCCATCATAACCATCTGGTTTACGTACACTTTTAGTGCTGTTGTCTTGCCAAGAATATGTTTTATTGCCTTTTGAATAGATCCATGTCTCATCCAAAAATACAAGTTCTCTTGGGTGAGTACTTGAGAGGTTTACCATATATTCACGCAGAAAATTGGCTCTCAAGGCTGCAATACTGGTTCGCTCCATTAAAGCTCTTCGATTGTCATCTTTGTTATATTTGAATCCCAATGATTTCAACAAAATGCTTAGAGATGTTTTGCCAATAGATACAATTTCTCTGTCCCTTAATTCACAATTTAATGTAGTCAAAGTAACATGCTTCTCTAAAACAAAAATTATAGTAGATTCAATTTCAACTAATACTATATAATATATTTTTAATGATATTTTGATTGCTCATTCCATCAATGTTTCAGCCCTGACTGTTAAAAAATAAGATAAATTCAATATTTAAATTGAATTTGTAATGTAATCGCAAAACTACTAAAATCTATACAAATACCTTCCTTAAGTTTTCTTTAATATACTATGATTTGAATATACTCATTACAAAATACCTACACCTACATTTTACCAAAAGACTTTAATTAAATAATAAATAAATAATATTTACTTTGTTGGTACATATCGTATAATGTATTCCGTACTGCCATCTTAGCTCCCTCAGGTAGATCAGTTGTCTTAGATTTAGAACGAGTTCTGGTTTTGCCTGGGCTTGAAAGTATTGGATTATTTTCCTTTCTTGTTTTTATAGCATATACTGTCCGGCGAGATATTTTCAAAGCAGCAGCTACCCTCTAACATGAAAAAAATTATTAATAATAAGTATATTCCTAAACAAACATGCACTTAAGTATTTATGTTACCTCTTGAACACATGAAAGTGGTTCCAAAGGTCCTCCATTTCTTTTTTCCAACTCAAAATACTCCAACACATTTAGGACCAGCTCCTGTGCTTGCGAATTCAACCTCTTTCCAGGCATATTCTAAAAATAAAAATCATTCATAAATAGTTCTGGTCTTTCAGAAAATAAAGTCAATATTTTCTACATTGGTGGAAGCAAAATATGTTTCATATAATTTAGTTTGATGGAATTCTATCCAGAATCATATTGAAATGTCAATTTAAGGTTAGTTTTCATTGCGAAGTAAATAATAAGAAATAATATTTACTTACCTCAATAATTTGAACACTAAGGTAAAAGTTAGTCGTTATAACAACTGTTTTTGAAATAAATTTATATGCAAGGGGCAAAAAAGGTGAATAAAAATGTAAAATAAAAATGTAAACAAAGTCTTTGGCTGTCAACGACGTCAAAGTACTAATTCGCGTTAAACGTATCGCCGACATTCATCATATGGCTATCTCTGTTTGTTATATTACGCTGTAATGGAACAAACGGTTCCATTTCGGGGATTAAGATTCTGTGAGTAGGAAAGAGACGGAATACAAAAAGTAGTATGTGAATTATTTCATACATGGGAAAAGATTCAGCGAACAGACTGTATATATATATATATATATATATATATATAATATATATTTTTTTCTTTACTTTACGAAAACTAGAAAAGTCAATTTGATGTTAGATTGACAATTCTTCTTTTTTATTGGTCCGTGCCTCGTAAAGCCAGTCAAAAATATTTATTTATAAAAATTAAAGGATTGTATTTAATATAAATATTTATTTATGAAAAACTATGGATAAGATACAAGAAGAAATAGTAACCAATCATTTTATATTCGAATTAACATTTGATTTTACATAGAAGAGGGTTAGGTATATGAAAAACATTCTATGCTCTAGAGCCTCTAGAACACTGCACGAGTTTATGGTAAAAGGAATCCAATATCCATACATCTGTAATCATCTTCATACAAATTTAAATATTGTTTCTTTATAAAAACATCATCTATTATATTTATTATAATAAAAATAGAATGAAAAAACTTATGAAGGTATACATTTGTATCATCACCGCTACATTATTTGGAACAAGAAGTGAATATAGATCATCTGAATGATTTTGTGATATAATGAGTCTATTTTCTACACAATCATACATTGGGAAGTTGAATTAAGATGCTCCATGGTTTCATTCGTATCTCTGTTTCATATTATGCAGTGTTGATTTTGTGTGAGGTGTTATTCACAAAAATATATAGACTTGGGAAGCTGGCTACATATAGGTGTCCTATTAGACTTTTTATATATAGCTGTGATAATCCACCAATGCAAATTGAAATAATGAAATATCAAGTGAACATTTCTTTATCGACAACTAGAATACCCTGCTCAAAGTCTCTGCTCCTTCTGATAATAATTTGAAGACTGTATGACAATTACGTTAAGTCACTACCTGATTTTATATTGTATTTCTAAGTTTTACTTATGAATAATGAAAACAATAACTTGTTAATATACATTTTATTTCGAATAGGTTAACTGGTTGGTTATTACGATACAATTATTTAATCTAAAGCCTTTTTTACATAAACCAATTGCTTGTTCTGTTGATGCACCATCAGATTCCACATGATATCTATAAAAAATTTTAACTATCCCCCAAATATTTCAATTGGGTTGAACATACAGTGGTAACGGGGAAGTTGAAGCACTTTGTGACCATATTTTTCAGATATGTCAACTTCATATACTAATGGTGGTTTATTCCTACAAAAATATTTAAGTATGCATATTTTCAAACAAAATAAGTTAGCTCAGTATTACCATAATATATTGAAAAATGTTTATATCAACTTACTGTTGTACTAAATTCAATAATTGGGTTTTGAAGAAAGTATTTTCAAATGGAATATCATTTTGTATCAACCAGTTCTGTATATCAACCTTTTTTTGGTAGTTGTTGCTGGTACTTTATTTATCACCTTACTGTGATAACTTGCATTATCCATTACAAATATTACGATTGTGGCAGGCTCTTCCAAGTTCACCAAAAGCTGGTTTTCAACCCAATTCACTGACTCCATACATTTTGTATATAACATTTCGGAAAGCATTGTGGTCAAAGTTACCAATTTCAACAGTAGGTTTTTTGCATTCTCTTTTTAGGTGGGCCTTTATGCTGTTCACCTCTATTATGCTTGGCGGCAATACGGTTAACAGTAGTAAGGCTAAGTTGTAATGCTTCTGCAAATCTCTATAACATAATTATTACAATTTATGAAAGAATAATATATCAAGTTTAATCAACCTTTACATTAAAATATGTAACAATAATAATGACTACAAATAAGTAATACTATTACTTACGTCTCTTACAGCAGTTAGCGGGAGCAGCAGGCACCCGTTTCGGCATTCTCGTTCAAAATAGCTTAACAAAGATGTTACCATCTCTTGACATTTACTGTTCAGGTGCTTCGGCATTTTATTAACTACACACTGCATATTTGCCTAAATAATTAGTTATGGAAATAACTGTTTTTTTAATCGCAAAGAAACAATGAATTCAAAAGCACCAAAAATACTTGTAAATATTAGACGATGATCGAATGTCAATAAACGTCAAAACAAACTGGGGAATTTCACCAGTTTATCTGACAACGTCTTGAAGTTTTGCCAACCCGTTAGCTGTAAATTGCACTGGCTGTTAAGGATAAATTGCATTTACGGTTGGTAAATTATTATTTATTCTGATATGCAGGAAAGTAACTAGATGTGACGTCATCGTCTTTTTATCGTAAAAATCCCATATAGTAATATATCTAAAGTAGAAATGTTTTTGCAACTCTAAATATGATAACGTAATTAATAATAATATTAATTACTTGCTTTGAAATTTTTTTGCTCTTTCTGAAAAAAATCTAAGGTAAGCAAAGTTGAATGCCGAAAATTCAAATAAAAAAATAACAAAAAGATTGACTAAAAATCTTGTATTATATTCCCGTCAGACCCAACAGCAATGTTCGGTCCTTTATTATCACACGCTATACTTATCTCGGACCTCTCTGTCACTCATTCCCAGACGCGTTGAAATTGAAATATTGAAATCTTTAAAATTTGTATACCCCTATTGGGACCGAATTTTTTGCAGTCTACCCTATATCATCGTGTTCAGAATAAAACAGCGCTTAAGCTGATATAAATTTTTTTCTATTATCTAGCTAGAGAAAGTAACTAGTACTGACATACCTGCTTATACCAGTCAACCCAGTAGTTCGTCCAGGTAAATAATAGTCTACCCTACGGCTGCACATTCTATATGTTCTATACTTTACGTCCAGTATAAAATTTTATTATTATCTTAATAGTGCAAATAATTATAAATAATCATTTTTTAAAAAATAATTAAAAATATCCTGTCCAGGATTTTTCTCGTCAACCCATTTTTAATATATTCTCTAATATATTCAATTTAGATTCGGATCTTAGACTAATATAATAGAACATAAATGTAGGTAAAACTACCTGAATTTCAGTTTCTATTTAAAAATAGTGAATGTGTTGGTAGAGTCTTAAGAAGCTTTGCTATTGCGTAAATTATTTGGATTATTGATAAAACAAATATTGTCAAAAAAACAGTTTTTATATTCTGTGTAAAAATTTTAATTTTTCAAAAAATTGCAAAGCTCTTTCGGCTGTTACGCCATCATCAGTGCCTGCAAGTAAGTGATAGTGGTTATAATTTAATAAGATAGGAAATTGTAAAGAATTACTTACTTGTCAGATATCTACAAGAAACCAAATCCAACAAAAAATTGACAACGCATCGACTAAACAATTATAAAACTTTTTCAATTAAAATCACATAAAATTTAAAAATTTCAATAATGTTTTCCCTATTTAGGGTACTGTCGTTAACAATTGTATGTTTTTATTACTTCTAAAAATACTAGTTGACTGGAGCCCTATAAATATTTGTTTATTTAAGCTGAATATAGAGTTAATTTTTAACTATGCTGTTACCATGTCAAACCAGTAGCTGCAATTAGCATAATTTGTATAAACAAAACAATTCTCACATAACATCTTTTAAAAAAATACGTGCAAAATATCAGATGACACTTTATGAATACAAATCAACAGAATGTACAAATCTCTTGCACAACACATTCAGTTCAATGAAAATTTGTATTTCAAAAGGATTGATTTATTATTGCATTGTGATATAGAAACTCTTACGAAGTGTTGAGAACAATAGTTAGTTCTATTGTATGCATAAATTTCTTGAGATGCAACGACCTTCCTCTCCCACATTGACTACTTCAATAACGAAGATTCTTTGATAGTATGTGACAAATAAATTGTACGTACATTGCTCCTGACCTGACCGACACGATTTTCATTGGCACACGGCTGGCTTATTGGCACTTGCCAACGGTCGCTTGCACATTATGCCGCGGTTTGAATTTGGCCATGCCAACATAATGTGCCATAATTGGTTTAATGTTGTCTCATCTCTAGATACAGTTTTTAAAATTCAACATACATTTGTGCCATATCAGTAAACAAAAACAACACAAGGAAATACACAGTTTGCAGGTAAAAGTTAATTGAAATACCATACTTGAGGTATGTTGTATTTCCGATATTATACACAATCATCAACTAATGAGTGGCTGAATCCGTTTTCACGGTCGTTTAAATACTCACATAGAAAGCTATTGGTAGTAGCAGTGCCCGATCATTAATAATTCTATGCGTAACATTTTTGTATATAAAAAGTCAAATTTAGCAATATTAGATTCAATTTTTGGACTGATATCTGGCTAAAATTTATATCATTTAACATGACAAAAAAAATAAAACTGTGGCCAGATTGAATATTCATTATTATTTCTCAACATTCTTGACATACGTTTTTCGAATATTAAAAACTTAATTATTTTACATAAATACTGAAAATACCGATAAGTATATAAAAAAAACACAAGCCTTGATTACGTTTGATAAAAATTCTAAATAGGCACCAATATAAATCAAGGTGATCCAACTGTTTAATAACCTTTAACATTCAGGAAAATATTTTTCCTACGACCACATAGGAAAGTGACATATATCGCACTGACTAGTTCTATGGAAAGTGACCTTTATTCATACGCGTACGGAAATAGTAGTTTGTGCAACTAGTGTGGATATGATGGCCATATCGCACGAGGACGAAGTTTGAGCACGACGCCGTAGGCGGAGTGCTCAATCGTTCGAGTGCGATATGGACAATCCACACGAGTCGAACAGTATATTTTTTCTACGACCCACTTGAAAAATCTAGAAAATAAAAATTTTAATAAACTGTAATCTCGACTGTAATATATCTTCAATCTCAAAATTTTTAACAATTTTCATAATTTTACCAATCAATATCAAGCGGAATAGTTATTTAAAAATAAAATTGAAAAAAAAAAAAATTTCTCTATTGGGAATCGAACCCTGTACCTACCGCGCAAAAACCTAATATGCTAACAACTCGACCACCTAGGAATGTTTATGTTGATATCTATAACGTCACATGAATTCCAAAATTTTATAAAAGCTGACGTCTATCAAAAGTCCTCTTAAATACCCATTTTATTCTGTTTTCAGTATTTGTTGTTAATTTATACGGATTATTTTATTTATGTTTATTATTGTTAATAAATATTCTTGATCCAGTGCTTCTAGGGAAGCCTTTTTTCCGATAAGTTATTTTGACGTTTCTTTGAAATTCAAAGAAGGGGAGTTGACGAATACTAAACGCGAATGCTGATTGGTGGATTTCATATACGTTCTAGGATGTATATGAATATATACGTTCAGTTAACCGGTATGGCCTACATTTCCATTCTGTAAACTGTGCAAAAAATGGATAATATACATGTGGGTGTAGAAAAAAAATCTTATCCGTACGTGTGCGGATAAAAAAGCTGTCAAATTGAATGTTGAAATGCTAGTCTTTTTACTCCGCAAATTAATATGTATATGTGAAATGCTTATTTCCCAAGTTGAGTTGTCCATATAATAATATAATATAATTTATTTATTTCATTTAAAATTAAAAAAAAAATAAAAAATAAATACCGAGCCCGGACTCGAACTGTTCGTCAAAAATCGAGTCTACGGATGCCTAGACCGCTCGGCAATCCCACTGTTGTAGCTCATGGTTCTTGTCCAAGATGCTAATAAGCGCTGAGGAAATATACACAACAGTTTATTTATTCTCCAAAATAAAAAGTGTTTATATCGACATTTATTGGACTTTCATGTTATTGAAACAATAAATATCCGTTTTCAATTATCTGATGAAACACTGAATCCTTAAAATAACTAGTTAATACTTTCAATCTCCTACAGGTAGGCAACAAGTTAAGTGTGGTGCTAATAATAATTTTACTTTTAATTTTCACAGCGAATGAATAACTAATTTTGAACCGCAATATTTATGTAAAACTATTTCCGATGTTCTATTTGTTGTAAGTTGTTGAAATAAATGTTCGTAATATTTTATATTTTGTGTACCAATATTAATTCTAACTTTTTTATAACGGTACTTTTTTCCATTGCATAAAAATCACAATTTTCTGGGCCACTTTCAAAGGTAAGTAATCAAAACCATATAAAGTATTTACAAATACACATATTTAAAACCTCTCACATCTACATAAAAACGCAAGATTATACATGCCTAATTCGGTAAAAGTATATCGCGTGGTCGTAGAAAAAATAGTGTACATAACTTGTGCGATAGTGATTTTTCACACTCGTGGGATTGTCTCACTCGGCTGCGCTCGTGAGACAATACTTCCCACTCGTGTGAAAAATGTCACTTTCCGCACACGTTACGTAATATACTATACTGTTATCAGTCTATCGTTTTTATACAAGACAATTGCAATAAACGCGAATTATGCAATTATTCATTGACATAACAATCTTCACGTGATTCGCGGAACCTATTGTTCTATTGAAAGATCTATATAAATATGTATCCAATTTACTGTATGGACCCTTACTTTGGGCTGATATCACTTTTTTAAATGGAACCAACTGTTCTACTTTATTCAAAAAATATATCCATATTATGCCAGTAGAAGTTTTAATGCACTTTGTGTATTATTAAAAGTTTCTAAACCATTTAAAAATGAGTAGCGATAAAAGCAGCTACATTATCATCAACAAAATCCAATAAAAGTATGCAAAAACCTATGAATTTTTCAAATAATTGTGCGAAGAGGAAAAAATGAAGGTAGTAAATGGGAAAGTATTATTACAGTTTCCTGTAATATTGTCGTATTCAATAAAGCGAGACTAATAGAGATATATTAGAATAATAATTATTCTAACGCTTTATAAAGTTATTGAAAAATATTGTTTAAAGACATTGACCGTTCAATTATTATTCTTATATCTATTAGTAAATGAGATTGGCTTATGTGAAAATTTAACAAATTTAAAATGCCAAATAAAAATCTAAACGTAAATAATCTGAAGATTCAAAATCGAATCCAATATTATTGATAACTCAAATATTACGATTCCTAAATTGACCGAAACATTTACATTAAAAATTGCACAATCAACATACATAATAATAATAAATTATTCAAGTCTTGTTATAAATTTTGAGCAATTAATATTCTGTTCCTATATTATTGGCAGATGTAGAAAAAATATTGTAAGCGCCACCCTCGGAAAGTGTATCAATAGTGCTCACAAGCTTTAGAGCTCTTTCAGACAAGGTACTTTGTGGCCGGCTACTAGTGTCTGAAATTAATCGCGCGACTAATAGCTATTTGTATAACTAGGGAGGAAAAGGCACTTTACTCCCATGTGATACATATGATTTTTCCTCCTACCCACTTTTTTTTGAAAATTTATTCACGACACAAATAGGTATAACGAATATATTGTGTATATTGTTTTTCATACCTATCTTTAGATTTTTGTGGTAGTAAGGTTAATGACGCTATGTTAGCATGTGCCTTAATATTAGGTGGTGTATTTGGAAATTCAAAATCACTTGAATCGCTCTCCATTTTTCAAAAATTCAACTAAGTTTGATGAATGTAGCGACTTTGCACCTCAAAAGTCAATCGCCGTGTTTACTGTCAGTGAGCCACAGCATACTATGCTTTTCTTATTCTGAACTCAAAAAACGTATACCTATCTAAGATTCCTGAAGTTGAAATTTGTATTGAAGTACTACGTTGAAGTACCATTAATGTTTGATTTTTACCAAAAAACAGGATATACAGGATGTTCTAGAAATTATGGAAACAATATGAATATAATGAATTCACAAGTTTCATCGTTTACAACTTACTTAAAATGAGAGGGAGGAAAAATACTTTCCTCCCTGGGAGAAAAAGTATGAATTTCCTCCCTGATTTGAGGGAGGAAAGTGTGTACTTTCTATAGGGGTAGGAGGAAAAAATATATTAATATAAATAGACGCATTTACACGAAACACAGATGAAGAATACGTGGTTTCCAATGTATTTTTAGCCCCCCGATTCTTTTCAGGCACTAGAATCCTGCCACAAAGTGTCTCGTCTGAAAGCGTTCCTAAAGTATCACTTAATAATTATAAGAAAAAATAATTTCATTGCAAAAATATTATTAATTTTAGGTGAAAGATACGATTTTGTTATAACCGCAAATCAAAATCCAACTGCTTACTGGATACAGTTGAGAGGTTTGGGAGAATGTGGTATACGAAGAGTTCAACAGCTTGGTATACTCAGATACGCTAGAGGTCCTTATCAACCAACAGGTACTCCTCCTACATACGACTTTGGCATACCTCAAGGAGTGGTAAGTGTTGATAGTTAATAATATTTGCTTTCGCTTAGTTTTAATAGTTTCATTTTTATAGATTTACTTTAGAGTAGGAGTTTTTGTATTATAGAGGGAAACGGCTTTTGAAATATGCTTATTTGTTACAAAAATAGAAATTTTAAATATTTTGAGTCTAATCAATGGAAATTAATGAGTAGTTCATTTGAAGAAAAATTGTTGAATGGATAATTAAAAGTGAACATATTATAAATAACTTTATAATTTTGTCGATATTACATTCGAAATGATTCCAAAGTGAAGATTATGGAGATAATAAAAGCTTTGACAATTTTGTTCAGCTATTCCTAAAGTTTTTCAATAAAAGTTTCCCAATTAGTTTGTGTCTTAGAGCCCAATGTAAATAATTTAGTTTATGGATATATTTGAAGATTACTTATTCACAAAAAGACCCGAAAAGTTATCTTTTGAAATAAGAATTGAAAATTAAAAATTTATAAACAATGTTTTCAAATTTACCTACAAAATTTGACATGTTAAAAATACCTATCTATTTTAAAATGTATAATACAGTCTTTAAAAAAAATTAAAATTGAAATAATGGCATTCATGTCATTATGTTTAATGTCAATTTTAAATTCCAACTGTAGATTCTACTTAACAATCGCGCACTGCTACAGTATATTTATGGTGTTCTCTAGCACCTCTGGTAGGTTTGGATCCAATTAAATTCAAATTAAAACCGCTAAGATTCGCAGGAATCATTTCAGGAATTCCCATTTTATATAACACAGACATGATTGTACAATTTGTTCTCATACTTTCCGCATTTTTTGTATCGATATTGTAAAGAAACCACCAGTTGTACAGTGTATATAGCACATTGTTTGAATTTCATCTTAATAGGTTCTTAATCCTCTGGATGCAAGATGTAATATAGTAAGAGAAGATGCAATTTGTGTCAGTCAGCTCAAGAACGCCAAAGAAATCGATCCAGGTCTACTCCAGCCTAGACCTGACATCAAAATATTTTTACCATTCAGGTTTTATGTGTACACTCCCGAAGATCTGTTCCAGCCCAATACTTATAACAGACATTTAGGTAAGTCTTGGAAGTGAAATGATTTTATCGTCATAAATTGTTTCATTCCGGTTTATTTCGTCATATATCACTCATTATGGATACCCACCTTTCTTTCGACCTTTCCAACTGGATTTAATTATTTGGAACTTTTTGTTACATAGATATATTTTTTTTGGTTTTTACCGTTGAAAATATCTCTTTTATATTTTTTTATTCGTTTTAAATTTTGCCGAGCCCACGAGTGTTCCAACCAAGGATCTTTATCGAGTCAAACATCCATGGAATCGGAACCTCGGTATACATCGTGCTCTTACTATGGATTCCAGGACACACTGGAATATAAGGAAATGAAATAGCAGATGAACTAGCAAAGAGGGGGACTAAAATACCTTTCTGGGTGCCTGAACCCTTTTGCGTAATCAGCCCCAATGTAATATTGGAAGAAATAGGCGATGCCGAAAGAAAGAGAATATCTGACCATTGGAAAGATCTAGTAGGGCTTAGACAATCAAAGATTCTTCTGGGCGACTACATCCCCGTTGCGATCGAATGAATGCACAAGTCAAAGCAAAACTGCGCTAAGAGTTTTAACAGGAATCCTAACGGGACATTGTCGCCTGAATGGCACCTGAGAAAGATCAAAATAGTGGAGGTAGAAGAATGCAGATATTGTGGCATGGAAGAAGAAACCTCCATCCATATACTTTCCAATTGCACAGCACTCCAGTACCTGGGAGAACACTGGATAGAAGAGAAACATTAACCTAAGTTGAAGCCTGCAGATGTCCTAAAATTCCTCCGTGAAATAGGACTAGAAGAGCTAATAATTTCAGAGACTTTCCTCAGAAACTAAGTAGAAGTAAGGGGGCGCAATAGATCTTCCAGGTCTCAGTGAATGTTACCCCAAAAAATACATAGGTACATACATACCTCGTGCTCATGACACCGGTGATTCTCCAGGGGTAACCCATCCAAATACTAATCGCGCTCGATATTGCTTCTCCGTAATTATTCGCATCAGAGGCATACCACCATAGTGCTGACTCGACACACTTTAAGTATTAAACTGTCACTAATTTCAAAATGGCCTTCTGATATAAGACATAGTGGTTTAAATAATCAGAACATATTCTAATTTCTGTTACTTACATTTTAAATATATTACAGCTGCACCAAACGGAGACCACGTGATAAGTTTAATTGACGAAATTTCGTACATGTCAGCTCCTGCTCCTTTGATCTCCCAGTATGACGAAATCGACCCCGATCAGTTCTGTAATGGAGACAACAGACCTGCAGATTGTGGATCCAATTGTATGTGCACCCACAAAGTGGATATTCCTCTTAATGCAATTGTTGAAGTCGTCTTAGTAGATGAAGGTGAGAAGTTATTTTTATATAATGTGTTTATTCAGTAGTAAGGGGTTGTTTAGATGACTTTCATAGATGAGGAACACCAACTTAAATGGAGGTCTCAACCAGGCTATTGAAACTGGATAAGGGACATCTGAAGACAGTTACTGACCTGGTGACTGGAGAGTACACACTGAGGAAGTATCTTCACAAAATGGGCAAATTTAGTGAAGTTAGTGAAGCAGAAAATGTGAACTCCACGATTATGTACCTACTGTGCTTCTGTGAGAACTTACAAAGACTCAGACAGAAGCACTTTGGAGTGGAAACAATTTAAGACCATAGCAACTACTGAAAACCCCACCAGCCACTCTAGTGGGCAATATTGAAGACATTATAAAACATCTCGAATGGAAGTAGATAGCATGGGAAATGTTAAGCGCAACTCAAACGAACGAATGAATGAAGAAATTTCATATAAACGATATAACAATATCAAATAATCCAATTGTGAATATTTTATTTCAGTACAACAACCAAACTTGAGCCATCCGTTCCATCTTCACGGTCATGCCTTCAATATCATAGGTATTGGAAGGTCGCCAGATCAACAAGTTAAGAAAATCAATTTGAAGCATGCCTTAGATCTTGATAGACAAGGACTTTTGCACAGACAATTCAATTTACCACCTGGCAAAGATACAATTGCTGTCCCTAATAACGGTTACGTAGTTTTGAGATTTAGAGCTGATAATCCCGGATTCTGGCTTTTCCATTGTCATTTTTTGTTCCACATAGTGATTGGAATGAACTTAATAGTCCAAGTTGGTACTCACGCAGATCTTCCTCCAATTCCTCCTAACTTCCCTACTTGTGGTGATCACAAACCTTATATAGATCCCAAAATTGACAATAGTTACTTGCATTAAGATAGGATTTTGTGGTATTTTGTTATTTGATTTATTTTATATTTGTAATATAGTAGTTGAATAAGTAGAAAACAGAACAATGGCATATTATTTTTTGCAACTTTTCATATATGAGTGAATTTATTTTCTTAAAAAAAAATTCAAAGAAATTAAGAAAAATATATTTTTAGCCGAGAAACATTAAAATCAAATACAAATAAAGACTGAAGATATTATTTATATAATTTTCATATCATCCTTGTATATAATTTCACGACTTTTTCTTTATTCTTCAGTTTTTTCTCCTTTTTCAATTATTACACTCTGCGAAATTTGCTTAAAACACTGCCGATCAAAAAAATTCAGGTCAGTTTAATGACTGAAGAACTTGCAAATGGTAAAAGAAAATTCATCAGCTTATATATTATACAGATTCTGTATCTGTAGAGTAGGGAGGGTGAGTGTAGGCTCACAGCACTTAGGCCACATATGACCCATTGTACATCCTCCCGAGGAGTTGTCCTCCTAGGTCATCGTCCATCCTGTCCTTCTCAGGAAGGTGAACAGGTCACCAGGAGACATCTCCTTTATATCGGCAGGTGTAGGCCAAGACTCACCGAACACACACTCTCTTATCGACGATAACTCCGGACACTCGCATAGGACATGCCTGACAGTCTCATCTTCCTGTTCACACATCCTGCATATAGGTGTGTCCACTAGCCCCATAGTATGGAGGTGTTTCCTTAGTTGACAGTGGCCAGTCAGGAATCCCACTGTTATACGTAGGTTTCTTCTGGTCATCGCCAAGTATTTTTTCGGCGCCATCTTCCCAGGGTCGCCCAGGGTGATCCTGGCAAAACTGCATCCTTTGATTGCCTCCCATCTCTCAAGGGATTGAGCATGGGTGTAGCGTTTGGCTAGTTCCGCAATTGTCGAAGTCGTCAGGCCGTAGGTGTCACTGGGTCCAAGAATTTTCAGTCCAGCGGCTTCCCTGGCTAAAGAATCAGCAATGCGATTTCCTTTACTCCTGTCGTGCCCTTTAACCCACCTCAGGATAATATTGTTATCTGCCGAGGCGTTAGCTAAATCTTGGTGGCACTCTAGTACTAGTCTTGATATAACACGTTGTCTGTTCAAGGCTAATAGGGCTTGTCTACTATCAGTGCAGATTATTATGTTTTTGTCAGAAATTCCTTTTCTGGTTAGTTCTTTTGTGGCAATTGAGATACCAGCCAGTTCTGTTTGAACTACGCTGGTATTGTTTCCCATTCCCCACTTGATCCTTAGGCTTAGTGCTCTCGAGTAAACTCCACATCCTGAGCCTTCATTCATTTTTGAACCATCTGTATAAATGCGTATTGCATCTGCCGCATCTGGCTCTGTGTTGTGTTTTATTTGTATTTTGTAGGGTTTATTAAACAAAAACCTGGGTTTAATTGCATCATTGGCTGCCTGCAGCAGAGGTAGCGCAGTAAGCGCTTCCTGCCATAGGCTTAACCGCAATTGGCCCACTCCTACTTCGGGGTTTACACCAGCCGTGCGCAATCGTACCATGGCCATCAACGCAACCTCCTTGACATACAGGTCCAGAGGGGTCAGACCAGTAATAAGCTCCATTGCTGCGGTTGGTGTTGTTCTCATGGCTCCTGTGATGTTTAAACAGGCCATTCGCTGTATTTGATATAGTTTTTGAATGGCCGTTGCTTGTAGAACCTTCGGTCCCCATGCAATTGCTCCATACGTTAACATAGGTCTTATTATTGCAGTGTAGATCCAGGAGACCACTCGGGGTGACAGCCCCCATGTGCGTCCCACTGTTCTCCGACACTGTTCATAAGCCACATATGCTCTTTTTGCTCTGCTGTGTAGATGAGAGTTCCATGTTAGTTTCCTGTCGAGGGTAATACCAAGGTATTTCACCTCTTCAGAAAAGTTTAGTTTGCTTTTGAAGATTTCGGGGGATTTTAAACCCGATAAACTCCTTTTCCTGGTAAAAAGGACCATCTCAGTCTTCCTGGGATTGATCGAAAGTGAGTGTTCCTTACACCATGTTTCAATTAATTTGAGCCCATCCTGCGCTCTATCGCACAGTGTGTTCACAAATTTGCCTGTCTGCAAAATAACTATGTCATCTGCGTATGCAATTGTGTAGATTCCATTGTTGTTGAGGTGATTAATCAGGGTGTCCAGGACTATGTTCCACAGAAGGGGTGATAAGACTCCTCCTTGCGGACATCCCCTCATGACCAGTCCTCTTACTGTGATGTCTTCTACATTGATACTTATTGCTCTACTAGAGAGCATCTTGAGTATCCATTCTCCTACTACCAGAGGTACATTCCTGGAGTTGAGTTGCTGGGTAATTGTTGGAAAGGTTGTTTTATCAAACGCTCCCTCGATGTCTATGAATATACCCAGGGTGGATTCTTTGTTGTCCAATGATCTTTCGATTCTGCCAACCACTTGGTGAAGGGCCGAATCAGTGGACCTTCCCGGAGTATATGCATGCTGATTTGGATGAAGTGGGTGGTGAACTAGCACTTCATCTCTTATGTACCGCTCGCATAACCTCTCCATTGTTTTTAAAAAGAACGATGTGAGACTAATTGGTCGGAATGCTTTTGGTAAGGTGTAATCCATCCTACCTGGTTTTGGTATGAATACCACTCGTACTTCTCTCCACTTACGAGGAATATACCTCAGAGCCAAAGAGGCTCTGAAAATTCCAACCAGGTGCGGCATAAGAATATCCATTCCCCATTGAAGTAGGGCTGGTCTTATTCCGTCAGGTCCTGGTGACTTGAAGGGGGAAAAGCCCGATATGGCCCACCTTATCTTGTCCTCGTCAATTACTGAACTAGCAAATTGCCAGTCGTATTGTGAGGGTGTTGTTGGTACTTCCATCCAGTTTGATGTTCCGGGAGAGACAGAACCTGGGAAGTGAGTTTCCATAAGAATCTCAGCGCTCTCTTGAAGGTTGGCGGCCTTGTCACCATTTTCCCTTGTAAGGATGCCGATACTCTTATGTTGGTCGTTTGACTGACTGAAGAACTTGCAAATGGTAAAAGAAAATTCATCAGCTTATATATTATACAGATTGCGAAAAAGCTTATCGAAACATGCGGATTACACAAGTATGACAAGGAAAATATGAGAAAAACAGCTTGAAAGAGAGAGAAAGAATAATTGTGCGCGGTAATCGAGGCGTGTACTTAGTTCTAGAGGCCAGAGGTCGGATATTGATTGCTCCCCTATTTTAACCGCTGTTGCCAGAAGCGCAGATTAATTTGTACAAATACTTTTTTCTTGTCATCGCTGCATAATACGTAAAGCTAAACACTTTCATAATTCTTTCTGTAAAGGACACTGTTGCCTGATGAAAGTGTTTTTGTACAAATTAATATGCGCTTCTGGCAACAGCGGTTAAAATAGGGGAGCAATCAACATTAAGCCTTTGGCTTCAGTAACTAAGAACACGCCTCGATGAACGCGCACAATTTTTCTTTCCTTCTCTTTTAAGCAGTTTTTCTCATTTTCCTTTCGATAAGCTTTTTCGCAATTTGTATAAATGCTTATTGTGAATTTGTTTAGTGCATTTTTCGTTGATTTCAGTTATGGAATCGGACACTTTACTTCTTTTCTAGAAAAATATACTTGATAACCATTAATATTCTCTCTTACATTAACTTGCATACAAAAACATTACAATAAATTGTGATTCATGTTATCCCACTATTGACATAGCAAGTCTCTCAACTTCTGAGACTGGTGAATACAGATTCACGGCTCTTACTACATCTGCGCCATTACCTACGAAAACCAGATATCAAAGGGATATCTTCCAAACCATATGTACGTTTTCTCTCAATACAAACGGAATAGTATCTCTCTCCATATTCGTCGACATCCGTCTCTAGTCTATTGATGCAAAAACGAGTACCATGCTCCAATCATCATTGTTGTGATGATATTAACCTTCAAAGCTAGCCCCAAGAAAGTAGGTACTTTAGATTTTCGACACGTAAAGATAATTTTCAATATTTAAATACATGAAAAAATTTACAGATAAAAATTAGTAAAACGTTTTGGTTTCGGTTTTTTTGTAGATACGGCATTTGATTATTGTTATATTCAATAGGTACTATTTGCAATTTCTCAAATTATTGAAAGTGTCCATTTTTATTATTAATTATTTTTCTGTTTTCTACCTATTCAATTTGAATTATTGTACAAAAATAGTAACTCAAGTTACCTTTATTACATTTTGTTGGTTTTTATTTATTGATTAAAAATTATAAGTTTTGATCTTGCCATCAATTAAAAAAAAATGTTATTTTAATATTCGTTATTGTATTATCTATATTATAATTTATGTATTATTTATCATTGTGGCGCCATAATATATAAGTTTATTGAATAGTCATGTATTGCTTATAATGAAGTATTTGAACTCTTTTTTTTCGAAATTTTGAAATTTTTGAAAATCGGTGCTATATTATCTTTGGACCAACAGTTATTACAAGAGCTAGATATTTTACCACATAGAACCGTCTTTGGACTTCCCCTAAGGTATACTCAAGAGGAAAAATTATTATTTCTATTTTTCATTTGATTTTTTCAGTTTGTGATACCTATTCAAATTTTTGTAATTACATTTAAATTTATTATTCATTTTCTAATTGTTAATTTATTTTCAATAACTCTTTCATCCAGTATAGTGTTTCGTATGGGTATTTATTTTTATTAGTAATTATTTCAGAACTTTTTTCTCTTAAGCTATGCTTTGTTATATATTAAAATGCTTCAATTCTTGTTTAAACTGGCAAGCTTAATTTTAAAATAATATTAATTTATTATCATTAATTTATTATTAAAAGCCACCATAGCTGTTAAAAAAATATATTTTTCTTCTTGAATACTCCAGAACTTACACTTAAAATTGTTTTTCACTTAAAATAATTAGAACCTTCTTCGTACTTAATAAAACAGTATTATTCAATTTTGCTCAAACTATATATAATACATCACATTTTTCAACCACAATTTCCCTTTACAATGTATTTATACTTACTATTTTTTCTACTACAATATGTTAAAAATTCCGGTACCAAGATTGTCTGTTAGCATCAAATTGGTAATATGGTTAGCTAGTACCACAAAACCACAATATTTATCAGTTAAAAATGATAAATGAGTAGTGCTTCCAATATATTTGTTTCTTATTATCATGTTTTATAAAGCCGGGTACTGACTAGAGCATTTTCACTCGCACGAACGACTTACGCATAAAAATGATCAGATGAGGACGCCACTTACATGCGTACGCGTAGCAGTTTTGCGCGCACAAACACGATCCGGCGGCCGTCGGTCTTTCGAGAAGATCAAAAGGTTTTCGTGCGCATAACATGCTCAGTGTGGACGTAGTTGTCACTGTGTTTTGTTGTTTGTATCGTGAACTATATGAAAATGGCATGGAACAATATCACTGGAACGACAATTTAACGCGCACTAATTTTATGCTAAAAATAATTTTCGTGAACAATATATTCGCTTTTGTGTGTGCACGCAATTCGTGCGAGTAAAAATGCTCTAGTCAGTACCCACCTTAAAATCAACTAATAGCCATTCAAACTATCTCTATACAAAAACATCATAATATCACTCATTACATGTTTCCGTTATTAATTCGTAGAGTAAACAAAATGTATCCTATAATTTAAGTAAGAAGCTTCACGAAAAAACTTGTCAATTTCATATAAAAAATGTCTAGTTCACAATGTAGAAAAAATAGAATAGTGCCTAAGAATTGCCACAGTATTTTGTTATAATATATGGTTGTTTAATTTTTAGTTTTTGTTATGTTTTAGGAATTTTTACCCACTTCATCCTCTAGTCTTTCTAGTTTCAGTTGAAATAAATACATGTAAAGTTTTGTATGGTTTTAAAACTATTTGTATAAAGATATTAATAAATATGTATATAAATTCGGTGTTGGCATCTCTACATGTTTAGTAACAAACCTATCGATTGCAGTTAGTTTTGCTTGGTATCCAGAATGTTTTGTTCAAGCAGGTAATGTTGAAACATATCAAAGGACTAAATTTGCAAAGTAGATATTGTAAATACAAATTGCTTTCAATTGTATTATTTAAGGAGCTTCAGCGATTAGAAATTTTAAGGTAAGCTGGTGATATTTGAATCCACCTTTAAATACCAATTGTAATCTTCTATGAGGTTGAAAATCCCTGGTAATATGAATCATCACTTCCTCCCATCAATAACAAACAAAAGTTATAATCACTAAATACGACATTCTCACTCCAGCCAATAGATGTATTGATATCAGAATGAGGTGAAAAACGAAGCTGGATAACCAAATTAGGGGAAAAATTTATCCATCCATATTTCAAGCAAAAACTAATCGTTACTATTTTTCTGAGCTAGGAAGAAGTTAGCAGCACTACTCTTAGTTTTGTGAATAAACGTTCAAGTGATCATTGTTTACTCCAATCACTATTTTTAAACAAAAATATTTATTAATATAATACCCCAGTTATTTTTATTAGCAATTATGTTCCACAGGTCCTCAACCCATTAGACGCTATTTGTAACAAACCCAGAAGAGATGCCGTATGTGTGAGTCAGCTCAAAAATGCCAAGCAAGTGGATAAAGCAATCCTTCAAGAACGACCAGATGTAAAAATATTCTTACCATTCCGGTTTCTTTTCTACAAACCTGCAGAGCTTTTTAAACCTCATACTTACAACAGATTTTTAGGTAATATATCAATGAAAATAAAGTGAAATTGTGTAAATACAAAACAAAGGCTCTTGATAATTTAACCTATTCCATTACACTCTAAATCGATAGCATTTCTTCGAACTATTTCTATACACAAAGGAACCATAACCATAATTATAATTCCTTTTTGCATTTACTATTAATTATTATTGATATTTCTTCCACATTTTCTGTTTTTTTTTTCAATCCATTATCTTCCACACTTGACTACACTGACATTCTCTTCCTGGTCAAGTTTCCTTTGATAATAATAAAATTGGGTCTCAATAAACAGTAAACCAGTGAAGTACCATCATCTTGAATTGTGCTCATCGATATACTTATTAATTACCTTATTATTTTTATAAGTTAAAGGCATATTTCCATTTTCATCTTTTCTTCCTTGCTTTTACTCAATTTCCATATCATCACCTTATCTATCTGTTCTTGCACACTTTATGGATGGTTTTAAAAGTGAAATTAAACACCATAATGAACACGCAATCATTTCATTGATTTTTATTTTCAGCTGCACCTACCGGTGATCATGTAATAAGTTTAATCGATGAAATTTCTTTGATGCTTCCACCATCTCCACCACTATCCCAATTGGACGACTTGGATCAAGATCTATTTTGTAATGGAGACAATCGACCAGTTAATTGCGGGAAAAATTGCGAATGCGTACACAACGTGGATATTCCTCTCAATGCCATTGTGGAAGTAGTGTTAGTAGATGAGGGTAAGATAAATAAATACTAATCAAATAACCGGATTAAGGTTGACAATAGGGTACAAGCATATTTCATATTTTGCTTGGATATTAATTTATAATAGTAAAGTTGATATCAAAAATAACCAATAATAGGAAATAAACCTGTTTCCATTTTAAATTGCGTCCAAATTTTAAAACAAAATTCAAATTTTATTGCACTTTCCGACCAGCACCCGAGGATTTCCGAGCGCTAACGATGATACGTGTGATGTAATGACTAATAGCTTGTTATTAGTAATAACTTATTACTTTTGTCGATATGGCTGGTATTGCACTAGGTTATGTGTAGTTTTGTGTTTATATTGTATTTTAATTAACTATTAATTGCTTCATCGATGTAAAAATATTATTTACATGTTTGTTTGAGACCATTACGTGTTTGTGTGGTTTTTTATTTCTAAAAGTCAACGTAAAGTGGAAAGTGGACATAAATATTCGATATTTCCGAGGATATTTTGGAACCTTTGAAGAAAATATTTTATTTACTAGTTCAGTGACGAAACTTTCATATTTTGTGAGTAAAGATATGGCTAGCGAAAACACAAACTGATAACTTGCCCAAAGTATACTCATTTATGCTGCTTGAATTTATTAAGTCAAACAGCTGCTTTAATGCAGAGAAAATAAAGGAAGTTGAAGCATTTTCGTGAGTACGATTTAAACTATATGAATTGTATATAATATATACCAACCATATTTCGACGCCGTATAAGAAAGTCACTGTTTATTCCTATAGGTACATAACCTCCAACTATTAAAGAAGCAAAATTACCAACACAGAATCAGTAAAATGGTCTTCACAAACAAAAGCAGTAGTATTTGTAGAAATATTGTCTTTATTCCGACGCATAGCTTGCAACCACAATGCCATTCTCTTAAGTGCATTTTTGCTTACGCCACCAGATAAAGCGAGAAATATTTTATCTGGAGTTTTAATAGACGTCGATTTACACTCTGGAACTATGCAATACTTGGAATGTGAAGTTTTTTTGGCTTTATCCATTTTTAAAGCTTTCAGAAACAAATTAGGTCACAAAAACTCAGAGCGTGATACACGTTACACGAATAAGAACGTAAACAAGAAGTGACGTCAATGGTTGGGGCAGCCATCTTTATGACGTAAAACGCGTTTTGGCGGACTTTCAAATGTTATGATGCTTAAAGTCGTTTTAAAAAAAAAGTTGATAATTTTTTTGAAAAAATAAGCTTGCAAGGTGTTAGGAGACCTGATAAAGCGTCAATTCCAACCAATAGCAAGATTTATGCCTGTACCCTATTATCACAGCAATTATCTAAGTGCATGAATTTTCGAACAGAAACATTCATTAATCTAAAAATAAAAGTAAGATAATTCTTTTTTTCTTATTTTCCAATAAAATAATAAGTTATGCCACACGGAGCATACAGAAGATATTAAGGATAATTCCATTATATTGTTAATACAATAAATAAAATGCTTTTCCTTTTTCCAGTACAATCACCAAATTTGAGCCATCCTTTCCATCTTCATGGATATAACTTCAATGTTGTCGGTATTGGTAGATCGCCAGATCAAAACGTTAAAAAAATTAATTTGAAGCACGCGTTAGATTTAGATAGAAGAGGATTATTACACAGGCAGTTCAATCTACCACCCCTAAAGGATACCGTTGCGGTGCCAAATAATGGATATGTGATATTTAGGTTTAGAGCAGATAATCCAGGTAAGTAAAAAGCGTTAAAATTGCCTTCTAATTATCAAGTCTGCCAGTTATAATGTATAATGGTTTAATATACAGGGTGTCCCAGGAGTTCGTACCAAAAACTAATAGTATTTCATATAAAATTTTTTCTTTACGCCCTTCGTTAACGAACTATAGGGCTCTAAAGTGGGAATGAAAAATGGTTTTTTATTTACAACAAATTATTATATGGCTGATTGGAAATTAGTAATATTTCAACCGTTAATAAATACTACAATTGCACACTTTTTGGCATGATATACAAGTCTACAACATACTTGTGAACTCAGGTATCGACTAAGTTAAATGGTGGATGCGCAATTTTTTTGGTATACATGCAACAATTGGCTTTTGCGAACATTTTTAGAGATATCAAGACCTCTTGTGACATCTGGATAACATTAACGGTTTATTTTTAGTCATTTTATCAGCTCCCAAAATTTGGTACAAACTCCTGGGACACCTTGTATAGTAGCAAAACTTTGGAACAAAAAATGTGTGGACGGATATCTTCAAATGCTACTGAAATTACTTTATAGGGTTTTTTGCAAAAAATGTTTGGGAAAATAGTGCAAGCCTTACAACAGTTTTAAGTATCAGTGGAATGGAGAATCGTAACTCACAAGTGCCACAAAAGTGTTGAAAATTTTTACAAAACTAAGACCGAATAATCAAGACTATCCGAGTTTTTGTCTTGTATCTTCACTACAACTATCAATTAAATTAATCCCAAGCTTATGATTGCGTTAAACTTTACAATTAATTAATTAACAATTTTTTTTCAGGATGGTGGCTATTCCATTGCCATTTTCTTTTCCACATTGTGATAGGAATGGGTCTTATAATTCACGTAGGAACTCAACACGACTTGCCACCAGTTCCTCATTCATTTCCCAAATGCGGTCACCATTTACCGCCCATAACAGGACCACCCCCGCTTCATAGGTACCAATAATAGATCGCTCGCTGGTTATTTTTAAGGAAAAAAAAACAAGATAATATGTTTTAAATCATTTGTATCCATGTATGTTGAAATGTCAATCTAGCAAAATCAAATTGGTCTCTTTTTTAATTAGATTTATTCAAAAGTTAAAACACGCTATCGTCAATCTTGCCTACTATTTTCCTTCGAAGGTTTGTTCTGTGAATTGTCAAACCAGGAACTAAAATTCTGTAATTATACCTATATACTTTTATAGCTGCCATTTATCAAAGATGCAATATCAGGGAAGTAGGTCTAAGTGATTTCTAAGTACATTTAACTTCAAATCAGCTTTGATAACATACAACCCTGTTAGATTCGTCATTTTCATGGAATGGGTCTTTCGTTAATTTCAACCTTTAAAATGACAGACCGGTGATTTAGGGGAAGATAAGACCGAAATTTGTTAATATTATAATGTTATTGTCTTCGTAAAGTAAATCAATATAAGTAAACTGTGGTCGTCAAAAAAGTTAAAATCACCAAATTTTATTAAACTCGATTATATTCAATTGCACAATGTGTAAAATTATCAGTTACTTTTAGAATTAATTTATTTCCAAATTAAGGTATTCACTGAAAGGGTCCATTATCATTAATATGAAATATTTGTCATTAAAACTGAATTATGTATATGACATATCCCATCCCCCTTGTAGAAGCTTATTCTTTAATATTTAATGAGTAAGATATATATATTTAATATTTTAGTCGTAAATGCTCTATTTACTTCATCGATCAATCTAAAGACTTCCTTTTAGCTCAAATAACTCAAAAAAATAAAGCCTGTTTTTGTTTGTATACTCGAGTGGGTTATTTTTAACAAGCTCTACATATTTGTAGAGGACTGTGTAATTCGAATGTAGATTTATACAACAATAGATAAGTATTTTTTCGTTACGTTAAAAATAAAAAAATAAAAATTTAAATTTGTTAATGTTTTGTTTGTTTATAAATGTTCAGAATATATTGTTTAAAAATTAAATTATTGTGTTTTATTATAAACATTCGACTTGCTTGCTACAACGTTTCGCGATTGGAGAAAGAAGAAAAGGCAAGTGCATTAATAGTTATTTATGCAACAAGTGCAAAAAGTGAGTGTTTTTTGCACGCGACGTGAAATTGTCCAACGAGGTCTTTAGGCCGAGTTGGACAACACGTCGAGTGCAAAAAACACGTTTTGCAAGAGTTGCATACAATATTTTTTCTAAATTCATGCAAAAACTGGAAAATTACAATATAAATATGTCAAAAACCTAATCTAACCTAATAAAACTCGACCCGTTCTTCTTTTTTGTATCTTTATGGCCTCCACCTTGTCAGTACTCAATCATAGCTGGTTTTCGCCTTGACCATTTAAATTTTAAATAATTAAAGATTTTTGAAATAATTGTAACTCGTTGAGACTAAGTAGTAAGATATACATCTATTATTGTTGTATTAAAGCAGGATCAGGTACTTGCTATGGATTTTTATTCAATTTAAATGTTTATGTTTGTCATTAATCATCACAAAACTGACACAAGAATGACAGATGAGTGCAATAAAATATTTTATTGCACTAGTGCAATAAAGTACCACTTTTTCCATTAAATGTGGTGCACAAAAGTGTTGTTTTTTGCATGAATGTAGAAAAATATTATCTGTAATTCTGCTAATTTAAATATAACTCATAGAAATCAAAATTAAAAATGGAATCATTACTAAGGAGGATATAAAGTAGTAGGAACCCAATTAAAATTAATTAAAGAGGAAGAAGAAGAATGAATGAGGAAAGTGAATTTTCGTTAATTAAAATTTGAATCAATATTAACAATGGTAGACTCAAAAATGATAAGAAGTGAAAAAAAATAATAGTGAGATGAAAATGAGGGGAATATGATAAAATAAATAGTATATTACGTAACGTGAGCAGAAAGTGACATTTTTCACACGAGTGGGAAGTATTGTCTTACGAGCGTAAGTCGAGTGAGACAATCCCACAAGTGTGAAAAATCACTTTCGCACAAGTACGTATGTGTATTTGTAATTACTTTATATAGTTTTGATTACATTTGAAAGTGGCCCACAAAATTGTGATTTTTATGCGATGAAAAAGGCTTTTATAAAAAAGTTAGAATAAAAATTGGTAAATACACAAAATACACTCAGGTGCAAAAAAAAACGGGCCCCCTATTTTCTTCTCAAAATCGGCTATATTTGTTTATTATTTTGGCTTTTGGTTTACACTTTTTATATTTTACCAACAAAGGACTTCCTCCTGGTATAAAAAGACAAGAATATGTTACTTAAACTAAACTTAATAAACAATGACATAAATAAAGGAAAAATACATGTATACTTAGTAAAATTTATGTCAACAACAGCACGCTTTAGAGGTACAGAAAACAAAATTTAACACATAAAACAGACTTTAGTATTTGGTATTTCCTCCTCTAGCCCTAATTATTGCTTGCATACGGCGTGGCATCCCACTAATGAGCTCACGAACTGCATTCTGAGGAATATTCTCCCATTCTTCTTGAAGAGCTACACGAAGCTCATTTAGTGTGGTTGGTGCTATAGCACGACTTCTAACACGTCTGCCTAACATGTCCCACACATGTTCTATAGGATTTGCGTCCGGAGAACATGCTGGCCAGTTCATTTTTGCAATGCCAACTTCTGTCAAGTATTCACTGACGCATCTCGCTGAATGAGGTCTAGCGTTGTCCTGCATCAGGATAGTTATCGCCAATAAATGGAGCGAATGGAACCACCTGATATGCCAAAACTTCCTCAATATACCGTTGTGCAGTCAGTGAGCCCCCATTGATAAACACTAATTCCGTAGAGGCTTCACTTGATATGCCTGCCCATACCATTACGGAACCTCCGTTATGACTCAGCCTAGGGCTAAAAGCACATTCTTGGAATCGTTCCCCATTTCGTCTCCACAATCTTTTTCGTCCGTCTGGTGAATGTAGCGAGAACCTGGACTCATCGGTAAAGAGTATATTACTCCATTGCATAAGATTCCAATTGCTATGTTCACGAGCAAAGAGCAATCTCGCTACCCGGTGACGTGGAAGTAACTTAGGCCCAGCTGCTGGCCTAAAAGCTTTTAACCCAACCTCATGTAATCTTCGGCGAACTGTCCATTTACTTACATTTTTACCACGAACCTCCAGAAGTCGATTTCTTGTCTGTACTGAAGTCAAATGACGATCCCTTAGAGAATTTAGTACAATAAATCTGTCATCTCGAACGGTACTTACCCGTACTCTTCAACTACCGGGCCTTCTTGTATTTCTTCCAGTATCCCCAAAACGTTGTAACACCCTTTAAATGGTAGAACAACTAACATTGAGTAATCGAGCCACATACAGTTGGTTCGTTGGATCTTTTCCCATGCGTCATCATTAATATACAAACGCAATCAATCAATACATTAAATAACACGTAGGTCGTAGTTGTAAACAAAGTCTTTGGTCTGCCAACGACGGCAACGTACAGATTCGCGTTTAACCTATCGCCGACATTCATCATATGGCTATCTCTGTTTGTTATAATACGCTGTAATGGAACAAACGGTTTAATTTCGGGGGTTAAGATTCTGTGAGTAGGAAAGAGACGTAATACAAAAAGTAGTATGTGAATCATTTCATACATGGGAAAAGATTCAGCGAACAGACTGTATCTTTGGCTTCGACCATCTTCCCCAAGAGCTACTGCTTTAGCACAATCTTTAGCACTTAAAACCATAATTAAGACTTTAAAATTGTCAACGTTGATATTGACAATATTAACAATGATAAAAAATTGCCTAGAAACCGCCCAACAATTGAAAACACATAAGCTCCTTTCGAATTGCATGAATGAAATATAGAATTTTTGAATTTGAATTTTCCAAAATGTTCTTTTTTTATGTAAAACGAGAAAATACACATGTATTCCAACTTTTTGTATTTAGAAGAAAGTCCTTTGTTGATAAAGAATACAAAATATAATTTAAAAACCAAAATAATGAAATTAAGCCGATTTTGAAAAAATAATAGGTGGCCCGTTTTCTCTGCACCTGAGTGTATTACGAACATTTATTTTAACAACTAACAACAATTGGAAATAAAAAATCAGAAATAAAAATGTTATTGTCGCAAAAATATTGCGATTCAGAATTAATTATTTATTTGAATCACTGTAAAAATTGAAAGTAAGAAATTATATTATATGGACAAATCAACTTAGGAAATATGCATTTGACATCATTATACATGCATTTGCGGGGTAAATAGACTAGCATTCAATTTGACAGCATTTTTATCCGCACACGTACGGATAAGTTTCTTATCCGTACGCGTATGAATAAAGGCCACTTTCAATAGAACTAGACAGTACGATATAATATGTCACTTTCCCATGTGATCGTAGGAAAAATAAATTACGGGCGATAATATGAGTTCGGGAAATGGGAGGAAGTGAGTTTTTAAGGGTAAAAAATGGTTTATCTCGGCAAAACTACAAGTCCTATGGAAAAAAGTTGGTTATTATTATTCAAAATTATCTAATTAAATAGTGGAAATAGCTAGAAACCGTTAGTTTCATGAAAAATAAAAATAAATATTAAGGAATTCATTACAAAAATTAATAGTTAGGAAATCAATTAACTTCTATTCGGAGAAGACTCGTGTAACGATTATTTCATGATAAATTTTATCGTTTTTCGTGCTTGAACGTAAACATATAATTGGAGAGATATAGCAGATGCAACAGACTTATTACAATTTTTAATTTCCTTCAAAAGGGATTACTGAGCATGCTCAATTTTCATAGGATACGGACGCTGTTGCTTCTCCAGTGATTTTCCCAACAGTTAGCAGTCGAACCTCGAAAAATTCGGTGTTGGGAGATCAATACCGGGTGAAAATTTCTCTCCTACATTCTCATTTGCTATATAAGTTTGTGTATGTTACTTTATGGATTACTTTGAATGTTTTATTTATGGCTTGATGATTTATTACTTATCCAGTAAGTAGCTATTTTTTATTGTATTATTATTATAAGCAGTTTCCACCAACAAAAAATCCAATGGAATCTATTTCCTTGAAAAACTATTAATAGAAAAACATATTACTCAATTACTTTCATCATATGAAAAATAATTTGTTGCCTCTTATGAATTAGATGTTAGTTTTTGTTATATTGGGCATTGACGTCTCTGGTCATTGGCCATTAGCTATTTGAACTGTTAACATTTTTGGTGAAGCATTTAGTTCATAGTTCTTTTGGTTATTTGGCTTATTGTATAAAATCAAGAAGCTTATTAATGTTACTAATATTAGTTATTCGTGTATGTCCTGGAGATCGTACTTGTTCTATTCTCTTCAAATTAGTTGGTAGGATCCAGTTTTGTTGTTACAGTGTATTCCCCTTTTTTATATCTTATTTGTATACCTCTACCTCTTCACCAGTCGCTTCACCATCTGCCTGATTAGCTAGGTCGTTCCCTTTTATACCACAATTACTGGGAGTCCATAAAAAATTAAACTCTTGACCTTAATTTTGCACTTTTGTCACTAGCGTTAGGATATTTTGTATGAGAGAATCAGAGGATATAATGAAGGGTGTTCAGCGACCTTAGAGAGTCTGAGCAGATAACTAGTCGTTACTCTATACTAGAAGAACTTTGGTCGCAGCAAAATAAACATAGAAAGGCTCAAATGTATCTTTGAATAATCCAACTTCTAGTTCTAGTTACATAGACCAGGAAATATAGATTACATTTTGTTAATATAGTGTAATAGTGTGTGGTTCATGTATATTTTCTTTTAAATTGTGTAGGTGAAATGAGTCAATTTTTTCATGATTATTTTTTTCGTATAATTTTCAACCAATCAGAACGATCAATTTAGTTAAGTTATCTCGTTTAATTTCGATTATTTTTTCACTTGTCAAAATCTGATATTTTGGTAGTTTTAACCGATAGCAATACATTTTTCTAGCCAATCATTCGGTATTATACTGACAATTCAACTCATGTATAAAAAATCGCATATGCCTCAGTGTAATTGTCACTTTGACACCGGCAAAAGTTAGCTTTAACTTTCTCAGCGATAAATTAACTTCAATATTAAAATGTCATATACCTGGAAATGTTATTGTCACTTTGACATCGATAAAAAAGGTGCATCCTTTTTTATCGCGATAAAAACCTCTCTTCCTCAATTTCTAGTATGCGGACGTCACTTTTACACAATGACAATGAGATAATTATTGTTGTTGTTCATCGATATATTCTGTCGTTAATTTATCTTGCCAAAAAACACTCGAGCTTTTCTTTTATCCAGATAAATTTCACTTCAACTCAAACTTTTGCCAATCACTAAATTTGCTCGAAAAACATTAGATAAAATCGCTCCACCTTCGGTGTCGCGATTTTATCATGTCAGTTTTTCTCGTAAAATTAGTGATTGGCAAAACTGTTTCGTTGCAAAGAGAAATTTATCCGATAAAAAAAAGCTCTTGTGTTTTTACTGTTGATTATTTTTTTCACTTGTCAAAATCTGACATTTTGGTGGTTTTAACCAATAGCAATACATTATTCTAGCCAATCATTCGGTATTATACTGATAATTATGCTTCCTCATCGATAAAACCTTGTTTACATCGAAACGTCAAAATTTTACTTTGAATTTGTCATTATTGACAACTAAAAGCGCTTTCAAAAATCCTTTTAAATTGTTGAAAAAAATAATCTTCCCAAATACAACTCGCTCTTCAAATTTTATCACATAATTTTTTATTTTCATCACTCAAACTTGTTTATTTGAGGCAAAAACATTCAAACAAACCGAATTTAGATAAAATCACTCCTCCTAACGGAGTCGTGATTTTATCAAATCGGTTTGTTTTCATATTTTTGCCAAATAAACAAGTTTTCGTGGAAAAGAAAAAATTATCGATAAAATTTGAAGCACTCGTGTTATTACCTTTGATAAATTAACTTCAATGTTAAAATGTCACAGGCCTGGAAAGGTTATTGTCACTTTGACATCGATAAAAAAGGTGCATCCTTTTTTATCGCGATAAAAACCTCTCTTCCTCAATTCTAGTAAGCGGACGTCACTTTTACACAATGACAATGAGATAATTATTGTTGTTGTTCATCGATATATTCTGTCGTTAATTTATCTTGCCAAAAAACACTCTAGCTTTTCTTTTATTAGATAAATTTCTCTTCAACTCAAAATTTTGTCAATCACTAAATTTGCTCGAAAAACTGACATTAGATAAAATCGCTCCACCTTCGGTGTCGCGATTTTATCATGTCAGTTTTTCTCGTAAAATTAGTGATTGGCAAAACTGTTTCGTTGCAAAGAGAAATTTATCCGATAAAAAAAAAGCTCTTGTGTTTTTACTGTTGATAAATGCACTTGTGGTTTTTTCACTTATGCATTTGTTACCATGATAAATAATTTGACATGTTTGTCAACAACTTATTGAATTTCTAAACACTAACAATGAGCCGATTCATTGAATTGTCCTGCCGAATTACACTCGATGTTTGTATTGATATCGGGTAAATTTGTGTTGTTCAACTTCTAAACTGTTTCCTTTAGCAATTAGACTCGAAAAACTGTCAACCTAAAAACGCTCCATCTTCGGTGTCGCGTTTTTAATAGTTGACAGTTGTTCTCGTCTAATTGCTAGGAAACAGTTTCTCATTAAACAATCCAAATTTACCCGATAAAATACAAACCTCTTGTGCAATTATAAGTGATAAAACTGCTTCCTCATCCATAATACCCCTTGTTCAATGTTCACGTTGAAACCTCAAAATTTTACTTTGAATTTGTCATTATTGACAACTAAAAGTGCTTCGATATTTATTGAAAAATGAACACAAACCGATTCAGTGCCATTACCCAAGAGAATATTGAACATTTAATACATAATTAAATCCTTTTAAATTGTTGAAAAAAAATCTCCCAACAACAACTCGTTCTTCAAATTTTATCACATATTTTTTTATTTTCATCACTAAAACTTGTTTATTTGAGGCAAAAACATTCAAAGAAACCGATTGATAAAATTACGAGTCTGTCAGGACGAGTGATTTTATCTAAATTTATCCAATCGCCACCATTAATGCATGATTTACCTAAATTAATCAACGATTTTCTGCAGGCAACCCAACGCACATCTTATATTATTTACATTTTCTAAGTAACCAAACATACAATAGCGTCTGGAAAAAATGAATCCTAGTATAAAATACTTCTTGTTTTTCACTTAACTATCGTTTTATTTTATTATTCTAGAAAATTATAATAATAATTAGTGTTAAGATACCCAAAAAAGAATGTAAGAAAAACCAAAACATTTGAACCGGCGACCATCTCTGTGACATTTCAATGTCATTATTCATTTTTACTTACCTATGAAACAAATAAATATTTTTAGAAATTGAATAGATAAGGCTTTTACTTGATATAGATCCGTAGTAAATTATGAAATCGTTTGACAAAGCTCAAATTAAAATTATTTGATTTCATGAATTTTTTTAGTTTTTTAATATTTAGAAAAACGAATACAACTGATACAGTCGACAGAAATGCTTTGTAACTAACACCAGTATTAAAAAAACAATTATTAACAAGCTCAAAAATTAACGCACGAGCAGAGCGATTGTTAATGGTCCTCATTAATACACTTGTTGGTTAAATAACTATTAATAAATAGAGAGATACCGTTACAGATGAAAAAGTTAATAGCACACTAACAATATAGCTTTTGTCGTGCCCTCATAACATATTATGATTTCCCAGCCCCTAAAACCCCTATCTTCAAATTTTCACGTTTGTATTATTAAAAATCTTCCAATTCACAGAGGAAAACATTTTTGACATTCCAACTTTGCCACCCTGTATTATTTTTATCATTAATGTCTTATTGAAGAAAGTTGTCACATATTCTTTTCTTTTCGATTTCACTTTGGACGATTACTTACGGACCACTTTGTATAAACAGATATTTCATAGTCGTGGACAAAGTATAGTATTCTACTCGCATATAATGGCTATTATTCACTTAGGTGTTTATGTCACTCGCCTGTCACGCGCCGCCTTCGTGAATAATAGCCATCATTATATGCTTGTTGAATAATATACTATATTTATATTATATAATAACTTTATATTGAATCCGACAGTATTTCCTCTCTATCAAAATATTTTGATACAGAAATAATTTACCAAGCAATGTGGTCTGTGTACCGCCTGTTAATGATTTTAAAAACCAGTTCAGTTTTATTAACTTTGTGAATTAATTTTCAATTTTTTACAATTAGCTATCAACTATTTATAGTACGTGCTACCGATAGCGATAGTACATAGAACTGGTTCTCAGCTGATAATTTCAATTTTAACTATTTCAAACATGCTCTTCATACAATTAATAAATTCAACTTTCCACTTCCAGACACCGTTGAAACAACCAAACTGAAATTTCCAAAATAATTTGAATACTCAGCTACACGCAAATAGGTCACAAGGATCCGACAAAAAACATGCATTGTTACTCAAGCTCTGGTGCCCTACTTTCGAATGCCAGCTATATCCACTGTCGCTCTGATTCGGACAGCAGATTATACAAACCTGGATCTCGATGGGAGCTTTCCGACAGCGGAGAATCAACGATGTCCGAATTAGACGGTAATGTATATCTTCTATTTTTCTTTTTTGAAATATAAAACATTTTCAAAACATTATGTCGCTTGTATAATGTCCGTATCATATTTTAAACCCATTCAACAGAAAAATATACAGATAGGGGAAGGTCGCCTATGCTGGCATGCTTAACTTTACTAGTCTCTAATTTACTTATTTGCAATCGAAGCATTTTCTGTTTTCACTGAATACATTCTGTATATAACCGCTTTTGATAATAGTTTATTCCAACGCTTTTTATTAAAAACTGAAATTTTAAATTGATATTTTCTATTGAAATTGGCAATGCTTCCACAATTTTTGAAAACGACGGTATGTGACATTTGGATACTTCTGGGAAAGGAAAGGTCTTAAATGCCACCAATATAAGCATTAAATCCTCAATTTCTGAGTCAAATTAGTTGACGCCGAAGTTTATTTTGTATAAACAAGGTATAATTTTTCTCCGCTGTAAATTTTGTCTGAGAAAAATGGAGTAGCGGAATGAGTAGCTGGAACGCTACCGAAACGTTAAGATAAAAAAAGAATACTACAGCATGTAATGAATCGAAGGACCGATTTTTCTGATAGTTTAACAATGTCTTCTTCATCCCCTAGCTTTCCGATCTGATCTTTGTCTTTTCACTGATTGCTCTAACTCTAGAAGCACACTCTTGTGTCAACTTACCTTAACCAGTTGTGTTTTTTCAATGCATATTCCCTTCTTCGCTCCAAATATTGAGCCTAGGGAAGATTTCAAAAACCCAGATCTCACAGGTCGCTATTTGAAAGTAATAAGCACTAAGCCATTCAATAACGACATTACGAAAACATCCTGATCAATTCCTCTAAATAGGGCTGGTTCAAATTTCCATATAAAGTATTTAACAACTACTAATAGATGAGTTCAGTCTAAGGTCAGTGTGGCCAACAGAAAGTGTTTTTTTCTGACATAGAGACATAGAGTGACAGTTGAAGTATACTATTCTAAACATACATTTGCATGTTTTTTATCATTGCGAACATCTTTATTGCTTTATTAAAATAACGAATACACCCCCGAAGCGTATATCTTGAAATTTAAAATGACTTTTTAGCTGAATACTCAACATATCGGTGGCCAATAGTTCTAGGAACTCTTGGCATCTCACCATTTCATTTCTGTTATTCAGTCACTAGTAGTCAAATGTAAGTGAAAATAGTAATTAGAAGAATAGAGATACAGCTAATTAGAAATGCTACAAAAATATAATAGAAAATGGACATACACAATTAAACAAATATCAACAAAAATAAATATAACTGACATTTGACATAACTAGTGACTGAATGACAGAAATGGAATGGTAGCTTTCCAGAAGTTCCTATGATAAGAAACATTCAAAATCTTACGTTTTGAACGGTAGACCTTAACTGTCAATCTTGTCAGAAAAACTACTTTTTATTGGACACACTGACCTTAGACTGAGCTCCTCTATTGTTGGAGATTAATCCCAGAGTGCCTGGAGACTAGGCTAGAACTGGAACGTGAAGTTACAGTTTATTGCGTTAGAGCCGTCTGTATTCCATTGATTGTCATTATTTCTTAGTCTGGTAACGATAGTTCTGGTTACTATATTCAGTATTTAGTTCTTAATAAAGTATAAATTGATAAAATGTAAAGTTTACTAACATAACAAACCGATGAAGTAATTTTTATCCAGTACCTACAAGCCAACACAAAATATAAAGATATTGAGCTCTAATTTGGTAATAATTACCCCTTAACATATTGTTACGCGAGTGCCCCAGCGAAATTCCCGTATGAGACGACTATGGACTATTGACCGTGTGAGCTCAGCGAAATCGAGAATTTTCGAGACTGCCTACCTCTCGCCTCTCCCACTCCTCCAGAGAGATCTAGTCTATGTAGCGCCTCCGCCAGAACGACGAGAACATTCCAGAAACTCGTCACTAGAGCGACGAGAGAACATCGAGAGTATTCCAGAGATCTAACTTTGCCATATAGATATAAGCATCGCCGCACAGGGCTCAGTTAACAGTTAAAAGAAAACAGTCATCCGATAGTTGAGACATAGTCACATAGATGGACATGTAGTGCTTATACTGAAGAAAAGCGATCGATAAAGTGGTTATTCAGTGACGTTCATATAAATTAGTGTAGATACTTAGTTTAGTGTTTAATATAAATTAGTGAATTAAGGACCGTACATATAAATCTGTAAATATAAATTAATTAGTTGTAAATATAAATTAAAATAAACGTTACAATATTCATGATGGAAATGTTATGGTGAATCTTTGGTTCTGGTTATTTTTTCATAATTGAATCTGAGCACTAAAAATAATTCAGTCAAGTTCTGGTGAATTAAAATTGTAAACAACTAACCACGTGAATTTTACTCTCACTAAACGGGTCATAAATAGAGATTGATAAATTATCAAACGAGAAAACAGATGCTGCTACCCGGGATAAAATGATCAAGAAATGTGTGCCAAAATTTAAAATCTTTTTTAATATTGTGGTTACTTGCACAATATAAGAATATTTAAAAATATTTCAAATATATTTTTTGTAAAATGAGAAATCAGGTTAATAATGAAAGCAAATAATCACCATTCGCCAAACCATACAAAAAATGCATATATTTTGATTTCTGCGCAAGACAGCTTGCTAACTTCACGTGGATTCTTTTCATGTGAAACCAACAGACTTCACTCATTACCAAATGATAATCATGTCAAAACTCAAATTATTCAAGTCCTTTGATCTCTCCCAAATATTATTTGAATTTTTTTGGTATCGAAGAATTATTCAAAGCATTCAGTGCTGGATATTTTCGAGTATATTATTTTTTCAAAGTTAACGTTGAAGACTCTGTTTATTTACTAGATAAGTCATTAATTTGGTTAATGTTAAGACGTGATGTAAACACTATGTCAGAATTTTAAATGGTTTATGCAATACAGTACATATTGATTTTCGATTAAAAATCCGATAAACACTTTTTAAATATAAAAACACAAAATAACTTTGTAGGCGTTGTAGGTATATATTTATATTAGGGCCGATTCTACGAAGTAAGCATAAAAATATATAGGAGAGCTATTCGTTACATCCTTCGCAATTGCACGATTGCGCATGAATACGAATGGTCAATTTGCGAAAACTTACTAAAAATGGTATTCTTGAACATTTTCATTCGCGTGATGAAATGAATTTGACATCGCAATTTTTCGATAATTTGGTAGTTCTGTGTCATCAGATTATGATTAGATCGTAACTTAAGTTTTTATTACTTGATAAGATAAATCTCTGATGAATCACCTCATTAAATATGAAAGATCTACTCTACAGAAATTCTCTAAAATTTTGCAAAACGTATTCACTTGAAATATCACAAGGATCAATAGAATTGAAACGATTGTATTGAATAATTGGTTCATCTCTAAGATATTCTAACTAAAAAATATATGGCAAATCATCCAATTCCTAAAAAAATATTATAGCAATGATTTCGATAACTGTATATAACCTATAAACCCTGTAAAACGCATACCCAAGTCGTATGCGATTAACTAACACTACTCGTTGTAAAATATGGACGATTGCAGGATTTTCAAATTGTCAAGAATACCAAATGCAAATGACATTCCAAAATTATGAGATGCGCACGACCTTGACGAGTACGAACGGTCAAGAATAGCGCACCTGGTTGTAAGTATGAAGGTTTTGACGCTTTAACCATCCAAACCGCAAATTTCTTGTGCTGCTAAAATTGGAATGGAGATAACTTATAATAACTTTATCCTACGTATAGCGAATACCAGGTTTATACTCAAATACTCTAAGAGCGACCTTCAAAATAATATTTATAATGAATAATTGTATCTTTAAAATCCATTTATTTTTCCAGAATTAGAATCCAGAACATCTTCCGAATCAGCTGCAAATGTCGATCCAAACATTCCATACCCCGGAATAGCTCCTGTTACGCTAGGTTACCTGTCCCAAACAACTAGGCCTAGAAGTTGGTGCTTAGCATTAGTTTCAAGCTCATATCCTTTCAATTAAACAGGCTTTTTCTACTCTCACACTAGTAAATTCCCTATTATCTACTATTTGGTTACTAAGTAAATAGATCATTACGGATACTGACACGTAATGACTAGCACGTAATAATAGTATATTCTTCAACGAGTGTAGATTGGTGGCTATTATTCACGCGGATGAAGTTTCCAAAACGTGTGAGTGAGTTTTGGAACCATCCTGGTGAATAATAGCCATTCTATACAAGTAGAAGACTAGATTTTCTCCACGATTAAAGAAATAAAACTTCCAGTGAGGATCGAACCCCGATCGTCGCACCAGAGTCTACCATTTGTACCACTAGGCACATATTTATTTAATATTTATTTAAAAAAAATGAGCAAATATATACGTGATTCATATTTTTAAACGAAACCTTATCATATTAAATCTTTATTATCACCACTGTTCTCCATTTTTTCTTCATATAATACGTGAAATTAGATTATGTATAATTATTTTGAGGTTTCAAACGACGCGCTGTCAGAAGTGATATATTAGATATTTGACGTGTATAAAAAACGATTTGATTTATGCATTTTAATTCATTTTAGCGTGAATTCTGATAATAATATAATGTGATTGGCTAACGAGAGTAAATTCTTTTTCATTATTCACTGGTGTGAACAATTTATATCATTATGCAGCTAAATATGTAAAATAATTTGTGCGTTATTATTTAGTCGTGGAGAAAAAAAATTACGCTTTAGTTCTAGAAAAATTACAGCTCATCACCCAAGCCTTGTCAGTAAATGGTTTGGAGTAACCATGGTTAGTAGAGGTTGTTTTGACGTTTAATAATTAATAAGACTCGCTGTCACTAGCTGTTATTGTGGATGTACGTTTGTTTTAAAGACAAATAATTAAAATTCGTAGAAAAAGTATAGTACACAACTAGAGTTTTGACGCTTTAACCATGCTTATTACATGCTCATGGAATCACCACACTCGCCGCTACGTGGCTCGTTAGCAACTTTTCTATTCGCATGTAATAAGCAACTTTCAACTCTTGTTATGTAATATACTATTGTATACTTCACATCCCCATAGTATAAAAAAATAATAATAATCAAGAAATAATTATTAACAAAAGTGTGTGTAATTTTTTTTGGTCCTGGTTTTAAACCAATTAACCAGCTCTATAATTTTTATCCATATTCCGGTTTATCTATAGATTTTTACAAGGTTAAAATGTTATGTAAGAGTTATATAAGCATATTTACGTTGGTTACATCTTCATTCATTATAAAAAATCTCTTAGGCTACCATTATACTAGGATGCTAGCATCCCACTTCGAGTCGAATTTGTGTTGGGATGCTAGCCTCCCGGACTGCTATTTTATTTTAATTTTTGGTCAGTCGTCAATATGGCCCCAACGAATGAAGAGATGTTGTTGCTGATGTTACTAATTAAGAAAAGAAAGCGTCGTGCAAAAAGAAAGTTTAGTGTGGACCCCTTTTTAGCTGTCCGTTCTATTAAAAGCCTGTATTTTACATTGTTTGATGAACTGTGCAATAGTGAAACAAGATTTTTTAATTACTTTAGAATGTCACTTCCTTCTTTCAAAGAGCTTCTAGGCTACATCCAAAGCGACATCTCTAAACAAGATACAAGATTCCTCAGACCAATTTCCTCGGATGTTAGCAGCCTAGTATAATGCGCCGCATTTGAACCAATGCCCCACAACCGATTTTGTGCATCCCGGGAGGCAAAAAGCGTCCGGCTGCTCGAATCTCAGCATCCCAACTGGATGCACAAAATCGAGCGTCCTGGAGGCTGCTTTAGCATCCGATGCTGGCATCCTTAGTCTAATCGCTCCAATTTGATTTAATGCGCCGCTAACCTCCCAGATGCCAGCATCCCGGATGCTAGCATCCTAGTATAATGGTAGCCTTATTCTTGATGATAAATCAATTTAAATCCTTAACTGAAATATAAATGGTTCGAAAGAGTATCAATGATGGTTATTTTACTTAATTGTATAACGTTAGGAATGTATCAACCATGTTCAGATAAAGAGCCTTGTTCAACTAATAAATGCAAAATTTTACAGGTAAGCACGTTCATTTACAGTAAGTTTATACTTATTTTTTCGTTCGAGTATTATTTCAAATTCAATTGCTCACCCTGCTAAAGGATGTAGCTGTGAACCTATCATAATCGCGGCTCCGATACTTCTGCTTTCCTCCACCAGACTATTATTCCAATAATGGTTGGCCTCATCACAGTTCTGTAATATTGGCCTAACCTAACCAGCTAAGATCGTATTTCCCAGATTTTGCCCATAACTATTCTACATTTCCAGAAAAGTCTAGTTGCCCTGGTAGTAATTTTTCTCTAGGTGGGTCTTCCAATTCAGTTTGGAGTCCAGATATTCTTTCACTAGTTCTTCTCCGAACAGCAGTACTATATCCTGCAGAAGACCTCTTCTATTCATAAAAGCAATTAATTTGCTAATAAGGCACCAATCCTTCCTAGCTCGTGATGCTTTTTGTGAAACATTCATAACTGTTTGGGAATTCCCCATTGGTGACAAGGACCATGTCGTCCGCTTGATCAATAAACTAGTACTTTAGGTTGAGGACTGCTTGTCAGGCAAAACTATGCCTTGCTTGATCCTATCCATACTATACTTATGGTGCTGATCGTCTCTCTTTTAAAAGGGATGTGTTTAGTGATGACATCGATGTGATGTCCAAAGCACCAATCTCTCTTGATTTCGTTCAATAAGCCAACTGTGTAGAGGCAAAGCTCTTAAGTACTCCATATCAATTTATTTGTATAACCCAATGTTGGTAGGATTAAATTTCCTTCACCTGACTTCACCTGGCACCACGTTCGATTCTCTCCATGAAATTGGTATTCACTCTAAAGAATGGAGATAGGCAGTAACAGTACCCATTATAATGTTTAGTCTTCCTCTATTCACTTCACTTTTCTATGTGTGATATTTAAAAAACGTCTTCTATTTTCCACCATGTTTTTTAGCCACCTGTCAGATCCTATAAAATTTCATTAGCACTACTAATACTACTAAGTGTGCAGGCGAGCCTTGTCCTGGACAAACTCAAGCCAAGGTTCCGGCACTGAGGCCACTGGCGGGCCCATTGTGCCATTCCTGCTACCTAGACATCCATGAAGCTGAGCCCTTCAATAAAGGCCACAACCTTTTTCAATGGATGCCTGCTTGTGTCCCCAAGGGCCATAACAGGGACTCCGAAGATTCGCCAGCGTAGTACAGCCCCGTGTGGACATGGACTGAAGTTTCGTCAGTCATGCCGCAACCCCTACATAGGGAACTTTCCTCTACTCCTAACTTGTGGACGTGTTTCCTCATACAGCAGTGCCCTGTTAGGAGTCCTGCTATCTTCCTTAGCCTACTCCTTGGTAGTTCAGTAGCTGCCATAGCGTGTCCATCAGTCCATCCCATCAATAGAAGTTTGGATTGTCTAGGACCCTGCAGAGCATTCCAATGAGCGAGGTGTTGATTCATTAGCACTAGTTGTTTATTAGGTTTTGTTCCGAATTAATTATATTCACATTTTTAGAAATTTGATGAATTTATCTTTGTTTTCTTCTCTCTGGAAATGACCATAAAAATGATTGCAATGGGAGTATATGGACGTGGATCATATTTAGCTGACTCCTGGAATCGTTTAGATCTATTTATCGTATCTGCAGGAGCCTTTGAATATTGCTTACCAAGTTTTAATGCATTAAATTTTTCACCTGTAAGAACTATCAGGGTATTAAGACCTCTTCGAGCAATCAATAGAATACCAAGTAAGTGATAATGAAAAATTAAAAATATTGGATTTCACTTTTAAATTTTTTGTAGGTATGCGAATATTAGTTATGCTACTTCTAGATACGTTACCAATGTTGGGAAACGTACTATTATTATGTTTTTTTGTATTCTTCATCTTTGGTATTATTGGAGTTCAACTATGGGCGGGAATTCTCAGGCAAAGATGTTATATTAATAATGAGCAATTTTCTCATATAACGTTCCCAAGGTAAGGACCATGCAGATCAAAATAAACCATACAGGGGAAATTGTTTCATAGATTTTAATGATTTTCAGCTGTATCATTATCGTTTATATATTTATGTCAAACCAGTGGAAATTTTGAAATTTGTAATAAGGAACACTGTGAATATACCAAACAATTCTTTGTGAATTACTTACTTTTGTACCTTAAATCTATTTTGTATTTTACAGTGACTTGAGCTACTTTTACAAACCAGGAGAAACCGATTACATTTGTAGCAAAAGCAGTAACTCGGGAATGCATTTTTGTTCTGATTTGCCTCCTTTCAAAAACGGATCAACTATTTGTACTTTAACTGTAGAAGAAAAGGATTATCCTGAATATAGAGATAACGATTCATATTGTGTCAACTGGAATTACTATTATACTCTTTGTTCGGATAAGAGCCAGAATCCATTTCAAGATACAATATCATTCGATAATATTGGATTAGCATGGATCGCAATATTTTTGGTGAGTACAATTTATTTTTCATTTTTTCAGTATTGTACATTAATGACCCCCATTAATGCATGATTTACCTATATTAATCAACGATTTTCTGCAGGCAACCCAACGCACATCTTATATATAGACATTTTGTAGGCAACCAAACATACAATAGCTTCTTCAAAAAATGAATCCTAGTATAGAATACTTCTAGTTTTTGACTAACCTATCGTTTTATTTTATTATTCTACAAAATTACATCAATAATTAGTGTTAGGACCCCCAAAAAAGAATTTGAGAAAAACGAAAACAGTGACCTCTGTGACATTTCAATGTTATTAATTTTTGACAGTACTTACCTATGAAACATATAAATATTTATTTTCTCCGATTGGCAGCAAATATTAATTTTGCTGGCTGATATCAATCAGCAAAGTATTACTTTTCCTGCCTAGGCAGCAAAGTGATTACTTTGCTGCCTGTGATTATACATTTCCATAGCAACCAACCAAAATAAAGAGATTGTGGGAATTGTAATAATTTGCAAATACAATATCCTCATGAACAATCGGAGAAAAAATTATATGTTCAACTTGGCAGCAAAGTAGATTGACTGCCTAGTTAAACAAATAACTATTTTCTAGTTTTTGAATATTGCGAAAAACGACGGAAAAGCTTTGTAACTAACACGAGTATTAAAAGGGTAATCAACAATCTCAAACATTAACGCACTTGCTCTCTCGATTGTTAATGGCCCTCATTAATACACACGTTGGTAAAATATTGTAACGTTTATTTTAATTTATATTTACAGATTTATATGTACTACTGTCCTTAATTAATAATTTATGTTTTTACCTTGCGCAGCGTCATAAATTTACATATAAGACATAAAAAACGGAAACTATATGCAATTTTTGTTGATTTCAAAAGAGCCTTTGACTCGGTGGATCATGCGGATTTGTGGAAGAAATTATTTCAACTAGGAATTTCAGCAAAAATTCTCCGTGTAATAAAAATGCTTTACCTGCATGCAACTGTGCAAATAAAGGGTTCTGATGGCCTAACTAAATCGTTTGAAGTGACTACGGGCGTTCTACAGGGAGAACCTCTAAGCCCCTTATTGTTTGCACTGTTTATAGCAGATTTTGAAACCATTTTTTACGATACTGGCGCGCAAGGTATAAATATTGATGACAAAAATGATGTATTGTCACTAATGTACGCTGACGACATTGTTATTTTGGCACACTCTGAGATTGATGTTGTGAAAAAGTTGAAAATTTTGGAAAAATATACCAGTTCTAATAAATTAACCATGAATTTACAGAAGACAAAAATCATGCAATTTTCTAGAGGAGGTTTCCGGAAACCTAACTTTAATTTTTATTTCAATAACCAATGGATTACTACAACCAATAAATATTCATATCTAGGTGTAGTTTTCACTTCTTCAGGTCTATTTAATGAAATGGTCCAATTAAATGTTAATAAAGGTAAGCAGGCAATAGGTTCTCTCTTACCAATAATGTCCAAAACAAAAATGTATACCTGGCAACCTAGAATCAAATTGTTTGATTCACTTGCCCTCAGTGTCATGTTTAATTGTATTTCAGTTTGGGGAGTGAGGTATTTAGATGTTTTAGAAAGAGTTCAGCTATATTTCTTGAAAAGAGTTCTTTTAGTTCCCATCAATACTCCAGATGCTATAATCCGTTTAGAGACTGGAAGAGTCAAGTTTGCATTTAATATTTTTAAAATGTCTCTTAACTGGATACACAAAATACTTACAATGGATAATCATCGCTTTCCTAAACTCTGTTTTAAACAGCAAATGCGTTTAGTCAACTCTACAGATATGAAGTATAACTGGGTTGTTCAGTTAAAAAAGTTCTTTGTTGATATGGACTGTGACCATATATGGAACAATTTGAATCATCATTCTATTATATCTCAGAGGAAAGACTTGTTGTCCAAATATTATACATATTTACATGAATCAGATGTCAGTGTTGCGTCCCGATATTCTTTTATGTATTTGTATACTTCCTTTCCTACCACCTGTGAACCAAGCACGTACCTGGCTTTAAAATTTCTCATCCAGGTTACCCGCACTATTGCTCAATTGCGTATGTCTAACCACTTTAAAATTAAATTCACATTGAATGGTATTGGATACGTTATTGACCCTGATCTGGATTGTACTGTTTGTAATATTCATAAAAAGGAAACTATTTTCCACATACTGTTTGATTTTCCGATTTATACAACAATGAAACGAAATATCCCTTGCCTTGAAAATGTGAACTCACTGCTTCATGCCTTGAATAAAATCACAATTTTTGAGGCTAGGAAAATTGCGGAATATATTTGGAATATATTGAAATTACGCCAATTTGTCTTAAATGAATAATGTTTTGTGTGTAGTATTTAAGACTCTCTTAACCTTTACCCTTTTAAATATTTTTTTTTATATATATAATATATAGAATTATATTGTTCTTTGCTGTAACATTGTTTCAGAAGCAATAAAATAATAATAATTAATAATTTATATCATACACTAAACACATTAACTATAATTTATATGAAAGTCACTGAATAAACACTTTATCGATGCGCGATTGCTTTCCAATATAAACACTAGCTGTTTATCTATGTGACGACTGACTACTATTACCACAGAGTACACCATCTGTGTATACTCTGTCATATGACGACTGATTGACTGTGCAGCGAGGCTCAATTTATTTATATCACACGCTGGATATAATTCTAGAAATCTCTCGTTCTGCCGAAGGCGCTAGATAGACTAGAGCAAGTAGGAGGGCGAGGGGTAGGTAGTCTCTGGATTGTTCTCGACTAATGGCGGGGGAGCGCAGGGTAGGTAGTCTTCTCGATAGTTCTCGGCTAGAGGCGGGGGAGCGCAGGATAGGTAGTCTTCTCGATGATTCTCGACTAGTGAGTGCAGGAGCCATAGTCGTCTCATGCGGGAATTTCACTGGGGCACTCGCGTAACAATATTTATTAACGATAAATCGGCAATAAATTACCTGAGCTATGTGAACTTCAAAAAAAATAAATAAAAAAAATTACAATTTTAAAGTCTTTTAGAATAAAAGATCATAATTAACAAAAAACCACGTTTTCCTAAATGTCACGTTTTTCTCGCAGAGACGTTCTGATGTGAAATGTACTATAATTTTGGAATTTATTCGTCAAAATATGCTCACTTGAAATATTTTAATTTATTCAGGTAATTTCTTTGGAAGGCTGGACGGAAATTATGTATTATATTCAAGACGGACACAGTTTCTGGGATTGGATATATTTTGTTTTGCTCATAGTGGTACGTAAAAGAATTATTTTTTGTAAATTCCATTTTATATTAAATCAGGTCCAGGTAGCACTAAGTGGAACGCTTAAAATTTAAGTTGGCATTGCTACTTCCTAAAGATTGTTCAGATTTCTACCCGTTTCACACAATTCTTTTGACACAACTGACAAGGACATTTGTAAGTTTTCTATTTCTTTATATGGAAATATTATTTCATTACCACTTTTTTGCCATATTTATTCTTCATTAACCTTAATCAACAAGATCTATAGTCCATTCTAGTTTTTTCTTAAACATATCTATCTATAACTTTGATCTAAAACAGTCTGGAATTGTAAACAATCCCTTCAGCAACTGTTTCGCTGAATGGTACAACCAAGAGCACAAAAAGCCTAAAGATTGAGGCTCCGAAGCCTTTGACTGATGGTCAATCATTAGATACTGCTCACTCAGTTACCATCTCTATAAGACGCATAAAGTGTGCAGTGGATCATCCACAACCTGTTTTACGGCAGAACACTTTACTAGCAGCTGCAGGGTATTTGTTCAGCAATGCCATAAATACCTGTCACAATATATTGTACTGCTTTGTTTTTTTTTAGATTGGTTCTTTCTTTATGATCAACTTGTGCCTTGTTGTCATTGCAACCCAATTTTCTGAAACTAAAAAACGTGAAATGGAACGTATGCGTTTAGAAAGAGCTCGATTTCAGAGTACCAGTACCCTAGCTTCCTCAACAAATAACAGTGAACCTACCAGCTGCTATGCAGAAATCATAAAATATATAGCTCACTTATGGAGAAGATCTAAAAGAAAAGTTATGTTAAAAATAAGATTTTATACTCTTAAAAGAAACCAGAAAAATCAGCTTATTGCTGGGGACACCATAAGACTCAATTGTACGAAACGACATCATCCAAATTGCTCCAAGTTAACGTTAATTGTAAGTGTTACACCTTTTAAATGTTATTCTTGATTTTAGATTGTTAAAAGTGAAAAATTGATTTTAGGGCTCTGGAAATCTGCTCTCTCCTCCAACCACATCTATATCGAGTAATACAAGAAGATCTTCAGTCATGTTTAGTGATCTTATAATATTACACGGTCAAAACAGTTCAACTACAGCCTATAAGAAAAATGTGTGTTCCAGTGAAAAAACTACTCAAGCAGGTATGTTAAATTTTTTTAGGAAAGACGTTGTTTTCCAAAGTTTGACTAGACGGCTGGTATTTCAATTGCCACAAAAGGACTAACCAAAAAAGGTATTTCTGGTACAACATAACAATCTGCACTGATAGTAGACAAGCCCTATTAGCATTGAACAGACCACGTGATATATCGGGGATAGTACTAAAGTGCCACCAAGATTTAGCTAATGCCTCGGCAGAAAAGAATATTATCCTGAGGTGGATTAAAGGACACGCCAGGAGTAAAGGTAACGACGGCCTCGACAATGACGGAACTAAAACGTTACACCCATGCTCAATCCTTCAAGAGATGGGAGGGAATCAAAGGATGCAGTTTTGCCAGGATCACCCTGGGCGACCATGGGAAGCTGGCGCCGAAGAAATATTTGGCGATGACCAGGAAAAACCTACGTATAACAGTGTGATTTCCGACTGGCCACTATCAACTAAGGAAACACCTCCATACTATGGGGCTAGTGGACACACCTCTATGCAGGATGTGTGAACAGGAGAAGATGAAACTGTCAGGCATGTCCTATGCGAGTGTCCGGAGTTATCGTCAATAAGAGAGTGTGTGTTCGGTGAGTCTTGGCCTACATCTGCCTATATAAAGGAGATATCTTCTAGTGACCTGTCCACCTTCCTGGGAAGGATAGGATGGACGATGACAACTCCTCGGGAGTATGTACAATGGGTCACATGCAATCATATGAACCCCAAAAATAAGGCGAAATTATTGCTTAGCAGCTTGGGAAAGGAAATTCCTTTATTCTTTATATTTTTCATAGAGTATTCTACAAAATATTGGATACTTTTAGATTGTGGATCCAGCAAAATAGAAGAATTTATTAAATTAATAGGGTTTAAGCTGATTTAATCCATGTTTATTCTTATTAGGTGACGGTAACATTTGGCAAATTGCAGCTGCATCAGATCAACCTGAAGTTCAAACACAACAAATCCAACAACAATGTAGTAACTTATTGAATGGAGAAACGCTTACTTGTCAAGAATTACTAGCGTTGGGAGCTATTAACGCTGCTTTGTCTACGGGTCAAATATTGCTCGATATATTTTTCAACTCAATATCAAGAGGATTAAAAAAAGATAGTGAAAATAATTACGTCAAGCATGTTACAGACGATAACTTCTCGTGCTGTCAAGATCTTTGGCAATGTGAAGTAGAGTACAAAAATGAAAAGCGTACGAAAATTTACATCTATTGCTGTTTGGTTTTGAAGGGAATTTTGAAACTAATCAAACTTTTCAGAAAAACAATTAAAAAGCTTGTCGTTCACAAGATTTTCCAGCATGGAATCCTTTTAGCCATTTTGATAAATACTCTTTCGATGGGTATTGAGCATCACAATCAATCAGAAATATTAACACATGTGGTTGAAGTCACCAATATTATATTTTCTGCTATATTCGCTTTGGAAATGCTTCTCAAGATAATAGCAGAAGGACCTTTCGGATACATTTCCAATGGTTTCAATGTTTTTGATGGGATAATTGTGATTTTAAGGTAAGAATAAACAGGATACTCAAAAATTTGAAAGCGGGTAGTTCAAATAAATGTTTTTACATAACAGGTCACCCCGTATATTACTTCAAATTTGGATTATGTAGCTGCTATTGCGAAAAAGCTTTTCGAAACATGCGGATTACACAAGTACGACAAGGAATATATAAGAAAGAAGCTTGTAAGAGAAAGAATGAATAATTGTGCGCGGTCATCGAGGCGTGTACTTAATTCTAGAAGCCAGAGGCCGAATGTTGATTGTCTCTATTTCAACCGCTGTTGCCAGAATTCTCTCTGTAAAGGAAACTATTGCCGGATGAAAGTGTTTAGTTTTACCTATTATGCATGACTTCGGAAAACGGTCAACGATAACGAGACAAAAATATCATTTGTACAAATTAAAAAGCACTTCTGGCAACAGCGGTTAAAATAGGTAGGCAATCAACATTCGGCCTCTGGTCTCTGGAACTAAGTACACGCCTCGATTACCGCGCACAATTATTCTTTCTCTCTCTTTCAAGCTTTTTTCTTATATTTTATCAAAATGAATGCTTGGATTATATTAAATAACGTTAATTTTTTTAGCGCGGTAGAATTATTCAGAAACTGTACCAGCGATCTACATACCGATTCTGGATTATCAGTTTTGAGGACATTCCGATTGTTGAGAATATTGAAATTAGTACGATTCATGCCAAACCTACGACGACAATTATTTGTAATGCTCAGGACAATGGATAATGTTGCAATATTTTTCTCGTTGCTGATTCTTTTCATATTCATTTTCAGGTAAGGAATATTTATCAGTAAGTAGTTATAGTCGAAAAAAAATATTGATAATACTATAAAATCAATTGTAGTTTACCTATCTAGTGCGGAAAGTGATACTTTTCCGCACGCTATTGCAGATGGCGGCACGACGCTAGCGAAGTTCGGCCATCAATCGCGTGCGGAAAAGTCACTTTACGCACGTGTTATGTACACTATTTTGTCTACTAGCATCCGGAAAAAAACCCAGAAGTTAACATGAAGAAACATTTATTATTAAATACATATCAACAACATAACTATTATTATTTGACATCTATTTAATAAGACCAGAGCCATGAAAAATTAATGAAAAAATGTTTCCTTTTTATAAGAAAATCATAGCAGAATTCTAGTAAATTTATTGATTTCCAGTAATTTGGTAAACTACAACTATACAAATACATATTTTGAATATTCAAATGTCAGTATACTCCCCAAAAACTCTACAAATTTACTCTTTCCGCACGCTTTTTAGTGCGGAAAAGTGGATCTTTCCGCAGGCTAGTAGAAAAATTGTTTTTTCTACATTCATGCAAAAAACAACACTTTTGTGCACCACATTTAATGGAAAAAGTGGTACTTTATTGCACTCATCTGTCATTCTTGTGTCAGTTTTGTGATGATTAATGACAAACATAAACATTTAAATTAAATAAAAATCCATAGCAAGTACCTGATCCTGCTTTAATACAACAATAATATATGTATATCTTACTACTTAGTCTCAACGAGTTACAATTATTGCAAAAATCTTTAATTATTTAAAATTTAAATGGTCAAGGCGAAAACCAGCTATGATTGAGTACTGATAAGGTGGAGGCCATAAAGATACAAAAAAGAAGAACGGGTTGAGTTTTATTAGGTTAGATTGGGTTTTTGACATATTATATTCTAATTTTCCAGTTTTTGCATGAATTTAGAAAAAATATTGTATGCAACTCTTGCAAAACGTGTTTTTTGCACTTGACGTGTTGTCCAACTCGGCCTAAAGACCTCGTTGGACAATTTCACGTCGCGTGCAAAAAACACTCACTTTTTGCACTTGTTGCATAAATAACTATTAACGTAAGTGTACAGTTGACAAAAGGTAAAAGTATTTGATATAGTTTGAATTTGATTTTTGACTATTTTACTGGTGTTGAAAAAACTGAAATAACAAAAATTGAAAAGGGATGGTTAGTTCAAACAGTAGCAAATCTATACGTATTGAAACAATATTTAGAATCAAGCTCGACATAAATGATTTCGAGTTTTGATAACCTTAAACTTCAAAAACTCCAGATGGTTTTAAGAAAATAGACTTTCCCAGAATGACACCTTATTGACCATATTGTTCTGGGGGGCATATGCAGCTGATCGGTTATTGCTTTCCAGACCAATATGGCCGACCTGTCATAGCCATGTTTTCTGGAATGGTCAATAGGATGACGTGAAAGTCTCCTTCCAATAGTCTTAACCTTCTTTTTTAAAACTACTGTACAATATCGAAAATTATGTATTTAGATTTCTCCCACTCCTTATTCCTGGTTATAAAGTTGTTTCTTCAAAAAATTGATTATTATAAACACTAAATTTGATGAAAATTCTTAGGCCAAGAGTTGAATGTTGATAGTGGAAACCTACTATTTCAATAAATTAATTATTTTAAGATTGAAGCAATTTTATAAAAACCCAAAAAACTAGAAACCAATAATTTACAAAATTTTAAAAAACTTTAGCTCATCATTTTCGTAATAAAGTCCCTGTAGTGCGTATTAAAATAAGTTAATTCCAAAATATTTTGTAGAAAAATATAAAAAATGTATTTGAAACAACTTGAAATTCTCATAAGGTTTTATGTATAATTAAAAAATAGGATTACAAAAAAGATTTATATGCGTGCCGGGTCGACGTTTCGCAATTCGCGCATTTTGCTTGGACTACCTCCGGGCCAGGAGATCTTAAGAATAGCGCTATAGACAAGATGGAGTAGTCTCCAATACATTTTCCATATTTTTCTGCAAAATATTTTTGCACTCTTCAACAACAGCATATTAAAGCATTCTAAATTAACTCAAACATATTCATAACAAAAAATTATCATCTCTAAAAATTTGGGGGTTGATTTATCCTTGTTTCTCACCAGCCACCAGTCAGCAATTCCGTGGTATGTTTAGGAGAAGTTTCCCGAAATAGCTTTCCAGAAATTGGTGCCCGCTCTCCTATAACTTTCTGGAATAAGGTTAGACTGCTGGCTTGGAAGACTAAGCATTTCTCATTTAATAGTTTTTGTGGTTGCGCATACATAATTTCAGTATGTGCTTCACTGTTCACTCGTTCAGAGCAGATTTTTGGGAAGGCATTAAATTTCCATATGTAAGGCAAGTGTGTCCAAAATTGAGCCTTCGTATGAGGAGTTTCTTTTTTGTCTGGAAATAACTATAGGCTTGATGTCTGGATGTATTTCGTTTAATTTCGTCGTAGATATAGATTCCAGTTTTCCTGTCAGGAGATAAGTACTTCCCTCTACGCCCCTGCAAGTTCTTTCATTGACTGAAATTATGACATGAGATGGAATCCAGATGATCGTAGTTGCAATTCCTTGTGATGATTATTTATTAAATATCAGATGTATTGAACAATTATTGAATGTGATGTACTTGCGATATAGCATAGTAATTTCTTAAAAAAAAAAGAAAGCTATGATGTCCAGAAAATGTATTCTAGTTTCAGATGCAGAGCATTCAATTTTCAGAAAATTTCCAAAAAAAATTTGCAGTTACTACTCTTTTACAAGTCTTTTTCATCATTGTTCTACTGCGACTTTTAATATTTATGAATTTATGAAACAATTAAGTATAAATAATGATAAAAAAAGGTAGCCTGTTAAAAAATGAGTACAGAAAATATGTATAGAAAAAACTAGATGAGTGAGAGTGAATACAACTCATACAACTTACAAATAGGTACTGAAAACAGATTAATAAAATCTAGGAATGAGTTATTGTGTACTAAACTTTATACAGGGTGTTTTCAAATGACACTTACAACGTTCGCATGTAGATACCTCTTGTAAAATTGGACAAAATAATATAAGGATTGAGGGGTCCAGCTCATTATACTTTTCGAAATAAGGGGTGTTGAAGTTATAAAGATTCAAATGTTTTTATTTGATAACTTTAAAAAGGATAAATGAATTGATTTGATAGGTTGTTTTTGAATGTAAAAAGGCATATTTTGATAAAAAACAACATTTGTCAATTCTTGATCCAGTGGTGTACATTCGGAAAAATATTTCACTTTTCTCCTCCCATTTTTCACCCCACTGGCATTTGTAGCTATTTTCAATTAATTTTGTATTCATTAATGTTTTTCACGTAAAAAACACATAATCTTTACATATTAAAAAATGTGTAGTTTTCAAGATATTTAATAATGTTTTCATGGAGTTTGCAACCTAATTTTTTAATAATAAAATAAGAAAAATATATTTTTTGTATTTTTTCAATAATCTTCAAACTACTAATGGTTCAAATATGTATATACTAATTTGTGAAGCAGCAATGCATCTTAGACATTGGGAGAAGACTCTCAAAAATATTTGTCCAGACTTGTGCTTAAATTATTGAAAATGATGTTGCAAACTTCATGAATACATTAGATATTTTGAAAACTACAAATTTTTTTATGTGTAAAGGTTGTGTGATTTTTACGTGAAAACCATTAATGAATACAAAATTAATTGAAAATAGCCACAAAAACCAGTGGCGTTTAAAATGGGAAGGGAAAAGTGACATATTTTTCCAAATGTACACCACTGGATCAGGAATTGACAGCAAATATTTTTTCATCAAAATATGCCTTTTTAATTCAAAAACAACCTGTCAAATATCAAATCAATTCATTCATCTTTTTTAAAGTTATCAAATAAAAACATTTAAATTTTTTATAACTTCAAAATGTAAATGAGCTAGCCGGACCCCTCAATCCTTATATCATTTTGTCCAATTTTACGATAGGTCTACATGCAAACGTTGTAAGTGTCATTTGAAAGCACACTGTATATCTGCCTTTTTATTTGCACTTATTTGCAGTTTCGAATTGTATGCTGACTTTAAGGATATATTTTGTATATATCCCTTATATCCAGAAAAACGTCTACTTACAGTTCTACTATTCAATAGTACCTACTATGGACCGCTTCTCATTCTGCGTAGGAGCTCAAATAAGAAATTTATGTGTAATTTATTACACTCGAAACTTGTCCACTGCATATAAGTACAGTCCGATTATAATTCTGAAATTAATGTAATCGAAATGGACCAATTAATAAATGATTATTGCCTAGGTGACGTTTTTATCATCCCAAGCTTAGGCTAGTTCTTCAAGGAACAGTAAAACACTTGGGATCTTCCAAAAACGTAACAGCTAAGAATTGCTCTACAGTTCTACAATTAAGTCGTTGTAACATTGAAAATAATGATTATTTTTTACACGGTTGCCGCTGGTAACTGAATTTTCGAGATTTTCACACTTGTGTTTTAGTAAAATAAATTATCGTGTCCGCTTTTGCAATAACGTTATTTTTCTTGAGCTACTCCCGATTATTTTATACTAAAACTTTAGTTAAAGCTGTATTAAGCACAAATGAAAAATAACGTTTAGAAATCGAATCGAACGTTGTTAAAGTTACAAATTTATTTTTGGGATGTTTTAGCATCCTTGGGATGAATATATTTGGTTGCAAGTTTTGCAAAGATGAATCGTACACCCCCGAGAAAATATGTAAATCGAATAGGGATGAAGACAAAGACAGGAAAAATTTCGATTCTCTATTATGGTCACTTGTTACTGTATTTCAGGTATCTTTCTTTTCAGTTTTCTTAAACAAGTTTTTCTTAAATTTGAAACTAATTCACTAAAAACAACATCTACACAATAACAAACAAAATTAATTAATAATATTGCGTGTATGATTATCGACTAATCATTAGTTTCAATCATTTGATTTTATGAATAGTACTCCGAGTACTCGTTACGGGTTTTCAAAACAATTTCACGCATTTTCTATGATTATAGGTAATAATAATTCCATGATACACTGACCTACTATTTTTATATAAGGAAGTTTGAAAATTCAAATCATTTTTAAACAACTACCTACTTATTGACAGATAATTCTTCTAAGCTCAAGCTCTATTCTTTCGCCATTACTTAGCTTGTTCTGAAACCCCATGAAATGAAATGAAATTATAAATACGTTTCATCTTATAGCCCAGGGGTCTTCAAAATACGGCCCGCGGGCTAGGTCCGGAGAAATTTCAAGGTTTGGTATTGTTTGTACACTCATTCAACCTACGAGTGCCCAGACGTTAGGTTCTGAATCTGATTTAAAAGGAGGAAGTGGAAAAATAGGGCGGAGTTGAACAAGTTAGAATAGAGGAGTTCAGTTTATGGTCAGTGTGGCCAACAAGACGTGTTTTTTTCTGACAAGAATGACTGTTAAGGTCTACTGTTCAAACCATAAGATTTTGCATGTTTTTTATCATTGCGAACATCTATTTTGCTTGCTTTATTCAAATAATGAATACATCCGAAACGTATATTTTGAAATTTAAAATGACTTTTTAGCTGAAGACTCAACATATCAGTGGCCAATAATTCTAGGAACTCTTGACATAGCACCATTTCATTTTTGTTATTCAGTCACTAGCTCTGTCAAATGTCAGTGAAAAAAATAATTAGAAGAATAGAGATACGGCTAACTAGAAATGCTACAAAAATCTAATCGAAAATGGACGTACACAATTAAACGAATATCAACAAAAATAAATAATATAACTGACATTTGACATAACTAGTGACTGAATAACAGAAATAAAATGGTGACATGCCAAGAGTTCCTGGAAATATTGGCTACTTATATGTTGAGTATTCAACTAAAAAGTCATTTTAAATTTCAAGATATACGCTTCGGGGGTGTATTCATTATTTTAATAAAACAATATAGATGTTCGCAATGATAAAAAACATGCAAAATGTTATGTTTTGAACAGTAGACCTTAACTGTCATTCTTGTCAGAAAAAACCACTTTTTGTTGGCCATACTGACCTTAGACTGGACTCCTCTATTAGATAGGCGTGAGACGTGCTCTGTACAGAAGACGGAAGGCATTGAAAGGTTTGGAAGTGTTATTGGGACTGTTTTCTAAAGATTAGAGAATAGAGTTTACTTTTCGTGCATTTCGGGCCAGGAAGTTGCTTACCCTAAAAGTGTTTACAACCTGTTGTCTGAGGCTACGATCTTTCATGTGAGGGCACGTATAAATTTTAAATCTACATTTGGTGAAAATGTTGCCTAGGTTTATACAACGAGTACAGAAGGGATAGTGATTTAGAATCAAAGATATGACTCTTATTAGGAGGGTGGTGAATTTTTAGATAATTTTGATAGATTTCTTGATTCCCATTGCTCCAATTATTTCGGGCCAGGAAGTTGCTTACCCTAAAAGTGTTTACAACCTGTTGTCTGAGGCTACGATCTTTCATGTGAGGGCACGTATAAATTTTAAATCTACATTTGGTGAAAATGTTGCCTAGGTTTATACAACGAGTACAGAAGGGATAGTGATTTAGAATCAAAGATATGACTCTTATTAGGAGGGTGGTGAATTTTTAGATAATTTTGATAGATTTCTTGATTCCCATTGCTCCAATTATTTATTTCAGTTATGATTCCACTGTTAATTAGTTAGCTTCTAATTTTCCTAAATTTCAAATAAAGTAAGTCAGTGTATCTAGAATATTCTCATTATTTTGAATTATTGGCATATTGAACCGGTCCCAATAGGCGAGCGGCAACCACCCCTAAAATGACATGGTAGTGACCAGATCACTTCTAATCGCTAAAAACCATGTTACTTTATGTTTTTGAGGGTGCTGAATACGAATATGACGTTTGTTTTTCTCTAAAATTGGGGGAACATTGTTAAAATCTAAAATTAAATGAAAAATGAGAAAAATTTTTTTTCGCGAATATCGAACTTCAACTCGCTGCTATTCTGGGAATAACCAATATTTTTCCATAAAAATTTTTATCACACATTTTTGAACTCATTTGCAAGGCAGTAAAACATACCCGAAGTTTCTAAAGCAATTTCCCAACGCTCGGGAAATTTTGGAAAAATTTTTACTACTCTTTCTTACTTTGTACATACTTTTGCAAAAGTTGAGTGACGAAGTTTTCAGTTTTAAATTTCTAGATATGTAGTCTTCAAGTACAATAGACAAGGAAGTTTTTCAGAAAATTTCAAATTTTTATTTGCAAAAATAAAAATTATACAGCGTCTTTAACCTCAGCGTTCTCGTCGCTCGACGCTTGCACTGGGCGCGTTTCTCTTGAATTTCATGCAGTGAGTGAATAATGAATCTAAAATTTTCTAATAATAATTTTTTTTATAAACAATGATACAAAGAATAATAGTAGAAAACCATGTATAAATATAAAAATGTATTCACTATGTACATTCATTATCAACTACATTTACAATATTAGTACATGAATTTCGGCAACTACATAAATCACAGCATTCCAAACTAGATTTTTTACAAGGGCACACGTCGGTAGAACAAGAAGATTTTTGAGAACAAGAACAGAAGAAATTTTGAAAATATTCCATTACCGACAATCCATTGTAAAAATCAGGTAACACATTCCCCTCGTCGATCAACCATCCATATTCTTCCAAGTTTTTTGTCAAAATCGTGGAAAATGTCGCCTGATTCCATTCATTGATTTACCAAATGCATCTATGTATACTTGCAATCACATAGATGCTGACACTCGTTTAATATAATACGTGAAATGTGTTCAAAGTAAAATAGATGATAAGCAAATTATTATTGTTGAGTCGCCAGATACAGATGTATTTTCATTGTTATTAAGTAATTATCAATATTGTCAAAATAAACTTTTACTGCCTTGCAAATGAGTTCAAAAATGTGTGATAAAATTTTCATGGAAAAATATTGATAATTCCCTAATTGGCAGCGAGCTGAAGCTCGATATTCGCGAAAAAAAATTTTTCTCATTTTTCACTTAATTTTAGATTTTAACAATGTTCCCCCAATTTTAGAGAAAAACAAACGTCATATTCGTATTCAGCACCCTCGAAAACATAAAGTAACATGGTTTTTAGCGATTAGAAGTGATCTGGTCACTTTTTCGTTTTCTAAACGACTTTTTGGGGGTATGCCGCTCGCCTACAACTTTTATAAAACATTAGAATTAAAATTCTCACCGGTATAAAATTATATAGCAATCAAGAATTTTGTATTTTGAATTAAGTGAAAGTAAAACCGGCTAACTCCAATTCTGGTAATACTTGTGAACACTTTTAGTCCTATAAAAATACCTGAAATTACCGTATTTTACTTACAGTGAAAACGACGGCACCGAAACTGAATAAAAATAAGGTTGTAAGAATATTTTCACTTATAATTGCACAAGAGGTTTGTATTTTATCGGGTAAATTTGGATTGTTTAATGAGAAACTGTTGCCTAGCAATTCGACGAGAACAACTGTCAACTATTAAAAACGCGACACCGAAGGTGGAGCGTTTTTAGGTTGACAGTTTTTCGAGTCAAATTGCTAAAGGAAACAGTTTAGAAGTTGAACAACACAAATTTACCCGATATCAATACAAACATCGAGTGTAATTCGGCAGGACAATTCAATGAATCGGCTCATTGTTAGTGTTTAGAAATTCAATAAGTTGTTGACAAACATGTCAAATTATTTATCATGGTAACAAATGCATAAGTGAAAAAACCACAAGTGCATTTATCAAAGGTAATACCACGAGTGCTTCAAATTTTATCGATAATTTTTTCTTTTCCACGAAAACTTGTTTATTTGGCAAAAATATGAAAACAAACCGATTTGATAAAATCACGACTCCGTTAGGAGGAGTGATTTTATCAAATTCGGTTTGTTTGAATGTTTTTGCCTCAAATAAACAAGTTTGAGTGATGAAAATAAAAAATTATGTGATAAAATTTGAAGAGCGAGTTGTATTTGGGAAGATTATTTTTTTCAACAATTTAAAAGGATTTTTGAAAGCGCTTTTAGTTGTCAATAATGACAAATTCAAAGTAAAATTTTGACGTTTCGATGTAAACAAGGTTTTATCGATGAGGAAGCATAATTATCAGTATAATACCGAATGATTGGCTAGAATAATGTATTGCTATTGGTTAAAACCACCAAAATGTCAGATTTTGACAAGTAAAAAAAATAATCGCTGAAAAAGTTAAAGCTAACTTTTGCCGGTGTCAAAGTGACAATTACACTGAGGCATATGCGATTTATTATACATGAGTTGAATTGTCCATATAATTCCACTTTTTTCAATATAAAATACCGTTACCGAAATAGTGACGGTTTCCCCGATTTCCATGGGAATTTGCGAGTACATGTATTTGATTTCTTGTCATAAAATTGACTTTATAAATCCATTCGCAAGAGATCACCAAAAAATGTGACATTTCAGATATTTTTACTGGACTATTTCATTTCATTCAAACATATTGTGAACAAATCATATTTAAAACTTGAATGCACTTTAAAGTTTGAAAATAATTGAGCTACGCACCGTCATTTAAACTTGTTTCTTGTTTATCTTACATAGGACATTATCTTACATAGGACAATCAAATTAGAATTTATCCAGGAATCAATTTCCAGCAAGCTGGGAATCGTTTTAATACCTTCATTTGGTCACAAACCCTTGTAATATCAATTTACACAATTCAAAGAGATGAGCATAACTTTCTAGTGGTAAAGAATAACAAAATATTTTTGTATTTGCTTGTAGCTCGTGTAGCTCTGTGGTGTAACCGAAATCAGGAATATCAAACCCTTAGAATTTCTTTATTCTAAGACCAAATACTTGGTAATGTTATAGGGAAAACATGTAGTAGTTCTATACAGACACATCCACTTTCAAATTAAGTCCTTTTAAAAGAAATAAATTTTTAACGTTAAGGCAATTTGAAAATTACATGCCTACCTACTTTCTAGCAGATGTGCTCCTTTTTCCAGCCCCAGCTGGTTGATCTATCATACCAGCTTTAATTTGGAGGTAGTTTAACAGAAAATGTTATGATGCTGATGCATTTTTTGGCGATAGACTGAAAGCTGACTTTATGATGAATTTCAAGAAAAAAATTCTGTCTTGGGTTAATAAAGGACTGCCATGTATAATTTTACATACTACAATCAGGCCCTGAACCTCCTTTAAAGTCGTGTTGTTTTCAAGGAGCTCTGCGAATTCTTCAACCTCCCTTAAGGCCGCTTGACATGGTGCAATGCAACGTTCTATGCAATGCAAGACGCAATATTTCTTGACCGAAAGCATGCGCAGCTGAGACCCAGCTGATCAGTTTCTGCAATTCGATGCAATTGCAATTTATCGGTTTGGTGCAATTTCTTTTGGATACAAGTTGCAATTCTAGTTTTTTTTTGGTTTAAAAACTAATCAAATATCATATATCAATCGGGTCAGTTGATTTACTGGACTGGAGCAAAACTAACCATATTGATATTGACTTTTGATAATGATTATGTTAGCATTCCCAACAATTTGCCCCATTCCAAACCTCTGCTATAGTAATCTTCCACGCAGCATCTATATAAGCCATTTTTCCTTCTTGTCTTCATTTCAGTTTGTCTAAAATCTTTAGTGTAACCATTAAAATTTGGAAGTTGAGGTGGATATAGCGTGACATTTCATCCTCCATCCCATCTATCATGTGTTTTTTCAATAGGACTATTTGTATCAAAGATATGTGACCTTGGAATGTCGCAAAACTTTACACCAAAATGTATCAGGCTCTTAATATTCCATTTATGCTATACCACTGAACGGAAGTTTAATTTTGAATGATTATTCGACGCAGAATTGAACCCTCTTCAAAATTTAATGGAAGGACATGTTTCGTTTTATGCACTGTTTCCGAGCTACAAGCAAAAACTGGTAAAAGAAAACATTAAAATAATCTTCAGCTCATTAGGAGTACTTATTTAAAATCCTTCTTTGGAACTAATTTGATTGGCCTATAATGATTATGCTTGAATACAGTTTGTCGCTGATTAAGGTAAGTTCGTTTTGTACACTTGGTTGCAGTTTTAAAACTTTTAAGCATGATTTTCTTAGAGCTGTTAATTATTTGTATCTAATGGAGTTAGCTGTTTTGCACTGAGTTGAATTACATAATCCTGGTTGCTTCACGTTTTTTGCTAACTATGGCTTTATTGTTAAACAATTAGGTTGGCAGTTTGTGTTATTATAGCATTAATATTAGTATACAAAATAACTTTAAAGTACAAGTACTGATTTTGTTAATACGATTTTCGAGATTTTAGAGTTCAATTAACTATTAATAAAAGTAGAATAGATTCAATAAATGATTCCTATTATTTTTTCTAGTAATACTAAGTGAACATGTCGTAGGTATAAATATAATGCAAATTCGGGCATACAATGCTAATGATAAATTACCTACAAAACAAGAAGAAGAATTCTTAGGTGAATGTTCCTCTTCTTTCCAGTAATCTCCCAGGTACTGTGCTCTAGGATTCTGGATTGCTGTGCAGTTGGAAAGTATGTGGATGGAGGTTTCTTTTTCCATGCCACAATATCTGCATTCTTCTTTCTCCACTATTTTGAGCTTTTTCAGGTGCCCATTCAGGCGACAATGTCCCGTTAGGATCCCTGTTAAAACTCTTAGCGCAGTTCTGCTTTGACTTATGCATTCATTTGATCTCAACAGAATCTTTGATTGTCTAAGCCCTACTAGATCATTCCAATGGTCAGATCTGCTCTTTCTTTCGGCTTCACTTATTTCTTCCAATACTACATTGGAGCTGATTCCGCAAAAAGGTGCAAGCCCCCAGAAAGGTATTTCAGACCCCCTCTTTGCTAGCTTATCTGCTGACGTGTGTCCTGGAATCCATAGTAAGGTATAAACTATATTGTTCTCGCCTAGTTCATTTAGTTTTTCTAGGCATTCCCACACCATTTTGGGACTGATGACGCAAGAGCTCAGTGCTTTAATGACTGCTTGATTATCTGTCATTATGATAATCCTTTGTCCTCCTTTATCAATATTAAACTGGGCGCAATTTCTTATGGCGTGGATTTCCGCTTGAAAGATACTTGGGGTTTTTCCCAAGTTTTCGTAGTGTTTGGTTCCTGGCCCGAACACTCCTATCCCAGTTCCTCCTATTGCTTTTGAGCCGTCTGTGTAACATTAAATAGCATTCATTCCAAGTCTGGTAATGGTATTTGGATCCCATTCCTTCTTGCTGCTTAATTCTGTAACGAATTTATTCGGAAAGTTGTACTTACGATTATTTTTAGGGCTTTTATAATTTGCAAAAGAAGTTTTATCTAAACGTCAATATAAAATAAGCTGACCTTAAGATATAGTTGTGACATAATTATATCTTCAGAAAATTCTAAATTTTTGAATACTCATTAAGGACATGATAATACAATCACTCTTAAAATTTGGAGTTAATTGACCCTAGAAAAACTAATTGTCAGCCGTTTTTCTTTTTGCTCTTGAAAAATACATATAGTTTAAAAAAAGATTGATTAGCTACGTGTGGATAAATAGTCATGTAAAATTTTAACAATTTATAATAAGAAAGTGAAAATACTCGGACCTGTCAATTTTTATTTTAATCGAAGTGTTTTATAACAAACAAAAAATTGCCACCCTTTCTACCCCCTACACTTGACAGCTACCACCACAGATTTTTTATCTAGCAAGGGGGTCGTTCGATACTTCGTTGGAGAGGGTTTGAAAAGCACAACTCAAAAATGGATAATTTCAAAATTTTTAAAATTGAAGGGACTAAATTATCATAAAGAAAACTTTATCTGCCACAGGAGATGTTCGAAATGTTCGCATTTATCTTTGTCTCAGATAACGGAGTTTCCTAGAGGGGGTAAGACTGTATTATAAAATAAATACATTTTAAAAGAAGAGAAAAAGTCAAATTAACAAGAATTAGGATTGGACATACTCATCTAACATTCTTCTTTATGCTTATAGGACAAAATCCGTCTTATTGCGAAACATGTAATACAATTGTAACAATTGAACGTATAGGTACTGATAAACTGTCCAAAATATCTTGATCAACGACAACAGATTATGCTTTCAAATGATATTAGACCTTGTCTAACAAATATTTAATAAGTTATCACGTATTTAAAAATAATTAGAGAGATATTGCCTTTTTGCCTATTTTATTAACGGTCTACCTAAAATTTATTTGGAATTAATAGCTATTGCCATCACTATAATTCAATAACGTAGCGCTGCGTTATGTAGGAAGTTAAATAATTGTTATAAACAGTATAGGCCTCAGTAAATCACTCAAGATTCAAACGCAAACAACAACACAAACTAAACAATAAACACAATGATAAACAAAAATCTTAACCTCAAAAATCCGATGCGATTTGTTCATTTTTTCAACTGCGCAGGACAATTATGTGCCGAATTTACAATAACACTCAACGTAACCGTAAATTATGGGAAGCGCTAACAATATTAGCGTTAGAGACCAAAAAAACGTGAATCGCGCATTTAATAAATGTCAAAATACCGCAAACGTAATTACCGCAGACCATTTTTTAGCGAGCAATATCCATCTATTGATATTTTTAACAAAATTTAACATATTTACCCAGAAATATTGAATATTAATATAAAAGGCTATACCTCTCAAAAAAATAACACAAGTTAAAAAAACTTAAATATGCTATAACAGTGAGATTCCCACATATAACCACAAACTGAAATTCTATCTGACAAAAATCCTTTGTAGTGTTCTTTACTTTATTCACTGTTTCCTGCAAATAAATTGTCGCGTTTAAATTCTGCAGCCCATCTTTCTGCTGTACTAATTGAAGGCGAAGAATCCTTATCTATATGCTTTCAACATTCAATTTTCTTTTTCTTTTAAACCATTACACTAAAAATGAAAATTCAATAAACAATGAATGAATTGGCGGATTGAAATGATAATTTACTTACGGTAAAATGAAGAGTGTACCAACATGAGAGAAAAATTAGGCTAGTAGGAACGTCATCTCTTATCCAACCGCGAAATTTATCGAAAAACACTAGTATTAAAACTTAGGTATTATTATATAATTACATAGGAAACCAAGAAAAACTATAAGCTGCTTTTCACAATTGTTACTTTAGAAGAGAGTTTAGAGAGCTCTGTTCATTCACAACTTTTCTAATTCATAATTTTCAAAGGTTATCTGGTTCTTGTAATTTCCCTCCCATTTCTTTCCATCTTCAAGAATAATAAGGCTGATTAGTTCTAATCTTTTCGCTATTTTTTGGAAATACTCCCTAGCTTTACTTTCAATTTATTTGAACTGAAAATCGAACAAGATGAAGATGGACTCTAATTTATATCCCTACGTAATAAACGTTCAGTAAATATGTTTCTGATACATCTTGAAGGGATGAAAAAGTTTGATTTTTAAATATTTTGATATTACTTGCAATTCATGATAATGTATACGTACACTTATTCTAACACTGTAAAAATTAAAAATATTTTCTGTAGCATTCTGGGAATGTATCTATTTGGCGGTAAGTTTTGCGTCTATATAGATGGCAATGGTACCACCAAGGATTGTAGCTGCGAATTAATGGATACAAATAGATGTAGGTGTGACAGAAAACACTTCAATGACATCCTTTGGGCAACTGTCACCGTGTTTCAAGTGAGATCTAATTTTCAAATAGATGTTTTAGCAACTCAAAATTTTCCATTTATTTTTTTTTTAATTAATTTTCCAATTTCATATTTTGTAATTTTCAAAATATTCCATTTATTCGAAAAGAAGTAAAAAAAACTTTGGTATAGGGGTATGTAGCTCAGTGATTTTTTATTTATTTACTTTCAGCAATACTACATATGAAAATATGCATGTTCTATGTTTATATAGTTTCAGTGAGTACAAAAAAGTATCAATTGAAGTTTTTAAATGGATATATTGCTGATTACCGGTTATAAATAACTTAAAAAATGAGTTACTATTAGAGTTACTAAGAACTTAAAATATTTAAAACTAAAATCGCTATAATTAATCAATTTTAACTATTACATTTACAAACTATTTAGAACCGATTCGTTGCCTAAAATAAGCTAGTTGGCGCCTGTCAAAAAATATTAAATGTCAAAATAAACCAGCTTATTACAATTTTCGATGGCAGATGTCCCAACAATAATGCTTTACCGAGCTGGTTTCTTATTTTTGGCAATAAAATACCGCATAAGTTGACAATTTTTATGGCCGGCTCTACAATTTGGGTATAAACCTGGTATACGCTATACGTAGGATAACGGGTCACTATTGCATTCTACAATAGAGGTATATACTCTGGTATAAGTTATCGACACCAGTTTGAGGGTATAACCGAGGAATAAACTTATTCTGCATTTCTATTGGTTGGTTTTGACAGATAAATATTATACATAACCCTACTTTTTTTGGTTGAAATTCGTGGCGTTTTTTGTTAAATATTAACTATCTACATAGAACAAATTGAGATATCTAACATTTTTTAATCATATGATGACTAAATTCATAAATTGGGTTATGATGAAGAAATATCAGAAATTTCCACTTTTCAAAGCGTTAAATGTCAAAACATATTGGCTGCTTATAATTACTATATAGCGATATATTCTCGGAATAACTGTACCTGTCATAGAAATCGATTGTGGAACCGACCGAAGTTATTTTCGGTATAAATCTAGGTATAAAATATCGAAGGAATAACTATACCGACTATTATAATCCCATTGTAGAATCGGCCCTTAGTTGGAATGGATAATTTAAACGTGGAAGGACGATTCAAAAACAGGTCGTCCAGCAACGGCAGTGTTGCACAGGAAAACTTTGATGCTGTGCATTATCTGATCGAAGAAGATGGACATGTCATAAATATCGTGAAATTTGAGCATCATTAGGCAACTCTAAGCTGATCTAACGCTGAAAATTCCAAAGATATATATAGAATCCGTTCTCGAAGTGTTTTGGCGACATTTGCCTCAAAATCAGGTCGTGTAGCAACAATTCCTCTGTAAGAGCAAATAGCTGCTAATGTTAATTTGTATATATCTATACTGTGTTTCAAAGAAATAACCCCCAATCGACGAATGATCCTCCACCAAGACAATGCTTGGTTGTTTGAACCATCCTCCATACAGAATTTCTTACTTTTCCAAAAATAAACTGCGTGATCAATGCATGCCAGTTCCCAAAAAATATAAAAGAAAATACTAGCCTTCCCATTAATCCTATCAAAGAATGTCACAATTTTCCAGCCTGGGTACCGTGGCACGTGGGTCATACGGGAAACGAAAAAGGGGATGAAATAGCCAAACAAGGCTGATCAATGCTATTCGTTGGGCCAGAATCCTTCTGCTGCGTTGCAAAAACCATAACAAGAATTGAAACTAGTGTGAGTTGGCCACAAATCTCTGAAATGGTGGAGAAACTCAACAGGACATAGGCAAGCGAAACAGTTCATATCAGAACACTTACCAAAATTTACAGCAGATCTGATGGCCAAAGATAGAAAAACTGTCAAAGCTGTAATGGGTCTGTTAGCGGGGCATTGTAAACTCAATTGGCATTTGAAGCTGATGTAATTGACAAACGAAGATATGTGCAGGTTTTGTCACCTAGAGGAAGAAACTGTGGAACATTCTATGTCAGTGCGATAGCCTGGCAAATGTGCGGTTTTTTGCATTGGGCGAAGAAAAGCCATTGGCAGGAAGTTATATGAAAGGTTCAGTCTCCACGCTCATCGAATTTTTAAAAATAGTCAGGCTGGAGAATGTAATCTAGAGTTTGGAGGACCACAATAGATCTAAAAAGGTCGCAGTGGAATAGGCCAAGAGCCACCACATAAAATATATCTATCTCTATCTCAACTATTCCAACAATTTATGATAAAAGTTCTAATAGGGATCAAACATAATATTATACCAAGGTAGTTATGCTTTTCAACTTAATATTTATAATATGAAATTTCTTTTATTTATCACTATTAAGGAATTATTTATTATGATATTGATGCTTCTTTTAAATCACTGAAATTATTAAACAAATATTGGATGCATGAATATATTTGTAAATATCTGTAATGCATGTAATGAATAAATCAGATATTAAGGTTAGGTATACAGGTAAAGCCAGTCTAGTACGAAAGCGAAGGGCAAAGCACCCATTCCCTAAATTAGATCATAGAAACTACCTAAGTAAAATTTGAAACGATCTGTTCACTATTATGTACAATTTAGAAAAAAAACACTAGTAATAAAATTGTGAATAATAGGGTGAGTCAGACTGCTTCATTATCAATCCGACACTACAGAAATTGTCGTTTAGGGTATACAAATGTTGGAGATAATAATCGGGAACAAATTCAGAAAAATTCTAGATAAAAGGGATAACGGTTGGATTAGGTACGAAAAAACCCAGGAAATTTTGAAAACTGACAATATTTGTGAGGAAGTAATGGAAAAAATTAAAAATAACAAGAATTTTACTAAGATCTTGAGAGATCCTTCCAGTTAAACTGGTGGCTTGTATAGAAGACTCGAAGCTTCTGGAATGAGTGTATATTTTCTCAGCCAGACCATTGCCAATATCTTCTAAATATTAGTAGTAGAAGATATGTCTTATGAAGGGGAAGCAAAATAAAGTGGCAGTTATAGAACTGTCGAAAAATGGAAATGGAAAAATGGACTATGCTGTGAAGTGACAGATTATATGTTATACTCGTAGTACAGACGAAATAGCCACCACAATATTCCTGAAACATGCAAGAAAAAAACGCCCAGCAATCTAGTTCCCTTTTAAAGCTAGAGTAAAGCTATATTATTCTCCCCAAGGATTTATATTACATGCTTTTACGTTTGTTGAGTATGTAGTTAACATTTTTGTAAAGCTTTTTATTATTCATAAAGACGAAGAAAATCAGAGCTTGCTCCAAAGTAGAAACAGTAAAATTTATTCATGTTAATGAGAAGAATATTAATCGAACTATTCACATAACGATCTATGAGTATGTACTTGGATTTTATTACGAGGATTGTTAGTCATAGCTATACATATTTTGCATGTATATTTCTAATATTGTATAGGTGTACGCAATGATTGGATTTAAGGTAGGATGATTACACAAACATTACAAGGTTATTATTAATTTTTCAACTTATTCTAATTCAATACAAAGCTCATAATGAAAAGATTTGAATAGTTACGAGTATTGGACAAGAGAGAAAAATTTTTTATTCATAACAATTCAACTTTGTGGCAAACTTATCGAAAGCTGCGCGGCTTCGGTAAGGGAAGAGGAAACATGGCTGATGCCGTTCATAAAAATACCAATGGCGTACGGTATTGAAAAAATATTATACAATAATTAGATAAACGAACAAAATAAATTTCTACACTGTTCAAGATCACATAGAAGTCTAAATAAACAAGAAAATCCGAAATATTGGATACAAATACAATTACAAATATCGTGTGTGAATAAAAAATTAAATGACACTAACAAGTGTCTCTGGATGATCAACCGAATGTCAAAGTGATTAGTGGGAACACACGAACACTCTTGTCAAGAGCAAATCAGGTGGTTGCATAGCAAAAGTACTATGGATCTGCACCGATTGAGTTTGTTTATAGTAATTTTTTTTTATTTGTATAAAGCATAGTATTTAGGGTTAACCCATGATCAAAGCTATTTGATCTAGGTGACCCTATTCACTCCTACAGTACCAAAAATTCTGAAAATGTTTACTAACCTACTTTTACATGTACCACGTTGGAACTCTTATAAGACGAGATGTAATACACAGTTAAAGTGTACGTTCGTAACGTTAATATGTTTCAGATTTAAAAAACAGTTTAAAAAAATTCAAATTAATCAATTATTTTTTTAGATCTTAACGCAAGAAGACTGGAACATGGTTTTATCGAATGGAATGGCAAAGACTTCAAATTGGGCCGCGCTATATTTTGTAGCCTTAATGACTTTTGGAAATTACGTTTTATTTAATCTACTTGTTGCTATTCTGGTTGAAGGATTTAGTTCTGAAAGACACGAGAGAAGAGAAAGAGAGCAAAGGGAGTTAGCTAAAAGAAAAATGTCATGCATTATTGAAGCTAGTTTGAGACGGAAGTGTGCGAATAGTAACTATTCGCTATCCAGTTCGTCTGAAAATTGTTTTCCGGTAAAAATACATCACAGTGCTCCGTTTCCCGTAAGAAGAACCCACTTGAAGTTGCAGTCGTATGCGCGAACAAATTGTCAAAACCAGCGCCATATTGTGAAAATGAAATTCGACTTCAAATCAGTATCCAAAATATTCGATACTGCTTCAAACTAATCCTCAAATGTCAATAATAAAATAAGCTAAACTGATTTTGATTTCTGCGCAAGACAGATGGCAAACTTCACGTGGCTTCTTCTTGTGAGAAACGAAGTCTGCAAACCATTATAAAATTTACAGGAATATAAAAATTACTGGAAAACTCCCGAATTGAGAAATCTCAAGAATTTTAAAGAACATTCTGCCAGTTGTGACTTTAAGGAAATACACGTCAATAAGAGTTGTCCCTACATATACCGTGATCCAAAGTCCAATATTCAAAAAGAATCACTAGCAAAACTTCCAGTTAAACAGGTATTTCAATTATTTAAAGTGAATTACTCAAGTACTGAATAATTCATACAAAAACATAATTTACCAAAATTATATTTTGTAAGGTAGAAGTTTATGGGGAAAAATCTTGATATCTTTAATACAATAGATATAATAAAGTTACTTTCAATGAGCTACAATTATATAGTGTGGTAAAAGTGTAAAAAAAAATCTTAATACCTGCTTGTATGTATGTATTTTTGGGGTAGCATTCACTGAGACCTAAAAGATCCATTGCGCCCCCTTACTTCTACTTAATTTTTGAGGAGAGTCTCTGAAACTAGTAGCTCCTTTAGTCCTATTTCCCGGAGAAATTTTAGGATATCTACAGGCTTTAACTTAGATAAATGTTCCTCTTCTATCCAGTAATCTCCCAGGTACTGTGCTCTAGGACTCTGGAGTGCTGTGCAGTTGGAAATTATGTGGATGGAGGTTTCTTCTTCCATGCCACAATATCTGCATTCTTCTTCCTCTACTATTTTGAGCTTTTTCAGGTGCCCATTCAGGCGACAATGATCCCGTTAGGATCCCTGTTGAAACTCTTAGCGCAGTTATACTTTGACTCATGCATTCATTTGATCTCAACAGGCTGTAGTCCCCAGAAGAATATTTTATTGTCTAAACCCTACTAGATCTTTGTAATGGTCAGATCTTCTCTTTCTGTCGGCTTCACCTATTTTTTCCAATATCACATTGGGGCTAATTCCGCAAAAGGGTTCAGGCCCCCAAAAAGGTATTTCAGTCCTACTTTTTGCTAGTTCATCTGCTATTTCATTTGAATCTACTCCAGTGTGTCCTGGAATCCCTAGTTAGGTAACTATATTGTTGTTTGTCTAGTTATTCCGACACCATTTTGGAACTTATCACACAATAGTTCAGTGCTTTAATGGCTGCTGGACTATCTGTCATTATGGTAATCCTTTGTCCTCTGTATCCCTGATCAATATTGAACTGGGCGCACTTTCTTATGGCTTAGATTTCAGCTGGAAAGGGTTTTTCCCAAGCTTTCAGAGTGAATTTCTTCAATACTTACTTAGACAAGTTTAAAAAATAATCAAAAAAAAAGTTAACAGTGATAATAAGAAGCAACATGAAGGGAATATTTACTGTGGCTCTAATATTACGAAAAGAACACACATGATACAAAAGGTGTTTCATTAGTAATTTGAGTCAAATCTTCATATTTTTTAATCTGATAATATTACAATTGAAATATTTCCAGTAACGAAATTGTTTGAAGAAACACCTCTAGCAGTGGCAGGAATGAATATTTTTGAAGTTATGCACATTGAAATAATCAAGTTTTTGATAATATTGAGCTTCCATTAATGAATTTATTTATTTTTCCCTTCCAGTCATCACCTCCTATTATCACCCACACAGCAGCAACTCCTGAAGATTCACCAAGTATGACAATAAAAGATTTCTCAGAATTTCACTTCAAGCTTACTCCGAATCATACGTCGTCGGAAAGAGAAGGTTCACTACCAACTATTAACGTAATTACACAGAAAATAGAGGTAAGTTACATACTTTTCTGTCCGACTGTGGATTTTTGAGCTATACTAACGTACTAAAAATAAATCATTCGTGAACCTGGCTACAGAGCTCTGTAGCAGCTCCTGGATTAAGATCGGATGATCGAGGCCTAGTGACAAGTGTGGGGTACCACTTAGTCGAAATCGAAAATTTCGCGGTCAAACACTTCTAGGTCTTTCTCTCACTTTTATGTTTAGGTATTAATCAAAAAGGAAACGCTAGAAACAATAACTGATGAAAACTACAAAGATGAGCAGCTCGCCACTTGATAACTTGGAAATTGCAACAAAAACTTGACTCATGGCACAATAGTCTTTCACTCAGATTCATTTCGTACAGAATACATAGAAGAACACTTATTTATCGCAAATAAATCTAAAGCACTTCATTTCAGAATTCAAAATTGCTTGTTCCACCAAAATTATCTCCACCTCCAACCACTTTCCGAAAATTCAAACATGTAGCAGAAGATCCAAATCGAGTTTGTAAGATCGTAACTTATAATGAAAAAAACGGTTCCAATACAATGACATTTTCTGAGAAAAATACTCCAGCATTAAGCACAAACACCACTAAGGGAACTTCAAGTAAAAGTAGCTCGCAATTAGACGACTCTCAAAAGATGACGTCCAAGTCTAGGTTCAAACGATCGAAAAATACATCTGAACCAGCTGCAGAACAAATCACATTAAATAATGGACGATCCCATCTACAGCGCAGTGTTAGAGGACAAGTGAGTATTTCAAATTTTCATTTAGAGTCTATAACTAGACTAATATGCTTTTATCGTTGTTATCAAATATTTTTTGTATTTTGTAGAGTCCCATTCCAGCACACTTGAGGAGAAAAAACTGTTTTAAAACATCACCAACCTCAGTATCAAAATTCAGTAAGACCAGTAACGTCAGCACCAAGAAGAATAACACAAATACGATCAAATTAATAAATAAATCAAGTGAAAGTATACTACCTCAAATAAATATAGAAACTGGGATAAAGAGGAGAGTTATGAATGGGATTAGTTCGTTAATAGATTCCTCGGGATGTCTTAGGAACAAGGAAAATCACTCTTTGTATTTATTCGCTCCAGACAACAAGTGAGTAACTAAAAATGGAAGCAGCTTGTATAGTATATTCTTCAACGAGTGCAGAATGATGGCTATTATTCACGTGGATGAAGCGAGCGAGCGAGCGCAGCGAGTGAATTTTGGAATAATCCAAGTGAATATCAGCCATTCTACACAAGTAAAAGACTATACTTTCTCCACGACTGAAAAAAAAGCTTCCAGTGAGGATCGAAGCCCAATCGTCCGCGCCAGAGTCAACTATTTCTACTACTAGGCTATAGAGCATGTTTATTTTAAAAAAGGGATACGTAACATACAGTTTTAATCGAAACCTTTACATTTATAAATGATAATTGGGAGTTAACTAAATATAACTACTATTGTCCATTTTTTCTCCAAATAATATGTAAAATTATGATTCTATCATTATTTTGACGTTTCAAACGACGTGATGTCAGAATCGATTTGCATTATTTGGTAATTGACGTTTTAATAGAGACGATTTGATTTATTCATTTTAATTCATTTAAGCGAGAATTCAGATAATAATAGAATGTGATGGGCTAACGAGAGTGAATTCTTTTCCTATCATTATGTATAGCTAAATATGTAAAAATAATTTGTGCGTTATTATTTAGTCGTTACTACATAAGCTTTCCTACAATATTTAACTGCTTCTGGAAATTGTATTAATTACAGCTACAATAGGTGTGTTCTTTTTGACTGAGATCTCAGCCCACTTCAGTAAAAGTGATCTGAGATAAACTGATGTGAGTAAGCACCAAAAAGAACGACCTACTCAATTGAAACGAGCGATCTGCCAACGCTTTCGTGAATAAGAGAGATAAAACATATGAACTGACCTATCGAATATCTCCGATAACCACGTATCATCCTCTCCACTTTATTTCCGACTCAAGTTCAACTGATACCCCCTTACAGCACATTAAGCATCAGTGAAGAGGGAAGTCAAATCTCAGCTCACTTCCAAGTGAGTAAATAAAAAAGAACGCGCACGTTACCGATGTCAGCTGAGATTAACTGATATCTCAGTCAAAAAGAACACACCTATTATTGACAAGTTTGCTCAATACATTTCCTTGCCTATCTAAATCTATCTTCTTATGGCTGGCGAGATTTAAGACCTAAGATAGGCACTATAGTCTAACAAACCATTGGAGAAGGTGACTAAGGGCTGTTCACGTGCTTTATTATTGCAAAATGTATCGGAATCACGTGCCATTCGGTTGCAAAACTTATCGGTATCATGCGCTTGGCTCATGTTCACTGGAAAATATATTTTTCCAGTGGCGTAAACATTTTATATTGGCAAATCTCATATTTAAATCACCTTCTCCAATTGTTTGTTAGACTATAGGATATGATTTAGCGATATAGCTAGAATTTCAGTGCTGCCTGGCTGTCAAAGAGAATTATGATCTTTTGGCCTCTATATCTGTTTTTTCAATCTTCATTTGCATTGACAAAAATCATTGGCGTGGTAGACGTTACAGATTATTGACACCCGTTCGTATATGATTTTTTATTAATAAACTATTTCAAATTAGGCTATTTTTTCAGGTTTAGAATATGCTGTTGTTGGATCGTCAAGCAAACTTGGTTTGATAATTTGGTATTAATATTCATAGCGCAAAATTGTATTACTCTGGCAATGGAAAGACCAAACATTCCACCAGATAGTCCGGAAAAAATATTTTTACAATCATCTAACTATATATTTTCCATTGTGTTCGCTACAGAAATGTTTATTAAGGTGAGTACCTACAAAAATTTGGTGGATCTTGGCAGACTATTAGGGGATTCTTTACAATTTTTCTCCAGCTTTGACTTATAGTTTGACAAACCTAGCTTCGCGGTGTAGTCTTTCGGAAGAGATGAGTACCTACAAGATGATGGTGGCTGTTGCAGCCTATTAGGGGATTCTTTACAATTTTCTTAGACAAAAAGTTTGACAAACCTAGCTTCGTCGTGTCAAAAGAGATGTAAAACAGAGGTCGAAAGTCTATGGATGTCGTGCTCGATGAAGATACCGACCATTGGTTGCAGCACTAGTGGGTTTGGCAAAATTTCGGTTTAGAGGTAGTGTGCCTCAGCGCCCTAGTCGGAGAAATGGACCAAGACAATGAAGAAAATTCATATTTAGCACTTCAGCTTTTTTATATTCGAATGTGGCAATATCGAATGTTTTCAGTAGTGTTTTCAGGATAAGTATTAATGATGAGTACCTAGGTGTCATTTTGCTTGAGTTCTGAAAAGTTCCGCAGTGTAGGATTTAATAGCGTCAAGATTCATTATATTATACAGGGTGTAACAATAAGCAGTTCATAAATCATACCACATATTCTGGGGCTGAAAATAACTTGATACAACTCAAGTTACCCCAGTACAAATGTGCATGCGAAAAAAGTTACAACCCTACGAAGTTACCAAATGAAGATTGATGATGATGAATTTTCAAGTTTTTCGAGGGTCCCAAATTTTTGATTGAATCTTATTTATTTACAGATGTGTAGTTTTTATTAGAGGTCGATATGGCACCCACTCTCTTGAATATACAGTCGGCACCGTTTTACTAACGAAAACCGAATATTCTGGAAAAGCAATGGCTTCTGACGATATCTAATTGCAGCTAGGCTGTAACTTTTTTCGCATGCGCATTTGTACTAGGGTAACTTGGGTTGGATCGAGCTATTTTTAGCTCCAGAATATGTGGTATGAATTATGACCTGCCTTTTTATTACACCCTGTATAACTATCTAGAATAATTTGCAAATATCTATGGCAATCATTTCTGCCAAAAATATGATATATTACCAAAAATTATTTCCTGGAACAAAATGTCTCGATATTTTTATCATCCAAACATGGTAAATTCTAAAAATTATTTATTCCAGGTTGTTGCGAGTGGTATGTGTTATGGCACCAATGCATACTTCACATCTGGTTGGAATATAATGGATGGTTCTTTAGTGATAATTTCGGTTGTGGATATTATAATGTTCTTAATAAACGATACCACCTCTAGAATATTTGGAATATTGAGGGTAAGTTGTGCCAACGTCTAGAAATCCCTGTATCATGGCCTAAGTTGCTCTTGGAGCTTCAAAAATCTCCTTTCAAAGTAACCACTTGGGTACCATATCTGGCATATAGGAAAAGTGGACAGAGAATCCGGTATTTCCAGGGAAATTGTCCGTCAGGTTCTTAGATACATGACACAGGTCTAGCTAACTAAAGCCTGATCAGGTTACGTATTCAGTTTCAAAACGGATAATAGGCTTCCTCAGAAGCCAATGATTAAAATATAGATGTAGGCTATAGATATAATCCGGTACAAATCAGCCAATTGACGCTCGTGAAATGTATTATTTTCAGGTATTCCGACTATTAAGATCACTTCGTCCTTTAAGAGTTATTAACAGAGCACCTGGTTTGAAGCTTGTTGTACAAACGTTACTATCATCTCTTAGACCAATAGGAAATATTGTACTAATTTGTTGTACATTTTTCATTATATTTGGTATTCTGGGAGTTCAGGTACATATTTTAGGATTATTTATATTACACCTAGTGCCTTTTTTATTGACAATTTAATTTATAAATAAGAAATCTCATCATACCACAGTCTAATTTGTCACTTAGATAGCGACAATTTTCTACTTTTTGCGATGCTATAGTCCATTTAATAACCAGGAGGAGTCATTTGAAAAGCCTTACTCACACCACTAAAAGTTACCAGATTAGTTACTAAAGGGTGGTGTTCCGAAATATTAGTCAACAGTCGTGTTCCAAATCTATTAAATATGCCTTGATTGATGAAGAAATAGCAGCCATAAGTCGATTTCTCATTTGTTCAGTAGATTATTTAGATGTTTATTGTAGATATTGAATGAATTTATTTGATTTTTGACGGTCCTAAATGACTTTGTTTTACCGAACTAAGCGAAGTACTGGTACTCGAAGTAGAAGGATCCATAATTGCAGATATTCAATAAAATTGCTTACTGAAGTTTTTAAAAGAACAGTTTCAACAAAACTGAGTGAAAATAATAATATAACAAGAGCGGATGCGATGACAAAATTAATTATATTTATCTGTCATACCTAACTATCAAAAATGAAAATTATCAGCTGATGTCAATACTAGAAAGTGTTATGTCAATCATAGGTTTACAGATTTGCCAACTTAAATTCAAATTACTCCTCCTGGTTTTTAAATGAGGTATAAGGCGGCTCGCATACCAAAGCAATACACAACTAGCAACAGGCAACAAGCAACGTGATATCGTTATCGCCTGTCCAGGTCAATCTATGTTGCTAGCAACACGGCGTGCCTGTTGAAATACAATATAATTACCTATTTGTTGTCAACATTTACAAAATATAGGTTGGTTTGTTTTCATTTTTGGACTCATCCGATAGCAGTTCCGAAACTGGGTGGGGTGAACCTTTAATTCATTGGCCCATAAACTTGCTCCATGATTCTTGAGTACTTGAAAGGAAGGATGAATACAATATCGTCTTCGCTTCCTATTTCTCCTTCGCCTATACTGTCACCTTATCACTATTTCATTCTCATCAGACGACGACATTTGAGTCTAGTAATTTTATTATTATTTATTAATTTCGTCTGCGCTAACAACGAAATTCTAGAATAAGCAAATAAGGAATAATATTGATTTGGTTTGCGAGATCAACGTAACATATATTGCGTGTTGCTTATTAATTGTCTATTGCTAGTTGCTCATTGCTATTGCTTCGATATGCGAGCCGACTAAGAGACAAATTTAAACCGGATCAAAAAAATTGAATCTAATCTAAATGATTTTTAGCTACTCACCTTTGGTTGTTGATGTTTCAAATTATTTCTATTTATACTGTTTCATTCTGATGATTTTACTTTATTTTCAGTTATTCAAAGGAACATTTTACTACTGTGTCGGTGAAAATTTGACTGGTATAGAAACTAGAGACGACTGTTCACAAAGAGGCTATGAGTGGAAAAATCAAAAATATAATTTTGATGACTTGGTGCAAGCGTTGATGTCATTGTTCGTTTTAAGTTCAAGAGATGGCTGGGTTAATATTATGTATACAGGCCTTGATGCTGTTGGGCTGGATAAACAGGTAAGAAAAAAGTTTAAAAAAACTATGCTATTAAAAGAATTTGAAAATAATATGGTATGGAACAATGCACTGCTTAACTATTGAAGTAAAATGAAAATTTTTGGATTTTCTTTGTAAATATATAAAGTGAATATTTACGTGGAATGAAATTTTATTTGGAGAATATCAAAAAGACAAATATTTAATTGAAAAAATGGGATTTGTGATGAAAATGATAATAATAGGGCCTATTTTATTTTTTAATTGTAGCCTCAAGTCAACTACTCGGAATGGCGGCTTCTGTACTTTATTGCATTTATTCTATTGGTTGGTTTCTTCGTCTTAAATATGTTTGTTGGAGTGGTCGTTGAAAACTTCCACAGATGCAGAGAAGAACAAGAAAAAGAAGAGAAAATTAGAAAAGCTGCTAAAAGGGCATTGCAATTGGAAAAACGAAGAAAAAGTAAGTAAATTGTTATCTACATACAAAATATCAAAAAACGTAAGATTCTACTCACGTTAAACATATCCAAATAAACTACGGCAGTAGAAAAATATATTGTTTGAAAAAGGAAAGTAATTTTGAACCATTTTAAAATGCAGTTTTAAATGTTCTCCAATTAGCTTCTTTATGGAGAAAAGGTGAATCGAAAAGAATTTCTATCACTGCTGACGGTGTCTAAAATAATCTAAATCACTCTGAAATTGCCAAAAATTCCTTAAGCAGCTGGCTAGACAAAACAAAACAGCTTTATTGGGCGTGCAAAGTAAGGAGCTTGAACAATTTGGTAGTGTCCCAAAAATCAGCATCGTTGTGTAAGTTCGAAAATAGGAGAAATAACCTATGTCCTATTGCAATTTGCAGCTAAAGACAGACAAAAAGAGTACCTAACACGACTTTCTTATCACTACACTAACTTTCTCTTATAGCTTCAGATCTGATCTCATAGTAATTTTAACTTAATACTGCTCTCAGCAAAGTGGACAGTGGTACATAATGATTTCGCGATGATGTAGAAGATACGGCAAAATAGAGTGTAGGCTACAGTGTAATGGCCCGCCAATCCCTTAAACACCTGGAAAAGGTCTACCTAGAGCCTGATCATTCTACACACCTTGCTCCACAACGTAGAATATGCTTTTTCAGAATGTCCACAAATATAATCAGGGATTGTGGATAACTATTTCCAAATGAGCATTACATTTAAGTTTTTTTTACTAAGCAAGTCATCCATCAAGAGTGACCATGGTGGGGGTATAGCGCTCCACTCTGTGAGCAGTCACAGGAAAGAACATGATGCAGTTAATGGTTAGCAGTTTTCAAAAAGATTTAGGTAGTACTAAGTAGATACTGTTGTTCACTTTTTTCAATGTATTTTTAAGGTTAACCTACAATTATTATTAGCATACATCAGCTGTAACGAAATAATCCTTTGGAACAGTTTTTGTCCCAGTACCGACAGATTTCTTGGTAAATTTCTGAGTTGTTGTTGTTTATGCAAAATTTTTTGTTGCAGAAATGAATGAACTGCCATATTACATCGACTATCCTCCGTGGAGACTAGAAATTCACAAAATTGTGACTTCCAAGTATTTCGATTTGGCAATAGCGTTGGTTATAGGTTTAAACGTCATAACAATGGCAACGGAAAGATACCACATGCCAGATTACTGGGAATACGCACTGAGAATTTTCAATTATTTTTTCACTGCAGTATTCATTCTAGAAAGTACTATGAAGCTAGTTGCCTTAGGTGTGAAGATGTATAGAAAAGACAAATGGAACCTTCTCGATGTTGCCATTGTAATATTATCAGTAGTGGGGATCGTTATAGAAGAGATAGTGCAAGACCTGAAAATAATACCAATTAATCCAACAATTATCAGAGTGAGTAATTGTTACTTATTTTTAAAATGTCAAGAAAATTATTTGAATAATGGCCCCTTTTGTACACATGAAGTGGTATAAGAAATTAATTAATATAAAGCGAAACTGAAAGAGTCAGCGTAAGAGACTTATCAAGCTGCGCCGCAAGCTCAAGAGGAATTTATTCCAGAATTTAGTGAAATTGTTGTAGATCGATAGGTTTTTTTAATAGAACGCGAATTTCATGTAGGTACGTAAGTGGCAATAGAGGGTAACACTAACCATATCGACCACTAAACGCCTATCCTCAATAACATTTGTTCACTCTTATAAATATGGAATCACACATTGTTATTATAAATGCATTAAATATCACGTATTCCTTATATGTATGTGTCTCGAGTGAATGCGTCTATTTATATAAATGTATTTTCAGCCGCACGATTCTTTCTAGACACTAGTAGCCGGCCACAAAATATCTCGTCTGAAAGCGCTCTTATGTTTTCAAAACAATTTATGTAGTTTTCTTGACAATAAATTATGTTTAAGAGCGCTTTCAGAAGAAACACTTTGTGGCTATCTACTAGTGTCTAGAAAGAATCGCGCGGCTAAAAATACATTAAATATCACGTATTCTTTATATGTATGTGTCTCGAGTGAATGCGTCTATTTATATAAATGTATTTTCAGCCGCACGATTCTTTCTAGACACTAGTAGCCGGCCACAAAATATCTCGTCTGAAAGCGCTCTTATGTTTTCAAAACAATTTATGTAGTTTTCTTGACAATAAATTATGTTTAAGAGCGCTTTCAGAAGAAACACTTTGTGGCTATCTACTAGTGTCTGGAAAGAATCGCGCGGCTAAAAATACAATACATGAAAGCGCTCTAACAACTACCTACTTTGTTTTTAGGTTCTCAGAGTAATGAGAATAGCTAGAGTTTTGAAACTCTTGAAAATGGCCAAAGGAATTCGAGCACTTTTGGATACAGTTATGCAAGCTCTTCCACAAGTTGGGAATTTAGGGCTACTATTTTTCCTTTTATTTTTCATTTTTGCAGCCTTGGGAGTAGAATTATTTGGCAGGTTGGATTGTAATGTCACTCCGTGCCAAGGTAAATTCAAATTTCAATCAATATCAATGTGAAATCGATAGGATTGATTAAATAACATTATTAACCATTATATCTTCTTTAATTTGTAGGTTTGGGTGAACATGCACACTTTCAAAACTTCGGTATGGCGTTTCTTACATTATTCAGAGTGGCTACTGGAGATAACTGGAACGGTATCATGAAGGATACTCTAGATGATGAATATTGTGATCACAAAGATGATTGCGTTAATAACTGTTGCATCTCTCCAATTATTGCTCCAATATTCTTTGTTATTTTTGTGTTAATGGCTCAATTTGTTTTAGTTAATGTCGTCGTAGCTGTAAGTGTACTAATTTTTATAATATTGTGTATTAGTTTTAGTAACCGGAGATTTATAACCTGCCCGGTAAAATATCCCAAAAGGTTTTTATGTCGATTTGAAATTTCAACTTTCGGATAATTAAAATTATTGTTTCGGGAGAGAAAAGGCCACTTATTGAAGTTGCAGTTGTATGCGCGAAATTGATGTCAAAATCATCAGCGCTATATTGTACAATTGACATTAGACGTCAAATCAGTAACGTAACAGCTTAACATTTTGTAGGTTATCACAAAATAACAATATTAAAGATGTTTTCCGTCGACCGTGTATTAACATATGATAACGTTCTCAAAACTAGACAAAATCATACATTGATGACCCCTATCAATACATGATTTACCAATATTAATCAACTATTTTCTGCAGGCAACTCAACGCACATCTTATATATCGACATTTTGTATGCAACCAAACATACAATAGCGTCTTCAAAAATTGAATCATATAGTCTGTTTCTTATTGTCTGACAGCACGCGAAAAGGTCACAGATGCTAATCAGGTAGTAAACCATAAGCGTCACCGTTCATCTAAGGAATTTATTTACTATTTAATTTTATACCCGATCTGATATGAAGGTAATATGAATCTAAATTCAGTTAGTTGAAACAACTTGATAATTTCCAAGAAACATTACAATAGGGTCCTACTAGGGATTGTCCTAATGCTGTAATCGTTATGGAAAATGCCACTTATCATTCGCGATTCATTGTCAATAAATTTGAATTATGGAAATTAAACTATATTTTCCTCAATTAATTTAATTTAATAAAAATGAAAATGTAACTTGTTAATAGGCCTGAACGAATGAATTTTATTTCAACTGTAATGTCGACCGAATCTAATTGAATAAGCAGAATGAACTAATATCGTAATCTCCGCCACTGCCGCAATATTTATCGTTTATCAGGCATTGTTCAGTTTTATTACCATATTGTATTTTGAGCTGAAACAGGGATGTTTAGATAACCAATACAGACACCTACTTGTTTTGCATTAGAATTTTAGTATTTACTTGTGAAATTCTTAGGATTACTCTGTAAAAGATAAATTTCTATTTGAATATTCAATGAGGCTACTGTGCTGTCAGACATTAAGAAATAAACTATAGTATAGAATACTTCTAGTTTTTGACTTACCTATTGTTTTTTTTTATTATTCTACAAAATTATAATAATTATTATAGTAGGGGAGCCCAAGCGGGGATTTCGGGATTTACTAAAGCGCGGCAGATTAATATACAGAGGGATACCTTGTACCCGGTTAAGTACCTCCACAAAACAAGAGGCCCATATATAAGGCCGCCCGTGAAGGATATAGGATCAGATTAGTAAAAAAAAATTGACCATCAGAAATTCTCGAGCGCGTCAGATTAAGGTAGGGTGAGTTAATTACATCCTAAAAAGTGTATATTCCACTAATCTGACAATTTGAGAGTGACGTAAAAAAAGGGGAGGGCAACAAAGTTGTAAAAAAAAAAACGCCATCTCGACATTCCCGAGCGTAGCTAAATTTTTTTTTATTTTGAAGGAAATAATTCAAGAATAATGAAAAATATATAATCTGACGATTTCCGCAAGCCGAAATAACAGAAATTCGTCGATAAATTTAAGCATTTAAATTTATCGACGAATGTGCAGCTGCGTGATGCCTACTTTTCCTTCCCCGCGTTTAAGCTTTTTTTAAGTAATTTTTTTATAAATACATGTATTTTACTAAAAAAGCATACACTTATTTATTTGCATGCTATTTCCTGAACTTTTCAATTAATTAAGTTCAATGATTTAAAAAATAAAATTTTTTTTGACTTCCCGCTAAGAAAAATTAAAAATTTTCAACAATTCGGGAAGTTATTGATTTTACCCCGTTTTACGAAAATCGAGTTTTCATCAGATCTTGACGTTTTAAGGTCATAGGAAGCTTCCCTGACTACCCCCGTGATGTTGTCACTAAGTCTGTATGTATATGTGGGTGTGTGTGTATGTATGTGTGGGTGTTTGTGTGTGTGACTCGCTTATAACTTTTGAACGACTAAACCGAACGCAATCTACTAAACGGCGTTCTAAAGATTTCCCTAAAAATTAGATTTCCTGTGAATTTTAACCGATTCGGACTGATAGATTTGAAAATTTTTGATAAATCTCAAAAAAAATAAGAATTTTTTTTTAAGTGGTCTTCTTGGAATAACTTTCAACCAGGTTCATTGATTAACTTCAAAAACTGATCCGCCTTTGAGCTTGAAAAACCACGTCGATCGCCACCTAGCTGGTCAAAATTGGTTGATTCGTTCAAGAGATATCGTGAACGAAAAAAACCCGAAAAAGTGTTTTTTCGGGATTACTCCGAAATTTGTGGTTCGATCAATTGAAATTGCAAAATTACTTATGAGGATGATAAAACTGCGTCGAATGCCGCCAACCGCGTGAAAATTGCTTGATCTATTCAAAAGTTATTGCGGTTTGAAGATTCCAAAAATAGTGTTCTATGAAACTTCTATCAGACTTTCGAGCTGGGAGAGCTCAAATGCATTGAAATATTATTTCTTTGAACTCAGTGAGCTCAAAATATCACATAAATTATATTTTGAGCTCAAAAATGTCATATGTACAATTTTAAGCGCCAAGGAATAGAATTAGAGGGAAGTTGCAGGGATGGCCTTTAATGTGAACCGTTTTTCTAATTTTTTTTTTGTCAGATCAGGCGAATCCCTCTAGATAATCGTCAGATTATGAGACAGTACGTTCAGAACATAAAGATGAACCATATATATCTTAATCTGACGCGCTTGAGTATTTCAAAATGGCGATTTTTTTTTGCACATTATGAAAATGGCCGCGAGTTTGCGTCCCATCGAAATCGTCAGATTAGTGAATTAGACCTTGTTTTTGGTGCACTTAACACTCCCTTAGAAAATCTGACGCGCTCGATTAATTTTTTTTTTTTTCATTTTCAACTCTTAAATACAACCACCCGCATCAGGCAAACGATCAGATTAATATACGTACATTATTAAAAATACGTAGGGCATTGATGCTATCAATATCTGACGCGCTCGAGGATGTCCATGCAACAGTTTTTTTTTACATATTTAAAAATCTATAGCCGCTTCCCCCACCGATGTAAAGGTATACATCATATAACATTTTTTTCTTTTTATCATCCAAGCTTTGCTTCCCAATAGGTCTCTACGACGCTCGAGTAAATCCCCATTTAGCATCGTGGGCTCCCCTACTATTAGTGTTAAGAAAAACGGAAACAGTGACATTTGAACCAGCGACCATCTCTGTGACATTTCAATGTCATTATTCATTTTTGACAGTACTTACCTATGAAACAAAATAGTAGTTTACCTAACTAGTGCGGAAAGTGATACTTTTCCGCACGCTATTGCAGATGGCCGAACGACGCTAGCGGAGTTCGGCCAGCAATCGCCTGCTGAAAAGTAACTTTACGCACGTGTTAGGTACACTATTTTTTCTACTAGCATCCGGAAAAAAACCTGAAAGTTGACATAAAGAAACATTTATTATTGAATACATATCAACAACTTAATTATTATTATTTGACATCCATTTGATAAGGCTTTTATCAAGGACATAAAAAATTATTGTAAAAAATGTTCCTTTTCATAAAAAAATTATAGCAAAATTCTAATAAATTTATTGATTTTTCAGTCACTTGGTAAACTACAACCATACGCAAATACATATTTTAAATATTCAAATGTAGTATACTTTCCAAAAACTCTACAAATTTACTTTCCGCACGCTTTTTAGTGCGGAAAAGTGGATCTTTCCGCATTCTAGTAAAAAATAGTACTTTACCTAACTAGTGCGGAAAGTGATACTTTTCCGCATGCTATTGCAGATGGCCGAACGACGCTAGCGGAGTTCGGCCAACAATCGCTTGCGGAAAAGTCACTTTACGTACGTGTTAGGTACACTATTTTATCCATGGATTCTTCAGATGAAGATTTGCCAGAGTCAGATTTGGAATCAACCAGAGCTGCAAACTTGGATCTATTACTATCAAAATCTCGTCAAAGGTATGAAAATGAATAAATTTGCAGAATGCAACAAACTGCACATTTAATATTGATATTAATAATAATTTATTTGATAAGTATTAATTTGATAAGTATTAATTTGATAAGTATTTTATAGATCTTTTTTTTTATCAACTTTCAGGTTTTTTTCCGCATGCTAGTAGAAAAAATAGTGTACCTAACACGTGCGTAAAGTGACTTTTCCGCACGCAATTGCTGGCCGAACTCCGCTAAAGCGTCGTTCGGCCATCTGCAATAGCGTGCGGAAAAGTATCACTTTCCGCACTAGTTAGGTAAACTACTATTTAGTTTTTAAATATTGAGAAAAACGAATACAACTGATACAGTCGACGGAAAAGCTTTGTAACTAGCACGAGTATCAAAAAGGCAATTAACAATCTCAAACATTAAATTATCTCAATTGTTAATGGCCCTCATTAATACACTTGTTGGTTAAATAACTATTAAATAAAAAATATTTAGGAATTATTTGAAGCCTTTCGAGATATACTTTTGACCACACGTTATAAAAGCGATTTTGTCTAAAATTTACTACTTTGTTGACATTGTAAGTAACTAACTACTGATGAAATTTTTAATATTCCATATTGGTGCACTTATTACAGGTTTTAATGAAACACTTGGAAGAATCCCACAAACAACTTGAAGACGAACAAGATTTAGATGCTCAGCTTGAAAGGGAATTTGTTGAAAAGCAAGAAAGAAATGAGAGGGAATTGTATCTTGCCCTTCAGGCGGACCTGGAATGTCAATCACAAAAGAAACAATTGTATAAAGTAAGATTTTAGTCGTTTGTAGTTGTATAGTTTGTATGCTGTGTAATGTAAATATGTATAATTAGTATTCTCTGTAGGTATAAGTGGAAATTAAAAATATATTTTTCCAATGTGCACTTTACTTTCTACTTTCTGTTTAGCATCTATCCCTATACTATGTACAAAAACATCAATTTGGTTTACGGTTAACCATACAAAATATGGTTATAAAATTATAAGGTTGTGACTTTCAGAATATTCTTCAAAAAACCATGGTTGGCGTTAGATAATATAGCTCGTTTTCTACACAGTCATAATAATAATCCAGAGTCCAATTTAACGGGTTTAAAAACAGCGTCCCACACACTATAGGAATTCAAAATCCCGGAAAAACTCCAGTGATTAAATTATTTTAATCATTTGATGAAGCTAAGGAGGTATTTGAAGATTTCAGGATAAAGATTGATTTCCTTTTTGGAAATAAAAAAAATTATCTCAAATTTCCATTTTGAATGTTAGATATATGTGAAGTAATTTGGAACTTTCAGTGTTTTGACGAATCTACTTATGTTGTGTTTGTTATTTGAATACTTGTATAAGTTCCTGAGCAACGCGACAGATTGCACAGTGTCCGCAGCTCTCAGACTTTCGGAGGAGTACAGGTTAATCAAAAATCAAAAAGTTTGTACTTGTTTGGGCAAAAAAAAAATTTATTTCGTGACAGAAAGAATATTTTTTACATAATTGTCAAAACCAATAGGCTAGTAATATAGGCTATCAGCAGATTCATGAAGTTCTTTGTCGAAATTTGTCTAAAATTTTTTTCAAAACCCCATAACTACTCCAATATGAAATAACTGTATATTGTGTCACAATGACAGACGCTCCATCCGCTCGAATCTAATAGTCTTGTACTGCTAAAGCGTTTCCTGTACTGTTTTTCGCCTACCAAATAAACTGAAAAAAAAGGAAAAACTTTGACATACACTAACGATTAAAATAAATATTCACTTCATCCAGTGACAGATGGTGAGAAACTTCACAAATCATGGCGTTCCTTATTTTCCCTAGGGCTGCTGAACAATGTATGTATGTATGTATTTTGGGGTAACGTTCACTGAGACCTAAAAGATCTATTGTGCCCCCTTATTTCTACTTAGTTTCTGAGGAGAGTCTCTGACACTATAGTAGTTCCGTTAGTCCTATTTCCCGGAGGAATTTCAGGACATCTGCAAGCTTAAACTTAGGTAAATGTTTCTCTTCTATCCAGTAATCTCCTAGGTACTGTGTTCTAGGACTCTGAAGTGCTGTGCAGTTGGAAAGTATGTGGATGGAGGTTCCTTCTTCCATGCCACAATATCTGCATTCTTCTCCCTCCACTATTTTGAGCTTTTTCAGTGCCCATTCAGGCGACAATGTCCCGTTAGCATCGCTGTTGAAACTCTTAGCGCAATTTCACTTTGACTTAACCATTCACTTGATCTCAACAGGTTGTAGTCACCCAGAAGAATCCTTGATTGTCTAAGCCCCACTAGATCTTTCCAATGGTCAGATCTTCTCTCTTTTTCGGCTTCACCTATTTCTTCCAATATTAGGTACATTGGGAGATGCTGAACAATATTTTCTGCCTTATTTTTGGGAAATATATGATTGGTTTTCCAGTAAGGTAGAAGAAAAAATAGTATACATAACACGCGGGAAAGACTATTTCAGTCACGGCTAGAAGTGTAGTATACTGTTGAACACACATAAAAGTTTTGAATAAAATACTTTGTACACCTCACTTTCAACACAACTTATGGTTTATTTAAATTTAATTATATCAAATTTTCAAACCTCGGCAGTGGATAATCAATTATTAGTAGCGCGATATTTTTCTTACAAATTTTCAGGAATCCCTCCATAAGATATAACAATTTGTTTCACTTAATTCAGCATTGCGAACAAGTTTCTTGTTTTGCGAGTAAAGATTGTACAAATTGGCAGAAGCTGGCATTTTAGGTGTTTTTGTAAACAGTTTTTATTCACTGCGCTTGAGTCGATCAGTTTCCAGACCTAACAGACCTTTTATTTTTCCTTTGAGCATCGAATGCCTGCGAAAACGAGGTGTCTTCGCTTCTGCAAATTATCTCTAGAATATGCTTGTTTATTCTATAGAAATACACTTCTTTCTTTTTCTACTTCTCTCTAAAGCTTAAACCTTTTGTAAACATCACACTGCCGATTAGTATGTGTTCCACTGCCTTAAGGCATAATTGTTAGTTGCATGGAATAGGTTTGATATTCTAGCTGCATTCAGCAATCGTCGGAATATCTAGCTAGAGTAGGTACTTAATTTGCAAGATCTTGAGTTTTTTAAAGCAAGAAAACACGAAATTGTTGGACAATCCTACATACAATCTCAAGTTCTACCTATTTTTCACTTTTCCAGAAGTTTCCAGTTCCCAAAAGATGCAGTCAACTTCTTCAAAACCACTATTTTGAATGCCAAAATTGTTTTGAAGTTCCCTTCCCTAGTGGTAGGAAAATATGACATTTTTTATTTGTGCAAACACAAGCTACCAATTATTTTCTTCACATTTTAGGTATTGTCACTGCCGTCTGATTTTATGTACACTCCTCCAGGAACAAAAGTAACTTCAAAAATAGAAAATTCTAAAACAACAATTCCAACTTCTCCTATTGTTCAGCCTACGTCTTTACAGTCGAGCCATAAACACTTGAGACATATCGAAGAAATATCAGATATCTATAGCATAGGCAGCGTATCGGAAGAAATTAATAAAGAAGAAACTAAAAACATATCAAAAAATGAACCGAGCTCTTCATTTTTATTGGTTCCCCAACAGAGGGAGCTCCTGCAAATAACCGGTAGTGTTAAGAACATACTTAAAAAACAATTTTCAATGGATGTAAATGAGGAAGCCTCTGTTTTATTGTCAGTTCCAAAAATTCAAAAATATTGTGACAAAAAGAGTGTAAGGTGCACAAAAACGTAAAAATTATTTTTGGACAGTCTACTTATCATTTTAGATAACAATTTGTGGACATTAAACAATGTTCAAAGTCACAATTAACAGGTTTATAGCATTCTGAAAAGCAATAACCGTTACCAAATTGAAGAGAAACTATATTATAATCATACCACTGATATATTTAAAAGTAGTGACTTCTTTATCAACATTTTTCTTTTCATGTCAATCGTGAATATAATTAAGTATCAGAATTAGTAGAACCAAAGTAATAAATGTTTATTAGATTCAATTTCAGAATTAAAATAACCAAAAACTAAACATTTGGTGAATAAATAAAATAAATAGATATATCTTCCGTCTGTTCTTTGTAGTGTATTCATTGTTGTTTTTGTTAATTGTCTTGAGAAATCTTAATTAGAGATTATAAAGTGAGAAATGACAAATTGGTCTATTTTATAGAAGATAAGTCAATTCTAGAGTTATCACACACTATATCTCTTCGCAAAATAGCGACTTAAGTTGTCCAAGATTGCTGGCCAGTTACAGCTGGTGTAAAGAGAAGAATTATTTTTGTTTATTCCAATATTATTCCTTTTTTTAAGAAGCTTTCTGCTTTTTTGTAATTACCCAAGAATATGTGTAAACACTATAATGTATGCTGTAGATACCATTTTATGTACTAATTGGAACATAATATTGTATAGTCAAAAGCGCTCTTATCGTGCGGGTCACTAACTATATGTATCAAATCAGAAAACACAAAAGTTACCAAAATGTGAGATTACACTGATTGCCGAATTTCCACTTTTTCTTTCGTTCTCGAAATAATCAGATTAAATACCAAAATTGTTTCTTATTATTTATATTGTCACTACTTATATGAAATGACAAAGTCGCAGAACTACATTTTTAAGTAAAAACTAAGCTGGTGAAAGTCTTTTTAGAATCGCTGAAAACTGAATCCATATCCTTCTTTTTTTCCCGTCAAAATTGCAAAGTCTGTCTTATTCTCTCTTGAGGATTTTATTTGGAAGTTATAATAATTAAATGCAATAAAAGAAAACAAAAACTGTGAGTATGTCATTGTTGAATCGTGAGACCCGCATGATAAGACTGCATCTGACTTTAAACAAATTTATTCTTTGTTATAATAATCCTAGATAAATACAGGCAACTAGGTATACATACGATACCAAAGGGTGTAGAGACTATAGATACCAAAATGGGTAAATTTCACAAAATAAATATTTTGTTATGCATTTTGTATGTTCATCCATTTTATTCCATTTTCAGTTTTTCTGAAATATACAGTCAAAGTGTTGAAGAGAAACAGTCACATCAGATCTGGAAGCTCAACCGTGTGTATTATGATAACCCTCCTTATCTATTTTTTGCTTCTAGCAAATTTTAACATTTAACAAATTTTTGACAGAAAATTTCGTACCTCTAGGAGGCCTACTGCGTTCATCGAAACAGATTTTCATAGATAGAGCAACTGTTTGAAACAAATGCTCCTGTTAAGTCAAATTTTTTGCGATACACTCATATAGGATAACATCAAATCTGGTGTGGGAGTATCGCAAGACCCTCAATAGACTAGGTAGTCACAATAGCGTGACCTTAGCCTGGTTCCTAGGTCACCAAGGAATAAAAGACAATGAAAAGGCCGATGAATTAGCCAAGCAGGGAACAACGGAGGTCATATAATAGGGTTAACTTTCCTGTGGAATTGCTAAATGCCTAAGTAAAGAGATCATTTACAAATGGATAAACAACCAGACGTTGCGTTGGTGGTATGAAATCCCAGGACAAAGGCACGCTAAAGTTTCTCAAAAGCCTTTCGGCCAAATTGTCACACGACCTACTATGTCAAAGTAGACAAACGATGAGGATGATGGTTGGAAATGCTGACCGGACATTGTAGTCTGAGGTAACATATGCACACAACCTAACAGATGACAGCCTATGTAGATTCAGCCAACAAGAAGACGAAACCGCGGAACACATACTCTGCCAGTGCGAAGGTCTGGCAAGGGCGCGGTTTGACCTATTCGGAGAAGTGAGACCGAGGGCAGAGGCCTACGGGGGAGTTATCCAGGTTAATAACTCCAATAAAAAAATAAAGCTAGATATCGAGCTTTATATATAGGGAGTACCATAAGAGTTCTGCAAAGGTCACAGTGGTTAGGACAAAGAGCCACTCCAATTCAAAATTCTAGTCTACCCTAATTCTAAGTCCAATAAATGAAGAAGTTTTTATAAGTATCTACACATAGGACCAGAGGGTCCTCATTGGTACGTATACGCACATGCGCGAGCTTTTCCAAAACCAAAAATACGCGACTACCGGAAATCCAAAACAAATCAATATTATTAAGAATATAATAATAAATAAAATCTACGTCACTGTTTTAGATATTACCGTTGGCACTAATGCGCGTTTTCCACCCCTTCCCAAGAGACCTCGTTAAATATGATTAGAAGCGCGTCATGCACTTTGTAAATATGAATAACAAATGAATATAGTTGATAAAACTGTCACTTTGAATTATTAAGTGATATTTCAACAATATGTCTGTATATAGTCTTATACAGTGCGTTCACAAATTAGAATAGAAAATAGAAATTGAGAAAAAATTTTTAAAAATTTAGACACTAGTATTCAAAAAATAACTGGACAGAACCAGTTTTATTTTGTAATTCCCATAACTGATTAAAATTTTTCACTTTCCAAAATAATATGTACCTACCCTCTTTGTTTTAAAATTTCGGGTGATAATGAATTTATTTTCCATGAAGAACAAATAGAAGGTGATATATCGTGATATATCGGGTTTAGTACTAGAGTGTCACCAAGATTTAGCTAACGCCTCGGCAGATAACAATATCATCCTGATGTGGATTATTGAAGGGCACCACAGGAGTAAAGGCAATCGCATTGCCGATCCTTTAGCTAAGGAAGCGGAAATCTTAGGAAATTTTAGGGCCCAGTGACTTCGATAATTGTTTAACTAGCCAAACATTACACCCATGCTCAATCCTTCAAGAGATGGGATGGAATCAAAGGATTCAGTTTTGCCAGGATCACCATGGGCGACCCTGGAAAGCTGGCGTCGAAGAAATATTTGGAGATGACCAGGAAAAACCTACGTTTAACATTAGGATTGCTGACTGACCACTGTCAACTAAGGAAACAACTCCATACTATGGGGCTAGTGGACACTCTATGCAGGAACAGGAAGGTGTAACTGTCAGGCATGTCTTATGAGAGTGTCCGGAGTTGTAACTAGTGTGTGTTTGGTAAGTCTTGGCCTACACCTGGCGATATTAAGAAGATGTCCTGGGAAGGACGGGAGGATGTAAAATGGGGCACAAGTGACCTAAGTGCTGTGAACCTACACTCTACCTCCCTACTTCACAGATACATATGCAGAACATAATGTTAAGAACCCAGTGATTCAGAAGTCGACCCTGTCGTGAAAATTTTGGCGAATACGACTTTCCAGAAGATTCCATAACAGAGTGAGCTATTGATATGTCCATTCAAAATATATTGCTAGTTTTTTACTCCATTCATCATTGATCTCCTTTTGTATACGTTATTAATTTTGTATATTCAGTGATAACAAAGCGCCATTGGCATTTTTTGGGATATACCTTTTAGTAATAAGTCTGGTTCTATATGTTCCAGAGTTATTTCTGTTGCACCTTGAAAGCTGGGTCATAAATTATTGCACCATAATTAAGCTCAGGTATTTCAAAATCTATAAAGTTTTAGCATCTGCCCCTCTCCAGAAATCATTTGGCAGGTATTTACTCGAATTCAGTCTGGATTTCCGGTCAACTGTATTGTCACAGGCGCGGATACAAGAGGGGGGGTAATAGGGTAATTACCCCCCCCCCGAGTGATTAAAGATTTGTTCGTCCAAATGTGATTTGTGATTTTTAAGTTTATTTTTTTTTCTTATTTTCATGTTTTAAGAGTTTTTTGTTATTTTTTTTTATAAACGAATGATCCAGGATTCAGTGATAAAATTATTTACCCCCCCCCCCGAAAAACCTTCCCAGATCCGCGCTTGAATTGTCATGGTCTCATCTATCCAAAATTCTTAGTTTTAGCAGTGGAGCTAAATTATTTATTATTATCTTTTATTATGTATTATTTAATAGATCTTTTTCCAACAAATCGACATTTCAACTATTTCTTCTTATAACCGATACAATGTTACCAATAAAATAATCCATTTACATTTAATACTGTAAGTAGTTATCGGATATAATATACACACAATAATCGAAAGCAATAAACAAATGTAGCATTCACAATCAAATCTGTGTTGTGTTATCTCAATATATTTCCAGTCTCATCGTAGGTACTCGTTTATAGCATATAAGTGGGGTGTTTAAATCCGCCGGGAATCCTGGGTATTCAATTTCGCCTCATTATCGCCTAACGATTGACATTAAGTTAGACCGAAATGGATAATAAGTGTTAAAGTCAGTGACGGTGTTTGTCATTACTGCTGGATAAAATTTTAATGTTCAATGAAAATTTTACGATAAAGTAGATCGTCGTTTACACCGTTAATGCTTTCCTTGGTAAACTTTAGCAGCGTTCGTTGATACAATTATTGATAATTTTTTATAGTGTTATTTGTAAATCTTGTGATTTTTTAAAAAGACATTGCGTAGTGTCATTTTGATATGTTTTGGACATGCAAATGTTGTTCAGTCATTTGTTATAAACATTTAAAACAAAAAAAACACCAAATTTTTTTGGTTGTTTTCATATAGCGTCAAACGTACTGAAGCAATCTCAATGGTATGTGAGAATAAATGAGGGGTCGAGCTAGTAAATTGTATAATTAGTAACCAAGAAAATCAAGAAAAGCCGGAAAATTTTCTGAAAGTTCATATCTTCATCATTTTTCAATTGCAAGAGCTGAAATTTGGAACAAAAGTTCTTTGTATGCTCTTTATATGCGCGAAAAGCAGCAATGTTTGGACAGGAATTGTTGGAAATCATATCGTAGATCAATTTTTAATTGATGGGAACTTGAATGGTGATAAATATTTAGAACTGCTCCAAAATAATGTCGTGCCAACTTTGACAAACTTGTATCCTGATCCAGCAAACCCACAAGTTCCTACCAATATACTATGGTTTCAGCAAGATGGAGCACCGTCCCGTTACCAAATCAATGTCTGGCAGTACCTGAACCAAAATTTTCTAAATCGGTGGATAGGGAGGTGCGGATCGATAGAATGGCCAGCACGATTTCCTGTTCTGACGCCATTAGACTTTTTTTTGTGGGGATATGTCAAAAGTATTGTATACCCAACTTAACCACTCAATTTAAATGACTTAAAAAGACAAATCACGCTTGCGATTAGATCAGTCACGCCTGAGATGTTAAGTAACATTAGAAGACATTTCTATACCAGATTAGCATGTTGTTTTTTTACATTATTTGTGAAATAAAATAATTTTCCATTTTTAATGTTAATTTTTGTAATATATCTGAAAACACCTAGGCAGCAAAGTGGTTACTTTGCTGCCTAGGCACGAAAGTGATTACTTTGCTGCCTGTGATTATACATTTCCATAGCAACCAACTAAAATAAAGAGATTGTGGGAATTGTAATAATTTGCAAATTCAATATCCTCATGAACAATCGGAGAAAAAATTATATGTTCAACTCGGCAGCAAAGTAGATTGACTACCTTAGCTGAATTCATATAGCCCTAGCGTTTTTCCCAACACACTCTCATTTATTAAATTCGTTATCGAATTTATCCCATTTGGATGTTCCACACTGTACAGTTGAGTGTTACTTTGTCAAAAATATATTATATTAACAGGAAACCAAAATAATTGCTTTGACGTCACACACAGAATTCACTCAAAGCTTATTTTTCAAAGATTTTACAAAGGACTTCGTTATCCTGTTTCTCGTTCAGAATTTATTGCACCCTTGATTTTAAATTAAATGGTATTATACACCTTTCTTTTGTTGAAAAGATTTATTTTCACTCTGCTTAAAATACGATAATTCTTTATTATTCTTTTTAGAAATAGAACAAAAATAACAAATTAAAAATTTTCAACAGTGCCTTCCCAAATAAGGACAATGATATAAATATATTTTTAAAAGCTTACCGAAACTAATATTCAAGAGTCAAGTGATGTCCTTTCTTGATGACTTCCGTACCTGATGACAAAGAAAAATATATAAAAATAACAGTTGCCAAGAGTATATTCAACAAAATTTATGTCAATAAAATGTCCAAATAGTACAAAAAATCACTACTCATCTCATAATAATAATAATACTGTCCAGAATTTATGTGCACATGCGAGCATTTTCTGGCTAATGTGCAAATTAAATAATAGTTTACTTAACTAGTGCGAAAAGTGATACTTTTCCGCTGGCTATTACAGATGGCTGAACGACTCTTCAGCAGAGACATTTGGTAAACTACAACCATACAAATACATATTTTGAATATTCTAATGTGTCAGTATACTCCCCACAACTTAACAAATATAATTTTCGCACTAGTGTGGCAAAGTAACTCTTTCCACACTAAAAAGAGTGCGGAAAAGTAGATCATTACGCACGCTAGTAGAAATAGCTATTTGTGTATCAAGACCACAAAGTAGTACTTTGGCAATCTGTCGAGACTACCAAAGGACTTTCTGTTCGAAATACACACAAGATTCTGTCTACGATCACACCAAAATAGTAGTTATTTACGTAATTAGTGGGATATGGACACTTATGTGATTACACGACTCGGCCTACGGCCTCGTCTTGCAAACTTCACATGCGTGCGTTAATAATTCCTATCACACGTGTTACGTACAAAATTTTATCTGCAACTGTTTATTAGTATTATCAACAGTACCTATATTATAAAATTTAAGAAAAAATTCCAATCCAACGTATTTTTAATAATATTGACTGCAAACAGAAGGTACTGTGTATAATATTTTGTGACCATATCATCAAAGACAAACAATGATATGGAAATAAAATAAATTAGTTTTGTCATCAAATTTTCAAATTTGAATGAACAAAAATGAGTTCAAGCGAAGACAATCTCCTTTCGGAAATTGAAAATGCAGCTTCCAGTGTTATTTTAAATATTTAATTCTGGTATTAATATGTTTCTAGATTCTCATCACCGCACTAGTGCGGTAATGTAATCAAAAACGCACTAGTGCGCTAATATATGTCATTATGACACTAAAAATAGTGTCAAATCGTACTCGTTACATGACAGTTGTAGATAAAATTAATTTGTACTTGGCAGTTTCGTGTACCTATGTACGTAGGCAACACTTATCACATTAATTATTTTTTAGATTTCCCCTATTCTCTCATTAAATTATTACGGAAAAAACTGTTGGATGCTTTGACATAATATTAGAAAATCAACTAAAATATTTATTTATTCTACGTTTATTTTAAAATAACTACTAGCTCTCTTTTATCATAAATAAAATAAGGCGTGCGCCGAAGTTACTTTCTTGTTAAGAGCGCCAATAATGTCAAATTATGACAGCTCGCGGAAAACATCAACTTTGCGGTTAGATTTGAATGTGAAAAAGCCTACTTTGGGTTGTGATCAGAAAAAATATATTCCAATGTATGTATTAAGTCGCGTCTACGCTATGCCGCAATGCCAATTAGCAAAGCCAGCGACTGTTAAAAGGTCTACATATGTGTTGGCATTCATTTAATTAAGTCGCTAAATTTTTACCGAACTGGACAAAATTTATCAAATGAATAACTTTCTCGTTCGTCCACTTTATTTGAAAGCACGTGGTAAGTGGCAGACAATCTGCATCTCAGCTATTATCCGTTCTTATTGGCTTTTTTGAAGGAGACCGATTGGCCAATTGGCAAACAGCGGCATAGTGTGGATGACTCATATGTATATAAATATCCACAGTTGCCTTTCTCCTATTTCCACAAAATCTACATTCTTTTTCTCCACTTAACCCGTTGACTGCTAACTTAAATTTAACACTTCGGCTATACGCTAAACAAGTATTTTTGTTCAATCAACTAAAAATACGTCTAAATTGCTTTCAATGCATCAACCCTGTGTTTTTCTCTTTTTTTTTCCAAAAAAAAACAAAAAGCGAGTATACACGTCTTGAGCACCCAGTATGTATTTTCCTACCTTATGCTTTATAAAATAATGACGAAAAAAACATCCTCAAAACACAGTTGGTGATATATTACACTAACTTTTACAATAAAAAGATAATAGTGAGGACAAAGAACTATTATTCATGAATCAGTGCAGGACCATCGTGGGTCTGATGGCCCTACACCACTGTCCGTCATTGAAATTCAAAACTGATACACAATTTTTAACGCTTTTACACTTCTAGCAACGCTCACTTAAATTCAACTACAATCCACAGACGCTCACCTAAAAAATAATTAATTAAAGCGGACCATGTACAAGACGTGTATACACGTCCGGCGCACTGGGTATGATATGCTAAAGACGTGTATACACGTCTTGAGCAGTGAAAGGGTTAATAATATTTTATTAGTAAAAAATGTGTGGATCGAAAAATTTATTTAAATGGAAAATACACCATGGTATTGAAAAATGTGGTAATTAAGGGAAGCAAATAGCAGCTTATTTAAAATCTGCCTGATCCTAATTTATATACAGGGCATTGTATTACTTGATGTCACTGATGATTACTGCATTAAAACATCATGGTGACTGGAAATCCAATGCAGTGCCGGAAGACTACATTAAAAATTTGGTTCAGACTAAAATTGACATTTCCAATAAAATATTGAACTTTATTAAGACCTCCAAAAAATTTATTGGTATCAAACCACATTGACATAATTGGGTATTTCTTGGGGGAAATTTTTTTTAACCCGCAATTCAAATGAATTTTGATTCGGAGAAATAAACATGATAGCCATACAATAGGAATATTCGTAAATGACATTTTGGAAGTCCTACACCCCTTCCGTTATCTTACACATGGCAATAACACCCGATACTTTGTCGTCGATAACTGTGTTTACATTTTCTGACGAAATGTCGATGTTCCCTTACTTTTCGTTGCTACGCCCTCAGAAGTGGGGCGAGGGTGAGAAAATGAAATTGCTTCATTTTCTCCTGGCTATTGGCTTTGCTTTCCTTCGTTGCCATGGAGAGACAAAGCGACTGAATTTTCATCTATTCATAATAAAATAATTAAACTTTGAAATAAAATAAATAAATGGATGGATGAAGTAAGTGCACTGGATTTCATGCAAATCAAATTATTTTTTGTATGAAAGAAAATTGAAGTATAATTTAATTGTAGTATAGAGTAACTTTCGTGTCACAGTCAAGGTGCCCTCAAAACACTTTTAGAGCTCTAAGTTAACATCTCGGCTGGTATGGGAATACAGCGAAGAACTCGCACAAAGGAATCGCTGGCAATGAAAAAGCTGACGAGCTCGCAAGACCCGAACCAGCTGTGAGCACTGGAAGAATACGCCCAGGCAAGCACATGGGAAGAAATTCATAAAAGAACCAGAAAATCCAAAAAGGGCAAAGAGAGGTTTTCAAACATATGGAAGAAACTGGCACAAAGTTTGTGCGCAGCCAGTTGAGTATGGCGCATAACAGCGACTAACTGAACTAACAAACCCCGCCTCTTACCTTAATATGTCAATATTATTTTAATTTTAATTTAGTCACTTTTGAACACATCTATATAATATCTATTTTTATTTCATTCTTATTGGCCTTTTTCTATTTAAATTAATTATCTTTAACATTGGCACCTATTATTATCATAGGATTTATTATAACTCATCATAGGTAAGTAAAAATGTAAAATAATGGAAACAATATTTTTCATTTTATCGTTTTTTTTGCAGACAATAAAGAAGATGTGCTAAAGGTTCTAGTTATGTGAAAAAGTGGTATTTTGAACTTTGTTCGTGTGATATTGGTGCATGTGTACTTCAAGATGCCTCCATGGTAGATTGGTGTATAAGTGTGGATTATTTGTTTGTCTGATCTTATTTTATTTTTATTGACTGTTTTTTGTGTTATTTCGATATTTTATTGTATGAAAAATGTTGTTTTAATAGTAATTTCTTACTAGCAGAGTTTTTTTTTTCTACTAATCCTACTAATACAAAATAACGTGTATGCTGAAAACTAAAGCCAAATTTAAAAAGCGCGCGTCTTGAATGCTAGTTCATACCAGTAGCCAAGGTAGGCGCTAGTGGTAACTTTGTGCCACAAAACACTACACGTTTAACATCTCTCTTTTATTGATTACTCTATGGGTAGACTCCAATAACTGACTCCAGAAGAGTTCTCCAACCAACCATCTAAAAACCTGTATGAGCTAATACAGAGAACGGAATGGCTAAATAGATTGTTGTCAGAATACTAGGAGGATCCACAATAAGCCCAAAAGACTGAGGTAGTGCCTTTAAAAAAATGTTTGTGTACTTTCTAAGCAAAGAGATGAAAGTGCCGACAAACCGAGCTTTATACAAATACTGAGAAATAGTAATCAGTACAAATTGAAATAAACTGCATATTATTTTTTATGTTCTATTCCGATCTGCTTTAAAAGCGTTTCCTTATTTTTATAAACAATTATCTATTAATTTAGCTGATCTTTGCTTAAATATTATGTTTGTCATGTTTTATTATTAGTTCCAAGCTAAAAATCTTATTTATATGAGATCAAAAACCTCTTGATAATTTTTGCAGAGTCGTGGGAATGTGTTTGTGTAAAGCTGCAAATTTTTAAATTCTGGAAGTTCAGTAGATATATATATATAATTATATTCCTTAATACCACAGAATAATTAGTGTAAGAAACCATAATTTGGACAGCAAAATGTTTGTTGAAGCATGATGAAACCTCTCGACGTTCAAGCTTTGTATATAACCGGATGTGAGTCCGCAACCCCGACGTCAGTAAAGTAGAAAACATGAAGCCTTATAACATACGTATATGGGAAATTTCTACGGGTTTTATTTTAATAGCATTTTGATTATTAATGGACAAATAAACAAGAATATTATAAGTATATACAGAGAATTTAAATTTTAAGAATTCAAAATATATTTCCTAAAGAAGATACAGATTCAGAGTCGAGGGAATCATTTATTATCGCTTATGAGGAATCAAAAAGCCTGGGAGAAAGGGACATGCCACAAGAAAAAGTACTGAAAAAGTACAATTTTTCAAAGAAAATTGGGTATTAATAAATAGTATATCCAACAACCTTGCTGAGGGATACACTAAAATATAAGAAAATGAAATAGTCGATGAACTATAAGCGAAGAGGGGTACTGAAACACCTCTTTGGGTGTCGAAAGTATTCAGTGGTATGCAAATTGATATCATTATAGCAACCATGCGAGACAATAGGCAGTACACAAACGAACGTACTTATCAACGGTAAAAAAGAAGACGCCACGAGGCCTTCGAACTTAACCTGCACAGACATACTTTCATGCTCATTGTATTTGATCTGTATCATAATTAAATGTAATAAAGTCAATTGGGCGGAGGAAAATTCAATGAGACCTCTGGTGGAAAAAATTGTATTGTCGCAACGAGTGCAAGTCAAAGTATTTACCGTAAAATCGTACTTTATTTATTTAATTTTGTATCGGTGACAAGCTTAAAACTGTGTTTTTCTATTCAACTCAACTGTCATCATTTCTGAGGTTATATTCTTATATGATCAGAGATATTATGGAAGAGGTTCTGTTATTCTATTTTATGTTTTCATTGCACTTTTATGAAAGTGTCACTTATTTCCTCTATAGGTACCATGCAAAAATATATGGCCTGCATTTTAAACTGCTTGTCCCTCATTTATGCACGTAGAAGAAGGCTCAGGATTTACAAATTCAAATAAACTTTGAATAGTCAGTGTATACCTAATCCATAGTTACAAAAACGAAGAGAAAATAAGTCTATATTGAAGATTTAAAATATTAATACAAACGTACCTTCACTGTAACTTTTGTAGATATGACTATATCAAAAATAAAATAAAAACACGAAATCAGACCTAAACTTGTTTTATTTTTGACAAATATCAACCATATCTAATACTCCAAAAATAAAAATATTAGGAGTCAAAATTTAGTTTTACTACACAAAATACTAAAGCACAATCATAGAAAAAGCAAGCTTCACAAAACACACATTGAAAATAACTAAAAAAGCAAAATAAAACCACTTAAATATCAAAGAGCTTATACGGCAGCTGATTTGTTTTACTCGTTGCTAGGATGACATTAACATTTCGGAGCGCCATCTATCGAATTCTATTTTCCCAATTGTATCAAGTAATTATCATATAATACGTTATAATGAAAGTCGTTGATGCTTTTTTGTCCGAAACAATGTGAAGAAATTTTAAATTGAACGGATATTGAAAATATATTTTTTCTCCGATTGGCAGCAAATATTAATTTTGCTGACTGATATCGATCAGCAAAGTAATACTTTTTCCTCCTACCCTTTTAGAAAGTACACACTTTCCTCCCTCAAATCAGGGAGGAAACTCATACTTTTTCTCCCAGGGAGGAAAAGTACTTTCCTCCCTAGGGAGGAAAGTATTTTTCCTCCCTCTCATTTCAAGTAAGTTGTAAACGATGAAACTTGAGAATTCATTATATTCATATTGTTTCCATAATTTCTAGAACATCCTGTATATCCTGTTTTTTGGTAAAAATCAAACATTAATGGTACTTCAACGTAGTTCTTCGATACAAATTTCAACTTCAGAAATCTTAGATAGGTATACGTTTTTTGAGATCAGAATAAGAAAAGCATAGTATGCTGTGGCTCACTGACAGTAAACACGGCGATTGACTTTTGTGGTGCAAAGTTGCTACATTCATTAAACTTGGTTGAATTTTTGAAAAATGGAGAGCGATTCAAGTGATTTTGAATTTCCTAATACACCACCTAATATTAAGGCACATGCTAACATAGCGTCATTAACCTTACTACCACAAAAATCTAAAGATAGGTATGAAAAACAATATACACAATATAAGCAATGGACTGAATTATATTCGTTACCTATTTGTGTCGTGAATAAATTTAAAAAAAAGTGGGTAGGAGGAAAAATCATATGTATCACATGGGAGTAAAGTGCCTTTTCCTCCCTTGGATGTTTACTGCCCTCCGCTTCGCGTCGTGCAGTAAACTACATCCTGCGGGAGGAAAAGTGACACTTTCCTCCCTAGTAATACAAATAGCTATTCCTGCCTAGGCAGCAAAGTGCGGTTACTTTGCTGCCTGTGATTATACATTTCCATAGCAACCACTTTGCTGCCTGCAAAGTGATTATACTCAATAATTGGAATGAAACATTTGACGTAAACATTTATTAATTGTTGTTATTTACATTAATGGTGGAATTACTACAATTTTGATCGAGTATCCCTCCTTTTTTCTCCCCGGATACCGTTCTCTCTATATTAATTATATTACTGGTGCTTCCAGAATGAACCTATAATATCTTGTTGTTCGAAAACTCGATACTACTTTGCCTTGTAGTCTTCAGATGACCGTTTTAAATATGCTCGTAAGTTCAAGTATCTTCCTATATCTACGCCATTTTTAACATTTATACTTGCCTTCAACATGGAATATACAGACCAAAGGGTAGAACTCTTCATTTTTTGAGATAATCCAGCAAAATAAGCAAGTAATACATTCTCCGAAAAAGTCTTCACATTTTTCTCCATGCAATAATCCATCAATCGTTTATAATTTCTTTCATATTTTATCCGAGACTTCTGCGGCAACAAATTCAACTCTATATTTTTTGCCACCTCCCTTATTTCTGGAGGAGTAGGTACTTCCAGGTCGCTATCACTGTCCATTATATATAATATTTCAAAATAATATACCGATATTTTTTAGCTGTCAGTAATTTCATGAATTGTCAAACTATAATTATTATGGACATTTCCATAGCAACCAACCATTCCAACAACTGCGATTTCTATCAAATTTTATTTTAATTGAACACTTCAAAGATTGTGGAAATTGTAATAATTTGCAAAAAATACAATATCCTTCTATATCATTATGAACAATCGGAGAAAAAATTATATGTTCAGCTTGGCAGCAAAGTAGATTGACTGCCTTAGCTGGATTCCTAGCCTCGCTACGCTCGGCTATGAATTCAGCTTCGGCAGTCAATCTACTACTGTGCTGCCTAGTTAAACAAATAACTATTTTTCCCACTAAAATTATTTTCCAAACAAAGGTATTTTTAGAGTGGTATTTTCAGTTAAACCTTTGAAACAACTTCCATTTCACAAATTTAATTCTTTCATTGACACAGGTATTTTATAAGGAATTTGAAAACTATAATAATAAAATAAAAACTACAAAAGAAGGGTTAAAAAGGGTTATGGGCGCGAAACTTTCGGATAATATACTTTTTTGGTAAAAATGATAAAAGGGTGCTTTATTATATTATACCACAAACAGTTGAAAATGATTAAACTTGCGAACGATATACTATAATTGTACTCCCATAAGACTTTTTTACGCGACAGCTGTAGTAAACGGGGGTATATTTTTGAACCTTTTAAGTTTCCGGTTTCAAAGTTATGTTCCTGTTTTTCTAATTCAAAGAATAAAATTCGATTTATAAGGGTAATAAAAATTAGAGCACTCCCTCCGAATATTATCCAAGAGGTGTGAGATAAATTTCATTCAAACTGATATGATTCTGTTTATTTTTTACATTCCTTCAAGAGTTTCAAATTACCGTAAATATAGGATTCTACTTAGCTTTTGCAATTTATGTTAATCGTTAGTAGGTAGGTGAGTATTCGGTTTTTATAGGCAGTCGTAAAATCATGGTTTGTTTTACTGATTTTTTTTTACCAATAGAAATCCTCAATTTCAGTAATTCATAATATATATATATTGTAGCATATATCAGAATATTATTATTATTTTCAGAATAATGTACGCAACTGTTTAAGCCGCGGTCACAGATTATAAAAGAAAACAGATACGAATCCTGGCAAAAAATTAAAGGATTTTCAACTCCGATTTCAATCACCTTGGACCTTTAACTCGGTATAACCGCGAGTTTAAACAGTCTCTGTATGAACAATACACTCCCCCGTGATGTTTATTCATTTTATAAAAATAATATACTAATGTACACTATTTTCAGTTAATATTACCACAACCTACAATCGATTAGTCAAATAACACAAATAATATCGCGGATTGACAACCTTCAAACTGAAGTGTCAAAATGGCGTTTTGTATTTTGATTTTTGAGCCAAGCCGTCACGGTTATTGTGCATGGTTGTCAAAGATGGTTTGTGAAAAAAAGTATATATTAATGGTATGATTTCTATACATTATAATCTTTTAAATTGTAGAATTCTTTTAATGTTAATGAAATTGATTTGAAACAAGTAATTGTCGAATATTTGTATGTGTATAACTATCACACTAAAAATAATGCTTATAACATATTCGACCTATGATCGTGAATTAAGGGAAATATTATGCAAATTGATAACCCTGTTGAAAAGTCTCGCGAAGCAGCCCGAACGGAGTCGACATACGACGATGGACCTTTAAATGGGTATGTCCACCCATCTCTCTCTTTTTTACTGTTCTCTGTCAAGCTTTCGCATCTGTTCTCTTTTATAATCTGTGCCGCGGTTAATATTTTTTCGACCTTGGTATAAGCCATCTATCAATCAAGAAATGTCATTATCAATACTTTTAAAAACATATAATACATTAATATAAACGCATGTATTAACGTATTCACTCGAGACACAGATAATGAATATGTGGAGTTTAATGTATTTTTAGCCACGAGATTCTTTTCAGACATTAGTAGCCTGCCACAAAGTGTCTCGTCTGAATCGTCTTAGGTGAATAACCGGTGTCTCTGGAAAAAACACAAAAACAAGACGGTTAACCTCAAATGTAAAGGAATCTTCTGAACAAAAAGTACCATTTTTCGTTGTTTAATATACATAATACAGCTCATCTATATTATATTACCGTCTAATTATAGCAGAAGCAGAAACTTTTATGAGTGAAGATGTTGAAGAAGAACGATAATTTTTTGCTAAATTATGGTTCCACATGTCCCTCAAATAGTGGGTAGTTCTCTATACACCGATCTGATTTACAGCCAGAGTTAATATACACAAATACAACACTTACAATAAAAAATTACAACCATCAATAACCAAATCGAATAAATGTATTGACTGTGTCACATCAGAACATCTTTCAAAACTCAGTACAGTTTTACTCTGGCTTAAGAGTTTATTTGTTCCCATCTGTTTGTAGTTTCCCTTTCTTTGATTGCCTAAGTCTTACTAAATCTTTCCATCGGTCTTCTTTTCGGCATTGTCAATTTCTTCCAATGTCAATTTCTTAACATCCTTGTTCACGAAATAGTATATATATATTAAGTACCAAGTGTCAAAAATGTTACTTTAATCACAAGTTTTCTGAGGCATGATTAGCGGAACGAGTGCCTTATAAAACAAAGGACTAAAGATATTTTTGACACTAGGTGCTTACTCGTTTCAGGCTCCAATCTTGCTTCAGAAAACTCGTGACTAAAGAAACTTTTTTGACTTTTGGTACTAAATATACTATTTTTTGCTCTAGTTATTTTTAATCAATACTTATTTTAGTAGATTAGATTAGATTAAAATTGGAGTGGCTCTTTTTCCTATCTCACTGCGGATCTATTGTGGCCCTCCCTATATTTAGAGCTCGATATCCATCTTTATTCTTTTTATTAAAATTAATAGTATGGATACCGCCTCCCTTGCTCTCTGTCCTCTTACCCGAAAAAGTGAAAATATACCCTTGCTAGGCCTTTGCACTCATAGTATGTGTATAACAGTATGTGCTCCGCGTTTTCGTCCTTTTTTGGGTTCCTGGCCGAACCTGCATAGGCTGTCATATGCTATGCCAATTATGTGCAAGTTTCCTCAGCCTACAATGTCTGGTCATCATCCTGGTCGTTTCTCAACTTTGACATATTAGGTCGTGTGACAGTTTGTCCGAAGCTGCTTTTGAAAGGAATAATTCAGCGTGCCTTCGTTCTGGGGTTTCATACCACCAGCACAACGACAAGCTGTTCATCCATTTATGGATCCACTCTTCACTTAGGCATTAAGAGATTCTGACCCTATCATGACCTCCGCTGCTCCTTTCTTGGCTAATTCATCTACCTTTTATTCGTTGGTGGCCTAGTACCACTCTATTATGACTACCTATTCTGTTGAACGCCTTGCTACATTCTCACACCAAATTTGATGTTAACCTATATGAGCGTATTGCCTTAAGTATCACTTGGCTGCCGGAGTAAATAACGATTCTTTGGTTATCCACCTCCTGTCTTATCAACTCTTCTGCACAGCACTGCACCACCATTACATCTGCCTGCAAGACAGTAGCATTTTTCCATAGGCTTAGAGAAATCGTGATATTCTCTTGTACCCCATATTATTTTAGTTGAAGATAGTAAATAAAACATAATCTCAAAAGACAATCAAAGCCTAAAGAGATAAATAACCCACCAACCACATACTCACTTTATTCAGCCGATATCCAAATTAATAAAATTATGTTTGTGAAATCCACATCATTGTATAACGGCGAGATCTCGAATTGATTAGAGCTTCGTTATTCAACCCTATCTAGAGAGAGAGTCCTTGATAATTTCTTTAATGAATGACTCTATATATACGTGCATATAGAAGCTAGAACTGTCCCTGAACATTGCGGTAAAGTGAATAAAGGTACGTATTGCGAATAGCGGTTGACGTCTCGGATTTCACACCACAGTTTCAGATAACTGTTGACATATACAATATCAAGTCGGCAATTCTGGTGCGACTCTCCTACGAAATTGCAGTTATGCAAATGTCAAAACATTACTTACTTCTGTTGTGTTTATCAATTTTAAATATAACAGATTATAATTGACTAAAATTATGATCGGGTACAGGCATAAATTTTGCTATTGGTGGGAATTGACGCTTTATCAGATCTCCTAACACCTTGCATGCTTTTTTTTTTAAATATTAACTTTACTTTTAAAACGACTTTAAAAATCATAAAATTTGAAAGTCCGCCTAAACGCGTATTACACCATAAAGATAGCTGCCCCAACCGTTGACGTCACTCATTGTTTACGTTCTTATTCATGTATCGTGTATCACGCTCTGAGTTTTTGTGACATAATTTGTTTCTGAAAGCTTTAAAAATGGATAAAGCAAAAAAAACCTTACATTCCAAGTATTGCATTGTTCCAGAGTGTAAATCGACGTCTATTAAAACTCCAGACAAAATATTTCTTACTTTACCTGGTGGCGCAAGCAAAAATGCACTTAAGAGAGTGGTATTGTGGTTGCAAGCTATATATGCGTTGGAATAAAGACAATATTTCGACAAATACTACTGCTTTTGTTTGTGAAGACCATTTTAATGTAAGTGCTTTATTATGTCTAGGAAGAAACCATAAAAACATTATTTTCTCACGACCACACTTCAAGTTTCCACTAAAAATGTGCAGAAATATTATTTAACAGGAGCGAAATTCAGTGGTTTCCCAGTGGGTACCCGAAAAACACGATTAAGTCATTTTTGAGTATATATTGCAAAAGTAGCAAATCTTGCCACGGTTCGAGATAATAAGGAATTTTGTAGATTGTCCTTAGGAAACAGTGAGCTGGATGTCTAAAAATTGAGACAAAGAACAAGAAGACATGACGGCACATACAACAGAACAAAAACAACCAAAATAATGAATATAGGTATATAGTACTGAACTGCTTAAAACTTATTTTGTCAATGAATTAAATTAAATGGATGATTCCAGAAGTTTATTCAGTATTGCCACTACAAAACTTCTGGGTCTAAGACGACTGACATTTTCTTGTCCATTTTGGGTACAATAAAGGAGTTCAGTCTAAGGTCAGTATGGCCAACAAAAAGTTGTTTTTTCTGACAATAATGACAGTTAAGGTCTACTGTTTGATACATAAGATTATGCATGTTTTGTATCATTGCGAACATCTACATTGCTTTATTGAAATAATTAATACATCCCCGAAGCGTATTTCTTGTAATCTAAAATGACGTTTTAGCTGAATACTCAACATATAAGTGGCCAATAATTCTAGGAACGAATATCAACAAAAATAAAATATAACTGACATTTGACATAACTGGTGACTGAATAACAGAAATGAAATGGTGACCTTAAGTGTCAGTTTGTCAGAAAAAAACACTTTTTGTTGGCCACACTGACCTTAGACTGAACTCCATACAAAGTGAAATAGGAACAATTTTTTAATTCTAAAGATTTCTAGATGTTCCCGAAAAGAAATAAAATATATTTTACGAAAACTATTATACTTTTGTATATTTAATCAATGAAGAATTAAATAGTAATTCTAGGATAGTTGCATTAACCACTATACCTACTGGGTATAATTAATTTATAAATGTGAAATTTACTCTATACAGAATATTATAAATAACTTAAAAAGAGAATTCCTTTTGTTAGTGAAATAACAATACGGATACAGCGAAAGAAGCAATAATAGCGATAATGGTGTTTGAGTACTGGCGAAAACGAAGTTCTGTCGAGTTTTCCTTTTAGTTTGTTACTGACAGGCCTTAGCTGATCTGTATTTCGGATCCCGATGTGGATAAATAGGAAGCCGCTCGGAGTATCAAATTACCCATTATTCTGGCACAGCCACCCTTACCTGCAGCACTTCTCCCGCTCTTTGTCTCGGACTCTCTCATTTTAACTCCCTCTCAACCAGGCGAATACTATAAAAGAAGTGACTATTCACCCCACAGCCGTTTCATCCCATTTGTGTATCAGGAAAACGAGTAAAATAGCCACAATTCACAGAGGGTTAAGCAATTAATCAAGCGACTAAAAAGGCTCATGCTGTATAATGATATGCTTTCGCGAGTCAGTTGATAAACTGCGGGCTTAAAAATATAATTGATTGTATTGATAATTAAGAAGATTATTTTATTAAAATTGATCCTATTTCATACTAACTGTAGAAGAAATTGAATGATTTATACATTTTGGTATTGGTATATTCAATATTTCGCTGAAAGCAACGCAGCCAATCCAACCGGCATGACATTATTAGTTTCAAAAATGGTGGAAAGAGAACTAAAAACAAAACAAAAAAATTTCACCTCAGCAGCGAATCGAACCGCCATACTTCAGGTTTAACTGTGCACCTACCCTTCCCGTGTAGCTAGTTCTCAGAGGGTTAAAAGTATTCGAAAGTGGTATGAAAATGGTGTGCTACTTTTTTAAACATCTGACTATTGGAAAGATCTAGTAGGGCTTATACAATCAAAGATTCTTCTGGGTGACTACAACCTGTTGAGATCAAATGAATGCATAAGTCAAAGTAAAACTGCGCTAAGAGTTTTAAAAGGGTTCCTAACGGGACATTGTTGCCTGAATGGGCACCTGAAAAAGTCCAAAATAGTGGAGGAAGAAGGTATTGGGAAGGTATTGTGACATGGAAAAAGAAATCTCCATCCACATACTTTCCAACTGCACAGCACGTCAGAATCCTAGAGAACAGTACCTGGGAGATGTTATTACACAGAAAAAAATATCGTACGTGATATTAATGTCCCACGATCATCAACTGTAAAATCATTACGATAATGCCCTTTTCATAGTATTTATGTAATGAAATGATTATGATAACGCTCAAAAAACATTAGATAATATTTTTTTGGATTATCACAATGTATGCTTGGTCATTAAACTAATGCAAGAATTTAATTATTTTTGTGCCAAATACATCAAGATAATGATATTTTACATCAATACCTACAAGGATAATTTACATTAAACCAATCACCTAGAGGACATAAGTTAATCATTGCACAATGAGACAAAATAATGTCAGTGCCTATAGATCAATACTTTAAAATGTATGGGTCAATAATAAAAAATCATTACAATAATGCCTATAGACATCAATTGATGTACCTCTACCATTAATATAATGCCCAAACTTATTAAATAATACAAAAAATCATAGCTGTTGAGCTAATGTCCAAATACATTAATATTACGTCTTGTTGTCTCCCACCACCTAAACATTTGCTCGATTCCCGCTAAATTCACGTGGAAAGAACAACATCGCCTCCCAGTCCTAGTCCTCGCGTCATAATAATATGCATTATAATATTTAGTCCTAGTTAATTTGTTAATATATTCCGTCAATCACAAAAGTGCGGTAATAATAAACCTATAAATACAAGTGAAAAAACAAAAAAAGGTGCAATTCCAAATTTTTTTAGGAAAACTATCCTGTATACCTAGACAAGTAAGTTGGAAAATTATTATTATTGTTACGCGAGTGTCCCAGTGAAATTCCCGCATGAGACGACTATGATTACCTGCCCTGCGTCCCCTCAGCCCTGCGTCCCATCAAGTTAAGTAACCGATAACATTCCAGAGATTTCGACGATGATCGAGACTACGGGCCGACGAGAACAGTCCAGAAACTCGTCGCGACAAAACATCGGGAGTGTTCTAGAAATCTACATTTCAGATATAAATATAAGCATCACCGCACAGGGCGAAGAAGAACAGTTAACAGTGAACAGTCAACAATAATCAGATAGTTGAGACGTAGTCGCATAGATGGACACTGTAGTGCTTATACTAAAGACAAACCGATCAATAAAGTGTTAATCAGTGACGTTCATATAAATTAGTGTAGTTAGTTAGTTAAGTGTTTAATATAAATTAGTAAATTAAGGACCGTACATATAAATTTGTAAATATAAATTAATTAGTTGTAAATATAAATTAAAATAAACGTTACATTGGTGTCAGAAGTGGGATATATGGCGAAGAAACTTAGTGAATTGAAAGTTTCAGAACTTCGAAGAGAGTTGGAGGATTACGAATTGGACACAAGTGGGACCAAGTCGGTGTTAGTGGATAGACTGAAAAATGCTATGATTAACAATGGATTGGACCCGGAAACGTTCGAATTCACCGACGAAGCGTCCGCCTCTATAACATCCTCCATTAAAAAAGAATTGTCTTCAATGGAAAACAAAATGTCAGACATGAAATATGAAATTTCGAAAGATATAAAAAACGAAATGTCTTCAATGGAAAACAAAATGTCGGACATGAAAAACGAAATTTCGACAGATATAAGAAATGAAATTTCATCTATGGAAAGTAAACTTTCGTCTGACATAGAAAATAAAATGTTGGACATGAAAAACGAAATCTCATCCATGGAAAGTAAACTTTCGGAGGACATAGAAAATAAAATAACGGACATGAAAAATGAAATGAAGACTGATATTTCTACCATGGAAGAAAATATTAAAAGAATGGAGCAAGAAATGCAACAAAAAATCGAGGCAATCGAAAAGAAGACTAGTAATAGCTCGTATATCACAACTAGACAAACCCCGAACAACGAAGAACTGGCAGAGAAAGTTGAGTTGAAGCCAAAAATAGAAAACGATTTCAACAGTAGAGTGAAACTGCCAACTTTCGATGGTAAAACGTCATGGCCGAACTATCTCAAGCAATTCGAGGCGGCATCAAAGGCAAACAACTGGAGTGAGAAGGAAAAAGCATTAAATTTAACTCTTGCCCTGAGAGGAGACGCTATGGATATCCTTCAGACCATTCCAGTGGAAGAGACCGACGATTTTGAGCAGCTCAAAAAACGACTTAACATGAGATATGGCCTGGAACACCTGGAGCATCTGTACCAGTCGCAGCTGAAAAACCGCAAACAAAAACGCGACGAAACTCTGCAAGAATTCGAAGCGGACATTGCGAGGTTGGTGCGGTTTGCTTATCCATCGGCACCGGAGAATGTCATGGAATGTTTAGGGGTACAGGCATTCATCGACGGAGTTCGTGACAACGAAATGCAGAGAACTCTACGTTTGGCTCGGCATAAGACACTGGTCGACGTACTCTCTGCAGCCCTGGAGTACAAAGCTGCTACACAGGCTTCCGGAGTGTACAGTAAGGTGAGGGCTGTAGCAGACGAAGAATTTGAGAATAAGCTCGACCAGCTAGTCAACATGATGAAAAGCATCTCAAATGAAAAGCCGAAAACTGTGAAATGCCGGAATTGTAGAAAAAGGGGACATGTACGCAGTTCGTGCAAGAGACCAAAATTGGAACTTGCGTACCAGTGGCGTCAGTAATTCATCAAACTACAACCTCTAACGACGCCAATAATAAATTTGAACAAATGATAGCAGTGGCTGGACAATCCCTTAGCCGACAAGAGAAGAAGAAAATCAGGGAACTCTTGCTGCAATATCGTTCTCTTTTTGTACCAAAAGGAGGGAAGACAGGAAGAACATCTGCTGTCAAACATAAAATTGACACCGGCGACGCTAAACCGATAAGACAATCGGCACGACGGCTACCACAGGCGAAAAGAGAGGAAGCGGAGAGAATTGTTCGCGAGATGGAAGAGGAAAAGGTAATAGAACCTTCTACCAGTCCTTGGGTCTCTCCGGTAGTTCTGGTAAAGAAGAAGGATGGAACCACGAGGTTCTGCGTGGACTACCGGCAGTTGAACAATGTTACCAAGAAAGATAGTTATCCGCTGCCAAGAATCGACGACACTCTGGATACGCTGGTCGGTAGCAAGTTGTTTTCTACCTTGGACTTGAAGTCTGTTAATTGGCAGGTAGAAATGGATCCAGCCGATAAAGAAAAGACAGCGTTTACCACCGGATCTGGACTATGGCATTTCACCGTTATGCCATTTGGGCTGTGCAATGCCCCCGCAACGTTCGAAAGACTGATGGAAAACGTATTGCGAGGGTTGTCCTGGAAAACCTGCTTAGTGTACCTTGATGACATCATTGTCTTGGGAAGGACATTCGAAGAACATCGAAGGAATTTGGAAGATGTCTTCAAAAAGCTGCAAGCTGCCCAACTGATGCTCAACCCCAGGAAATGTCAACTATTTCAAAACAAAGTAAATTACCTAGGCCATGTAGTCAGCAAGGATGGTGTAGCTGTAGACGAAGAAAAAGTTGCTGCTGTACGAAAGTGGCCAAGACCTACCGACAAGCACCAAGTTAGAAGCTTCCTTGGACTCTGTACATACTACAGGCGATTTATAAAGAAGTTTGCAGATATCGCTAAGCCTTTGACACGACTTACAGAGGAAGCAAGGAAGTTTCGCTGGGACGAAGATTGCCAAACTTCGTTCGAAACCTTAAAGAAACATTTGACTACTGCACCCATACTCGGCTATCCACTACCAGATGGAGAATTCATATTAGATACTGATGCTAGCAATGTTGGAATTGGAGGAGTGCTATCACAAGTTCAAGGAGGACAAGAGAAAGTTCTGGGATATTTTAGCAAAGTCCTTTCCAAACCGGAACAAAACTACTGCGTCACAAGAAGAGAGCTCCTGGCAGTAGTGAAGTCCGTGGAGCACTTCTATCAGTATCTGTATGGGAAGAAATTTGTGATTAGAACCGATCATGCAGCACTTAAGTGGCTTATGCAATTTAAGAACCCTGAAGGACAAATCGCCAGATGGATAGAGCGGCTCCAAGAATATAACTTCACTATTGAGCATAGAGCCGGAATAAGCCACAGAAATGCGGACACCCTGTCCAGAAGACCATGTCCTGCAGAATGCTCCCACTGCAGTAAAACAGAAGCTAAGGAAGCTGCGATTCGAAGAACCAGGGTGACCACGATGAGGAAATAAGACAACTCCAAGAAGTAGCCGATCCTGCTTTTGTAGAGTTCATGGGTGCTTATGGTGGTACCGGTAAAGCAAGATACGGCGTCACCACGGAGAAACGACAAGATCTGCTAACCGTGCCGGAGGAATACTCACTGGCAATAAACATCCCTGCCAGCATAACCGATGCGCGTGGATTGCCATCTCTGTTAATAAAGAAGAGTGGCGCACGAAGTTTGGAAAACCAGTTACCAGTACCAGGTAAAGCTTTGAAGGTACAAGATGGCACCCGTCACAATTTCCACCTAGTGACGAGAAACACCTTCGACGAAAGACCAACGTACGAGAATGTCTGGGAAGCTTTACTAAACTTGAGAGAGCATGTGCTTGAACTAAACGTTCATAGGCTAGCCATGCCCAAGATTGAATGTAGGCATTTAGATTGGCGAATAATCCGTAACATGGTAGAAGTAATCTTCCGAGACACCGAAGTGCAGGTACTTGTCTGCGGACATTCTCAGGAGGCACAGTCAACGGAGAAGACGGTCGCATGTTACTTCCATGCAACTGGAAAATGTAACAAGGGAACCAGTTGCCGATACAGTCATCTCGTCTCAATTTCCTAGTTAGTTCCAGGAGGAACTGTCTCTTAAGGAGGGGGCAATGTTACGCGAGTGTCCCAGTGAAATTCCCGCATGAGACGACTATGATTACCTGCCCTGCGTCCCCTCAGCCCTGCGTCCCATCAAGTTAAGTAACCGATAACATTCCAGAGATTTCGACGATGATCGAGACTACGGGCCGACGAGAACAGTCCAGAAACTCGTCGCGACAAAACATCGGGAGTGTTCTAGAAATCTACATTTCAGATATAAATATAAGCATCGCCGCACAGGGCGAAGAAGAACAGAAGAACAGTTAACAGTGAACAGTCAACAATAATCAGATAGTTGAGACGTAGTCGCATAGATGGACACTGTAGTGCTTATACTAAAGACAAACCGATCAATAAAGTATTAATCAGTGACGTTCATATAAATTAGTGTAGTTAGTTAGTTAAGTGTTTAATATAAATTAGTAAATTAAGGACCGTACATATAAATTTGTAAATATAAATTAATCAGTTGTAAATATAAATTAAAATAAACGTTACATTATTGTCTCTCGAATAAGCCGTACCTACTATAAATAGTAAACTATAAGCAATTTATTATATTTTAGTTCTAGGAGAAGACGCTGAGGAAAAAAATAGATCACTTGAATTTTTCAATTTAAGTTCCGAAGAATTTGACTACTGGGTACTGAAAAGCCTGCAGCAAACACAGATTGGAAGAAATTATAAATCTTTAGAATCTACTACAGCCATTTTAGAAAAATGTTTTTTTTATAACTAACATCCAGGATTTAAATTGGTGAGACAAATGTTAATTTTTTTAAACTTATTTTCACTTGTAGTTCATTCTTCATTATAATTCCAGATAAACATGGATTTCTCTAGTGCCTTTGAAAATTCCGATAGCTTGGTGATTGGCTGTGAACAAAGCTGTGGAAAAATATCCAATGAAAATTTGAGGATAAAACTATTATGGGTTTATTAAAAACACTAAGCCAAAACGTGAATGAAAGTAAGTGATATATATAACCAGCTTTGATAATACTAATTTTAATTCTATATTTTCAGTTTTCTGCAAAACTAATATCCGTCCAACCAGATGACAGTTGGTAGCTTATACTATAAATATGGAATGATTATATGGATGATATACCTAATTGATTTTATATGCAGATGGACGCCATGCAGCAGTGTTGTGAGCATTGCATGGATATGTTATTCCTATAGGCAAAACAGTGAAAAAATATATAACAGGAAAACGCCAAAGAACTAACAAGAATTGGTGAAGACGTAACAAGTATCAAAGAAATATATACCTACCTCTTCATTTCCTTAAATTGATAAATTATGTAGCTTTTTAGATAGTAAGTAAAGTTTATATTTTTAATTTTAAATAAACATATGTGAGGATTCTAAATTACCAAAGGATTTTATTTTACCAAAGTAGATGTTTATTTTGATCCATTCCGTATTGATACTTTTTTCCATTGTGATAATGCTTACAGATTATCAATTAATACACATTAGGTGATTAGTTAATGTTTTTGAATAATCGATTGATTCCTATTTTATTAATCAATTGATGTTCACTAGACATAGAATCGATGTACTAGGACATTAAACCATGTCAAAGTCATTGATATCAATATTTTTACATGAAACGTTGCTGATTGAAATCAATGTTCGCTAAGCATTAATATTACGTCCTCGTACATTGAGTAATATTTCAAAAGCATTGTGGTAATGATTTCGAGCATCGGAGCAAAATTGATGTAAAAAATCATTGTGTTGATGTTTTTTTTTATTAATATAACGTACGTTTTTCGTTGTGTGTATTTTTCATAAACTTTATTTGGTTATAAAGTTAACTCGTGTTTGACAGTTTTTTTACAGGAATGCCTATTTCGAAATAACACAGAGTTAATATGTATAATTCTACGTTAGAAATTAGGTTTCATTACTCTCGCGCGATCACCAAAGGCATGATGACAGTCACTAAGAATCACCAAAATATTGATTTGATATAATTATTTAAGATACAGAGATTCTACAGAAATCACTTATTTTTCATTTTCATGTGTGATTACATTTATTTTAGTGAAAATATAAGCACAAAATTTAACCATCCGCCATCTTATCTCAAACGCCAATCAGAAGAGAGTGACGTCATATTTTCGCAAATACCCATGATCCGACCCGAACCAAATCCGAACATCTGTTTTGTCGTCTTTATGTTATCTATGGTTTTGTATTTCCTTTGTTGGTATTGGCTTTTCTTGGTTCATGTGATATTTTCTCGTTATAAACTATTAAGTATCTCTGTTTTTATTACCACAAAAAACCGTTTTTGAAATTATGTTTATGTATCAAAATAAACTTTTAACCTGCATGCTGTCAAGTGTTTGAAGTTTGACTTTGACGATTTTACTACATGACACAGATCATAGATAACCTATCGACAGTTTGACACTGTTAAGAATTGATGACGTCATAGAAGGACGCCATTACTATTCTAGCGTTTTGGCACATAATTTGGAATGTGTTTTTAAAAGTTGAATTTTTCCTTTAAAAACATCTTTTTCTACAAAAATAACATTTATTGTAGATAAAGTATATACGTGAAAACATCGTGGAGCAGGTTTTCAAAATCAGTCATCATGCCCATGTCACATTACTTTACATTTTTTTATTTTTTTCCTAATATTCTTATTCACTGCGCATGATTCGTCGTTTCCAACCATCTGTGACTGGCCTAGGATCAGACCAAATATGATTATCAGACATTTTTAATATAAATAAACCACGGATAAGATTGTGAAACGATAAGCTAAAGAATAATATGAGCAGCTAAATACTTTACTGAGGCTGGGACACAGAAATTTAGACCCGATAAAAATAAATGCAAAAACTAGTGAATATTTGGACTAAAGAAATATAGAGACCTCATGTTCTGATGAATATGAACATAAATAAGACAAAAGTGATGATAATAAATGAAAAACAGATGGGTAATAAAAATAGTAAAGAGATTAAATGCAAAAGCCAAACGCTAGAAAGAGTACCTAATAGCATTTGAGTATTTGGGAGGTATAGTAGCAGAAGATGGAAAATAGATGCAGAAATAGCAAACAGAGCAAATACCTATGTAAAGAAAAAAATACAACTCTCTAAATAAAACAATTCTTGGACATAAAGAAATACTTAGATTTAGAAGTGAAAATGTAAATTCATAATATGATAACAGTTCCTATAACAATATTATATGCAAGTGAAAATAGGACTGTGCGAAAAAATGACGAAACTAGAATAAACGCCCTAGAAATGAAACATCTAAGAAGAATTGCAGGAAAAACTAAATAGGATAGGATTATATTAGTCATATGGTAACAATGGAACAAAATAGGTTAAGTTTGAAAATAATGGAGACTGGAAAACCGATCAAGAAACAAAGGGGTAGGCCTAGAAGGAAATGGCTAGACCAAACACAAGAGATGGGTTAAGAAAGAGGAAAATCCATATACCTAGCAGAAATGCAAACCCTTGCTCAGGCGCGGATACAAGGGGGGGGGGGTAATAGGGAAATTACCCCCCCCCCGAGTGAATAAAGATTTGTTCGTCCAAATGTGATTTGTGATTTTTAAGTTTTTTTTTTCTTATTTTTATGTTTTAAGAGTTTTTTGTTATTTTTTAAATAAACGAATGATTCAGGTGATAAAATTATTTACCCCCCCCCCCGAAAAATCTTTCCAGATCCGCGCCTGCCCTTGCTAGAGGCAGAAAGACATGGAAGAACTGGGTACAGGACATGGAATCCACAGTCGACGCCTGAAAGGACAAAAGGATCTAGAAAATATTCTTATAAATAAATGTAAAATTCAGAAATATAATAAAACTGAATATTAGCGACAAATAAACCAAAGTACGAATTTACAGTTAAACTCTTTTTTTTTTCATTTTCGCTTATCTTCCGCTAAGTGCTTCATGTCCCCAAAATCGATATATATTTCAAGTTAGCAAACTCGCCAATCTATCCCTGATTCAATCTATCTCAAATTAATAAGATAGAGAAAACATATTCTCACTGCCATTAGCCTCTATCTTTTTTCAATGCACGCAAAACATCGCCCATCAGATAAATTATACAGGACAAAATAAGAGCAAAAGTGGCGCCCGCTCCCATTGGGCGTACAGGATCGTTCCTACCACAAGTTGTAATATCATTGGTCGAACCAGTATTTATCCTAGGGGAGCGAGAGGAGGTTCTAGCTACACCCCCTCCTCTTCTTCACGGACTCGGCAGTTGAATTGGTCTCGCGAACTGGTTGCGACCCGACGAAAGAACCATTTTTCGGGTTTGTTGCTTAACAGACATAATTTTATATTTTAATCATCGGAGTGTTGTTACCATAAAATAGAAGAAAAAAAAATGGAAAATCGCTTAGTTTGAAGATGGTAATTATGTAAAGTGGTGTGAAAGAAACTTTGGTGCCGAACGGTACCTTGAAAATGGTGACTTTAATGCCTTGCAACTATCTCAACGCACAAAATAGGTGCACAATGATCGACAAGATGTGTGAACCAAAGGTTAGTACCCAACCTAGGTGTATACTTTCAATTATATTCTACAAGTTTGGTCATTATTGCGCATTCTATAGACACTTAGTTGTATCTTCAATTTATAGGGCGTTATCCATACAGTTTAAATGTCTTATACCCTTGTGACAGTTTTTTGTCACTTCCTTGCAATTAATAAAAAAAAATTTCATAATCTGTAGATACATATAGGTACAAAAAACATGAACTTCAAAAACAAGCAGTACCTAGGTACCGAACTGTTTCATTATATTGTTAACATTTTCTGTAGGTATTTAGGCACACTAACTTTTTCGTATTTTGTACAGATATTTTCCCATGGTTCACCAGGTCGGTAACTCTTTAAATGTCTCTCAATCAGTTTCAACAAACTGATGAAGAGATCCTTGATCCATGTCCAGCTTGCTCAGAAAAATGTTTCATGGAGGTGACGTAATGTCAACCTCCATTTGAGTGGTGTTCATTTTCTATCCAGATTTCAGATTTCCAGTCTTCTTTAGAGCCTTCTTCGACTAACTGGTCAACCATTTATCAACTTCATCAATCTCCTCGTGTACCTACCTACCTACATCTTCGTTAGATAAACTGTTGTCTCAATCCTGTATATTAATTTGTTATCCTCGACAATTTCAACCGATAATTAATCGGAGATCTTTTAATCCTACCTTCTTAAATATTTAATAATTGGTTCATTTGAAATTGATAAACCTATTTTTATATAGTGGGATAACTAATGATAACTCGCTCTCTCAGAATTTGAGTTTTTGATCATTTGCACGCAGATGCTTATTTTTTAGATTAGGTTTTTTCAGAGAGCGAACAAAAATGGTTGAAAAGTGAACTGTTCACAGGCAATGAATAGAAACCGTTCACAGAGAGGCTCTGTGCATGCGTCGTCCCAGTTTGTTGTTGTTTCAAGGCTTCTACGTTTTACGTAATTAATGAGTCAAATTGTCTCAAAGAGTAAGTCATTTGGTAAATATACCTATATGTTATAGTAACAGTGTCAGATGAAAGCGAGTAGTATGGAAATAAACAAAAAGATGAGAAATATCAGTGGAACCTAAAAAAGATGAGATTATTAACAAAGAAAACAAAGATCAGACTATACAAAACAATCACACAACCTATAGAGATAGATAGATTTTATGAGGTGGCTCTTGGCCTATTCCACTGCGACCATTTCAGATCTATTGTGGTACTCTGATCTCTAGATTATATTCTCCAGCCTGACTCTTTTTAAAAATTCTATTAGCGTGGACACTGAATCTTTCATATAGCTTTTCTGCGCCCAATGCTAAAAACCGCACATTTGCCAGACTATCGCACTGACAATAGAATGTGTTTTGCCGTTTCTTCTTCTAGGTGACAAAATCTGCACATATCTTCGTTTGTCAATCCCATCAGCTTTAAATGCCTATTGAGTTTACAATGCCCCGTTAACAGACCACAGACCCATTACAGCTTGGACAGTTTTCATATCTTTGGTCATCAGATCTGCTGTAAATTTTGGCGAGTGTTCTAATATGAACTGTTTCGCTTGCCTCTGTCCTAGTGAGTTTCTCCACCATTTCAGAGATTTGTGGGGACGAAAAACGAACAAAGAAATACAAGATAAGGCACCGGGCTTTACGAGGAAAGTTCAAGCACAACATTTTTGAGGATTAGGCGATCTGAGTCGGATGAATGACAATGGAGGAGGTAAGAAAAATCGGAGAAACGAACGTGTGAAGCTAAAGAAGATTTGAAACATATATAGGAATAAAGGACTGGAATAGGAATGGAGACATATTTTCTAAAAAAACTATTGAAAATGTCACAAATTATCACTAAATGTATTCATTATAAATTAAAGAATATAAAAAAATATATTCAATACAGTTAAAGTCGTTATTAACAAACAGATGATTGAAATTGAAGCAAAGTAACATATATTTTTGTGTTCAGCTTTTTAAACCCTTTCGAACACAACGATTCAAATAAAAATTGACGGGTTCCAGGCTGTTTCAGCATTGTCTTGGGAGGGTATTACTTAATATCCGCACTGAATGTACTATACTCAAAATTGTAAAAACTGCCAATGGCTATGTGAAAATAAAAAAATTAACACGTTTCTGAAAACATATCGTATAGAAAGTATGAAGACACACTAATAGGAAATATTGTTTCAAGTGATTAGTCATTGAATATTGTGATAAAAAGTTCGTGACAAGTGATAAACAGGATGTTGACTTTTTAAAGAACAAGCGCCAAATTCAAGTAACACAGTTTGCAAAATATGTTTACCATAGTGATCCAATCGTTATTAAATGAATGACAATGTTTACGATAAGCCTTTTGTATCCGCTTCAGGGAAAATAGGCATGAAATTAACGTTTTTAAAATACCATTCAAATAAAATAGTAATGGCTGGATATCTGTAAATACCTACTTGAAAATATTGTATTGTTAGAAAATTAAAAAATTATTTTAATTACTGACTTGATAGTTATAAATTCTGTAAAGAGTATTTTCAGACACTAGTAGCCGGTCACAAAGTGTCTCGTATGAAAGCGTCATTTGAATCATGCAAAAACCGAAAAGTTCAACCGATATACAATAGGTTGACGTCACAAGTTTGAGACCGGCGTGTTAGCTAAGATGGTGGATTGTCATATTTTGTTTTTTATATTTTTATTTTCTTATAGTGACTGTCAACATGCCTATCTATCACGAATACCTAATTCAAATTCAAATATTCAAGGTTTACCGAACACATAGAGAAGTTGCAACATTTTCCGTCGGAGCTCTGACATAATGAGATTTGAAATACGGCGAAGTAGAAAAGTTTCTTTTTTCTACTACCACTTTTCCGCACTCTATTCTGTGCGGAAAGAGTAAATTTGTTTTTGGGGAGTATACTGACATTTGAATATTTGAAATATGTAGGTATTTGTATGGTTGTACTTTAAAAAAAAACTGAAAAATTAAGTAATTTAGTAGTGGCCCTGGTATAAGCCTAGTCAAATGGATGTCAAATAAAAATATTTAGTTGTTAATATGTATTTAATAATAAATGTTTCTTTATTTTAACTTTTGTACCTTTTCCGCATGCTGGTAAAAAAAATAGTGTACCTAACACGTGCATAAAGTGACTTTTCCGCACGCGATTGCTGGCCGAACTCCGCTAGATAGCGTACGGAAAATTATCACTTTCCGCACTAGTTAGGTAAAATACTATTTCATTTTTTCTATCTGTAGGTACCTACCTACCTATTATTTGGAAAAGTAATGTAGATTAAGTGGTCGAAAGTGGAGGTTTTTTTTGTTAACCCAGTTTGTGTTGGAGACAGTGTGACTCTAAATTACAGTGATTAAATTTAAATGGTGCAAAAACACAAAAAGAAATGGAATATTGGGCGGAAAATTTAAGTGAACTGAATAGCCAAAAAAACGGCTTGATGGAAAGCGATTTCGGAAAAATTGAGAGATGATTGCAGAGAGAAAAGCGTATTTTGCGAAAAGATTACTTGGAAAAATTGGAAACTCGCTGGATAAGTGTTTAGAGTTAAAAGTTGAAGTTAAACAAGTTACGAAAGTGATATTTTACGAGATGAGTAGGTAGTCTCTTATTTTATGTTGAAGAAAAACTACCCAGGATACAAAATAATCAGTGTTATTCTATTCTAGATCGATAAAACCCATAAATGTGATTGTACATGGAACAGTTCCATCAGTAAAAAAATATTTTGTCCTCAATGAAATTCATCGATATTAGTTTCGACTGAGGATAGAGCATCTGTCACTTTTGGTTAAGTTATTCATTCGAATTTGTCAACCGTACGAAAAAATTAAAAAGTGCGCCAAGGATACAAAACTTAACACCAACGCTATCGGTGACAAAATCAAGTAGTAAAATATTAGAATGATCATTAATTAATGGATTGAATTACAACATTACTCGAATTACATTTGTGTCGACAATACATTTCATTGAAAACAAAAAAAAGTGATCAAGTATTAATAATTATGCCTTGGGGAAGTAGTTAGCCATACTAGGCGTTTGATTGAAGCCATTTTATTATATATCAGTTTTATCAGTTTTTATCGAGATACAGCTACTTTTCATTATGCTTCAAAAATTTCGAGTAACAAAAATTAAAGTCAATGAATTTTTAACTTTTTTCGAGAGTCCCAAATTTTTGATTGAATCTTATGTATTTACAAATGTTTATTTTTTATTAGAAGTTCGAAATGGCCCCCATTTTTTTTAATACACAGTCGGCACCGTTTTACTAACGAAAACCGAATATTCTGACGAAGTAATGGCTTCTGACAATATCTGATTGCAGCTAGGTTGTAACTTTTTTCGCATGCACATTTGTACTAGGGTTACTTGTGCTAGATCAAGTTATTTTTAGCCCCAGAATATGTGGTATTATTTATGACCTGCCTTTTTGTTACACCATGTATACAATAAATGTCCCCCTAAAATTGAATCACATGAAAAAACTTTTTTATTATTGATTTAAGGAAAAAAAGTTATTCTTCATAAAAATTCCTGCATTATCTAAAACATACAGTCATCAAAATATCGAATTTTTCAATCGTGTACGAGGTTTGTCAAAAAATATGAATTTCACTCAAGAGGAATGTGCCTTTAAATTTGACAATGTCGAAAAATGTTACTAAAAAAGGTTGATTAGAATGAAAAGTTTAAATCTGTATTATAATAATAATGGAGTTGGTATATTTCCGGTACAATAACAATGAAATCCAGATATAAAAATCTACTTCCTTTTCTTAGCTTAAATATTTGAAACAATAAATGGAATACTTAAATATCAAGAATGGTGTGATGGAGAGCTTGAAAGGGTAAATTTAAAAACGTACCACACTTTAAACTTATCCGTCTATATTATAAAGAGTTATTTTTAAGAGTTCCACACCAGACACTCTGTCAACCAATTGTCATATCTAGTTATTATCAGTAATTAGTTGATTATAAAGAACATCCATATGAAGAAAGCGTAATTAATACTGAGCTTTTGTCGTGAGTTGTTAATTTTATGTATTCAAATTGTACACTCTTGTGGTTCTGAAAAAACATGAAACATATTGTAACTTCCACGAAGATTTGACAATTCTTCCAATTCTAGCTTTTATATTTCTTGTAATGAGTCCTTAATATGATTATTATGAAATCGACCAATGAAAACCCACCCCGTATCAATACTTTTTACGTTTCTTAAAGAGTTTGTCGAATTTTTGGAACACAATTTAAGATTTAATATTAAACTCTTTCCCTACAATTTATGATTGAAAATATTCGCAATTATGAAATGCTTGTTTTTTTAAACTGGCTCTCATTATTATGTAATTTCTAGCATCAGATTGTATTAAAGCACATTTCATAGTATTTCAGTGGTAAAATAATCACACTATCAATCAATATCTTTTTAAAGAAATTAGTACGACTCCCTGCTGTAGGTTTTTCTCTTGAATCAACTTTGTTGGTACAAATATCTTGGAATGAAGTATAACCATAAAGGCATGTCTGAACGCTAACCAATTCCAATTTTAAAATATTCTATACATTCAGGTACATGAAACCAAAAAGTTTGTCGTTTTCAAACTTCAATGACGCAACTGGAAAACTTCTTGATCAACCCACTCAGACTAGGCAAAAAAGAGTTGCAAACTGTCGCTGGAATGTTGTTTACGTTTCACGCTTAATTTGAAGAGTTTTGGTTTACTGCAGTTTGATACGTGATTATTTTTTGGGTTGGAATGAGAGAAACACATAAAAAAAACAAGACTAAAATAGCGGAGGTCTTCTTAAATAGTATATTTCATTACTAGTTCAGAGAAAATAACTTAGTTCTTGCAGTTTTCTGTTTATTTGTAGTTAAATATTTCATTTTTCTACATTCATCCAAAAAACAACACTTTTGTGAAACACATTTAATGGAAAAAGTGGTTCTTTTTTGCACTAGTGCAACAAAATTTTTGTTGCACTCATCTGTCATTCTTGTCAGTTTTGGGATGATTAATGGTGATTATTTTTGCACTTGTTGCATAAATAACTATTTAGATATCATTACTAATTACTGCAAACAATACATCATCTTATACTTGTTATGTATTATTTATTTTTTGCATTTCAAATTTTTTTTACCTTCAATGTTAGTAGCGGATACAAAATTTTTATTTTTCATGCTCTGATGAACATGAAGGTGACCAGTGATTACTTTTTTTTCTTAATTTTATAGTCTGATTGTTATCTTGAAATGACAATTATTATTAATATATTCAAATATATATTTTTTCAAGTAAGACGTCTAGCAAAATTCATCCTGAATAACATTTTAGAAATTGATACAGAAGGTACTCGAATTACATATTGATATACACTGTATGTCCACTCAAGTTCGCACCATAGAGGAAATTTTTTTATTGTCACAATTTTAAGAAAAAAACTTATTCTTCATAAAAAAATCTGCATGTTCTGAAATCTAAAATACAATTATCAGATATCAATTATTTTTTTTTGTATTATAGGAGGTTTCTCAAAAAATATGAACTTTACTCAAGGGTAAAGTGCCTTTGAATTTGACAATATCGAAAAATGTTATAAATAAAAGTTGATCAGAATTAAAAACTACGCTCAAATATACGATTATATACATTTGTATGGAAAAAATTATTTTTTCAATGTATTTCTAGAAGTTACCTATATGGTGCGAACTTAGGAGGACACAGTGTATGTAGTACCTTACAAGAAATCAAAATAGAAGAGCCAGAGATACAAAATATAAATCTTTAGCTCAATAATTTTGTTAATAAGAAACGACTTTTGTATTTAATTGGCAACTTGTCAATTGTCATATCATTTTTTAAACATCTCTTCCACCACACTACATATTAGTGTGGATTAATGCAGACACATTTAACAATTATCAATTAGTATTTAACAATTAACATTTATCATTTAAAAATAAGTAAAACTGCCATCGTTTATGCAGACAAAATTAAAAATTAGGAGAAAATAGTAAGCACGTGCACAAGCCCGAGATTCTGGTTATTTACATTTACAATAACCCTACATTTTCATGTCTATTGGAACAATTTTGAATGTATAGAGTAGAATTGAAAAAGCTGAGACTTTTTTTCTTTTAATAATGATGCTGACACACAATATATCCCTAAATTAACCACTTTTTTATGAAAAAAGTGAGATAAACTTCAGGATCTGCGTACTAGTACTAGTTGCGCACTGGATGAAAATTCAGTACATTTAATTTAAGAAAGTTAAAAGTTGGCCAACTTCGTAATTGTTAAATGATAAATGATAATTGTTAAATGCTAATTGATCATTGTTAAATGTGTCTGCATAAATCCACACTTATTTAAAATCTTCTACTCAAGCTTTATCCTGGATATCTGCTAGATATATTATATTCCACATTTAATACCATGCTTTTGATATTTCATCACTTAAATGAATATTTTTTTTAGTGGTAGCGATTGCAATTAGCATTTGCAGTAAAGCTTTGTGCAAATAAATATTCACTATAAATCTAGGATTGAGTTGAGCCCTGTTAACATTTTGTATTTCTTCCAGGTCAAGCGGTCAAGGGAAGATGGTGATTCTCCTACCGAAAAAGAAAGGTAACGATTTTTCTAATAATTAATTTTATCTGTGAAGTTGACAATTATTGCTTCATCCAGCCAATTGAGAAGTTGAACTTTTCTATCAGTGGTTAATAATTTTTTTCATTATCAACCTAGGTCAATAATAGACTAATTCAAAACAAATTTTGTAGACCCAGGAGATTGTCTTTAACATATTTGCTGCTGGAAATCACCTACCAGTATAGAATTATTTGAATTTAAAAGCCATGAGTCTAAAATTCGCGCTCAACCAAAAATTACTGATGACATAAGGGGTACCTTCATAATCTATAGAGCGAAAACAGTGTACTTGTCAATTGTCAATCAGGCAACGAGGTAAACATTTCTCGTGTTGCGTTTGTGAATGCTATGGTATACAGGGTGTCCCACGACGAGTGAAAACTATCTGTATATGGCAAAATACTTATAGTAAAATCATGAAAATTTCTACGTTTGGGTTTTCGGATACGATCTTTTCAACTAAAATATTTTCAAAGATGGCCGACTTCCGGTTCTACCGGAAGTCGACTGTAACTTTGTTATTTTAAATGAAACACCCTGTATATTAATACATTTTTGAAATCTATGTAATATTTTAGTATACTTTTGTCTAAAAACTTTTTTCGAAAAATGCACACTTTTTGAGTTACAGTGGACTTCCGGTAGAACCGGAAGTCGGCCATCTTTGAAAATATTTTAGTTGAAAAGATCGTATCCGAAAACCCAAACGTAGAAATTTTCATGATTTTACTATAAGTATTTTGCCATATACAGATAGTTTTCCCTCGTCGTGGGACACCCTGTATAAGTAATATTTTAGCATTGTAATAGAGTATAATGTCAATTATTTTTAATTTTTGTCACAAATTCGGCTAGTAGTGGAAAAAACTTATACAGACCATGGTGGTAAAGACACTTATAAGCCTCGCACCATATTCCGCTCCTGGTTAAGCCCATCAACACATAATTTTGGTGCCCGTTCAATAATAATAGTCTGCAGCTTCATTTGCAAAGATAAGCCATGCCAGATTTTCAACACTTTGAATTTTTATTCGTATTAAGCATTACTTGTCTTGTGCTATCGAGTCGGATTTCAGGTTTTGACAGCTAGTAATTATTAGGCGATGAACAGAATTATAGGAATTGTTAAGGAATTATTAATAATAAATCGAAAAAATATCCATGAATTATAGTATATTATTAAACGAGCAATTTATGATAGCCATTATTCACGAAGGGTGACGTTTGCGTCACGAGCCGCAGGCGAGGGGCGCAAGTCACCCGTTTGAATTATGGCCATAAATTGCAAGTAGAATACTATACTTTGTCCACGATACTTAATTTCTTCATTAAATAAAAGTCAGTAACGATTTGACATATAGGTATAGAGATGGGCGATACTGTAGAAAGTATCAATACAACGTACCGTTATAAATATATTGTTTTAAAATACTTATGGCCGTTTGCACCAATAGAAGCATAAGCTAAGAATAACTAAGGCGAGTTTAAAATTTAAGGGTCGCTTAGTTAAAGTTCAGTTGCACCAATGTTTTTGTTCTGATTCTTAGCTAAGTGATTAATACATTTGTCAACCTCGCTTTTTAAGTTGAGTTTTATGAATTTCTCTATGGTTTCTGGTGACTTTTCGTTTTTGTGGTTTGAAATAATGTATTGAAAATTGTTAAACGTCAATTTTTGAAAATCAAAAGATTTTATTCTTGTTTTCTTAATAAGAAAATTGCTTATAATGGACACAGTTAAAAATTAGAAAATCAGATCGGCAAATTATACAGTTCAGGAAAAATAATTACTAATATTTTCATCCAATTCTTCATAATAGTTTTTACGATTGTACCGTCTTCTTGGAAATCCATTTTCAAGATAATATAATCAAATCATCCTTCATAAACATCCTTCTTCAAAAATAAAGAAACACACCTGAAATAGGAAGACGCAAAACGAAAACCCGAAAACAGAAAAATAATTGACATATATCAATCAAAACACAATAATGTTAGGTTAGAAATCTCCACTTTAAGGATAAGTGGAGTTTAAGCGAGCGATTTTCTAAGCTTAGCTAAGTGGAGCTTTAAATAATAAGTTGTTCATGGTGCAAAGCAAAACTTTCCATAAGCGTCACTTAACTTTAAGTCTACTTAAATATCAATTGGTGCAAACGGCCGTAAATATTAGAAAATATCGTTATGAAAAGTATCAATACTAAAAATTACAATATTTTATTGATACGATATATGTCAGAAACAAATTTCCTGGACAAAATACATAGATTTAATAGTTTATTTCATATTGTACCCCCATCTCTAGTGGTGAATTATGAACCATAATACACTACAGTGTATTATGAACCATAATTCACGACAGTTGATATATGGATACCATATACCTTTTGATAGGAGGTAAAATATTGACTTTATTATTTGGTGGTCGTGGACAAAACGTATTTCTGTCTCAAACTTTAGGAATTGTTATGTAATTTAAGCAAATAAACTAATTTTTAAAACTGATCCAAAATGCTAAAATGGAATTTTTGAAAAAATGGGCCATACCAACCGTATTCTAAGACATCCTCTTATATTGTTTACACAAAAAATATAATAGACTTACTACCAAATTCCTTGCAGCTCAGGTAGAAAATCGCAGTTTCTAATCTCATAGTTAGATTTGATCTGATTTTGAGAGTAATCTCAACAGATTATGTCAGATGTTCAGTAAAGCTGAAAAAAACAGTTCTTAAAAACCCATAATCTTTTGTGAAAATGTAAATGGGCCACTACTGAAATGCCACAATAGATCCAAGTGAGCAGTTGCACGCTTTTATTTGAAAGAAATGATTGTGGTCTTTGGGTGCATTTGATGCAGAAAATTACTTGTGCTGCATGTTATTTCACTTCAGGTACTCGACATTGGAGTCAGGAGGCCCTAAGGTTAATTTGATGCTTGAACTTTTTTCATTAGAAAAAGTAAAAAGATTTAGTAACATAACTCACATTAGTGGTAAAATTTTCACTATGCTCAATCAATATGATTTTTCAAATGAGAACATCTGTATAACGCTTTTTCCACTACTAGCTGTGAAATTGACGATTATCTTCCTTCTAGTCATCTGAATATCTCTATATATAATTTTTTCCCTTATCAACCCAAGTCAATAATAGACCAGTGACGAATCCTTCAAAAATGATAAAAAGTGAAAAAAAGATTGTAATAAGATGAAACTCATTATAAAAGGAGGAAAATATAATGAAATTGGAAAGAAAAATAAATTACAGGCGATCCGAGTTCGGAAAGTGGAAGGGGGTGAGTTTTTAAGGGGTTTATCTCGATTTCCGGAAAAACTACAAGTCCTATTGGAAAAAGTTTAAAGGCAAAGTTGTGAGTAATAAAAAGCTCTACCACTTTTGTGCCCACAATTTTTACATATAACCTCAAAATTTGTGTGAAAACTTCAAATAACAAAGTTTTTGGTTTTTTATTTTTATCTTCTTCAAAAAAAACTTTTTTTTTTGAAATTTCGTGAACACTTACCTTATTATGTCCCAAATACACTGTAATTTATTTGATTTGGAATATTTCTTTTTTCACCTTATTTTCACATAATATCAAAAAAACACCCTAATTTATATCAGCTTTTTTCAAAAAGTCGGTGGCATTTTTGTTCGTTGTAATCTCTATTTTCTGATAGTGTGAAAATATATATACATTTTTATACTAAATGTTCTCAGAAAATGCGAAAAAAAAACTAAAAAATACTCGAGTTCGAAATTTTTTTAAATCACCATGAACATCATCGAAAAAGTGTGATTGCTGCAAAAATACCAGCGAGGATGTAAATGATTCAGATGAAACTGTGAATGAAGAATTAATGCAGACTGGAAATAACATTGGGGACGAAGAAGGTGATGGTCTTGAAGATTTCGAATATCAACTAGAGTTGGAAAGGTTTGTCGAATCTAACGATGAAGATATGCCATAAAAGAAACAAAAACTATAATGGATAAGTGATTAGAATTAAAGATAATGTAATTATAAATAGCAAAATTAACGTTTTTAGAATATTATAATGAATAACGTGATCAGAATTGAGTATCTAGATTAAATAGTACGTTTTACAAATATATTTACATTTAGTGAAATTTTCTATGATATGGATGTGATTCGAATTTGATGAATAATATTTTTTTCGATGAAATTGTACATAATAATTGAAAAACTTTTCGAATTCGAGCTTTTCCACTCAGAAAATAGAGATTTCAATGAAAAAAATTTCACCGATTTTTTGAAAAAAGCTGATATTTTGACGCGAGAATTTTCGATTGAAAATTAGGGTATTTTTTTATATTAAGACAAAATAATGTGAAAAAAGAAATATTTCAAATCAAATATATTACAGTGTATTTGAGACATAATAAGATAAGTGCTCAGGAAATTAAAAAAAATATATATATATTTTTAGAAAAGATAAAAATGAAAATCCAAAAACTTGGTTATTTGAATTTTTCACACAAATTCTGAGGTTATATTTAAAAATTGTTGATACAAAAGTTGTAGAGCTTTTTATTACTCACAACTTTGCCCTTAAACTTTTTTCCGTAGGACTTGCAGTTTTGCCGGAAATCGAGATAAACCATTTTTTACTCTTAAAAACTCACCCCTTCCCACTTCCCGAACTCGAATCGTCCGTAATATATTTTTCTTTCCAATTCCATCACATTTCCTTCCTTTTCTCATGGGTTTTATCCTACTGTTATTTTTAATTGTTTCAAAAATCATCTACCCTGGTCTATGATGGAATAATTCAAATATTTTGTGAATGCAAAGATAGTTCAACAAAAATTTGTGCAACATAATTTTGTATACCCAGGAGATTGTCTTTAACATATTTGCTGCTTGAAATTACTTATCAAGATCAAATTAATTGAATAAAAATACCATTAATTTAAAATTCGCGCTCAACCAAAAAATACTGATGACATAAGGACTGCGTTCATATTTTCATAATAGGTTTGTTCCAACCGCAGTCAGAAACCGTCAGAAACGATCAGATAATAACTGGTCATAGCAAACAACGAGTTATTTCCGCGTTTCCCATCACTGATTGCAATGGTCGACTATTAGATCGCTTCTGACGGTTTCTGACTGCGGTTGGAACAAACCTAATACATGTATATCGAAAACTGGCAGTGTACTTGTCAGTCAGACGACGGGGTAAACGCTTCTCGTGTTGCATTTGTGAATTATTTTTAATTTTTGTCTTAAATTTGGGTAGTAGTAAAAAACATTGTATATACACCATGGTGCTGAAGACATTTTTAAACCTCCCACCTCAATCCGCTCATGGCAAAGCCACTGGCGAAATAATTTTGGTGCTCGGTCAATAATAAGTCTTCCCCACCTTAGTGTATAATAAACTATTATTTTTAAATTACTTCAAACCGTAATTGCGTAATAGCAGTTTAAAAAATTAACAAAATAAATTTTAAATAAAACGATTCACACAGCGCATTAAATAAAATCAATGAAATACTCACTCGTTTAATATTTTTAAGTTTATTAAAACGAGATAGCATGCAAACTTCCTTCCAAATTAACTGCGGAGTCCCTTTAGTACCTCTAGCTAGAGCAAATAAGACTTCCCAACCCCCATTGACAATAAAGAGAGGGCCTTTTAATGTAAGAGCAAACATGTGGTTTTCAGCATGATGTGCGTCTGTCAAATTACTGACTGAAATGTTATTTGGAAAAGAGAGAGAGTCTTTTAGACAACAGGGCGGTAGAAATGTGCCGGTGTGTTTTGCATCGATGGCCTTTTGTCGTTCTTGGAATTTCTTTTATTTAAGCATCTTTTCAAAACACCCCATCATCGGCTTCTGTTTAATGGTTATTTCTCGGCAATTTATAAAAGAATTATTAAAGCAAAAGTTAGGTAATAGTTATTTATGCAACTAGTGTGTCTAGTGGGTAAAGTGGTTTTTTTACGAATGGGAATATTGTCACATGAGCCGCATACAATTGCATACAATATTTTTACTACTATCGAAAACTTTATCAAAATACAGCTTAGGTAATATAATATGCCACTAGAACATGTTTGGAATATTTTATCATTTTATTTTCTTTACACAATTTGCGAAGTAATCTTCTGATTCTAATAACTTAATGATATTTTGCATCTTATTCATTGTCTCTTCCCCATTCTCACCCTCCACTGAAAGTGTAGTCTCATCAGCAAATAAATTTAAAATTAATGGAAGGAGTTAACAATATCATTGATATATAAAATGAAAAGTAGAGGCCCCAAGACTGTTCCTTGTGGGACTCCATACTTCACAAGAAGATTACAGGACTGACAATTATTTACTTTCACTTGTTGGTAAGGATTTTTCAAGTAACTGCTCAGCCGTTCTTGTGCAATTCCAAGTATACCATATTTTTTCAATTTTTTTATCAACAAATACGCCAAAGTGGACAAGGAAAATATGAGAAAAACTACTTGAAATAGAGAGAAGAGTAATTGTGCGCAGTTAGCGATATGCGTGATATTTTCTCATGATATGAATTGAATTTACTTTATTATACTCACCTTTTTTCGATTTTAAGTACCTAAAAATTCAACCATAATAAACTATTGAAAAAAATTTGTAAGAATTCCACTTTTTACCATTATACATATTTCTATAACAAAGACTCAAAGAAATTATTGATTTTATTAAATTATTACAACAACCCTTCTCTTTTATGTGAGAATATGCCAAAAGGTACCAACTTTCCTTGTTAAAAATACTTGCTTTTTGCCTTTTTACATATTGAATTATTTCCAATAGACATGAAGGGTTAAGCCAAAATCTTTAGAATCTAATTCCTCACCTTTTACTTGATTAAATCGTTAATAAAAAAGCACGGTGTGTGTATGTATTTTACCCACGGTAACCCTTCCTAACACATATTTAAAAATACCTGTTTTTACCCTTTTTACAAACTCAACTATTTCCGATATCAGAAAAGGGTTAAGCTTAATCTATAAAAATTCATTCTTTTCCTATTACCTTTTTACTTTCTCACGAAACTTTTTATAATAAATTGTTAAATCTATTTTTGTACACTTCGAGAAGAAAGAAACGACATTGGTGACAGTTTCCTAAAATTTGCTTGAAAAAACCTCGTTTGTGTGACTTAAACGTCTGTCAAGTCCTAAGAAAACAGATGACAATCAAAAACACAAATTAAAGTGTCCACCTGGCACTAGCGTTAAAATAAACGTTCCCCAATCGAAATGAGTACAAAATTAGATGCTTTTTAACAGAAACAATATAAATGACCTATTCTATACAACACACTTTTTGAAAAAGTAGAATATCGAATTACTTTTGGAAAATATATAAAAACTATGTATATTATACCAGCCATTTTGAGGTTATAATATTTAAATAATTGTTACACTTTATTTTTGCAAAGATTTAAAGAATATACTTGCATCAAAATATCGACAGAGTGTCCAGAAACCACTATAGTAACTGTAGTTTCCGTTTGACAGGGTAGTTCTTGGACACCCTGTATATTAGTCGTGTATAGTAGAAGTTAAATAAAGTTGTATTTACATCACCAAAGTCGTCATCAAACTCTAATATGGGTGCCGGCAAATGAGAGGATTGCAAGTTATGAAATGGCAGACTATTTACCTAAAGAAGGTTTTGGAAGAAAACTTCATAGTTCTGATCACAAAGAATTGCATAAGAGTGGAAATCAGGAGCTAACTCAAAAGGAGGATGATACAAGGACACCTCTATACTAAGAGTTTACTGAATAAGTTCGACAAGGAACTCTCGTCCAGGCTGTAGAAATATGGGAAATGGGACAAAGATGGGATGTTGAGCATAACCCAAACGTATGAAGGAATGAATTCGTGAAAGAAATCTACTACATTTCTACTGGTAGTTTTATGGAATTTGAGGTTATGGTTAAGTGCTTTGTGAAATTTTGAAAAAAATATGTTTGGTCTTCTTTGATTGCTAAAATCGGTAAAAAAATAGCAGCATTAAACAATTTGCTTGTTTATTAATAAATAAGTAGACAAGATGGGAATTTCGCCATCAATCTAATCAAAGGAAGCAATTAAATTTAATTATTCACATTGAAATTAGTAAGGAATCCGCTGGCTTCATATGGAAAAGGGGTGAATTTGACACCAAACGCAGAAGGGATCTACCCGTATTAAGCAGGAAGGGACAGAAATTTGTAGGTCTTTATCTTCCTTCTCGTTCTTTTTTTTTGTTACATTTTATCACCTGTAAATCATTCTCAAGGCTTCACTCAGACATTCTTTATAAAAAACTGGAAATATCAGTTTACTTGAAAAAAATACAAGACGTATCGTTAAAAACATCATAATTCATTAAATATTTTTGAAAGAATTGTGACAAATGAAACGGCGCAAAATATACAAGGTGTCCTATAACTATTGGGAAATAAGTCTGGATAGCTCTTAAATGAGTAGTTAAAACCAAAATTATGATCTATTTACAAGGAAATAAAATAAAAACGGAAAAAGAATTTGTCTAAATATGGGATTAGCTAAAGTATTTAACAAGTTTACCTGGAAACTCATTCACAACAATCCTACAGGAATCTTTCTAGGTAAAAAGGTTTAATAAGGGGGAATTATTGTTGATATCTATTTGGTCGTTAGTAAGATTATCTGAATATTTGTTTTTATTTATCTCCGGGGCTTCTAAAAGATTTAATTTAGAGGATTTAGGTTTTATATGCAAAATTTCAAAATTTGAATCGAAAGAGTGTTGGTTTGAGTAGTTTGAATCTGTTTTTTGTTTGTCATAGCTACATTTGTGTTCTGAAATTTTAGTTTTAAAATTCCTAAAAGTTCTATCTATATAAATTTTGTTACAGTTGTCATTACCACATTTTAATTTATAAACTCCTGATTTATTTAGTTTTCAAGATTTTGATTTGTTGTTTTTACTGAATTTGGATGAATTGTTATTGGTTTTGAAGCAAATATTCAAGTCTAAGTTTCTAAAAATGATTTGATTTTTAAGAATGGTAGGTATTCCAAAGTATATTAAGCTTCTAAATTGGTTATTTTTGTTTTTATCAGAAGGAAATACTTGTTCTAGAGTAAGTTTTAGTATCTATATATTTATGATATTGTCTATAATATTAAATTTGGATCGTAATTATTATTAACAGCTATTTGTTTTATTATATTTAGTTCTTTGTTGTAATTGTCAATATAACTGTTAAAAGTCTATGTATCTATTGAAAGCTGCTAATTTATGACTGACTGGGTGGGCTGAACTATTATGAACTGTAATGGCTGTATGTGATGGTTGGTGAAATATAGAAAAATAATGTCTATTATTTATATTTGAAATTGTAAGATCTAGAAAGTTTATAGACTTATTTTGTTCAATTTCTACTGTAAATTTGATATTTTTATTTATTTAGTTAATATAAGTAATGAAGTTATCCAATTGTCTCGTAGTACCAGTGAAGCAATGTCATCTACATATCGGTGCCAGTAAACAAATTTTTTACAAAGGGGGTATTTATGAATTATCTTTCCTATATTATCCATGAAAATTTCTGATAATAGGGGACTGAGTAGGTTTCCCATAATCAAACCCTCTTTACTGCTATAAACCTTTTCGTTGAAATGAAAATAATTTTAATTTAAATAAACTCTCAATAAATTTATAATATCAGAATAAATTATGAAATTAATGTTATTGTGAGTGAGCAAGCTATCAACAAGAGTGATAGATTGCAACATACAAGATTACTATTACCATTATTCAAAAAGCAACAAAAGCTTTTACCCTAAATCAAACGAATATGATGTGATTTGTTGCAGAAGCACCCTCAAATAAATATTTCCGAAAAATTAACTACTGATTACACATGACAAGCTTAAATTTTTGCTTCCTCTGGTATATTTAACGTTCCATCCACAGTATAATCTCAATGTTTAAACGCAACTTAATCTATATCTATTTATCCATTTTAAAAGGAAAAAACAAGATACAGCTGTAACCGAAACATACGAAAGTAGACTCAACAAGCTTCTACATTGTAAAACAGTTACAGCTGTCGAGCATTAAGCTGACCAAACTTCTAGTGACCATTCAGCGGTTTTGGTTGAGACAAAAATACTTATAAACGTTTATATGCAAAATACAGCAAAGCCGGTGGGTGGTATGATGCAATTACTGAGGTATTTGTAATTTTGCAAATTAAGAAGCACGTTCAACTAACATTAAATGCCGTCGTTATTTTTGCAACATATTATGTAAATATTCTATATGGCGTCGAAGTAGGTATATGTTTGAAGAGGATTTTTAAACAGTAGATCGTCGCTATTTGTTTTTACAGAAACACATTGTGCCTTTACAAACAAAGCTTTAGTTCCGATTTATTTAAACGAAAATTGACTTGTAAAAGTACCTAAATACATACAACGTGGAACGGTCAAATGGAGTAAATTCTGTAACGGATAAATGAAGGCTTGATGGGAATAACGTGGATATGTATTTTTAAACGAGCATTTAAAAAAAATTATACAGGATGTGTCATATGACAGTGGCCAACACCAATTTTTCCATTTGAAATGCAATCCCCTGTATATTAAATTGATTATTTCTTAATATTGAAAAAAAAAACAATGTAAATGTAGGAAATGTACAAAATTGAATAGATGAGCTTTCACTTGATGTAGATCCATACTGGATTATGAAATAAAACAATTTTAATTTGTTAAAATCTACATAATATTTCAACTAAAAGTTGTGACGCTTTTCGCTAAAACAGTAGCTTTGTCAAACGAATGGAGATATAATGAGATAATATAGAAAAGATAATTCATAAACATCTCCTTAGTAAAACATTTGTTTACTGGTACGGATATGTAGATGACATTTTAGCTTGCTTCACTGGTACCACGAGACAATAATTAGATAACTTCATTACTTACATTGACTCAATGCATAAAAATATCAAATTTACAGTAGGAATTGAACAAAATATGTAAGTCTATAAACTTTTCAGACCTTACAATTTCAAATATAAATAATAGACATGATTTTTCTATATTTTACAAACCATCACATACAGACATTACAATTCATAATAGTTCAGTCCACACAGTCAGTCAAAAATTAGCAGCTTTCAATAGATACATAGACTTTTAACAGTTATATTGACAATTACAACAAAGAGCTAAATATAAAAAAGCAAATAGCTTTTAATAATAATTACGATCCAAATTTAATTGACAATATCATAAATAAAATGATACGAAAACATACTCTAGAACAAATATTTCCTTCTGATAAAAACAAAAATAACCAATTTAAAAGATTAACTCACTTTGGAATACCATCCTTAAAAATCAAATCATTTTTAGAAACTTTAGACTTGAATATTTGCTTCAAAACCGATAACAATTTATCCAAATTTATTAAAAACAACAAATCCAAATCTTCAAAAATAAATAAATCAGTTTATAAATTAAAATGTGGTAATGACAATTGTGATAAAATTTATACAGGTAGAACTTTTAGGAATTTTAAAACTAGAATTTCAGAACACAAACCCAGTTTAGCTGTATATTGTATGATTGGTTGTCAAGTTTTTAATTGAAATAAAATAAAAGCTCCATCTGCATATAGAACCAATGATAAGACTTCTTGACGTTTGTTTGGTGACAGATTTTTGATTTCAAATTTCACTAGACACTAATAACTTCACTTGTGTAAAGAAAAAACAAAAAGGAAAAACAGTAACCTGTCTGTTACTATAATATTTACGGAGAACGAGTTTCTTATCATTCTTTTGAGATCTTGTTCACTATAAATCTTTTTTGCAGATGTGAAATATGCGAGAAGGGTGTACACTGTACAGTTAGACAAACTGGAGTCTGATGGTTTAGACAATGGTATTACTGACGTCAATGTTCATAAAAAGTGGATAAACCGTTTTAATTTTACTTTCAACAATTAATTAATTTATTATACTATGGTTGTATCCATTTTAGCAAATTTTTTTGTTTACTATTTTGTGAATTTTCCACATGGTTAGCTAGGAGCCACATGGCTATCATGTCTTCAAAGGAGCTAAGTTTGGCTGCTTTTTGATGTTCAATTGTTAAGATAAAAAGATTAGGTAGTTATAATCCTTAATTATTTTTAATTTACTAAATGTTCTACAGTAACAGCATTAAAAATAACTAGATAACAATATACACCTCGGAAAACTCACAACCTTATACACTTAGTTACGCTCCCTCAAGAAACATACAGCAGATATTTTGGTACTTACTAGTGAACTTAAGTGTCTAATAATAGAGAAATTACGAGAATAAGCATGGTCCAACACATTTTAAAGCCTCTTGTAGTTGCTGTATCCCATATTGTGGTTTAAATTTTGGGCAAAGAATATTCTCAACAAAATTTAAAACAAGAAATTCTTACAAAATACATAACAATTAATTTTTTCCGTATAATAACAAATTAAGCTAGTCCCGATAACGATCGATGTTCTTTTAAATATTTTTATTTTAAGACCACCAAGTATTATATCACAAATTTAATATTTTATGTTTGATAGTTTTAATTTTTTAATATCCAAATAGTAAAATGTAAAAAATAATATAGATTGGTACTTCACAGCTGACAATTTTAAGTGTTATGCCTATAGTGGTTCAGTTTATTTGTCGTATCAGAGGATCTGACACATAATGCGCCTGCATATCTTCAGATCTTCATTATCTTTTTTTAAGCTCAATGGGTGTTCTTTATTTCATCATATTTTGTCGTAGCATATTATAAGTGACTATGGGGGTCGTCACAGTGTTAAGACGATTAGTATTATTAAACGTGCTGGTTATCGTTGATATTCAAATATTTTATAGTATTTTGAACAATATCATAAGATTTATTTTAAGATCGATCTTATCACATGTAAAAAGGGCGTTGACCCTCCGGTGAAGCAGTGACGAGCGTGGTTAGTTTGGATGGATGACCACCTGCAGCAAAACACTACTAGAGTGAGTAGCATATCACTGCTAGCAGGCATTATAGCAATATAGCACGAGGTATAATATGGATATGTCGTCTTTTGGATGTGTCGTGAAACCGAGGTCCCGAGTCCAAAGATGTTGGGGTTCAATTAAGATCCCTACGACTGGTTGGAGCACTAGTGGGCTCGGCAAAATTTCTGGCTAGTGGTATTGCCTCATTCCAAATTAGATTATCAATCTTCCCAAGAAAATTTATGATTTGTCAATTGGTAAGTCTCTATTTATTCACAGAACGTACGAACGCAGCTCCTTAGATCTGTAGTCTGACTGGTTCGGTAGCACAGACTGATTTATCTCCTTCTTGGCAAAAGGACAATTGGTGTTCTCCACCTGCGCTATTATGTACAGGTGATAGTTTAGTTAGCACTATCCAGTAAGGATTTCTTTTTGACAAAAGCCTTGGGTTGTTTCATTCCAATAGGGTCTTTTTTAGTAGTTGATCTCTTTTTGTACATGCTTAGAAATCCTTCTCCGTGGTTTGAGGGTCCTTTGGGTCCTTGGGTCCAATAGGCTCTTTTTTGGTAGTCTATTTCTTTTTTTACATGCTTAGAAATCCTTATCTGAGGTTTTAGGGACCTTTAACAAAAGCCTTGGCTTTCCACATTCCAATAGTCTATTTCTTTTTGTACATGCTTAGAAATCCTTCTTTGAGGTTTGAGGGTATTTTGACAAAAGCCTTTGGTTGTCTCATTCCAATAAGCTCTTTTTTGGTAGCCTTTCTCTTTTTGTACATGCTTAGAAATCCTCCTTTGAGGTTTGAGGGTCCTTTGACAAAAGCCTTGGACTGCCTTATTCCAATAGGCTCTTTTTTTTGGTAGTTTATCTCTTTTTGTACATGTTTAGAGATCCTTTTTTGAGGTTTGAGGGTCCTTTGACAAAAACCTTGGGCTGCCTCATTCCAATAAGTTCTTTTTTTGGTAGTCTATCTATTTTTGTACATGTTTAGAAATCCTTCTATGAGGTTTGAGGGTCGTTTGACAAAAGCCTTGGACTGCCTCATTCCAATAGGCTCTTTTTTGGTAATCTATCTATTTTTGTACATGTTTAGAAATCCATCTTTGAGGTTTGAGGGTCCTTTTACAAAAGCCTTTGGTTGTCTCATTCCAATAGGCTCTTTTTTGGTAGTCTTTCTCTTTTTGTACATGCTTAGAAATCCTTCTTTGAGGTTTGAGGGTCCTTTGACAAAAGCCTTGGACTGCCTCATTCCAATAGGCTCTTTTTTTGGTAGTTTATCTCTTCTTGTACATGTTTAGAGATCCTTTTTTGAGGTTTGAGGGTCCTTTGACAAAAACCTTGGGTTGTCTCATTCCAATAGGTTCTTTTTTTGGTAGTCTATCTATTTTTGTACATGTATAAAAATCCTTCTATGAGGTTTGAGGGTCGTTTGACAAAAGCCTTGGGCTGCCTCATTCCTATAGGCTCTTTTTTTGGTAGTCTATCTATTTTTGTACATGTTTAGAAATCCTTCTATGAGGTTTGAGGGTCCTTTGATTAAAGCTTTGGGCTGCCTCATTCCAATAGGCTCTTTTTTTGGTAGTCTATCTATTTTTGTACATGTTTAGAAATCCTTCCTTCTTTGAGGTTTGAGGGTCCTTTGACAAAAGCCTCAATTTATTTGTTGTTTTTTTTTAGACTCACTCTGTATATACAGATTCTTGAAAAACATATTAAACATTTTAAGAATTCTTTCAGAATTGCGGCAAAAGATCAATTCCATCGAATTTAACTTACATCTATGAATGAAATTCACATCAAATGTTAATGGTTATCATCTTTAAACAATATTTACGCATAAGCAAATCATCATGGTTTATATCTCCTCATAAAAATATATCTCGACATTCTTGACAAGTGAAACGTTATATCCTGTAGAGATAACTGGCGTTGCAAAAAATGCATAGTAAACATAAGTAGAAATAGTGAAGCGCATTTTTTTACGGCTTTTGTTTCAATAGTTCAAAACCTAGATTATACACATTATGTAATTATCTACCGTTTTCCAGATTACTACGGCAAAAAGTTCGTCTAGACAGTTTTATTCATGTGAGAAAACGTTTCGTAATCGTTTTTTACACACTTTGTATTCGCAACTTTTTATTTTTGCTTTCTGTGTAGATAAGAAATTGAAAATATTTTGATAAAATTAGACGCCGTTTCACATAAATAGAAAAAGCCACGTGAAGTTGCAGTCGTATGGTCGTATGCGCCAACTTGCTGTCAAAACCATCGCCATATTGTAATGTTTCAACTTTTTGTTAAACATATTTTTGGAGATATTTTTACATACAATAGACAACATAACTATTTCTTCCATACATAGGAGCTGAAAGGGTTCAGCCCCCCCTAAAAGGGTATTTCAGTCCCCCTCTTTTCTCGTTTACTTGTATTCCAATGTATCCTGTGCCTAGTATGCTCATTTCTTTAATGCTTGACATTATGATAATCCTTCGCCATCTGTAAACTTTATCAACTGCATTTAGTATTTAAAATTATCGACAATATTAGAAAACCAACCCTCTCTCTTTACCAGTTCATGCATCTACTATTTCATTTCCTTCTATTCCAGTGTCTGCTGGAATAAGCAGTAATAAGGTTTCCCTAGGTATTCCCATTTTAGAAATTGGGCAAAAACTTGGTGCTTTACTGTAGTAATATTTAGCTAATGCCTTGGCAGATAACAATATTATCCTGAGGTGGGTTAAAGGACACGACAGGAGTAAATGTAACCGCATTGCAAATAATTTTTTTTAGCCAAGGAGGCAGCTGGACTAAAAAATTTTAGGAACCAGTGATTCCTACGGCCTGGCGACGGCCTCAACAATTGCGGAACTAGCCAAACGTTACACCCATGCTCAATCCCTTAAGAGATGGTTTGGAATCAAAGGATGCATAGTCTTGTAGGATCACCCTGGGCGACCCTGGAAGCTGGCGCCGAAGAAATATTTGGCGATGACCAGGAAAAGCCTATGTTTAACAGTAGGATTTCTGACTGGCCACTGTCAACTAAGGAAACACCTCCATAGTATGGGGCTAGTGGACACACCTCTATGCAGGATGTGTGAACAGGAAGATGAAACTGTCAGGCATTTCTTGAGTTCGTCAATAAGAGAGTGTGTGTTTGGTGAGTCTTGACCTATGTCTTTTCGTGACCTCTTTATATATACCTTCCTGGGAAGGACAGGATGGACGATGTCCTAAAAGGACAACTCCTCGGGAGGATGTACAATGAATCACATGTGGCCTAAGTGCTGTGAGCCTACACTCACTCTTTCAAATACTATAAAAAAGGTGGCTATTACTTTATTTTTATTTTTGACAGAATACCATAAAAGGCTGGTTCTTGATTATGTTATTACAAATAAAACTAGAATGTAACTATGCACGAAGACGAGTCGTATAAGATTCCTTGGAATCTCCCTGTAAACGAGCATTCAGTGTTTCTTGAATTTTGACACATCCATTAGTTACTTTAACGTACTGTTGGGACAAGTTATAAATAGTCGAGTTCTGAGATTAAAAAATGATAAAATTACTAAAACTTTAGATACAAGATATATGTAGTTGTCTGATTACTAACCGGACAAATTCCTTACCAACACGTGACTGGATTGTTAATTATCTTTTGTAGAAGGTCAGTTTTATTAAACCTGTCATCAAAATTAGCGCGATATCGATCAGATAACATCAACCATTCATAATAATGATAAGTATAAAATATTTAAGGTCAAAAACAATCACTCTGGCAAATAATCAATTATTAGTTTCAGTATATTTTGGATCTGTCAAATCGAAATGCAGTCATACAGGGTCATAGAGTTCATTTAATACCTTGTGACATTATAAAAATACGTAAGACACACTGCATCATATTTTTAATGATATAATTTCTCCCTATTGATAGGTTGCGTTGCGCGTAATTTAAACATCAACTAATCAAATTTTTTAAGTCAAAGATTAGGGTTAACGTTTGTAATACATTTAAACGGTGTATTATTCTGATATATTGATTAGGATTAATCATAGACCTGCCTTTTTCCCATTTATTCCAACGTAATGTGTTAGAAGGAGATTTACAATCGATGACTGACACCAAAAAAAGGATTTATACTAGGTACTGCTATTTGTGCCGATTTTTAATTTTTTTTCTACATTCATGCAAAAAACAACACTTTTGTGAACCACATTTAATGCAAAAAGTAGTACTTTATTGCACTAGTGCAATAAAATATTTTATTGCACTCATCTGTCATTCTTGTGTCAGTTTTGTGATGATTAATGACAAACATAAACATTTAAATTAAATAAAAATCCATAGCAAGTATCTGATCCTGCTTTAATACAACAATAATATATTATGTATATCTTACTACTTAGTCTCAACGAGTTACAATTTCTGCAAAAATCTTGAATTATTTAAAATTTAAATGGTCAAGGCGAAAACCAGCTATGATTGAGTACTGACAAGGTGGAGGCCATAAAGATACAAAAAAAGAAGAACGGGTTGAATTGATTAGGTTAGACTAGGCTCTCAACATATTTATATTCTAATTTTCCAGTTTTTGCATGAATTTAGAAAAAATATTGTATGCAACTCTTGCAAAACGTGTTTTTTGCACTTGACGTGTTGTCCAACTCGGCCTAAAGACCTCGTTGGACAATTTCACGTCGCGTGCAAAAAACACTCACTTTTTGCACTTGTTGCATAAATAACTATTAACTCACTCTATTTCTTCCGAAATACAGAATAATACATTTTCTCCACGACTAAATAATAACGCACAAATTATTTTTACATATTATTTAGCTACATAATTATATATTTTTCACACCAGTGAATAATGAAAAAGAATACACTCTCCTTAGCCAATCACATTCTATTATTATCAGAATTCACGCTTAAATGAATTAAAATGAATAAATCAAATCGTCTCTTTTAAAACGTCAAATACCAAATAATGCAAATCGATTCTGACAGCGTGTCGTTTGTAACGTCAAAATAATGATAGAATCATAATTTTACGTATTATTTTGAGAAAAAAATGGACAACAGTAGTTATATTTAGTTATAACTCCCAATTATCATATATAAATGTAAAGGTTTCGATTAAAACTGTATGTTACGTATCCCTTTTTGAAAATAAACTTGCTCTATAGCCTAGTGGTAGAAATAGTTGACTCTGGCGCGGACGATTGGGGTTCGATCCTCACTGGAAGCTTTCTTTATTTAGTCGTGGAGAAAGTATAGTCTTTTACTTGTGTAGAATGGCTAATATTCACATGTGAATAACTTCATCTGCGTGAATAATAGCTATCATTCTGCACTCGTTGAAGAATATACTGTACTCTTAGTATCTAGTATCAATTTAACAGCCCATTTTATAATTTCACACTTCCATGTACGTAAATCAACTTAATTATAGATAGGTACTTTCACAATCATAACATCTCTATAACAGTTTTTTATGAGATTATATCAAATTGATAATCCTCTTCAAACTAACAATACCTCTGATGACGCTTAAAGATTTAATAGGTCCTTTCCTCTAATATCATCCCCTATCTTTTGTCTACGTGTTTTTGAGGGTTAAATCCGGGGGATTTTATACTGATAATAATGTTTGAAGGGCAAACGTAGCATGTTAAATTCATTATGTTAGTAAATTGTGAATAATATCGTACAGCGTTAGGTATTCTCAATGTTTTTATACACTCGTAAACCAAAGTAGACACCCTGTAGTAATAATTTTTGATATTTTAAGTTCATTCTCTTATTGTTAGGTTGTAAAATTTGTTTGAATTCAACCTTTACTATCCGCACAATATCATTTTTTTAAAGACTCAATACTTCAATTTATTTTATTTTGTAAAGACGAACTTCGTTACCTTTTGAATTAGAGAACCGCATGAGGTAATATTAATCTCCCCAAAAATTTTTATATTTTCTATACGCATCGCTGCTATTTGAAAAATTATTGTTTTAATACTCTATTCAAAACAAACATTCGGCATTAATAGCTGCTAAAGCCGTCGCAATCTCTACTTGAAAAAATTAACGAAATACAAAATTGCTTCTTGCGGTTCCCTAATTCAAAAGGTAACGACGATAGCTTTTGGCTGCCAGTTTCAAATAAGTTAATTATTTTATAGTAAACTAATAATTTATTATTATTTTAATCAGGAAGGTGTTAAAGTATAAGCTCCCGCCTAAAGTTGGTCAACGCCTATAAAAACTAACCTAACATCTGTGACTTGATATTACTACTACTTATTCTAATTTTAATTTCCAAGATATCAGTTGTGCAGCAACTATATAAAAATTACTGAAATTCGATATTGTAATTCAATTTGCAGTATCATGTTTCTATGTTTTTTTTTTATTTTGGTATACTTGTTTGTATTACAAAAACAAATGAAAAAAAAGTTGTTCATTCATAAGAGTTACTCTTATTGTTGTATAGTGTACGCTACAAATGTTTTGGTTTTTTTAATTTCGCAAAAATAAAGAAACGTGACACACTTTATTGAAATTCTTTTGTTCCGTGTTGAAGAAATTGAAAGGGTTGAGACTCTTTTAAGGTAAAATTATATGAACTTTTTTCTGGTGAACATCAACAATATCACTCAAGAAAAAATCATTGAGGCCCCAGTACAAGTATTGTTAGATCATCTGCATACTCCCTGTTAAATACCTCCAGGGGTTCGTCTATGACGAGGTCCCACAGAAAAGTTGCTAAGATGCATGAACAAAATTCAAAAACTGTTGAATATTTGGACTGAAAAAATGAGAACGTGAAGATTGAAGATGGAAGTGAAAATGAATAAATAGACTTTGAAGTAAAAATGAAAATTCATAATATGATAACAGTTCCTACCATATCATATGCAAGTAAAAATGGATGGTGCGAAAAAATTACGAAACTAGAATAAACGCTATAGAAATGAAAGATCTATTGTGCCCCCTTACTTCTACTTAGTTTCTGAGGAGAGTCTCTGGAGGATGAATTTTAGGATATCTGCAGGCTTACACTTAGATAAATGTTCCTCTTCTCTATCCAGTAATCTTCCACGTACTGTGCTCTAAGATTCTGGAGTGCTGTGCAGTTGGAAAGTATGAGAATGGAGGTTTCTTCTTCCATGCCACAATATCAGCATTCTTCCTCCACTAATTTGAGCTTTTTCAGGTGCCCATTCAGGATACAATGTCCCGTTAGGATGCCTGTTAAAAATCTTGCAGTTTTAGTTTCACTTATTTGATCTCAAGGCTGTAGCCACCCAGAAGAATATTTGATTGTATAAGCCCTACTAGATATTTCCAATGGTCAGATCTTCTCTTTCTTTCGTCTTCACATATTTCTTCCAATATTACATTGGTGCTGATTACGCAAAAGGGTTTAGGCACCCAGAAAGGTATTTAAGTCCACCTCTCTGCTAGTTCATCTGCTATTTCATTTCCTTCTATTCCAGTGTATCCTGGAATCCATAGAAAGATAATTATATTATCCTCGCCTAGTTCATTGAGTTTGTCTAGGCATTCCCACACTATTTTGGAACCAAAGAGGAAATAATCTAGCAAGAGACAGAAAGGGCACGAGGAACTAGAAAAAAGGAGTATAGAAGAAGATATTCAATATTATTTATGACGTTATTTGTTTTATTTCATTCTTTTTTTAGATGCGAATATTCCTAGTGACTTTTGAAACAATTTTCCGAGCAATTTTCTTAAAACGTATATTTGATTTTTGACGTCTATGAGCTTTTTACTTTTTTCCGTAATCGATTTATTTGTTATGCAACTTTAATTTATTTGTAAATATCATTTTTTCAATAATAATTTTCGGAAAAAAATACATCTTGATAAAACACAGTATTTAATAAGCTGAAATTTGAAAGAAATGTTCTTTTGAATAATTTAACATACGTTGTTTATGTTGTTACACAAATGCCAAAACGAGTTTTTCAACATGCTTCACTTATTTCAGAATTAAAAATATCTCCCCTTAAATGAACATATCTTGCATATATCTGCATAAAAAGAAGTATATATACTGAATCAATTTATTAACATATTCTTTTTCGAAATGCACTGAAAAGAAAAATTTAACAGCCGAGTGAACATTTCTTGAACTGTCAAAACTGACCAAATCGTGACCGATAAAAGATCAGTTAACTGGAAGTTAAAAATTATTAACGGATCAATAAGCATTTATAAATTTAATAATTTTAGAAAATTATATAAACAGTTGACAAAGCTACAGGTATAAAAAAAAGAACCGCACATTCAAAAAATATGGCCATAATTTCATCGGAAAAATCAGTCTGGTGAACAATTAAAAAGCGAGGTTTTAGATCTTGATCAATTCCTCATGGTCGTTTTGTCACATGAAGTGCCAGACCTCCTGGGCGCAGCGTGCCCTGCCAGCCCACCTACCTTCACATGTTTTATTATCGTTCACTTGTTCCTTTTATTTCACACAATCTCACCGGCGAGGGAATTAATAACTTTACAACTTTATATCAAGTGGGCTTATCTGAGAAAAATGATAATTGCTTGTCGCAGACCTGAAAACTACAAGAATCGTTTAGATTTTTACAGGCTGTTCATCAAGTTGGTCGTGAAACACGCCTTGCGACAAAAGACAAACTACCGACATCAAAAAATATCAGTAGGGTTGTCAGTGATTTGTCAATGGTTGAATAAAGAAGGTTAAGCCATTGAAAAGACTATCAAGACCGATTTAGATTGAAATTATTAAGGGTTAACCTAATCAATAATACTGAATTAAGAAACAAAGTAATGAGCTCTTTCTTGCTTCGTGCTTGGGAACTGATTTAGTCCATTTAATAATTAATTATTTCGCGAGTGGCTTTGCCAAACATTTCACACAAAAAAACATAGAGCATAGTGTTCAACTCTTCGTGCTAACTCCGAAAGAATTATTAGTGAAAACTGGACAAAATACATGTAAATAAACCTTTTATAAAATTTTCATGGTACGCCCTTGGTATGTAGAAGTTTTTGAAAACAAATTAACACCTTTTTGCAGAGAAAAACACAAGAAGGACAATTATAATCATGTGTAGTATTTGGTTATTAATAAACAAACTGTGGCTATAAAGTTTGTAAGATCCTAAGATATACCGAACGTAAGTAATTAATTGAAAGACTATATTATTATCGAGAAAAGAGGTTCGAATCAATGATGATAAAGGGTGTCCAAAAGCTAGGATCTCACATGTTAAAAGTTTCAATATACAAAATTTCAAAATAGTATATTGTGTGTAAGTTGCGGCCCGCAATACATACGAGTGGGAAATTAGTGTTGCACACTGTATTTTTCCTACGACCACCATCCAAAACGACCACGAAATTTACGATTTAAGAAATATGTTTTTTGTAAATAAGTCTGACGGTTCTTTAATTTTCGGGGGTGTATTTTCAAAATTAAATACGATTAAAGATGAAAAATTATTCATTACCTTATACAGGGTACACCTAAAGTTTGTTTTTATGGTAAACATCATTGGTAGGTATTATAGAATACTATTTTCACAATTTGCCATGCATATCTATAAGACTAGTCGATCTCTTATTCTAACAAACGATGAAATTCTTTATGTCCTGTACACTTTGAAATTAATGTTTTTATTTCTATTTTACAACCAGCTTGCGAACAGCTTGAACGAATCGAAACGAGAGTGTCTACTGATGCGTACTCATTATCTATAATATAGATAATATTGTACAAAAATTTATTTATTCATTTTATCAAAATACAATACTTACTGAATTAACAAAAAATATGTCCGACTCGTATTATTAAAATAAGTTTATAAGCTTATCAATTTATATTTCCAATTAATGAAAAAGGCAGAACCACATTTGAAAAACAAATAATTATAATGAGTTATTGAACTTAAGCTGTGACGTACATAACCTAAAAAAGAAGTTAGCTACAAGCTACAAGAATAGGCATGATGACTGATTTTGAAAAACTGCTCCACGATGTTTTCACGTATATACTTTATCTACAATAAATGTTATTTCTGTAAAAAAAGATGTTTTTAAAGGAAAAATTCAACTTTTAAAAACACATTTTAAATTATGCGCCAAAACGCTATAATAGTAATGGCGTCCTTCTATGACGTCATCAATTCTTAACAGTGTCAACTGTCGATAGGTTATCTATGATCTGTGTCATGTAGTAATATCGTCAAAGTCAGACTTCAAACACTTGACAGCTTGCAGGTTAAAAGTTTATTTTGATACATAAACATAATTTCAAAAACGGTTTTTTGTGGCAATAAAAACAGATACTTGATAGTATATAACGAGAAAATATCACATGAACCAAGAAAAGCCAACAGCAACAAAGGAAATACAAAACCATAGATAATATAAAGACGACAAAACAGATGTTCGGATTTGGTTTGGGTCGGATAATGGATATCTGCGAAAGCATGACGTCACTCTCTTCTGATTGGCGTTTGAGATAAGATGGCGGATGGTTGAATTTTGTGCTTATATTTTTACTAAAATAAATGTAATCACACATGAAAATGAAAAATAAGTGATTTCTGTAGAATCTTTGCATCTTAAATAATTATATCAAATCAATATTTCGGTGATTCTCAGTGACAGTCATCATGCCTATTCTGTCGTCTTCTTTTTTAAAATCGTGCCCTTAAAAATACAAACTAATACTTATAAATAATAAAAAAGTTCAACATAAGAAACAGATGAAGCTTAATATTTTTTTATGCCTCTTTATGCGCCCACAAGTCACTAATAGACGTATTTCTAGTCACTACCATTACTACAACCCTTTCTTATATGTATGTACCTACTTCCTTGTTAAATAAAAGACTAGCTGCACATGTTTTGCTCTGGTTTTTTTTGTATTCGTTTTTCTCAATAATAAAAGCATTCTACTTTCATCTGCTTATATTCTGGCGTTAAGTATTTCTCTTTTAGATAGATATTTATGTTTTATAATAGTCATTCGATACAGTAAATAAACAATGGACGTTGCCATATAATAAGATCAGTTAAATGCGGTATGCGGAATAACTTTATTATGTCGATAATAAAGTTATAAATATTATCTGTCAAATTTATATAAAAAAATAGTTATTTATGCAGCAAGTGTGAAAAGTGAGTGTTTTTTGCACGCGACGTGACGTGCTGAGGTCTTTAGGTCGAGTTGGACAACACGCCGAGTGCAAAAAACACGTTTTGCAAGAGTTGCATACAATATTTTTTCTACATTCATGCAAAAACAGGAAAATTAGAATATAATATGTTAGGAAAACCGTTCTTCTTTTTTTTTGTTTAATTTGTATCCAATTAATTTGAATAATTTTTTAATAAAATTGTTAGGACACCCTTATACCATTCGAAAGAGGACATTTTTTTTAACATGGTCAATTATTAAAATACAGGGTGTTCCATTTAAAATAAGCCCGATATTGCACATTGAATGATCTAATAATGAAACTGAATATTCTGAACACCCTGTAAAGAAATATATAGTACACAATCGTGTTAGATTTGCTATAATTTGGTATATAACATTTGAAAACTTTTACCGTTTCGCTATAAACCTCCATCCCGTTGGTCGTGATTCACCCTGTATAATATGGTCTTATATGGAATGATTTCCCTCACTAGATTATTCGACATACGAATCTTTTTTAAAATGTCACTTATTTCACTAAAATCGCAAGACTTATCCGCTCTGTTGACACAAACAATACGGATTAGACTTTAGATAGAAGAAAAGATGAGGATTAGACATAATATCTCGAGTTCTAACCATTATAATATACCATGTGGAGTTCGCAACAAAAATTTGAGAGATGATAGAAGGGCTAAAAATAATGATATCATAAAATATGCGTTCCTTTTTTTCCTTTAAAGTTGGAAATTAAAAATGGTACACTTCTCAGGTACGGATTAAGCTCATTGTTTGATGATGCAATGGACTATACAAGGAAATTGCTGCCAACATAAAGAAAGAAAAAATACTGAAAAAGGTTAGTCGCATAAGGAAGCGGTTTTTCCAATCTATTTTTAGTTTTTCTTATATATTTTGAGTCCCTTTACCACCCATGTTGTACCCGAAAAGTTTGGAGGTATTTTTAGTTTGGGGTATTTTGCATCTTACAGTTGATGAAACACAAACAAAGTCAAACAAACCTGTATTGACACCTGTCATTAGTTGTTCGTCAACTGTAAGATGTGAAATACCCCAAACTAAATAGACCTGCAAACTCCCAACCAGCATCGATACATACATAAAACGTTCGAAGTACGTTACCAGCGGACAAAAGTTATGTCTAGAATACGTACTCAACTGTACGTAGTACGTACACAGCACATTTTTAGGACGTACATTTTCCACAACGCAGTATGTCGAGAGTACGTACAGGAATTACATACAATAGACGTACACATATTATAGCTAATTAATATTATTATATTATATTATATTATATTATATTATATTATATTATATTATATTATATTATATTATATTATATTATATTATATTATATTATATTATATTATATTATATTATATTATATTATATTATATTATATTATATTATATTATATTATATTATATTATATTATATTATATTATATTATATTATATTATATTATATTATATTATATTATATTATATTATATTATATTATATTATATTATATTATATATGTCCCATGATGATTTTCGCAATCTGTACGTACAGATTCACTTTTTTCGATAGGCAATAAACTAGATACTAGATATACGGTGTATCAAAATAATATAATAAATATATATAATGCACATTAAAATACCTATGTGCCCACCGCCCCCCTGAACTCCTTACATACTTAGACTAATAATGGTATGAAAAAGGCTTAGTTGCCACCATCTCCTTACACCAATAAATATCGCACATTGAAATACACTTGGCCCACGATTTCGCTGTGGTACATAGCTCAGACCAACAACGGTATGAAAAAGGCGAAAATACCGCCATCTATCAATGACAATATCAAAATAAACATATTTTGTACATCCAGAGTACGTACACAAAGTACGTTAAAATGAGTTTGTCCTGAGTACGTCCTTACTACTTACCGTAGAGTACGTACAACCAATATCCTTTACTGTACGTACTTATTTCATACATATTTCGTTTACTAGCGGACAAGGACGTAACAACGTAAAAAGAGTCTTAAATGTACGTACACTGGACGTATTCTGCTGTTTGGGTTCTAGGGTAAAACTCCAAACTTTTCGGGTACAACATGGGTGATAAAGGGACTCAAAACATATAAGAAAAACTAAAAATAGATTAGAAAAACCACTTCTTCATGCGAATAACCTTTTTCAGTATTTTTTTGTTCGTTATGTTGGCAGCAATTCCCTTGTATAGAACTTGTCCATTGTTTTTTTCTTTCTTAATGTCACATCTAAACATTTTCAACGGAACAGCGTCCTTCTGTGACATTTCAATGAAACTAACAATAGTTCTTAGTCCCAATCTCATGTCCCAAGATTTTTTTCAAAATTTAAGACAAATCAATACCGCGTAGAAATTTTGCTGGTCCATTATTTTAGCCTTAAAATTACTCTTAAAAACCACCAATTTGCTTTACATTTGTTGGTATATCTGCAAGATGTAATTATATAGAAGGGAACTGAAGATTCTTGGTTTAAACTTAATTTAATCTTGAATTACCTAGCTTTAGTTTAGTTGATGCCGCGCGCATGAATCCACCTTTAATTATATTTATTCCTTAATAATTAAATTCCAAGTTAGAAAATACCCAATTTATTCACAAGAGTTAACGGGAGCAAAACTTTCGTTTCGTATTAAAAAGTTCAACAGTATGGTATTGTATTGATTACTAACACAAAAAAAGAATCGAGAAACGTCTAGTTGGATTGATGAGATCTGTTAAACGGGGTGTTGCTAGGGAAACTATTGGATCAGATTACTGTAATAGGTCAACACAATGTGAACCAGATGAATTGTTTTACGGCCTTAGAGATTCTTCAATAGGTACTGATATGAGCTGTGAATAATATCCTTATAATTTGTAAAAAGTAATATTGTTAATAATTTATAGCTGAGTACACATGACTCGAAAGTCAAGAAAACATATTCGTATTCTGTGTAAATAATAATTTATTAAAATAGCAGAGCACTTTCGGCTATTAAGCCATCTTCAGTGCTTACTTACTCGTCAGGTAATTTATACAAGAAACTTGAGACAACACATTGACGTCATGAATTAAAATTAAAGTAATATTTACTTTATTACTATATCGTTCTTCAAAAAATTTATACCCTTATATTTATTATACAAGGAGTTTTCAAATGCCACTTACAACGTTTGCATGTAGATACCTCTCGTAAAATTGGACAAAATGATATCAGGATTGAGGGGTCCAGCTTATTTACTCTTCGAAATACGGGGTGCTTATAAAAATTTAAATGTTTTTATTTGATAACTTTAAAATGAATGGATAAATTGATTTTACATTTGGCAGGTTGTTTTTAAATGTAAAAAGGCATATTTTGTCTTGATTCAGTGGTGTACATTTGGAAAAATATGTCACTTTTCTCCTCCCATTTTTCACGCCATTGGCTTTTGTAGCTATTTTTAATTAATTTTGTATTCCTTAATGTTCTTCACTTAAAAAATACATAACCTTTACATATCAAAAAATTTGTAGTTTTCAAGATATTTAATTTTTTCATGAAATTTGCAGCATCCTTTTCAATAATAAAAGCACAAGTTTAGACAAATATTTTTGAGAGTCTTCTCCCAATGTTTAAGATGCATTGCTCCACAAATTAGTTTCTGATGCATATTTTAACAATTTTATTAGTAGTTTGGCAGTTATTAAATAGTTATTTGCGTACCTAGTTATGAAAAGTGCGATATTGTTCAATGAGCGTAATATTTGCCAAAACGAGCGCTAGCGAGTTTTGCAAATTACGCGAGTATTTTTCCAAATGTACACCACTGAATCAAGAATTGACAAATCTAATCCTTATATCATTTTGTCCAATTTTACGAGAGGTATCTACATGCAAACGTTGTGAGTATCATTTGAAAACACCCTGCATAAATAATCCTAGATGATCTTGAAATATGCTTTGAGTTCGATGGTAATTTTGTTCAGAACATGTCATTGGCTTCTAGACCACGTTTATCTTGAGAAGAACCCACGTGAAGTTGCAGTCGTATACGCGAATCTGTCAACACCACTGCCATTTTGTAAAATTGGCATTCGCCTTGCAAACACCGTATATAATATTTTAATAGAAATGAACATTGATAGTAGTAAGTCTATTTTTATTGACCGACCACCAAAATTATTTCGCGAGTGTCTTTGCCACGAGCAGAATAAGGTGTGAAGTTTATAAATATCTGTACCACCATAGTTTATATACAATTTTTTCCACAAAAATTGGAAATCATGCAGAGAAGCGTTTACCCTGTCGTCTGACTGACAAGTAAACTGTCAGTTTTCGATATATCATGAACGCACTCCTTATGTCATCAGTCAATTTGATTGAGCGCGAATTTGAAATAATTTTATATTAATAGGTAATTTCAAGCAGCAAATATGGTAAAGACAATCTCCTGGGTATACACAATTATGTTGCACAAGTTTTTGTTGAACTACTATCCCTGAATTCACAAAAATATTTGAATTTGTCCATTATTGACTTAAGTTAATTATGGAAAAAATTATTAACCACTAATAATAGAGAAATCCAACTTCTCAGTTTGCTAGAAGAAGCAATAATTGTCAACTTGGAAAAAAGTTTTTTGTGTACTATTTGTTGTAAATAAAATGTTCATTTAGATCGCAACAAATATCTCAATTTTTCCATCACTTATCGATACGAAGATAGGTAGATATTTTGATACTTGTTATATGTATGATAAGAATCCAGGCGAAAAATTCTTGAAAGTATTTGTAAATTCTACAATGAACAACCTATAGAAAATCAATGAGATTCTCAGATAAAAACTCCTATCCGATCTGTGAAAAGGTACCTACATTATATTAGGTATATAATCTTACATACGAGATCTTTTTATGTAATAAAATGGGGTTCTACCTAGACTTCCTAAGCATCCGTAGCAAATATTATAGGACAGTCAAATTTTCAAAAAAATCGTCCTAAGAATGTTTTTCCACTACTAGCTGTTAAGTTGACAATTATTGCTTCTTCTAGTCCACTGAGAAGTTGAATTTTTTTAAAAATAAATTTTTTTAAATTGAATGCAATTAGTAGTCAAATTCGCGCTCAACCAAAAATAACTGATGACAAGAGGTACGTTCATGGAGCCAAAACAGACAAGTTAGTTACAGTTGGTTCGTTGGATCTTTTCCCATGCGTCATCATTAATATACAAACGCAATAAATCAATACATTAAATAACACGTAGGTCGTAGTTGTAAACAAAGTCTTTGGTCTGCCAACGACGGCAACGTACAGATTCGCGTTTAACCTATCGCCGACATTCATCATATGGCTATCTCTGTTTGTTATATTACGCTGTAATGGAACAAACGGTTTGATTTCGGGGGTTAAGATTCTGTGAGTAGGAAAGAGACGTAATACAAAAAGTAGTATGTGAATCATTTCATACATGGGAAAAGATTCAGCGAACAGACTGTATCTAAGTATTTCCGACAATTAAAAAGCTATAATAAAGATGCTGGATATACATGATAAATAGAGAAATTGATTTGGATAAAATCAGTGAATTAACAAAGTATTCTAATTGAAGTAATATTAAATTGAACGTAAATGAAGTTTATTCACCTTGGAAATGGAAACGTTAAAGTCTAGTCTATACTACCTGCTTCAGTATCACTTTAAAATTTGGCACCTTAAATTTTATTCTCGAAATCTAAAAAGTGGAAAATAAATATATAGTTTAAAAAAAATAAAAAACACGCTTTTATAATAGAATAAACTAAAAAATAGTAAATTATTTTAATGTATAAATTAATAAACAATAAATAGTATTATTGTGGAAAAAGCGTGGGGTGCTCCATATATCTGTTCTTAAAAAAGCACCCCACATTTGTTATTTTTTAATCTATTATATAATGCCATCCTTGTCATAATATTTATCAGTTTTATCTACTACGATGATAAAACATCCTTTAAAATCGACTTAAATTCTATTTTGATTTATAAAAAAGGGTCCTGAAACGTCTTATTTATGGTAGGAATACTGCTATCACCCAGTCTAAAAGATTTACGGACTAGTTGCTGCTGCAACTGAAATAACGGTGATTTATAATGTATTACGGTAAGATCTACGTTATGTCATTATATTTCCGAGCGATGCCAATAAAGCCAAACATGATAAGTAGATAAAATATTAGGTACCTATGTAGATAGAAATAAAGTTGAGCATTTCGATAGATAGGAAAAGTTGGATAAAATGGGATGTATATACTTACAAAAAAGTATACCAACCCATTTTTCATTTCATTTCAACATACATATACAAAACTTTAACCAAAAACTACTAATTATTATAAATATTAATATTAAAAAACAATTTTTTGCATTCTGTAAATTACTTAAAATTGCCGTCCAGTGGAGTTATTTAGTGTTAGGGTTATATAAAAATATCATCACTATTTTATATCTCCAAAAAATTAAAAATGTAACAATAAGCTAGAAAAGATTTTTTTATGGACTATTTCGTGAATATTTATTTACCTGTAGTCACAATAGTTATAACTTCCGAAGTAAAAAACTATCTAAGTTCAAAATTTGCATAATTTTACTTTCCCGCACTCATTTATTACTTTCCCGCACTAGTGCGACACTTTCAAAACTAACATGCGTGCGGGAAAGTGGGTTAAAACGCACGGTCGTAGAAAAAAGCTTTACTAACACGAGTATTAAAAGGGCAATTAACAATCTCAAACATTAAAAAAGTTAAATTATCTCGATTATCAATGGCCCTCATTAATACACTTGTTGGTTAAATATCTATGTCACACAAAAAAATTGAATATTATAGTTTCATATTTTATACTTCATTATGCTCCAGTCCAGGTTTCAACTAATGCCTGTTTTAAGTATGGGATAAGACAGTTTCAGATAAACAAACCACAAATTATATTTACTTATCGCTTTAGGGGTCACCTTGAACTGTGTCCTTACTTATGGCACGTCCACTAAATACGCTGATAATGTGATATTACAAAATTAATAAACGTCAAAACAACCATTACACATTACGTATGAACGTTTTTCAAATTTATTGGTTTTAGTCAGTTTTGTCTACTTTTGAAGTTTCTATTTATTCGACATCGACATAAACTGTCTTATTGGTTCGTGTAAAATGTGAAAATATGCAATCTATGGAGAATTTAAAGAGTGGAAATTGGAATATTTTTATAAATAATTTCAAAAAATATAAAGATAAAAAATACCCCTATTTATAACATTTACCGAGTGATATTAACGTTCTCAAAACAGAAGCCATGACCCCCCCATTAATGCATGATTTATTACCTATATTGATCAACAATTTTCTGCAGGCAACTCAACGCACATCTTATATATTGACATTCTGTAGGCAACCAAACATACAATAGCGTCTTCAAAAAATGAATCCTAGTATAGAATACTTCTAATTTTTGACTTACCTATCGTTTTATTTTATTATTTTACAAAATTATAATAATTATTAGTGTTGAAGACATCCAAAAAAGAAAACAGTGACATTTGAACCAGAGACCATCTCTGTGACATTTAAATGTCATTATTTGTTATCGACAGTACTTACCAACTTTTTTTGTACAGGAATTCCTATCTCGCATCTTACGAATTAGCAGTGTATAATAAGCTTTTAGTATTTTGTGAGTTACCCTGTACATATACGTCTGCTGGTTTTATTTAGAATTCAAAGAAAAAGCACAACCGTTTAGCACAAAATCCCGGCTGATATGTTGTTTCTTTTTCTACCTACGTTAGAATAGAACAGCGTTAGAAAGAAACCACGTATATCCGTTGAATTATGGTGAATTTGTCTTGACAAGTTGTTGGTCCTGACACGAACAAGTGACACATGTCTTGGCTGGTAGGCATAAATTTTGTTACGCGCTGTGGTCATTGCTAACTTACAGGGCCGTACCCTCATATTATTTCAGCTTATTAAAATGTGTTTAACATGCTTCTTAATATGTAAATTGAATGGTTTATATAAAAATTTTTTCACTAGCAGTCAAATTTAAGACAAAAATTGAAAATATCTTTAAATATCAAGAAAAGTATTATGTCCAATCTACCAATATAAAATCCTACAGTGTTATTAAAATTGAATGAATTGTTCTTAAAAAAAGAATAAAAAACATTTTTCTGCTTTTAATTTTGGAGCCCTATAACTCTTCAACGAGGGGTAATAAGAAATATTATTGTATGAACAACACATTTTTTTTTGTCTTTTGTATCTGCTCACAAGTTTTTCAGCGACACCCTGTTTATAAATAATGGGGTAAACACCAAGTTCTGTATTTGTACCAGTAAAATATTAACTAATAATAATCAACTAACTTACACAACATTCATACATTGAACAAAGATAGTTAATTCAATATCCATTCGCTGAATTATTTCGGCTGCTAGTCCTGAGCTGTCACAATATGACAAAGATTTGAGACTTGGTTAAGTTTGGAAATAACTAGGTTGACACGGTCATTATTTGATTTATGGTTTTCAGAATGGATTTTAGGACACACACACACGCCTTCTCTGTGTAGTATTGGGTTGTATAATGAAAGAAACAAAAAAAATCAAATATTGCTTATTATGAGACATAAATGCCAAACGCAAATACACGTGACATTTGTATGTAAAACGATTTGAATTTTAAAATGAATGGAACAACAGACTCTATGTTGCTTTTCCTATTAATTTTATTTGATTTATTTGTGTCCAATAATTGCATATTTTAAAATTCTTAACAATTTCGTAACCAAATATACAGGGCCCTTATAAATTCATGCGACAAAGTTCAAAAGGTGATTGCAGTGCCGTTCCTGGCGGGTATGCAGCGAATGCCACGCACGCAGGCCCAATTTAAGGGGCGCCAAATTCAACTATTCGTTACTCTTGAGGTTTAAACCTGATTATGAAAATTGGCCTTATCATCAAAATTTAAGCATAGTATAGGGGCGCACAAAATTATTCTGGCACGCAGGAGCTCTCGCCACCCCAGGAACGGCACTGGGTGATTGATCGTATTAAATTAATAGGTTTTAATTAAAATATATGGAAGAAACTGGCAAAAAGTTTTTGCGCAGCCAGTTGAGTATGGCGCATTACAGCGACTAACTGAACTAACAAACCCCGCCTCCAACCACACGAAAATTGTCCATATTATTTTAATTTGAGGTTAGTCACATGTAGTCACTTCTGAACATATCTATATATCTATTTTTATTTAATTCTTATTGGCCTTTTTCTATTTAAATTAATTATCTTTAACATTGGCACCTATTATTATCATAGGAAAGTTAAAAAAGTAAAATAATGAAAACACATTTTTCATTTTATCGTTTTTTTTGCAGACAATAAGGAAGATGTGCTAAAAGTTCTAGTTATGTGAAAAAGTGGTATTTCGAACATTGTTCGTGTGATATTGGTGCGTGCTTCAAGATGCCTCCATGGTAGATTGGTGTATAAGTGTGGATAATTTGTTTGTCTGTTCTTATTTTATTTTTATTGACTGTTTTCGTGTTATTTCCGATATTTTATTGTATGAAAAATGTTGTTTCAAAAGTAATTTCTCACTAGCAGGGTTTTTTTTCTCCTACTCCCACTAACACAATTTTACGCGTATGCTGAAAACTTCCAAATTCAAAAACCGCGCGTCTTGAATGCTAGTTCATACCAGTAGCCAAGGTAGGCGCTAGTGGTAACTTAGTGCCACAAAGCACTGCACGTTCAAAATCTCTCTTTCATTTATTACTCTTAAAAGGTGGCGACTTCTTTTTTTTATTCTAAAATTTCAGTGAAGCTAGAAACTTGTATTTTTGAAATCTTCGTGCTCTCGCAAAGGATTAACCACGTGTATTTTTTCAATATTAAAAAATAAAATAAACACCATCCTACACCGACCGATTTATATAAAATTCACTACTTTAACATCAGAGTGTACATGCATGCGCTCCTAACATAAAGGGCAGGTCCTTTGTGATAATAGTCTGTCGGAAAAAGGACAATTACCACAGCGTAGGTACTGGACGTGATGCTGTGCTATTATTGTCAAAGGTATAAAAGGACATCAAGAGGGCTCCCATTCACTAACATAATACTAATGTCTGTTAATGCTCTTGATGCCTGCTGATGTTTGAACAAATAGACACACGTTCGAAAATCTGTGTGAAATATCTTGTATGTATTATTGATAGAAAACTCTTCAGGGAAACAGTCAAGTGTTTCATTAAAAAGTGTATAGAAGTAGGAATTTATTGTTTTTTTGCTGTATCTATATTATCTGAACTGAATATTATGAAAATTTATTTTATTAATGGCCGTTTGCACCAATAGAAGCATAAAATTAGAATAGCTATGACGAGTTTGAATTTTAAGGGTCGCTTGGTTAAAGTTGCACCAATGTTTTTGATCTGCTTCTTGGCTAAGTGTTTAATACATTTGTCAACCTCGCTATTTAAGTTGAGTTTTATTAATTTCTTTATGGTTTCTGGTGAATTTTCGTTTTGTGGTTTGAAGTAACGTATTAAAATCTGTTAAAAGTCAATTCTTTGGAAATCAAAGGATTGTATTCTTGTTTTTTAAATAAGAAAATTGTTTATAATGGAAAACACAGTAAAAAAAATAAGAAAATCAGATCGGCGAATTATACAGTTCGGGAAAAAGAATTGCTAATATTTTCATCCAATACTTCATAATAGTTTTTACGGTAGTACCATATTCTTGGAAATCCATTATCAAGAATATTCAATACTTCCAAATCATCTTCCATAAACATCCTTCTTCAGAAATTATAAGAAACACACCTAAAATTGGAAGACACAAAACGAAAACCCGAAAAGAGGAAAAACATTGACAAATATCAATCAAAACACAAGAATGTTAAGTTAGAAATCTCCACTTTGAGGATAAGTGGAGAATAAGCGAGCGATTTTCTAAGCTTATCAGGTGCAGCTTAAAATGACAAGTTGTTCATGGTGCAAAACAAAACTTTCTTAAAGCGCCACTTGACTTTAAGTCTACTTAAATATCAAATGGTGCAAACGGCCATAAGTTTATTTAAGAATGAAAAAAAATTGAACAAAGAGGATAAGATGCGAAAATCAAGGAAGAAATTTATTATAACTAAGAAAGGAGAGATAATTTCAGAACCTGCCGAAGTCATAGTAATGTGGAAGGAGCATTTTAACTATTTACTCAATGAAGAAGAGCCAATCAGGAAGAAAACAGCGATGAAACGTATCAAGGTATCTGCGGATATGCCTTGACCTTGCAAAAATAACTCAGGAAGAGGTGGCTGATTGTCTTTCGCCGGCTTACGAAATGATGAATTTATTCCTTTAATTTGAACCATACTGTATACTTAGCAACAAATTCTATGTTTATGACAAACAGTAACTTTAAATCATTATACAGGGTGTAACAAAAAGGCAGGTCATAAATCATACCACATATTCTAGGGCTAAAAATAACTCGATCCAATTCAAGTTACCCTAGTACAAATGTGCATGCGAAAAAAGTTACAGCCCTTCGAAGTCACAAAATAAAAATTGATTTTTTTTAATATTTTGACAGCTGTTCGACATATAATTAATGAAAGTTGACAAGTGGCTTTCTCATGATAAGAGCATCTTGAAAAAGAATTGAGGAATTATTGCACCCCGTTAAAAATTTATGAGTTTTAACGGTTTATCAGTTTTTATCGAGATACGGCCTATTTTTCATTATGCTTCAAAAATTTCGAGTAACAAAAATTAAAGTCAATGAATTTTAAATTTTTTCAAGAGTCCCAAATTTTTGATTGAATCTTATTTATTTACAAATGCGTAGTTTTTATTCAATGTTCGAAATGGCCCCCATTTTTTTGAATACACAGTCGGCACCGTTTTACTAACGAAAACCGAATATTCTGGAAAAGCAATGGCTTCTGTCGATATCTAATTGCTGCCAGGCTGTAACTTTTTTCGCTCATTTGTACTAGGGTAACTTGGGTTGGATCGAGTTATTTTTAGCCCTAGAATATATGGTATGATTTATGACCTGCCTTTTTGTTACACCCTGTATTAATAGTTATGTTCAAGACAGTAAAAGTAAACAACTCATGCAATAAGAAAATGTTTAAAACACTTACATTTGGAACCATCCTCAGCAGAATCTCCATCCCAATACCATTTGGACTGCAACCTTTTTACCATTAACCATCACTAAAAACCGAAATCGACCATATCCATTTACCGACCGGCGATTGCCACCACATTCATCTCTTAGTCAAAGGCATACATCACATAGTTTCCCTAGTACTAACAGTTTCGAAAATATGAAAACAAGTTTGCAGTGATTACGTTAAAAAAAAGATTTTGAGAAACTACAAGTTTTTGTTGTACCAAGGAAATTTCTGTGATCACATATTTTACTATAAATACAAGCATACAACGATTTGAAAATTTGTGTAACCACAAAAAAAATTTTTAGCTGATAAAAGTGAAATTTGTAATAAACAGTCAAATTTTAATTTGGGAAATTTTTTGCTCACAGAAAGCTGCATCCCTGAAAAAACTTCACCTGAAAAAGAAGAAACACAGAAAAAATTCACATATAACAATATCCTCTTGCTGGGGTGTTTCCAATATTTAATATATTTATAAAATTATTGGTGGAACAACCTATACGAAAAAATATTAAATAGCAAAAACATTTCAGGCACACTTTTTAAATAACAAAAATGAAAAATAAAAATATGAAATCTCAAAAATATTTAATTAAAAATTTATATATAAAATTATAATCAAAAACAGTCGGAAATCAAAAAAAAAATTATTAATTTCAATAAAAACAATTTTTAAAAATGGAAATTTTCTAAAATTTAAACTATTATTATTTTCACAATTATTTTTATTTTTGTTATTCGTAACAACATTCTCCTACCTTTAGGCATATCGCATTTTTTGAACCGAAACGAGACCGGTAAAATCTGTAAAAAAAAGAAAATGATATTAATTCAAGATTGTTTAATTAGAAACAATAGACAAAAGTATTTAAAATATTTCTAAATATTTGAACATTTAAGATTCTGATAGAGTAGGAAATTCTCAATAAAAAAGTACCAATTCCCAAAACTCTATTATTTATAATTCAATTCATCTCTAAAAAAAACTAGATATAAGGAGCACAAAATTGTATAGGAAAAATGTCGAAAAAGTGTTCAGTAGTAAAGTGAAATTAAATCAGCAATTATATTAAACATATGATTGAGAATTTAAATTTAAAAATTTCTGACATCACAAAAATATTCTAAAAACTCTTCCAACTGACACTTGAATGCATTGGCTTCTGGTTTTTCATCTTATTGTCACTAAAAAATGTACCCCATAAAACTATGACTATGACTGCCTCAACCTATATTCAATTTTGTACCCCTTGCTTTTTTAATGTTTCATATTTTATTCGTTAAGCATGTGTATAATCATTGATATGCCTATTTTACAAAAAAAAAATTATATATATAATATACAGGGTATCTCACGACGAGTTGAAACTATCTGTATATGGCAAAAAATCCAGTGGTTCTTTTTAAAAAAATAGAGAAATTTGATATTTATGAAGTTAAACTTCGAACACTTTTTATACACACCCTGTATGAAATGAAATTTTTTTTAACATAGATTCAAATACGTCTGACCTTGCTAAAAGCAACCGAACAGAAACTATTTTCATATCTTTAAGGGTATCCACGTAAAAAAAATAATTTATAAGGGTCTGCAACGGTCAAATTTTTCAAGAAAAAAACAAAAAGTCAAAAAGTATGCATTTTTCAAAAAAAGTTTTCAGGCAAAAGTATACTAAAATATTACGTACATTCTAAAAATGTATTAATATACAGGGTGCTCTATTTAAAATAACAAAGATACAGTCGACTTCCGGTAGAACCGGAAGTCGGCCATCTTTGAAAATATTTTAATTAAAAAGATCGTATCCGAAAACCCAAACGTAGAAATTTTCATGATTTTACTATAAGTATTTCCAATTATATTGTTAATTTTTTAACTAATAAATGTTTTTATTTTCTAAAGCTCATTTTCTGCCCTTGTGACACAATATACTATTTCATAATTTCATCAACCACATTTATTGTCGATATTAAAAAAACCCTCTCGAATTAAATAAACTTGTATCTACATAAAACAAATTTCTAGTTGAAATTATTTAAAAAATTTCCAAAAAAACAACACAACTAATAAGTATCAAATATCAAAAATGTATATTTTTAACTAAAATAATCAAAAATTACCTGAATAATATTAACAATAAAATATCTAGTATTCACTACTCACACTACCGATACACAATGAACAACGTTCTTTGTTTTTTTGTTATAAATTCGTAAAGCAGTTTTTTCCAGTTTCCTAACAAAAAAAAACACTAGCTAGATACGAATATTTTTAATGTTATACATAGTCGGCTACGTTACATTTTTATTTCGGGATTTAAATATACAGAGTGGGTTTTAAATATTAATTCACTAGATTTTGATGAATTTTAATTTGTGAGTGTTTTATAATGTGAACGACAAGATTAATTTTTCTAAATCTTTTCGTTACCATTGTATGGGGAACAATACATACAGTATGGTACAAATGGAAGGAATAAATTCATTATTTTCTAAACGTTTTAGGGAAAAATCTTGACTTGTCGATTTTGATTTTTAATTAATTGCTTTGTCAAATACATTTTTTTTGGCATCAATTATGTGCGCGTGATAACGTCATCAATATCAATCAGTTCCAAAATGGTAGGAGAATGCCTAGACAAACTCAATGAACTAGGCGAGAACCTTACTATGGATTCCAAGACACATTGGAATAGAAGGAAATAAAAAAGTAGATGAACTAGACAAGAGGGGGACTGAAATACCTTTCTGAAGGTCTGAACCCTTTTCCGAAATCAGCCCAAATGTTATATTGGAAGAAATAGGTGAAGCCGAGAAAGTGAAGATTAGACCATTGGAAAGACCTAGTAGAGCTTAGACAATCTAAGATTCTTCTGGGTGACTATAAGCTGTTGAGATCAAATGAATGCATAAGTCAAAGTAAAACTACGCTAAGGCTACGTTCATAAACTTACTCCAGTGAGGAGAGAAGAGTATCATCACGTGATTAGAAAAGTACAGTCGACAGAGGCAAACATGAGCCCTGGTGGGCGTGTCCATGTCGCTGTAGTTGTATTATTTTAACAAATTACTAATGTTCGTTCGTTAACATTAGCACCTGATTGGTTCGTTGCGATGAAATTCTTTTAGTTCGCGTATTTTCCGGGGCTCATGTTTGCTTCTGTCGCCTGTATGTTTGATGGTTACTCGGAGTAACCGTCCAGAGGTTACATCTGCAAATCAAATGTCATTGTGTTGTGTATGAACTTGGGGTTATATTTTTCATTTACAAAGAGAATAATGAACGAATACAAATATAAAAAAAACTAAAATGCGAATACAAATTGAATACAAAAATAACGAAATAAAGAATATTAAATAAAAAAATTTAAATCAACTCTGATATGTTCACATTAGACCCTAATGAACTATGTAATAAAGCACAGAGTAGTCCATTATTGATATGTGGATTTATTAGCCAAAACAAACTATACTTAACTTCAATGCAACCAACTGTTATTATATATCTATCAATTTGTAAAGAAAAAATCAAATAATATTAATTTATCACTAAATAACCTAGCAGTAATATGAACTGAACTACTAAGTCAAACTGTCAAAACTGTCAGAGTATATAATACTCCATTAAAAAGCGGAGTATGCAGAGTTTACTCCGGGTAGGCTTCTGAACGTTTATAAAAGCATACTCTACACTGATAGAGTCAATTTATGAACGCTTCGGAGTAAACTATCCTTAAGTTTATGAACGTAGCCTAAGAGTTTTAAAAGGGACGCTAACTGGACATTGTTGCCTGAATGGGCACCTGAAAAAGCTCAAAATAGTAGATGAAGAAGAATGTATAGAATGATATTGTGGCATGGAAGAAGAAACCTCCATCCACATACTTTCCAACTGCACAGCACTCCAGAATCCTAGAGCTCAGTACCTGGGAGATTACTGGATAGAAGAGGAACATTTACCTAAGTTGAAGCCTGCAGATATCCTAAAATTCCTTCGGGAAATAGGGCTAAAGGAGCTACTAGTTTCTGAGACTTTCTTCAGATATTAAGTCGAAGTAAGGGGACACAACAGATCTTTTAGGGCTCAGTGAATGTCACCCCAATAATACATACATAACGTCATCAATAAAATTTTTGAAAAAAAGGGGTTTAAAAATACAAGAATTGAAATTGCCCATTTTTCACTTTTCAAGTAGGTATCCCTATATAAAAAAATCGAGAATTGAATCAGTGAACCTTATTAGATCAATTGGTGCAGCCACAATCAATTCCTGTTGGGAACAGCTGGTTTAATTTGGGGAGCAAAAAGTTCTGAAAACATTCTAAATATTCAGCAACACATTCTTTTAATTTTTTTCCTAAAATTGACGTCTTCTGAATCATGTTGGGTGTAAAAATACAAGAATTGAAATTGCCCATTTTTCACTTTTCAAGTAGGTATCCCTATATAAAAAAATCGAGAATTTAATCAGTGAACCTTATTAGATCAATTGGTGCAGCCACAATTAATTCCTGTTGGGAACAGCTGGTTTAATTTGGGGAGCAAAAAGTTCTGAAAACATTCTAAATATTCAGCAACACATTCTTTTAATTTTTTTCCTAAAATTGACGTCTTCTGAATCATGTTGGGTGTAAAAATACAAGAATTGAAATTGCCCATTTTTCACTTTTCAAGTAGGTATCCCTATATAAAAAAATCGAGAATTGAATCAGTGAACCTTATTAGATCAATTGGTGCAGCCACAATTAATTCCTGTTGGGAACAGCTGGTTTAATTAGGGGAGCAAAAAGTTCTGAAAACATTCTAAATATTCAGCAACACATTTTTTAAATTTTTTTCCTAAAATTGACGTCTTCTGAATCATGTTGGGTGTATAGTTTTCATTGAAATGCTCTGTATACGAATCACAATGCTTTTTTTATCACTAATAACAAAAAAATGGACACAAAAATTTATAAAATTGAATTTTTTCGTTAGTGTCAAGTAAGGACCAGAATACAAAAAGCTGTAACAATATAAATATAAAAACCCCAGTTTGAAATACATTTCCCTTCAAGCTATGTATACTTCAAATGCTAAATATACTAAAAATTTTACAGGTGTTCAAATTAAAAAAAAAAAGTAATAAGGAAATTCCTGCTAAAATTGATGACATCCAAATAGAAAACGCCATAAAAAGAGAACGAAATCTGTCACCCGTATAAGAAAATAATCATTATTCTTGTTTATACTCCCGCCTTTTTTTAGGTAAAAACTGTCTGAATGAAATATATTATAAAGAGCATTATTAGTTCTTGAACATGTGTGAACCAAATGGGTTTTCTTCATCTCTGTCAGCCTGTCGCTCTTTTTGTTCCGTCTCTTTGTCTTATTCAAAGTATTTCTGTTCCCAGTTGACACTTGTTCCTCTACAAGCTTTCCGATTGTCGATGTGTTATTTAAAATAATATTAGACTATTTTTATAAAAAGGAAAGGAAGAAATGTCTACGCGTTCATATTAACGGAATGATCTTATATTTCGAAACCATTGAATTATGTCTTAATATTTATTATCTTGGAATTGAAAATTGGAATAAACTGTTTCTGGAAACAATGTTTCGTCAAGGAGTCACTTATTTGTCGATATATATATACACTGTGTTATTTATAAAATGCGACATGGGGATTCCTGTACAAAATTGTCAAACGCGAGCTAACTTTTTTACCAAATAGCGTTCATAAAAAATAAGAACAGATTTGAGAAGGTCATTGAAAAATAAGTTCAAATTAACTTTTATTTTTTTTAAATTCGTTCTGGTTTAACAAAAAAATGGGTTATGAAATAAAACAATTTTAATTTGTTAAAATCTACACTATAAACTTGAAGTTGTGACGCGTTTCGCTAAAGCTTTGTCAAACAAATGGAGGTATAATGATATAATATAGAAAAGATAATTCATAAACATCCCCTTAGTAAAACATTTGTTTACTGGTACGGATATGTAGATGACATTTTAGCTTGCTTCACTGGTACCACGAGACAATAATTAGATAACTTCATTACTTACATTAACTCAATACATAAAAATATCAAATTTACAGTAGAAATTGAACAAAATAAGTCTATAAACTTTCTAGACCTTACCCCTTACCATTTCAAATATAAATAATAGACATCATTTTTCTATATTTCACAAACCATCCCATACAGACTTTACAATTAATAAAAGTTCAATCCACCCAGTCAGTCATAAATTAGCAGCTTTCAATTAGTATGATACATAGACTTTAAACAGCTCCATTAAATATTGACAACTACAACAAAGAACTAAATATAATAAAACAAGTAGCTGTTAATAATAATTATGATCCAAATTTAATTGACAACATCATAAAGATACGAAAACATACTCTAGAACAAGTATTTCCTTCTGATAAAAACAAAAATAACCAATTTACAAGCTTAATATACTTTGGAATACCATCATTAAAAATCGAAACATTTTTAAAAACTTAGACTTGAATATTTGCTTTAAAACCGACAACAATCAACAATTTATCAAAATCTAAATAAATCAGTAGTTTATAAATTAAAAGTTAGTAATGACAACTGTAAAAAAATTTATATAGTTAGAATTTTTGGGAGTTTAAAACTAGAATTTCAGAACACAAACGTAGCAAACCAACAGTCTTTCGATTCAAATTTTGAAATTTTGCATACAGAACCTAAATCCTACAAATTAAATCTTTTAGAAGCCCTTAAGATAAATAAAAACAAATATTCAGATAATCTTCCCAACGACCAAATAGATATCAACAATATTTAGTATGGATTTAGTATGTATCTATACATCAAGTAAAAGCCTCATTTATTCAAAAAAATGGATAGTTAAGTTCATCGTTCGAATAATTTTAACCACTTACGACAGCAGTTCCCAACCGGAGGGCAACTTGCTACTGTGCCGCGGATGCTGACCGAAATATTATTAAAATAGTGCAAAATAAGTACGGTATCCCTTATCTGTGTCTTCCCATGTTTCAGTTAACATCTTTGCTTCCAAGCTTCACATCTTTACTTGGTTATACCGTACTGAGGACGGCTAACTAGCCAGAAACATGCATGTCTGCGGTCACCACTCCTCTTCAGTAGCTTTTTTTCTGTCTGTATTGCCCAATTATCATTCTCTTTGTTATGTACCTATATATAAAATCTGAATGGGTCGCAAAATTGTTTTAAAAATATCATTGGGCCCTCAAGCTAAAAAGGTTGGGAGCCGCTGGCTTAGGATATAGCTACCGGTATATAGGAACACTGGAAATTGAAAAGTTAAGTCTGAAGTATGATGGTTCGATTCGCCGCTGTGGTAATAGTATATTATTCAACAAGCGTATAATTATGGCTATTACCCACGAAGATGAAATTGCAGCACGAGCCGGAGGCGAGTGCTGTAACATCTGAGTGGGTAATAGCCATTATGCGCGTGTTGAATACTATACTTTATCCACAACTATATATATGTTTTTTAAAAAATCCAAAATTCATTTCACCTGAACATTATTTTTTATTAATGGTAACGTTATTAATACACAATAAATCCATGTTTATTTACTTACATAATAATTATTAATAGTTACATTACAATTGTTAAAATTCATGCCAGGGATAAATACACTAAGATAACATTTTCAGAAAAAGAAGATGTTTTTTGTGTCGGTTGCAAATCCATAAAACTTTTGTACACGCATCATATTTACCTTTAGACTTGTTAGGTAGGAGATTTTCTGTTTCGCTAGTCGCTAACTTTAAAATGTCTAGCGGTGTACAAGACATATCTTCTAAATCTGATTCACTATTAGACATTTCTCTGATGATACCAGAGATAAGAAGTAAATTTACAAATTGTCAAATTTGACGCAACGATTGAGTAATATTATTCCATCGAACTGTCATTATTATTCAATTCTATATGGTAATGTTGTGGATAAACTTTTTTTCTTTTCGTTTCTAGATTTCTTTGGTAAAATGCTTAAATAATGTTTCTCTTTCAGATTAATATGTGATTCGGCTTCCAGCCCTCAAAGCGGTCGTTCTTCATCTACGTGCGGATCTCCTCCACCAGTTGCTGTAACGACCGTCGTACACCCTGCACCAGATAATCTTTCGTCGTCTTCACCTCCTTCGTCGATACCAACTGCTAATTTTACACCCGCTTGGTCCTTACTAGATACTCAAGGTACGTATAAGAAGTTTAAATTTTGACAGATTTAAAATAGAAAATGGGGAAATGTTTGTAGTTATAGTAGATGGAGGCCGCCACCTCCTCCCTACTAAGCATACAGCGTGTCCACGGATGGGGTACCCTATAGGTGAAAAATTATCAAATATTAGTTTTAGTGAAAAATGTCATTCTTTATAAGAATTTTTGCTTATTCTGAAACCCCATGAAATTAAATAAAATTCAAGTTTTTCAAAACGTGTCACATGTCATGTATTTTTGGGGTAACATTCACTCAGACCTGAAAGATCTATTGTGCCCCCTTACTTCTACTTAGTTTCTGAGGAGAGTCTCTGAAATTATTAGCTCCTTTAGTCCTATTTCCCGAAGGAATTTTAGGATATCTGCAGGCTTCAACTTAGGAAAATGTTCCTCTTCCTCAAACTACTGTAGAACAAAAGTTAGCTAAGAAATTGGACTATTTTGCATTCGATTTCAGTCAGATATCAACCAAATCGCGTGAAATCGTTGAAAACAGAAAAATCTTTGATTGTCTAAGCCCTACTAGATCTTTCCAATGGTCTGATCTTCTCTTTCTTTTGGCTTCACCTATTTCTCCCAATATAACATTTGAGCTAATTTCGCAAAAGGTGTCAGACCTCCAGAAAGGTATTTCAGTCCCCCTCTTGGCTAGTTCATCTACTTTTTTATTTCCTTCTATTTCAATGTGTCTTGGAAATCAAATTACCACAGTTTTTGTAATTAATGTTAATAATTTTTATTCTAGGCGTTAAAACAGAAATAAGAAGTCCCGGATTGGCGGAATCCGATTGTGTGGCATCTACGCAGGACTCTGCTTCATTTTTTAGTACTACTATAGATTTAGGAAACCTTTACGAAAAAGACTACCACCAAACGTACTCGGCAGCACACTCCTACTACAATAGGTAAGATAATATTTTCCATATGTATACCTAACCTAAAAATACAGCTCTAAGTTCAACTCCCATATCTAAAACTCCTAGCTTTACTAAGTCAGAGCCGTAATCAGGCTATGGAGATATAGGTACACTGTGTCCTCTCAAGTTCGCACCATATGGGATTAACTTTTATTTATAACATTTTTCGATATTGTCAATTTTAAAGTTAAGTAATGTTCAAAGTTTTGAAAAACTGAATAAGTTTTTCTCCTAAAATTGATAATAAAAAAGTTTTTTCTACTAGAGTGCGGAAAGATCCACTTTCCACACTAAAAAGCTTGCGGAAAGAGTCACTTTTCCGCACTAGTGCGGAAAGTAAATTTGTAGAGTTTTTGGGGAGTAAACTGACATTTGAATATTTAGAACATGTATTTGTATTGTTATAGTTTACCAAATGACTGGAAAATCAATAAATTTATTAGAATTCTGCTATAATTTTTTTATAGAAAGGAACATTTTTTTTCAATAATTTTTCATGGCCCTGGTAAAAGCCTTATCAAATTAATGTCAAATAATAATAATTGAGTTGTTGATATGTATTTAATAATGAATGTTTCTTTATGTTAACTTTTGGGTTTTTTTTTCCGGATGCTAGTAGAAAAAATAGTGTACCTAACACGTGACTTTTCGGCACGCTATTGCTGGCCGAACTCCGCTAGCATCGTTCGGACATCTGTAATAACGTTCGGAAAAGTATCACTTTCCGCACTAGTTAGGTAAACTACTATTTCGTATGGTACGAACTCAAAAGTGGACACAGTGTATATGATAGTATCGTTTTATATGCAGTTTTTTATCTAGTGTCAAATGCAAAAGTGACATTTCAAATTGTCCTCGACCACCTAATAATAAGTCAATTTTTTACCTCCTTACAAAAGGTATATGGTACCCATATAACCTACTGTCGTGAATAATGGTTCATAATACACTGGATTGTATGTATGTATGTATTAGCCTCAACATTTCCGTAGAAATGATCGGCGCTCCATCTTGGAGCTCTTGGATTCTTTTATTGCGGTGAATCACTCCGCCTTGTTATCTGAGATCTATTTTTCCTCACACTGGATTGTATAATGGTTCATAATAAAATGACTAGAGATGGAGCTGTACAATGAAGTAAACTATTAAATCTGTGTATTTTGTTTAGGAAATTTGTTTCTGAAATATATCGTATCGATAAAATATTGTAATTTTTAGTATTGATACTTTTCTTGAAGATATTTTCTAATATTAAGTACCTATTTTAAAACAATATGTTTATAACGGTACGTTGTATTGATACTTTACACTGTATCGCCCATCTCTATATATGTCAAATTATTTTATGTAGCTACCACAACATTTTGAGGTTAGTAATATGCCAAATCGTTACTGACTTTTATTCATTAATAAATAAATTAAGTGTCGTGGGCAAAGTATAGTATTCTACTCGCAATTAATGATCATAATTCACTTGGGTGACTTGCGCCCATCACCCATCGTGAGTATTGGCTATCATAAATTGCTCGTTTAATAATATACTATTGCTAATTGCAGGAATGTCAATAACTATACTGGTGTTTAATTGATAGTACTAGAAAATTTAATGTGAAAAGTGAATCAGAAAGTAAATTGATTAAGTACTTATTAAATATAATCTATTCAATAACATAGTAAGTAATAAACTAAATAAACTATAGTGTTATAGTTTGGCAAAAAAATGTATACCCAAACAGGTAGTTCAAAGTCGTGGACAAAATATAGTATTCTACTCGCATTCAGGTTGCTTGTTGAATAATATACCTATTGTTCTTTAGAATGTTTGTATATTTCTTTAACATTGTTGATTTCCTATGGTGGATAATGATAGTGAATTTTGTCAGCTTGGCTTTCTCTATTGGTCGGTCAAAAATGTAATAAAATATTGAAAGATGATGATGTTATGATTTAAAAATCTATTTCAGTATACAACCAGGTTATGGGTCATCAAGTGCAACTACTCCTTACATAAATTCGGCGGCTTCTTTTTATAACAACTCTTCATATCCTTACACAGGATTAAACACATCGAGAGTCTTAAATCCAGCTTGTAAAGTAAGTGCCGGCTATATTGCTTCTTCGTACTCTTCGCCCAGTTCGCAGTTCAATACAGCAGGACAGTCTAGTCAGTATTCTTCCTACGCTGCATACGGTACCCCCGGAGCTTCTTCATTCACACAAGGATTTTCGACACAGGTAGTTTAATAAAGAGTTTATAATTTATACTCATCTGTATTTTAAATATATTTGCCTTAATAACTTTTTCCAGCGACCGTGTATTAATAAATGCTCAAATTTAGACAAAATCATACATTAATTACCCTCTTAATATAGGCAACCCAACGTACACATCTTATTTATTTACATAATATATTGATAGTTAACTGTAGTGCAGGCAACCAAACATACACTAGTATAGAATACTTCTAGTTTTTGACTCACCTATCGTTTTATTTTATAATCTACAAAATTAGGTATAATAATCATTTTCAGTGTTAAGAATGTCTCAATTTTCTATGATACGATAAAATGAATTTCGATTTTTTAGGGAGTGGACTATAGCTCATATGGATCAACGTATCCTGATTCACAAACTTCACAATTCGCATCAGGTTATTATGCTCAAAGTTATTCGCCATATGTTAGTTCACCAAGTTCCAGTGGAAGCATAGGAGCTACCCCCTATCAGTTAACGTCACCTCCAATTTTAGGTAGGTCATTATTTTTTTTTACAGTGGTCGATAGCGCAATTTTTGAACGCAACCCGCTGTATATTATTAATTTTTTGGATTCTTCAGGAAATTCTACACATAATTCAGGTACAATGTCCCATACCTATGTTCAACTGTTTCGGAAATATTAACTGTTTTCTGATTTTTATAAAAAATAAGCGGTTATAACTTAAAAAAATATAACTTTGATCTAGCACGACGTAATGAAACACCCTGTAAGATGAAAACATTTGAAAATATAACGCTAGTGGTGAGTATGATTCATCCAACTTTCATTTCAGTATCTAAGGACATAGGAAATACTGAGCTTTATCACACTAGTGAATCACCCTGTATATATATCATCTGATTAATTTGACACGGATATCAACAAATATTTCACATTTTACCAAAAAATTAGTCAACAGTATGATAATGACCATACTTGTTTTTACAAATTACATAAAATATTTATACAAACATTGTAATACTAATCTTACATTACAGCCTTTTTGGGTCAACTTTATTACAGGCCAAATTAAAATACAGATTTTTTGACATTTTGACATTTAAATTTAAATCAACAAAAAAAGTTTCACCTTGAAAACATTGCAGAAAAAATGAATCATTAGATACCTTGTACACAGCGACCAGCATAATAATTATGTTGGCTGCTCATGGATAGCCTTGAAAATTAGAAACATTTCTATATTTTTCAAGCCAGAAAGTTGCATGAAACGCATGCGCATTTATTATTCAACAAAAGCAATCAATTAAATTTCTAAAAATTTCTTTAAAAAGGCTGTAATGTAAAACTGGTGTAAGAGTTATAAAAGTAATATTTGTATACATATAATTTTTTTTTTCGTCTAACTTACCGGAAAACCAATCATATAAGCATAGGACAAGCCTAAGTAAGGAAAACTCACAACGCCACGATTTTTGAATGTTTTCACACTTTTCACTATTTGTTTTTTGTTACTATTATTATTTATTATAACTAAAAAATTCTAACGAATTCCACTTGAATAGAAAATAAATAAAAACTCAAAATTGATAATTATGTATTTAAAATATCGCATCGCCAGAATGACAGGAGTTACATTTTGATGTTATGCATATAGCCTACTTAGTGTTATTTATTGGTAATAATTTAATAAAAATTAAAACCGGCCAAATGCTACGCTTGCTTGTTCATCTAAAAAGCTCATTTTCTGCACTTGCGACACAATATATTATTTGAGTAATAGATATGATATAAGGGTTTTATACAGTACACTCTTAATTTTGAAAAAGTGCACTTACTATGGTTATTATGAAAAACTCGGATATTTTAAAAATAAAATATCTGAATGAACGACAAAATTCAATTTATTTCAGATGGTAAAATTAAAGTAGAGGCCAAATCGCCAAATGCCCATTAAGAAAAGAAGAATTTGTTCTTTTAACCTAACCTCCAAACCAAAACAGACAAATAATGTTTCAATTTCAAAACAAATTATGTCCTTAGCTTAAAATATAGATGTGTCTCTAAAAAGCATTCATACAAATAATGAATATGGATAATTGGCCAAATATGTGATTATGCCTAAAAATGTCCATCCAGCTATGCCCTTACAGTGATACTAGTAGTGAATCTGAAAATGAAGGTGGGTTATCAAGTAATCAAAGATTATCTGCAGAGAATAATTGTAGTTTTCTAAAGTAACATATTTGGCCAACCAATTTATTATAATGGATAGTATTAAAAATACTATGATGATTGAGTATGTATTAATTATGTTTTGAATTAACTAAAATAATTTTTGCAGATAATTCTCCTACTAATATAACATTATCAGAAGGATCAACATCTCCATTAAAACCAGATAATAAGCGCTCTAGAGATTCATCAGGAAGCTTAAGCTCAGAAACAAGGGGTACAAGAGGTAGAGGAAGACGAACAAACACAGTTTCTCCAACAACACCAGAATCGACAACAGACAGGGTTTTCATTTGGGATCTTGATGAAACTATAATAATTTTCCATACTTTACTAACTGGCAGCTATGCTACAAAATATCAGAAAAATACACAAAGTGTCGTACAGCTTGGATTTAAAATGGAAGAGATGGTTTTTAATTTAGCAGACACACATTTCTTCTTTAATGATATAGAGGTAAATAGAAATCAAAATATTTATAATAATAGTAGATCCCAATTATTATTATGTGTTAAGCTCAGATATGTACTGATGTAGTGCAAAATCAAACATCAAGTTTTAAAATGACAGTTCCTATCTACTTGTTAACAATGCCCAAATTGTTGTATTTGAAATCTTTAGTTTAAAAATAAAAAATAACTTGCATTTAATATGTTATTTAAAAAGTCGTTTGTATAGAAAGGACTATTAATTATTACCTTTTTAACCCTAGCAAATTCTTTTATAGGATTGTGACCAGGTCCATATCGATGATGTATCTTCAGATGACAATGGACAAGATTTATCAAACTATAATTTTAGTACTGATGGTTTTCAATCAACAACTTCAGCGGGAAGTGGCAATTTATGTTTAGCAGCAGGAGTGAGAGGGGGTGTGGACTGGATGAGAAAATTGGCTTTTAGATATAGGAAAATTAAAGAAACTTATAATAATTACAGAAATAGGTAAGCAATAGTATATTGGGACATCTGGTACTGACAGGGACATCCAAAGAACTTTAAGAAATAAAGTCTTGCATAAGATAATGGTCTATTTCAAATTTTATTAAATATACATTAAAAAGGTATAAAGGTCATTCCGTAAATAATTATAAATCTAAAACAAGTTTTTATTCAATTCAATATTGTAAATTACAATAATCAAAAGGTTTAATTACACATTTTTGTCAGCACTGGATACAATTTTAATAGCTTTATTGATCTTACATCATGATAATTTTTTATGTTTCAGTGTTGGTGGCCTCTTGGGAGCATCAAAAAGAGAACAGTGGCTCCAACTTAGGTCAGAAATAGAAGCAGTCACTGATAACTGGTTAACTCTAGCAAATAAGTGTTTAACATTAATTAATTCCAGAAGTAATTGCGTAAATGTTCTCGTAACAACTACTCAGCTCATTCCAGCTCTTGCTAAAATTTTGCTGTTCGGTCTTGGAGGAGTCTTTCCGATCGATAATATCTATTCTGCAACAAAAATAGGTAAGTTATAAATTATTTGTGCGAAAAAATATCCAAAGTTGACATTCCTAATTCTAATTTGGATATATTTCTTTTTATAGGTAAAGAGAGCTGCTTTGAGAGGATAGTTACGAGGTTTGGAAGAAAATGTACTTATGTTGTAATAGGTGATGGGCAAGACGAAGAAGCAGCAGCAAAAGCCTTGAATTTTCCTTTTTGGCGGATAACAAGTCACAGCGAAATTGCTGCTTTATATAATGCTCTTGACATGGATTTTTTATGATTTCACCTGTTTAGGTTTTCTTTGTATAAAATGTATATTTTATAAATATTATTACAATTATAAGAACTTAAATACATTTTTATTTTATTTTAAATAACCTGTTTCCATGGCTGAAAATTTAATCTGTTCTGGATAATGTCAACCTTTAAATTTATAAGGACCACATGCATTCAGGAACACCTTTGGAGTCCCTGAACAACAAAATACTGAACCAAATAGGTGTCAAATAACAGAACCACTAGTCATTACAACCAAATTCAGCGTCTTTCTGTTTTCACCAATGGATAGAGTGGTAATCCGCCATTAAAGAACTGAACGTGAACTCTGTAACAGAATAGAGAGGAAATTTCTTTCTATGACATAGAAAGAAATTTTCTTCCTATTCTGTTACAGAGTTCTTGTCTAATCAGTTCCAAAATGGTATGTGAATGCATAGGGAACAGCAATATAGTCACATTATTGTGGATTTCTGAATACACTGGAATGGAAGGAAATAAATAGTAGAGGAACTAAAGCAAAGAGAAGGACCGAAACACCTTTTTGGGTGCTGAAACCTTTTTAAGATATCAGCTCCAAGGTAATTAGAAGAAATAGCAAGGCCGAGAAAAGAGAAAATCAAATGTACTAAGTAGAAGTAATGGGGCACAATAGATCTTATTGTAGGTAAGTGATTGTTACCCCCATATACATATATACGTCCGTAGATTTGAATTCAGAACAAGATAAGCCAATGCATCTAAAATTGACCATGAGTACATTTTAATTTTTTATATTCTTTTGAACCTGTTTTCTTCCTATTTTTCATTAATATTCTCAAAAAGTCTAAGTACAAGCATAAAAAGTCCGGTATTCTTATACTCAAAAACTTTTTCATACTGTTTTTAGCTTTCACCCACTATTTATTATGAAGACCTTTGAAAGTGAAATACATGAATACTTGATATACTAGGTTGGGTCTAGAATGTCTAGATAATAAACCTTATAGTCTTCATTGTGAAATATTTCCTTCAGCACCATCTAAACGTTTAGTCTAAAACTATGAGAAACTGTTGATTGAATGTTTTAGTGTGTTTGGTTGCCAATATCAAAATTGTGTATCAATAAAAAATCATTCATTAATACAGGTCGTCAGGAATTATTTTGAGTACATTAATAAAGATCAAAAATTCACAGTTTTAGATCACGAGCCTCTATATAGTGTCTTAAGTAGGTAGGTAATTATACAAATACCAATGTATATCAAAACAAAAATATTACATACAATATCTATAGCTCGTTAGAAGACGTCATAAACTAAGCTAATCAAATATATTGCAATTAATTCAAATTCGACTCTATATATACAGTGTTGACAATTTTTTTATTGCTAATAACAGAAAGATTTATAATATTTAGATAAGCATATTCGACATGCAGATACGAGATAAAGTTCGTTACAATAAGTTTTTGTAATCTAAAGTATCTCAAAAAAAATATTTCAAACAATGCGGATATTTGTAAAAATTAAGACACATTTAAATAAGTCCTTAAGAAAAATAATTATCACCCTGTCCCTGTATATCAAGAAACATTTTTGGACATATTCTGCGCAAGATCATTTAGATGACAGCGCCAGTGGCGCCCCGTTTGGCAATACTGAACGAAGTTAATTGTGTACTTCCAAAGTTAATCGTGAAATATTGAAAAAAACATTGTTTAATAATGCAAATGTAAAATAATACAATCAGTGTAGTTAATAGAACGATATTTTTTCTAAACAGTTTAATTATATAAATGTGCAGTGCAATTTAAGCAAAAGTCGATTTAGTGACAGGGTGTATCGAGTAGTTTTTAGGAAGACCGATAGAGGATTCGCGATTAAACTCTATAAAATATTAGCCAGTTTCTATTTTTAAAATATGCCTGAGTAGATTTGTGTTGTATTCTACTTAATATATACCTGTCTCAGTAAAGTGGGCTATTTTTGAAAATATTTATGTATAAATAACTAGTGTCCATGGGTTTGTAAAAATACTCTAGGGAGCCATTTTTTTACTCTACATATTTAATTTTTTCTCTAGTCGAAAAATAAGTGAGTTCGGATATTTGTTTAAGTGATTTTTTGGACATTTATGGTGAAAGCATGCAAAATAAATTTTCCTCATAATGAGGAATGTGTCCTGAAAATGTAATGTTTTCCTATCAAAGCTATGGAAGTACATGATTTGGATTTGCAGCTCCTGGAATAAGTGTTTCGGTAGGTATGTACCTAATTTAATTCGGCATCGCTAAAATGTATATTGTAAATGTTGTAGTATGTATATTTGCAAAAATGGTGCTTATTTGCCAAAATAGAGGTTTTACATACATTGTATGGATGTTGATTCCTAAATGGTGGTAGTGTAATGATTATCATACAAAATATATATAATATAATTCCTTTGTACATATTATAATCACACATAAATTTGTCAGAGGTAAGCTTATCTTATTACACAAAAACCTTCAGGTTTTACTTATTTTAATAGTTCTTTAATTGTCAATTAGTAAACATTCCATATTATTATATTAATTTAAATAAATACATTATCCACATCAATTAGATTCTTGATTCAAATTTTATATAGTATAACTTGGATGTATTCGGTGATTTATATAAAATGTATTTGAAAATTTTGTTTTATGACTTACATATTATTGTTTAAATGAAAAATATTAAATATAGGTAATAATTCCTTGTTGGGCAACCAGTTTTTAAATAAAATTGATGAAATCCTTACTTAATTCCAGTAACAAGGTGTCATGTCAAGTCTTAAAGCGACAAATACATGGTTAACATAAAATAAAAGCAAATTGTACTCAAAAGTAATCATTTTTAAGTAGTATTGGTTTAAAGAGAACATACTTGTTTTACAGGAAATTATTTCCTAGAGTATCTGTGTGTCACTCATGATTTATAATTTAGTTGTCCAGTTGCCAAAATTTTATCTTAATATTTAAAAAATAAACCACAGTTGTTCACACAAAAGTTGAGTAAATTATTTTTAGGCACAAATTAAAAGTAATATCCAAGTAACAAAAAAAATTGTGATTTTATATAAAAATCTTTATTGCTGTCTATTAACAAATTATCTAATGTATCAGTCGAGGTATCAGTGCAGTAAAATTATTTCTTTATTTGCATTATTACTAATACTTATAAACTTTTTGTTTTAAACTAAGCAAGTGCTCTAAGCTGAACAGTGTTTCAGTTGAGGTTTTAGTAGAAACCATAAGTAGAAACTCCTTGACATAATTACAATATTTTCTTTCAGGGCCTATTATGGATTATACACTACTTTTTTTCTCATCCTTTTTGTTTTTTTTTTGGGAAATGACACTAGTATATAGTTGAGTAGTTAATAATATTTTGAAATTTAAGACTGAAATTGTCAAATTTTTAAGCTCCATTCATACCACTTTAGAGGGTAATTAAAATTGAAATAAATAATAATGTACACTAGTATTTAACTTAGGTAGTTGCTCTTATAACTTTTGTTCTAAAGGTATTGTAAGAACTTAACAGAATAAAAAGCATTTTTGCACAGTAATTTATGTAGCTCTACTTTGAACTTACTGTAAGTTCCATTACTAGAGGAAAATATCATGTTCTGGGGGGTGCTAATGATTGAGGACGTTTAATTGCAAGGAGTAATTTTTTTAACAGCAACCCTTAGTTCTAGGGTTAGAAATATTGAATGACTGCAGTATAATGTGTTCCGTGTGGTGCTGATAAGACCCCAGATCTCTAAAAAAAGTTGAAGGTTCTGTCAAAAAGGGTGCCAGTTTCAGGGGGATTTTCTTAAACACATTTGACTGTCACGTCTATTACTGCAAAGTTTACAGACCTCGTTACAGACAAATTGCTCTGCACCAAATTGAACTTTTTTTTGTTACAGGGTGAGAGCCACGGTGGCGTCAGGCCCAGAGTGTGGCCCGGTGGCCGCCGATAAGGGGGCCGATTGTTGGTGGTCCCCCCTGGCGGCCATGGGCTGCTTCGGGAATAGGGACGCTGCCCAGGCGTCCGAAGATATCCGTTCTCAAAAGCGTATTAGTGACCAAATAAATAGGCAGCTAGCTAAAGAGAAGCAGGTATATCGTGCTACGCATCGACTGCTACTCTTGGGAGCTGGGGAGTCTGGAAAATCTACTATAGTTAAACAGATGCGTATATTGCATGTTAACGGTTTCAGTGAAAAGGAGAAGAAACAGAAGATTGAGGACATTAAGAAAAATATTCGTGATGCCATCATTGTAAGTACTTTAAACATGTATAATAATAATAAATGTCATTTATTGGTACAACCATCAACAAAGGTACTTCTGCCAGTAATACTTATTTTATTTAATATAATTGATAAGCAGGATTCAGAGGCTGTAGACTTTGAAAAAAGGCATTTCATTCACTGGACTATGAACTTTCTCGGACAAACTATTCACTAGTGGAATAAGTGCTAAAATTTTTAGATTACATGAACTAAAGTATAACTCAGCTTTTATATTTATTGAACTAGGTAGTGAGTTCTACAGGGGGATACCTTAAGCCTACTCTTATTCTCTTTTTTTTTATCTCAGAAATTCATTAATTTTTTTAAGGAACAAGGTGCTAAAGGTGTTATGCTTGATGGTAAAAATATCCACATAACAATGATCTGGGATATTTTGCCGAATCCCAAATAGAACTAAGAAGGAATCTGCAAATTCTTTAACATTATCAATGATAAAATCAATTATCAAGATCAAAGTAGAATAATAATTAGCTCTCATCACACTTCATATATTTCTCTTTTACAACAAAATGAACTTGATGAAAATTCAGGACCACAAATTCAGAAAACATACATAATATATATATGTCAATAATAATTCATATAAAAATGGAAATGACCAACATTTGCTCAATATGTATGCTTAAGAGAAAAACTTATTAAAGTTCGAGGATTTTCGGATTATCTAGATTCGCTATTATTTCATATGTGGCGCAATGAAAATTAGATTATCAGAAATTCTCTGTATCTAGTTTGCCATCCAGTTTAGAAGTCGTCAAACAGATAATAAATACAGCCGTTGCCGTATAGGTCGTCTGCTTGTGTGACAATCCAAGTTAAAATTCCAGTTGCGGTCGTAGGCATGAAATTTATACAGTTTTTTTTTGTTGCAAATCACTCTTTGCAGAGGTATTCAATAGAAATTATCGATTTGTATGCACATTTCACTTATAAAAGGGCACATAGAACCAATCATTTACGGATGTGGCTTTGATTAATTTTTCTAGTACAAATCAGAACGAAAAACAGATATCTAATAGGGAAATACAATAAAGTATTTTTTTTATATACCTAGTGTATGAAAAGTTTATATACAGTAGGATTAGACAAGAGCTGCACCAAAAATAGAAAAAGTACTGTGCTGTATTAAGCTAAACTTGTTCTATCATGCAAAAACATTTTTTTTCAAAGGGAAAAACCATCTCTCTAATTGATTTTAACTCTGTGCTATGTTGTTAAGTTTTTTGGTAAATTAAATCACAGTATTTTTTTTATATTTTCAATTCAACGTTTCGGTGGCGTTTTAGCTACCGTTATAAATTTTTTTTTTCAATTTTGGTCCCTATCTGTCACTAAGAATTTTTTGTTCATTATAAATTCGATACACTTTTCTGAAGGGAACAAGTTTTTATCTCACTAATCGCTTCTGTCTTTGAGTAGATAACATTAATCACTTTTTAACTACTGTTTGAAAAATTATGAATTACATCGCTATAAAGATTGTTTATCAGAAAGTATTTATCTCGAATAAAATTTTTTTTAAAATTCCACTAATAATTAACATTAAAATAATGCAAATATTTCGTAAACGAATTCACATTTCAACTTAATAACTGTATGTTATGACAATACAATAGTTTGGTAATTTTATTCTAATATCATGACCAGGATTATCAGGAAAAACTAGACTTAGTCAATAAGATTTTAAAAACTGAAAATACAGGGTGACCCAAAACTTCCTATCAAAAACTTGGGAGACTCAATGGTATATATTGTATCACAAGGGCAGAAAATAAGCAGCACAATACTATTAGATCCACTAGTGAGCTTTGCGGGGCGAGGGCACTTGATAGTGTTTTTTTTTTTGTGCATGTGTGACACACAACTGTTTTTCACTTACCACATAAACCGAAAATAGGAAAACATAACAGAAAACTTTAATTTAAAAATTCATGTGAAATGTGAAACTAATCAAGTGGCAGATGGTGAAAAACTTTATTGCCTTATGAATTTCCCGGCCTATTTTTGGTCTTATATAATTGGTTTTCCGGTTAGTACCAAAAAAAATATTCTAGTACTTCATGAACAATTTATTTCTTACTCCCTACGTTAACGAATTATGGGGTGCTAGAATGGGGAATGTGGTGAATATTTACAATCGCAGCTTTTTCGAAAAATGGCTCCAGATATTGAACATTTGTTGTAATTTTCTAAAACCGTTTTGACTTAGTTATCGTTAATTATTTGTTTACCCGTTTTTCATTAATCTGTTGATGGAATGTAGTGTATTGACAAAAATTTCCATTTTTCTCATGGGCTTACGAAAACATTTTCAAAAGGAGGTAATTAATTTGTAAAACAACATGCCTGGTGCTACTCCTATATACAGGGTGTAACAAAAGGGCAGGTCATAAATCATACCATATATTCTGGGGCTAAAAATAATGTGCATGCGAAAAAAGTTACAGCCTGGCTGCAATTAGATATCGTCAGAAGCCATTGCTTTTCCAGAATATTCGGTTTTCGTTAATAAAACGGTGCCGACTGTGTATTCAAGAAAATGGGGGCATTTCAAACATCTAATAAAACCTATTCACATTTCACCTATTCACATTTCTCAATAAAACATTCTGATCAATTTATTTTAAAATTAATATTCTGTAATTAATAATAAATCTTATTATTTACTTATAATTTATTTAATTAACCTTTCTAGACCATTTCGGGTGCAATGTCGACCCTCAGCCCGCCCGTGTCTTTAGAAAAACCTGCAAATCAAACCAGAGTGGATTGGATCCAGGATTGTGCAACAGGGCCTGATTTTGATTATCCACCAGAATTTTATGATCACACTGAGGCCCTCTGGAAGGATAGAGGAATACAGGTATGAAGCCAATTTATTATTTTATATTCTTTGAATGAGTTTTTATTTAAGCGAAAACTTGAGCACTGTATGCAACACACAATATGGGTGTATGATAAAAAATTTTCCTTTTTTAAGTAAAATGAGTCTTTTCATCTTCACTCATCACAATTTCTTTTATTCCTGTATTTTTTTTTGTGACTTAATGCACCATTTCAAGTTTTTGAAACACTTAAAAGAAACCCTTAACAATTTTGTTATTGGTTGTATTTGCTTCTAATTTGAAAAGCTAGAAAAATAATTATCTAGTAGCATTTTTTCTGACCCACCAGGAAATGTAAAAGGGTGTGTGTGCCTTCTTTATTGTTTTATTTAAAAATTGTATTAACAATTCAATGACTACCAAACTTGTAACCTTCTTACATAATGTAAATGATGGTAATAATTAAACTAAATGAGCTCGTGATTATTTTTAGTATAACAATAAAATTTGTGGAAAAAAGAATTGCTCAACAATTTTATAGAAACAATTTTTTATTGTGGAGATCTAGTTTGGCCAAGGGACTATGTCCATTTCGCCAGTAGATCTAGTTTTAAGTATTTTTTTTTATTTTTGGATATGAAGAGGGCATACATTTCACACCCAGGGGTCTTTCAGGGTGGCTAGCTCACAGAAAAGGTAGCCCACTATGAGTTATGAAATATTTACTTTCAGTTAAATAAATAAGGAATCACATCTAGCTAAGACTACAGCTTTTAACTACAGGGTGTATCAAAAGGGCAGGTCATAAATCATACCACATCTAGGCCTAAAAATAACCCCCCAGAATATGTGGTATGATTTATGACCTGCCTTTTTGTTACACCCTGTATATGCTTTGGTCAATCTTAATAACCAGTTGTATACATGCATCTTTTTTAATGCTAACAGGTGCATTAAGTTGAAAAGAGCGAGAGTATTCATTTTTCATTGGTTTCCGTACCTCTTATCTATATGCTGTGTATATTTTTTATACTTGTCACACAACTCCATTTATACATATTGATTGTTATTTTCGGTCTTATAAGTTTTAATGTATTGCAGGCCACTTACGACCGAAGTAATGAATATCAACTTATAGACTGCGCAAAATACTTCCTCGATCAAGTAAGCATAATCAGGAGGTCCGATTACACACCGACAGAACAGGATATACTTCGTTGTCGTGTCCTTACCAGTGGTATTTTTGAAACCCTCTTCCAGGTTGATAAGGTCAATTTTCAGTAAGTATTCAGTAATTATATCATCTCTATTTGGTATAATGCAAAAATGTTTCTAAGACGATCTAGAACTCTTAAAAATGAATTCCTGTTAAATTATGTCATTCCGAACACTTTACAATATTTTAAGTCCAGCCTAAATGATTTAGTAATTGTATTTCTTTTACAGTATGTTCGACGTCGGTGGACAGCGTGATGAACGCCGTAAATGGATCCAGTGTTTTAATGATGTGACGGCCATAATATTTGTAACAGCTTGCAGCTCCTATAATATGGTATTGCGTGAGGATCCAACTCAGAATAGGCTCAGAGAAAGTCTCGATTTGTTTAAGTCAATATGGAACAACAGATGGTTGAGAACCATCTCGGTTATTCTTTTCCTTAACAAGCAAGATCTTCTTGCCGAAAAAATTTTAGCAGGTAATCATTTTCAATTCATTCTACAAATAATAATTTAAATTTGTTGAAAAGTGATTTCGTTGGTTTGTAGCAGCTTTGGTATTTATTTATTAACATCATTATATATCTGGTATTATTTAAAATAATCATTGTTGTCATGGCTATATTTATTACATTATTTTTCCATCTTTTCTGTAACTGTAACATTATCAATTTGATTCACTGATGGTTTCAAAACAATTCATGGCTTTGGGGCTGGTATAAATGGACCTAGGAAGAAAATGTTCTTCAGCTTTGGTCAATACACGTCGGTAATCCAATAACTAGGTCTAAACTGGTAAAAAACTATTAAGAATTCCTTCACATGATGGCAAGAGACAATTAAGTATGTGACGGCACATGAGGGGATTGCAGATAATGATATAGCAGACCTGTTAGCTAAAAAAGATTCTAAAGTGGAATCACAAAGAATTACATAAAATGAATAATTTCATAGCATGTTGTATTTATGTATGTATGTATTTTTGGGGTAACATTCGCTGAGACCTGAAAGATCTATTGTGCCCCCTTACTTCTACTTAGTTTCTGAGGAAAGTCTCTGAAATTAGTAGCTCCTTTAGCCCTATTTCCCGGAGGAACTTTAGGACATCTGCAGGCTTCAACTTAAATAAATGTTCCTCTTCTATCCAGTAATCTCCCAGGTACTGTGCTCTAGGATTTTGGAGTACTGTGCAGTTGGAAAGTATTTGGATGGAGGTTTCTTCTTCCATGCCACAATATCTGCATTCTTCTTCCTCCACTATCTTGAGCTTTTTCAGGTGCCCATTCAGGCGACAATGTCCCGTTAGGATCCCTGTTAAAACTCTCTCTCTCTTCTCCTATTTCTTCCAATATTACATTGGAGCTGATTCCGCAAAAAGGTTCAGGCCCCCAGAAAGGCATTTCAGACCCCCTCTTCACTAGTCCATCTGCTATTTCATTTCCTTCTATTCCAGTGTGTCCTGGAATCCATAGTAAGGTAACTATATTGTTCTCGCCCAGTTCATTTAGTTTGTTTAGGCATTCCCACACCATTTTGGAACTGATTTCGCAAGATTTCAGTGCTTTAATGGCTGCTTGACTATCTGCATGTTACACGAGGTTGTACTTTCACATTCAGTTATACAAAATAGAGTCTGAAGTTTGTATTCACTCACATGTCGGACAGCAACTAAATCTTTTATTCAAATTCAATTAATTCCATTTTGTTAAGTTATGTTAATTTTTCTGCATTTGAATAATATTATTAATACATCATTTTTTTAAGGCAAGAGCAAACTAGAAGAATATTTTTCCGAGTTCACAAGGTATACGACTCCAGTGGAAGTCGCAAATGATTCCAACGAACATCCAGAAGTGTTTCGAGCGAAGTACTTTATTAGAGATGAATTTTTGGTAAGTGCTTTGTATTTAATTTTAGACAAGAAACATCTGAGGGATACATAACTGACAGATTCAACAGGTTATTGATAACCCCGCCCTTAAATCTGTCATCTGTCTACAATTTTCATGCTTAACATTTCAGTTATCTTTTATGATAACAGACTCAGTGAGTTTTATCACACTAATCAATCATCCTGTATATCTCTAACGCTTCCATCTTAATATGAAATATACATGCAGTTATATAATGACGTGTATTATTTTATTGTTACAGCGCATAAGCACTGCTTCAGGTGAGGGTAAGCACTACTGTTATCCACATTTCACGTGCGCCGTGGACACAGAAAATATCAAAAGAGTGTTTAACGACTGCCGAGACATTATTCAACGTATGCATCTTCGTCAGTATGAACTATTATAACCGCCCACTTGGTTTTACAGCATCTTTTTTGGTCTTCAGCGCTTACTCCTTCCTTTCGGTCTGCTGACAGCGATCACTTTTGTCTATCAACTAAGTGGCCGATGTAGCAGGATATAAAACAGTGATCGATTGGCTAATGTAACAGCCAGTTTTTTTTATTTCTCCTTTTATCTCCATTAGCTGAAAAAGTACATTTTTATGCAAAAGAAAGTCCCATAATTTTTTCATTTTACAAAATATGTGATCATTTCTATTATAGCATATATAGAAAGTAATGGTCTAAGAGCCGAACTAAGGTCGTCTTCCCCCGACGTGTCAACCAGATGTAAATAATATTTTATTGAATAATTTTTTTCCAAACAAAACAAACTGCAGTGAAAAACTTACAATATATACAACATGCAACACCTCAGTGGCTTAACCTTTTTCTTGTCCCTATTTACTGGCAGCTCCGTTCAAACAGGTAAATAGAGGAGTTCAATCTAAAGTCAGTATGGCCAACAAAAAATGTTTTGTTCTGACAAGAATGACAGTTAAGGTCTACTGTTCAAAACATAAGATTTTGCATGTCTTTTAACATTGCGAACATCTATATTGCTTTATTAAAATAATGAATACACCCCCGAAGCGTACATCTTAAAATTTTACATGACTTTTTAGCTGAATGCTCAACATAACAGTGGCCAATAGTTCTAGGAACTCTTGGCATGTCATTTAATTTCTGTTATTCAGTCACTAGCTCTGTCAAATGTCAGTGAAAAAAGTAATTAGAAGAATAAAGATACAGCTAATTATAAATGCTACAAAAATCTAATCAAAAATGGACATACATGATTAAACGAATATCAACAAAAATAAATATAACTGACATTTGACATTACTAGTGCCTGAATAACATAAATGAAATGGTGACATGCAGTTCCTAGAATTATTGGCCACCGATATGTTGAGTATTCAGCTAAAAAGTCTTGTTGAGTTTCCTGATTTACGCTTCGGGGGTGTATTCATTATTTTAATGAAGCGATAAAGATGTTCGCAATGATAAAAAACATGCAAAATATTATGTTTTGAATAGTAGACCTTAAGTGTCATTCTTGTCAGAAAAAAAACACTTTTTGTGGGCCACACTGACATTAGACTGAACTCCTCTATTGCTATCAGTAGTTGCACTCATCTGTCAACCAGCCGAGACTAGTTTTAAAACAAATATAATTTAATAACAAATAACGTAGTGTATATAAGGTTGATTGAGAAAATTTGATCTATGATAGTTGTTATATTAATTCATCTTTATGCGAAAAATGAACAATGAAACAATTAAAATAATTAAAAATGTTATGTAGATTTCAACAAATTAAATTGTTTTATTTCATCATTCAGTATGAATCTACATCAAGTAAAACCCTCATCTATTCAAATTTCCAAGATTTAATTTTACACAATTTGGGTCAGTTGCATGTTGAATTTACATAAATAGTGCGTCAACTTTTCTGTTTTGAGTGGATGGTGTCTAACTATTTCATTCAATAAAACATTATTTTCATCTAGTTGACATGTCGGTGAAGGGTGACTTTAGTTCGGACCTTGGACTATAAAGCAATGTTGCCAAACTAAAAAGAGTTATGTAAGCATTTAGAGTATAAGATGTGTTTAGATCTTGGTTTTTAATATGTGATATAAAATATTGTAATTTTGGGCCGTGGATGAAAAGAAAAACAAATATATACATATATATTTATTTAATAAATGTCACTATATTACAGTAATAGCTGTAAGCATACTGTAGTCAGTCTAAATTAAAATCTTTATGACAATTTTCTAAACCTGTTTTTAAATATACAGGGTCTCCCACTATAAAGTAACACATTTTGAAGGCCATTCTCGAGTAATAAGCCGTCAAAATGTTTCACTTTATAGCGGGAAACCCTTTATTTTATTGAAAATGTTAAACATAGACGGTAGTATGAAACCTATGACACGCACATTTGTATTATTTACAATCGGTATACATTCAAGCTCCATTTTAGAATATTCCATATAACTGTTGCTTAAAGCAATTTGAAATGCCGTCAATTGTTACTGTATATGTGGTCTTAAGAATGAAAGTATAGTAGTAGACGACTATAATCCTACTTGCATTTGATCATTTTTCATGTTATTTCATTAGCAACTAGACTTACGTGCTCACAATAATCACGTTTGTATAAAACTACATTAAAAATTATTATGTATACTAGATTTTTATTTAATAATCGATTTGAGGTTTAAAAAATATACCCTTGATAAATATGAACCGGTAAATAAATACAAAAAGGTCCCTAACAAATATTTTTATTACGATTACATCATACTATTAGTAAAAACTTATGTATACCTACTTTTATTAAAATTTAAACGAGCAGGTCCCGAATTTCTCGATGCCCTTAAATGAATTATCTAATCCCAGTCAAGTTTTTATGTTAGAAATAGTCGACGATGAATTTGTTAGGTTTAATTGGGCTTTAAAGAGGCCGGAAGATTTTCCGTAGATGGATGTGATATTAATAAGGGACTGCTCTTGAAAATTAACATCTACTTTCAATTTTAATGAGTATTTAAATCAATATATGGACTTAGTTTTAATGAAAAGCATCTACAGTATTCCAAAAGTATTTTTGCAATTAAAACTATCATATTTTGTGCCACTTTCCCGTTCAAAAGTATCCTATAGTTTGGCAAGTTTATCTAAACCTCTGAAAGGAATGCAGTCGAAAACATTCGATATTGCCACGTTTAACTATGGAAAAGTAAAGTACTAAGTATGTATGGATAATCATTAGAAAAGTTATGAATATTTAAATATGAACACTTTTCCAAATTTGTTATGGGTTTCTTCAAGCACTCGAAAACCATAATTACCACACCCTCCGAATACATGATTGGTGATTTGTATCGACAGCTGACTTGTTACTGGCAAGCTCATGCGTGTGTTCTTCCCTCCTACTTCGTCAATTGACTGACATTTATCCAGTGGAGTTGTCAGTGACATTTTCAGTTTTACTCCATAGAATAGGTACAGTACGCCATTTGTACGTTTTTGACAGATAAGAGACATGTTTCTTCTCCTCTTACCGATGCCCCGTAGGTTCAGATAAACCTGCCAAACATTATGTAGATCCTTGAACTAATTTCTGTAGTTTGACTGATCGTAGTTAGTGCCATATAATGTAGTAACATCCGTGCAACAGTGAAAATATTTGCACAGTAAACTGCCACTATATCATTCCGATACTTTTGCTCCTTTCAAATTTATTCAAGGTTAAAGTTAAATTAGTAATAGATTTTAAAAAAAATTCAATTTTGTCATCGCTCTGCCCAAGTTTATGAAAATTGTTCCTGTATTGACTTATATTAATTAATATAGTTTGATGCGAATAACCTACAACTTATAAAGATATTATTGCAAAAAATGTAGCGTCGAAAAATTGAAAAATAGGCAAAAATTTATTATTAATTCAACTTTGATAGAATTGAAAATATAAAAAAAATATAGTAGCCCTTTTTTGTAGAATATCAAATTACCTACAAGAATATAGCCATTCCGAAGTATTGCTTCCAACGTGAGTTATAAAATTCCAAATCACAAGACAATTTTATATCCATATTATTTAAATAGAAATTATCAATGCGGCTCATCTTAATATAAATATGAAGAGTGCAAACTTTTACAGTATTTTATTTTCTTTATGTTCAACAATATTTTTTTTAAAACACTACAATGTTGGCCAATTTTGGACCAAACAACCTCGTGTCGATTCTTGGTTGGAAATCCTGTTCTCTAAAACGTTTTATAATACAAGATTTGAGCAGATGTGAAGAATAACAAGTCATATAACAATGTTACCACTCTTAGTATACCACTTTCAGATTGTAGTTTTTCACTGGTACCCATTTATATACTTCGGCAAGTGGCATCGATTGTTGTTTTAATTTTGTAGTATTCAAAATAGTTAGCAATAGGCTAGGATCTTTTTACAACACAAAAATCACAAAACTAAAGAATAAAGCATAAAAGTATTATGAGAACTCTGTTCTAAAACAAAATCATAACAAATTGTTAATCTGAAAGGTTATTTGTTAAAAACATTTTAATCTTCTAAATGCTTCAATAAAAATATATGTTAGTGGTGTATTTTCAGCTATGGAAATTAGATGAGAATATATCTTTCAATTTAAAAAATAAATGTACCAATTGGTTGTCTTGGACTTTGGTTAAAAATTGTATATATAATTGTATCAAATTCCATCACAATCATTTCATCATTGAGTCATATCCGTAACTTGTAAATTAATGAATATTTTCCTTTTCTGAGTAAGTTAGATGGTGTCATCAATTTTTAAAATGAAAAAAATAGACAGTTTCTTAGTAACGATGTTAAATAAGATATGCAAATTAGTAAAGTGTATTTGAATCAAATGTTGTGAAACCTTTAAGACTTTCTTAATAGTCCAGATGCTAAAATACCCCGTGTATGCCAGAAGGATGCAAATTCTTTGTAACTTGAATAACTGCGTTAAACAGAGACTACATAAGAAAGAACCTGTATACACATTATAATGCTATTTAAAAATTCAATAACCTTTTAAAAAGTCAACTTCGAAACAGCTAAACTAAATCAAGTTTTCCAATTACATCTCATCTACCAAGAAGCAATGTTGTTATTTTTTGAATCTTGTGAGTCTTAATATTGTTGAAGAAAACAATAGAAATGTTTAACCAACATATCTTTTGGCAATAAGAAAAAATAGTAAGTATATTGGGAATGCTTCTTTGATGGGTAATTAAATGGATGATAAGTCCTGATACATAATGAGCTACTGTTATAGTCAAATGCAGTCTTATCATGCGGGTCATACAATTCATCAAAGACATACACTCAGCTTTTGTTTTCTTTTATTGTGTTTAATCATAACTTCCTAATGCATTTGACTATAGTTGAGCTTCAATATACATCTTTTCAGTGGTTTTATTTCCTCATCTCATTAGAAAAGAAAGTTCTAAAGAAATGGAAAGTACTGTTTCCTTGTACAAACACGAAAAGAAGTCATTGGGATCCGATTAAAACCAACACAAGGTATAGTTTAAGTCAGTGTAAAATTCAAACTACCGGCAGTGCTTGTATATATCGTGTATACATAAAAAGTACTATTCGATATTTATTCTGTAGCTTATTCCTATCAAAAATGTTTTCAAATAAAGTATAATTATGAAAGCTTATCTCACTTTTCAAAAAGGAGATAAATAAAGAAATAAATATTTTCTTGATAGGTATTTACTACAGAATCACAAAATTAAAAATATAATTGCCTGCTCGTAATATCAAATAATGTTTGATTAGAAAAATTTGCCAGTTTTCTCACGTTGGTATTCTTGAACATTATTTACTTTAATCTCCAAAAAAGATAGGGATTATTTTGATTCAACAAATTTCAATTTTAACAATTCCTTGGTAAGCTAAAAGTAGTAGAAACTTGTATGAATATTAATAAATACGTAGAACCACATAGTTTCAGTAATAATCAAATACTTAACATAGTAATATTATTTATCCCACCATCCTCAAAGCAACAAAGAGCATCATTTTCAAAATTATTTAAGCTTGAACAATATTCTAACATGTAAATGGCATTATTCGGTAAAGCAGTTATTAAATAATTAAAAAATATGACTTTTAAATATTTAAAAAATGATCAATAATTTATGTTTGTATATTTGTAAGGTTTATTAAGATTATATCTAGTCAATTGTAGTCACTTCTACAATCAAGTGCGGACTTGCTTTCTTTTGAATTACTGAATTAGGGTATAGCATCTTGACTACTATATATTAATATAAAGCGAAACCTCAATTTTACATACAAATTTTGGTTTAGTAAACATTTACTAATGAAAACGTACATGTTCTGGCTATTTTTTAAAGAACTGAACGTACATTTCTAAGCACAAAAGTAATTTCTTTTGAAATATCCTTTATAAATATTTCCACATAGAAACGGTATATAGTACAACGCCTTGTATTTTCTGTTATAATTTAAGAATTTGTTGTAAAATGTGGGTACATGTTTTCTGTTCTACTCAAATATGTAAATATTAACTTAAATAAATTCACAGAAATGAGAATGACTGCAGTTTTGAAATGAGTTCGATTTAATTCAAAAAGTTCATTAATCCAAATATGAAAATATATAATTGATTTATCTGAAAAAATATGGAAAAGACATAATATCATTTACACATATTTGTTTTGGTTTTAAACAATTCTAGCATGGGAGATAATGGAAGGACTAAAAATTGAAAATTGACTTTAAAAAAAATGTCCAAAAAATATAAACAAAGTATAAATAAAAATGTAAAATTTTTATTTTAATAGAAATAAGAATTAATAATTTGGATTCCAGTAAATTTTCGATACTTACATATATTTTAACACAGCCAAAATTTCAAGTTAGTATTTTCATACTTGGCGACTTAGTATTTCCTAATAAATTTTATTTAAAAAAATACTTACTTAAATTTGAAAGGGAAAAGAGCAGATGTAGCTGAAGTATTATTTTGTTATTCTATATTTATAATTTCCATTGTATCGCCAAGTTAATATGAGTTTAGAAGTAGATTTCGCTATTGAGCTTATGTGTTCAACATATTTATTATTATATTAACTATGCACTCTTGGTAATATTTATATTTTCAAAAACTTTTTCATTCACAACCCATTCATAAAGATTCAAACAACAAATAATTGATTAGGTATTAATGTGACATACTAACAACTGAATAACCAACATGAATAAATTCCACTGTTTATTAAAATTATGGTTGTTGCTGCAACTGACATTTGACTGTAGTCTTCCACGTGTTATTGTCGGATTAAATGTTTAAAAATACATACAATATTTAAATACCAAATGTGCAATGTTAAACCAGCAATCCGTTTCGTAGTTTCTTTTTCTTTTAATTTCTGAAAATCATGTTTACTGCCAAAGACATTTGCTTATTGTTTAAAAATATGTTAATTAGTCTTACCATTAAAATAGGCCAAAAATATATTACTATTGTAGCGTTTGGCGATACATTATATTATTTTATTTAAAAAAAAATACACAAATGAATAATATAAAGTTGTATGCTTAGAATCTAACAATTAGGAAACCCTAAAAAAATTGAGGTGTTGCAATATCAAAAAATGTTAACAGATTTTGTTGTTTCAATTAGGACTGCCTAAAATTCAACCTGCACAACTACTTCAAAGTACCACTTTTAAAAATACATAGTAGGACCAATAAAATACAACGCAACTTCTTTATTTTCAGTGGCGTGGATTTTTTTATTGACAAATTTGAATACATGCATGAATATCTATCAATAGGTTAGGAAATGAAAAAACAAGAATTCCTGCTCACATTTTGATTAGATATAAGACCTTTGATAGCAGAATTGTAGCTAAAACAAAACAAAACGTTCTTTTTTTTCATTATGGACTCCTACAGGTCCGGTGTAACAATATTTTTGTAAAAATTATAATAAACAATAAAACAAGATCTAAATATGACTTGATAATTGGGTGGAAACGATACATTTTTGGTTTTAAAGTGGTAAACTTACTAATTCATTATTTAATTGACGTGCGCATTGTAGAAATCGGATTTAGATCATTATAATTTAAGAATTTTTCATTTCCTAGCCTCTGCGGTGACAGTACAAATATAGGGGAGAAAGTGTATAACTTTTATGTATTCAGTGTAGTTCATGGACATCACACCACAACACACATTAAAAAAAATAAGTGATTTGAGCTTTTTTAGTATGTTTGTGAATAAGTTGGATATATCCGATCAAATGTTTTTATTTTCGAATTTTATAAAAGAAGTTTAAAAAACATTTTTTAATATTTTGACTAGTTAACCCTTAATTTTATATATTTTTTATATGTTATTCTATTTTTATTTTAAAATTTTATATAATATGTAACTATGTTTATTGAGAGGAACGTTAGTGCAATATTTAATGTAAAAAATATACTTATGTTTTACTTAATTGTTTTAGATTAAAAAATATCTCAAATAGCGCTAGTAGCTAAAATTGTCCTTTAAATACACGAGTCCCATATTTAAATAAAAATTTTTACTCTGTATTTCAGGTAACAAAGGTAATTAATTTATATATTTGTTAAAACGTTAAATTACGAACCATATAAATAAACATTTCTGTTAATTGTGCTAATATTCACGTCATTTTCTAATGTTCTTAACTTGACTCTGGCTCGAAAAGAAACATTTTCTTGATAGGTGCACTAATTCTATAATTTTGAAAACGGTAATCAAGCATGCCTACAAAAAAGAAGCTCTTTTGTTCAGGCTATTATTTAATAGTGAATAATGTACGTTATTATACTTCAATGAGCACACGTAAAGTGTTGAAATTATCATAAAATGTTATGGTACACCCATTAAATGATGATGCGAATCCATTAGTATTATCTTTATCAAAAATCGCCCATCGCGGAAGTGAAAGAGCTCGCAGAACACGTTTATATTGCTCAGCTTTATCATTTTGACAATGGGAATGCCTTTAGGACTTTCTTTACCAGCAGTACCAGTGCGATGGATAGGAGCAGGTGACCAGATTTTTGAAATAAAATACAATATGAGTAGGTAATATTTTATTATAAGCATTTAGGTACAAAATAAATATATAGGGCGGTAAATAAACATTTAAAATAAAAAAATTTGGATAAGAATAATATAAAAAACTAATTAATGTCTGTTCATTTGCTCCACATTACTTATATTAACATAAAATATGGATTTTAAATAAATTAAGTACATTTGGCATATTTACAAAGTGAAAATGCTTACATGAAAATTGGAAATCCGCAATGCTGAACATACTGCCTATACATACAGTGTGTACATAAAGTAACGTAACTTGCTAATATTTCGATTTCCGTTAGGCTTACAAAAAAAAATGTTGAATAAAAGTTTTTTCAAATAATTCATACTATCTGCATAAGTCGATTAGAAGTATACAGGGTGCACCGTTGCTCCAAAATAACTTATTAACATAATTTTTTAAATAGTACACCATGTATATATTTTCAGTTTTTGATAATCTTTTAAATTACAAATACATCCGTCAAGACCGCATAATTCTATTCTCAATGGTTCTACAGTTATTGGGAAAAATAGTTGACGGAAACGTTTCTATTACCACCATAATTAACAGCAACAAATAACTAATCTTATTTAATGAGATGTTCAAATTGTCTTCCTTTTTCTATTGGACAGTATCCAAGTCGATTATTATTATTATTATCTGAAAAACATTGTGTATAAGACAAAACCCGATAATCTGGATGAACTGAGAAATAGAATACTGTTAACAGCCCATCAAATAACAAATCAGCAATTGCGTAATACCATATCAGCTTTTTATAATCGACTTGGATACTGTCAAATAGAAGAAGGAAGACAATTTGAACATCTCATTAAATAAGATTAGTTATTTGTTGCTGTTAATTATGGTGGTAATAGAAACGTTTCCGTCAACTATTTTTCTCAATAACTGTAGAACCATTGAGATTAGAATTATGCGGTCTTGACGGTTGTATTTGTAATTTAATAGATTAACAAAAACTGAAAATATATACATGGTGTACTATTTGAAAAATTATGTTAATAAGTTATTTTGGAGCAACGGTGCACCCTGTATACTTCTAATCGACTTATACAGATAGTATGGATTATTTGAAAAAACTTTTATTTAACATTTTTTTCTGTAAACCCAACTGAAATCGAAATATTAGCAAGTTACGTTACTTTATGTACACACTGTATAATGTTTCATTTAAATTTCGTTTGGTTTTGTTACGAATTTATCAAACACAGTACTTGCTATCAAACATAACACACACGCTCGTTGTTAAAACCTTAAAACTTACCGATAAATGCAAAAAATAATTTCAAATCTTAACATTCACTGTCAAAAACAAGAGATACTACAGATAGAGGCAACAAGGAAGCTTGGAGCCTGTTAAAGTTCCATAAACACAGACCGTCTGTCCCTTTTTCTCTTGGGATGGACATTCCCTCTTACACATCTGTACTCCCTATGAGTTATACTCTTGACATTTTTCTATTATAAAAACTGAAAACTTTTATGAAAGTAATTAACGGGTATATTAATAATACTGTATATTTATCTTTGGCTTTATCAACTTCTTTGATTAATGTTACAAAGCCTCCAATGGGTTGTCTCCGTAGAAGCAATTATTTAAAATATTTCATTAGTGATATTTTAACCTTTAAAGTGCAATTTTTCAACAGGTAAGTTAATATTTGAATTAAAACTTAACTCTATTAATTTAACAAAAAATTCTTCGCACCAAGTTATAATGGAACAGATGAACAAAACTAGCATAAGATCATAACAGTGTTCTTACATATACATGGACAAAGTAGTAATTATAAGTAATTTAATTAAATATCTGTCCAATAGATAAATCATTCATTCAAGTAATGATAAAATTGAAGAAAAGGAGTAGAAAAAGTAGTAGCATTGTCAATATTATTTAAGAAGTCCATTCCAATTGTCCAAATATACATATAAGAACTCTGAGATGTCAGTAGTAGAAATATCAGTCACTAGAATCTCGATACAAAGATGTAGAGATTTAGATTTCAATGTTTAAAAAAAATGTTGTTACAAGCATATATTATTATGCACAAATTCATTGGTTTCAATTCATTCATCTTTGTAGCTACTCATTGTGTTTATTAATATATTATTATTTTCAGTGTACGTGACTAAACTTACTAATTTGAAATAAAAACGAAACCTTTCTAAGATTAATAGGCAGCGTAAATTCACATTCAAAGCATGTCTTCAGAGTAACTAATATGAATGTATGAGCTAACCAATTTATCGTTACATAGATTTGAATTTAAGAAATAAAATACATTAAAAAGAATAGTGTACAGGATTTTGAGTGAATTATTCTGTATTTTGTAAATTTTTACTTACACTTTCAGCCTTGTTTATTTTATAAATAAATTATAAGTATTTATATACCAATCAGTTTTTCAACAATCAAAGTAAACTTTTATGCCATATCGATTAAGAAAGCTGTTACTAGACAAATTTAATTAACAATTACCATTAACAGAACATACAATTCAAGATCTTAACAAAGAACAACGCAAATATAATTAGCGATTATCAAAACAAACAAATCAATTTTCAATCAAATTAAAGATGTGTTCGATAACAAAAGTTGGATAAAATATTAATAAACAAAACCCTGAAAAAAAATTCATCATATTAAAGCATCAGTATCTTCAAAGAAAAAATACACTGTTGAAAAAAATTCATATGCAGCAACATATTAAAAGATACAAATTATCAATTAACAATTTTGACAACATGTTGACGAGTTTGTGACAGTCAAATCAAGGGGGAACAATTTTTCTTCCATTAAATTTTATTCACAACCGTTTAGAGAAAAATTCAAGTTGGAATTAATAGCTAACTTTTCTTTTGAAGTATTTGAATGTATTTCAGTAGTAAAATTGTTCAAAATACTGAAACAGACGCAAATAAAAAATACATTTGCTATATTGCAAAAACATGTAATTATTGGATATAAAAATGTCATTACTGTATAGAAAAGTAAGGCACTACTCGGAATTTATTTAATATTCCTCAAATTTCAAGCACCATATTTTAGATATATTTATTACATTCCTTCAAAAATTGCACATTTATTAAAATTGTATAACATACAAAGATTCTCAATATGTATAGATGTTTTTAGTGTATTTTATATCATTACCAATTGTATATTATTTGACATACTTTACTTTAGTAACTGTGCTTTTCTATGAAAAAGTATCACTCCCAATAGCATATTGCTTACAGCGTTCGTATACATCAAAATATTTATAAATTTATTCATCAGCATAATATAATTGTTAATAATTAACTTCGCAAAGAACACCTCTACACCACTCTTCTAATTGTCATATACTCAATACATATATATACTCAATAAAAGTGATGCCATCGAGAGTCTCTTCTTGCTTAGAGATGCCATATAAAATAACATATTTTTATTTTTTATCAATATGGCAGGGCTCTTCGTAAAGTTGTATAAGCCATTGGTTTGTCAGATAAAATTACAATCATAACTCAATGATAATGTACTGCAATAAAACGTATACTCATTATTGTTTTCATTGGAATTAGATTAGTGAATTGTTTGTTGTTATATTTGTTCAATTTATTTATATATTTGACATCTTTTATTAAAATGGAACTACAATGCCAAGATGGCACAAAAGTAATGGTTTGGCACGTAAGGGATGAAATATTTAAAAAAAAATCATAATTTTCCTGTAACTGATATAGATAATAATTTTCACGTACTTAATTCATATAAAAGAGTAAAATATTAAGTATATAAGCGCTACCATATAATTTATGTTCTGCAATACCTGCCAACCTTATAATAGGTTGCATTTATTTGTAATTAAGAATCTCATTAGATCACGTTTTGTTTCATAAAACATCGAAACCGGGCACCTTAACAATATTGCGATCTTACCTTAAATTAAAATATTGAAACAAATGCGATTTCTTATATACAACATATAGTTTTAACTTAACATTACATTTGACATAGTAAATAATTTGCTTTTCTTGCTGTATTGACTATATACATTACGAAAAATTGAACTTAATAATAACACAAATAAATAAATTATTAAAAACATCCCTACAACGAAACACTTCTTGACAGATCATTGGCACCAGTCTGGTTCCTAGAATTAGAAAAATTTTTGAGTTAATAAATTAAAAATAGAATTTTAACAACACAGTTATTATTATTTATGGCTTCCAAAGTAAATTACACCGATTTTTATTTTATGCTAGTGAAGTATCTGTCAGACTCAGAAAGATATGAAATTTTAATCTCAAAGGTATTAAAAATATGTACAATTATGACACAAACAAGCTGGATAGTAAAACAGCTGCTATCATTGACATAAAAACTGCAAGTTCTACTTTTGTACCCTAAGCACTGAAAAAGCAATAGGGCAACTCATCCTTTGGAGATGCTGAAAGAATATATTATTTGTAAAATGGTCCACTTCGCCGGAAAAAAGAACTTGCAGGATCTTCCTCTACTCTCCAATAATGGTAATGATATTCCACTTGCAGTAAATGTAAAATATTTGGGGGTTATTCTAGATAAACAGCTTAAAGTTTCTGTTTTTGGAAGCATGAAAAAATGTAGTATTTGTGAGCTGTCTAGAAAACGGTCGAACAATAATAACAAGTATAATATTGCTTTCAAAATTTTCAATCAGCTGATAATAAAAATTAGATAAAAATGCTTGGAAAAGGAAGTTCTTCACAAAAGCATCGCTGTAAGCTTCAACAATACCAGTCAATTAAATTTTGTAATCGTGCGACATGCATCTCGTTTGTCCACTACAAGTTAATTAAATGATAAAGGTTAATGTCAACAAAAACATGTTTTCTTTAATCATTTATGAAATTTCCGACCGGCACACGATGTACATTATAGTCAAAAATAAAGTAATTATATAATCGTTATAATGCACAAAATATCAGAGAGATGTTACAGTAATAAAATATTTTCAATGAATCATGTTTTGATATGAAGTATGTAATTGGTATTTATGAAAAAGTTGAATGTGAAAACATATCTGTAGTCACGATTCAAATTATTTAAATTTTTTTGCTATTGTTTTTTGATACAAATATAAGGAGTTTGTCTTCAGAAAATGGAGCAGATGTGTGATCACTGAGACCAAAATAGGTGACTAGATTAGCGTTTTTGGAGTGAAGTTTAAAATTGAATTATATACAAATTGACAAATGATAAGGTTTTAATTGGTGACCACAAGAAATTAGAAAATTAAGCTGAAAAGTTGTTGATGCATTTGCTAAAAGAATTGTTACATTTATGGCCAGCTTCACTAATACTCAAGTTAATTGACAGTGCTACATTGTGATATATTTACCTTGTATGGTGTTTCATACCCTCCCTTACTTTTCATTTGGTTTTGTAAGGCTATGAGTTGTTCCCCAGGCATTTCTACATCTCTACTACCCACATGACCAGTGTGTTGAAAATTTGTGGGATATCCTATCGTTGTTCTACAAAATATAACTACATTAACTCACTTCAGAACACAATTTTTTTGTCATTATTGCTTTATTGCATAGGTATGTTTTGTATTTGAAAATTCAGCTTATTAAATTCGAAAATTAGGTTTTTGGAGGTTGTAATCCCCTAATGTATCTTAGGAGCAGAAAATAGAAGAGAAGACATTCCAAACTAGTCCAAATCAACATTGTTAATCGGCTATGGCCTATAAAAACTACCACAAAATACTTTCAAAGTGTGTAATGATGATAAAATTAAGTTACCTATCAATATGATGTTTTCGCTTTGGTGGTTGCGGAATACAGCAGCTAAATAAAGTCACTCTTAATTCACTTATTGCAGCCATTTCTAAAATAAAATTATTATTAAAAATTGTTATTGTTGTGAATCTTCAAATTTGTCTGTTCTTATACACTACAGTATTGAAATTTTTCAGTCATTTTATTAATTTTATGTATACCGAATATTTACAATATTAAAAGTGTACAAAATTTGATGACTTCTGGCGAATGACGATTTCTAAGAGTTTAATCGTTTGGTCTTATTTAAATCAACAAAGCTGTTAATTCTTTATAACAGATAAGATAAAAATACTTTTTTAAATGTTATCAGCTTACATGATCATTTTCAACTGCAGAATACTCAAAATGAATCATCAGAACGACATTGGTCCTTTAACACCATAATAAACAATTTATACCAAAAAGTATATTTGTACTTACCTCAAATTGTAAATGGTTATGTCTTTGTATATATAAAAATCATCTCATTGCACTCAATGCAACGCGTAAAATAAAAATAAATGCTAAATGTTTAAAAATACACCTTATTGTTCTCTCTGTGTCTGTGAAGTTTTAAGGTTAGTTTTAGCTTAAGAGAGGGGGTTAGGGACGGGCAATGATAAGATCAAAGATGTCCAAAATGACTGAATTAACGTCAATGCCCGTGAATTATCCACGCATCCGCTTATAATTTTTGAAAGTGTAGTTTTGTTTAAGTTTACATCACGTTCTTATTCATAGAAAGTACTATATCTATCCTATGCTGATATCACAAAAGTTGATCTTTCCATTTTAAGAATTCCCCTTATAAACACAACTTCCATTCCAGAGACAGACGAGTTACACTTGTCGGGAGGGTGATAAAATTATCATAATAAAACATGCATAATTTATTATATTATAATTGGAAATTATCAAACACTCCGTCAGTTCGTGAGCAGATCCGGCGTAATGAGTAACAAAATTATATTTTACCAAAGGAGATAATTGCCTCTACTTCAATTTGTCAATGAACAACATCAAGCTAATGACGAATATTAAGCTTTGGCCAAACCTAGCATCATGCCCCTCAAAACCATAAATTTAATAACGATTATCCCCCATAGCTGCATCAGGCTCACTCAGATCTAATACATATCTCTCCCTATTAACCTCATGTTTTTTCTTTACCCAATCCCTTGAGCTTATTTTCATACCGTAATTTGAGCTACATATCTATAACCATTTGAATGAGGCTGGAAAGTGGAGGTCTATTTAGTTCTTTTAAATTCTCCACTTTGGTTTCTGTATAGATGCAGTTCAGCCGTTTGCTTTCCTAACGAAACCTATTTCTTTTCCAGTTGTCTCTTCATTTGCCATGACTGGATTCTGTGAATATCTAATCCCTGGCAGGAGACATAGAGAGTACCTATATCTATAATATGAGATTGCAGGTAGTGAAATAGCGGACCAGTCAAATAAAGAAGGTTCTAAAGGGGACTTCCCAGGTCCGGAACCGTTTTGTGAAATCACAAAAGTTTGCATTACTTGGAGGGGAAATCCGAAACTGTATAGACTAGGACTAGAATACCAACTCAAATGGATGCTAACACAAAGAGTTTACTGAATAAAGTAGACCGGAACTCTCGTCCAGGCTGTTGAAACTGGATAAGAGACATGTGAAGAGAGTTATACCGACCTACACACTGAGAAAACATCTGCACAAAATGGACAAAGGTACCTAGTGCAGAAAATGTGAACTCTATGATGTATGTATGTATTTTTGGGTTAAAATTCACTGAGACCTGAAAGATCTATTGTGCCCCCTTACTTCTACTTAGTTTCTGAGGAAAGTCTCTGAAACTAGTAGCTCCTTTAATCCTATTTCCCGGAGGAATTTTAGGATATCTGTAGGCTTCAACTTAGGTAAATGTTCCTCTTCTAACCAGTAATCTCCCAGGTACTGTGCTCTAGGATCCTAGAGTGCTGTACAGTTGGAAAGTATGTGGATGGTTTCTTCTTCCATGCCACAATATCTGCTTTCTTCTTCCTCCACTATTTCGAGCTTTTTCAGGTGCCCGTTCAGGCGACAATGTTCCATTAGGATCCCTGTTAAAAATCTTAGCGCAGTTTTACTTTGACTTATGCATTCATTTGATCTCAACAGGTTGTAGTCACCCAGAAGAGTCTCTGATTGTCTAAGCCCTACATCTTTCCAATGGTCAGATCTTCTCTTTCTTTTCGGCTTCACCTATTTCTCCCAATATTACACTCTAAGATGCAACACCTACTATTACAAACACTGCTTCTGCTGAAAACTTACAAAGACCTAGACGGACAGTCAAACTAGTGGCCAGCTATAAAGCACGAACCTCCTGAAATGGAAGTAGATATAACTTGGGAAATGGTACAGAGATTCAGTTAAAGTGCCTTGAGCACAACCCGCCAAACGAATGAAAGATATAGAACCCTCAAACTTTTTCCGTCCGCCTATGTTTTTATATAAAGAGCGGAAATTGAAAATTAGATTTATATTATAACTTTGATATCTTAATTGCTTTTTAAAATAGGTATAAAAAGTTTATCAAATAAAAAAATTTCAATTATTCTTCAGAAGATGATTTACTTTATTATTATATTATTGGTAAGATTACACATTTGATTTATTTATTTAAAATTATTTAACATAATTAACCATTTCACACTGTCCAACATATTTGGTACTCAAATTCGGGTGAGAGATAAAAACTGTTCACAGAAAATACTATATCTCAAAAACATAGTGATAAAAATTCCAAATGTGTATTAATATATTAATTATACCCCGTATAAGTAATGATTTGAAAATAATTTTGATATTTTCAATATTATATAATTTTAATTATTTTTAGTTGAACTTTATAATTAACAATTTTCATTTGAAGCTTATGTCTTTGCATATACATACATATCTACAATAATTGAAGCTAATATAATTTATTTATTGATTTACTTTGGACATGGAGTTTATGAAATAAAATTAACAATTTATTTGTTACAGGTTCAAATAATTACTTTGAGCTCGGCACATATCACCAGCATAGAGAATCCAGATGGGTCTTATTCCATAGGTTTGAATTCTGATGGACAAGGTAGCACAGCTGATGCAATTTTAGGTCTCTTGTCCTTATCATCTGGTTGGACAACTACATCAATCCTACATCCGGATTCCAATTCTCGTCCCCTTGTTACCAGTGTAGAATACATATTCAAATCTATTAAGAAGCAGTTACAAGTGGCAATAAATAACTTATTTTCAATGATAATGAAAAACCAAAATGTGATGCATTCTGCCGTTCGAAATATTTCATCGGTTATTTTAAATTTTCTTAGATATGTGATTTTCACTTAACGGGTGGCTTAATAGTCATCTTAAAAATATAAATAAGACAAATATACTCAAAATTGCTTAGTTGTTCGATAATTTATTCTTGTTTATTTTACCTCTTTATTTCCTGACTGTTTGCAGCGATTACATCAGTTATCACTAAATTGTTATAACCACCTCTTCGATCTAAAAACCTTTCTTTTAATTGAAAAGGCATAAAAGATCTATAGTGGCTGCTCCGAGGGTAACCCCAGAGGAGAATAGTCACGGAATACTATAACAATCGGAAGGGTCTCTCTCCGTCGACTCCTTTGATCTATGTCAGACAGAATTTAAATGACACTTGAAAGTTTTGATCCTAAAATTAGAGCTGGCAACAGCTTCCTACCACTTCCTAATGAGATGAAAAGAAACAACAATCTAGGCAACGTCGAAATGTGATCCTATTTTCAATAGACTGTCACTGCGCAGAAAAGCTGCGCGTACTTATTGTTCTATGGCAAGAGACCCTTCCGATTGTTATAGTATTCCGTGGACTAGTAGCTCACTTATATCTATTTCCCGGAAGAGTTTTAGAATATCTACGTTTTAGTTTAGATAGGTAGTGTCTGTTAGGTGACAGATGGTGAAAAACTCAAAAAATCCACCCTTGGGCTGATAAACAATACTTTCCGTCCTATTTTTGGTGTCCATATGAATGGTTTTCCGACAAGGTAGGCGAAAAACAAATTTACGAACGATTTAATGTGGTATCCTTTCAGTTTAGGATCGTCTAAGCTAGTCATTAGTCCTACTACGTGCATTAGGCGAGTGCTCGGTATTCTGGCTTATTCGCGTAGTGTATTTATAATTTTCCCGCGGTTGTCGGTTGCCTGGTACGAAGTAAAGGACCCCATACATCAATAAAAATTCGTACATTTTTGTATAATTCAATTTTATTGACAACACGTTAATACTCTAAATTGCCTTTCTAAGGCATTTTCCATTAAAAATAGTTAAATAACAAAAACTTGAAATATTATTGATCTTTTTTGTATAACAAATTTAAAGCTATTTTTGCAGCTGCTTTCTTAGCCATCTTTTTATTCGCTCCAAAGCCATGTACAAATTTTGGAATACCATCCAGTAAAAATTCAAGCGGAACCATACTCTTATTGTTGGAAGTTAATTGAGGTTGCCTAAAATACAAGAAAAATGCAAGGCTAGTAATAATATTCAACATTTACCTTGTAATCGAATAAACAAATAATATATATCGATAAAAATGTAAATTTTAAGTACCTACATAACATCGAATTTGGTTTAGAAATACTTCTAAAGTGAAAGTACCAAAATGGGATATAGAGTTTGTTCAACCATCCTTTGTCGTTACGTCATGTTAGGTGACGTATTCTGCTAGTATAAGTTTGTCTTATTTAAGTTGAATATTATTTACACTTAACCTCAAAATTATAATCAATTACATTATGTTAAGAATTGTTTTCAAAATATGGCAGCTGAGTTGTCAGAAGTAACGAATAAAATTTTCGTCGACATTAGTTAAGAAATACGTTAACGACGTCAATATTCCGTCTCATCCATTTTGTGAATGACTGGTTAAGATGGACAATGTATAACGGCAAAGGATGGTTGAATAAACTAGACTTTCATTATATACATGCTTACCCAAACTTAGGATGAGCACCGTTCCATTCGCTGAGTTTCCTGACTACATTTATAGGTATATTTTGTGAGTACAAATCGATTTCTTTCCACATTATTTTGTAAAATACGTTCCAAACAACTTTTAAATCCTTATTACTATCTAAATATATCGCACCAGCAATTGCTTCAAAAATATCACCAAGAATCTGAAAGTGAAATAAATAATACTTCACCTTTTACAACGCCAAAGAAGAATCCAAAAAAAGTGGATATTTTTTACAATATTATTTTCTTATTGCAGAAACTCACTCACTCACAGTCACTAGTTCTGTCAAATGTCAGTGAAAAAAGTAATAAGAAGAATTAAGATGATACAGCTAATTAGAAATGCTACAAAATTCATTCGACATTTGACATAACTAGTTACTGAATAACAGAAATGAAATGGTGACATGCCAAGAGTTCCTAGATTTATTGGCCACTGGTATATTGAGTATTCAGCTGAAAAGTCATTTAAAATTTCAAGATATACTCTTAGGGGTATATTCATTATTTTAATAAAACAATATAGATGTTCGCAATGATAAAAAACATGCAACATATTATGTTTTGAATAGAAGACCTTAACTGTCATTCTTGTCAGAAAAAACCACTATTTGTTGGCCACACTGACCTTAGACTGAACTCCTCTATTGCCCAAAATATCCAAAATATTTTTATATTAAAAAGAGAACTCACCTTTGGTACATCCACGGATTCCGCCAAGTTATAATCATCTTCCTGAAGTAAAATCATCACTTCATCATCGATTACATAATTCTTTTGTTCCATAAACATAACAAACTTATCTATCAGTCTTTGTAATTTCGAATTAGTAATCAATATGTATTTGTGCAATCCCAACCTGACAATAAAACTAGCGAATGTATTATTGTTTACAAGCGCGGACCTTAGATCTGTCAATTTACCAGGGTCCAAATTTCCACAAGATTCAAAAATATAGCACGTTATAAGAAAATCAAGAATAGCATCACCTAGAAATTCGAGTTTTTCATACGATAGGGTTGTTCTGTTAGGCGTGTACGAAGAATGTGTTAAGGCTTGTAAAAGATACGCTTTGTTTTTAAATGTATAACCTATTCTCTTTTCAATTTGTTCGCGAGTGGGTAAATGCACTCTTAGCTTATTCTCTACATCTACATTATTCAATAAAGGGTTGGGAGACGGTTGTTTCAAAAGAAGTTCCATATTTTCAGTACTAGGAATTACTCCGAACCACTCAAGTAATTTTAAAGCTCCTGCAAAAAAATAACGTTATAACCACCACAACATTATTAGTTTAAATAGACGGAGAAGCATTACGACAATAGAGAGATTTTAAGCCACTTATTTGGTCAACGTTATACGTTATCGGTTATTCTGCTCATGCGCAGTAGTAAAAAAATAACCGATCACCTTAATAAGCGATAACGTACTCCGTTATTAACGTGGAAATAACCGAAACTTTATTAAGCGGTGAGGCTTGACATAACTGCCAAGTGTATTATGTTTATTTCGATAAATGAAAGAAAAAATATGAAAAACTATCCAAAATGTATTGAAACTTATCACAAATGATTTAAAATGATATATTTCAATACTCAATTATATTTTGGCTTCCAAAATGTACCATAAACATCTTTGAATGTTTTAACTTATCAACGCAGATTTTTAACGTTAATTTTGTCTAATGTATGCTAAAGACTGCGCTTGCTCAGTTTAACGTTTAGCGTTAACGTATGTCAAAATTTTATGTGGCTTAAAATCTCTCTATTAAGGGCCGCTTTTATAGGTTACTGTTAAATCTTCGAGTTAACTCTATTTGTGGAAACTTTTGATTTTAAAAGTCCATGTCAAGTTGATGTCAGTTGGGAGACTATCAGTATTCAATATTACCAATTAGCGTTTTTGCAAAAATTTACTGGACATGGAAAACGGAAAAAACCGCCGATCATTCAACTTCACACAACTAGAGGTAGAAGCTCTTATTTCTCTTGTCGAAAAGTACAAGAATGTACCTGTACCTGAAATATATCTTGAATGTCCTCATGCATTTCATCAAACTCTTAGACAGAAATGAGAGAATGGACAATTATAACCACACAATATTTCGGGTTAACTTCCGCATCCGTAGGTTAAAATAGAAGCTAACTCAAGGTCACAGATAAGTGCAACCTATAGGGCATGTCCACGACAGCTGACATTGACAATACGACGGTGGTAAAACAATAAACAATAGACACGATGAAAAATTATCAAACAACAAACAACTATTAACCTATATTATATAGTATTGAATATGCAAGCTCAACAATTAAAATAACTTTAAAAGTACACTGAAGCAAAACCAACTAAACTCAAACACGATCTAACATTATGAAGCAGCATAACCTCACTATAAGTACCACGTGGCTTTGTTTATTGTTTTACCACCAGCTAGTTTGTGACGTCACGTGGACATGCCCTATAAAAGCGGCCCTAAATCTGCTTTCCTGCTATTTGAAACAGATTCAATAAAAATAAAATTATTCGATACTTTTTCATAAATAGTATTCTGTTGACATTAATTTGACATATAGAGTTTGTTCAACCATCTTTTGCCGTTACGTCATACACTGTCCTCCATCTTGATCTTCCATACATAAAATGGATGAGACGGAATATTGACGTCATTAACGTATTTCTTAACTAATGTCGTCGTAAATTTTATTTGTTACTTTTGACAGTTCAGTTGTCATATTTTGTAAATAATGGACGAGTTCTATACAAAGAAACTACTGCCAACATAACGAAGAAAAAAATACTGAAAAAGGTTAGTCGTATAAGAAGATGGTTTTTCCGATAAATTTTTGGTTTTTCTTATGTTTTGAGTTCCTTTATTACCCATGTTGTATCCGAAAAGTTTGAAGTTGTACCCACAAAGTTTAAAGTTGTACCCGAAAATTTAGCAGGTCTATTTAGTTTGGGGAATTTTGCATCTTACAGTTGACGAAAAACTAATGTCAGCTGTCAACACATATTTGCTTGGATTTGTTCGTGGTTCTGGTATTGGATACTAATTTTTATTCTTCCTTTGTTTGTGATTTTTGAGACTGATCTGTTTTAACTATTGCAAATACCATCGAGAAGAAACAAATATGTGTTGACAGCTGTCTTTAGTTTTTCGTCAACTGTAAGATGCAATATTCCTCAAACTTTTCGGGTACATCATGGGTGGTAAAAAGACTTAAAACATGTAAGAAAAACTAAAAATTTATTGTAAAAATCACTCTCTTATGCGATTAACCTTTTCTAATGTTTTTTTGTTCGTTATGTTGGCAGTAATTCCCTTGTATAGAACTCGTCCCTTCAACACATTCAACAATATGTCATTGATGATGTTACATTTTGAGGTTAAGTGTAAAATAACATTCAACTGATATAAGACAATCGTAAAACAGCAGAATACGTCACAGATTATGACATAACAGCAAAGGATAGATTTTGCTATATTTTAATACTATTGAAACATACCTTTAAAACCGCAAGCTTGGAAATAAGTTCCAAGAAGACTTTCAACAACATCAGAAATATGCTTATCTGCAACATACTGACATTTCAAAAATTGTGCCATCGTAGGATAATTACTTTCTTCACTATCGTTTGGAGGACACTCATCGTCCAAGATCTCGTCTATAGTATCCGAGCTCAAAACACCTGAAACTTGCTCTTCTTCCGATATTCTTAACCCAAATAAAGCACTGATAGATAATTCTTTATTATTAATTCTTCGCAACATTTCTTTGGGAATATCAAATGCAGGCGGCAGCCATTCAGTCTCTGCGGATAATTCGTTGTACTTGATTATTCCGTTTAGATTCTTCTTTATCGCTACGTAAAAAAGATTCCTGTTGCTAACCAATCTTCCTTTCAATTGAGTAGCACGTCCTTCATCGTAATGAGGAAAGCGTAGGAATATGTAAATGGAGGTGATCAGCTTTAGAAAAGAGTCACCTAGTGTTTCAAGTCGCTCAAGATTGACTATTTCATTTGCCTTGGCGGATGTTAAAGCCCTGTACACAATAAATTTATTTATATTACAAATAACGATAATTATTGTTAAGCATTATTTGCTGCCGTTAATGCAACCACAATTACGTCAGTCATATTGTAACTGTGGCAACACTGCTTACCCCGCTGACATCTGACAGAGCATTAATAAAGGAGTTCAGTTTAACGTCAGTGTGGCCAACAAAAAGTGGTTTTTTCAAATCCCACACAATAATATTGTATCAATACATAAGGTTCTCTCCAAAAAAAAAGCAAACTTGGGGACTATATAAGGAGATCGGTCTCCATCTATTCCAATTTTTAGTAATGGTAGTAGGCGCCAGTTTAAATGCATACAAAAAACATCTGATTGCAGAATAATAATAGCCAATAAGCCTTTCAGTTCAAGGTGTTTTATTGGATGCTAGCTCGTTTGACAGTAAGTGAGGTTAGGAAACAGAAATTATACATTAGAAAAACACAAGTAAAAGTTAATTACAGTTTTAAGCCAAACATACAAGGACTTCTCCAGTGATCCCCACTGTCTTACTTGCTCTACTGGGATAGGAGTGTTCGGGCCAGGAACCAAACACTCCGAAAGCTTGAGAAAAACCCCAAGTATCTTTCAAGCGGAAATCCACTCCATAAAAAAGTGCTCCCAGTTCAATATTGATAAAGGATACAGAGGACAAAAGATTATAATAATGTCGGATAGTCAAGCAGCCATTAAAGCACTGAGCTCTTGCGTAATCAGTTCCAAAATGGTGTGGGAATGCCTAGACAAACTAAATGAACTAGGCGAGAACAATATAGTTACCTTACTATGGATTCCAGGACACACTGGAATAGAAGGAAATGAAATAGCAGATGAACTTGCAAAGAGGGGGACTAAATACCTTTGTGGGAGCCTGAACCGTTTTGCAGAATCAGCCCCAATGTAATATTGGAAGAAATAGGTGAAGCCGAAAGAAAGAGAAGATCCAACTATTGGAAAGGCCTAGTAGGGCTTAGACAATCAAAGATTCTTCTGGGTGGCTACCACCTGTTGAGATCAAATGAATGCATAAGTCAAAGTAAAACTGCGTTTTAACAGGGATCCTAACGGGACATTGTCGCCTGAATGGGCACATGAAAAAACTCAAAATAGTGGAGGAAGAAGAATGCAGATATTGTGGCATGGAAGAAGAAACCAAAATCCACATACTTTCCAACTGCACAACACTCCAGAGTCCTAGAGCACAGTACCTGGGAGATTACTGGATAGAAGAGAGCATTTACCTAAGTTGAAGCCTGCAGATGTCCTAAGATTCCTTCGGGAAATAGGACTAAAGGAGCAATTAGTTTCAGAGACTCTCCTCAGAAACTAAGTAGAAGTAAGAGGGCACAATAGATCTTTTAGATCTAAATGAATGTTACCCCAGATACATACTTGCTCTACAATCAATCTGTGCTATTACAACTATGAATTAACACTGAGAACCCAAACATTTAAATTTGCACACATACATATGTTAAGATGACCACCGAGTATATACAATTATGAAAAATATAATTGAAATTACCTGAAAAGCTCACAAAGTTCGGGACCATCACCATTTGAAGGAGTGTCAAGCATTTTTATGCTAACAGGAACAAAGTTTTTGTGATATGTTAATGCTAGCGGCTTTTCTTTTAAAGGAGAATTATTATTACGTAACTCGCGAGAATCTGTAACTTGTTGTCCTAAAACAGTAAAACAATGAATAATTGTCTTGTACATTTTGCACAAAACGAAGACAAGAAAAATAAATTGTACCTATGAATGTTTCATAATGTTCTATATCCATGATGGATACATCCAAGTCTCTTTCAATATCTATTGGCTCATCTATATTTTTCCAGGGATACTGCGCTTCTAAAAGTTTATCTGAAAAATCTTTATTGATTCGTAACGTGGTTTGCGGTAATTCTATTGCCAAGTTTATGTCTATGGGTGGAAGGTTTACTGAACACTCTTCTTCTACATACGGTACGTAACTCAACAGGCACTCATCTAATTGAAGAGGCAATTTCTGGACTACTGTTCTTTTACCTAATCCTAGAATATACATGAGAAAATGATAATCAATGTTGTATGTCGATCATCCTGATCATTATTATGTTAGTTTTTTGTCTTAACTTAACACCAATGAGATTGATTCAAGAGAAATAGGAAATAGTCATTAATCCGATAACAATATCCCATTGCCATTTGCCTGATCCCCAAGACAAAGGTTCAAGTTATATTGTGTTGAATTCCAACTCTTAATTTTACTGAATTCTTAAGATTTGTTGCATATAAATGACCTAAATTTTCTTGCAAATCAGAAGTGCCAACTGTTTTGAGGCCACCTAACCTAACCTGCACTATTATATAGGATAGAAAACCTAAAGTCTATTACCTGTTTCAGTAGCAATTTTTTGTCTAAGCTCTTCTAGTTGTAGCATAAAAGATATTCTTGTTATTATTGTTGGTATCAAGTTTGCTTGAATCCACAAAGAAGCAGGGAATTCCTGCTTTACTACTAACTCGGCAGGAAGATATTCCACCATTTCTTCAAGTGTTTGATCATGTTTTCTTTTTACTGATAGTTTACTTCTTGGCTACAAGAAAAAATATTTTACCTACGACCCCTGTAATCAATCAATAACACACAGTCGGCGCTAATGTAATGACGTCTATTACGCACGGTAAAAAAAACGCACAGCTGTAAAGTAAATCGCACGGCTTCCCTAGCAACTGTCAATAGACGTCGCTTTATAACTGGTTTGTGTATTTTGTGGAAAGTTTTATTCAATTAAAAAATGTCGAGTGAAAGTGAGATGGATTTAATTAACGGAAACCGCGGAAATAGCCAAATATTGTTGATGTTGTTCAAATATTATCAATAATAAGAGTATAAATACATGTAGAAGTAGGTCGTAGGTGAAGTATAGTACGTAACTCGTGTTGTAAAGCTTTTCCATTCGTGCGTAAAATACTTCTTGCCACACACGTTACGTAATATACTATTGTACACCTAATTATAGTTTGTAAGTAAAATTATCCGGCGAACGCTCAACTCAAACATTGGGCGCGTACAGACGTGCTCCGCTCAACGGTTGCGTTCAAATGTTCAAATCAGAAGCAACGGTAATTATTCGCACTTTGTCCACTCAGCGCTGTCATTAGGAAGACAATCATGACCTAATAGATAATAAATATTGCGCGCTTCACTGGCTTCCTGTTACACACCTCCGTCTCATTTTAATAGATCACTGCCACAACTAGTAAGGAACTGGATTGTAGAAAAAGTAATTTTGAACTAAAAAATGTTCTCCATTATTTGGGACAGGAATAAGTCAAACAATATTAGAAGAGTAATTCAGAAACGAACAGAGCGCTAGAAGATATCCTAAACAGAATTATGGTGATGGAAAGGTCCTAGTGTAAAGTACCTACCCTTAGTCCACAATTTCAATATTATGGTCTTATATAATCAGTTGATATACTTGTCAAAAGTCACTGGCAGAATTAATTAGCAGGTTTCGAGGTTCTTTTTGTTTTAAAATGTTCAACTTACCTTGATAAAATTCAAGCTTTTTGTTAATCTTTTGACAAGCAATAAGGGCAGCTTAGGATTGTGAATTTTCAAATTATGTCTTTTTCTGAAATAATCGGTAAAACTATCAAAGTCATCATTTGGAAATTCGGAGTCAGCGTTCTTGTTTAAACATACCTAAAAACATACAAATTTTATATTGAAAAAAAAAATTATATGTACTGTAGTGGTGGTGGGTGGCAACTCTATTATGTTGTGTGCATTATTGGTTGCCTATAGGTACGCTCGGTATGACACTAATATCTATCTTTAGGGATTGCAACTCTATTATGTTGTGTGTATTATTGGTTGCCTATAGGTACGCTCGAATGACGTTAATATCTATCCTTAGGAATGGCAACTCTATTATGTTTTGTGTATTATTGGTATGACACTAATATCTATTGTCCTACTTTCGACCCAAGACAATAGTGCAGTTAGGGGCAGCAGCATAGAGTAAAATATAAAAGAGAGGTTTTAAAACATAATAGAGAATTATTGTAACCATTTTTTCTTCGCCTTTTAATAAATGATTCCTTTATTTTGACATTTACGCATGCGTATTTGACGTCTTTTATTAAAGGATCTTTGATCAAATAAAGGCGAATACCTAAACTTCAATTAAATGATCGTTAATTTTGACGTTTTTGACAATTAAATCGAGAAAACAAGAAATACTTTCTGAAATTATCAGCGACAATTAAATTTAACCTTACATTGTATATTTGAGTTGATGGGCAGCAGTCAGTACGTATTATGACCTGAAGAAAAGTGGTTATGTGCATGTGTTAGCGGTGCATCCACCAATAATATGTCTTATGCTATTATGTGAGCTAAGTTGTAAAAATAAATAGATAAAACCAAAACTATTAGCATCGTCATTCCGCGTTTAACTCAAAGAAGCCCTGCAGTACTTACTTCAGTTACAATGTACGTGGCGGGATCCCTTCTGTACCATGGACTAACAATCTTTCTCAAATGACTTTCTTGAGATATTTGCAAGTTCAACTTTTCATCCATACTTAATTCTTGAACTGAATTAACTGGATAACGTCTCCTTAAAATATCCCAGTCTATAGTTTTATTGGCTTTATTCACTGGTACCAAGAGCATCATTTCTGAATTGTTCCCTCGATCAAAAGTAAGAAACCGCTGAAGTACCTTAATGACACCATCGAATACTTGAAAATGGAATGTTACAATATCTTCGAGATCTTTATCAGTTATCATAACTGTCATTTGATTGACTTGCAATGAAACATTGATTGTTCCCAATGTTACATATATCGGAAAATCACAAATTGTTGGTAATGGGGAATTGGTTATAATACCGTAACACAAGGGAGATGTGTACATATCAAAAAGAGTTGACATATGGATGTCTTCAGGTTTTTTACTAAACACAGGGTTGATGTGGATCAAATGTACAAATACTGTAGAATGCGGTTTAATTTGCTTTGTAAGTATAGTTGGGATCTGAAAAATATTAAATTCATTGACTAAATATTTTCCTACCAAATAATGGGTTGCTTATACAGGGTATCATATAATAGAGAGATTTTAAACCACATAAAACGTTAAACTGAACAAGCGCAGTATTTCTAAAATAGCAGATGACATTTTTAATTATTTTAGTATTTGAAGTCATAACCCATGAACAACTTTATTTTGTTTGGTGTAATAAACCTCAAATTTTCTATCTGTTTAATTTGATTTGTATACGTTAATCCATGACATTAATTGTGGATAATATAGAAAATATAATGAGACATCGAAATGATCAAGATCTAATAGACCACAACTTAATAAGGGGCGCTATTCTTCAAATAGAGGAGTTCAGTCTAATTTCAGTGTGACCAACAAAAAGTGGTAATTTTTGACAAGAATGACAGCTTAGGCCTACTGTACAAAACATAAGATTTTGCATATTTTTTATCATTGCGAACATCTACATTGCTTTATTAAAATAATGAATACACCCCTGAAGCGTATATCTTTTTAGTTGAATACTCAACATATCAATGGCCAATAATTCTAGGAACTCTTAGCATGTTCTGTTATCCAGACACTAGTTATGTCAAATGTCAGTTATATTTATTTTTGTTGATATTCTTTTAATTGTGTACGTCCATTTTCGATTAGATCTTTGTAGCATTTCCAATTAGGTGTATCTCTATTCTTCTAATTACTTTCTTCACTGACATTTGACAGAGCTAGTGAGTGAATAACAGAAATGAAATAGTGACATGCCAAGAGTTCATAGGATTATTGGACACTTATATGTTGGGTATTCAGCTAAAAAGTCATTTTAAATTTCAAGATATATGCTCCGGGGGTATATTAATTCTTTTAATAAAGCAATATAGATGCTCGCAATGATAAAAAAAACATGCAAAATCTTATTTTTTAAACAGTAGACCTTAACTGTCATTATTGTTAGGGAAAACCACTTTTTGGTGGCCACACTGACCTTAAACTGAACTTTTCTATTAGAATTATATTTTGACAGCATACATCAGGCAAAATTGACGCTAAAAATCGGGGTTGACAAGCCAAAACATTTAAAGATGTTTATGGTATAAGCATGCGCATTTGACGTCTTTTGTTAAAGGATGATCAAATAAAGGCGAATACCTGAACTTCAATTAAATGATCGTTAATTTTGACGTTTTTGACAATTAAATTGAGAAAAGAAGAAATACTTTCCGAAATTGACAGTGACAATTAAAATACAATTGGCAATTATGTTGAAACCTTTATTTCGGTTATTTCCATGTAAATAACGGAGTACGTTACCGCTTATTAAGGTGATCGGTTATTTTTTTATTACTGCGCATGAGCAAAATAACCGATAACGCATAACTGGCTTAAAATCTGTCTAATGTATACAACATTTTTCTTAAACCAATTAAATTAATGTTTAGAGTTTAAGCAAGTCTTTCAAAACTCGCTCTTAATTTTATGAAGCACAACTTACAAAATGCAACTAGAATCACAAAAAAAATTAACTAATTCTCCTACTCGCCATTTTTTTATGAAGTCTCCTACTTTTTGTATTCCCTGCAAATGGCTCCATGTGCTCTGGATAATGCTTAAATAAAAAGTCTACGTCTTCTTGTTTTACAACATTCTTTTTTGGCAACAAATGATCGTCTAATTCTCCAGCTTTATAAAGTTTTATGCACGCAACCATTGCAGCTGCCCTTTTTGCTTGTTTTTTGTTGGGCATAAACGGTCCCTGAAAATACAAAATAACTAAAGAACTGAAAGTATGTTGAAATGTTACTGTTGTATTTTTGGACTTTGTTTGAGCTTGGAGAGTGTAATATTTTGTATATGTTTATAATTATAGTATGCTACATAGAGAAATATAATATGAGATTTGTCAACATCACGTTGATCGAAGCGCACTAAGCGGAACTAATTTTTGAAGGCGGGATATTTGAATTGGTTAGTTTGGATTGTGGGTAGGTAAATTTTACAATTTGTCTAAAAATTGTTTATTAAATATAATTATTTCATAACAAAAAATAAAATTATATTTCATTTTTTCTAATGAAATGATTATACCTAATTAATAAACAATTTCAGGAAACATTATTTAGATATAAATGAGAAATCAACACAAATTAAAAATTTTTATTAAACTGCACATAATAACATGACAAATAATCTACATCTATATTATCAATTTATGAAACATTTATATATTATTAATCACAAAAGAACATACTTTTACTACTAACATTATATTTGGAAAAGTTAATCCAATATCACATCAAATTGCACATTATTTCAAAATTATTCACAAAAACTGCAAAAATTTCAATAAAAAGAAGTTGGAAAGTAGATTCTCTAGGCAGGAACAGGTCTGAAACAAAATAAATCAAATGCAGTACCCTAAGTTACAAATAAAAAAGAATTATTTTTGTTTACTAGTTCTCTTGCAAAGGTAAAACAAATCGAATAAGTAGTTTGCATAATGAACCTGTAAATCCATTATTATCAAAATGATCTTTACACAACCTTTGATCCTTGGATTTAGAAAGAAATCCTAAAATTATGAACCACTGTTTACTTTGATTAATGGTCGCGTTCATCACAACATATAATAATAATAATAGCACTACCGGATAGAGTTGAACGCGTGTTTTGTTGACTGATCAGATTGAGCGCTGTGGTATCAGTCGCTATTTTTTTAATAAGAACTAAAATGCGCTACATGCTACCGATTGATGATGCATTAACTGTCATTCATGTCATAGGTTAACAAACTTAATAAAAATATTTTGTTTGGAGATATTTTAGTTTGTATTTCAGTGAAAATGAATGAACAGATGGTATTGACTTATGATTTTAATAATAGATTATATAGTGTGTCAGGAAGTTCCATTCCGAGGGGTAAACCACTGAAGAAAATGGTGTACAAATTAGAGAAGATACATTGAAAATACAAAAAATAATCTAAAAAATACTAGTATCATTAGAAAATACTCCTGAAAATACAAGGAAAATGCTGTGGAAAATACAGAAAATTCCTGTTGAAACATTTCTTGATCATATAGTAATAGGAGATTTTCTCAAAAAAAATACTTGAACAGTACCTGGAATATACAGAAAATTTTCTTCAGTGGTTTACCCCTCGTTTCACTCTCAATTTATTGCGATTAACTCCCATTTTTTAATGTTTAAAAGTAATACTTATCCCATAACTATTGACGTATATCAAATAAAATTAGTTGTTGTTGTTGTATTCATTGACATTGACAAATTATGGTTTTATTAGCACGTTCAGTAGAATTACAAACTGATGGATCACTCTATAAATCGCTACCTGATCAACTTTGTTGGGATGAACGCGACCATTATCGGATGAAAGTTTGAAAGATGTTTTATTTTTACTACGAAATGGCCAAAAATATTTACTACTACAATTTTTTGCAATACAATTATGACGAGTGATATCTGGTGATAATATTTTGAAGGTTCACTTACTTTTATTTCCTTTATTAGAATTAGAAACCTAAATAAATCTATAAGTAAAATAATCCTACTCACCATTTTGTTGACACTTTCACTTTGACTTTGACAAGCAGAAGCTAGATTCACACCAGCCAATGTATGATTGATTTTTTATATTTTCATTTTTAATCACTTAAAAGTTGATTTACTAGGATATTTCATAATATTTATCGACATTAAATGATAGATATTGCAGTGTAATGTAATTTATAATATTTTTAACTATTTTATTCCATTTCCCTTATGTAAAAAGTCTTAGTTCTCGCGACCGCAGCGACTCAATGCGCGGGTGGTTGCGCAGAAACGTTATGTCGTATATCACCTATACTTCAATCCGTCTCTTTTATTTTGTCTATGGTATGCTATTAACGTTATGTACTTACCTCTATTTCATCTAAAATGGGACAAATAACAGGTAGTAATATAACAACGCTAATTTTCCCCATATCATCCTGTTTACAATACCAATCTGGAGCATGAACAGTATACATGTCGGATGGGAGACTTGCACAATATTGACATAAAAGAGGAATCGCAGATCTCATGTTCACCTGAGCACTGTTAGGGCCGTCTACGTAAAACGGTGGGATTTCATCTTCATTGTACATAGCATCTATATCGTCTTGTGATGGTTCTTGCCTCTCCAAATTCTTTCCTATTAAATACTAAAACAGAAATCATATCAACTGTCATTGTCTCTATAAAGTCTAGAACTGTCAAATGTGTACTGTTCTGTGGCATAAATACATACTGGTCTTGGATTATCATTATTGGTAGCATTAATAAGGAGTTCATGTATATTAAATGATAATAACGGAATAATAAATACTTACGTCATTTAGAATTTCTTCAATGGTTCTAAATTCTTCATACTTTTTAAGGAATTTGGGGCTATCTTCATTGCTCACCATTACATAATAAATACTCTCTTTATGTCTAGCTCTTCCTTTCGATTGAATGTAAGATCTGTAATCTTCGGGGTAATCATATTTAATGACCAAACTGCATCTTGAAATATCAACTCCTTCTTCCAATACGTTAGATGCTACTAATACGTTTATTTCTTTATTTGCAAAACTTTCCAAAACCTACAAAATACACAAAGAGTCACATCTGGTAACTATTGTAATCGTTACATTTGGGCCAAATTAAAGATTTTCTTGACTGGTACAAAGTTAGTTAGCAACGAAAGCAAATTTGATACAAAACTGGAAGTAAGTTTCTAGGGGAATAGTTTCCAGATTGTTAAGTCTTCATCATCTGTAAGTTCTTGTACATCTTGCTTTTTACAAATCCCCATTTTGTTAATAACAATTCGTAGGTACTAAATGTTGTACATGATAAATATACAGGTCGTCCCAGGAGTTCGTACCAAAAACTTGGCCATTTAATAATTGTTAATAAAAAACCAGTTTCCATTCCCAACTTTAGAGCCCTTCGTTAACGAAGGGCGCAGAGAAAAATTTTTATATGAAATACCATCATTATTTTTAGTGTTTCTATAACCTCTCAAGTTTTTGGTACGAATTCCTTGGACACCCTGTATATTTATATAAATTAATTTTTGACTTATTAGTGGAAATCAAAAATGATTATAAAGCATCAATTGCAAATATAAATTGTCAAATTAAAACAAACAATCAGATGGAACAAGTAAAATTTTCTAAGATTAACCAGTTGGTGGTGAACAGTTAAAGTAACTATTGGGAATTCAATATAAGCGATACTCTATCTGGTGGCAGAAAAGGAACTATTTCTATAGACATTATTTTATAACTTTGACATAAAATTTGTATAATAAATACAATTAACAATACTTTTAAAACTATGAATATAATAAAAAACGAAAAAAAAATCAAACAATGGAAAATGTTGGGTAAAATATATTTGAGGTTATACACAATATACTAAGAAATAGTTCAATTTGAGTTCCCAATAAGACAATAAACTAGAAAGTGCGCAAGAATCGAAGCAGAAGCCAAAAATAGAATAAAAACAATAATGGGGTCATGTGTCATTATTTGTTTACGTTTTTAATCATTAATTCTTTATTTAGGAAAGCCTTGGAATAACTGCAAATCTCAATAGAATAAATAATCAATAAAATAAACGGTTCGAATACAGCTGATTATTCAGAAATGTCAATATGTAAATTGTAACCATGACAACTTATCCCAAAAACAATCTCTCTCAATTCTTATGACATTTTTAGTGGTAAACAGTAGAGCAGTGAAATGTTTTCAAAATTCTTATGAAATTTACCAATATTATTTTCAGGTTAAATTTCGCAATAATTCTCGTACATATAAAACGTTTCCAAGGGTCCAGACAGTAAATAATAAAATATTGATTATTACAATATTGATAATTACCTGTTTGTTCTGCTTATGAACGAACATAGATTCCCTGGTATCATTATAAGGATTGTTGTTGTAGCCTACCATAAAATTAGGTTTAATATGGCTGTAATCTGGATGACAAAGACTCAAAGCTTTAAGAATATGAAATATTATTTTGGCAGTGAATCTTCTCTTAGTGAATATAATGCAGCATAATTCTTCTTTAGAACTATTTTTGTATTCTTGGAAAATTTGGAATAAAGCTTGGAGTTTATACGATGAAAAATTAATAATCTTATCCTTATCGTTTACGTGAGACATGTGCTTTTTCAACTGTTCCAAAACGTACATAAACGTCGTTTGTACGCAAGTCAAAATGGTCAGAAGTTGAAGATCTTCACAGTGTTTCTTGATTCTATATGAAAAATAGAAAATATCAATAAATTTATACACTTAATTTTCGATAAACTGAGGATTTCTTCGATTATTCCTTTGTGACTGGACAGAAGTTACAAAATTTCAAGGGGTTTTGGGCTAAAGCTATTTCTTTTTGGCACCTCAATAAATCTATATACAATATGTTGGAACCATATATGAGAAACTTTTTTATTATCAATTTTAGGAAAAAAATGTATTCTTCATAAAAAGTTCTGCATGTTCTAGAATTTAAAATACAATCAACAGATATCAATTTTTTTCAGTCGTGTACGAGGTATGTCAAAAAATATGAATTTTACTTAAGAGTAAAGTACCTTCAAATTTGACAATATTGGAAAATGTTATTGAAAAAAAGTTCATCAGCACCAAAAACTATGTTCAAATATGCAATAATTACATTCATTTATTTCGAAAAAATAGGTTTTGTGCTTGTTTACATTGCTAATACAGAGGAGTAAAAATAACAGAAATTATTTTTTCATTGCAGATGGATAATATTAGATATCTGACAATAGCTTTCAATTATAATCAACTTTTTATGATAACAATTGTCAATATTCTTAAAAATAAAGGTACTTTACTCTTGAGTAAAATTCATATTTTTTGACATACCTCGTACACGACTGAAAAAAATTGATATATGTTGATTGTATATCAGATTCTAGAACATGCAGAACTTTTTATGAAGAATACATTTTTTTCCTTAAATTAATAATAAAAAAGTTTCCCATATGGTTCCAGCTTACTGAGACATATTGTAGAATTATACAATAAAATAAGAAATTTTACCTTTCTACCTGAATAATATGGGCGAGACAAGCTTTAAAACCACCATAACAACCCATTGATTCAATGTGAAATATCAAGTCCTGAATTAAATTCCGTATCTTTTTTTCACCCTCTTCAAGTTTTAGAGGTTTTAAACCTTTTACACTTATTGAAATGGGAATAGGTTCTGGTTTAATAAGCTTTAGTGTCTCTATAGTATTCCATAGTGTGGCAACCATTGACTTTTCAATATAACTCATGTCGTAAGTATGAAAATTCTTCAATTTTTCAATTGGATTAGTTGAGTAGCTAAAAAATGAAAACTAATTTTAAATAGAATTTTTTTTGTTAATTTTTTGGGAAGTCAAACCAATACTGGCTGGCAAATACTGTAAGTTTGTTAGAGTAGTTACTATCAGTATGTAAGCAATTTTTTAGAAAATTATTAACAATATACATGCCTTATAAACATCAATTTCACTTACCCAACAACCGTTTTTAATTCTTCTACCGTTGCCACTTTACCTTGATAAGTTGTTTCTAAAGATTTAACCTCTTCTATTACCCTAAAGGGCTTACAATTTCCATTAAGTAGAGTGGCTGTTAATCCCAAAACTCGCGGTGGTTCTGATAAAGATTGAAATTGTTTCATTAATTGTCTCATGGAATGGTCATTTACTCCTCTATGGCATTCATCAAATATTAACAAATTTATTTTATTTAAATCTAAAAACAATATTGTACATTATTGGTTTGGTATAAGAAAGAAAACTAAAAAAAAGAAACTACTAACTTTTAGGCTAAAGGCACTGTGAAGAAATTAGTTATACCCAAAAAGCTTTGCAGGTTGATGAGAGTGACTCTACAAAACACATGTAGATTTAAAAAAATAATTACTCACCTATGTAATTGTTATACACTAAATTAACTAAAATCTGAGTTGTCATAATGAGGACTTGTTTCTCATCAAATATATCATACCATTTATCTTTTGGCCAGAAATCTAAGTTCATCTCACCAGTATATTTTCCAACAGAGAAATCAGTATGTTTGTCTATATATCCTGCATGTTGGTCCACTAGAGCAACTGTATTTACTAAAATAATTGTTATTTTGCCTCCTTGACTATAGGGTCTGAAATTAACATTATGTATAAAATAATTAATATACAAAATATAATATTCAACAAATATTTTTTATCAAGATCCCATTGTTCTCAATATTTCTACCAAAGGATTAAATAACAAAACCACTTTATGAATTATTATAATGTCAAACAAAACAGTGTCATCCTGGCCAAAATTTAGTCTAGACAATGGTTACCCAAAGATCACCAGTCTGTCTTGTATTAGGTTTATATAATAAACGCACAAAAGTTTTGTGAACAAGTCTTGTTGAGTTAATAGGCCATTTCGCCAGAGGAACGCTTACTTAGTTCATAAATTTATATATTTATAAATATCAATCAATATTTATGAATAAAACCACATCTTACTTAGATAAAAAGTACTGTTGGTGGATAATTTTGGAGTTGAACTATTTACAATGAGTCATTAAGTGGCCTATTTACTTATACCTATGCAATTGTTTTTTTAAACTGGTTGGGTTATAACTGAAATAATTTAGAAAAACATAACTTACTTTAGGAGGACTTCACCCATACTTTTTAAAACCAGCAGCCCTATAAACGTTTTTCCACTTCCTGTCGGCAAAAAGATTATTGTATTTTGCTCCAAGCATATTTTCATTATCTCAGCTTGATAGTTTCTTGGAGTAAAACTTTCTGGATCACTCATCCTGCAAAGCGGCTGATGCAACACAAAAATAAATTTAAAAAAGCTTATAAAAAACTGATATTACGACTATTCTGGGAATCCCAAGTAGATCACATTTTAGTCGTCTTGTCACTCGTGTAGTGTAGACGTGTATAAACATGAATCAAAAACATGGAAGGACATAAGTGATCACAGAACTAAAGTTCTGTGGAAGTGATGGAAAGGACCATAGAGAAATATAATATAATTTATTTTGTCTATGGAAAGGACAGAAAGGACTTGGTCATAGACAATAAGATAGATAGAAAGGTTAGTCAAATCTCATTATAAATTGATGATTTATGCCAACTGTGGAAATAATGACGAACTAATTTGAGGCTGAAAATCTGCACCAGAGATAATATCTGCACTGCCTTATCAGTTATCGGAGCTCAATTGCCCAGTGCTCACAGTCAAACATACGAATACATATCTTACAGTTTCTGTTTAGTGCAGCAATACGTGCAGAACCGAAATTTTAAACAATTTTTTCTATAATAGCCCTCCACTTATACTATATGCAACCAAACATGTACTAATATTACCTGCCTGGTTGCATACCTCCTTGTTGCTTACGGTAATACAGATTGTCCAAATGAAATTATACTATAATACTATTTACTTATCATTTTATTTTAGAAATATTGGAAGATTCCACGAAGTAAGGGCTGAACCAAAGAATACACAACAAGAAGTTAGATTCAGCGAAAATCCTTCTATGTTGATATGACAAAAATAATAAGTACCCTTGAAGGTGACAGCTACCTCTGGTATACACCAGACATGAGTGCGCATGTCGACTAACTTTTTCTCGATCAAATTTGATAGATATCTTCGAGAGTCTCCTAAAGAATAAACTGATCTTCCGAACGGGATAAGATACCGAACGCACTCCAGGAGTGCGTTCGGATATATTCTACAGAGACTATTCGATTGTCCGATAGCGTTCGAAAATCAGTTTAGATTAGTATCTTATCCCGTTCGGAAAATCAGTTTATTCTTTAGGAGACTCTCGAAGCTATCTTTCAAATTTGATTGAGAAAAAGTTAGTCGACATGCGCACTCATGTCCTCCTCGTTATTAAAAACATCACGACGCGTTTTTTCCCATTTTAAAAGCTTGAATGCTAATTCGTTGGGGCTACAACTACTTATAATAATATATCTATATTATTATATTAGTATCTAATGGGCTAGGGGCTTTGCAACTAAATCCGAATACATCTGATCAAATGAAACGTTGCCAGATGAATTATTAGTAAACAATAATTAATACTCTACATATTGAAAAATGGGCGATTATCATATCTCTTGTCTTAAGAAATTTATTGAAATGCATTAAATCACAACCAAAGAGAATTAAAATGAGTAAAATTTTATAACTTGAAGTAAATATTGAAAAAAATATGGTAACAGCGTAAACTACCAAAGAATAGTATCTAAAGTGTCCGGAAATTCCTCAACCGGAGAGTATCCTGTCAGATTACTATTCTATCCATAGACAAATATATTATATTTCTCTATGATTCTATCCACGTTATCTAAAACCGAACGCACTCCTGAGATGATGAAGTAATTCACAGCTAATAGGTTTGTTCCATAGAGAAATATATTGATAGGAGAAATATAATATATTGATAGGAGAAATATAATATATTGAGAGTTGTCAACCCTGCAGTAAAAGTTGGCATCACGTTGATCGAAGCGCACCCCGAAGAGGTGGTGGAACTAATTTTTGAAGGCGGGATATTTAAATTGGTTAGTTTGGATAGTGGGCAGGTAAATTTTACAATTTGTCTAGAAATTGTTTATTATTATAATTATTTCATTATAATAAATTGAATTATATTTAATATAATTTAATTTTTTATAATGAAATGATTATAATTAATAAACAACTTTCAGACACATTATTTAGATAAATGAAAAATGAACACAAATTTAATTTTTTTATTAAACTGCACATAATAACATGACATAATCTACATCTATATTATCAATTTATGAAACATGAACATACTTTTACTACTTACATTATATTTAGGAAAGTTAAGCCAACATCACATCAAATTGCACATTATTTCAAAATTTTTCACTAAAACTGCAAAAATTTCAACAAAAACGAGTTAGAAAGTAGATTCTCCAGACAGGAACAGGTCTGAAACAAAATAAATAAAATGCAGTACCATAACTTACAAATAAAAAAGAATTATTTTTGTTTACTAGTTCTCTTGCGAAGGTAAAACAAATCTTAATAAGTATTTTGCATAATGAACCTGTAAATGCATTATTACCAACCAAAATGATCTTTACACTTTACACAACCTTTGAATCTTGGATTTAGATAGAAATCCTAAAATTATGAACCACTGTTTACTTTGATTAATATCAGATGGAATTTTGAAAAATGTTTTATTTTTACTACGAAGTGGCCAAAAATATTTACTATTTCAATTTTCGCAATACATTTATAGCGAGTTATATCTGGTGATGATATTTAGAAGGTTCACTTACTGTTATTTCCATTATTAGAACTAAAATCCTAAATAAATCTATGAGTAAAATAATACCACTCACCATTTTGTTGACACTTTCACTAAAAGTTGATTTACTAGGATATTTGTTGACAAACTCTTGTCTTTCTTGTTTGACAAGCAGAAGCTAGATTCACACCAGCCAATGTATGATTGATATTGTATCAGTGGCGTAGCTAGGAACCAAGGGCCCTGGGGCAAATTAAAAAATGGGGCCCCACTGCTATGTAAACTGATTATGTTTTATCAAATAAAAATATGAAATATACAAATACTTTAAAAAGATAAGCTACTTAACTTCTTAAGCTCTTTTTTGTGCACTGCAGGGCAGGTAATAAAAATATTAAACAGTAACAACATAAATTACAATTAATACTTGGTGTAGGTTTGGCTAATAAAACGAAATGGAGAAGTTTCAAGGGGTTATTATATAAAGGTCGGGCCTACCAACTGACTAAATAACAATTATATTTACAATTTTTTCCTAGCTTTAGTTTTCGCAAAAGTATCAATGACTTCGTCTTAATCCAGGCATTTATGCACGCCATTGGGCGGCTTTTTTTTCTTCAATGGGATTAAAAATATGGGTCATCAAATTAACATTGGTTATACTTTACCACTATTGCCATTTTAGCCGAAATCTGTAGATTTGACACGACTTATTGACTTAACGGACATCAATATGAGTGGTGAAATCAAATAAAATTGAACCACTATATTCTATATTGACCAGTACAAAAAAGTTTATTGACATTAGCTTACTTACTCCTGATACAGCATTAATTTTTTAACCGTTCTCGAAAAAAAATCTTTCGTATTCACAATATAAAACGCACATCGATGAATAATAAAACGCACATATCACTATCCGTCAAATTGACAACACTGCCAACCTACAGTGCAGTGACAACACTGCCAACCTACATTAGGGGGACTCCCTAGGCATAACTTTTGAATTTCTCTCAACTGAGTTTTCATGATTAAAGTGGGGTTGCAACCTGTCATCTGGTAAGGATTGGAGGGCCCCCTGAGCTTGAGGGCCCCGGGGCACTGCCCCGCCTAGTCCATAGGCAGTTACGCCACTGTATTGTATATTTTTATTTTTAATAACTTAAAAGTTGATATACTAGGATATTTGATAATATTTATCGACATTGAAGGAAAAATATTGCAGTGTAATGTAATTTATAATATTTTGAACTATTTTATTCCATTTCCCTTATGTAAAAAGTCTTGTAGTTCTCGCGACCGCAGCGACTCGATGCGCGGGTGGTGGCGCAGAAACGTTATGCCGTATACCACCTATACGAAAGCACCCTGGTGTCACGCACACTTTTCTTTTTTTGAAAACTCATTATAATGACTTTATTCTCATTATAATGACTTTTATCTCATTATAATGACTTTTATCTCATTATAATGACTTTTTTCCCATTATAATGACTTTTTTCTCATTATAATGACTTTTTTCTCATTATAATGACATTCAGGTTATAACAAAGATATTTTCTATTTTATACATAAATCTATGACATGAATCTTTCAAATGATATGGGGGAGGTCCTGCAGAGTCGAAATATTCCCTGTAATTGAGGAGATTATCTCTCAAAAGGTGAATAGTGGATTTTTCATCTGTTTGGATTCATTTGTTCACAGAATAGGTATCACCAGCTATCTAGCCCAGGTGGGTATTACCTACTGAATTTATATTCTGGATTGATGAACATGTAATTCTACTGATGGAAGATAGGGAACTATAAAAATACTTCCCAAAATATGGTGATCAGCTGGCCAAAAGTAATATGCAATATAATAATCCACCATTTTTTTTTATTTGATAAAAAATGTGAGAAATTTAATTGATAATGATTTAAATAGAACAAAAATGATAATCTCGAAACAACACCCGAGAAAATATAAGTACGTGCAAATATATAAAAGTCATTATAATGAGAAAAAAGTCATTATAATGAGATAAAAGTCATTATAATGAGATAAAAGTCATTATAATGGGATAAAAGTCATTATAATGAGTTTTCAAAAAAAGAAAAGTGTGCGTGACACCAGAGCCGCTTTCGGGTGCATCACGTAGAGCACTCCGGAGCTGCTCCGTAGCACTTCGGTTCTACTCTTGCCCGTTCGGGTTCTTGAAGTATGGCGCTCTCGGACCACTCCAGGCTACCTCGTCCCTCTCCCCTGATGCACCTACCGTTTTCAAGGAGTTTCAAGCTCTTAAACGTCAAAATGTTGTTTTTGTAGGTTATATACGGCTTTTATGAATAATTATTGTTAATGTTCATAAAAGATTCATTTAATATTTATTGTAAACGAAATTGAATAAACCACAGTCCACAAGTAAAATCGTATTGCCAAAAAAATGAATAATTGGAGTGACATTAGATATTTAAAAAGTTGGCGGTCAATGGTCATGGTTCTGGAGCGTTCGGGTGCACGAAAATCAAGAGTACTCTTCAAATCACCGGTGCATAGTACTCCCAGGGTGTGATGCAGTACACCCGAAAGCGGCTCAGGGTGCTTTCGTACACCTATGCTTCAATCCGTCCCTTTTTTATTTGTAGTTACTACGGTTAGTTACTTCGGAACGTAGCCTAAATATGTTTCGCCTACGTCATTGTCATGTGTCACTGTCATCTTCGTTCACTTCACTTCACTTCAATTCATTCAATCTTCATTTACTCAGAATATTCAGATTGATTCAGATTTCATTTCAGTCATTCTCATTCTGTATCTGCACATGATGTCTGCTTGATTTTTTAAAATTTATTTCTCATTTTCAATTTGATATGAATTTGTTCATTTAATCATTTGTCTTCGTGTGTGGGTAAACTTCGTGTTGAAAGCGTAGATTACGTTTAAGTTAATGTGGTGTTAAGTTATTAATATTAAATAGTATTTTTCACTACATACCAAATATTTTATTTGTATAATATAATAGTTACTCATAGAAATACGACCTAGCTACTATGTCTAGCACAAAAAATGGTTTAAATGGCTCGCCCAGAAAGAAGGCTAGAACTGAACCTGAATCTAAGATAACAGTAGTCCTGGGGGCTCAGTGGGGTGATGAAGGAAAAGGAAAAGTAGTAGATATGCTTGCTGAAGATGTAGATGTGGTGTGTCGGTGCCAGGTACCCATTTTTCATACAATGTATTAATCAATACTTTGCATAGTTTTAATAGATATTAGGTATATTCCAATTATTGGAAGAACTAAATAATAAATATATTAATTAAAATTCTTATAAATCTTACACTCTGGTAATAAAAATTAGAAATGAATACTAATATTAATGTCAGGTGATTTGCTATAGGTGTATGATTCAAATCTAGCTCAATTTTTGTTATGTTTTAAGTTGGACATAATTATATAATGGTATGAATTTGATAACATCCACTTTTAGGCTATAAAATTTAATACAAAAAATACTTTTTATATATCCCCACAAAATTCAAAATATATTCATAAATATAATTCCTTGTTTTTTAGGGTGGAAATAATGCAGGTCACACTGTAGTTATCCAGGGAGTGGAGTATGATTTTCATCTACTTCCAAGTGGAATAATTCACCCTAACACCAAGTCAATTATAGGTAAGCCTTTGATATATTCAGTAATACTAGGCTCACATTATCATTAATTGTAATTTCAAAGTATACAAGACACACACAATTCATGCATTTTTAATATGCTTAAAATTAAAAATCTAGATTATTATTCACTTGAAATTTAATAAAAACTCAATTTGATTGGATTTTTTTCACCAATGACTTCAAAGCAATAAAGGATAGCACATACAGATCCGATCTGAGCCCTAATGAATAAACTGTGTCAAAAAGAACCAGAATATGCAGTCAAAGCCTTCAAAAACTTTAGAGGATGCAAAATGCAATGTCTCTTTGTGGAGAATACTTGAAAAAACAGCTCTATATGCAAAATATTGAAGACAGCCCTTGTAACAAACCATTAATCAAGGTGTAATTTTTCACTTGAAGATTGAATTATAGCAATGCATGATACTGAAAAAAAATACAGTTGGCTTCAAAGTGAAATTGGTTGTTTTTATCTATGAATATCATTCACCTCTTATCACTTTTTTTGTTGACTTTATGTGTGTCATAATTATGTGCATCAAAGTTGCGGGTAAAACCCATTATCATAGCAAGCATTATATAAAGTAAATATAATTATTAAAATTTTGAAAACGCAGGATGCTTTAAAAAATCTGACATTTATTCATTTCACTGTGGGAACCGTTCAGAGCCCCACCAGAAAATGGCCATAAAAGTGCGGGAACCATTTTATATAGTATAACTTCACAGGAAAACAAAAAAGGAAATAAAAATAATAATAAATTATGAAATAAAACTATTTTAATTTGTTAAAATCCACATATTTCAAAATCTCTAATAAATTATCTTTTGGTGGAATAGACACTAATTTTCCCATATTTAAAAGCCAAATATGTTTCAATGCTTAGTTTGACTCATGATTTATTTTGCTGCCTTATTCTACTTACTTTAATGACAACATGGCACTTTGTGACTTCATGTTAGAAAAGAACTATCATATTATCAGTCTACACAAGTCTAGACTCTTTCCAAGGGTCAAAGCTTTTCCTCTATCTTTAATTTTTTTTTATTGATAAAAATTATTGTTTTGAAATTTATTTATAAACAATTACTTATATGTATAAAAAAAGTAATAACTTGAATTCCTACAGCCGTTTACCTCTCTTAATCAAACAGCATATCATTATGCTTATTTTCCCTAAATTCCTCTCAAATAATTTTGTTACATGTTGAAATTTACAGTAAAAAACCCCACGTGTAGTGCGGTAATTGATAAATTAGTTTCATAATAGGTGCAGTTAAATAGCATGACCAACAGTAAACATTTTAACTCGTATTCGAATCATGTGGTTTTAAAACAAAACTGGTGCCAAATTTTTTAAAAGCTGAGTTATAACTTTTTAAATACAAAACATGTGTAATGTTGTCGTTTTAGATTATCTTTTTATACTTGCTTTCTACTGTTCAAAATACAGAATAATTCTCGATCAGTGAAGCGTTTTATTTTGGCATGTTTCGTAATAAATCTGAGAGAATTACTAATAGATACATTTTATTAGTAGATTATAGTAGGATAATGAATAAATATTATAGGCGAGTCGAAATTCTTCACATTTTATTTTGAAAAGGGGATAACACACAAAGCAAAAGTTTTGGTTGTCTTCCAGCTACCGTTATCAAGAATAATTAAGGTTTTTTAAATTCTCTGATATGAAAAAATTCAATAACTAGATAATCAATAATATCTTAAATACTGCAAAAAGTGTGTTGTCAAAATACACACTAAATCATTTTCTTGGTGGAAAAATTAACAAATGAATGACACTACAAGGAAAGAAAGATAGTTTGTTGGGTGCTGTAAAATGGTAAAATGTATATTAATAAAAAATGTCAAGGTTGAAATGTATTTTGGCTGCCAATAAATAATTATCCTTATTCTTGACTAATCAATATACTTATTTTTAACTACTAACAATTGTGGTCTTTATGACATAATACAAAAACATGAATAAGTTAAATAACTAGAAATAAGCAGATAAATGTAAATTATGCAATTACATTAGTAAGGATTGCAGCAACATGAAAAAAAACAATAGGCTTGCAATATTTGCCATGCATGGTGGTTACTTTGAAATTTAACTATAACTATCGTAATTTGAAAAATGAAGAAATTTTAGAAGCACTGTGCTAATAACTGCTAATGTACTGAATATACTGTAATGTAACTGACTTATCTGTTGCCCCTTCCAATGGTTGATAATAGTAGAAGATTAGTAATAATGTTTTTAAATAATTCATTGGGTCAATAAACTCATGGAATAATTTAATATCAAATATTATTGATTTTAATATAGATTTTCGTCTTGATAATAAAAGCAATTAATTATTAATTAAATTTGTTTTTCATTCTATTTATACATATTTTACTACTTAATTAAGGTTAGGTTGATAGATATGTATGTTCTGGTCTTCATCCAGATGAAAGGTTTTACAAAACTTTTTTTCATATTAAAAAAAAACAAATTCATAAAAAGATATTTTCGAAAAAAGTATAATTGATTTTGGATATTTTAAATATTTCTCATATTATACAACTATTCATAACGACACCAATTCCTATCGCCTTCAGTGAAACTATTCAAAACTTGAGTATGTACAAAAATTAACGTGCACAATTTGTAGGAAATGGAGTTGTTATACATTTGCCAGGAATGTTCGAAGAAATCGAAAAAAACGAAAAGAAAGGTCTAAAAACTTGGAGAGATCAGCTGATCATCTCTGATCGAGCTCACCTGGTTTTTGATTTTCATCAACAAGTGGATGGTTTGCAAGAACAAGAAAATAACCAAAAAGGTCAAGGTTTAGGAACTACCAAGAAAGGTATTGGACCAACTTATTCTTCCAAAGCTACAAGAAACGGAATACGAGTAGGAGATCTTCTAGGAAATTTCAGTCAATTCACTAAAAAGTAAGTAATGAATCATATATTTTCATTATTGTTTAAGAGTTTTTTTTCTTCAGATTCCATGATTTGGTTAACATGTACCAAAGAATGTTTCCTTCTTTGAAAGTTGATACGGAATCAGAATTGAAAAGATATAAAGAATATGCTGAAAAAATTAGGCCACTCGTTAGAGACACAGTATCTTATATAGATAAGGCTGTTAAAACTGAGAAGAAGGTGTTAGTGGAAGGAGCTAATGCTGCTATGTTGGATATAGATTTCGGTAAGTGACAAATTTGTAAGTTTACATTAGCATAACTATTAATGGTCATATTCACTAAACCCGTTCAACTAAATTAGTTTAAATATTTATATGCACTTTAAGTTGCACTGAACGATGTTTAGTTAAACCTAAAGGAAGTTCCACATGTTTGCTTGTGTGAAATAAATAAAGATGAACTGTAGAATCATTAAAAAATATAAAACGATAATAGACTTATCTATTATAATTATACAGACAAGTTATTTAGAAAACTTATAATTTATCATACGCCACAAAATACTAATACAATCACACTTCAAAATTCGCTAACAAATAACTTTCGACATAACATGTTATCATATAATATATAAAGATGACGCAACCTTTGTGAAAATTCCATAGTATACCCAATGTGTAACGTTTAAATATAGATGCCAATACTAATCAGCATCCCAATAATTGGTCAATAGTGGCTATGACAATCTATTTGACAGATCTTATATAAAATGAAGTTTATGGTTCTATTGCTGTGTATTCCTTTTATTGTCAAGAAATTCACATTTAAAAAATTTAATTTTCATACTATTTAAATGCTCACTGCAAAATATACTATAGGGCATGTCCACGTGATGAAAAGCTGTTTGTTGTTTGATCATGTTTATGTTTATTTGTTTTACCACAGGAGTTTTGTAAGTGTCAACTGTCGTGAACATGCCCCATTAAAATGGAGGAGTTCAGTCTAAGGTCAGTGTGGCCAACAAAAAGTGGTTTTTTCTGATATGAATGACAGTTGAAATCTACTGTTTAAAACATAAGCTTTTACATGTTTTTTATCATCAAAATAATGAATACACCCCTGAAGCGTATATCTTGAAATTTAAAATGACTTTTTAGCTGAATACTCAACATATCAGTGGTCAATAATCCTAGGAACTTCTGACAGGTCACCATTTCATTTCTGTTATTCAGTCACTAGTTATGTCAAATGTCGGTTATATTTATTTTTGTTGATATTCGTTTAATCGTGTGTCCATTTTCGATTAGATTTTTGTAGCATTTCTAATTAGCTGAATCTCTATTCTTCTAATTACCTTTTTCACCTAGGATTATTGGCCACCGATATGTTGGTTATTTAGCTAAAAAGTCATTTTAAATTTCAAGATATACGCTTCCAGGGTGTATTCATTATTTTAATAAAGCAATATATTCGTAATGATAAAAAACATGCAAAATCTTATGTTTTAAACAGTAGATCTTAACTGTCATTCATGTCAGAAAAAAACACTTTTTGTTGGCCACACTGAGCTTAGACTGAACTCCTCTATTTCAAGTATATCTCTCTTTACACTTATATATTTGTTTTAGGTACATATCCTTATGTAACTTCATCAAACTGCAGTGTTGGCGGAGTTTGCACAGGATTGGGAATTTCCCCCCATAGAATAGGAGATGTCATTGGTGTTGTTAAAGCTTACACGACAAGAGTCGGTGATGGTCCATTTCCAACTGAGTTGCATGACGTAAGATATTTATTATCTTTTCTAAATTACAACGAATTTTAATCTACATCTTTTTTTTCAGGAGATTGGTGAATTAATGCAATCCCGAGGAGGTGAAATTGGTGTAACCACTAAAAGAAAAAGACGTTGTGGTTGGTTAGATATAGTGCTCTTACAATATACCAATATGATTAACGGGTACACCGCTTTGTGCCTCACCAAATTGGACATATTGGACAGTTTGGCCGAAATCAAACTAGCCGTAGGGTATAGTTTGAGAGGAAAAAAAATTGAATACTTCCCTTCAACATCAGCGGATTTGACGGAAGTCGAGGTAATACAATTCTATTAGTTATTTATACATTTACATCACAATTACAAAAACCTTCAATCTTTTCTCTCCTAATCACATTTTAGCCCTATTTGAACAAAATTATACTAGTTAATTTTTTTAGGTTGAATATTTAACAATGCCTGGATGGAACAAGAGCACAGAAGATGTCAGGGAGTTTAGTCAGTTGCCTGAACAAGCCAAAAATTATGTTAATAAAATAGAAGATCTACTTAATGTCCCAGGTAAGTAATACGTACAATATGCAGTATTAGGTCTACCGTAAATATTGGCGAATATTCCCTAATGAAGGGTTTCGCCTGACTTTTTCTTAAGATTACTCACCACCCAATTACTTGTTGCCATTTTTATCGAAGTTTATTGTCGATTTTTTGACAGTAAGGCTCCTATTCAATAAAATTTGTCTGGAGGTTTAATTCACCTTTTCATTGTCCTTGTGTACCCTATTCAGAATCAGGTGCCTTAATTGCAGCTTGGAAAGTTGTGAATTCCTTCGATAAGCTTATTGGATCCATTATTTGTTGGTTATTTTTATTTTATTTTACAGTTAAATGGATAGGAGTAGGAAAAAGCAGAGAATCTATTATAACCATCCAGGATTAAAAATCTTTTCCGATAATCTTAGTCAAATTGTAACTTGTAACTTTTAAGTCTAAAGCGTAAAGGATAGTATTGATTACAACACATTAAGCATTTGATTTTTCTTTTAAAAAATCTCACAGTGCTCACTTATGATGATTATGGTGCTAATTACATTATTGCATCCTGTAGAATATTTACTAAATAATTTTAATCATTTACAAACCAAAAAGCAAGAACTAGGTTATTGATTAAGGCTAAAAATGTAAGACAAACATAGTAACATTTCAAATGAATTTAGACAGATTATTTTAATACTAGGCCCAGCAGAAATACATTTTTTAATGAGAAAAATGTATACTTAGTGTGCTTAATTTCAGTTGGAATCAATAATGTAATCAGCAACAATGCAATATGCCGAGTAATACTGCTGGATCGGTTTTACTAAACTATTATTTTATTTTAATAATTCTGTTCCGCCAAATATTTTAAATTAAGTATTGAAATACCAAAAATATAAATCTTTTACTTAAACTTGAAATATGTACATTTAGTGCCTAAATAACACAGGTTCCCTGGTCCAACTAATTCATTTTCGAACAAAATGTTTTATGTTACCGTTATACCTAATTTATTTATTCAAGAATATTATTTTGTTGATTGTATTAACATTTCTTTATATATTTACAACCAATAATAATTGCTAATAATTGCTGTTCTCCTGTCTGAAATAGTCTATTGTTAATTATCGAATCTTTATTAATTCAAATTGTATATGAGTATTTTTGTATTGCCTTTATTGGTGGTCTTTTTGACCTGGGAATCAAGAAAGTGTAGCTTCTGCAAGCACAATTTTTTTATTGCAATAAATGTTTGTTATATTTTGAATAATTTTGTTGCATATGTATTTTAAATAAATATGAATTATACCAACCTGTGTTTCAATTTATAGTCCATTTAATAACCAGGAGGAGTGATTTGAGAAGCCTTACTCACACCACTAAAAGTTACAAGATTAGTTACTGAAGGGTGTGTTCCGAAAAAGTAGTCAACAGTCGTGTTCCAAATCTATTAAATATACCTTGATTGATGAAGAAATCAGCCACCCATAGCCATAAGTCGATTTCTCGTCTGTTCAGTAAATTGTTTAGATATTCATTGTAAATGTATTTGATTTTTGACGGTCCTAAATGGACTATACATTGTTTTACCGGACTAAGCGAAGAGCTGGTTCTCGAAATAGGAGGATCCATAATTGCAGATATTGAATACAATTCCTTACTGAAGTTTTTAAAGGAACAGTTTCAACGGAACTGAGTGAGAACAATAAAATAACAAGAGTGGATGCAATGACATCTGTCAGAACTATCAAAAATGGAAATTATCAGCTGACCAATCAGAGGTCTACTGCCAACTTGAATTCAAATTACTCCTCCTGGTTTTTAAATGAGGTATAGCAGCTTGAGGAACAAATTATATAACATCGAGACATTTTTTTATTAATACTTAATTTATTAGTGTCTGTTCAAGAACATTGAAACCTACATTGTATCATCATAACATGGTAAGGTATAAATAAGTTCTAGTAAATTATAACTATTTATTTTAAAAAGAAGAGCTAGTGGCTGTCAAACACTAGCAATCCTTTTAAAAAACAAATTTTATTAAAAATTATTTCATTTCTTCCAGTCATCCTTCTCATAGTCCCATTTGGATGCTAGACCCTGAATGGGATTGACTTGTAAGTCGATCATACGTCTGAATTGAGCTTCCCTATATTCTTTATTAAAACTAACAGGTAGTGGGCTGTATACTGAAAAAAAATTAGATCTTAGTTAACCTTAATGTAGGAAAATACAGTTCATTACCAAAATGAGTGAATCAGAACCAGAACATTTTTTTGTTGAAGTAAATTATTCAATAATCTTATTTCAATATAAAAACTTACCAAATATTTTAAAGAAGTAAAATATCCAGAGAGCTCCAGATAATATGGTTAGTCCTAAACCAATAACTGATTTCCATTCTCCAGTGGGAGCTTTAAATTCAGAAAATGTTTGACAGAATGATGCTCTATACAAAGCTTTTTTTTCTTCCACACTCAAGTTTTTCCAATCACCCTTTTCTTTCTCTCTCAAGGACTGAAATAAAGATAGAACTGATTATACAAATATGTGATACTAGTAATGGAATATTTGAAGAATAATTTGTTTTTTCAAAAAAGCAGAAGAAAAATCATTACCAGTATATCTGCGGATGGTTCCTTCCATCTAATTGCTGGCAAGGGAAAATCTGATCTGTCAACATAATTTGGCTCCCCATTAAATCCATAACCCACTATTTCTCTCTTTCCAATTAAAGTTCGAACATAGCTACTCATTGCTTTCGTTTGTCCCACAGTTTTTGGTACATGTCGAATTGCTCTTGCACCAAGAGCAAGTAGATTTAATGCCATAATTATCTGAAAAATTATTGATTGTAGTTTACTTGTGTGACATAATAGAGGTGACTAGAGCTAAAAATTATTTCATCCCACTACTAGAAGGCATAGCAATATTAACAAAAACATATTTTTTGTAAAGATTAATAATAAATATACTCCAAAATATTATAAGAGCAAGAAGATAGGTACACTGCAACAAAGAATAGTAAATAAAAATTTCATATAGATTTTAATTTGACATTACTTTACTTTCTGGTAAATTATTGAACTGATCTTCATAGGACAAGCAAAAAAAGGTTTTTTTTTTGGATAAAACAGTTGAATCAAAAATTTTCTTAGCCATGTATTATATCTTATTTCGATATGCAAATCAACAATTTACACATTTTCTATTTCATATTTGACTTTAGGGTATAAAATCTATATTGTACTAATTGAATATGTAGACCTTTTGAATTGGATCACATAAATGGGGAATTAATAAACGTTCCACTCAAGTCATATGTTACGTAAACTGTTACTAAAAATGTGACTGCTATGAATAATTGGGTAAAGACGAATAGAAATAAATAAAACGATCAATAATATTAGCAGCTATTCCAGTATTCTATTTAAACACTATATACTTACTTTATTTCACTTATACACTAATTCAGCGTTGTTCCCAGCCCAGGAAAAATTTTATGGTAACAGAATACCACAGAAAAACGTAATAGATTGTCAAAAAAGGTAATAGATTGTTCTTCTTCTTTTTATTTGCAAATATATAGAGGATAAAGGGGATTATTCATAGGGTTCAAAATTTTGACACTTCGACGTTCAGATCAAGCGCAAGCGCGACCTATAGACAAATATATTATATTTCTCTATGGCGCGACCTATCAATCGTGAGAAATTTCTTTATTTGAAATAGGCATGCAGATATTGGGAAAAGTAGAATTCGATAGATGGCGCTCCGAAATGTCAATGTCATCCTAGAAACGAGTAAAACAAATCAGCTTCCATCTTAGAGATACTATGGCTTCCATATAGCCCTTTGATATTTAAGTGGTTTTATTTTGCTGTTTTAGTTATTTTCAGTGTGTTTTGTGAAACTTTCGCTTTTTCTTTGATTGTGCTTTAGTATTTTGTGTTGTTAAACTAAATTTTTACTCCTAATATTTTTATTTTTAGAGTAATAGGTATGATTGATATTTGTCAAAAATAAAGCAAGTTTGGGTCTGGTTTCGTGTTTTTATTTTATTTTTGATGTAGTAATATCAACAAAAGTTACAGGTAAGGTACGTTTGTAATACACTGACTATTCAAAGTTTATTTGATTTTGTAAATGCTGAGCCTTCTAGGTGTATGAATGAGGAACAGGCAGTTTTAAATGTTGGTCATATATTTTTGCATATTACCTATAGAGGAAATAAGTGATACTTTCATAAAAGTGCAATGAAAACAAAAAATAGAGTAACATAACCTCTTCCATAATATCTCTGATTATAGGCGTTTTCGATTATTTACTTTTGGCTGCTAGTAGTAGCTCGTAGTGACCACAAACCACATATAACCAGGTAGTGACTGAATGGACGAGTTCTATACAAGGGAATTGCTGCCAACATAACGAGCAAAAAAATACTGAAAAAGGTTAGTCGCATAAGGAAGTGTTTTTTCCAATCTATGTTTAGTTTTTCTTATATGTTTTGAGTGCCTTTACCACCCATGTTGTACCCAAAAAGTTTGGAGGTATTTTTAGTTTGAGGTATTTTGCATCTTACAGTTGACGAAACACAAAGAACACAAACAAAGCTGAATAAACATGTATAGACAGCTGTCATTAGTTGTTCGTCAACTCTAAGATATAAAATTCCCCAAGCTAAATAGACCTACAAACTTCTCGGGTAAAACTCCAAACTTTTCGGGTACCACATGGGTGGTAAAGGGACTCAAAATATATAAGAAAAACTAAACATAGATTGGAAAAACCACTTCCTTATGCGACTAACCTTTTTCAGTATTTTTTTGCTCGTTATGTTGGCAGCAATTCCCTTGTATAGAACTCGTCCATTTCGTTCGTTTATTACCGGGCGTGACGCATAATCTTACCTTCCCCTTGCCCCTTGAGCACATACCGAAAAGTATGGGCTTCAAGCCATGGACATTAAATATTTGACGTTTGTCAGGTTTGACGTTTATTTAAAGGTTAAAATTGTGCCGATTACGATTTAAATCTTACTGGAAATATTTAAATATGCAAAATTATATTATCAATAACATCATAGTCGAAAACTGTTCTTCTAAAAACACAGGAAATTCATTAATAATATCAGATGATAGTTTGGATGATGACATGAAATGACAAGTGGCTTTGAGGATCCTAAAAATCGTGTTCGTTTTTCTCAAAAGTCTAGACGACTGAGGCGTCACGCACAAATGCTTGAAGCCCAAATAAACGAAAGCAACATATAATAAGAATACAAACTCAGAAAGGATGACAGTGGGGATAAATTGAAAAACACAGTTTTAAGCTTGTCACAGACATTTAATTAAACAAATATAGTACGAATTTACGGTAATTACGTTGACTTGAATATAATACAAAACCAATGCAAAACGAATTGTTTTACTCGTTTCGACAGTTACAATTTTTTCCGCCAGAGGTCTCATTGAATTCTACTCCGCCCAATACCTTTCGTATTGTCAATGTGTCTGACATATTTTTCTACTGTCCCATTGACAGTTCTTGTCAGGTCTGTACTTTGTTGTTCACGGTCAATTATTATTTATGAAAAGTTAATATGAATATTATTGTAATATTTATTCGAATAATACAAAAATATGCCTAGATACACGGAAAACATTATCATTTTGAAAGTTCTCAAGTATCTTCAGCTAGAAAAAGAAGCTGGTAACTATTAATTTCGTAACCTTGTCGAATTTTGCTGAATGCGATCCTGATGATTTTGTTTATAAAATTTAGGGTTAGATATGTGTCAAAATAGCAAATAAAATAAACGACATACCCAAAACCCGAATATACGTCACAAACGATGACGCACACCAAAAAGGCTGTTGTATTAACCATATACATGTTATCTATGATCTAGGCTGTTCATGACAAGGAGTGAAAAAGACATTACAGGGTTGCGTTCGAGAAGCTGGTTGTTGGTATGAAAATTATCTCAAGGAGTGGGGGTAAAAACTCACTACGGTGTGCTAGGCTCGCTCCAGGTTTTCGAACGGTTATGGAGTGTGTTGTGTCAAACATTTTTCAAGGTTATGTTTGTTTGGTTATTGACAAATCAAATTGGAAATTTAGTCATTCAAGTCATTCAAATCATCAATTCTTTCTCTGAATATTATCTTGGAATTTAAATTGATTTAAGGAATGGACAAGCAGCGAAAATGTTTAAAAAGAAAATGCATTTTGGCTGCAGCTAGGGTTACCTCCGAAACATTTGCATAGAATATAATTATGAATAATAATACGGGTGCGTTCGAAAACTTGGTGTGTCGTATAAAAATCACACAGTAGCCGTTCGAAAAGTCGGTGTGTATACAGATATAGTACGCACAGTAATAGTTCGAAAAGATGGTTGTCACATACTGGTGCGCGCACCAAACACTCTAGTCCCGACTAGGGTGAAATTTAAGCTGACAAATAAGTCACATATACAGATTGCGTAAATCCTTAGCGATCCATCCTTGTATACACAAGAGCGACAGAAAAACAGCTGAAAGAGAGAGAAAGATAATTATGCGCGGTCATCGAGGCGTGTATTTAATTCCAGCTAGGGAGTGAATTTAAAATACCGAGAGTTACCGACTGCTCATTGCCCCTCTATTTCAACATTTTTAACCGCTATTGCCAGAAGCGCAGATTAATTTGTACAAATGATATTTTTCTCTCGTTTTCGTTGACTTTTTTTCGAAGTCATGCACAATAGCTAAAATAAAACACTTTCACTTGGCAACATTGAAAATACAGCACGTTTGTGCCAGCATTACGCCAAATAATCTTTATCACAGATTTGGTTATTGTCTGGCACAGCAAGGTGGTTTATTTGAGCACTTAATTCATTAAAATTATGTTTAACTTTAGAATGGATTTTTATTTTTTCAGGAAGTTTATATTTTATGTTTAGAATAGGCGAAGTACCTTATTTTATTTTTTCAATTTAATTTATTAGTGGAAAGGATTTTTAGTTTATTAATTGTGGTTCTCTCAAGAAATGCTGTTTTATTTTCAAGTTACAATGGCTAAAATAATATCCTATTGTAGTTAGAAATGGTCAACTTGGCCTGAAATGATCATGTTGACAAAAATGAATTTCAAGATTTACAGGTTACGTAATAACGATTATATTTTTATATTTCTTTAACGCCCTCACTCCTTTCGTGTTGGGAGCATACTGAATTACCATTTACCACCACCAACTAGTTTAAATAGGAGGGGAATGAGCAGTCGGGAATAAGCCTACACCCCCTAAGGTGAAACAAAGTGATGATTGTGCACAATTATTCTTCCTCTCTCTTTCATATATCCTTGTCGTACTTGTGTAATTCGTACCTTGGTTCCAAAAGAGATTTCGCATGCTGTATGACAGCTTAAGCATTTGAATTTATTCTGCCGATATGAACTTTTAGCGATTATTAATTTTAAATTATTAAATGAATTATAAAAAAGGAGAAGTATGGAACAAGTTACATTGGGGAAAGGTAGAAAATAAGCAGGATTCCAATGGCAATTGGTTACTTTTGGACAAGCTTTTTTATTAATTCCAACATTGGAGTCTCATAGTCTTATCTTCACTATAGAAGCTTTAGTCACTATTATTATTATTCATAATTATATTCATATTCTCTGCAAATGTTTTGGAGGTAACCCTAGCTGCAGCCAAAATGCATTTTCTTTTCAAACATTTTCGCTGCTCGTCCATTCCTCAAATCAATTCAAAATCCAAGAAAATATTCATTGAAAGATTTGATGATTTGAATGACTGAATTTCCAATTTGATTTGTCAAGAAGCAAACAAACTGACATAACCTTGAAAAATGTTTGACACAACACACACCATAACCGTTCGAAAACCTAGAGCGAGCCTAGCACACCGGAGTGAGTTTTTACCCCCACTCCTTGGAATAAATTTCATACCAACAACCAGCTTCTCGAACGCAGCCTAATAGTGACTAAAGCTTCTTTAGTGAAGATAAGACAATGAGACTCCAATGTTGGAATTAATAAAAAAGTTTGTCCAAAATTAACCAATTGCCATTGGAATCCTGCTTATTTTCTACCTTTCCCCAATGTAACTTGTTCCATACTTTTCCATTTTTATAATTCATTTGATAATTTAAAATTAATAATTGACATCTAAAAGTTCATATCGGCAGAATAAATTCAAATATTTAAGATGTCATATATGACTTATTTGTCAGCTTAAATTTCACCCTAGTCGAGACTAGAGTGTTTGGTGCGCGCACCAGTATGTGGCAACCATCTTTTCGAACTATTACTGTGCGTACTATTTTTGTATACACTCCGACATTTCGAACGGCTACTGTGTGATTTTTATACGACACACCAAGTTCTTGAACGCACCCCAGTGATACAATGTATTAACAACAAAAAACAATAACAAAAACTAAAAATAACAAATCTAAAAAACGTTATTTTAATCTAGCTCTAGCTTTTTGAAGCTACCTTCAACTCCGAATATTTCATTGGCATTTTTGGGTTTACCTTGTCTCATGGATTCATCGACAACTTGACTTGTTAAAAGGGATATGAACTCTGCGTTATCATTAACTAGACTTTTAGTTTTTTTCTAAAACAAAACTCATTTGAAACATTCAGTTGTTGATGGTAAAGTAAATTACCTTTCCAAATTTTAACAGATTCACAAGACCCACCGTATTCCTGGGGAAAGATATCCTTTGGAATTTGTTTAAAAATAGAATCAGTATCTGAATGTAAATATAGCTAAAATTAAACTTATATATTAGTGATTGTTTTAAAAAGTGAAACGTCCTTTAACAGATATTATGAACAAACTTACTGATTCAATGAGTTCCTTTTTCATGAATGGTTTCATCAAAGCCAAAATCTTATCCATAAAAAGATACAATATTGACAAAATGGAGACTCTTTAATCTAATCGGCATACCTTCCTGAGAAATAAATGCTTTAAATTTCCACGACGTGGAGAAACGTTATTAATATTATTAGTATTATTACCTGCAGATAGTACAGGAACTTCTTAAAAGCAAGAGGATTTAATTTCAAAAAATGCGCAAAAACAATTCCTTTTAGGTCTACGACAATGTTAAGGCCGTTAGCTGGTCCATTTTGGAAAATATTCACCAAAGTTACCAAATCAAATAAATTGAATTGCGGGGCTAGTATACGTAATTATCAGGAATCGTATCTAGAAGATAGCAGAGTACCACTAAATCCCCAGATTCTGTCAATTTTGGAAGAGGGTAAAGTAATCTAAAAAATCATTAATAGTATATTATCAAAATTAAAGTAAAATGTGACAATGCCAATTATTTTAAAATCTTTTTAAACATTCATTAATAAAGAATAGTACAATAATAATTATTATAAAAACCAATTATATTTGTTTGTATCTACGACTATTGAAAGTTTAGAAAAACCTTGTCTCCCATTAACGGAAACATTAGCCTGGACAAATTGAATGGGATCCAAATATCATTACCAGACTTGGAAAGAATGCCATTCAATGGTACACATACAGCTCAAAAGCATAGGAGGAACCTATCAAAATGACAGATACTCAAGCAGCCATTAAGGCACTGAGCTCTTGTGTAATCAGTTCCAAAATGGTATGGGAATGTCTAGACAAACTCAAATACCTTTCTGGAGACCTGAACCCTTTTGCGGAATCCGCCTCAATGTAATATTGGAAGAAATAGGGGAAGCCGAAAGAAAGAGAAGATCCAACCATTGGAAAGATCTAGTAGGGAGTAGACAACCAAAGATTCTTTTGGGTGACTACAACCTGTTGAGATCAAATGAATGCATAAGTCAAAGTAAAACTGCGCTAAGAGTTTTAACAGGGATCCTAACGGGACATTTTCGCCTGAATGGGCACCTGAAAAAGCTCAAAATAGTGGAGGAAAAAGAATGTAGATATTGTGGCATGGAAGAAGAAACCTCCATCCACATACTTTCCAACTGTACAGCACTCCAGAATCCTAGAGAACAGTACCTGGGAGATTACTGGATAGAAGAGGAACATTCATCTATATGAATGTCGGTTAGTTGAACATCGTTAAAGTGAGCTCCTCAGAATTTGTACGTTATAGATGGTATACATCTCTTGGAAAATATTGATTATTTGTTAGTGGGTGCCTAAAGTGTTCAATAACTGTTTTGTCATCTCACTATATGGTATTGTGGCCCTGAAGTGGTATAAAAGTGCATTTTAATATCACACAATTTTGAATTGGATTGCGGTGTTGCCAAAAGATTATTCCAGGAATCATGAGCCAGAAAACCAGAAGTACAACTGTTTCCACTACAATAGATGAGTCTTCATTGGAAATTCTGATGAATAAAATATTACCTAAATTAAATGCGACAATAGAAGATAATATGAAAAAATTGGGTAAGAGTTTGTTTGATCAATTGGAACTAAAGTTTACACAAATATCAGCTCAGATATCTTCACTAGAATCCATTTCCCAATCAAACAAATTGGAAATTTCAACTATAAATAAGAATTTGAAGAAGTAGATAGGAACCACAGAGAATCTTCACTAAACTTAGTGGGTATCAAAGTGGAAGACAATGAAAATATATTAACTAAAGTGATTACATTATTTAATGAAGGTATGAAAGTAAAGTGTTCCCAATGGGAAATCTATAACGTTTTTCGAATTGGTAAGAAGAAATCTGGAAGTCAAGTAAAGCCAAAAAATGTAATCGTTACTTTTGTATCGTTAATGAAAAAAAATGAAATATATGGTGCAAGAAAAACTATGAAGCAGGCAGGTATATTCGTTAATGAGAACTTGACTACTAAATCATACGGTATTTTACGTAATGCTGTGAAACAATTTGGGCGACAAAATGCATGGTCAAGAAATGGCAGAGTTTTTGTAAGAAATGACAACGTTGTAAGTGAAATTACTGAAGAATCAGATTTGGTTAAGTTTTAATAGTAGAGAAAAAACCAGACTGATATAGGAGTTACTAGTTCACTAATTAACTATATACTTCCAGTTTCTTATTTCATTGTTCATAAATTAGTTAAGGTAGGTTTACACATATATCCAAATCAGCTTAAGCATAGAAAATTTGAGTTTTATTATATAATATTAGTTGAGATGTATTCCTTATATATCTATATATATTTCTATATTTACTTTTATATCGCTGTGTTTTATATACTATTCATTGCGGGGCTCACTACTGATGTATTGATTAATTAGAATGTCGATTGAGGTTTATTATCAAAACTGTAGAGGTTTAAATACTAAATGCGATGAATTTTTTACTAGCGCTTCAAATTTAGACTTTGACATTATTATAGCTGTCGAGACATGGCTACAGGAAGGTGTTATGGATGCTGAGGTGGTAGATGTAGGATTATATAATTTATTAAGAGCAGATAGAGATTTAGAGATAACAAAAAAATCTAAAGGCGGAGGAGTCTTAATAGCTGTTAACAAAAATTATAAAATTTTAAATGTTGTGAAAAATAGTACTTCCTTTGAAGCTGTTCTTGTTGAGATTAAGGTAAAAAATTATAAATTACATATTTTGTGGTATATACATTCCTTCGTCAAGTAAAGGTGAAGTTTATGAACAAGCTTTTGAGTTTTTGCAAAATCACATTGTTGATGTGGAGAATGTTTACATTGCCGGAGATTTTAATTTGCGAGATATAACAGGCACTAATTATGATTATATGATCTCATCTGGTGGATTAGATAGTCTTGAAGATTTTATGAACTTCAATAATTTTAAACTTTATAACGATATTAAAAATTTTCAAGGTAGGACGCTAGATCTGATAATAAGTTCAGTCAACAACACTAATGACTGTACTGTTAGTAGAGATAGTATACCCATCGTGAAGGAGGATGTGTATCATCCCTCTTTAAATATTTCCATAACTTTAAAAATTGGGACCAAATCAAACGATGTTTTGAAAGAACCCAGGTATAATTATAAACTAGCTAATTTCTTGGATTTAAGCTCTAAAATTAGAGACTCAGATTGGGGCAATGTATTAAATGAAAAGACAGATGTGAACATAGCCTTACAAAATTTTTATACCATATGGTATGAAGTTATGGATAAATGCGTACCTAAAACCGTAATGTATAAAAATTACAAGCGGTTTCCAGCGTGGTTCTCGAAAGATATTAAGAATAAGTTGAGGGAAAAAGAAAGGCTAAGGAAGTTAATAGCAGGATATTTTTAAAGACAAGTATGTGCAGTTGAGGAGTAAGTTGAAGAACGAAATTAAGTATGAAAGAAAACGATACATAAAAAATGTTGAAAATAATATGAAAACCGATTTAGGTAATTTCTGGAATTATGTAGCATCTAAAAGAAAAAATAGCTCAAATGCACACACTTTTATTTATAATGGAAGTGAAATTGAAGATAGAGACACGGCCAATACATTTGCCAGTTATTTTTCGTCTATGTTTTTGCCTGAATTAGCTTCATATGATTTAAATTTCAGTAAGTATCCTGCTAATGCTCTGTGTAATGAAACATTTGTAATTGAAAAAATTACAGCTAGGGACTATAATGACGCCTTAAGAAAACTAAAACCTAAAAGATCATCAGGTGATGATGGCATCCCTCCATATTTACTTAAGGGATGTGGAGAATGGTTACTGCAACCTCTATTACATATATTCAACCTAATTATTTCAAAGAATACGTTTCCAACACAATGGAAATCTTCAATAGTTACGCCCATTTTTAAATCTGGCAATAAGGGGGATATTTGTAATTATAGACCTATATCTATAATGTGCGCACCTGCAAAGTTATTTGAACAAATCGTTTATTCTTTTCTCTATAAATATATCGAAAAATATATAGCACCGCAACAACATGGATTCGTAAATAATAAATCGATTAGTTCAAATTTATTTATTTTTAACAATTGTGCATATGAAGCTATGGAATATAACCCTCAACTAGATACAGTCTACACGGACTTCTGCAAAGCTTTTGATAGAGTGAGTCACGATGTTCTGTTATCAAAGTTAAATAGATTCGGAATGGCTGATAAATTTATAGACTTAATTCGAAGCTACTTACAGAATAGATATATAAAGGTGAAACATAACGGTAATGTGTCTGCAAAATTTGAGGCTAATTCAGGTGTTCCCCAGAGGTCCAATCTAGGACCTTTATTGTTCTCAATTTTTATAAATGATTTACCCTCAGTAATAAATTTTTCTGAATGTCTCTTGTTCGCTGACGACCTAAAAGTTTTCAAACGAGTTAATACAGTTCGGTATTGCGTTATGCTTCAAAAAGATGTTGATAGTATAGGGTGGGGCAAACTTCTGACATCGGAGGATTACATCGTTGTGGTACGAGATAAAACTTTAAGGTTTTGTGTGAGCTGATACAGTTACTGAGGGCACATTTTGAAAATACTTTCGTTTCTACAGGGTGTTCCAAAACCACGTAGCAGCACAAACTTACATTTTTTTAAATGGAATGTACTATATTTTGTTCAAGAATCGAAAAGATCTCACCGAGAGCGTTACAAAAATATAGCATTCTAATATATTATATGGGTGTTTTAAAAAGATATGGCCAATTATTGATAAAAAAGACCTCCTCTTTAACACTCTGTTAAACAGTAAATCAAAATAAATCAACAGGTCTTTGTATTCAATTGTCATTCACATATCATTGGCTGTGCTCAGTATCAATTACTTTTTTTATCTGTGGCTTCTTTAATACAGGGTGAAACAAAACGCAAATTAAGCAATATCTCAAAAATTTTAAATGAATCACCCTATAAGTCTTTTCACAATTTGTTAGTACAATTAATAATCTTTCAAACGATATAGCACATTTAGGGTATAAGTTGATGGATAACCGTAAATATTTTATGATAATGATCAAAAACAAGTATTTTACGTACACAAATTAAATGGTTTCAAATTTTTACATGCAACGTGTAAGGCATAAATTTTAATTGTAATTTTGGATGCATCTACAATATTTAATCACTGGGCTACTTTCAAAATAGTATCTACTAATAAATGTCGAAGAAATATTGCTGTATTCTTCGTTTGTGTTCATAGGTTTAAATAATAAATAACTATAATGAATTTTTCGCAGGAAGACATGATCAATATGATTCATGTGTTAGGAGAATGTTCAAAAAATTGTTTACTTGCTCCAAGAGTATATCGTGAAAGATATCCCAATCGAAGACATCCAAATGAAAGAGCTTTCTTAAGGCTTAAGGAAAGAATCGACACATCAGGTAATGTTTCCTATCAACCTCATGCTTTTCCAAAACGTGTTTTCAATGGAGACAACAACTTTTTAGTAATGACCTGAGGGTGTAGAGGCCTACCAGGCGCGTCCCCGGGTGGCGGATAGGGGAACGGTCAGGAGTGGAGACATCTATGTCAAAGTTTCTGATTAGTGGCAGCCATAAGTAGGGTGAGAGGAAGTAAAACTCCTCAAAAGCCTTTGCGAAAGCTGTCGACGCGGACCAACTCTCCCAAGTGAAGGTGTAAAGGTACCGTGCCGATGTACTGAATGGTCACGGGGAATGTGGCCTCGAACGGTCCCCTGGGGGCACCAGGCGAAACCCCCTTATATTCAGCCTTACCTTCTCATGCGGGGCTCTGAGGAGGTGGACAAGAATTTCCCTAGCTACTCGTGGGATTTTTATGGATTTACCTAAAAAACCAAGCCAACCAGGCACCACTGAGACGACCAGCGACGACAAGGCTGAAGAAGCCGTCATCGCTAGCACGTCCTCAGAGGTGACTAAAGAAGGCGGCCAGCGGAAGGCGAGCTTTAAAGCGAACTCGCTGGAAGATGTGGACCGTATGTCGGAAGAGGATCTTCGCGGAGCCAGGCTAGCGGGAGCATCCAGGAAAAGGCTGCAGACTCTGATGAAGGAGGGCCTTGATTACACCGAAGCCAAAAAGGCTGTAATTAAGGAGAACTTCACAAAGTCGCTCCTACCAAAGAAAAATAAAGAAGAGGCAGGCGAGCACCCGTCCAAAGCCAAAGTTGAGGCGAAAAAGCGCCCTTCGAAGGCTAAGGAAGAGGTGAAAAAGCGCCCAAGATCGCAAGGGACAACCCCCCCACAGGCAAGACCCGCGACGAAGAGACCCAGAACGGAGGATAAACCTTCCTTCCGGGATGCGGCCTCGTCAGAGAGGGTAGCCATAGTGGAGGAAGGTTATCCTAAGAATCAGATGGAGTCGGATAGGCTCAAAGCTCTCCAGAACTCCATCATGAAGGCATACGAGGAGGTGGCAGATGACGGACCACAAGTGAGATTCGTCAAATGCACACAGAAGCCCGGGTACCTTCTAGTAACATGCGCGGACGTGGCGAGCGCTGACTGGTTGGAGGGGGTAGTTCCTTCGTTGGTTCCCTGGGACAATGCAAGTCTCAGGACCCTTCGGGGGGACAGCCTACCGAGACCGGCAGCTGCCTGCTACGTTTATGTCCCAGATGAGGATGGCGTGAGACTGGAGGGTAAACAGATCCTAAACAGGCTGAAGGTAAGCAACCGGAAGCTAAAAACATCCCTCTGGACCATTTGGGGAAACACCCCGAGGGAAAAGGGGCAAATGTGGACCTTCTCCATGGATGAGGAATCCCTGGAGGAGATCAAAAGGTTGGACATGAGTCCTTACTTTGGAATGGGCCGGATTAATTTCAAGGTCAAGGAGCGAGGACCCAAGTCCAAAGGTGCAGTGGAGAATAAGGCCTCAAAACCAGGAACCTCCACCGGCACAACCACCAAAGCGCCTTCCCCACAGGCGGTAAGACCACAACTGAGGGGAAAAGGACCGGTGCAGAAGAAGGGGAAGAAGAAGGGAGGATCTTCTACAGAGGTTAGACCTGGGAAAGCCAACCCACAAAGTGGCACAAGCCCTCTCAAAAGACCGTCAATGGTCAGAGAGGAGGCTGAAGCCATGGAGCGGGGGGAGCCAACCAAGGTCACAGAGCCCATAGAAGACTCCTCGTCTTCAACCTAGAGGACAGCGTAAGGTTCCTGCAGGCCAACCTTCAACACGCCAAGGCAGCTAGTGCCGTGTTGTGTCGAAGGTGGGAGAAAGAAGGCATAGACGTAGCCCTTCTGCAGGAACCATGGGTACATGGAAGGACCATAGCAGGCCTCAAACCACAAACAGGTACGTTACTCTATCATAAGCCAGCATTAAGGCCAAGAGCATGTATAATACATAGTGAAAGGGTTAATTGTTTACTAATCTCGGGGTTATGCTCTGGGGATTTTGTTATAGGAGTCCTTTCATACCAAACCGAGGGCGGGACGAAGAGAGTAGTCGTCTGTTCTGCCTACTGTCCAGGAGACGAGCCAGCATGCCCTCCACAGGTACTAAAGGCTGCAGTAGACTATTGCCGAGAGAGGGACATATTAGGATGCGATGCCAACGCCCACCATACCATCTGGGCCAGCACGGACATCAATAAAAGAGGTGAGTCATTTTATGAATTCATAATTAGGGAAGGGTTATTCATTGCCAATAAAGGTACTGAGCCTACTTTTGTCACGGCAGTTAGGAAAGAGGTATTAGACCTGACCTTGAGTACCAGCAGAATAAGTGATAACATAGTAGCTTGGCGGGTTTCACAGGAACCATCATGTTCCGACCACAGGCATACAAGATTCGATCTTGAGTCACCACCCCTAATAATGAGTAAGTTCAGAAATCCAAGAGAGACGAACTGGGAAGGATACAATAAATCCCTCAGAGAGTCACTTGATGAAGGGACAGTCACTATAAAAGGGAGAGAAAGCCTAGAAGTGGCAGTTGACCAGATTAATGAGGCAATCTTGAATGCCTACCGAGAAAACTGCCCAGAACGAACAAGGCAACGCAAAAGGAACACAGTTTGGTGGAACAACTACCTGGAGGGATTAAGAACCGAGGTAAGAAGGTTATTTAATAGAGCCAAACTCAACCAAAACTGGGACCTATACAGGAGTAAGCTCACTCTATACAATAAGGAGATCCGGAAGGCCAAAAGGGACTCATGGAGAAGATTCTGTGATTCTGTTCTAGAGACCACAGAATGCTCCCGGATCCACAAAGTTTTGGCCAAGGATTGCTCTAAAGACAAGGTGAGTCTCATCAAGAAAACGGACGGAGACTATGCAGAAACGGCACAGGAAAGTGGAGCTGTTGACAAAAGCACACTTTCCTGGAGCCACCATTGATCTAAGTATGCAGGAGGTAGTCAGCAATCCCCAAGAGGCAGGTAGATCCAGTAGGGAAGACTGGCAACTTGCCACTGACATTACAAGACCAGATAAGATAAGGTGGGCCATAGACGAATTCCAACCCTTTAAATCACCAGGGGAGGATGGAATCTATCCGGTACTACTGCAGAAAGGTAAAGAGGCATTAGCGCCACAACTAAGTAAGATCTTCAAGGCTAGCTTAGCTCTAAGGCATACTCCGGTAATATGGAGGAAGGTGAAGGTCATATACCTTCCGAAGGCAGGTAGAATTTCTGACCAAACGCCCCAGTCATATAGACCAATAAGCCTAACGTCCTTTCTGCTCAAGACTTTGGAAAAGCTAGTGGATAGGTACATAAAGGACAACGCACTGAAAACTCGCCCTCTAAGCGAGAGTCAGTATGCGTATCAACAGGGTAAGTCAACAGACTTGGCTCTGGACGATTTAAACAGGCTACTGTCCAAGTCGATCGACGACAAGGAAATAGCAGTAGCTACTTTTCTGGATATAGAGGGAGCATTCAATAATGCTTCTCCAATATCTATAACAAGGTGTATGGAAAGAAGGGGGGTCGAACCCATCATCTGCGGGTGGCTTGCAGCTAATCTAGGGAATAGGATAATCACATCCACCCTGGGGGAGGCAACCATCACAGCGGGTGTGGAAAGGGGTTGTCCTCAAGGAGGCGTTTTATCGCCCCTTTTGTGGGCGATCCTAGTAGACACGCTTCTAGTACGGCTATCAGACAAAGGTATTCGGTGCCTGGGGTATGCGGACGATCTTGCCATCGTCATAAGAGGACGGTTTCCGGACACAATATCGGAGCGCACGCAAATGGCGCTTGATATAGTGAGTGGCTGGTGTAGGGAGGAGGAACTAGCAGTGAACCCCTACAAAACTACACTGGTACCGTTTACAAAACAGAGAAAATTGCAAGGACTACAAAAGCCGCAAATCAACGGAGTGGAGATTCCATTTGCGAATGAAGTTAAATACCTAGGGGTAATATTTGACCAGAAGCTTAATTGGAACTCCCACATTGAAAAAACCGCACATAAGGCCAGAATCGCTCTTGGAAGATGCAGGCAAATGTGTGGAAAGAATTGGGGATTAAATCCTAACATGACCAAATGGTTATATACACAGGTTGTGAGGCCAATGATAACCTATGGATCAGTTGTCTGGTGGCCCAGGACACTGCAGATCGGAGCGCAAAGGCAGCTAAGTGGTATTCAAAGGCAGGCCTGCTTGAGTATCACAGGGGCCATGAAGACGACTCCGACAGCGGCCCTGGAGGTGATACTAAACCTACCACCACTGCATATACTCATTCAAGGAAATGCAAGATCTGTTAGCCACAGATTATCACAGGGACCTTCTCCGATAAGCCAAGAACACGGTACGGTCTACAAAGAACTATATGATGAAATAAAGGCAGATCCAATACTGGGAATGCCAAAGGATCAGATTGCCCCACAATATAGTTTTAAAAACGAATATACAATCGTCATTCCAGAGAGAAAGGACTGGGAAGCAGGGCCTCCCATAATGGCGAATCTCAACTGGTACACTGACGGCTGTAAAACAGACTCTGGAGTAGGAGCCGGAATATATGGGGTACAGGAGAAGATAGCGATCTCTCTAAGCCTAGGGAAACATGCTACTGTCTTTCAGGCAGAGGTAATAGCGGTGCAATGCTGTGCAGAAGAGTTGATAAGATGGGAGGTGAATAACCAAAGAATCGTCATCTACTCTGACAGCCAAGCAGCACTAAAAGCGATACGCTCATATAAAATAACATCAAATCTGGTGTGGGAATGTCGCAAGGCCCTCAACAGACTAGGTAGTCATAATAAAGTAACCCTAGCCTGGGTACCAGGCCACCAAGGAATAAAAGGCAATGAAAAGGCCGATGAATTAGCCAAGCAGGGAGCAGCGGAGGTCATGATAGGGCCAGAACCTTCCTGTGGAATTGCCAAATGCCTAAGTAAAGGAAGCATCCACAAATGGATAAACAACCAGGCGTTGAACTGGTGGTATGGAACCCCAGGACAAAGACACGCTAAATTATTCCTTAAAAGCCCTTCGGCCAAACTGTCACACGACCTACTACGGCAAAGTCGAGAAACGACGAGGATAATAGTGGGAATGCTCACAGGGCACTGTAGGCTGAGGAAACATATGCATACAATTGGACTAGCAGCTAAGACAGCCTATGCAGGTTCTGCCAGGAAGAAGAAGAAACCGCGGGGCACGTACTTTGTGAGTGTGAAGGCCTAGCAAGGTTGCGGTTTCACTTATTCGGAGAAAAAAAACCGAAGGCAGAGAGCTACGCAAAGGAGGCGGTAACCAGGCTATTAAGTCTAATAAAAAGAATAAAGCTGGATATCGAGCTCTAATATAGGGAGGACCACAATAGATCTGCAAAGGTCGCAGTGGGATAGGACAAAGAGCCACTCCAATTTTAATCTAATCTAATCTAATCTATCTCGTACCACAACGATGTAATCCTCCGATGTCAGAAGTTTGCCCCACCCTGTATAAATGGAGTTTAGATAATAAATTAAATTTCAATATTAAAAAATGTTCGTGTTTAACTATAGCGCGGTTAAGAGATCCAATTATATTTGAGTACGCTATTGGCAATGAATCCTTAACAAGATGCAAGCAAATTAAAGACTTGGGTGTAACTTATGACAATAACTTATGCTACTCCCTTCATATTATGAATATATCTAAAAGTGCTAATCAGTTATTGGGATATTTTATTCGACAATCAACAGGCTTCATTAATATCGATTCACTAAAACATATATATTATGGTATAATTCGTCCAAAATTAGAGTTTGCTTCAATTATATGGTTTACCGAATATAATAAATGGCTGTTCCAGCTTGAGAAAATACAAAACAAATTTTTACGTTTTTTGTACTATAAAAAATATCATAGGCGTCCCAATTATATAACGGTTCGTACAGCTCGATTAAGGAACGAGTTTAAAATATTGTCCTTGGGAGATAGGCGAGTACTCATAGTATTAAACTATTTATATAAAATTATAAATAACAAAATTAACTCACCTGAGTTACTATTCCTAATTAGATTCAATGTCCCATCTAGAGTGACTCGACATAATTCAATGTTCAACATACCTTTCACTCGTATTTCACTACATTCGCCTCTTGGAGCCATGTTACGATTAGCCAATGAATATAATGCACTTTTAAATTTGAATTGGTCAGGAAGTCAAAATGTTTTTCGTACAAATATTATAAAGTCGCTAATTGATTTAAGCATCTAACTTTTAGTATTTAAACCATACAACCTTACTTTATTTTATATTATGAATCGTATACTTTGTTTCTTTTTCTTTGGTACATTATTATCCATGTAATTAGACCCTAGTGGTCTGTTTGGATATAAATAAATAAATAAATTTACCTAAGTTGAGGCCAGCAGATGACTTGAAATTCCTCCGGGAAATAGGCCTGAAGAAGCTGCTGGTTTCAGAGACTCTCCTCAGAAACTATGTAGAAGTAAGGGGGTACAATAAATCTTTCAGGTCTCAGTGAATTCACTGTTACCCCCCAAAAAAATACATACAATACATACTTACACAGTGTTAAGAGCTAGCTGTATAGTTGCATCAGATTTAACATTCTTAGAACCAAAGATATCTGTACATATGGTCTTTACAGTAAAGTATATATCAATTGCATTTTTAGCAGCTTCGTTACTGTAATAACAGCTGTGGAGAAATATAGCCACCTGTAACTCTAAAAAAAGGAAATATTTAGTATAAGTTCGAAAGCTCATGCGCTCTCCGTTTTCCAAAGTCAGTTTCCTTTTGAGGGACGCGTCTTAACACCTGTTTGATATTTGTGAGTGAGATAAATTTGTAGTTAATACTTACCAGATGTCTTTGGTAAATGGGGTTGTTTTTCCAACCATTCCATAATAGCTTTAACATCTTCTTTTTTTAGTTTTTCATCTTTTTTGTACAATTCGTTAACGTCAATTTCCCTAATAAGAGGCATATCTAAATACAATAGAATGAAGTGAATGAAATAGTCTTGTTAATTTTAAAATTAACATTATAATTATTATATCACTATCCCAAATAATTTTCCGGTTATTTGGAACTTTCTTTTTGACAAGGGCAAGTTCTTCTATCACATATTGTTGTTTGTTGGTGGAAAAATAATAGATCTTGAGATGTGCGATGGACAATGTTTAAAGAACAATGGCAGATAGATTGACTTTAATATTCATAAGATGTAAATATTAGGCATTTCATATGAGCCATGATTCTGTCATTCATAAAGATAAATAGGTTAAAAAGACAGTTTTAATAAAAAAATTTTATAAATTTGAAAATATCTTTATTGAAAACAATTCCATTCCAATAATAATTTTAGATGAAAAAAAAGAGAACAGCAATAGTAAATTTTACAACAAACTTTACACTTACACAAATATCTCTATCCTGTATATGCAAGTAAACTAAAATACTGTCCTGTTCAATTTAACTCTCCACGTAGAGGAGTTAATGGTGTGAAGAAGATTAGACCTTATTCTTATCTTTCTATAAATAGATCCATTGTCTAATATAAAGAAATAGACAATGATATATCGAAGGAATGGAAAGTTTTGTTTTTGAGGTTTCTAATAAAGATAATATTATTTACTTTTTGGGGTGTTTTTTGCAATCGAAACGACTTCGATCATTTTAAAGTGTTTTATCACTAAAGCAAATAGGTACATAATATTTTATTTCAAATTTTATGAATATCTAATCAAATGATGATAATAAATAATTTTGATTAATTTGAAAGATTTAGATTTGTTATTTTCAAGTTTGGATAACTAGTAATCGGTTTTAAAGCATATATTAATTTATAAAGTAGCTAAAAATGATTTAGTTTTTAAGAATGGCATTCCAATGTAGGTTATTGTTATCAGCAGGAAATAAGTACTTCTTCTAGTACCTATATCTTCATTGTCAATAAAATTTTAAATAACTATTTTTTTTGTAATTATTAGTATTCATTGGGACTGTGTAGTTATGGATGTGTGGGTTTACCGTTTAACTGTGATGTCTGTATGTGAAAGTTTGTGAAATATATAAAAATCATGTTTGATAAAGTTACTGTCAGCGAAACGCGTTACAAGTTGTAATGAAAGATCCAAACGAATTAAATTGTTTTATTTCTACCCTTAAAAAGAGATAATTTAAAAATATATGAAATGAAGAAAAAAACCTTACTTTCGAAAATATTTCTATCCGATTATATGTGTTTCACGAGATGATTCACACTTGAAAACTTTCAAACAAAGTTGGTTTACGTTTTAATAACAACAAATATATACATTACAGGTAATTGCATAGTAAGTACAAAATGACCAGAACTATTAATTACATTATTCGACAAAGCTAGTAACAGTATAATCATAATCTATTAAACAAGCAAAAATTAAACCTGAAATAAAATATTATCCAATCGTAATATATGTACAGTGTGTACAGAGTGTCAATTTTAAAACATAAAATAATGGCTACAAATAACAGTATTAGTAATAGTTATACAGGGTGTAACGATAAATGAAAAATTAACCTTGTATAAATGTTATAAAAAAAAGATTACAAAAATTTTTACTGGTTTGTTCGTTGCCGGAAGTGTATTGTTTTGAAAAGGATCATTTTTAAAAGCCACAGGAGATTAAGATGACAATTCAACTCATGTATGAAAAATCGCATATGCCACAGTGCAATTGTCACTTTGACAGCGGCAAAAGTTAGCTGAAATTTTCACAGCGAAAATTCAACTCATGTATGAAAAATCGCATATGCCACAGTGCAATTGTCACTCTGACAGCGGCAAAATTTAGTTTGACATGTTTGTCAACAACTCATTGCATTTCTAAACACTAACAATGAGCCGATTCATTGAATTGTCCTGCCAAATTACACTCGATGTTTGTATTGATATCGGGTAAATTTGTTTTGTTCAACTTCTAAACTGTTTCCTTTAGCAATTTGACTCGAAAAACTGTCAACCTAACAACGCTCCACCTTCGGTGTCGCTAAGCAACAGTTTCTCATTAAACAATCCAAATTTATCCGATAAAATACAACCCGTGCAGTTATAAGTGATCATATCACCAAGATAATTAAATATTAGATGAAGTGCACTTACACGGATTATATAAATAACAACACAAAATTGACACACCTTCAAAAGTGGAATTCTTTCCAAAATGTTCATATTGAAATCGTTAATTTTTTTAGCGAGCTCATACCTCGCATCTAGTACCTTAATTTTACCATCAGAAACAAACGTAACAGCAGGATGTACCATAACTGACTACTCACAAGTTTCTTCGATCATCAATAGTTGTACAAATATCGTTATCCAGAATATTAATGTACCAAGTGGTAAAACTTTGGGCTTGAGTTTGAAAGATGGTACGACCGTTACTATAAAAGGTACTATTACTTTTGAGGTCGGTTACGTAGACCATTGGTTAATGACTGTAGGTGGAAAACATATAACTATTATTGGAGAATCAGGTGAGTACTTTGAACCACCTTTCTTAAATATTTAATTCAATTTTGATACCACTAGCACTGTCGTGCGCGAAATTGTTGTCAAAACCAGCGCCATATTGTAAAATTGACATCGACTTCAATTCAGAAGCGTAACGTTTCCACATTTTGTAGATTAACTCAAAATAACAATATTCAGAATGTATTTACCGTATGTATAGCTCAAATAAAGTTTATTTGAGAATGATTTGAAGCTTTTCGAGATAATTTCTCATACAATAAACACTAGTAAATGAAAAAGTTTTTTTTATACTTTCAATTAACGATTGGCGATGTTCATTTGTAGCAACAATGACATGAAACCAGGCGACATAGATAAACAAGACCAATTTTGAGTTCTGCGCAAGATAGTTGGCAAACTTCACGTGACTTCTTCTTATGTGGAACGGAATCTACAAGTTTAAAACGTCTTTGTTATTTAGCATATCTATAATGACAGTTACGCTAGTGAAGGGAATGCTAAGAATGCGATAATATAGCGACATAATTAACCACAAACCAAACTTCATACTTCAAATCCACAGGTGCAACACTAACAAAATGAGAGGCTATGTGGTTTTCTACATTTAACGCACTTGTAGTTCAAATAACAAGATAAGTTTTAAATTGTTGTTCAGAATATCATAGAATTTTTTTCTTCTATAGGCTCTCTTATCCACGGTCACGGAGAGAAATATTGGGATGGTCAAGGTGGTGGTGGTGGTGTTACAAAACCAAAACTTCTACAAATTAAGAATGTATATAACGGAGTTTTTAGAAATATTGCTCTGAAAAATTGTCCCATGTTCTGTACTGGTATAGAACAGTCCAGAGATCTATCAATAGACGGATGGAACGCTGATTGCTCCGAAGGAGACGATGCTAAGGTTACTTATTTTATGTAAAGTGTAGTCCGATATAGTTGGAAATATTCACTTACGAATTTTGAACAAAAGCTCACAAATGACGACATTTTTGACATTACATAACTCCCTTTATTTTCCAGTCTTTTATTGAATACATTTTCTTTGCTTTTCCAGCACCTGGGTAGAAACACCGACGGTATTGGTATATCTGGATCAACCAATATAAACATCCAAAATGTTTATATCCATAACCAAGATCAATGTTTGTACGTCAACCAAGGTTCCAACATGCACTTCAGTGGTATCCACTGTATAAATTCCAACGGTATTTGCGCCACAGCAGGTTTCAGTCAAACTTCATACGAAATCAATACCACAAAGAATATTACTTTCCACAACTGTGTTATGGAAGGTGGACTTACAGGTGTGCAAATCATCGCCATGGCCAACGGCGGAGCAGGAGAAATCAGCGATATTACTTTCCAGAATGTTATGCTTAAAGGTACAGCTCAAATATTATTAGATTTTTTTAACGCTTGTCTGGATCTTATCATTAGACCTTCTAGATTCTAGATGGTTAATGTTTTCGCGACATGGTTTTTTAATGTAATTTTTTTTAGGTGTTCGTCAACAAGGTATTTTCGTTCAAATGGACTACGGCAACGATGGTCATTTAAACAATAATATAGAAGTGAAAAATTTCAAACTTTCCCACATTTACGGTACCGTCGAACATGGAGCTCGAAATATTTATATTAAAGCCGGAGCTAAATGTCATGACTGGACCTTTTCAAACATCAACGTAACCGGAGGTACTACCCCAAACTTTTGTAACTATGTACCGAGTGGTTTCAGATGCTAAATAAAATAAAATCTTGAAATGAATAGAAATAAAATGTATAGAAACATCTAAAAATAATTTTTTTTATAGTGATAAAAATAGTAAACGAAACAGAGGCGTCACAAATATGGATTTACCGATATTAACCAATTCTTCAATAATATGTGATCGTACATAGGTACTATAATTAGTTTATTAAAAATAAATCAGTTAAGAAATTTGATCTAAATTAATGTTGTAGTGCCTGATTCGAGATGCGTCACGTGCGATCATGACATATCTAAAAATAAAATATCAACTTATGCATTTAAATTCCCTTTCTTTCTATTTATTTATCAAATCAATTATAAGCACTGAACTATTAGATATAATAATCCATTATAATCAATCACACGTGCTAAATGTGCTAAGTATGTCAACTCACTCCCTCATAAAAGATTAAGATCAATGAAAAGGTAAAACACGTACGTATCACGTGGCTCACTTCAGTGATAGAGATAATATCAAAGGATCAGGTCGTATCACGTGGCTCAAGCACTCCACTTCAGTGATAGAGGATAGGTGAATCAACTGTACGGCTCAAGCATTCCGCAATACCGCAAAACATGAGTTTGGGAATCTAAAGCGGCCCTTACACGATCAATATTACTGTCAATATCAAAAAATATTGTCAGTAATATTGATCGTGTATGGAGTGGAATGAAGGAATGAAGTTAAGTACTGACGGTTATTCGAATATTTTAATATTTTAGTCATCAGTATTGACAATACTGTCAGTATTCCGTATTGACAGTAATACTGACCGTGTAAGGTCCGTTTTCAACTTCTTAATTATTTAATGTTATACTTGGCTCTACGTATATTATTATTATCCCTGTTTATGTTCCTGATTAGTATAATATAACATTATTTAGTCATTAAATGATGACGTGGCGAAAATAAGAATAATAATTATTAATATTTGTCATTATAACATCGACATGCAATATTGTCAACGAAAATGTATAAAATTTACTGGTCACGGTTGCACGGTATGTTGTGACGAACAAAGGTGAGGTTTTATTGAATACTATTTTAATAAAAATAACAAAAAAGAATGATTATTTGAGTTTGCCGAAAAACTATACCTATAGTTTGTGCATTAGGGGGTATTTTTGCTTAATACAATATGGATTGCGATTGAAGAAATCAGTTCAATTTAACTCCACGTGCTTTTATTTACATCGGGTATAAATAAAATCTGTATAGAGATATAGAACTTTTTCTGAAATTTCTGCTAATATTCAAAATATTTTGTGATTTATACAAATAATGATGTGATGAAGTTTGAAGAAATTGTCTACACCTTGGTTTTCATGCAATATATTCACCTTTTTTTTAGATATATAATGGATTTTGTTTGTTAATATTGTATAATGATATAATAATTTGTATTGTACCTGACCTTAGGAAAATTAATGTATTACTATATATTTTGTAAATTGGCTGAAAGACCTCGGTCGATGGCCTGTTGATGCCTTAGTGTCAATAAAGTATACTTCTCTCTCTGATGTGATAAAGAAGAATAAATTTTGTTTATATCTACAAGATCAAAGGTAGAGTGTTTTGTTTTTAAAGTTTTTCAAGTGTTTACAGAAACTTGAGCGAATACAAAAAATATTTCAAATTTGATTTATTGATTTAACATAATTGAATGATAATTATGCACCAGTTTAGCTTGAATGTAAGGCTTAACAGAGTGCAGCTTAATAATAATTCCAATCTCTCATTGCACCATGTTACGCTTAGTAAAGCCACGCTTACGTAAAATATCGTATGTCTTTACTTGAATTAATGAATTTTTTTTACTAGATTGTCATAATTTTGGTTGACAATACCAGTAGTTTATCTGACAACTTCTTAATTTTGTTAAAATTTGATTAATCTAAATAATTTCTCCCATGGAAGGTGAAAAAAGAATTCGGTCGGAAAATTTCACTTCCGAAGAGAAAATGGTTTACCTAAACTTAGTTAAAGAATATAAAGGAATTATAGAATGCAAAAAGACAGACGCGGCAACATGGAGGGAAAAGGAAGATGCATGGAAAAAAGTTTTCAAGGAAATCTAAAATTTCTAGTTCTTTATCAAGATTTTCTTCTATATTCATTGTTGTTTGTAAACACCAAACCAACTCAAAAATTAGGTTATACTATTAGAAATGTCCAAGCAAATTGGAAACGTCACAAAACGTCAGAATACAATGAACGCGCAATCGCATATCTACCTCTTAAAAATAAGCTATGGATAAAGTTGGGCTTTAAATTTCGTGCATAATAGCTTCGTTTTGATGACGGTGCAGCGAGCTTAATTTTTTAAGCCTGGCTTACTTGTTAAGCCAAGGTGGTGCAATCGGGCATTTTAATATCAAATAATTCCACAATATACAGAGTGTGTTACATTTAATAAATTGAAGCTATTGTTAAAATCAAAATAATTTGAATTTTTTGTTTTGTGATCTGAAATCCTAGTTACAGAATTTCTAAAAATTCCAACCATATAAATTTTGTCAGCAGTTGTCAATTTTCATTACAAGATTTAGATTTGTTATTTTTAATGAGTAATCGATGTTAAAGCAAATATTCATCTCTATATTTTCTAAATATGATTTAAGTCGAGATCACCAAAGTATTTCGCGCATGATGCAAACAAAATTTTTGTAAGTTGTAAGTAAATATCATTGCAATAATATCAACAGCAGCTCAATGTATTCAACAATATCACCTTGACAGTTGTTGTCAAAAGGAATAAGTAACAATAGTAACAAACTGAATGTAATAAATGTACTTATGGTATTCAATAAAAAATAATCCTTATCTTTGTAGTATTTTAGAAATGTCATATTGGGAAATGACGTTTGGTTTCGCAGCTGTTACTGTGGGTAACGGCCTCGAAATTCAATTTTGCGGACTGTGCTGAGAACGCGAAATACTTTTTTTGATTGATCATATCACAAAAGATAATTAAATATTAGATGAAGTGCACTTATACAGATTATATAAATAACAACACAAAATTGACACACCTTCAAAAGTGGAATTCTTTCCAAAATGTTCATATTGAAATCGTTAATTTTTTTAGCGAGCTCATACCTCGCATCTAGTACCTTAATTTTACCATCAGAAACAAACGTAACAGCAGGATGTACCATAACTGACTACTCACAAGTTTCTTCGGTCATCAATAGTTGTACAAATATCGTTATCCAGAATATTAATGTACCAAGTGGTAAAACTTTGGACTTGATATTGAAAGATGGTACGACCGTTACCTTAAAAGGTACTATTTCTTTTGAGGTCGGTTACGTAGACCATTGGTTAATGACTATAACTGGAAACCATATAACTGTTATTGGAGAATCAGGCGAGTATATACAAGCACGTTACTTAAACTATTAATTTAATTTTTCAACCACCAGCAGTGTCGTGCTGATTGGGTTTTTGTTATTAAAAATATAAATTTCTCATCCGTAGTTCAGTATTTATTTTTTTTATAGGCTCTCTTATCCACGGTCACGGAGAGAAATATTGGGATGGTCAAGGTGGTGGTGGTGGTGTTACAAAACCGAAGCTCCTTCATCTTTATAATGTAAATCACGGAGTTTTAAAAAATATTGCTCTGAAAAATTGTCCCATGTTCTGTACTACTATACATAGTTGCACAGATCTATTAATGGACGGATGGAACACTGATTGCTCCGAAGGAGACGATGCTAAGGTTAGTTATCTTATGTAAAGTGTAGTCCGATATAGTTGGAAAAATTCACTTACGAATTTTGAACAAAAGCTCACAAATGAGACATTTTTACATTACATAATTCCCTTTATTTTCCAGTCTTTTATTGAATACATTTTCTTTGCTTTTCCAGCACCTGGGTAGAAACACCGACGGTATTGGTATATCTGGATCAACCAATATAAACATCCAAAATGTTTATATCCATAACCAAGATCAATGTTTGTACGTCAACCAAGGTTCCAACATGCACTTCAGTGGCATCCACTGTAAAAATTCTAACGGTATTTGCGCCACAGCAGGATTTAGTAAAACTTCATACGATATGAATACCACAAAGAATATTACTTTCCACAACTGTGTTATGGAAGGTGGACTTACAGGTGTGCAAATCATCGCCATGGCCAACGGCGGAGCAGGAGAAATCAGCGATATTACTTTCCAGAATGTTATGCTTAAAGGTACAGCTCAAATATTATTAGATTTTTTAACGCTTGTCTGGATCTTATCATTAGACCTTCTAGATTCTAGATGGTTAATGCTTTCGCGACATGGTTTTTTTATGTAATTTTTTGTTAGGTGTTCTTCAACAAGGTATTTTCGTTCAAATGGACTACGGCAACGATGGTCATTTAAACAATAATATAGAAGTGAAAAATTTCAAACTTTCCCACATTTACGGTACCGTCGAACATGGAGCTCGAAATATTTATATTAAAGCCGGAGCTAAATGTCATGACTGGACCTTTTCAAACATCAACGTAACCGGAGGTACTACCCCAAACTTTTGTAACTATGTACCGAGTGGTTTCAGATGCTAAATAAAATAAAATCTTGATATGAATAAAAATAAAATGTATAAATACATCTGAAAATAATTTTTTTTTATTAAAAAAATAGTAAACGAAATAGTAGCGTCACAAATATATTTCATTTTTCTGGTCGATTAAAATGAGAATTCAAAATGAATCCAAATCTAGTTACCCACCAATAGATTGACCAGAGGGCAAGCACTCTTTATACAAGATTACACAGATTATACAAGGTAAGATGCTGAGCTGGAAACTGAGCCCATAATAAGAATGCCATCCAACAAGATGCAAGGAGGGACCGCCATTTATTTTAGAGATGGCCTGCTACACAGAAAGCTCAAAAGCTGAAAAAAGATGTAGGTAGATCTGTTGACGAACTCAAGAGTCTCACGTTTCTTGGGCCTACACGTGCCGATATGCCAGGCAGAAGCTGCAGCAATGCATCACTGTGCAGTATTACTGTTACTGAGTATAAGAAAAATGCCATTACTATACTATACTCCATGGCAATATTATCCATACAGATGAATTCCAAACTTGTTTGAGATTGTTGTTACATCGGGCATAAATTATGTTTTTCTTATTTATTTAAACTGTTTTTTAATGTGGGATAAAATTATACACTCACTATGGTTAATTACTACTGATTTATTAAAGAAACACTTACACATTATGATAAACTTAATTTATATATATACACACTACTTAATGTCTACTACTACACTCTGATAATAATTGTACTTATTTATTTTTCTACATTCATGCAAAAAACAACACTTTTGTGCACCACATTTAATGGAAAAAGTGGTACTTTATTGCACTAGTGCAATAAAATATTTTATTGCACTCATCTGTCATTCTTGTGTCAGTTTTGTGATGATTAATGACAAACATAAACATTTAAATTAAATAAAAATCCATAGCAAGTACCTGATCCTGCTTTAATACAACAAAAATATATGTATATCTTACTACTTAGTCTCAACGAGTTACAATTATTTCAAAAATTTTTAATTATTTAAAATTTTCCAGTTTTTGCATGAATTTAAAAAAATATTGTATGCAACTCTTGCAAAACGTGTTTTTTGCACTCGACGTGTTGTCCACTCACTTTTTGCACTTGTTGCATAAATAACTATTTTTCTACTTTCATGGAAAAAACAATACTTTTGTGTAATATATTTAATGGAAAAAGTGATTCTTTTGTGCACTAGTGCAACAAAATCCTTTTTGCACTTATCTGTAATTCTTGTCAGTTTTTTGATGATTTATGACAAACATAAACATTTAAATAAAATCAAAATCCAGAGCAAGTGCCTGATCTTGCTCTAATACAGCAATAATATATGTATATCTTACTACTTACAGTCTCAACGAGCTACAATTATTGCAAAAATCTTTGGTTATTCAAAATTTTAATGGTCAAAGCAAAAACTAGCTATGATTGAATACTGACAAGGTGGAGGCCATAAAGATACAAAAAGAAGAAGAACGGTTTGAGTTCCCAACATATTATATTCTAATTTTCCAGTTTTCTATGAATTTAGAAAAAATATTGTATGCAACCCGTGCAAAACGTTGCATAAATAACTATTTAACACTGTACTATTTATTCTTTTTTTAATTTCTTGGGAAATTAAACCACAATATTTTTGAATTCTTTATTTCAACGTTTCGGTAGCGTTCCAGCTACCGTTGTCAAGAAAAATAAGTAAAAATTGATTTTTATTCCTAACTGACACAACGGAAAAAATTTGACAACTAGACAATCAAAAAAATTTTGAAGTTTAAGACTGCAAAATTTTGTTATCAAATTTTTATTAATGTCCATTCATAGTAGATCATATCCCCGGTAAAATGTTAAATGAAATATTTCATTTTATGACATTCCAACGATATGATAGTCTACTAGAAATGGAATCTAGTGAAGTGCACGTTCCAGGAACGGTTTTTTAATTGGGATAGCGCGTTTTTTTCGCTTATATTGGAAATGTTGTTAATAAAACGCGTTTCTTGATATTTTTTTTTTTTGTATGAATATTTAAGTTTCCAAAATATGTATATTCAGTTTTGTGATTTTGTGTATTGAAATGTGTATCGATTAACAACTATTCAAATGGAACGTGCACTTCACTGGATTCCATTTCTAGTAGACTATCATATCGTTGGAATGTCATAAAATGAAATATTTCATTTAACATTTTACCGGGGATATGATCTACTATGAATGGACCTTAATAAAAATTTGATAACAAAATTTTGCAGTCTTAAACTTCAAAATTTTTTTGATTGTCTAGTTGTCAAATTTTTTCCGTTGTGTCAGTTAGGAATAAAAATCAATTTTTACTTATTTTTCTTGACAACGGTAGCTGGAACGCTACCGAAACGTTGAAATAAAGAATTCAAAAATATTGTGGTCTAATTTCCCAAGAAATTAAAAAAAGAATGAATAATATACCACAAGGAACATACAGAAGATATGTACTATTTATATTCACTATCTGTTCACTCACTGTATATTGAAACTGTTTACCGATTCGGTGTATGCTGAGAACTGCTCGACTCACTTAGAAACCCGCGTATATAAATAGTCCTGCGCAACTCTAGACGCTTCTTGAATTCACTATCTTCGACGTATTTGGAATTTCGAGAACATTCCAAAATAAATCTCCAAAATTTAAAGTTCACGACACGACCGGCTTCTGAGTTACTGATGAGTTTGTTTCAATAAAATCTGTATACAGATATAAAACGTTTTCTGAAATTTCTGCTGATATTCAAAATATTTTGTTATTTGTACAATTAATGATGTGATGAAAAAGAATAAATTTTATTTATATCTACCAGATCAAAGGTAGAGTGTTTTGTTTTTAAAGTTTTTTGAGTATTTACAGCAACTTCAAAAAATACCTACATATTTTATTTCAAATTTGATTTATTGATTTAACCTAATTGATTGATAATATTAAATAATTTAACAATATACAGAGTGTGTTACATTTAATGAATTGAAGTTATTGTTAGAATTAAAGTAATTAAAATTTTTTTTTTGTGATCTGAAATTCCAGTTTTAAAATTTCTAAAAATTCTACGGATATAAATTTTATCACCATCAGTTCTCAATTGCCATTACAAACTTTAAAATTTGTTATTTTCAATGAGTAATCGATGTTGAATCAAATATTCATGTCTACATTTTCTAAATATGATTTAAGTCTTAAGTACCTTATTCCAAACTATGTTAAGCTTTTTAATTGATTATTTTCTTGTCAAAACAAATAAGTAACTATAGATCTGATACAAACTGTACGATTAATGTTGATATTCATTCTATATAATTAAGTAGGTACTTATGTACTTTGTCCACGACCACCTAATAATAAGCCGATATTTTACCTCATAACAAAAGGTATATGGTACCCACATATCAACTGTCGTGAATTATGAACCATAATACACTACAGTGTATTATGAACTAGAGATAGGGTACCTACAATATGAAATAAACTATTAAATCTGTGTATTTTGTTCAGGAAATTTGTTTTTGACATTGTTAAGGTGAGTGGTTTGAAAGTAAACAATACTTTATAACATAAAATAAGCTTTATTACTAATAACGAAAACATACATAAAACATGAGATGCTAGGTCGGCGTACTTCTATACACTGATCTAGATCACTAATGGCCACTTGCACCGTCATTATAACAGTGGTTTAAAATTTAACTATTAGTTAACTTTGAATTTTGGCTTGCATCGCGATTTAAGCCACGGTTAAACTCTTCTAAACCACTGTTATACTAAGCCACTGATTTTAGAGGCTTAAATTGATAATAAACTACAGAAGTATGAATTCTAACCTAAAAAACACACAAAAATGATGTGTCTAACATCAAAAAAGTACTATGTGCGCTCGAGTTAGTTTTTAGTTTCTAAAAAATGGATTTTTGGACACAACAACGACATATTCTTTGAAGATGATATGGATATATTGGATATAATTGATATGGGTTTTCCACGAAGGGTATATGATAGATCCAACCACTTCCACAACATGGATAATCTAATATTTTTCAAGAGATTTTGTCTCTTGAAACCAACCGTTCTTTCTCTGTTTCTTTGTTTTCAATAATGCTTTTGTATTTTGATATGATATCAATGAGAAGGGATTTTTCATTTGGTGAGAAATTTGATGTTCGCACCCATTTCGCGCTGGTGGAGGTTGAATCCATCATTACTTACGCCTACCCTTGTGCTCCAGAAATTAGGAACACTTTATTTCGCTAACCTGAAGCAAAAATTTCACCAAAATAGGAAATACCGGCGACTGCCAGAAAATAAATAATTTTTCTAACCTCAAAATATCATTGTCTGACTGAGACAATCTCAGACTGAAGTTAGGTGTTAGTACCAACCGATTGTAATTTAGCAAAACTTCCCCAGATTGTTTAGTTTATTTTAACCAAGAACCCTTAAATTACGGTGCAAGTGATTGTAATTTAATCGATTGTTTAAATTTTAACAGTGTGTTATTTTAAACAGTGAATTAGCGAATACGGTGCAGCCGGCCATTATTACAGCAAAAATAAAATGGCTATGAATCCAAAAGACAGAAAGTCAAAATTTTCATTATGATCACTTCATCTTTCAATTCTCGAGATTGACGGATGACAGCCATCAAAAGATGATCTAGTCGCTTGAAAAATATATTGAGAGACTGCAGCGCCACGATGGAAAAATATATCACTACTGCGATAAAATTTAACATTTTGATTATTTAAATACTTTGTTTGATTTAAGATTTGCCCTAATCTAGAGATTATGCTGCTCAGCGTGCTCTTCAGAAAAAATACAAGCCCTTGTACAAGTCGCATTATGGTCATTTATTCATGCTGAAATATAAAGAGATAGCGAGTTTCCTACTTTCCCACCTTTTTTTATAGCCCTAGAACAAGTTTGTTATGTGGCTCATCAGATTTTAGCTCTAACTTTTTCACAAAAGCGTCTGACCACTATTAGCATGGTCTCCACTTTACTCATCACCTCTTCCAAAGTTTTAGGGCATAACCGAGGCCATATCATAGAGAAATAATATTTTGTATTTGGGCCATATGTTTGTGTTATCTAAAATTTAAATATCTTGGAATGGAGTATACTGGAATTAAATAAGTACACACTAAAATGAATGTTTTTATAATATATTGGATCACATTTGAATTATTTTATTACAATATATAAACTGTAGGTACCTACTCATTTTTAATACCGATTCTTTACGTTACGATTGACTTCTTGTCGCCTTTAGCTATTTAACCTTATGTTATCACAGTAAATATACTTAATTTGGCTTGTATTTGCCTTTTTACATTATTTGTTGTTGATAAAATCACTTTAAAAAGAAACAGAACGATACTTCGCCTTACGTCAGTATTTTTGTTTCACATTTAGACTACTAGTCGTAGATTCAACCACAAAAGTGGAAAATACTAGTATGTAATTATCAGAAATTATACATATTTTTTATTAACAGTAACGGTATAATAGCTTCGGAAATTCAACGATTCAACGTATTTTAATAACTAAAAAAAAACTATTGGTCGTTTAAAACTGGACCTGATCCTATAATTTTTCTATTTTTAGTGAACGGAATGATACCGATGAGGATACCACTAAATATAATCCAACCAGCTGCCTGATAAAACGATAGGTTCCAACTTTTAGTGAGATCAAATAGGAAACCTGAAAAAATATTTAAATGTTAGATACATAAAATTTTAACCTTATCACTGAAAAAATATGTAAGCCTTTTCATTATATAGAAGCCGAATAACACTTATTTTTCCACTACTAGCTATGAAGTTGAGAAGTATTGCTTTATCAATTATTTGAATTTAAATGCAATTAGTTTAAAATTCGCGCTCAACCAAACTGACTAATGACATAAGGAGTACGTTCACAATCTATAGAGCGAAAGCAGACAGTGTACTTGTCAGTCAGAACACGAGAAAACGCTTCGCGCGTTTGTATACTCCGTGACTAAAGTCAGTATTCCGTGCTATTAGTGCTTTTTACAGGTCTTTTTCTTATTTGATATTGGTTTGGTTTAGTGTGCATCAAAAATATGTCGTAAAAATCATTATCGTCCTCGTCTAGCAGCAATGGATTGTTTAATATCGCCCCCATTTTACGCTTTACAAAAATATAAAAAGTAAAATAAAAAGTACAATTAAATACAGAACGAAACTATACGTTTTCTGCACTTCTGCTATAGTCCATGTAATAACCAGGAGGAGTAATTTGATAAGCTTCACACACACCACTAAAAGTTACCAGATTAGTTACTAAAGGGTGTGTTCCGAAAAAGTAGTCAACAGTCGCGTTCCAAATCTGTTAAATATGCCTTGATTGATGAAGAAATCAGCCACCCATAGCCATAAGTCGATTTCTCGTCTGTTCAGTAAATTGTTTAGATGTTTATTGTAGATATAAGATGAATGTATTTGATTTTTGATAGTCCTTAATGATCTTACATTGTTTTACCGGACTAAGCAAAGAGCTGGTAGTAGAAGTAGAAGTAGAAGGATTCATACTTGCAGATATTCAATACAATTACTTACTGAAGTTTTTAAAGGAACAGTTTCAACGGAACTGAGAGAAAATAATGAAATAACAAGAGTGGATGCGATGACAAAATTAATTATATTTATCTGTCAGAACTATCAAAAATGGAAATTATCAGCTGATGTCAATACTAGAAAGTGTTGTGTGAAAGTGGGCGGAATCTGACCAATCAGAGGTCTACAGAATGACCAATTTGAATTCAAAAATGGTTTTCTTGACAATTTCTTTACGTCAACATAACTCCAATACGGATACGGATAGGTGTAAAAACTTATGACAAGCTAAAAATGTATAGTGTATAATGTCAATTATTTTTTTCTCAATTTTGGCTGGAAAAAAATATATGAACACCACGTTGGTGAAGACATTTATAAGCCTCGCACCTTATTCCGCTCGGAGCAAAATCACTTTTGCGAAATAATTTTGGTGCTTTGTCAATAATAATAGTCTCCACCACCTTGAAATAAGCTACAACAAATTATACATTATTGGACAGAGGAACGTGAACCGTTTTAAAAATATTGGACTGTCAAAACGTCATTGAGCATCCGGTGTACCTTTACTTTATAATATACGAAGTTTCAAAATATTATACCTGCTAAAGGAGGTCCACTGAGATTTCCTACTCCCATACAAAGTAAGATTAGACCATAAGCCATGGTGAAGTCTTCCAAAGGTACTAGTTCTCCGAGCAATGATGGTAATAGGGAAAAACAACTAGCAAAAAATAAACCAAATAGTGCGCACATAATTAGCAGCCCTATGTAACTTCCAGAGAACCATATAATGCATGCCACACTGATACCGCATAGGATTATACATACTGAGTAAGTTTTAGCAATGTTCATTTTTTCACCTGCCCATCCAAGAAATATCTACAATAAAAGAAATAAATTTTAAAAAGTGTTTTCCATTTTTTATTCGTTTTTAGATAAAATTATTTGCACAAATAGTGTGTATTCACAGTTTTTGGAAGAATTATTGTTAGGAGATTAGTCGACATTTTAGACAATCTCTGTGACTCTCATTTTTTTAAACAGTTTAACTAAAGGTGGACAACGACGATTTGTTTTAAATTTCATCTACAATAGTGTCGCTTTTTGTTTTTAATGAGCATTTGGGGAAAATCCAGTCACAGCACTAAAAGTTACTAGATTTTGGAGTGTTGCGAAAGTATGACGTTCAGACATATTTAACTGATCAACAGTTACGTGAAATATGATGAATTTTACGCAAAAATTGTGGCAAAAGATTGAACTAATGAATATTTGTATGTAAATAAACACAAAACTGAAAAATGTTGTTCTGGGTTGTATTAAAAGAGCTGGTGAAACGGGCGACAATCTGCTGATCACTAGGCAGCAGAAATGCCAACTTAAAATAAAATCGCTCCAGTGCCGGCCCGGGACTCTGCGCACTATGGAATTCTACTACCGACTCTATTCACTCGTATTTTGTCGATGATTTCTTAATAAAAACTTCAATATATTCCATTTTATTAAGTCAGGAATAAAATAGTACTTGTCGACAGAATACAGATAGTATACAGAGTGAGACTTTCGTCTGCTGTCGACTGGAATGATAATAGTAATAATACTGTAGAAAGGGATCGGTAGAATTCTATAGTGTGCAGTACTGTTAGCGTATAACCAACATATAGTGGGAAACGAGAGCAGTTCGAACTCTATATATTATATATTTCTGTAAAATTGGTACCACTCAAATTTTTTCAATATTACAATATTAATATAACTACCTACTTATAACTTACCATGCCTATTGTATTTGTGAATCCAATTGCTGATAATACGGATGATGCTTGGGAATCTGAATATCCGATTTTCATCATATGCTCAGCTATATAAAAATAAGGTACTATAAACCATACGTACAGTACAGTGGTAGAAAGAGACAATAATAAAAAATGAAGCTCTAAGAAGAAAGAGAAATTAAAAAGACCTTTTATAGGTTTGAAAAACTGTATGTACCATTTCTAAAAATAAAAATTTATTTATTAATAAAATACCACCACAATACATTTGGTATTACTATTAACAACGCTTATACACATTATTCGAATAGTATAACCTATATTTTATCATATGATCATATCAATAAAATGAAAGCATTCTTTAAAAAAATTTCGTTGCGTAGTAATGTAATTATCAAAAAATGAAAGAAAGAAGCACAATATGAATATATAACTACGTGGAGTATTGAAAGGAGCTTTGGATAAACCACAATACCAACAACTTCCCATTCAAACTAGTGACGTATCTGCATTACAAGTTGCATAATTTTAATAAAGTTATTTTGTTTTAACTTTTTTCTGTTAATCTTAGGATTACATTCAAATTTGTAGAAAGCGGGTCAGGTTTTGGTAAACAAACAAACAAAAACTTCTAATGTATTTCAACTCAGTTTTATAATGAAAAGAATCATAAGCATCTTAGCCCCGTGTCATGTCTTTTCCATCCACATTGAGCTCTGTTTCTGTCAGCTGTCACTAGTCCTGTCAAACATGGAACATATAGACCATAGACAAATTATACTTGGCTTGGCAATACCAACTTAAATTTAAAATATGAAATAATATAATTCTTCATTTGAATTGTATGTATTATTGGGCAAATCTTTGGGATATTAGTACATGATAAAATAAAATAAGTTTTTTATAAAAATTAATATATTACCTCATTGACGACAGTGTTATCCAAGCTTGTACTTCTGAAAGCTTTATACAAATCTGGAGTAGACGTGGACATTGTCATGATATTTAAGTAACTATGTGGATTATGTCTCATTTGAGTTTGAGTTTGAGGAACGCCGTAAAGTAGTTTGGTTTCATTGTTTACGTTAGATTGTATTTCTTGTTCTAGCTCTTCTTCTTCGTCTTCTTCCTCTTCAGGTATAACAAATTCAGTCTTTTTGATTCTCATTGAAAATTTCACTGGTATCCTAGAGTTGACTCCATTTTCATGAATGTGAATGTCTTGATTGGAAGCACTTCTTTTTGTAAAATTTGGATAATTTTCGAGAATAATTTTATAAAGCTGTTTGTTCTCACTAAGTCTGTTTATTACTTCCAAAGGTAACTGAAATTAAAGAACAGTTCGGTTGATGTTTGGTTCCAATTAATATTTTGTAAGTAATTTTAATACAACGTTGTACATAAATATTAGTATCAGAAAAAAACCATGAAAAACAGATTGGAAAAACTAAACACTTGGGCACCTGAGAGAAAACACTACTTTCGCTGCAACAAGACAGATATGGCCTTGAGAAATTCTGATGGAAAATACACCGAAAATAAGACACACTTCCTCCAAACCTATTTTTCCGGATGTAATCCAAAAAGGGGAATGAATATTCTCTAGGCCTATAATAGTCCTTCCGGAGAAGGCGTAATATAACTTTACCACTCGAAATTTTAAAATCAATGTCATCTTCACAGATTGCCTCTTTTACATACAGCTCTTGGCCCCTCGTTGATCAAGTCAGTTTGTCAGAATGTGCCAGAATTTTGATGTTGCCATAGAAATTAACATCTGTATCTGTAGAGTACGGAGGGTGAGTGTAGGCTCACAGCACTTAGGCCACATGTGACCCATCGTACATCCTGCCGAGGAGTTGTCCTCTTAGGTCATCGTCCATCCTGTCCTTCTCAGGAAGGTGGACAGGTCACTAGGAGACATCTCCTTTATATCGGCAGGTGTAGGCCAAGACTCACCAAACACAAACTCTCTTATTGACGATAACTCAGGACACTCGCATAGGACATGCCTGATAGTTTCATCTTCCTGTTCACACATCCTGCGTAGATGTGTGTCTACTAGCCCCATAGTATGGAGGAGTTTTTTTAGTTGACAGTGGCCAGTCAGAAATCCTACTGTTAAACGTAGTTTTTTCCTGGTCATCGCCAAATATTTCTTCGCAGGGTGATTCTGGCAAAACTACATTCTTTGATTCTCTCCCATTTCTTAAGGGATTGAGCATGGGTGTAACGTTTGGCTAGTTCCGCAATTGTCGAAGTCGTTAGGCCGTAGGTGACACTGGGTCCTAAAATTTTAAGTCCAGCTGCTTCCTTGGCTAAAGAATCGGCAATGTGATTACCTTTACTCCTGTCGTGTCCTTTAACCAATCTCAGGATAATATTGTTATCTGCCGAGGCGTTAGCTAAATCTTGATGGCACTCTAGTACTAGCCCCGATATAACTAATGGGGCTTGTCTACTATCAGTGCAGATTATTATATAGATATATTCTGAAATAAAAATGTTTCACTTACTTTCTCGTTCTCCTTTACAAATGTAGGCAGATCTATTGCCGAACGGAATCTATCTTTTTCTGTGAGATCCAATGAAGTACTAACTCGCTGCAAAACAAGTTGAGGGTTGTCTCGTTTACTAGACGTGTGATTAACAATTGGAATTTTTGCTCTTTTCTTTATAGCTTTTCTTTCGGTCTTCTTCACATCGTCTCTGGAATATATTTTCATTATTTTCAAGGTAAATTCATAAAAAAAGGTTAAGCACCATCATTACTTATTATACGATATTACTTACCGATCTTCTATCCATTTAGGATCCCTCATTAACACTCCGCATACGCTCATATTAAGCAAGCATCCACCAAGCAAAAGTACGGTACCTCTCCAACCATATTCAAAAACGAACAAGGTAGTTAGCGGTGCAAAAGCCACTGTACCGACTCCTGTGCCACTGGCTGCGATTCCCAATGCCACAGCTCTCCTTTTGTCGAACCAAAATGCAATTGACACTACGGCAGTTACGTATGTAAGAGCTCGACCTGTAAAAAGGTAAATACACCAATCTGATTATTCACTATTAAAAATTGTTAGCACACGAGGATGAAAATAAGCATTATGAGAGATAAAAATGGTCTGTGGTATACTCGATAGTCGAAATTCTGTAAAGTGAGTCAGAGCTGTGTAATCAACACTTTGGTTAAAGCGCAGTTGCCATATGTATTCTAGAGAGAAATGCTTTTTATTTAGGACTATTAAGAGCCCTTCAAAAATGATGCGCTCATGAAGTTCGCTTCTGCAACTGATTTTATGGACAGTAAGAGCGATGAGTCACTGTACAGAATTTCGACTATCGAGTATAATTAATTACGTTTGCAGTATTTTGGCGTTTATAGTACGCTACGCTGACGATACGATACATGGAAAGTGGGCTCTAGAGTTGAAGCGCTTTGGCAGAATCACAGATTATAACCCAACCCCAGAATTACCAAATTTTGATAATCGATCATAAATCTGCAGTCCCCGTGTACCGACTCGCAAATGGATCGAGTATAAACGTAAAAGAAATATCAGTATAGATGCGGTATAACTATTATGTCACTGTGGCTTCAGATTATCACTTAAGTCTACTTGTAGAGAATAGTTTAACTGCATCTGGTTATAACTGTAATTGAATAAATAACTGTCAAATTAACAAAAATTAAAATCATATCATCAGATGCAGGAATACAATATCTCTAGTGCGTCTGTAGTAATGTGCAGCTTACATTACCTATTCCACCAATTATTCCAAACGTTACGTATAACATACTCAGCGATGAGACGTAGGTACTGAGTATAAATCCCACAGTAGAAATCAAGCTTCCTAGTACTGTCATCGATATACAACCGTATCTATCTACCATAGCACTGCCTATGGGGCCTAAAATAAATAAAAAATGTTGAGCAAATGTGAAACTTAACGTATTTTTAAGTAATTGATTTGCACTGACGCAGTAATCTGATTCAATGAGACGTATAAGTAGGCTCAGTTTCTCGTAAGAAGCCACGTCGTATCTTGTTGTCAAAACCAGTGCTATATTGTAAAATTGACATTCGACTTCAAATCAGTTTTCACACAAAACACACAATTACAATCTGTCGGCCTTGATTGTGGATACTTTTTCCTTTAATACCAACAAGTTCTTTAGGATGCATGTTTTTAGATTTAATAAAACACAAAAGAATCACAAATAAACTAGTTAAAAGTCTTAAAATAATCAGAATTGTTCAAACACAACTTCAAATGTCAATAATAAAACTGATGCCTCCATGAAGCATCTTTTGTAACGGCAATGGCATGAATCGGTCGCAAAACCGATTTTGGTTTCTGCGCAAGTCATTTAGCAAACTTCAGGTGGCTTCCTCTGATGTGAAACAGAGTCTACGACAGTGTATTGGCGAAACAACTTAATATTTCGTGATAATTTTGTAGTTCTGTGTCATATGATTTTTTAATAACACGTCAGTCATTGTCTGCCATCTTTTGAAGATAATTAAAATAAAATAATTATGTCTTTTTTCTCCTGCGAGAGTAGAAAAAGTATAGTAAGCACCTAGTGTCAAAAATATCTTTAGTAACTCGTTTCATAAGGTACCAAAGTAACGTTTTTGACACTAAATCTACTATTTTTTACGAAATTAAAGTTTCAAATAAATAAAAATTGAACATTACCTGCTAATAAGGGCATAGCGAGAAAAAGACTTCCAACCCACGACGTTGCTGACTTAGACCCTCCAAATTCATGTAAAAATTCTATATACAAAAGTCCAAAGGAAAAGCTAATTCCTTCAGAGATGCCGTTAAGAAAAAAACATGCCACCACTATCATCCATCCCCATCCGCCATCGGGAATTTTGGGTTTTACATCTTCAATGAACAATTCAATCTGAGAAGTTAAAATAGATTCTTTTCCTTGGAATTTGTGAATATCCTGCTCATGTTGGGAATGTTTTCTCTTCTTTCCAGATATGTGTGCATGTGCCATATTCGACTCGACCGATTTCTATTACGGTTTTCACTTCAATAACTATATTTATTTCCGTCTGTGAGGTTTCAACTGGAAATCTGTTGATTTCTTCATCAATGATTAGTCACTGAAACAAATTTCATAATAAGCGTTATCTAGGAAATATTGCCGTAAAATTCTGATACATAAAATTACTGTTAAGCTTCTCCAATGGTTTACATATTGATTTATCACATTGTTTATTTGATAAAAGTTGTAGGCTGTTGTAAATAATAATACCTGCATTGTCAGAAGTTATTTCGAGTCGGTCTAAAAAATGTAATAGACTTTTAATCGATATTTTAAATTACCGTTAGCCAATTAACTTCAATCGTAAAACTACAATGACAGATGTCAATTGACACATACTCCGATTAAATTATGATTAAATTATGATTTCATCAATACTGTGAATGCTGAATTACTTCGTTTGAAAAAAAAACTCCATTATTTTTTATCATTATACAAAGTGAGTCACGACCAACAGGATTGAGGATGTATGTATTTTTGGGGTAACATTCACTGAGACCTAAAAGATTTATTGTGCCCCTTTACTTCTACTAAGTTTCTGAGGAGAGTCTCTGAAACAAGTCCTTTTTTCCGGAGGAATTTTAGGATTTCTGCAGGCTTCAACTTAGGCAAATGTTCCTCTTCTATCCAGTAATGTCCCAGGTACTGCGCTCTAGGATTCTGGAGTGCTGTGCAGTTGGAAAGTATGTGGATGGAGGTTTCTTCCTCTATGCCACAATATCTGCATTCTTTTTCCTCCACTATTTTGAGCTTTTACAGGTGCCCATTCAGGCGACAATGTCCCGTTCGGATCCCTGTTAAAACTCTTAGCGCAGCTTTGCTTTGACTTATGCATTCATTTGATCGCAACAGGTTGTAGTCGCTCAGAAAAATCTTTGATTGTCTAAGCCCTACTTGATCTTTCCAATGGGCAGTCTTCTCTTTCTTTCGGCTTCATCTATTTCTTTCAATATTACATTGGGCCTGATTCCTCAAAAGGGTTCAGGCCCCCAGGAAGGTATTTCAGTCCCCCTCTCTGGTAGTTCATCTGCTAATTCATTTCCTTCTGTTCCAGTGTGTCTATATTGTTCACGCCTAGTTCATTGAGTTTGTCTAGGCATTTCCACACCATTTTGGAACTGATTAAACAAGTGCTCAGTGCTTTAATGGCTGCTTGACTATCTGTCATTATGATAAAAAAGTATTGAGGATAGTAGTAGTTTGTGTATTGATAAAATTTACATTTTAAAACTATTCTGTACTATACAGGATGTCTCAACAGTCAGTAAAGAATGAGAATTACCTAGTTTCTCTTAAAATATATGGACTTTTCTTAAAATGTAAAACTTGAAAATTCAATATCTACTATTTCCACTATTTATAACGTCTTAATAGCTGGGCATTCGTTAAATTAGGCCAGGAAATAAGTAAATTCTAGTAGAAAACGGATCATATAAAGACATTTTGAACATACAAATGTCTCTCTTTCAAGTAGTGTTGCTGATCAAGAATTCAAATTAGAAACACACATGGTATTATAATAACTGAATTTAGTGTAATTCGACCAAAAATTCATATTGCTGTCGTGAGATAAGATTGTTTCACACAGTTTTAGCTGGAACTGTAATGTTTTCGAAAGTACCTACTTTTTACGTTTTCTAATACCAAATCATCATAAAAGCTTTCTATATTTTTATTTATTCAAATAAGTTTGCCAGATGTTCGTTTTTTAGTTACATCGAAATGTAATTAAGTTCAAGAGCTTGGCAAATATGGACAAATAAATACTTTAGTATTCTTCAAATGTACAATTAAATCTATTTTGTAAGGGTCCTTAAAAAGCTCTATATTCATTATTAATTCCATTTTGTTTTATTTTATAAACTGCTCTATATTTTGATAATTTATGTCGTGACATAGCATCACTTTCACATTAGTAGGTAAAACTTATGTTAAGAATGACTTAGAACGCGGACCAGTCTTACACATTTCCTATTAAGTCTTACTTACACGCTACTTTCTTTGCTATAATGCCATGAAGGACATTACACTTTAAAGTTAAACAGGCTTGGTATATGTACAAGATAGTATAACCAACCATTTTAATTAACAATTCGAAAATACAATATCAGTAGTTGATACTATATTACCTATACTATTAACTTTGACATCTATTGAGAACACGCTTTACGAAAATGACAATTTATATGCGGAAAACTGTGTTTAAGTAGATAATTTTCATACCTGTATATATGATCTTAATTATATTCATCATCTTTAATCATAAATATTATTTATTGTATAATAAGTTATTGACAATGTTTAATAATTTGGTTATATGACATTTTATACTTGTTGAAAATCAGTATCGGCTTAGGACTTCCAGGTTAGTCGAAGAATAGTAGTACAATAAAGATACATAAATATTTGCTTAAAATTTTACGAATTAGTTTCAAAAATAATCACGCCAAATTACTTTCGTGGTAATAATTTTTTTAAATAATTTGTGGCCGGCTACTATTATAGTGTCTAAAAAGAATCGCGCGGCTAAAAATATATTAAACACCACTTATTCCATGGGTAATATGTGACTTATTCCTTATCTGTGTCTCGTGAGAATGAGTCTATTTATTTAAATGTATTTTTAGCCGCGCGATTTTTTTCAGACACTATATAGTAGCCGGTCACAAAGTGTGAAAGTGTCTCGTCTACAAGCGCTTTTATAGATTCTCACTCGTCTTTATTTCTATTAAAAAATCCCACCTGTGGATTTCGTCCACGCAACAAAGATTTTTTCATCTAGTTATACTTATCAAAAAATTACCACCACTTGTGTAATTAGGTACTGTTGATAAATTTTACTGATACTTATACAAATAAAAATTTTTATTTTTCCATTATAATGTAGTAATCACTCAATATTAAAAATTTACAAATTATGTTGTACTTTTCTTATATCGGATGGATTAGAGGCTGTCGTCATAAAATATGTTGTATGTACGACATCTACGTTTGTTTTATTTTGTTATCAGTTGTAAATATTCGATAGTAATTTTTATTTATACGTATTCCCCTTTTTTTTATTTGTTTAGAAACCTGTCATTGCGCCAATATTAATGTTTCAATATAAACTGTGTACTCTTAACTTCGCACCATATGATAAACTTTTTTTATTATTTTAGGAAAAAAAGTCAGTCAAAAAGCCGAGTTATGGGACGTCCTTTGTACTAAAATAAACATGAAGCTTGTAAGAGACAGGCTTCCAATTTGGAAACGGCCAATTCGAAAAGAGCATGAAATTCTCATTCGGACAGTTTCAGGGAGCAAAAAAAATCACGAAAACTTCAAATATTTCAATAAATGAATCCCACTACGTTGAATTCAATATTGGTCGATCCCCAAACCTCGGGTTCTCCTCACTTTTTAGTAAGCGATATCAAGCCGAGAACACATTGCTCTGGTGCTACACCACGCCACGCCACGCCATCAGACGCAGCCTCAGAAAGATCTGACACCGTGGATTTTAATGCATATTTATATATTGTCTGTGCACTGTTCTGATTCAATACCATCCCACGTGACTCGACGTCATCCGACATGATACGAATCCTCTCTTGCCTGATTTTCATCATATGATATCACGTCGCGTGGCATCGCATTGTAAGGTGTAGTGTAGCAGTGTGCATATGTATAGAATGACGGCAAAAATCGATGAAGTTTTATTAATTGCGTTGGTTCGGAAGCACGAGTGTCTTTATAATATGAAAAGCAAGCACTATAGAGACTTTGTTTCTTCTAATAAGAGTAAAGCTGAGGCCTGCACATTATAGTTCTTCTTCTTGCTCATCTGAGTAGCTGCTACTCGCCATAGTGTCTGAATTTGAACTGGTCTCATTTTCTATCATTATGTAACGTAGTGTTGCGTCGCACAAAATAGGTACATCTCTGACGCATTATGTCGGATGGCGTGGCGTGGTGTAGTATCAGGGGCTCGATTCTTGAATCTCGAATACGAAATCTCGAACTCGACATTTGTCATCGGCAATGTCGATCAGTATTGTCAAAACCTATTCTTCAATACGAATCGAGATTTAAAACGAATGCGGTATTATTTGTCGAATGTATATGTGTCAACGCTGTAATATTATGACACAGAACAGAATAAAAGTGAAATTTGTTTAAAATTCAAATATGATTCAAATGTCCACTTTCGAAACTGGAATATTTTCTACTTGTTTTGATTTTTGACTGAGTTCATCCTATATTCACCACGTTTTTTTGATATGGACGGAAAAGGAAAAAAAATGTATTGCAGTCAGGAGCAAAAACATCAATTAATTGAAATGGTCACCGGAGACCGTAATTTATTGAGTGGCAAATTTAATAATAACTTTACGGCAAAAGACTGCACGGAAAAATGGCAAGGCATTGCTGAGATTCTTAATTCCATTCCCGGAGCCAATAAGGATTGGAGACAATGGAAAAAAGTTAGTATACATTTATTAACATACAAGTATATTTTTACAATTTCTCTTATTGTTTAGACTTGGCAAGATCTCAAGTGCACAGCAAAAAAAAAAAAAACTGCTGCAAGGAGGTACATGGAAGGGACTGGGGGAGGCCCACCTATAAAAGACACCCTAACTCCAACAGATGAGGCAGTATTGGACTCACTAAATTCTACTGTTGTGTCTGGGTGCAGTAGCATCATGGAAACAAGAACAGTTTTTGAGTGGGAAGATGTAGATGTGACAGTGCCACCAAGTATATCATCTGTGGTGCCATCTACAGAAATACCCAACGTGTCTCCCGAGGTGCCTTCCAAAGTAAACAATTTGGAAAGCAAAAGAAAACGGCTCACACCGGCCAAGAGACGTGCCATAAGTGCCAGTGCTACACAGGTGTTGGCACAAGTCTCAGAAAGAGATTCTTTGGTTAAAGAATCATATTATAAACAAAAAATACAATTGCTAGAAAGGCAAACATTGGCAATTGAAAAAATTGCAAGCCACTTTGTACATGATAATTAGGTTAACTGTACAATATTTTATTTTTAGTTAATTTAGTTTTTTGGTTTAATTTACTTTGTTAGGGTTAGTTTTGGATTTGGGTTAGTAGGCTTAGGATGTTTATACATATTTTGAAATAAATAAATTTTGATTCTAAATAATACAAACTATTTTCAATGTATATTTTTAATTTTGTAACTGGTTTATAATCTTTCTTTGTAATCTTCGTCCAGCTGCCAACTCTGGATTAACACGACCATTATTAACATTATCATGAAGTGGTTGCTGGATTAGATCTTCAAAATCAAAATACTCATCATCTTCATCAATGTGAATATTGTTTGCAATACACATATTATGCAGTACTACGCATGCATTTATTATTTTACCAGCTGTGACTGGGTTATAATGTAACACTCTATGCTTCAACAGACACCTGAATCGCATTTTCAAAATTCCATTTACACGTTCAATAGTTGACCTAGCAGACTTGTGTTTTAGGTTATATAATTCTTCAAGTTCACCTTGTGGGTTTTCTAATGGAGTAAGAAGCCATGGTCGAAGTGGATAACCAGAATCACCTACAATATAATTGTTTTTCATAATAGTTTACGTCTAAAAATCATGATAGATCTACCTAACAGAAAATAACCTCCACCGACCCGATTATAAACATTTCTTAAGGTTTCCTGGGCATTACTGTTATTCCAAATATGGCAATCATGGCAGCTCCCTGGAAATCTAGCATTAACATGATATATTCTGCAGTCCACATCACATATCAACTGAACATTTATTGAGTGATATTTTTTTCTATTAACAAAAATATTCTCTGGATACTGTGGATGATCAATCGGAGGAGGAAATATAGCAACATGGGTGCAGTCTATACACCCAATAACACCTGGCAGTTGATATTTATTATGGAACCTACAAAATAAAGCAATAAATTGAATAGGTACCTATTCTATTTCAAATACCTTAAGTAACGTTTGGGTAGTTCCGCAATTGTCGAAGTCGTCAGGCCGTAGGTGTCACTGGGTCCAATAATTTTTAGTCCAGCGGCTTCCCTGGTTGAAGAATCGGCAATGCGATTTCCTTTACTCCTGTCTTGCCCTTCAACCCACCTGGGATTATCCACCAGGATAATATTGTTATCTGCCGAGGCGTTAGCTAAATCTTGGTGGCACTCTAGTACTAGCCTCGATATAACACGTTATCTGTTCAAGGCTAATAGGGCTTGTCTACTATTGGTGCAGATTATTATGTTTTTGTCAGAAATTCCCTTTCTGGTTGGTTCTTTTGTGACAATTGAGATACCAGCCAGTTCTGTTTGAACCACGCTGGTATTGTTTCCCATTCCCCACTTAATCCTTAGGCTTAGTGCTCTCGAGTGAACTCCACTTGAAAGGACATTATTTACATGCTTACTTTTGTCGAAGCTCATTCATCTCTTCTATATTGCCTGGAAAGTGAACCCACTCCTCAAATATTTCAGGTCTGTTTAGTGCTTCAGAAACTTCCTTCACACTTCTACTAACTGAAGCTTGTGATAATCCTAACAGCACATTTTTTCCAACAGCTGTCTGATAACTACCAGTTGCAAAAAAGTTAAGTGTTGCAAGAACCTGCAATTTTAATTACTCAATAGTTGATTAAATTTCGAACAACGCTTAATATTTGCAAACCTTTTTTTCAATGGTTAACCCAGACGCACGAGTCTGTTCTTGTAGAAATGGTGAGACCATTGCAATTAATTCCTGTGTCACTACTTTAGTTAATCTAAAGTTTTTTTTGAATGCATCATCACTAATTTGAAATGCATCTCTATAATCAATGACTTGTCTGGGAAGATTATCTCCCATGTTTTCAATAGCCACCAACAATGCGAAATTAGGATTCATGTTAATAGATATCAATAATTGATTTGTCAAAACAGATATAATAAAAATAACAGTAATACTTAAAAAATAATTATGATTTTAAAATTATAAATAACGAACCAGGCAGAATTTTAAACGATCACTAAATAAATTATTATTTATGAGTTGATAACCTTAACGGAAAAATATGTCAATATGACAAACAAAATGATGTTTCGTACTCGACATTGAGAAGTCGAAGGATTTTAGACACTCGATGCAGTCTCGAACGATAAATGTCGAACTCATCTCGAATTCGACTTTCAAGAATAGACAAATACGACGAAGTCGACATTTGTCGAAAATCGACTACGAAATCACGATTTCGAGATTCAAGAATCGAGCCCCAGAACAATGTATTCCCGGCTTTACACGAGCCGCTGATTCAAGTAGTTGGTATTTGCCATCCGTCTTGACTGAACCGAAGTACGTGTACATGACTATAATAACTATTAACCAGCCAGAAGTTAAGTTCAAGATCTGCACAAATCCCTTGAGATTGAGATTGGTAGGTATTTATTACATCATCACTATCTTATTTGCTATGTCATCTAAAGATGCAATATAATTTAATAGTCTTTAATAATCCCTTATTATCTATCAATAATTTATGGCAACCTACCGATATTTAGTAGCCACAAAATGTCATAAGTCATAAGATAAGTAAAATAAACTTTTAAATCAATTTAGTGACACAACTTAATATTGCTAAAAAATGAAACTTGTTATATACAGGGTTTTCATTTAGTACTTTAATTTTGGTTAGACATGAAAATGATGGCAACAAACATCTAAAATTATTTTGACAGGTACGTTAAAATGGCCTTCGGCTAGAGAGTTTAATAGTTTTTACAAAAAAAAGGCATTATTCGATCAATAATAGTATATTAGTAAACGAGCAATTTATGATAGCCATAATTCACGATGGGTGACGTTTGCATCACGAGCCGCAGGCGAGGGGCGCTAGTCATCCGAGTGAATTATGGCCATAAAAGGCGAGAAAAATACTATACTTTGTCCACAACACTTAATTTCTTTATTAAATAAAAGTCAGTAACGATTTGGCACATTATACTAACCTCAAAATGTTGTGGCAGCTGCATAAAATAATTTGACATATATTAGAGATGGGCGATACTGTAGAAAGTATCAATACAACATACCGTTATGAATATTATATTGTTTTAAAATACTCAATATAAGAAAATATCGTTATGAAAAGTATCATTATTGAAAATTACAATATTTTATCGATACGATATATTTCAGAAACAAATTTCCTTAACAAAATACACAGATTTATTTCATATTGTACCCCCATCTCTAGTCGTCAATTATGAACCATAATACACTACAGTGTATTATGAACCATAATTCACGACAGTTGATATATGGGTGGTCGTGGACAAATATTGTTTATTGCAGGCTGTAATGCACCATGTCAAGAACGCTATACCTATTAGGATACGAAATATTTACTTACTTGACTCTGTTGACATAACTATATTTTGATCTTTTTAAAATTTTCGGAACTGTGGAAACTAAGTAATTTTGTTGATAAGTAATTTACCATTTCCGTGGTAGATAACGAATGGCATTAGGAAAATTATTTGATAAGGTAATTACGGTACAATTTTTAAATATAATTTGATTTCACGTATTTAAATAATTCATTTTAAAGTCTTTCACCTGTGCCCACATTTATAATTTACACTTTTACATTCATTTTACTTGTCATACTGTATATTACAACAATGTGCTTTCTGTATCTGTATATTCGTATTTTGGAAGATGTCACTAGTTACTTTATGTAGGTAGGTGCACGAGAAATATTTTTAGAACAAATCCTGACCCTGTTATAAGTATGTACTATTTATTTTATAAATCTAATCTAATGCAGATTATAAAAAGTTGATAGTTTTTTTTTCAAATACAATGTACCTAGCATGTTGAATTATTAATTACTAAAAAAAATTAAAACATCTAAACACGGTACACGGGATACACGTTCGTTAAAACAGTTTTTGACAAAAATAACCCACCTTCACCTTTAAATTTTTAATATGTAAACTTTTTTACTAGAACTTCCCAGATATTTTTTCACTCACTTTTCTTTTGCATTTAGACTACCTTACTGTTTACTTATGACTTGTTTCAATTATGACTGGATTAATTTAAAAATATATCTTGGCAACATTGAGCGGCAAAGTTTTTATGATTACCTATTTGATGTTTGTGTATTTGCATCACAGTCTAGGTGGGACAGACGGTTAAAATGTACGGAGTGACTAGAGGTCTGTTATCTTTATTGAATATTATATTATCACTTTTTCGCTGTACATCACGGTACAATCAACTCAAACGATTAATACACGTAGAATTAATTTTAGTTGCAACTGTAGATAACCTTATTTACTTTTTTCATTGTTTCCTGTAAATAAATTGCCATCTACACATCTATATCCTACAAAGAATCCGGCATAAATGATATAAAAAGAGAACAAATAACGAAGCAGAACTGCGAACATCAACAAACATGTTCACTTTTCTAAATTTATATTAACGGACTCCCTTTATTCCCAAATTGAACAAAACATCAGAACTCAAAACTTTGGGTAGTACCGTACATCAAGGAAACAAAATATGAAGCTTAATCAAAGAAACTAAAAATCCTGTTCAAATTTGTAGCATGAAATATATTCCGTTCTATTTTTTAATTAATGTTTCAAGATTTCGCATTAGTTGACTAGCAAAGCTAAAATAAGGTAAAGAAAACTAATTACGGCAACTATTTCATTAACAACTTCTTCAGCCAATCTGAAGTTAGTATCTTCTAAGGATATTTGAGGTTCAGCACTAGAAACTGATGTATAGTAATTAGTTGTATTGCGCAAAACTGGTTTTGTACTTTTCTAAATGGAGGGTGAGTGTAGGCTCACAGCATTTAGGTAAAATGTGACTCATTGTACATCCTCCCGAGGAATTGTCCTCCTAGGTCATCGTTCATCCTGTCCTTCCCAGGAAGGTGGACAGGGAATTTAGATAAAATCACTCCTCCTAACGGAGTCGTGATTTTATCAAATCGGTTTGTTTTCATATTTTTGCCTCAAATAAACAAGTTTGAGTGATGAAAATAAAAAATTATGTGATAAAATTTGAAGAGCGAGTTGTATTTGGGAAGATTATTTTTTTCAACAATTTAAAAGGATTTTTGAAAGCGCTTTTAGTTGTCAATAATGACAAATTCAAAGTAAAATTTTGACGTTTCGATGTAAACAAGGTTTTATCGATGAGGAAGCATAATTATCAGTATAATACCGAATGATTGGCTAGAATAATGTATTGCTATTGGTTAAAACCACCAAAAGGTCAGATTTTGACAAGTGAAAAAAATAATCAAAGGTAATACCACGAGTGCTTCAAATTTTATCGATAATTTTTTCTTTTCCACGAAAACTTGTTTATTTGGCAAAAATATGAAAACAAACCGATTTGATAAAATCACGACTCCGTTAGGAGGAGTGATTTTATCTAAATTCGGTTTGTTTGAATGTTCTTGCCTCAAATAAACAAGTTTGAGTGATGAAAATAAAAAATTATGTGATAAAATTTGAAGAGCGAGTTGTATTTGGGAAGATTATTTTTTTCAACAATTTAAAAGGATTTTTGAAAGCGCTTTTAGTTGTCAATAATGACAAATTCAAAGTAAAATTTTGACGTTTCGATGTAAACAAGGTTTTATCGATGAGGAAGCATAATTATCAGTATAATACCGAATGATTGGCTAGAATAATGTATTGCTATTGGTTAAAACCACCAAAATTTCAGATTTTGACAAGTGAAAAAAATAATCGCTGAAAAAGTTAAAGCTAACTTTTGCCGGTGTCAAAGTGACAATTACACTGAGGCATATGCGATTTTTTATACATGAGTTGAATTGTCAACAGTAAAAACACAAGAGCTTTTTTTTATCGGATAAATTTCTCTTTGCAATGAAACAGTTTTGCCAATCACTAATTTTACGAGAAAAACTGACATGATTATTTTTTTCACTTGTCAAAATCTGACATTTTGGTGGTTTTAACCAATAGCAATACATTATTCTAGCCAATCATTCGGTATTATACTGATAACTATGCTTCCTCATCGATAAAACCTTGTTTACATCGAAACGTCAAAATTTTACTTTGAATTTGTCATTATTGACAACTAAAAGCGCTTTCAAAAATTCTTTTAAATTGTTGAAAAAAATAATCTTCCAAATACAACTCGCTCTTCAAATTTTATCACATAATTTTTTATTTTCATCACTCAAACTTGTTTATTTGAGGCAAAAACATTCAAACAAACCGAATTTAGATAAAATCACTCCTCCTAACGGAGTCGTGATTTTATCAAATCGGTTTGTTTTTAATAATTTTTTTGATAAGTATTAATTTGATAAGTATTTTATAGATCTTTTTTTTTATCAACTTTTGAGTTTTTTTCCGCATGCTAGTAGAAAAAATAGTGTACCTAACACATGCGTAAAGTGACTTTTCCGCACGCAATTGCTGGCCGAACTCCGCTAAAGCGTCGTTCGGCCATCTGCAATAGCGTGCGGAAAAGTATCACTTTCCGCACTAGTTAGGTAAACTACTATTTCGTGGAAAAGGAAAAATTATCGATAAAATTTGAAGCACTCGTGGTATTACCTTTAATAAATGCACTTGTGGTTTTTTCACTTATGCATTGTTACCATGATAAATAATTTGACATGTTTGTCAACAACTTATTGAATTTCTAAACACTAACAATGAGCCGATTCATTGAATTGTCCTGCCGAATTACACTCGATGTTTGTATTGATATCGGTTAAATTTGTGTTGTTCAACTTCTAAACTGTTTCCTTTAGCAATTTGACTCGAAAAACTGTAAACCTAAAAATAGTTGACAGTTTTTCTTGTCTAATTGCTAGGCAACAGTTTCTCATTAAACAATCCAAATTTACCTGATAAAATACAAACCTCTTGTGCAATAAGTGACAAATTTTATTTTCTGTCAGTGAAAATTAAGTATTTATGTATTTATTACATTTTGCAAAAATGAATTCAGATTGTGAAGAAAATCGGGATATTCCCGAAAATATCTTACAACGAGCGGCAGAAGTGAGTGCAGATTTATTACCAGTGAAATCCAGGTTGAGATATGAACAAGAATATAACAGTTTTACCGTTGACTCAGAAACGAATCAAAATTGTGAGTGACGATATTCTTTTAGTATATTTTTCTGAAAAAGCCAACACTATGAAATCCTCCACTTTATGGAGTCGATTCTCTATGTTAAAGAGTTGTTTGGCAATAAAAGAAAATACTCACCATCAATATCCAAAATTACTATTAATAATAACGGTTCTGTCCAAAATTAATTTTCTTAGAATTACCTACTTGTATTTTTTTGTTAATTTGAGTTGTATGTACTTACATTTTTACTGTTTTAAAAATAAAAATAAACATTCCCGATTTTCTTAATAATTTTTTGCGATATTTTTTGTTTATGTTGATTTCAGGTACCTAAGTATAATAAAAAATATCGTTCATTACTCGTCCAGAAATGGATTTTCCGTTCTTGCATGACTGGTAATGAAATATACTATTATAATTATATAAAAATGGAAGGTGAATTCAGAATTCCAATGAGTCGTTTGATGAAGGTTTCAGGTAGGTACATAAACCACGTGGATACTAAATATGTATATATATAATCATGAAATACAAATATAAACTAAAACTTATCGCATATATTAACTATAATTAGAATGAAAAAAGGTGATAATTTCAACTAATTATAATACTGGGTAAGTCAGAATTGACACTACGATTGTTCATGATATAGAAAATATAGTTAACACAGTAAATATCAAATATTGGAATTGAGAAACGTAAAATAATGTATCGAAAAAAGTGTAAATATTGTAGAAATTATCAGTAAAATAATATAGATATAGCTTACCACACTTTCCGATCACTTTGTATACTAAACGAACATGCTCTTTGGCCTTGAAGAATTAACCATTTCAATAGGTATTTTTAGTACTATTGTGGTTTATTCTACGGGATTTGTGATGCAAATTTTTGCAATTTGTATTTCATTTGTATATTTACCATATTTAAAATAAACTGAAGAAATAATATTGAAATTACCTTTTCCATGTAATCTTCAGACGAAAGAAAATTGTACAGCAATTGCCAGATAAATAAAAGTGACAATGGAATTTTTAAGGATCTCCGAAAAGAGTCGAAAGAAATAATACCAGAGCAGAGAGAAACTTGAATGAATAAAACGAAAGCAGAAATATAAACTCAAAATTATTTTTAATATTATTACAAAATGACCTGGACAAGATATTTCAAACAACTGTTAATCGATAAAGAAGAGTGGAATGGAAGAAAAACAGACATAAGAACTAGATAATGTAAATGTAACCGATTTTACAATGGAGGAGTTAAAATTATTAATAGAAACCGCAATGGAAAATCACCTAGTCTAGACGGAATTTGTGGCATGTTAATAAAATATGGGCGCATCCCAAAAAAGACTTTTAGAATTAATTAAAAATATGTAGATTGGAGAAAGAATACACAAGGAATGGAAAACTGGAGAAATATTAATTACACATAAAAGGAGATGAGCAAATGTGTAATAGCTACAGGGGACTGAATAAGGCCAAACAAACTAAATATACAGGGTGATTCATAAGTAATGGGCCAAATTGTAAATCTACGTTCAAAAGGCCAAAATAATAATATTTTCATTAACAATAATGGGTCTTAGTCTGCTCCTTGCTGAGGTACAGGATGTTAAAGCGAAAAAAATAAAATAGATTTTTGTTAATAGATCAGCTACTTTTCTACATAATGACTTGAAAATTGGGTATGAACTAGTTATTGTAATGGTAAACAAGAATGTATGAGAGGATTTGAGTTAACTCGTAGATGTCGCCACATGCGCCATGTGAGTTAGATGAAATCAGCTACAAATTCTTTATTGCTCATTATTTTACAACTTACTTATTTAATTTGGATAGTCCCATCATTTCTGTAGAAAAAACCTATACTTCTTTGATCTTCAAAATATTAACGATTTTCGAGATATTTGAATTTTACTGATTCACTACACTACATTTCACTGTGGTCGACGTAGCATTAATCTGTTATTCTGTTAAGACACAATCGAAAAATTTTGCCGACAAAATTTTCACTCTCGTGGTATTATATATGAAAATATCTTTTATATATTTTTCAGAAGCATTTAAATAATGAGAAATCAGCTCCTGGGGCTTTGGAGGAACTAGAGATACATCCTAAGTTGAGTAGGCTGAAAAATGACTCTATGATAAACTTTTTTTGTTACAATAAGGACGCAAATAATAAATACAGAATAATTTGAAATAAATCAGGGTGCTTGACCCGATCAAGATAACGCTAGCTGTTGATTAGAAAAAAATATTTACTTACGAAAAGTCTAATTAACTGAGCGTCTGCTCACTTCGAATGCTGGATACACTCTCAACAAAGTCCAACACTCTTTTTTCTAATAATAAAAACTACAAGAACAAGCTGGGTTAATGAAAATATAAGTCCCTGAACCTCAGTTGTTCTTTTTATTAACGTCAGCTATTTTCTTAAATTTTTGTAATTAAGTGTTACAATTTTTTTATAAAAACGCTTTATTATTGTAAGCTGCAGATGTTCCTAAGTAATTAGTGGTTATAAAGATCTAACATCCTTTAAAGCCGAAAAATACTAGTTTAAATTGTTTGATAAATAGATCAACACGGACAATGGAACATTCTGTTCATGTAGCTCCTGCTATATTGGATTTAAGTTGTGCTTTTAATAAATTTAGTATTTCTAATTAATGATAATTAAGTAACAACATAAATTTCAGTTGATCAGACTCCTAATATCCAATATTAGGGTAGGTACTTACCTATTGCAATTTTTTCATAAAAGTGACCCCAAGAGAATAATGTAGAGTGGATAGTTTCCATTGAAATGCTCTGTATAATGAATAATTCATTTCTTGAAACCCACCACGAAAGATGTTACTGAAAAATATTACTTTTTCGCAAGGAAAACAAGCAAGCAGATAATAAATTTAGTTTTATATTTATTTTAGAGGTTTTATGATTTCATAGAATTTCCAAATGCTGCAAAAATATTTATTTCGTAATCTTTGTAATAACCAAAATAAAGATCTATTGCTGACCCCTTGATTATATCGGTCTGTAAGAGAGAGGGGAACTAGTGCATGAGAACATACATATATTTTTCCTTTTACTACTTAATAACTTCTCTTATTTTCTTCTTTATTTCTTCTTTCTTTCTTCTCTTTAATGCTTATTGTATATTTAGATTAGATTTAATGAGATGGCTAATAAATATTCCTGTAGGATTGTTGTGAATGAATTCCAGGTAAACTTGTTAAATACTTCAGTTAATACCATATTTAGACACATTTTCTTCCCTTTCTTTTATTTTATTTCCATGTAAATAGGTCATAATTTTATTGTTAATACTTAATATACGTAAAATTTAGTACTAAGGCACTGTATAAATTGAAAATATCTCATTATACCTCCATCCGTTTGAAAAAGCTACTGTGTTAGCGAAACGCATCACAAGTTTAAATATTATGTAGATTTTAACAAATTAAATTGTTTTTATTTCATCATATTTGATATATATTGTTTCAAATAAATACCTGGCAAGTGAAGGGTTTCCTTTCAAAAGATAAAACTTTAATTTACAACACTTCTGCATAAAAACGGCACTAACAAATTCTTCCGGATTATCACATAATACATAATATATCTGATAGACAATTATGAACACAGATTTTTTAACTTTTTTTAAAACTAAAGAACAAGCTTTACCGGCAATTATCAATGTGGTTGTGACCGATTGCTATTTTTATTACAAAAAGGAAGAATTACAGCAGCGGTCACTGACTCCAGATTTATTTTAAGAGGGAAATGTTTGTACATAATTCAGTATAGCAGAGAAACATTTAGAAATTAGGAAAATGGAAAATTTCATATTATACCAAGTCAATAATATCACCGATGAATATTTTTACCGAAGTACATATAACTTAAAAATATTCAAAAATTTATCTTTTGGTGGAATAAAATAAAACTGTATTAAGTATAAAAATCTCTGAGCAATGAAGATACTAGAAAAGTAAGCTGACGTATTATCTGAAGTTAACATAAACATTTATTTATTTTGATGGATTCCACAGATGTTGCCAGGTCGTAATATTTGTACACAGCTTTAGAGAATCTGCACTAGTAGCGCCTCTTCTGATAGTTTTGCAAATTCAAACGTGAGATCGAGTTGTTCAAAAACATAATAATTGTTGTTGTTGTTGTTGCTTTTAATTTATGTTAATTTATAAATATTGGAATAAGATTGATTCAAGAAACATTGGTCAGTCAAAACATCATTGTACACCTGGTATTCCTCTGCCAAAATGTCTTCTACTGACACTTATATTTTCACCGTTTTTATGATTTCAGATAAACAAGGTCCAATATTCTTTAGTTCATTGTATAAGAGATATGCGTGAATAATTGAAGCAAACATATTCTAAATGCATTAAAAACCCACCACTCCTTTTTCGTTTTATTTTACCTACCCAATAAAATATGATAATACTCGATAATTCTCTTCGCAATGTATCAAATATTGACTATATACTTTGGGTTAAATTGGAGTCTGCGGGTGAAAAACAAGCAGAACTAGAGTTTAATTTAAAATATTGGATTAAAAGCTACTAGTTTGAGTCTTACATTAATCGGGTTTAAAATAACAAACTTGTATACAAACAAAATTAATTAGGACTAATTAAAATTTAGTTGTTTTTTCAAGGCAGTGTTTCACCAATTGTCTCTAATTTTCTCGTAACAACAATTCCACAATTAAGCTGCTATTTAGTTTATTACCACTTTATAAAAATTAATAAAGAATGTTTTTAACAAAACATGCTGTACAACAAATACATTTTTTAGGGAAGAATTCGTTGTAACTTCTTGTTGGTGGCTTCTGATTGCAAGGCTGTCGTTTTTCAAAGCATAAAAGAAACTTAGACAGAGTGTAGTGCCTACACATAACTTTATCTCATCCCCTTGAAGAACATGTAATGAAACTCCTAGTTTCAGGCAATGTATCCATTTTGGTGAGGAAAATGAACTGTTTTATCGTATATTTTGTATTGCGGAGAATAATGTTGATATTTCCAGCAGTGGTCGCTATAACATTAAACATTTATCGAAAAAACATACACAAATTGGAATACTCTCCAAAAATTTCTGCTCGTGAGCCAAGTGTTAGATCTTTCGATTGTACATCGAAACTAATAGTGCAATATGAATTGTAAAACTTGGAATCTGTCCAAATTTAAGACATTAACAGTTGGGTTTTTATTTCTCCGAGGCTAAAATCGTAATCAGAACCCATATTGATTGAGTATTTTTCAATTTGTTCAATAATGGCTTACCTATAACTAATTACTGGCTAATTACCACACAACCAAACTTGTGTTATAGATCAATCAACAGCTTTCTCAACAATATGCAAAAAGTCCGATCCTATGTGGAATTATTTTTCGATATCGATACATACAAATTGCGAAAATCCTTATGGAAGTGTGCCGGGTTATACAAGTGCGACAGAAAAACAGCTGAAAGAGAGAGCAAGAATAATTAGGCGTGGTCTTAATTTCAGAAGCCAGTGGCCGAATGTTGATTGCCCCCTTATTTTAACCGCTGTTGCCAGAAGCGCAGATTAATTTGTACAAATGATATTTTTCTCTCCTTTTCGTTGACTTTTTTTCGAAGTCATGCACAATAGGTACAACAAAACACTTTCATCCGGCAACACTGTCTTACCGCGCACAATTATTATTCTTTCTCTCTCTTTCATATATCCGAGGCGAGGGTTCCATAAGAATTTTCGCAAGTTATTACTTAACGGCTCTCCATTGGCATTCCAATGAGCGAGGTGTTGATTCTTCATCCACTTCTTCGACTCCTTGCGTATTCTTTGTTTTGTTAGGCCCAAGGTCGGGCCCGGGCCGCAGAAGGGAGCTGCCGCCCCCTCCGCAGCCAGTGCATCCGCCATCTCGTTGCCTTCAAAACCAGAGTGGGCTGGAATCCATTCTAGCCGCACCACATTGCGCCTTGCAAGATTAGCAAGTCGTTCTCGACATTCATTAGCGAGTCCCGAGTTGCTGGTGCACCCACTCAGGGCTTTAATTGCTGCCTGACTGTCGGAGTATATGGTTATGCGTCGATCCACATAACCTCTGTCTAGGTTTATCTGCGCACATTCCAAGATAGCATATATCTCGGCCTGATATGCAGATACACCATCACCCAATGGTACACAAACTTGTGTTCTTGGGTTCCTAGAGTAAATTCCAGCCCCTGCTCTATCACCGGAGCATGAGCCATCTGTGTACCAGACAGTCCCATTAGGCTGTGTATTCCTCTCTTTTTCCCAGGATTCTCTATCCCGGATCATGGTCCTGTACGGAGTTGCAAAGTAGTACTTTCGCAGGCATTCGTCAGGTGCTCGAGCCAGAACTGGAATATCTTCCAGAAGCCGGAGCTTCTTGACGTGCCTGCACTCTTCCCCTCTTCGCACGTATCCCAGCTGTTTCAAGCGCAGAAAAGCCCTCCCCGCCTCAGCCTCGATCACATGGTGAAGAGGCCGAAGACCAAGGATCACTTCCATCGCAGCAGTTGGTGTAGTTCTCATGCAGCCAGTTGCCCCCAAACTGACCACCCTTTGGAGGCGTGTCAGTTGCGATCTAGCCGTCACCAAGGTTACCCTCGGCCACCAGACCAGAGCCGCATATGTGAGCATAGGCAGCATGATCACTCTATAGAACCATATGATCGTTTTGGGGGTCAGCCCCCACTTCGGACCAATGGCTCTCCTACAGGCCCAATACGTGTTTGTCACCTTGCTTAGGCGACTGTCAAGATGAGCCTTCCATGTCAGTGATTTATCAAGGAACACTCCCAGATACTTCACCTGCTCAACCACAGGCAGTGGTACTCCATCAAGATTTAGACCCTCAGGTCTTATACCTCTTTTTTTGGTGAAAGCAACTATCTCAGCCTTGGCAGGATTTACTGCAAGTCCGTGTTCGTTACACCACCCATGTACCCTATTCAGAGCCCTTTGCATGAGGTCCCTGAGAACGGTAATATGCCTTCCAACAACAAGGACAACGATATCATCGGCATACCCAATCGTTAGAAAGCCCTCACCGTTTAAAAGAGTTATTAGCTCGTCAATAACTAGGTTCCACAATGTGGGCGAGAGAACACCCCCTTGCGGACATCCTCTAGCGACGGTCACTTTTGTCACATGGTCTTTCCATGTGGCCTCTACTGTACGATTGCCCAACATGGCCCCAAGCCAGTGAGTGATCATTGGCTCTATTCCATGATTTGTCGCAGCCTTACAAATAGATTCTACAGGGGTACTGTCAAACGCCCCCTGTATATCCAAAAAAGCTCCCAGGGCGATCATGCCATTTTCCAGCGCCTTCTCCACCTGGGTTACCAGTTGGTGTAAGGCACTTTCAGTTGACTTGCCACACCTGAACGCATGTTGATTGTTGTGCAAGGGATACCTTAGCCCAACTTTTTCCTTTATGTACCGATCAGCCACCCTCTCCAATGTTTTCAACACAAAGGATGTTAGGCTAATGGGTCTAAAGGATTTAGCCACCGTATATGTGGTACGACCCGGCTTGGGTATGAAGACGACTCTCACCTGCCTCCACTGTTCTGGGACATACCTGCGTGCCAGACAGGCCCGAAAGATATGCACCAAGATTGTGCCAATTGCATCCCAGCCCTGTTGAAGCAGAGCCGGGAAGATTTGGTCTTTTCCTGGAGACTTGTACGGTCTGAATGACCGTATCGCCCAAGTACACCGCTCGTATGTGACTATTTCTTTTGCTAGAAGATAGTCCTCTTTACATGGTCGCTGTATGTTCACATATTCCATGTCAGGACACTCCCGCTCGATTCCCTCACAACCGGGGAAGTGTGTCTTTAGTAGATGCCGCAAGGTATCCACCGGGGTTTCGGTGAAAACACCCGGTTCGACTTCCATGCTGCCTATAGCGCTGTCCGGTGATTTCGTTAAGATCCGGCGCAGCCTTGACATTTGAGGTACCGATACGATATCCTCGCAGAAGGCCCGCCAGGCATCTCTCCGAGCCAACCTGACAGCACTCTTGTACTCATTCCGTTTCCGGCGGTATTGCTCCCAATCCAGATCCGACTTCGTCTTCCTAGCCCTATTAAATAGGCGCCGGGTATGTTCCCGTAGCGAGTCTAGAGATTTGTTCCACCATTTGTGGCCCTTACTTTCCTTCCTCGTTTTTTCGGCGCAATTTTCTTCATAAGACGAGACAATAATCGAGCCCAGCTCCGCTATGGCCCAATCGATCTCATCATTATTGCTCAAGTTCCTAGGGAAACCACCAAGTCTCCTTCCGAGATCCAGTTTATACCGTTCCCAGTTGGTAGTCTTGGGGTCCCTATACTTGATTGAAAGTTCCTCAACAGCAACCCTGGTTTAGGTTTAGGTACTAGTTCATTTTAATATTGTCATCAAAATTAGGGGAAAAACAATATTATTGATTGTTAAAATGAAAATATGATAGAACGAAAACAAAAATACTTGTATCATGATTATTCTAAAATTGTTTTGTAATTTATATTTCTTTACTTATTTGGTGTATAAGAAGAAGTGTAGAGGACAAGTTTTTTATTGGAAAATAATAAATAACAAGGTTATTAAAGGTAAGATTATACAGCAAATAAAATAAAATAAGGAACTAATTAAAATAAGTTAAGAAATAAGGACAAAAAAACATTGGTTATACAGATCAATTAAAATAAAATAAGAAGTAAGAGTAAGCCAATCAAATTGGAGGTTTTTTGACAATGACTTTGTTTGTGTTTTGTGCAAGCTTAGTGAATTCCACTTTTTGTTTAATATTTTGCTCAATATTTCTATCATCCATCTCTATCACAAGAAAAATTCAATCAAAGTAAACAAATAAATATAATATTTTTAGGTTACATGTTAAAAGAATAATTGTAACCTCAGAACATTTAGAACAGAAATATCTGGGTCATGCGCTTTACCGGTTTCCAAACAAATTAAAATAAAATAAAACAAAAAGATAAAAGTTGGCCATCTTTTGTACTAATTCTTATTTACTATTTTACCTTATTTCTTGTATAAACGCTTTCATAGAGATGCTTATGTTCATCTTTATTATTTTAATTTATTTTATTCCTTATTTTATTTTATTTGCTGTATAATCTCACCTTATATCAAAAGCAATGTTTTTATCTGGTGGCGTACTTCTGTACAAAACCATTTTTTTAAAGTTTGTTTTAATGAATCGTCTGAAACATCTAACGTTTACATACGTTCGCAAACAATAGAAAGCTCTACAATTTTCTTTTCAACAGAGTGTACCAAATTTCAAAGACTTCTGATCAACCCTGAACATTGTTATCTATAAAAAGTTTTATTATGTGACCTGTAATAATTAACCACGATACCAACCAAATATATGCAAATTTATAAGGTCTCTGAAGCTTAAAAATTTCCAACGCTAATATCTAACAAAATGCTACTTACTTTTTACATAGTTTTGTTCATTCAAAATAATAAAACAACTTTAATACTAATAACTGGATTTGAGTCTAAAACTATTTCACATGTATCAATGAATATTATATTCATTAATTGATACATGTTTATAATAAAAATCCCTAACTTTTTATCCAAATACTATACATACCGAAAACACTGTAAGCTGATATGATGTTGACACTGTTTTAGTTTTCCTATAATAATTATAACAGATATAAAGTTATTTTCCGAAAAGCACATTAAAATGATCACTCCCGAACTCTTTATAATTAGCACATAAATAAGCAACACTATTTTTAGTTATATATATACGGTACATAAATTTACTGATTAATATTTTTCATGGTTTTAAAACAACTAACCAGTTATTGTGTCCGAGCCGATGTAAAAGTACCTAGGAACTTACTAACTACCAGTTATCTCTTGTAACAGCGTTTCATGAACATATCAATGGAGATATTTGTTATCAATAGCGCCCAACATACAATATAATTTATGTTTATATTGGTTTATAAAATTATTATTGCAATGACAAAATATTAAAAAGTATACGGTACTAGTCCCTTTAACATTTGAATTGCAATCGAATGGAATTTAGTAAACACTAATAAAACTAGAAAACTATACAGAGTGTCCAAAATCGGTCTTTGAAGGAATGATTTGAAAAATGTAGTGCTCATTTTTGCCGATCACCTTTTTCAAAAATGCTTTCTAGGGGAGCTCTTTAAAGATGGCGATATTGTATCGATTTAATCCAAATAACAAAAAACGGATGATGAAATGATATATACAGTACATATACCTTGTACTGATGAGACACAAATACGCAGAAGCAGGTCTACAAGTTATGTTGTCACTTCTAGCTGCAAACCAGAATGGTTGGTTTAAATATCTTGTAGATATGCCAGCCCCGTTTGACTTTGAAGTGTAATCCAATATCCGTCGGTGCCTATAGCCCGGGTAGTAGTTGTTTCTTCTTAGTTGAACGATCAATGTATTTGGAAAATATTTTTCAAAAACTTATAAACCGATAGAATAATAATTAATGTTCTTTGATATCTAAAAAATTAACATTAAAGAAATATATTTTATTTCACAAATTCGCTACATTACTTAGTAGTTATGGGAAGGAGCCGCTAGGCTGGGAAAAATTACCTGCAAACGAAGGAGAACATTGTCCACAAAAAAATCAGTGACTCAATTTCGAGAACTTGCTGCTTTGGAGCGGCTTAACTTCAGATCAATTCTTCAGTTTAGGGCATATTCAACCATCTGGAAAACAAAGAAATACGAGGCTGCGAAGGCTAAAAGCTTCTACATCGCGCTCAAATGAAGGAAATAGCACTCTCGGCACATCAGCATTCAATGATCTGATGCCTGCAGGGAACCGAAAGGGGAATAAGACAACAAGTGAGGGCTCGTCCACAGCTAAACCCCATTATCCCATTCAACGGACTGTCTCCAGGTAAATATCCAACCGAAAGAGTGATGTCACTTCGAGAAATGAAAAAGTGGTACATTTCTGCGAACCCAAATACGCAAACTGGTACTGGAGTGGCTACAGGAAAATCCCCTAGTGTGTAGTGTAAAAGAACGCCAAGACTGAATCTAGGAATTCTGGGATACTATCTAAATAATTTGTATAGCACGAATCCGCTTTGTAGCAGTCTCTATTAATCCATCCTCTCCCTTATCTAGACAATGGAGCGGAGTAGAATTCAACAATGAGACCTCTGGCGGATAAAATTGTAAATGTCGCAACGAGTAAAACAATTCGTTTTGCATTGTTTTTGTATTATATGCAAGTCAACGTAATTACTGTAAATTCGTACTTTATTTGTTTAATTTTGTGTCAGTGACAAGCTTAAACCTGATGTGTTTTCCATTCAACTCAACTGTCATCATTTCTGAAGTTATATTCTTATGTACTCAGAGATATTATGGAAGAGGTTATGTTATTCTATTTTTTGTTTTCATTGCACTTTTATGAAAGTGTCACTTATTTCCTCTATAGATACCATGCAAAAATATATGGCCAGCATTTAAAACTGCCTGTCCCTCATTTATACACCTAGAAGAAGGCTCAGGATTCACAAACTCAAATAAACTTTGAATAGTCAGTGTATACCTAATCCATAGTTACAAAAACAAAGTGAAAATAAGTCAGTATTAAAGATTAAAAATATTACTCATTACAAATGTACCTTCCCTCTCTTTTGTAGACATGACCATATTAAAAATAAAATAAAAACAGGAAATCAGACCTAAACTTGTTTTATTTTTGACAAATATCAACCATGCCTATTACTCCAAAAATAAAAATATTAGGAGACAAAATTTAGTTTAACAACACAAAATACTAAAGCACAATCAAAGAAAAAGCAAAAGTCTCACATAACACACACTCAAAATAACTAAAACAGCAAAATAAAACCACTTAAATATCAAAGGGCTTATACGGCAGCTGATTTGTTTTACTCGTTGCTAGGATGACTTTGACATTTCGAAGCGCCACCTATCGAATTCTACTTTTCCCAATAGTGAGTAGAATGCTGGCATACTATAACTAGCACTCTCTATTAAAAGTTTCTGGAACTACTGTATATGCATTGTTACTGTTAATGAAGTTGAATCATGAGCGGTATAAATAAAACATAATAAAATATTTATACAAGTTTTGTATTTCACATCATTACAAATTCAGTCACAAAAAAATAAATCTAATGCTGAGGTAAATGTCAATTGCAATAAACAATCGTGTTTTTAAGTACCAAATATCTTTTCATAAATACTATCGAGTCAAAATTTGTTAAAACTATATATTCTACTAAATGATTGTTGCATAATATTCTCAATTAACTATTCACATTTAGTCTTATTCAACGTATTGTGTATTTGTACTATGTAAAATAAATCCTTCATCCTATTCATAGATGGTTGCATCTGAACACTGATTTTGGGCTAACAAAAATTAATCACAATTTATACAACCCTCTACCCGCTACCCATTGTCCACTGTTCGTACAAACAGTTTACTAATACTGGTACTGAAATATTGGTAAAATCATTTAACTAATTTTTAACAAAAAATTTTCTATTTTTCGTAAATGATATAGTTCCTACGCTAAAACCTGCAACTATCATCCAAATTCCCGCTTGCAAAAACGATTGAGTCCACGATTTTGAAACGTCAGATATGTAACCTAAAATAAATAAAGAAAACTCAAGTCAAATATTCATTAGCAGCATTTTTTAAGTGATTTTTTCCCCAAAACCACAAAACGGAAGATCTAATTGTTAATGTTTTCCAAATATATAGAGATCTGGCACATAAGATTTGATATGCTTGGACGTTGTTCTTCTAAGCACGAATGTGATTGGTCTAAGAGTAGCGTCAAAATAAAGATAGTGCTATTTGCTTTTTCATTTGAGTAAGTTCGAACTTTGGTTTACAAATAACACATACAGAAATATGTAATCGGTAAAAATGTTATACACTTCGGTGTAGTTCTGTATCTGTAGAGTATGGAGGGTGAGTGTAGGCTCAAAGCACTGCACTTGCATAAAACATGTTTGACAGTTTCATCTTCCTGTTCACACATCCTGCACAGAGGTGTATCCACTAACCACATAGTATGCAGGGGTTTCCTTAGTTGACAGTGGCTAGTTAGAAATCCTACTGTTAAACGTAGGTTTTTCCTGATCATCGCCTGATATTTCTTCGGCGCCAGCTTCCCAGGGTCGCCCAGGGTGATCCTAGCAACACTGCATCGTTTGATTCCATTCCATCTCTTAAGGCATTGAGCATGGGTGTAACGTTTGGCTAGTTCCAAAATTGTCGAAGTCGTTAGGCCGTAGGTGTCACTGGGTCCTAAAATTTTTAGTCTAGCCGCTTCCCTAGCTAAAGAGTCGGCAATGCGATTACCTTTACTCCTGTCGTGTCCTTTAACCCACCTCATGATAATGTTGTTATCTGACGACGCGTTAGCTAAATCTTGGTGGCACTCTAGTACTAGCCCCGATATAAAACGTTGTCTGTTCAAGGCTAATAAGGCTTGTCTACTATCAGTGCAGATTGTTATATTTTTGCCAGAAATTCCTTTTGTGATTAGATACCAGCCAGTTCTGTTTGAACCACGCTGGTATTGTTTCCCATTCCCCAATTAATCCTTAGGATTAGTGCTCTGGAGTGAACTTCATATCCTGAGCCTTTATCAGTACAGTTATACATAATGAATTAAAAAATTACTTACCAGCCAAAGGAGGCCCAATTAAATGTCCTATTCCTTCACATAACAAAACAAATCCAAATGCCGTTGTAAATTTATCTATCGGCACTAGCTCCGCCAGTAGGGATGGTGATAGGGCAAAGCAACTTGAAAAGAAGAATCCGAATGAGGCACTGCATCCAATTATAAGTATATAATTACTTGTGAATACTATAATGCCCCAAATACTTAAACCACACATTATCAATGAAATGCCATATATTCTTGGAAGATTACATCGGTCACCCACCCATCCTAACAATACCTAAAATAAAATTAATTTAGTTTGTTGGCGATTTTTACATTTACAGGAAATGCTGTTTTTTCAAGTTAATGGTTGATCGAAAGGACCTGCGTGGTCTCAGCACAACTAAAGCGATCTGTTCGTTCGTGTCGCTTAGATGCATATTTTTTTTTTGTTTCGAAAGCTCCAAAACATTGCGCTCAGGATTTTGGGATAAAACGAAAATAACCTAGCAGTTCTTTAAGGCACGATCAAATAGAAAAATAACACTTACCATGCCTACTATGTTGGCAAATCCAATAACTGACACAGCTAAAGAAGATTCTTCATCACTATAACCATTTTCTAACATATGATCGACTAAATAAAAGTATGGAATCAGAAACCACGTGCCCGCTAGAAGAACGGCTATGTTCAACAACAAAAAATGAAATTCCAGAAACAAAGAAAACCTTTTTAGAGGTTTCAGGACAGTTTTATACCATTTCTAAAAATAAAAAGTAATTACAATTACTATAGTGTTGTAAATAGTTGATCATGCTGTTTAATTTTATTATCATTGTAATTAAAATGAAGCAAATAATAGCGTCAATTCAATATTTTAATGAATACATTTTTTTATTACGTAACTGTGGATATTTTGGCAAGTACTAAGTATTTTTTTAATTCAAAAAGGAGCACCAAAAGAAGAGTGATTGAGCATTAAATGTTTCTTAAACTGTGATGTGTTAGCTATAACAAACAACAAAGATGATTATTCGAAGATTATAATTAACAACAAATTACAAAATACGTTTGATCGGGACATAAGTATTATAATGCTCAGTGGGTACCCAACAGAAATAACTGAGAAATATGCTGTATTGGAATCGGAAAAACAAGCTTTACAAGAAAAAAAAAATAAGAAACATCCACAAATTATCCAGAACTGTTTTGTCAATACTCCTAACGAGAACAAATACCGACTTTACGTAATGATTGTTGCAATATACAGATGGATGGAAAGAGTAGTTGAAATCCTTGTGATGTTGATCGAGTTTAATGTCCAAACTATTTCATAATAGTATTTTATGCAACGATCATGTAATGATAGCCATTAAGACACGAGCATGTTGTAGGATACGAAACGAGCCGCAGGCGAGTTTCGTATATAATATGCGAGTGTATTAATGGCCATTACATGAAAGTTTCATACAATAATTTTTCTACTCCGCTTAATAAGAATTATTCCATTAATAATTGTTTAGTTTAATTAATTTTAAATATAGTTACTTTTGAAAATCAAAATTATTTGGCAGCTGTCAAATTAAGTGTCACTTAGACCTGTTCGCCTGCAATAAAAGTGTAGCACTGAGCTATATAATTTTGAAAAATTCAGGTCTATCTGTGAAAAAATGCGTGTAAAATTTCTAAATTTGGGACTATCTATGTATAAAATTGCATTTGTATACTGCAAAAAGCATTGAAACATAATTAAAATAAATAAAATCGTATAGCTGTGCTACACTTTTATTGCAGAGAAGAGACCTAATATAATTAATTTCTGAAATGTCAACCTGGTATCCATGGCTATATTAAATATTGTGCGAATGTCGCATTCCTATTGGCTTAAAAATCTGTATCATAATGAAAATCTGTATCATAATTAATTTCATTATGATACAGATTTTGGTCTTTTAATAAGTATATTATAAAACAGGAGTAGAAAAATTATTTTATTTGTTAAGGCACATCCACGCTATGCCGCGATTTGCCGCTGGCAATATCAATTATCAAAGCCAGCAGCCGCAAAAACGTCTATATACAGGGTGGGGCAAACTTCTGACATCGGAGGATTACATCGTTGTGGTACGAGATAAAACTTTAAGGTTTTGTGTGAGCTGATACAGTTACTGAGGGCACATTTTGAAAATACTTTCGTTTCTACAGGGTGTTCCAAAACCACGTAGCAGCACAAACATACATTTTTTTAAATGGAACGTACTATATTTTGTTCAAGAATCAAAAAGATCTCACCGAGAGCTTTACAAAAATATAGCATTCTAATATATTATATGGGTGTTTTAAAAAGATATGGCCAATTATTGATAAAAAAGACCTCCTCTTTAACACTCTGTTAAACAGTAAATCAAAATAAATCAACAGGTCTTTGTATTCAATTGTCATTCACATATCATTGGCTGTGCTCAGTATCAATTACTTTTTTTATCTGTGGCTTCTTTAATACAGGGTGAAACAAAACGCAAATCAAGCAATATCTCAAAAATTTTAAATGAATCACCCTATAAGTCTTTTCACAGTTTCTTAGTACAATTAATAATCTTTCAAACGATATAGCACAGGGTATAAGTTGATGGAAAACCGTAAATATTTTATGATAATGATCAAAAACAAGTATTTTACGTACACAAATTAAATGGTTTAAAATTTTCACATGCAACGTGTAAGGCATGAATTTTAATTGTAATTTTGGATGCATCTACAATATTTAATCACTGTACTACTGAGAAAATAGTATCTACTAATTAATGTCAAAGAAATATTGCTGTATTCTTCGTTTGTGTTCTTAGGTTTAAATAATAGATAACTATAATGAATTTTCTGCAGGAAGACATGATCAATATAATTTACGTGTTAGGGAAATGTTAAAAAATTTGTCATTACTAAAAAGTTGTTGTCTCCATTGAAAACACGTTTTGGAAGAGCATGAGGTTGATAGGAAACATTACCTGATGTGTCGATTCTTTCCTTAAGCCTTAAGAAAGCTCTTTCATTTGGATGTCTTCGATTGGGATATCTTCCACGATATACTCTTGGAGCAAGTAAACAATTTTTTGAACATTCTCCTAACACATAAATCATATTGATCATGTCTTCCTGTGAAAAATTCATTATAGTTATTTATTATTTAAACCTATGAACACAAACGAAGAATACAGCAATATTTCTTTGACATTTATTAGTAGATACTATTTTGACAGTAGCCCAGTGATTAAATATTGTAGATGCATCCAAAATTACAATTAAAATTTTTGCCTCACACGTTCCATGTAAAAATTTGAAACCATTTAATTTCTGTACGTAAAATACTTGTTTTTGATCATTATCATAAAATATTTACGGTTTTCCATCAACTTATACCCTGTGCTATATCGTTTGAAAGATTATTAATTGTACTAACAAACTGTGAAAAGACTTATAGGGTGATTCATTTAAAATTTTTGAGATATTGCTTGATTTGCGTTTTGTTTCACCCTGTATTAAAGAAGCCACAGATAAAAAAAGTAATTGATACTGAGCACAGCCAATGATATGTGAATGACAATTGAATACAAAGACCTGTTGATTTATTTTGATTTACTGTTTAACAGAGTGTTAAAGAGGAGGTCTTTTTTATCAATAATTGGCCATATCTTTTTAAAACACCCGTATAATATATTAGAATGCTATATTTTTGTAAAGCTCTCGGTGAGATCTTTTCGATTCTTGAACAAAATATAGTACGTTCCATTTAAAAAAATGTAAGTTTGTGCTGCTACGTGGTTTTGGAACACCCTGTAGAAACGAAAGTATTTTCAAAATGTGCCCTCAGTAACTGTATCAGCTCACACAAAACCTTAAAGTTTTATCTCGTACCACAACGATGTAATCCTCCGATGTCAGAAGTTTGCCCCACCCTGTATATGTTGGCATTAGTTTAGTCGCACAATCTTCAAAGAACAAGACGATTCCGGTCCACTCCACTTGAAACCACGTGACAGACATTCTGGAATGAAAACTGTAGTCGCTAGAGACCAGTGGTTGGCACAATTCCTTTGAAGGAGACCGATACTTTCAGCGGCACACTGCTGGCTATTGGCCAGGTTTTTCGTTTATTAGATTCCTTTTGTTTCCAAGCTTTTATTATTCTTTATGATGGTTTTAATCTTCTTCTGAGAGTCATTGTTACTTACTTATTTAAGTAGTTGTAATTCTCTTATATCTCCTTACCTTTCTGTTCACTTCCATATATTAAAAACTTTGAATTTTTTGTTTTGATTTCTGTACACTGAGGAGTCTTGAAAATTATTGGAACGGTTAGCATGGTTATTATTAATTTTCCTTCGTCTTCCTTTTAGTAATTTTCTTCGATTCGAAGTAATATTCTGTTTACAGTTTTTGTATTTGTAATCTTCTTTGTTAGAAATTATTAAGACGTTTAGTGACAATAATTAGCTAACGACAGAACGAATGTACCACACAGTTCTTTTTTTTCAATTGACTATTTAAAAATATTAATTTGGTATAGAAGTTGTGAGTTGGAATTGTTTAAAATTTTATGGATGAAACCACGAACCAATCATTTCCGAGATGAATGAATAAAGAGTGATAATTACTCACCATCATTACAAGGAAGAAACAGCATACCTCGGGCACATACACGGATGAAACAAATACGAACTGCTCAAATTATTAACTGAAGGACACACGTACTTGTAAGAACTGCTCAAAACAAAAAAGAACTGGTTATGATCACAGCCAAACTTAAATTGAGGTAACATTCCCTAGTGGTGCAATGAAATAGGTAGGTACTGAGTTGAAAGGAATATGTATATTATGTAGAATAATAATTAATACATAAGCCAAAAGTAATAATGTTTTCACAATTTTTTTTCGACATTGGCTATTTTAAATGAATAGGAAAAAATACTGCGTGCTCAGTTTCAAGAAACTGATGAAAATTCTAAAAATTTTAAGAATAAAATTGTGCAAAGTGCTTAAGATTTAATAAACGTGAAATTCCTTACTTTGTTTGAAGTTTCCAGATTGTTTTCGATTGGTGAATATTGTTTATTTACTGCGTTAGTTTGATTGACATTCGGTAATAATTCCTGCATTTCCTTTGATTCTATAGTTTTTGTCTGTCGTTTGGCATTTCTCTTTTTCTGTAATCTGAAATAAATATGTATTATTGTTAGATTCTTACAATGTGGAACAAAATAAATCCGAACGAAAAAGGACTTGTTGGAAAAACGCTTGGACTTGATCGATTTGTAGCCTCAAGTTTTTTCCTATGATTAAAGTTTTGTGTATATTTTGTTAAACAAGATAAAATAAAAACTATACTATATTTATAAAGAAAAGAGAGTATAAAAAATGCAAATTTGGATAAATTTTGTACTTAGTGGTCAATACATTTTTCTTCTCTTAAAAATTTTCTAATGTACCTCAGTTAAAAATCCTTTATTTTTATATATATATTTATATATATATATCACCCTGTTCGAACGGAAAATACAAAAGAACCCAAACCCGAGAATAATAGAAGGCAAAAAGATAAACTATTCTCATAGGTTCGCAATTGGGGGAAACATTTTTAGTAAAGGTATTCGTAAAGAAAATACCTAGTAAATATGGAAAAAGATCATGGAATTTATTAAAACAAACATAATAAACAATTTCTCTATCAGGTAAAAATATAACATTTATTTTAAATTGCTGTCTTTTTTCAATTTAAATGTGGCAAAACATCTACGCCAATGGTATACTCGGAAAAATGGGTGTTTTATCATTTTATTACTCCCTTTTCTTTATGAACACACTATAATATAGGGTGTCCCAAAGAGTGACTAACTTTAAACATAACTCCCCAGCTTAATATCAATTTCTCCAAAGATATGGGATTTTCATTAGTCTTACTAGTTTATCTAAGAGATTTTTTTATGCTTGGCTGGCATTTCATCTCATCAACACAGGGTGTTTTACTAATGTTGGTCAAATTCAAAGCGGAAAATATGTATTATTTTAAATGGAACACCCTATAATTCTTGATCTTATTCGAAAGAGCAATCATTCTCCTTTCCAAAAATGTATAATTTTCCATTTTTAGCGGAATGTTTTCAATAATGTTCCTGATATTATTTTTTAGTTCTGCTAAACTGTTAGCTTCATATAAAACTACTGCCTAACTAAAAATGCACTACTACCTACATAAAACCTCGAATATCTTTGTTGTTAATGAAACAAAATATAGAAAACTATACATTTTTGGAAAGGAGAATGATTGCTCTTTCGAATGAGATCAAAAATTATAGGGTGTTCCATTCAAAATAATACATATTTTCCCCTTTGAATTTGATCAACATTAGTGTTGATGAGATGAAATGCCAAAACTAGTGAAAACCCCTTTTCTTTGGAGCAATTAATAACCTGGGCATTTATGTTTAAAATAAGTCACTCTTATTTGGGACACCCAGTATATAAATTTCCATTTAAAGAATTTACTTACTCTTCCTGTATCACCCATTTGGGATCAGTCATCAGAGCACCACAAATACACATTTGCGCCAAACAGCCACCAAGTATTAAAACCGTTCCTCTCCATCCAAATTCGTATAATAGAAAGTTGGTAAATGGAGCAAAAACAATTGTACCAAAACCAGTACCGCTAGCTGATATACCCAAAGCTACAGATCTTCGTTTATCAAACCAATATGTTACTGAAACTACGACCGTTATATAACAAAGTCCTCTTGCTAAACCTCCTAATAGGCCGAATGTTAAGTATAGGAGAAATAAGCTTTTCGCGTACGCGCTAATAGCGAAACCCATCGCACATATTGCTGAGCCCAAAATGGTCATTTTCTGGCAGCCATATTTATCCACAAGGGTACTACAAATCGGACCTGAAACAAAATACGGTTTTTAAATATAACTGATAACAAGTAGGGTGAGGATAAGTAAGGAGTGTTTGATTCCTGGTCCGTACACTATTGTACGCCCACCGTGGTGTATATACATTATAATTTTTTCCACTGCTAGCCAAATTTAATACAAAAATTAAAAATAATTCAGAGAAGCGTTTACCCCGTCATCTGACTGACAAGTATAGTCGTCGCAAAACTTATTGTGTAGCTATCTAATCGTATATCCCCTTTAAGTTAAGTTGCGGAGCTAAACTCTGAGAGGTATTAGAATTATTTTTTTCTACACCCACATGTATATTATCCATTTTTTGCACAGTTTACAGAATGGAAATGTAGGCCATATCGGTTAACTAAACGTATACGATTCATATACATCCTAGAACGTATATGAAATCCACCAATCAGCATTCGCGTTTAGTATTCGTCAACTCCCCTTTTTTGAATTTCAAAGAAACGTCAAAATAACTTATCGAAAAAAGGCTTCCCTAGAAGCACTGGATCAAGAATATTTATTTACAATAATAAACATAAATAAAATAATCCATATAAATTAACAACAAATACTGAAAACAGAATAAAATGGGTATTTAAGAGGACTTCTGATAGACGTCAGCTTTTATAAAATTATGTAATTCATGTGACGTTTGAACATTCCTCGGTAGTCGAGTGGTAAGCATACCAGACTCTCTCGCGCTAGGTCCAGGGTTGGATTCCCAATGAAGAAATTTTCCAAACTATAACGATATAGATATAGATTTTTTAAGTGGGTCGTAGAAAAAATATACTGTTCGACTCGTGTGGCTTGTCCATATCGCACTCGAAACCAAACTTCGTCCTTGTGCGATATGACCATCATATCCACACTAGTTGCACAAACTACTATTGTCTATTTACCAAACATAATTCTATATTTTATTTCATGTACCCTTTTTGTATTCTATTCGATTTTTTATGGAAAAACAAATTTCAAAGCAAAAACTGAACAAAATTCATTTAATATTATAATTTCAACCAATAATGGTTAAAATGTTCTTAATAATTTTCAAATTATTAAATAACTGTATTGACTGTCTAACGATTATTTTTAACCCGTAGTTATGTATAGAACAAAATACATTTTTAATAAATCTTTAGCTGATCGACGACTCGGGCTTTCATTAAATCAAAATATATTTATTAATGTATTTTAATAATTGAAAATATCTTGAACATAATACCAGACGATTAACACTACCTTATATATCGTTTTATTAAGAAGAAATAGGGCGAGTTGTACCAAACGCCTAAACTCGGTTTAATGTTAACTGATGATTAGACTGATGTAATTGTTGATAATAAATACATCAATCAGACACAGTCTAAACATCAGTTATCATTAAACCGAGTTTATGTGTTTGGTGCAACTCGCCCATAGAAATATCAATTTTAAATATTTTATTATTTTTCACATCTTCGACTGAACTATAACTATCTTTCAGAGAGGGTTATTTTACGAAAAGTTGACCACCTGTTGACGCTTTAGTCGGTGGTCTCATCAAGAAAGAGTGTAGTGTTTTTTTGTTATCTTTTATTAAATTTTATTTTTCTACATTCATGCAAAAAACAACACTTTTGTGAACCACATTTAATGGAAAAAGTGGTACTTTATTGCACTAGTGCAATAAAATATTTTATTGCACTCATCTGTCATTCTTGTGTCAGTTTTGTGATGATTAATGACAAACATAAACATTTAAATTAAATAAAAATCCATAGCAAGTATCTGATCCTGCTTTAATACAACAATAAAATATGTATATCTTACTACTTAGTCTCAACGAGTTACAATTTTTGCAAAAATCTTTAATTATTTAAAATTTAAATGGTCAAGGCGAAAACCAGCTATGATTGAGTACTGACAAGGTGGAGGCCATAAAGATACAAAAAAGAAGAACGGGTCGAGCTTAATTAGGTTATGTTAGGTTCTTAACATATTTATATTCTAATTTTCCAGTTTTTGCATGAATTTAGAAAAAATATTGTATGCAACTCTTGCAAAACGTGTTTATTGCACTCGACGTGTTGTCCAACTCGGCCTAAAGACCTCGTTGGACAATTTCACGTCGCGTGCAAAAAACACTCACTTTTTGCACTTGTTGCATAAATAACTATTATCGTCCAATAAACCTAAATTAAAATATTGACTGAACTATGACAGCACTGATCCACAATAAGCACAAGAGACTGGGGTAATGACGGCGAAGGGACGGCTCTTAAAAAAAATAGGTAAATAACAAGATATCATTAAAATTGACAGGTCATATATTTAACATGATGATCACAAGAACATTTTTTGGAGTTTTTGCTAAGATAGCAACATATTTTCTATAACAATATTGAATTTGCGAATTTTTGTGCAAATTTGCATTGTAGACATTTAGATCATTCTAGGTATTGTATATCTATTAGTATTGTTGACATGTGGATCATTCTAGGTAGTGTATATCTAAGTCTTGGGTTAGATGATAATGTTTGAATATTCAACGATAACAGTGTATTGAATATCAGATTGAATCTTTTCCAAAAAAAAATTCAGATATTGCCGAGATTATTAGGAATTATAATCAGATAGAAATATTTCCTGGTGGATTATTAGTTAATAAATCCACTAAGGCAAAAAGAAATGAACATATTTATAAAGCATAATAACCGAGGATTAGGATATTTTCCTCTAATGAATAAATCGAGTTATTCATAACATCGACTTTAGGATATGCGTCATTGAAGGTTATAAAGATTTATGGCGGAGTTATGTCACGACGAGATTAAATTAATTTTTGTATTTGGAAAACTACTTGAAAACTTATAATAATTATAAGTTAAGAGAAAAATTCAATAAGTTATAGTTTGGAAAAGTTCTCATTTAAAAAACAATACCTTTTAAAAAACAACACGTCGAGTACAAAAACACGTTTTGCATACAATATTTTTTCTACATTTATGAAAAAACTGGAAAATTAGAATATAATATGTTGGGAACACAAACTCAAACCGTTCTTCTTTTTTTGTATCTTTATGGCCTCCACCTTGTCAATAGTCAATCATAGCTGGTTTTCGCCTTGACCATTTAAATTTTAAATAATTAAAGATTTTTGCAATAATTGTAACTCGTTGAGACTATGTAGTAAGATATACATAGTTTAAACTCTTTATAACGAAACTCAAGGGACTGAGCATTTTTTGTCGTTATAGAGAGTTATCGTTATATGGAGTGAACAAAAAAAAAACCAAATTAACAAGAATTTTTAATACAATACGATAGGTACACAGTATGCTTGGTCGAAGACCATCACTTCCGAGAAAACATCGGTCATACCGACCCCGGATGTTTCGGAGCTTCAAAGTCTTTTGTTACCTGATAACATAACATAAACAATAATACCGATAATAAATATTTACTGTCTAAAAATATGAACACATTTCTTCGTAATAGAGAATGGCGTATCGCTATAAAGGGTGTTTCAGTATGTGAGTTTTAACGTAAACCAACCAACTTGGGCTCACTCCAACGTTATAGGGAGTTTATCGTTATAAAGGATAACGTTATAAGGAGTTTACACTGTATTATTGTTGTATTAGAGCAGGATCAGAAACTTGCTCTGGATTTTTATGTCATTTAAATGTTTATGTTTGTCATAAATCATTACAAAACTGACACAAGAATTGCAGTGCAAAAAAGATCCACTTTTTCCATCAAATGTGTGTCACAAAAGTTGTTTTTTGCATGAATGTAGAAACATATATTATATCTCTTAAAAGTAAAAGTTGCTAAAAAAAAACAAGCTTTAACCGTTTTTCAGCAAAAATTCCAGTATTAATAGCGCCATAAAAAAGGTCTTCAGAGTCCTGTAAATATGTTTTTCTACACCCACATGTATATTGTCCATTTTTTGCACAGTTTACAGAATGGAAATGTAGGCCATATCAGTTAACTGAACGTATATATTCATATTTACATCCTAGAACGTATATGAAATCCACCAATCAGCATTCGCGTTTAGTATTCGTCAACTCCCCTTCTTTGAATTTCAAAGAAATGTCAAAATAACTTATCGAAAAAAAGGCTTCCCTAGAAGCACTGGATCAAGAATATTTATTAACAATAATAAACATAAATAAAATAATCCGTATAAATTAACAACACATACTGAAAACAGAATAATAGTATATTATGTTACTAGGAGTAGAAGGCCAACATTATTGTTGAGCCCAGATTCTTGCACTGCCGAGGCGCTAGCCGAGGCTGTGCACACTGGGCGAAACATATAATGGGCCTTCTGCTCCGAGTAACATATACTATTTTTTCTTCAAGCGTAATAATAATATGCATTTTATAAAAAATATAGAAGGCTTTGTTTATATCTCAACTATTTAATTAATACAAACGAAAAATTACATAAAGTGTTACCTATTTATTAACAGTAATATTAAATGTGCAGTTTTGTATACTGCAGTTGTTTAAATTTAAGCCACTGCCACCGCTTTCAGCTTCGACATTTACAATTTTGTCATTGGTATACATCATATTATTAGTAAGTTGATTGTCGATTATTATGTCAGCGATTCCAGAACTATTACTTGGTTGTTCTTGCCAATTAAGTATTTTTTGTGCAGTTTGTGTTTTACTGGAAATGGAATCCTCTAAGTACCCTTCAGCAACACTGGTGGATTTCCATCCACCATGCCGCTTTAAAGCGGTAATATCACCTCCGTTGTCAACTAAAATAGTTGCGGAAGTCCTCCGAAGGCAATGTCCTGTATATTCATGAGGATTTGTTAATTTCAAAAACGTAGCAACGTCTTTTGGTACGTTTGATATTTTGTGGATACCCATTACCACACGGTGACATTTACCATTCTGGTATTTAATAAAAAATCGCTGCAGGCCAATATCATCCGGACGAAGAGCCGTATACTGTCTTACCAAATTCAAATAAAAATCGCCAATTATAGTAAACGACCGTTGTTTTTTGTTTTTTGTGTTTATGATTTTAACCAAAATTAAATTTCCCAAATCTTGGATTTCGCTAGACTTTAAATTAACAAGTTCATCGCATCTAAGGGCTCCTGTGACTCCAAATATTAATATAACCTAAAACAAACGTTGAAATAAATAAAAAAAAAAGCTGGTAGCACCGGGATTAGAACCGCTGACCTTTGCGACCGAAGACAAAAGCTCTGCCACTGAGCTACCGTCATTAAATGTTATAAGTAGGAAATGAGGTAATATTTGCTGTCAAGTTAAATATTGATCTGCTAGTAGATATCACTGTCAACGGTTTAATAAACGTAATAATGATTAAAAAGAAATAAGAAAGTACCTACCTTTGTTGCTAAATAAACATTATTTGGTGCATCCTTGAGAAATTTATCAAATTGATCTTGTGTTAATACTTTTGATTTTTTCGGTGTATAATTTTCCCCTTGGCGCTTTATAAATGCAATTAATTTGCTATATTTTTCTATTTTAACATTATGTTTAATGTTTAATTGACTTTTAATCATTGAATACTGTGCCCATAGAGTAGAACTTTTAAACTTTCTGGACAAATTCGTGAAGTATGCAAGCATAACGTTTTCCGTGTATTGCTGTACATTATATTCATTGCACCATTTTAGAAATTTTTCGTATGCTAAATCATACAGTTTACGCGACTTCGTTGGAATTAGAGTTTCAATACTGGAATTAGCTATTTCAACTAATTCCGGAGGCGTACATTGCAATTCTTGAGACATTTTTCACAAAATTTTCAAAACAGACAAACGTCAAATTAAATAAGTTTAAAAATGACAGTTCCTACCTACTTGATTACAACGCCCCATTATTTTATTAGTACAATAATGAAAATTAATTTTTGTACTAGTAAAATAATGGGATATTTCTACGGTCTGTGTTGCAAAAAGTAATATAGTTATTATTATACGCTTGAAGAAAAAATGGGTATTTAAAAGGACTTTTTTGATAGACGTCAGCTTTTATAAAATTTTGTAATTCATGTGACGTTATAGATATCCGTAAAAAACATTCCTCGGTGGTTAAATTGTTAGCGTAATAGGTTCTTGCGCGTTAGGTACAGGGTTCGATTCCCACTCACGAAATTTTTTTTTTTTAATTTTATTTCTAAATAATTATTCCGCTTGATATTGATTGGTAAAATTATGAAAATTGTTAAAAATTTTGAGATTGAAGTTATATTACAGTCGAGATTACAGTTTATTAAAATGTTTATTTTCTAGATTTTTCAAGTGGGTCGTAGAAAAAATATACTGTTCGACTCGTGTGGATTGTCCATATCGCACTCGAACGATTGAGCACTCCGCCTACGGCGTCGTGCTCAAACTTCGTCCTCGTGCGATATGGCCATCATATCCACACTAGTTGCACAAACTACTATTGTACCTTTGTTTTGCATTTGCAATTATTTAAAAACACTTGTAACATCAAACAGTATTGATATTGTTTTGAAGGATGTATATCTAATAATTTAAATATTTGAATGTCAGTAATAATATCATTATGCAGAATAGATGAGATGAATGTTTACGTTTTATTGTAAATACATTTTTTCCATTATTTGTAACCGGATAAGGTAACAGGTTTTCATTGTTCCATGCGATAAAATAAAAAAAAAAATAAGCGACAAAAGAATATAATCAATATTTATTCACACACAATACATATACAGAAATAAATTATAAAATTTGAACAAACTAAGTCTGAAATACATCATGTGTGAAAATTTCAACTGTATAACTATAACGGTTAATGAGATACAACCTGGTGACACACGGACATAGATACAGACAGTCAGCGAAGGTTCCGGTTTTTACTCTCTGTTTACTGGGCCCTAATAAAAATTCCCATGACACAATTAGTACTATTCTATTATTCACAGTGAAATCGTGTAGTCATTAGTCACGGACAACCCAGAGCTGATCCACACCAAGTGGCAAAACGCCACCGCCAAAAGTGCAAGCTTCCTTCTGGTTGTATGGGATTTTTACGATAAAAAGACGATGACGTTGCAAAACAAAATATTGTGATGTTGCCAAGCTGTAGTTTTTTTCTTTACTTAACGAAAACTAGTGAAGTCGATCTGATAATATGTTAGATTGACATTTACATTTATGTAACAATAATATTAATAATAATGAATACAAACATCGAATACTATTACTTACGTCTCTCAATAGTAAGCGGGGAAAGCGGGCCCTCATTTCGGCAATCTGGTTCAAAATACCTTAACAAAGATGTTACCATCTCTTGACATTTACTGTTCAGCTGCTTCGGCATTTTATTAACTACACACTGCAGATTTGCGTAAATAATTAGTTGTGAAAATAACTGTTTTTTTAATCTCAAAGAAACAATGAATTTAAAAGCACCAAAAAAACTTTTAAATATTAGACGATGATCGAATGTCAATAAACGTCAAAACAAACTGGGGAATTTCACCAGTTTATCTGACAACGTCTTGAAGTTTTGCCAACCCGTTAGCTGTAAATTGCACTGGCTGTTAAGGATAAATTGTATTTACGATTGGTAAATTATTATTTATTCTGATAAGCAGGAAAGTAACTAAATGTGACGTCATCGTCTTTTTATCGTAAAAATCCCATATTATAATATGGTTGTAATATTATTAGTAGTAGTGGATTTGGTAGTTGTTTTGCATGTAGATCTAATTTTGAATTTTAGCTGATGCCACAGGTTAAATTATGCAATAAAATGTGGGTGCCCTAATTGTGTGCGGGCCATATATTTTATACCCATGCTTCTTTTAGTTGTATGGTAAATGTTGCTAAGTAAAGAATGACCAACAACTTTTTTTTTAAGTATTTGTAAAAAAATGTAGGTAAATACTCTCCAAGTTTTTTATCATTTCTACTGAAATTTTATTTGTGATTGTTTCACTGACCCCAACACAATTTTGCAATGCTTTCAATCAATCATGGTGTTTACATTGTTTACTAACAAATAGAGAACAATATGTTTATTTTGATACACAAATATTGCAATGTTTTCGATGAATGAAAATATTTACATTCTGTTTATTGATTAAATACAAATCATGTTTGCTTTTTACAATTACTTTCACTTTTTTGAATATAACAACTTTGTTCTTTTAAATTATTTTCAAGTCATGGAGACATTGATGTTATCAGAACAATATTTTCAACGAGCGATGTCTTTTCAAACGAGCTACAAATTTATGAGACCTCGAAAAAAAAACAAGAATATGGCTATTTTTAAGCGGCTATTTTAAGTAATTCAGTGAAACGATTTTCTAATTTTAAAATATTTTCATCCACGCTTTAAGACCTTGCAAATTAAATTTTAGGCATGTCGACCTTCGAGCTGAAAAATTCCAAATTCCACGTAGGTATACTTTAAGTGTGATTTTAGTTTTCAAAATATTTGAAACAATTAAATATGATGGTTCTTCTTTTATTTATTAAAGGGGAATGGAAAAATGGAGCGTTGCTATCACATTATCAAATCAATTAATAACAAATTCCACAACAGAAATAGATATCACTTTTCACAAATGATTGCGTCTTCTTTAGGAAATTATAGAATTTGATATGAGTGAAGAACAAGTAAGTAAGCTTTCTCATTTTTATACGTTGGGTCGAAAGTTGTCGTGAAATGGAAAAGAATTCCACCAGAGATCAGAGATTTTACTTTTTTTAAGCGAAAGTATATGTAGTATAGGCTACTTTCCTAGATTTGTGAGATTCCGCTCGAGCTTGCGATGCAGCCTGCAAGAAAATCTTGGACCATGTGCAACAGTTTTTCGTCCATAATTTTCTAATAAATGAAAATATAGTAGTTGGTGTTTTTAGATATTAAATATTCAAAATTTAATAATATATTTTTTTTCAATCTTGTCTCATTTCATGAATATTAACGACATCGATACGCAGTTTACTGCAATTGATAGATAATAATAAGTTGTATTTTTATGTACAAGTAAAATTTTTTTTCTCTTCGTTTTTCTTCAATCTGACGCTAAAAATATGATTCATGGATTCATTGTTTATGTAAAATAAAATAACAGGGCTGGAACTTTTGAACAAGATTACAGCTCGCAAGGAAATTAAAAATCTAGTAATTGTGAATTTATTATCGTTATATAATTTTATGGCGGATTAGGATTTACAAATTTATTACTATTAGCGTCATTGAAACGTTGTATTAAATAATATTGATGAAAATAAAGCAATAAATGATTTTATTTTAGACGCATTCAAATTGATTTTCAAATACTAGTCTATAAATTTATCATTGATTGTAAAAAGGAAGTTAAATCTTTTATTATACTTTGTTATATATTATACGTATATCTTTTAAGTTCATTCAAGAACTCGGCACTCTGCATTTCGGTATAATTCAATTAAATATATTGTATTTTCCATTTTCCATTTAAACAGTATATTTTTTATTGTAATGTTTTTAATATTGTTAGACTAAATCAAGTTAAACGATATTTTTTAGGCAACGTCGCGTTGGAGGAACAAGCAACATGTCCACACTATAAAAATACCGTTGAGAAACAAAAAATGTTTCTATATATCTCCTTTGATCTTTGCCGCTAAAATATGAAAACAAGCAGCTTGTAGGAACTTTTGTTGCTGCAACTGTAATCAACGAGGAACTTAAATCAACTTCTGGAACATTCAGCAACAAGTTCCAAGAATAAGCAACATAAACATAATGTTCCTATGTGTTGCTTTCGGTGTGGACGTGGCTTTACGTTTTTGTCAATTTAGAAAAATTCATTGAATAAGCCTAATGCCTGTTTACAATACCTTCGCTTAAAAACTTGGCACATTCCCATGTCATTGAAGTGAAGTGTAATTCTGAAGGCGCGAGGGTGCCACCACATAGCAAGTCCCGTCAGTACTAAAATTTCTAATTTAATGAGAACCAGAATGAAAACTGTAACGCCGTTAGTGGTATTTGCAGATTCTTCCCATATATCAGCGCTGACTTCCTAACCTGACAACTTCAGACCAACCTATTTTTTATCTATTGTGTAATGTGTTTATTATTTCATGTGGCATCGTCTATATAACCCATTTTCAACAGTTTCACATAGAAAGAATATTTTTTGCTTGTGAACTACTGAAAGTACTGGCTAATTTCCAAAAATTCTTAGTCAGCGGACCTAATTATATTTATTTCTGTCTCGAACTGACAACACTGTCATGACCTTGATCATTTTATTTGTCTGGTTTTGATTAAATTTAATTTAATATCATTTAAAAGGTTTTACATTTATTTTTTGTTCGCAAAATTGGTTGGTACCTATCTACATAAGTTCAAACTTTGAATTAGTTTTCTTATTTTAACAAATTTATAACAATTAATCTTAATTAAATAAAAAAATCAACACATTATCAGAATAAATTATATATTCGTGTTCAAGTTTAATCTTCATACAAAGATTTTAAATTAAAAAAACAATAAATTCCGTATATTAGCTAGTATAGTTGTTATTTTCCAATTAAATGATGTAAGAAATGTGATTTAATAATTTTATTGAACAAAACTTAAATTATTACAAACTAGAAAACTATATACTAATAAAATGTAAATACAAGTAAACCATAGATGTAATCCGTATTGGTTCATTCCTACTAGTTGTTTCACCGCACCACTATGTATAGGAAGAAGTTACATCGCTGTCGGTGGCTTACGGGTGATTTAAGTAGCGCCCTCTTATAGGTGGAAGCGGAGGCGCAGAGGGTGAGCTGCATGCGGTAATGTAGATAGGTTAGGGTTGCATAACCCGGTAATGATCGTTCTGCTACAATCTCCCCCTCTAGCTTCGAGATCGCCTCGATGAGGAGCTAGTACACCGAGCAGGACGATTGAGGTTATTGCTTTCTAGGTCTACCTCGTAGTCCTTTCTTCCTTGGGTGTGGATTGATAGTAGGTGCTAACCCCTCCGTAGCCATTATTGGAACCGGCTTCCGGGGTCGTCCCCGTCTCCTCATGGCTCTTATAGGCGCGGGGGTCACTTCATGATTCTCATCGCCTTGATACAGGGAAATGGTGGACGAGTGATGGATGCCTAGAGGTACAGTAGGGTTTTCAAGAGTAGCGAGCTCGTAGCTAGTAGGACCATGTTTGCGGATGATAACGTAAGGTCCATCCCGACGTGGTGCAAACTTTGACGAGTAACCTTTAGCAGCGTTACTTAGGGTGTGGGTGGTCACCCAAACTTTGTCTCCGGGACTATAACAAGGATCGTTTCGTCGATGCTGATTGATTCGGGCTTGATTCTGATCTTGGCGCAGCTCAGTGGCTTCTTTGGCCATCTTTAGGGTTTCCGCAAGCTGGAGCAGCCTGGGACTTATTTCAGCTACAAAATTCTCTGACTGTACAATAGCACTAAAGTCGTCCGCGATATCTTGTATGATTCTTAACTCACGTCCAAATGTTAGGTAAGCAGCCGTGTGTCCAGTGCTATCACACCGAGCGGTATTCATTGCAAATCTAATGGTGGCCAAGTGTTTGGACCATTCCTGATGGCGATTCCCAACAAGGATACTAAGTTGCGTTTTTAGATCTCGGTTTTTGCGTTCCACCGGATTTGTTTCTGGGTGATATACCCGTACAAATGCCTGCTTGATAGCTAGACAGTAAGTGAGCTTCTGCATGACCGTCGATATAAACTGCGTTCCGTTGTCGCTAATGATCCTTCGCGGCAGTCCATATCGCAAGATTACTTCATCTAATAGGGTATGGGTGCATGTCTCGGCCGTAGCTTCGGACAAAGCGAATAACTCAACCCAGCGACTGGCAACATCTTCGATTATGAAAATCCATCTTTTTCCGTCTTCGGTGGTCGGCAAAGGACCGAAGAGGTCTATGGCTAGTACCTCAAATCTTTGGTTAGTTGCTGTTGTCTGAAGTAAACCAGCTGGCTTTAGATTGGAGACTTTGTAACGTTGGCACGGTACACATTTAGCTATATGATGGGCAATATCACGCCGCATTCCTAACCAGTAATACCTTTTCGAAATACGGCTTACAGTCTTGTCGACGCCGTAATGTCCAGCAGTTGGAGAATCATGATAGGCGTGGAGGATATTCTTTTTTTCGTCCTCAGGTACCACAATTCGGGCGTTTTCGTCCTCTTGTTCCTCTACGTATCGGTAGAGTACTCCTTTACTCATAAAATAGCCGCGCTGAAACCATTTCTGTGTTTCCTCAGATGTAGGAAGTTCAAGTGAGTCTATTATTTGTTTGAAATTTCTGTCAAGTAGCTGTTTATCACGCATTTCTTTTTCACTATTGCGGGGCAGCTCAATTTCCACCCGACAGATGCATAGTTGAGGATCCAAGTGATTAGCACAAGGTGGTCGAGATAAGAAGTCGGCTACTATATTGGTTCTGCCAGGAGAGTAAAGTACCTTTAAGTTATATGGTTGAAGCTGGAGTGCCCATCGTGCAAGGCGTCCCGTAGGCGTTCTCAATCCTAATAACCACTTCAATGGCTGGTGGTCAGTGATGACAATTGTTTCGGAATTTTCGATATAGCTTCGAAATTTCGAGATAGCCCAAACAATTGCTAAGGCTTCTCGTTCCGTCGTTGTATAGTTTCTCTCAGCTCTCGTTAATAATCGACTCGCGTACTCAATGGGGTGTTCGGCTGCTCCCTCCCCCTGGACCAAAACTGCACCAATGGCATAGCTACTAGCATCGGATTTAATAGTAAAAGGCTCATTCTCATCTGCTTGTTTGAGGATCGGAGCAGTTATCAGACAGTTCTTTAATGTGTTATACGCATCTTGCTCAGCTGTTCCCCATTTCCACGGAGTGTTCTTCCGAGTTAAATTTGTCAGTGGTTTTGCAATGGCGGCAAAATCTGCAATGAACCGGCGATACCATGAACAAGTTTGTATAAATCTTAGGAGATCTTTTACATGGGTAGGCGTAGGTAGGTCCACAATTGTCTGGATTTTGTTGGGATCCATCGTGATTCCATCTGGTGTCAGTACATGACCTAAGAATCCAATGGTCGAGCAGGCAAAACGGCACTTGGCTCTATTTATTCGGAGTTGGAATTCGTGTAAACGTCGGAAGACTTGTTCCAAGTCCATCAAGTGGTCTCCAAACGTAGATGAACGAATAACCAAGTCATCCAAATTTACCAGAAGTGATATATGACTCAGACTAATTTTAAACCTATCCATTAATCTCTGAAAAGTTGACGGTGCATTTCTCAGACCAAATGGCATTCGCACGAAGCAGTAAACTCCAAAAGGTGTAATAAACCCGGTTTTCTTTTTATCTTCCTCATGCATTCTTATTTGCCAGTAACCAGATTTAAGATCCAAAGTGGTCATATAAGGTTTGCTCTTTGCGGTGTGTAGCAAGTCATCAATGCGAGGCAGTGGGTATCTATCTGGTATCGTAAACGAATTTAATCGTCGATAATCGACGCAGACCCGAACATCGCCATCTCTCTTTGGTACCCTTACGACGGGGGATGTCCACGCGGTTTCACTTTCTTCGATTATTCCATTAGCCAACATCTCATCGAGCTTGTCACGTAAAATGGCTTGCTTGGTGGCATTAAGGCGATAAGGCGCACTGGAAATTGGGCCACTAGTGCCTGTATCAATTCGATGCTCTGCCCACGTGGTAGGAGGTCCATGTTCCTCAAATAAATTCTGAAATTCCCGTAGCATTGCATTTAATTGTGTTCGCTCAGTCGGGCATAGCGTTGCGGCTTCGTTTGGTTGCAAGACAATGGTTGCAGGGAGACATCGAAACTAAACAAATCAAGACTTTTTCGCTTTTTCTTTTGTGGCGAGTAAGTCAAAGGAAGGCTGTCACGGAAAATTTCATCTATATCCTCCGGTACATATGCAGTACTAGTATGATTATTAGTTTTAACTTCCAATGATCTGGAATCTGGCGTTTCCCATAACTCATCCCGTAAGGGCGATGCGAAAAATTCTAAGAATGGAGATGAGGCATCATCATTCTCATCAACATTCATGGTGTTAACTTGGAGTCTAGGATTTGGTACGTGAGTTTGTTCGTTTTCAATATTTGGAGATTCTTTCGGCTTCTCTGATTCTGATGAACGATTCCGAGGTATCTGTTGAAGTATTAGCCCTTGATACTGTGGCTGAAATTCAAAACGCTCGAAGGGTTGGTCTGCGTAGTACCAGAATCGTTGCCCCAAGTCTAACACGATGCCAACTTTTTCTAGGAAATCTATACCTAATAAGGTTCTGTTGTCCACGGCATCAGGCAGCACGACGAAGTTAATATTATGAATTCTACCACCTAACTCTATGTTGTCAGTAACTCTGTTTGCTTTTGATGTCCATCAGCGAGTGTGACACGAGCTTCGGTTTTGGTGAATGCGCAATTCCTGGCTTTCAAGAGTTTGTAGAGAGTGGCGCCAGCTACACTTGTTTTAGCTGCCGTATCTATATGTGCTTGGCCCTTAATATCACATATTCTTGCGGGAACTGTTGGGACTTCAGGTGTAGATCTTAAAAGCGTATTCACTGAATAGAAGTGGACAGCATGAGCATCGACAACTTTGTTGACATTAGTGCAGCTGGGACAATTGCTGCGGAAGTATCCAGCTCTGCCACATCCGTAGCAGTGAAGGTGACCTTTGTCTGTTTTGGTAGCGGTTGGTTGTGTAGGCTCCTTATGTGTCTGTGTCGTACTCGTTTTAGGCTGGTCTTGCATTTGTCGTTTACGACATTCTTGTATGCTGTGCCCTTTGAAATTGCAAAAGGTGCATCTTACTTTGTTTTTCTTTACCGGTAAGGTATCGGTTGATTCTTTGCGTCGTAAAGTAGGCGTACCGTTGAGTTCCATTTCTAGATGTTCAACTTGTCTAGCTTTCGTCAGCAAGTCAGTGAAAGCTGTAATTTCTCCCCTTGGAATCTTTTTCCTAAGCCTAATGTGCATAAGACCGTAGATTAGATCAATCTGTGTTTCTTCGGAGTGTCTTCCTTGTGGGAGTTTGGAAAGAAGCGATCGTTTCTGACAAATGAATTCATCAGTAGGTGTCGAGATTCCTTGAGGAGACTTGAAGATATCAAGGTAAATTTGGTATGCGGGAGTTGCCGGAGAGAAGGCTGCACGGATTAATCGAATAGCAATATTCCAGTCTGTTGCTTCTCCTTTGTAGCTGCAGTGTCCGTAAGTAATAGTGGTAGACCTTTAATTGCATCTTCGTCTGTAATTTGTTCCATATCCTTATAGACTGCTATGGTGTTTGTTTAGGAAATTGTCGACTGTCTCATGACAACGTGTTCCGTCGAATCGGGCTGTGCATTTGCTCAAACTCCCCTTTTTCTGATTTTCTGGCTCTGTCCTTATACCGGCTACGGCTTGTAAAAGTTGCTGGAACTGCTCAGGAGACATCGCCATGGTTGTTTGGCTTGCAGCAATACGTTTACTTCGACGCGGAATGATTGGTGATGAGAGTCGGTGATATATGGTTTTAATCAGACTGGATAAAGTCAACAGCGAATATTCCTGTCGTTATAACTGGAAAAAGCCGGACTGACGAAATCCCAGTTTGAAAGACCACTATGCAAAAACGTGAGAATTTCGCTTATACAAGACAAAAAAATGTCGAAGTAATAAAAAGAAAATAAAGAAATTTCACTTGCATCCGGAAATCCTTGATTTGGCTTTACGTTGGAGCGCCAGTGTAAGAATAGAAATGTGATTTAATAATTTTATTGTGCAAAACCTAAAATATAACTAACTAGAACACTATATGCTAATAAAATGTAAATACAAGTAAACCATAGATGTAATCCGTATTGGTTCATTCCTACTAGTTGTTTCACCGCACCACTATGTATAGGAAGAAGTTACATCGCTGTCGGTGGCTTACGGGTGATTTAAGTAGCGCCCTCTTATAGGTGGAAGCGGAGGCGCAGAGGGTGAGCTGCATGCGGTAATGTAGATAGGTTAGGGTTGCATAACCCGGTAATGATCGTTCTGCTACAATGACAATTTTTCAATTTTAGATGTTTTTTAAATACACATAATATTAAATAAAAGATCTGCTCACATTTTTCGACAATTGGTTCTTAAAATAGTTTATTTTGTCTGCTGATGTGATAAATGTATCTTTCACTAGATACGCTAATAAAGTTAATTCCCAGTCTTAGATAAAATTTTTTTATATAATATAGTTAAGAATTTAAAAAAATATCCCAATAATGGTCAAAAATATCTGGAAAGTCATTGGTGTTAAGTGCTGCATCTGATAATTCTGGTATACTTTTAGTGAGTTCCGATTCTTCACTTTTCAAGCACTGTTCACTCGACTTTTTATTATTTAAGTCCCCATTTTTCAAGTCTCCCTCTTCATCTTCCGTTCTTCGCTTCCACTTAGATATTTTCTGGAGCTAGACATTTTAATATCTAACTCACAATCAACTTTACTTTGCCACTATTTTCATATTCAAAGAACAAATACGAACAATCAAAGATACAAATCACCAATTAACTGGAAATTGTATTATGGTCTTTAGTTGTCTCACTTTGTAGAACTGCCACTGAATATGGGTATTTATTTATTTTTCATTAAATAATTAGAAGTGAACTCAAAAATATACTTCAGATGATAACTAACTTTTATAATGATCTAAATTGTTTCCGCGTTTGTTGAAATTATTTATCAAACTTAGTTGAACTCTTATCGTTTGTGGGTAATAATAACATGTGTATGTTAAAGAAATATACTTTTTTGTTCATTTTGTTATTTCAAACTTATTGTAAATTGTAAATACCAAAGTTGTAGATCTTTTTATTACTCACAAATTTTCCATTTAGCTTTTTTCCGGGTCCGGTCACTTGAGCGAACGTTGTAGAAATCCTCTCAGGTATATTCATTCCCACTAAAAGGGTACTGGTCACTTGAGCGAAAACGAGGGATTAAAATTTAATCGTAAAACAAGGATGCCGCCTTTCTCACAAATACGTACATCAAACTACTACTTACTTATCCAAATTTAATACGTAAAACAAGGATGCCGCCTTTCTCACAAATACGTACATCAAACTACTACTTATCCATGCAAATATAATACGGAAAACAAGGATGCACCCTTTCTCACAAATACTTACATGAAATTAGTACTAATTTTTTCAAATTTTAATACTGAAAACAGGGATGCAGTCTTCGCTTGACTGACCCAACATCGAAAATAAATTTTCGCTCAACTGTCCTGTATTATTAGAGAAGCCATGTTGATTTCTGAGAATTTTCGCTCAAGTGTCCAGCGTCCCTTTTTTCCATAGGACTTGTAGGTTTGCCGGAAATCGAGATAAACCATTTTTTACCCATAAAAACTCTTCCCCTCCCACTTCTCGAGCTCAGATCGTCCGTAATTTATTTTTTTATTTTCGATTTCATTATGTTCCCCTCCTTATCATATGGGTTCTACTATTTTTTTTCACTTTTTATCATTTTTGAAGGTCTCGGCACTGGTCTATTTGTAATTCCTACTATTATTATGCTTTCAAATAAAATCACTTCATTACCACTCACTACAAAATGTCCAATTGTGCCAAGAGTTTTGTTTTTTAACAAAAAAGATGCACGTGTTAAGCTTGAACTGTAGACCTTGCCTTGTGATCCCCAGTACAACGCCCCATTAATGTATTCATAAGGACTCTATATACTGTATAAACAAGTTTCACATTTGTGCCTTTTTTATTATATTTTTATTTTATTTTATTATTTAATATTTTATTGGAATAACAACCAACGATAATAATTTTTATAGAATGGAATAGAATTATTCTGTCTTCAAAAATTGTTGATTTAAAAATAAATTATCCATCGATATATTTTATTTGGAATCAAAAAAAATATTACCTGAGATTAGTGGAAGAGCAACAAATAAACTTCCAACCCAAGATGTTGCAGATTTGGATCCCTTAAATTCATATAGGAATTCCACAAACAAGAGTCCAAATGCAAAGCTGATACCTTCAGCTATGGCATATATTAAAAACGTTGCTAGCAGTACAATCCATCCGTAACCACCATCAGGTATAACCGATTTAGTTTTGCTACTTTGTTCACTTAACTCCGAACTATTTGAATGTTTCTGTACCTCGTTGAGTTTAATTCCGGCACCATCCTCAATTATCACAGTTTCCATAATAAAAGTTCAAAAGTATTCGACCGTTCTTAGAATAAATATTTCACTCGCTATATTTTTAGTAAACTAACCTATTTTTAATCGTTCACTCCGTATTTATTACATTTGTCGCAATTGTCGCTTAGATAAATAAAAATGTATTAAGATTGGTATTATTTAATAAAACACATGTGAATGTCACAAAATATGATATTTTCAGTGAGCAAAACAAACGTGACGTAGATTTTGTGGTATTTTCAACTTGTTCATCACGAATTTAATATTAAACGTTCTCGGACGAATCGTATATTGCACTATAGACTCGATCTTGAGTCAAAAGAAAGGAAACCCACTTTATAAAGTATTTATACAGTATGCGAACATTGTGACTAAAAATCGCGCGTTGAAGGTCAGAGATAAGTAAATTGAAATGTTTATATGAACTTAACAGGCATTTAAATAAATAAATAGCTGATCGCTATGCTAAAGAAGCCGCTTCATCCAACACCAACATAATTAATTTGCAGATCTCCAGTGACTTGAAAATTTGCATGAAAAAACTCACTCGTCTGCATTGGCAGAATCATTGGAACCACTCAGTCACATTCCTACATAAAATTCAACCCACTGTTGACCAATTCAATATTCCCGATTTACGAAGAAACGAGAAGGTCGTTGCCAGAAGATTACGTATCGGTCACACACGTCTCTCGCACGGCCACTTGATGAGCTCTTCCCCTCAACAAAACTGCCAACAATGCCATTCCCCATTAAAAGTTGAACACATACTAGTTAACTGCCCATTATATGCAAAACGTCGCCAACAGCTGGGAATTAAAACATCCATTCAAGAAATATTAAACTGCCCAAACCAAATAACGACAGTCATCCAATTCCTGAAAGAAGAACATCTATTCAACAAAATTTAATTATATTTTATTTATCCATTTCATGTATATAAACGAATGTATCATATTGTATGTATTGTACCTAGTGCTAATGGCCCAGGGCTGCTATTTTCTAACTCATGCGAAGGACTTCCGTATACGGAATCATGCTGTTTTCGTATAAAATTAAACAAACCGTATTTTCGAGCAATCGAAAAATATCCGTACACGAGTTTTCTGTGCGGAAATACATCGCATGGTCAAAGAGATGCGAATTATTGAATTCGTATATACTAATGCTTTGAATCTGTAATGTTTTCATCCACAGCATCTGTGAACTCTTAAAAGTAAATGTTTTTGTAAATTTTCCAGATCGGAGTTGTGGATTTTTTTTCCATAAAATTTATTAATTCCGTCTTTTTACTGGATGATATTATACAGGGTGCTCCAAATAAGAGTGACTGACTCCAAAGAGATGGGATTTTCACTTGTTTCACTAGTTTATCAAGGAGATTTTTTTAGGCTTGGCTGGCATTCCATCTCATCAACACAGGGTGTTTTAGTGATGCTGGTCAAATTCAAAGGGAAAAATATGTATTATTTTAAATGGATCACCCTATAATTTTTGATCTCATTCGAAAGAGCAATCATTCTCCTTACCAAAAATGTATAGTTTTCTATATTTTGTATCACTAACAACAAAGATATTCGAGGTTTCATGTAGTAGTACATTTTTAATCAGTAGTTTTAGATGAACGTATTTTGGTGCCTAAAATCAAATCATATTATGCATTTTTGATTACGTAAATAATTGACAACAAATCTGGCAAACAGTTTATTTAGCTAGAAAACATAGTAACATTATTCAATACATATAGAGAACGAATAACAAAAAGTTACAATATATGCTGCATATGCCTACCCTCTTCGTTTATGCATAACTGCAAGCGAAATTTTAAATTTTCAAATAAATTTTCTAGCATTTTCTGCGGAATGTTTTCAATAATGTTCCTGACAATATTTTTAAGTTCTGCTAAGTTGTTAGGATTAGCATGAGTTGATTTTAGGCTTCAGAATACGTTCATATAAGACTACTAATTGAAAATGTACTACTACATGAAACCTCGAATATCTTTGTTGTTAATGAAACAAAAGATAGAAAGCTATACATTTTTTGAAAGAAGAATGATTGCTCTTTCGAATGAGATCAAAAATTATAGGGTGATCCATTTAAAGTTATACATATTTTTCCCTTTGAATTTTACCAACATCACTAAAACACCCTGTGTTGATGAGATGAAATGCCAGCCAAGCCTGAACAAATCTTTTTGATAAACTAGTGAAAACCCCATCTCTTTGGAGCAATTAATAAGCTGGGCATTTATGTTTAAAATCAGTCACTCTTATTTGGGACACCCTGTATTTCCCGTTCTTTTTTCCATTCATAGTTATTAAAATATTTTTGCAAACTGACAGCAAATACTTTATACCTATACAACAAATCTTTAAGAAAAAAAACAAACTTGTAGATTATATTATTATTAAAAGTATTATTAACCTGACAAAAAGATAATTTGATATAAATAATCTTAGCTAACCTAGTCGCTTTCTTGTTGGAGTTGTGGGGTAGATATGCGTTTACACAGCGTTGCCGGCTCAAGTCATGCGAAGACAGCTGTGCGAGACGAATTGATTTTCGCATAGATTCCAAAATACCAAAAGCTCTTGCCATACGAAAAAAATCCGTATACGAAAATTTTCGCAGAAGTTAGAAAATAGCAGCCCCCCAGAGCTGTCACAAAGCACTTTAAGCTGAATAAAAAAAAAAGAAAAAAAAAATATAACAAATAGGTATCTAAGTACCTATGGTTCTAGATTTATAAAAGTCTTAAATAAATATACCATTACAAACGTAATATACAAATTGAACAAAAAATATGATGGTTCGACTAGAGTTTCTGCAAAACATCAAAATATATGTCCAGAGTAGGTACATACATTCAAAGCTATTTTTAAGCCGTTACGTCCTTATTCAAAATAGGAGGTATCTTTCGTAGCGGTAACGTGACTTTCGTTCCACTGACAGTTCTCGTCAGGTCTGTACTTTGTTGTTTACGGTGAATTATTATTTATGAAAAGTGAATATTAATCTATTTATTTAAATACTACAAAATTATGCCTAGATACACGGAAAAATATCACTATTTTGAAAGTGTTCAAGTATTTCCAATTAGAAAATGACGCAGCGAATTATATTTTAATATTCGAAACTTGCTTTTTTAAAAACAAATTATATTGAATATTATTTATTCAATAAAACTAATATATTATAAGTGTACCTAAAACTGAATTAAAGAAAAGATATAAGTATGTTACAACTATGATTTATGCCAGAATGAATATTAATTGTCCTCCTATCTTATTTATAAACTTTGATTATCTTCGAGACTTGCACTATCATTGTACTCTACGTGTTCTAGTTTCGACCGCTGTAGATTAATAATACCATTGTTCTATTAAAATGTAAGTGTGGATTTATGCAGACACATATAACAATTATCAATTAGCATTTAACAATTAACATTTATCAATTGGAAGCTAAACTACTCATTTTACTATAACTCTATTTATGAACACAATTAACAATTATCATTTAACAAGTACGAAGTTGGCCAACTTTTAACTTACTTAAATAAAATGTACCGAATTTTCATCTAGTGCGCAACTAGTACCTACACAGATCCTGAAGTTTATCTCACTTTTTTCATAAAAAAGTGGTTGATTTAGGGCTATGTTGTGTGAGCATCATTATCAAAAGAAAAAAAGTCTCAGCTTTTTCAATTCTACTATACATCTTCAAAATTGTTCTAATAGACATGAAAATGTAGGGTTATTGTTAATGTAAATAACCAGAATCTCGGGCTTGTGCACGTGCTTACTATTTTCTCCTATATAATTTATAATTGTGTCTGCATAAATCCACACTAACTTGCGGTAATTATTAATTTAATAACCTTTTCGAATTTGGCTGAATACGATCCTGATGATTTCATTTATTAAATTTAAGGTTAGATATAGGTATGTCAAAATAGCAAAATAATATACACGACATACCCAAAATCCGGATATACGTCACAAATGATGACGTACACCAAGAAGGGTATTATATGAATTATACAGGATGGATTATACAAGTCTACAATATACTTGTACCGACTAAGTTGAATGGTGAATGCGCCATTTTTTTGGTAGGTAAAACTTTTTTCACTTATAAATGCAACAATCGTTTTTAATAAAGTTTCTTATGGTTAAACAAAGTAAAAGTTATTTTTATAAATGTAGACTGTACTTTAACAGAGCAGAAAATAAGTCACGCGAAGACTACACCATCTGAGGGCTAGATTAGATTAGATTAGATTAAAATTGGAGTGGCTCTTTGTCCTCTCCCACTGCGACCTTTGCAGATCTATTGTGGTCCTCCCTATATTAGAGAGCTCGATATCCAGCTTTATTCTGTTTATTAGACTTAATAGCCTGGTTACCGCCTTTGCGTAGCTCTCTGCCTTCGGTTTTTCTTCTCCGAATAAGTGAAACCGCAACCTTGCTAGGCCTTCACACTCTGAGATATAGGATCTGAGGGCTAACTGGATCCTATATCTTCAGGCGCCAGTGAAAGTGTGCCACCATCAAAGTCTACTGTTGATAGTGAATACAAAGATACTTATACTGTTTTTTATTACTTTAAATAGTTAGCGTGAACTGTCTTATAAATTATCTAATTATTGTTAATTGGAACTCATCATTGGAATTGTTTGCAGAAGCAGAAGCGACTTAGTTCTGCTCTATATTACTCGACGTTTGGACGTTTTTTTTAAATAAATGTTGATTTTCACCTGTTCTTACCAACAGATTTTTACCATCCCCATATATCACGAACTGTATGCAAGTGTTTTCTTAGGATGAAGGGATCTTATTAGGAGTTTGCTGTGTTCCAATTTTAACCTCGCGCAGTAGTTTTTGGTTCAGAACCATCAGTGAATTCAGTTTCAGACCTAGCTTCGCTAGGGTGTCTGCCTTTTTATTGCCTACAATACCCAATCAAAAGTTACTACTACTAAATGTGCACTAGAGCCTTGACCTAGACAAACTCAAGCCAAGTTTCCGACACTGAGTCCACTGGCGGGCCCATTGTGCCATTTCTGCTACCTAGACATCCACGAAGCAGAGCCCTTCATTAAAGGCCACGACCTTTTTCAGTGGATGCCTGCTTGTGTCTCCAGGGGCCATAACAGAGACTCCTGCGTAGTATATCACAGTGTCGACACTCTAAGAGAACATGGGTTGACGTTTCGTCAGTTATGCCGCAACCCCTACATAGGGAACTTTCCTCTACTCCTAGGTTCTAGAGGTGCTTCCTCACACAACAGTGCGCCGTTAGGAGTCCTGCTATCTTCCTCAACCCACACCTTTGTAGTTCAATAGCTGCCCTAGCGTATCCATCAGTCCAATCCTAATCAAGAGTTATTTTTTTATGATTTGCCAGAGTAAATAGTTTGTTAATAGGTTTTAGTTTCTATACTCACTTTTGATGTTCATTTGATGTTAACGTGAATTACTTAATTACGGGTTAATAAAATTAGATAGATATATACCTATAAATGTTTATTGTAATAAATTTTATTAGGATACATTGTAAAATAAAATCACCCAATAATGTAATCCTAAATAAAAAAAATACACTAAAATTACGTTGTTGAAAACAGTCTTCTATTTCGAGTAAATGGAATGATTCCTACCAGAAAACCTGATATTATTATCCATATGCTGGCTTGATAAAATGATTGTTCCCATGAGCCAGTCAAATCGAAGACCCACCCTGAAAAAAACACGTGTTCAAAGTATGTTAATGAGTAGTGGCGGCTAGTATATACATTGGCAGGCATCTTCAATTGATATCTAATTTATTATCTGACGGGAACATCAACAATTTGGTGTCTTTTGAATTTTGTATTAATATAACAATATTTAATTATCCAAATATTTATATTTTTACCTGCTAAAGGTGGTCCCAATAAAGTTCCAACTCCTTGAGATAATAAAAGAAGACCGTACGCCATTGTAAAATCGTCTAATGACACTAATTCTGCTAGTAGCGAAGGAGTTAATGACATGGTACTGGCAAAGAACAAACCAAAAAATCCTCCACTTACTAGTATTAAAATATAATTTGATGTTACAAAAATCATGACTCCCACACTAGCTCCACACAAAATCAAACATATGGAGTAAGTTTTGGCTGTGTTTATGCGATTCCCAACTACTCCAAGCAGTACCTGGAAAATCAAGTTAATTTGTTATATGTATTATAATAAAACACTTTAAGGAGTTACTAAATGACATGGAAGAACAAACTGAAGTAGAAACTGAAAATGAAGAAGTCTACACGGAAAACGTAGAAGAAGGAGAACCTACCGAAAACGAAATAATGCAGGAAGTTAAAAACTTAAAGAATAATAAGAGTTGTGGTGAAAATGGAATACCAGCAGAGGTTTTGAAACAAGGAGGAGCAGTATTACAACAACGAATTAGCAGTTTAATAAGAAAAGTATGGACAAAAGAACATCTACCTGAACAATGGAACAACGCCATTATCTGTCCGATATACAAAAAGGGGGATAGAACCCAGTGTAAGAACTATAGGGGCATAACACTTTTAGACACGACCTATAAAGTTCTGGCAAGAATTATTCGCAACAGACTTAAGCCAATTTACAACAAAGAAATCGGAGAATACCAAGGAGGTTTTAGACAAGGAAGAGGAACATCAGACCAGATATTTACACTAAAAATGATACAGCATAACAGCTATGAACAAAACCTGGGATTGCACTTATTGTTTATAGATTTCCGTCAGGCCTATGACGCAGTGTTAAGAACGAAGTTGTATGAAGTACTGCGCAACCTTGGAGTTTCCCAGAAATTAACAAAATTAATAAAGTTGACCTTGGAACAAACATCAATGAAAGTATTACTAGAAGGAAAAGTATCAAAAAAGTTCACCATCACGAGGGGATTGAAGCAAGGAGACCCACTCTCCACAGTTTTATTCAACCTTGTATTAGAATGGATCTTAAGGGAAAGTCAAATTCAGAGTCGAGGAATGATATTTCATTGCAAGCATCAGGTAATTGCGTATGCAGATGATGTCACGCTGATTGCAAGATCAAAAAAAGAGTTGGAACTGCTCTTCGGAAAATTGGAGAGTACAGCTAGAGCATTCGGGCTAACCAGAGAAACTTTGTTCAGCTTCAGGACAAGGCACAGAATATATACCTTTGAAAAGGTGGATAAATTTGACTATTTAGGAGTACTAATCACTAACAGAAGTGATGAAACTCTTGAAATAGAAAAAAGATTATCCAAAGGAAGTAGATCACTTGGGGCACTAATTAACCTATTTAAGTCCAAACAAATATCAAAAAAAGCAAAAATAAGAGTATATAGAACGATTATACGACTGACGGCACTCTACGGATGCGAATCGTGGATTTTAACCAAAAAAAATGAAACAAAGATTGAAATATGGGAAAGAAAAGTACTAAGAAAGATACTAGGAGGTAAAAGATTGGAAGATGGGACATGGAGGAGTATGGAGGAGTATGGATACCCTGATATAATTCGGTATATAAAAGCACAAAGAGCAAGGTGGTTGGGACATATATGTAGAATGCCTAAAAGTAGACACACTCGTAAAGCGATCCTTGAAGGAGAAGGAGGTAGAAAACGAAGAGGCAGACCGAGGAAGAAATGGGTGGAGGCGGTAGCAGCAGACATAAAGGAACAGGGGATAGAAGATTGGAGAAGAGCGGCGGAAGATAGGAAAAGGTGGAAAGACCTAGTAAGAAAAATAGAGGAAGATGAAGAAACCTAATTTAAAAATGTATATAATTGGTATAACTTGTAATTTATAAGTCATGGGCCTCTAAGGCCTGTATGGGATTTTTACGATAAAAAGACGATGACGTCACATTTAGTTACTTTCCTGCTTATCAGAATAAATAATAATTTACCAACCGTAAATACAATTTATCCTTAACAGCCAGTGCAATTTACAGCTAACGGGTTGGCAAAACTTCAAGACGTTGTCAGATAAACTGGTGAAATTCCCCAGTTTGTTTTGACGTTTATTGACATTCGATCATCGTCTAATATTTAAAAGTTTTTTTGGTGCTTTTAAATTCATTGTTTCTTTGAGATTAAAAAAACAGTTATTTTCACAACTAATTATTTACGCAAATCTGCAGTGTGTAGTTAATAAAATGCCGAAGCAGCTGAACAGTAAATGTCAAGAGATGGTAACATCTTTGTTAAGGTATTTTCCCCGCTTACGATTGAGAGATGTAATTAATAGTATTCGATGTTTGTATTCATTATTATTAATATTATTGTTACATAAATGTAAATGTCAATCTAACATATCAGATCGACTTTACTAGTTTTCGTTAAGTAAAGAAAAAAACTACAGCTTGGCAACATCACAATATTTTGTTTTGCAACGTCATACGTCATCGTCTTTTTATCGTAAAAATCCCATAGAACTGTAATATATATGGTTTATCGCTATAAATATACTTTTGCACTAGATATGAATAGGTTACTATGACTAATATAAATTGACAAATTTTCACAATTGTCATTTCAATTTTATATTTTTCAATTTATACCTATACATATATATAACATTTTTTACAATATTTTTTAAATATGAATATTTTCTCCATGTATACAATTCAAAGATATTATTAATCTCAATTAGTTGTAAGTATGATTTGCAATTATTTAATAATTTTTTCAATTATACTTGATTTATAATATCTATGAAATATTTCCTTGTAGTTCTTTGAAAATGGTTTGAATAAAAACCGAAAGCTAAGAATTAACTGAAAAGAAGAGAGTACACTTCATTCACATTGCCGCATTCCCCACAAAATTTGAAATATATATATATATATATATATATATATATATATATATACGAAAGTAGTTCGTTGCCAAAACTAGATAGGTTTCAAATTTTGTGGGGAATGCGGCAATGTAAATGAAGTGTACTCTTTTTAGTCAATTCTGAGCTTTCGGTTTATTATTCTTACCATTTTCAAAGAACTACAAGAAAATTATTCATAGATATTATAAGTCAAGTATAATTGAAAAATAATTAAATAATTGCAAATCATACTTACAACTAATTGAGATTACTAATATCTATAAATTGTATACATGGAGAATATATTCATTTGTAAAAAATATTGGAAAAAATGTTATATATATATGTATAGGTATAGATTGAAAATATAAAATTGAAATGACAATTGTGGAAATTTGTCAATTTATATTAGTCATAGTAACCTATTCATATCTAGTACGGAAGTATATTCATAGCAATAAACCATTAGTTCAAAAGTCAATAGAAGAATTCTTCTCTGTAATGTTTAGATTTGTTATTAGTTTTATTGTCGAATGATAATAAATAACTGTAAATTGTATTCAATTTCTTAATATCAGTTCTTTTATTCAAACAATTATCTTGTTCTGAAATGAATGCCATTTCCAGGAAAATCCTTCTAGAGTAGTTATTTTCTTTGTATAGAATTTCGAAGTTTTTATAATCTATTACATGTTTTGTAGAAAAAACATGTTCAGCTAGTGCTGATCTTTCTGGATACAATCTTGCATCGCTCTTATGTAAGGCTATACGTTTGGTAATTTTTTGGGAAGTTTCACCTACATAAACAGAATTACATGTGGAACATGTTAATCTGTAAATTACATTGGAAAGATCAGTGATAGGATCAATTTCTTTTAATTTACTATAAACACAATTGAGAGAAAGAACATTTTTATATGCAAATTTGATGTCAGTCACTTCTTTTAAAATTTTAGAAATTCTAGGTGTAAGCTCCTTAAAATAGGGTAATGATGCAAAAATTATATTAGTTGTAGTTGTATTAGTTGCATTTTCTGGGATAGTAGTAATATATACTTAGAAACATGCTTAAGATCTATTCAAAAAAACTGGGAACGTATTGGTTTACATTGTAATATCGATCAAAATACTTTTTTAGAAATTATCACCTATTTATTCGATAATACTTTCTTTGCATTTGATAAAAAATTTTATAAGCAAACTTTTGGTACACCAATGGGAGCGAATATTTCTCCAAATCTAGCTGCTTACGTTATGGATGATTTGTTAGACATTGTTATTTCGGTCCTTTCTTTCCGTCCTCATTTTATTAAAAAATATGTAGACGATATTATTGTAGCATTACCAAATACGGGCATCAATGAGATATTAGAAACATTCAATAGTTATGATCCCTACATCCAATTCACTATTGAAACAGAAGATTCAGAACAATCTGTTCCTTTCTTAGATACCAGACTTATTAGAAATAATGATATAATTACAGTTGACTGGTATCGAAAACCCTGTTGCTCAGGTAGATATATTAACTATTTTTCATACCACAAATTTTCAACAAAAATTAATCTGATTAAACAAATGAAAAATAGAGTACTTAATATTTCAGATTATACGTTACATGATAAAAATTTACATATACTATCTAACTTATTTATTGATAATGGTTATCCTAAAACATTGGTGAAAAAAATTTTGTTTAATACTCCTCATCCAATAGATACAATAATTAATAATAATCTAATTACTACTATCCCAGAAAATGCAACTAATACAACTACAACTAATATAATTTTTGCATCATTACCCTATTTTAAGGAGCTTACACCTAGAATTTCTAAAATTTTAAAAGAAGTGACTGACATCAAATTTGCATATAAAAATGTTCTTTCTCTCAATTGTGTTTATAGTAAATTAAAAGAAATTGATCCTATCACTGATCTTTCCAATGTAATTTACAGATTAACATGTTCCACATGTAATTCTGTTTATGTAGGTGAAACTTCCCAAAAAATTACCAAACGTATAGCCTTACATAAGAGCGATGCAAGATTGTATCCAGAAAGATCAGCACTAGCTGAGCATGTTTTTTCTACAAAACATGTAATAGATTATAAAAACTTCGAAATTCTATACAAAGAAAATAACTACTCTAGAAGGATTTTCCTGGAAATGGCATTCATTTCAGAACAAGATAATTGTTTGAATAAAAGAACTGATATTAAGAAATTGAATACAATTTACAGTTATTTATTATCATTCGACAATAAAACTAATAACAAATCTAAACATTACAGAGAAGAATTCTTCTATTGACTTTTGAACTAATGGTTTATTGCTATGAATATACTTCCGTACTAGATATGAATAGGTTACTATGACTAATATAAATTGACAAATTTCCACATTTGTCATTTCAATTTTATATTTTCAATCTATACCTATACATATATATATATAACATTTTTTCCAATATTTTTTTACAAATGAATATATTCTCCATGTATACAATTTATAGATATTAGTAATCTCAATTAGTTGTAAGTATGATTTGCAATTATTTAATTATTTTTCAATTATACTTGACTTATAATATCTATGAATAATTTTCTTGTAGTTCTTTGAAAATGGTTAGAATAATAAACCGAAAGCTCAGAATTAACTAAAAAGAGTACACTTCATTTACATTGCCGCATTCCCCACAAAATTTGAAACCTATCTAGTTTTGGCAACGAACTACTTTCGTATATATATATATATATATATTGCTGTGGTATCTAAAATGAGCAGCAAACAACCTCTATATAACAGAAATTTATCTATACCATTTATGGTAAATAGTTTAATATATTTCACATTAAAAGAATTTCATAGATAAAATTAATGATAAGAAAGTAGGAGATAAAAAGGAAAGTGATTTTTTAGAACTTCTATGTAAAGTTTTAGCATAAAATAGTTGTAAAATTTAGATTTTAATGGGTGAAAATACCAATTTAAATGAAATTTAATGTTAAATGTCAAAATATCCTTCAAAAGTGACTGTTGTCATAGATATTCACAAGTTTTTAACAATTTAGTCTGAATTTGTCACTGGTATAGGAAGCATCAAACCGTTTTCGCTCCGTCTGACAGAAATATTACGAAGGTTAGAAAAAGCTGTCAAAGGTGACAATAAGAAAAAGTCAATATAAAATTTTGGAAAAAAAACAACGAAAGTTTGAAAAAAAGTAATGTCAGACTCACACATTTAAATTGGCATTTTCGAAATAAAAAACCAGAAGAATTCATATAAAGTTGGTAATGACAAAAACATGGTTGAATTTATTGATGGTAAAAATGTAAATAGGATCCCGAAGGAGAAATACAGTAGAGATTTGCTATGATCTCCAATAAATCAAAAGTTCAAGCTACAATACAGTTGAAGAAGGTAATATTTTGTCTGAATATCTAAAAGTGGATAAATATTTACATCATTTGATAAAAAAAAGAACGTTATTTGCTAAATTTGGATTTTTCATTTTTTTTATTGGAAGAAATAATATATCCAGTTCAATTTAATAAAATTTGAATAAAAAACTTAAATTGATAATTCTTACAAAATTAATATTAACGTGAATAATCTTAGTAGTATTAAATTTAGTTTTAAAATATTTATTATCCGTCGTGGTTAGGTACATTCATTGTAATTTGAATTGTGTAGTTCTAAGCAAAGTTGTGTTTGACGTGTGTCAATATTATTGATAGCTAGTTCTGAGAAATTACTTTCTGACATTCTTTTGGTTTTTTGACAGAGATAACGTGTAAGTATCAGTTCTATGGTTAAGCTCTTTCTTATTGTTTTTGTTAATACTTACACGGAATTACTCTATATAGTTTGAAGTTTATTTATTATTTCTTTGGTTTAATTTTCTATATAGAGAGTAGAATGTTGTAGTTTTTCTATGAAGTATTTTATTGTTAATTGAATTTATAGAAAATATAAAAAAATAAAATAAAAGATATAGTGCGTCCAAAATATTTTTTTCAGTTCTCTCATAGTAGAAGATACTCTGTGAAATACAGTAAGATTTTCTCGGTATATGAACCCAAGTTTCGGCCCTGAGATAAAAAAAATTATAAAGCAAAATAATAATAAGGATTATTAAAATTTTTCAGAATTTAAGAAATCGATGCGTTTCGTGCATCTGGCGCCCAATATAAAAAAGTATAGGTAAAAAAAAAAAGTTTCATTTAATTAGATACATTACAAAGTTATAGCCGCGGTTGTATGCTGAAAGGTTTGGAGTGCTTCAACACATACCACAGCAATATATATATATATATATATATATTATAATCTATCATGAAAAATATTTAACATAAAATGGTTTCCTCTAACTTCTTTATTGGTCGGAATTATTAACTCAAAATCCACTGGTTTATGTTAAATTTTCCGCTGAATCGATTGGTAAAACTAGAACGTTCTATCTTATTAGTCTAGTTATGAGCATATTTAGTTTTGAAAAAAGGATTTTAGAAAATTTCATGACTCCATTTGGAGGAGAAAAAATTATTTTATTCAAAAACAAACTATGGCAGTTAAATTCTGGTCCAAAAAAACCACTCTAGACGAATTTTGAGCATTTTTTATGTCTAACACATTTTTTTTTGTCAAAGATTGTGAAGGTATGAAATATTCAATGTAAACTGGTACGGCCAACTTCCTTATTGCACGGAATTATTGACTAAAAATTCACTGGTTTATGTAAAATATTCTCCTGAATCGATTGATGAGGACTAAAACCGTTGATTGAGGATTTGGGAAGATACGCAACCTTACGAGCCAAAATGTAGCGCGAAAAGTGCCCGAGAATGGGATGGCGACACTATCGTCGAGCCCGAGAATTTTGTCAGGCGAGCTGTGATCAGTAGACAGGGTAGTTTTTGAACGTTCACTTCGATATTTATAATCGGTTTTGCATTTGTTTGAGTCGGCAGTTGATCGGTACCAGCAGTATAAGTATTTTTTATTTTTGAATTTCGTTGTGCTTCTTAAATTTATTGAATTATGGAGATGAAAAAACAAAATACCTGTTGTTATAGGGGATGTTGTAATAAAAAGAAAAATAAAGACAATATAATCAGTTTTTTTAAATTCCCAGTGTCTAAATCAAATTTAATTTCTGAGTGGATACAGAACTGTGGAAATATGGATCTTTTTATGATGGAGGAGACATCGCTAAAAAATCTTCGTGTATGCGAAAATCATTTTTCAAAAAATGATGTTTACCTCAGTGGCAAAAGAAAATTACTAAGAAAAGATGCAGTACCCGTTTCTTGGAAAGGTATGTAGGTTAATTATATTTTTGTCTGCTAATTTTGACTTAAATTAAATGAAAGTTATTAAATAATTAGATATCAATTAATAGGCATGATGACTGATTTTGAAAAACTGCTCTACGATGTTTGTTCGCATAAGTTTAATTTAATATTTCTAGTATGCGGACGTCACTTTTACACAATGACAATGAGATAATTATTGTTGTTGTTCATCGATATATTCTGTCGTTAATTTATCTTGCCAAAAAACACTCGAGCTTTTCTTTTATCCAGATAAATTTCTCTTCAACTCAAAGTTTTGCCAATCACTAAATTTGCTGGAAAAATTGACATTAGATAAAATTATTGATTGGCTAAACTGTTTCGTTGCAAAGAGAAATTTATCCAATAAAAAAAGAGCTCTTGTGTTTTTACTGTTGATTATTTTTTTCACTTGTCAAAATCTGACATTTTGGTGGTTTTAACCAATAGCAATACATTATTCTAGCCAATCATTCGGTATTATACTGATAATTATGCTTCCTCATCGATAAAACCTTGTTTACATCGAAACGTCAAAATTTTACTTTAAATTTGTCATTATTGACAACTAAAAGCGCTTTCAAAAATCCTTTTAAATTGATGAAAAAAATAATCTTCCCAAATACAACTCGCTCTTCAAATTTTATCACATAATTTTTTATTTTCATCACTCAAACTTGTTTATTTGAGGCAAAAACATTCAAACAAACCGAATTTAGATAAAATCACTCCTCCTAACGGAGTCGTGATTTTATCAAATCGGTTTGTTTTCATATTTTTGCCAAATAAACAAGTTTTCGTGGAAAAGAAAAAATTATCGATAAAATTTGAAGCACTCGTGGTATTACCTTTGATTATTTTTTTCACTTGTCAAAATCTGACATTTTGGTGGTTTTAACCAATAGCAATACATTATTCTAGCCAATCATTCGGTATTATACTGATAATTATGCTTCCTCATCGATAAAACCTTGTTTACATCGAAACGTCAAAATTTTACTTTGAATTTGTCATTATTGACAACTAAAAGCGCTTTCAAAAATCCTTTTAAATTGTTGAAAAAAATAATCTTCCCAAATACAACTCGCTCTTCAAATTTTATCACATAATTTTTTATTTTCATCACTCAAACTTGTTTATTTGAGGCAAAAACATTCAAACAAACCGAATTTAGATAAAATCACTCCTCCTAACGGAGTCGTGATTTTATCAAATCGGTTTGTTTTCATATTTTTGCCAAATAAACAAGTTTTCGTGGAAAAGAAAAAATTATCGATAAAATTTGAAGCACTCGTGGTATTACCTTTGATAAAATACAAACCTCTTGTGCAATTATAAGTGAAAATAATACCCTGGCAATAGTGATTTTCATCATGCCTGTTCATAATTTTCTGTTAGGTTAGATTAAAATACTTAAGTGTTATACTTTTTTATTGAATAGGCAAAATTTTTTTTCCAGTCACTGAAAATATTCCTGGTACTTCTCAAATGCAAGAGGATACTTCGCAGTTCCTCCCAATCGCACGCAGAGGTAGGAAATGCATAAAATTTAGCAATCAACGATGATGTTTCTAATAAATTCCACAATGAGTATATTAAAAAACATATTAATATTGACAATAGTTTCGATACTGACAGAATGTAACTTCTGTCATTCTGACGATGATATATCAATGACAAAACACTTGTCAATATCAATATTTTTACAATGAAATAAACTATAAACGTTTAGCTAAAACAGTAGCTTTATCAAACAAGTGAAGGTGTAGTGAACATTTTCTCAATTTTTGATTTATTTATTTATACGAAATTTCAAGGATATTGCAAGGATATTTACAAAAATATTGAAAAAAGAATGGTTGATTTTATTTGGTGATTAAGGAGATTACCTGAATTTTTTGAATTCAATCTATTAGAAGCTATTGAGATTAATAAAAATAAATATTCAAGTAATCTTCTTAACGACCAAATAGATATCAATCTCTCTCACTTATTAACCTTATTTATCTAGAAAATAGTTCGGGAATTATTGTTGTGAGTAAATTTCCAGGTAAACTTATTCAATAATTTTATTAATATTCGCAGAATTCCGTGTTTAGGTAAAGTCCGTCCGGAAATATAAGAACCAAACTTATTGTTAAAGATTATTTATGACCTCATAACTCAGCAGGTCCCTTTCTGTTAAAATCAATATACCAATAACTATAGTTGTTTTTGAAGATTTAATACTTAGTTATAATTATAGGTATATATTGATTTTTATAGAAACGGTACTGCTTTATACCTGAATCATGAATAATCTTGTATAGGTTGTTTACAATAAGTTACATCTTAATTGGAGATTATAAAGTTGGGATATTATATTTCCGGATGCACTATACTTTTTGCACTTTATTTCCATGTAAACATTTTCTAATACTCTTGTTAAATTCCTAAAATTCCGTATGTATTTATTCACTGTATAAATTAAATCTTTTTCATTATCCCTCGTTCCATGAAGCTACTGTTTTAGCGAAACGCGTCACAAGTTTAAAGTGAACATAAGTTCAAATAATAATATGATGAAGATTGAAACCAATTAAATTGTTTTATTGCATCGTTCAGTATGGATCTTCATCAAGTAAAATTTTCCTAATTTTTTCAATATAGTGGAATTAATTATTAACAGTTCCATTCATAACAGAAATAATTTTATATTTCAGAAGGGCACTTGAAAACATATTCTAGAAAAAGGCCCCATGAAGATGACATAGAGGTTGACCAGCTTGTAGAATTTATTGATTACAGTCCAAGTTGCAAGAGCCCAAGTACTGAGGCAGCGCCAAAAAATACAATAGAATTTGCAGATACTCCATCTTCAACTAAATCTGAGGTGAAAAAAACCCCTTTCTCTTAAAAATCCCACCTCATTGAATCACTTAAAATTTGGACTTGATTATTTTAATTCAATTGAGATTTTTGAAAATGATATCAAAAGAAATAATATCCACTGTATTAACGGTTTCATTTGGACACTTAATTCAGTTCTTGGTTTATTTGAACATTTGAGAAATACCTTCAACTGTAATTATATGATAACTAGCCATCTGAATCAGGATCCATTAGAAAATCTATTTTCTGTAATTAGGAATAGGTGTGGATACAATGCAAAACCAAGTGTCCAACAATTTCGAATATCTTTGCAGTGCAACATAAACATTAGATTACAAAAAGCATTAGATAGTGGAAATTGCGAAGAAGATTTGCAAGAGTTTTTAGAATTAGACGACAATCAGTCAAATAAAACTGACCTTCCAGTCATGGAAGCTAATAACTATGCAACTAATTCTTCGGAAAATATATTATCGCAAACTGATATCAGCGGCTTTATTTCTACTGATTTGGACATTCTTAATGAGACTAACAAAATTATTAATTTAGAAACTTGTTCTAATGTTTATGTTGCCGGATATTTCGCCAAAATGTTGGTAGAAAAAACAAAATGTGAAAACGATTGTTATAATTTTTTAATTAAAGATCAAATTGATATAAATGACAAGAAAGAAATTTTGTTAATTAATAAAAGCTTTGCTACAAAAAATAACGTATCTTCTCTTAAGAACCCGACAAACAGTTTTGTGAGTCTATGCCAAAAAATGATAAAATCTTTTAATGAAATTTACCAGATATTAAAAGTTAGTGATAATCTAAACTATTAGAAATAATTCACTTACATAAGACAAACTTATGTCCTCTGCATATCGAAAAATATTTAAAATTATTAATTAAGACTATGATTTATAACAACTTGAAATGGGAAAGTCAAAATCTGAAATCAAATTTAATGAAAACTGGTAAACCTCACCGAAAGATATGTATTTTATCTAAAAAAACAAACACAAGTCAGCAGCATATGTAGATACTTTGTAGATATTTTGGTTTTGGATACTTTTCTTTGGTAACGTTGCAACAGTATTTAGATATAAGATATTTTATTTGTACTACTTGTATTTCTAGTTGATACTTTTTTTATTTCAAATTGTAAATATGTAGGTATTTATAAATCTTTACTTAATTATTTTTCTTGGGCATGGTTGATATTTGAAACGTATACATTGTATCCCTGTTTTTGTATGATTTCATTTTGATCATATTTATTGTACCTACCGAAGTAAATTTCCTTTATTCCAGTATTTTCGACTTAATAGATAAGTATTATGTTAAGTTAATCAAGATAGGCATACTAATAATAATAATAATAATAATTAAATAAAGATAATACTAATATATGAACAGATTTTTGTTTTATTTACTTTTTAAGGTGGTAGGTACCTACTTTACTCCTTCTACCATTTGCATTAGATGAAACAGTTGATTGAACGGTAAAATGTTATTTTTCAGCGGATATACATGAATTCATTTCATAATACTGGAAATTATGATTTGGTGTTTAGTGCGATTTTTACATACGGTTTTCATACATAAATCGACGACAAATAGTTCCTTCAAACATTATCCTAACGTCATTATCTCAATAAACGCTAAGCGCCGAGTACGAATCCCGTATTGTTGCCCATTTCATAGAAATTAATACTTATTTATTCATTTTAAACCTTCTGTTATGCTGCATCTGGCGAGACGTGAGATAAAATGAGAGTTTCCTTGTTGGGCCACCAGAGGCTCCACCTTACAAATGTCGTGACTAGGGCCAGGGGTCAATCGGCGTAAGGAGAATGAAAAACGTCGTCTGCTACAAATAAATGTATTGCATTGCGTATCTTCCCAAATCCTCAATCAACGCTAAAACGTTCTATCTATCATATTAGTATATTTTATACAAAAACAAACCATCGCAGTCCACTTCTGGTCCCAAAAAAACCCTCTCGGCGAATTTTGAGCATTTTTTATGAAGCAAGGGGTAGGTAGGTAAGGATATATTTAATATAAACTGATTTTTGCTTATTTTCTTATTACCAAGTTCTCGTCTATAGCATTTATTAATATTCTTGTAGGATAAATAACTATTAAAATCAGTAGATATACTTATATAGCAGTATACTTACCATTCCAATGGTGTTGGTAATACCAATTACCGAGATTGCAAAGGCAGCTTCATTATCTGAATAGTGATGTATTGCCATATGGTCTGCCAAATAGTAGTATGGTACCACAAACCACATATCAACTATTACCGTTGATAGTGATAGCAACAGAAAATGTAGGTCCAAGAACAACGAAAAGTTAGTCAAATCTCTTAAAATATCAAAAAACTCATCATACCAGCTCTGAAATACTGTTAAAATAGTCACAGATCAGATAGTGAACCTAGCAAGTAATGGATACAGTTCTATTATATCATAGATTAGTAACTACTAATGTTTTTTTTTGGTTGCTGGATTTTTCGAAAAATTAATAATATAATAATTTTTTTCTGAATTCATAGTAGCGAATTAAGTTTTAAATAACATTTAAATCACATTTTTCGAAAAATACAGTTTCTATATTACAATTTCTGAACATGTTAACCATACTTTGCTAGCTCCTGATTATATACATACCTCTTCTTCTCGAAACAATGTTGCCATCGAATTCTTGTATATATCAGGACAGCTGGAAGCCTTCACTTTGTATTTGTGAATATTTAACATAGCACCTCTATAACCAATGGAATTTTTTCGGAATCTGACGTTTTTTAAATATGATTGTGGTTGAATTTGAGTTTTCGCTTTGACAGACAGACTTCTCAGCAAATGTATTCCTCTATTCTGCGGATTAATTGTTTCTTTATTGTCGACATCTTTAATTGTTTCAAGTACTAAGTTTGTATTTTCTTCAGTCTTGTCTTGCATAAGAATATCTTGATTTTTAGATACAGTTTCGTCTTGTTTCTTAGATGCAGGTTCATCTTGATGTTTAGATGCATTTTCACCTTGTTTTTTTACATTAATAGAAAACCTCACAGGTACTCTGGATGTATGATGATTGGGAATGTTTGCAAGGTTAATTCCTTTCTCTGATGAACTACGACCTGCCAATAAGTTTGGGTAATTTTGTACAATTATGTTGTATATTTGTTTATTTTCACTCAAGTGTTTCAGTACCTCAAGGGGAACCTGAAATAAGAAAGTTTTTAAAATTGGGAGCGTTATTTTAATACCACTTTGTATTTTTTTTAATGCCAGGCGATTTTGTCAACTTAAATTACACATAGCTGGTAGGAAAGATATTCCTTTATTAATGACTGCAGTGGAGAAATCCTAATTTACAAGTCAATAACTGTTTTTATCCAAAAATAAATTTGTTCTACTAAATGGATGCCAATGAAAATATAAAGCTTACAACAAAAACTAATAGAGGAAATAAATAATAATATAATTATAAATTATGATATGAAACAAATTTAATTTGTTAAATCTACAAATTAAAATTTCATAATTTAGTATGGATCTACATCAAGTAAAGGCCTCATCTATTTAATATAATTATAATTTGGGCTGAGTAAAATACATAAACAAAATATCTTTTGTAAAATGTTCAATTACCTTTTCATTTTCTCTTACAAAAGTGGGTAAGTCTACAACCGAATTAAATCTATCTTTATCGGATAAATCTAAAGTTGCATCCACATCTTGGAGTAGATATTGTGTATCTCCTCCCTCTTCCAAAGTATGTTTGATTTCCTCAAGGCACTCGGTGTCAATGGATGAAGCACTTGATTTTCTCCTTCTAGCTTCTTTTAGTTTTCTCTCTTCTTTTCTGTAAGTAACATAGAAGACTATTTCTAATACTTAACGAATTTTACCAGGAATATTTATTCTAAACCAATAATAGATACGCCACTGATTTAGAAAAGCTTGTCTAGTTTGATATTCAGCACTTGATAGACACAAAAAAGAAAAGAAAAATCAGGCAGTTAGTGTTTCAATTTTATCCGCGAATACCCGATAAATTATTTTTCTTTTGTATGGTGTTTTGAACCAACGGCCGATAATATACTTTATTTAACAAACATATCTGATAAAAATTACATACTCTTCTTCGATTATCCAGTCTGGATCCCTCATTAAAGCTCCACAGACGCACATATTAGCAAAAAACCCAGCCGTTATCAACAATGTTCCTCTCCATCCATATTCAGAAAGTAGCCAAGTGGCCAATGGAGAATACAGCGCTGTACCAAATCCCGTGCCACTTGCGGCCAATCCGAGAGCTACTGTTCTTCTTTTTTCGAACCAAAATGCAATAGAAACTACTGCTGTTACGAAACAAAGTGTTAGACCTAAGCCACCGATTACACCAAACGTTAAATACATCACTCCTATGGTTTTTGCATAAGAACTTAATGCAAGGCCTATTGTGCATATGACACCTCCGATCATTGTCATTGACATACATCCATATTTGTCCACTAATGCACTTCCAAGAGGACCTACAAAATTATTAATCATTAATCGTGAATAATGCGATAAAATGGATATACTGGATTTTATCCAACTTTGCTATTTATTACTTGTACATGTATTTCGTCGTTTGAAAGTTATTTAAAAAGTTATAGAATTACGTCAGAGGTTTGCCAGATCCTGTATATCTATTAGTACCAGTGGTGCAAACTTTTAAGGCATATCATTTCGTTTTTAAATTTGCTTCACTACTTAATTATTACCTTACAAAAGGTATACCATATATATCTACTAGAGTGAATTATGGTTCATAATATATTGGAGTATATTATGGTTCATAATATATTGGGAGTGTATTATGGTTCATAATACACTGACCAGAGAAGAGGGTGCAATATGAAATAAGCTATTAAATCTGTGTATTTTGTTCAGGAAATTTGTTTCTGGAAAATATTGTAATTTTTAGTATTGATACTTTTCATAACGATATTTTCTATTATTAATTATTTTAAAACAATATAATAACGGTACGTTGTATTAATACTTTACACAACATCGCCCATCTCTTTTATTTAATAAAAAAATTAAGGGTCGCGGACCAAGTATAGTATTCTACTCGCAATTTATGGCCCATATTTACTAGAGTGACTTGCGCCCATCGTGAATAATGGCTATCATAAATTGCTCGTTTAATAATATACTAATTCTCAACTAGTTGCCAAAAATTACTTTTTACGCCATTCTAGTATTTTAATATAGAATAATTTATTTATTGTATAATCAAATAATACCTGTTATTAAAGGTAACGCCATAAAAAGACTTCCTATCCATGAGGTAGCTGATTTTGAAGCACCGAATTCAATTAAAAATTCTTTATACAGCAATCCAAACGTAAATCCAACACCATCCGATAACATATTTATAATAAAACATGCTAAGACAACTAACCATCCCCAACCTCCATCAGGTATTTTTTGATGAGTTTTTTCTATAAAAAGGCTTATTTCTGAAGAAAGAATTGATTCTCTTCGTTGGAATTTGTGGTCTATTTTTAATGTTGAGTTGTTGAAAGTTTCAGTATCAGGAGGTGAGTCTTCTAGGCTCTCAACACTTGGAGCAACTTCAGTAATCGTCACTATAGGTGCAATTACTTCTTCTTTTTCAATCATTTCAAATTTGTTACCTAACTTTTAACTTCGTAAATATTAAACTAACTTCAGGGATTTCATCGAGAACGTTATCTAAAACAAATAATCATGAGATTACTCAATCGATTGAAAAAATACAGATTTTTATCTATATTGAGCACTTTAGATAAAAATAATTTTTAAAGTAAATATTACAGATTGTATCAACAATATAGCGTGTTAGTTTGTTATATAAAAACCAGTGGAGTGTTCAGAATCTCACAAAAGAAGGAGCAGAACATCTACGATCTAATCTTCCAGATCAATTTTATCTTCTTGTTTTTTTTTCATTCTGTCGTTGGATTATTACAAATAGTGTTGCCGCGAGACGAGATAAAATGTGTCTCTCGTCTCGTCTCGCTTCTCTCGTGAATGTAAAAACTAAGCTAAATTTTAACGCGTAGGTTACACCGTATTTGACATAAATGGTGTGCATTATATTATGTCAAATATGACAGAACCTCACCTAAATGCGTTGAAACTTTGCTTGGTTTTTACTACAGAGTAGCCCGTTAGTGCGACAAAGGTCAATATCTCCTGCACAAATAAAGATAGAAGGAAAACGTTTGATGAAGCTTATTAAGGGTTAAGAGATGCCTGTTATAAATTTATTTTTCTCTATAAACGGTGCTCCAAAAAAACAGCACGGTAAAAAATTTCCAATTTTAAAATAGAACATCCTGAATTTTTTTAAATTTTCAAATTTAATCCGCTATCTTTAATGGTACCGGAGATATTGACATTGGTCGCACTAATGAACCACCCTGTATATCAAATAAATATTTAAAATATCCCGACGATGTAATAAAAAAGCTGGGAAGTTTTGCATCGCATTATATTTGTTCCTAAAAACCCAAGTGATATAAAAAAAGGTAACGATAGTTTACAAAAATTGAAGGAATATGTATGTACAAAGATTTTATTTCAAGAACGTTGTCCTAAAATTAAAACCTTTCGAGTGGAAAGGAATTAATTTTGTATCTCAGAAAGTGAAAACAAATTTACAACGCGGTTAGTGAATACACAAACATTTTTATGGTGATAATTTCAAAAATGTATGCCTGTTACGAATTATTTAGCTACAAATAATTTTATCCAGCGATTAAACGTCAAAATAATATATATTTTTGCAAAGAGGAATTAGAGCAGATTTCAAAAATCTCAAAAAATATAAGGTTTTTTGCTCGAGAGAGACGAGAATTTCTCGTCGAGAGAGGGCGAGACGAGACGAGAGGCGAGAATCTCTCGTCTCGGCGGCAACACTAATTACAAATTATAAATATCCACGCTCATGGTATTTTTTACTGGTTAAATTGGCTGTAAATCGGTTGGTAGTGTAAGGACTTGAATGGCTTATACTGAATGTATTGTTTATAAATCTACGTAGTTTATTGTTCATTTACTTTTCAATCCCACAATAAATAGATCGATCAAACGTTTTTACTGTTATTTTGCAATAGAACACGTTCGTATAATCCAATTATTATCACAATGTCACCTAATTTCCTGTCAGGACGTAACGTTTTCATTATATTTGGCCTAGTATAATCCATAATTATGTATCTGATGAACAAAAATCTAATTTTGTAACAATCAGTGAACATTACAAATAAATAAAAATGTGGGCGAAGCTGGACATATAAATGCAGTAGTTAATTTCAATTGTACCCAATTATCATTCGTTATGAAACCGCAATAGTTGATGTACATTTTTATTAAGTTGAATCATAAGCTTAATGAAAATGTATTAGTTTGTTGTATGTTTTCAATTATCCATATATAAACCAATTAACAACAGCTACTCAAAAAACATTACATTTTTGGTCTGATTCGATTGTAGGGCAAGTCCATGTGACAATCGCCCTGATGATAAACAAGCGTTCTGCACAAAACGTGGTTTATAATGGTTCTTTTGGTCGAGTTTGAGTTCATTTAATTTTGATTTGACTCTTTCCAAGATTAAGTTAAAAATGGGTTCGAATATAGTAGAGATTTAAACAAATAGACTACAAGTCCGAGCAAATTTTCAGGGGGTGATTTTATACACAACGAATCACATATAATCTTGAAGTACTGTTCGAGAAACAAAGTTTAGGCACTATGCCGTCAAATTTCGGCGGTACAGGTGAGTGCACAGGTGAGTTGAAGTGTAGAAAAAAAGGGGGTACTTTTCGATTACTTTATACATGACAGCACTATTCTCGTTAAAGAGGAAATGGAAAAAGAATGCTCTTAAAGTCAAAAAATAGCGGTACCTACAGGCAGAAAAATTTTTTAAAATCGCTGAATTTGCCATTTAAAGGTGATCAAGTAATTATTTTGTTTTAATTGATCATTGATTCTTTTTTATACACGAAGGACCAGAGTTAGGTTGTAGGTGTTTATTGAAAAGGTGTATTAAATTATCTAACTTTATTTACACGTCTGCTTTCTACAACTGTTAAATTCTAACTATCTACAAATTTGTTTTCTACAACTGATATCTATATTTTTATGAGCCAAACCTTGCACCCCCGAGCCACTCGGGTTTTTACAGCATTTTTCTATTCAATCCCGGGTTGGGTTTAGTTTCAGGTACCATAGATCATAAAATTTATATTTTTTGTTTGTCGGCATAGTCAAGGCGGCAACAGATACTTCTAATGCAGATTTAGAAAAAGTCTTTAACAATACAGTGGTTGGTTCACTGAACACATAGATACATTTTGGAAACCATATTACAAAGTGCTGGATATATGGCCACAAAAGGAAATGGGTCCCAGCAAACAATGAGTCTCTGGCCGTCTTCTGGCCCAATGCATAATCGGTCGGCAATATGCTGGCAACGTCAAAGCTACATCGGCAAAATGTCGGCCCAATGTATGGCATATTATAATCGGATACCTACAATCCATCCCGCAATGGGCCAATACTATCAGAAATCTGTCTTTCGACCTACATCATAAGAATGAAGGCCCGTTGAAGTGTTATTGTACGAATAATTTGCCAACGGACCAAAAACTATTTTGTATAAAATAAAAATAAAAAAATAGAATTACTTTGCTGCTTCCTCAAGTAAGGAGTAGGTATGCGATAATCGAAAGCGGTCATGTGAACCATAGAAAAAATAAAAGTTATATTATTGTTCTCTATGATGTGAACCAAGAACGTAACGTGAAATCGATTCTGTCGACAGGTTTGACATTTGACAGTTTTGTCACATTCATGGTTTATTGGTTATGTTCATTATAATTTTATTAACCACTAATACTTTTGTGAACACCAAGAAAAGTAAAGAAAAATGATGACGACTTCTCCTGATGAATTGAGATAAGTTAGTATTTATATCTTCAATCAATTGTAGCGTCAGTTAAGAAACAACCTTCATTAGTTTGAGGTTAAGTAATCCAGCATGCTTCTTTTTATACATGGAGACTAGACAGTGTGTAAAAGCCAAATAGAATAAATTCATTATTTCGGTTACTGTACATATTTATAAAAAATCCCGAAACACGTCAAATTTAAATTATAACTTGACATTCTTTAACGTGAAAATGCAACCCCTACCTTCAACCCCCTTAGAATGACAGGTACAACCCCCAATTTTTTAAATGGGAAGTATAGGCTTGTGATATATCATTTGAAAGGTCTCTTCATTCTCTATTCAAAAATGTTATTGTTTTTAAATTTAATGCAAAAATTAACATAAAAAAAATTAATATCATGTTGTTACCGAAATTCGCTACAATACAATCAAAAACTAAAATGTAATGCAAAACGTAATAAAATGTAGAACACGAAAAAGAACTATGAATGTTAATGAAGTAGATGTTCAAAATGTTCTCCGCGAACGTCTTGGCAACATCCTAATCTCAAATAAAACTGTCTTCTAACATTATTTAACATATCAGGCGTGATCGACCTAATCGCAAGCGTTATTCGTTCTTTTAAGTCATTTAAATCAGAAGGTTTAGTTTTGTACACATGGCTCTTCACATATCCCCATAAAAAGAAATCTAATAATGTAAGATCAGGTGATCGCGCTGGCCATTAAATTACAACAATGACAACTTAAATAAAACAATTTACTACTGCTTGTTAAAATAGCGTTGCCACGGAAATTCTTTAAAGTTTTTTAATGGTTACCATCTAAAAACCACATTGCTACGGTTTTTGTTCACTTTCTCATTATCAAGACCTAAACGGGAAATAAGTTGTAAGTAATATTGTAATAAGTTCCGAGTATATTTTAGCGAATTTCGGTAACAACATGATATTAATTTTTTTTATGTTAATTTTTGCATTAAATTTAAAAACAATAACATTTTTGAATAGAGAATGAAGAGACCTTTCAAATGATATATCACAAGCCTATACTTCCCATTTAAAAAATTGGGGGTTGTACTTGTCATTCTAAGGGGGTTGAAGGTAGGGGTTGCATTTTCACGTTAAAGAATGTCAAGTTATAATTTAAATTTGACGTGTTTCGGGATTTTTTATAAATATGTACAGTAACCGAAATAATGAATTTATTCCATTTGGCTTTTACACACTGTATATCTCTATAGGGCATCTCCACGACAGCTGACATTGACAATACGACGGTGGTAAAACAATAAACAATAGACACGATGAAAAATTATCAAACAACAAACAACTATTAACCTATATTATATAGTATTAAATATGCAAGCTCAACAATTAAAATAACTTTAAAAGTACACTGAAGCAAAACCAACTAAACTCAAACACGATCTAACATTATGAAGCAGCATAACCTCACTATAAGTACCATGTGGCTTTGTTTATTGTTTTACCACCAGCTAGTTTGTGACGTCACGTGGACATGCCCTATTCTCCATGTTTTTATATCTAGTTTTTGATCCTAGACATGTCAACCATATAATTATTTTATTTTTTTCAGCTAAGGTGAATTCTGCAATTGGTATGATTGATTTACTAGCGTATGACACAAATAGTACCTACCCACAGAGGAATGCAATTAGCGAAGATGTGGAAGCTCCTGAAACTTTGAACTTACCAATGAATAAGGAGTGTGAATTGAAAAAATTTGATGTAAAAATTGGAAGATGATGATTTTTTTCGAAATATGGTATGTATTATATGATTCAATAAACTGTTGACTACATTTTATATGAGTGGAAAGGGGAAAAAATAATTTGTAAGTTTGGGGAATGATCTTAGGTGCATTCATTACATGATATTTTTATGTTATCACTCATTAACAGACATAGTTTTGAACAAATTTTTTTGAATATTATTAAAAATAGAAATACTAGAACTTCCAGGTTTTGTTGTTTGTGTGAAATCAATGTCAATTGCATGAACCCTTCATGTGCCAGTTACCTTTGCACTTGACCCGCAGTAAACTTTTTTCCAGTTTGTCGAAAAAATCCGTTTTGCAGTAATGCCAAGTAAACTGAAATTGCCAATGTAATTAATATCTGGCTAAGAACTGCTTTTGACTCAAGGAGGAAGAAACAGAAGGAAGACAAAGCCAGCAGAGCAATGAGATATACACTGACACATTCCAATAATTTCTTTTATATCATAAAATTGTTTTATGTTTTTATCTAATATTTGTATATTTTTTACTTTCAAACCAAAGAATTCTTTTGTTACATGTATTTCATTAAAGTATGTATGAACTTTGGATTTTTCTCTTATTTGATGTGTATAATTTTCGGTGGGTCAACCCACTGAGTAGGTAACTTCCATTGCAATATTTCCACTGGGCAATAAACGATTTCCACAGTTTTGCCTTCAGAGGCCCGTCATTCAAAAGACACTGTTGGCAAGCATTGGCCCTGATGCCGGCCAGAGTCTCCTATTTTCACTGGCCCGCCATAGGTCATAGGTGCTTTGCCGTTCTGGCCTGATCTGGCCAGCATATTCTGGGCCGTAATAAGGCCGATCAAAATTGTTTGCTGGGGTGGCACAGAAATCTCTGGAAAGGTGAGTAAACTAGGTCTATAATATAAAGTAAAGTCTTACCGGGAATAAATATTCCCATTCATCGATTCCAAGAATATTACATAATGTTTGTTCAGGATGTTTTTCGATCTACCCTAGTGAATATTCCAGGATTATACATAGAATAGGTACCTTATCTGGGAACCTAAATTTTCATAATTTTTTACGGTTATAAATAAACTTGCTTTTTATCAGTTCCAAATCACAAACACAATAAATAAGGTTGTAGCATTCTCGCGATTAATTTTATAAAATCGATATTAATAAATTAAGCAAGACCTTCGTAATAGTTAATATGCTTACATGATGACATAATTCAAGTTTTAAAACATTTCTACATTATCATCAGCACATGTGTAAATCGTTTTTAATGAAGGAAAACCTACACGTGATCTGAAATAATCATACTCAATAAGTGCTTCAGTCTAACACTAAATGTAAATAACATGAAAATTGTGGAAAATTAAATAAAGAAAAAAGTATTTACGTTTATATCAATGAAACACTTCAAATCATTCGTCGTTACTCGTTTATTATCACACCCGATAAACTTTTGAGAGACCCCAACTTTGTTTCTGGAAACCAAACAAATTGTGTCAACTCAACTTCAACTAAACGAGTAGTAACTTTTTACTCGAATACTCTGAAACGACTAAAAACTAAAATCAGTCCAGACGAAATCGACCGACATAGTTCGTTGTACGATATACGGTAAAAGTCTAAAAGTGGTAAATTCACCACGATACGAACAGAGAATCTGACGACTAAATACTTAGCAGCGTTGTCAGCTTCAATGTTTTTTCTTAATATTCTTTATTATTTTTATTTACTCACCACAAGGCGCCGTGTGTCTAATTTTTAGTAAAAAATTCGATGAATGGTAGTTGTCACTAGCACTTCGGTAGCACCAAAGTCTATATATTATTAATTTGAATAATAATATTAATTGAATATATAGACTTTGGTAGCACGACTTCGTCTAGTCTTTTCCCTTTCAAACCCTTGCAGTTACTCTTGACAAATTACGTTGCGCGATCGATTTGGAGATAATTTTTATATATTCAATTGAAAAAATCGTGGCGCTAGTCGCCGCACTATTTCGTATGCCTCATTTGCCATGGTCTCTGCTAATTAACCCTCACGCACATATGTAGTATCGTTTTTCATAATTAGGGGGTTCAAGGCTTTCGAATGTAATCAAATGTAAGGCATCTTTAAACTTCACTTTTGGATATACTTTAGTAGCATTTTTCTTGATAGAAATCGTGAAAATTTTAGTTGCCTTATAACTTGTTAAGTTGGATTTTGTTGAATTATATTCCTATTAACAACGAAAAATAGTGTATTTGTGTGGATAGGACAACTTTTTTTAAGGCAATCTGGAAAAAATGTCAGATTGTGTTTTGGACATCCTGTATTATGAAATGAACATGGAGGGTATTAAAATCACGACATGATTCGATGTTTTTGTTTTAATTTCGAATTGCAAGGAAAACATATCCTTCAATATACCAGCTTAAGCACAGCAGTCCAACCTCTAATTAGATACAGCTTCCTTTTAAAAGCATAGTAAGCTTCTATTAGTTCCTATATAAACTTATGGGTGGACAACGATCGACACAAGATATCTTTGGATATCTTTTCCGTTAAAACGTTCCACTGCTTTGCTTGGACGCCACTGATCAGAAGATCCCGTTTTAAAAGTAAAACTCAAATTAATCTGTATTTATATATTTAACTGAATATATAAGGTAATATAAAGTAATACTTGTCTTTATATAATAGTAATAATTGTGAAATACATAACAATTATAGTTAAAATTAAAAAAGTTCCAATTAATAAAGCTGCAATCCAAATCACGTCTCTAGAATCCTCGATTACCTTTTCCACTGGTCCTGTACCTAAAATTTTTCTGTTTTTTGTGTAAGGTATAAAAGCAATAACTAAACCTGAAATTACTATCCAAATCGCTGATTGGTAAAAGGCTTGCTCCCAACTATTGGTTACGTCGAACAAATGACCTGAAATACAAAAATATATTGGATAATTGCAATTTACATCTACAATTTTAAAAACCTTTTAGTTTAGATAACAAGGAGACTGTTTTACCCAGTTAGCCTTACTACACTCCGACTTATATTGATTTTAATAAAAATAAAAATACAAAATATGACAATCCGCCATCTTAGCTAAAACGCCAATCTTTTTGATATCGTTCCAAAGACTAATTTAGAGTGGTGAGCGACTCAGCGTTTTGAGTTTATGTAAGATATAAAATGAGACATCATAGTCTGAAGAAGTCTGGACTGCAGAAATTTAAATTATTACTACGAGACTACTCTACATTTTGTTAAAAGCTGATATTGAGTACCATACCTGCATAAGGAGGTCCAACTAAAAGTCCAATGCCCATGCAAAGGAGCTGAAGACCGTAAGCAGTGGTAAATCGATCTAAGGGTACTAGCTCCACAATAATTCCAGGAGTAAATGAGTATGTACTTGCCACAAATATACCGAAAAGTGCTGCGCATATTTCGAGCATAATAAAATTGTGTGTAAAAAACATTAAGCCACCGCAAGAGATGCCAGTAAGTACCAAGCATATGGCATATGATTTCGTTATGTTCATCCACGGTTGATCTCCGGCCCACCCTAAGGCTATCTGTAACAAAAAATATTTGTTTTAATTTAAATTTTAGATAATAAGCAAAATATTCTCATATTTACTTACCATTCCAATTGTATTGGTGATACCTATGTTGGATATAGTCAGAGAGGCGTCATCACTGGTATATCCATGTTTTGTCATGTGTTCCACCAAATAAAAATATGGCACTATAAACCAAACAAAAAGCGTTATGGTCGACAGGGACAGCAAGAAAAAATGTAGTTCTAAGAACAAGGAAAAATCGCATATTCCCTTCACCAAGTCTAGTAGTTCATCGTACCATTTCTATAAAATGTTTCATGTCAAGCTAACAAGGAAAGTCTTGATAGGAGGCAATCAAAAGTGCTTATAATTCTATTTAAAATATTTATAATTTGTTAATTATGTATATAAAATAAAGTTGGAACTGTAATATACAGGGTGTATCAAAAAGGCAGGTCATAAATCAAACCACATATTCTAGGGTTAAAAATAGCTCGATACAACTCAAGTTTACTAACGAAAACCGAATATTCTGGAAAAGCAATGGCTTCTGACGATATCTAATTGCAGCCAGGCTGTAACTTCTTTCGTATGCACATTTGTACTAGGATTTGGGTTGGATCGAGTTGTTTTTAGCCCCAGAATATGTGGTATGATTTATGACCTACCTTTTTGTATAAAAATCTACAAAGGATTTACATAATTAAAAAAGTTAAATGGTCAAAAAAACGGTGAACCTCTTCAAAAACCTACAAAAAGCGATAACAAGTTATTGCTTTTAACCAGGTTTTGTCACCTATTTTAAATCTAACAGGAAGCACATGAATATTATTGGTATATATATGGGAAGCGTCTTCGAATATGAAGCACGTACCCAAGAGCATCCAAGGGAGGATTTCTCCAAGTAGAACCTAGTGAAAATACTGTTGAGCCTGATAAGGGCTACTAGTTTGTTCACATAAATAATACAACCAAAGAGCACAAAGCTTAAAGGCTGAGGCGCCGAACTAATCAACCAGTGTATAGTGGTGTGACACATTCAGACAGCTACTAGTAGTGCCTTTATACCTAATCCAAATTTATCTTGCCTCTAGGACACCTGTAAAAACTCTGTAAATAGATTTAAATTGCACACTTCATGTATGAGCACTTTTGATATCCTTTCATAAAATTCCTTATTCCTTAGTAGCTTAAAATAAATACTTACCTCATCGTCATCCCTTTTCAAGGTTAATGTCGACACCCTGTATATATTTGGGCAGCTAGAAGCTTTGATCCTGTATTTAAATGTATTAAATATTGCCCCTCGATGAATTAATGATTGTCTGTGCATTTTTAAATTCTTAAAATAATTTTGCCGTTGTGCTTGAACTGGTTGTGCTTTCATTTTCGGAGCTGTTGGTACTTTTGGCAAACCTCCACTTTTTCTCGGTTGTTTTTCAACCAACAGTGGCTCTTGTACCTTGACATCTTTAGGATGTTTTATGTGGCCCTATAACAAATATTAAAATTTAGTAGGTCTATTTAGAAACATCCTTTACACATTTTAATATCCTGTATTTCACAAACTGAGAAGGTTAGAGAAAACTTGTTTTTGGGTATATTGAATATTGCTTAACAATCTACAATTAACAATTACGGTACATGTTTAGAGGACAGCCTGTATATTATAATTTCAGTTGCCTTCCTAAATTTCATTAGTAAATTGTGATTGAGATCTATTTAAAGCTTTTGCTGCACCTGCAATGATTAATCTTAACGAAGTTTTCGCGTTATCTTTTGGAAATCTTTCAAAAAATATAAATGTATTGCTTTATTTATAGGTTTTATGCACTACTTGCAAATGAAAAGTGGAACTTGTTACATATTTATGACGTGGTAAGGACCGTGCAGAAATTATTTGCAGAATGGACAAAAACACTTATCCATTCAATGTAAATCAACAATTTGCAAAGTAATAACATTACTATGGAAATTTTTGTACACAAATCATAAATATTTTTCTATACATATTGGCTTCCTGCTTGATTGTCTTCACTATATAATATAAAAAGTACCGAATTAGACATAAACATTGCAAAAAAAATTTTCTAACTCAAAAAGATTGGATTTTGCTTGTGTAAAATAATTTTTTTCTGGCTGGGTAGGTATTCTACTTCGTTGGTCAGCTGTTTATCATATTGTGTATTCATGGAATGGAAACTTGTCCACTCTTATACACCATAGTTTCATAAAAAAAAGTGAGAAATAGCCCGTGAAGACCTCCCATTGTATTTTGACAAAAAAGCAGTCTAGAGAACGGTGGGACAATGCGCCATGTATGAAGCAGGCCAAAGAGTTCATCAAGGGATGTATCTTCGCCAAAATTCACGTATTATCTACTGAACCAGAATAGGAAAACAATCAGGATCCTGGTTGGGTATTGTAAACTCAACGGATTGGCTGACACAACCATATGCAGGTTTTGTCATGAAGATGATTAAACCACAGTACACATAATGTGATACTGCGAAAGCCTGACTAGGCTATGAGATTTTCAATGTTTTCAACCCTCCCAGTATATGGAATACCTGAGGTTTGACATTCGCAAGTCTAGTATAAGGTCGGGTCTAAAGGAACTCTAGAATAACAGGAGGGCATACAAAATATATCTGCAAAGGTCTTAGTGGAGAGGCTCATACAATCACATATATAAGCTGCTTTTTTATAGCACCATTGAGATAACACTGTTTATGATGTTTGTCTCTAATAATGGGTATTACTTTATTGTATAATAACGAAATTATGCTGAAATAAATTGTGTAAATCTTGAAACATTTAAAACAAAATAAAAGAACGTAAAATATCAGATTGTCGGTCATCTAAAAGTGAAAAAAAAATATCGGAATTAATCATAAGTGATAGGAATAATACCTGTTTATAACATGTTATTTTTTTATGATATTTAGGATTATTATCGCTTTTTGCGTCTCCTATAAAACTACCTACATCGGGGAAACTATTTCAAAAGTTTTTTTTTGGTGTGTTGCTAGTTTTTTTTTAAATACGAATATAAATTGGTAACAGAATATTTAAAAAACTACTGACATTGAATACCGTGTGAAATTGCATAAGTAGGTATGCATAACATAACCCATACTAAAATACAGATTGTCATAACAATTTTTTATTTATCTGTTGTATGTTCCTGTTGGTAAATAAAACCACAATATTTTTTAATATTCTGTTTACTTCAACGTTTCGGTGGCATTCCAGCAACCACAATCATCCTTCTCAAACATTTTATCTACTTTGATAAGACCTTAAAAATTTGACAACTATTTTTTGCAGTCTTAAACTTAGATAAGAGGACTGTTATTGTTGTGTCAGGTTACGTTACACCCATAAGCTTGAGAATGTGATGGTAATTTTTAGATAAGGTATATGACTACTTCGGGGAATTTTAAATATTACTTGTATTTCATATTGGCATTTGGATTAAGGTAATTCAAAGTAATATACCTATTGGAAAGATCTAGCATTGTCGCCTGAATAGGCACCTGAAAAAACTCAAAATAATGGAGGAAGAAGAATGCAAATATTGTGGCATGGAAGAAGAAACCTCCATCCACATACTTTCCAACTGCACAGGACTCCAGAATCCTAGAGCACAGTACCTGGGAGATTACTGGATAGAAGAGGAACATTTACCTAAGTTGAAGCCTGCAGATATCCTGAAATTCCTCCAGGAAATAGGACAAAAGAAGCTACTAGTTTCAGAGACTCTCCTCAGAAACTAAGTAGGGGCACAATAGATCTTTTTGGTCTAAGAGAATGTTACCCCAAATATACATACATACATAGGTACATACAATATACCGTGTGTTTCATAAGAAACCATCACCAATCCTGGACCACCTTAACCAGTATATCATTACTCTACTAATTGATTCATAGTTGCCATTAGAAATGAATATATTCACTTCCCCATCGACTAAATTTATTTTTGCTATAAATGCTATAGCCCACTTGAATATTCCAAATAACATAATTCCATTATTTTATTATTTGATAACTTATGAATGATGAGTATGTTTTATAAAGCATAATATAGTTATTATAATAAACTTACAATTTTATTCACTGACTTTTCATCTTTGTCATCTTTTTTTAATGTCATACACATCGTAATTGGTACTCTTTCTATAAGTGAAGCGTCTTCTGCTAACTTATTAAGTCCTTTATCCGATGTACTTCTTGTTGATAATAAACTAGGAAAATTTTCTAGTATAATATTATACAATTTCTTATTAGAACTAAGTTGCTCTATTACTTCTATAGGCACCTAAAACATAATGTTATTATATTTTATCAACATATTTTATAGAATACAGAAGATATTATAAAAAATAAAATGCTTTGTTGGCTGAGAATGGATGCCATCCCATTCGATTTTAAATTACACTATTTAGTTAGACTCAATGAATTGAAAACAAAATTAGCTGGAGATCTTTCAATTTAATTAAATTTAGTTTGCCGGAGAAGAAGCGTCAAAAAGAATATGAATTCTTATTAATGTTATGAATTTGATTAGACTTACTTTCTCATTCTGTCGTATATATGTTGGAAGGTTTAAAACAGAATTGTGGTTATTCTTTAAAAGATTATTATCCGCATCGCTTGATTCTATGGAAGTTTTTAGGCCTTCTAAAAGATATTCCACGTTCTTTCCACTCTTCAATATATCTTTTAATTCATCTATATCCAAGTTGTTTATAAAATTGGTCGAAGATAATGATACCAAACTAGTTTTGCTAGATTTACTAGATTTAGACAGTTTATTTTGCTCTGATATCCAATCGGGATCTCTCATTAAAGCTCCACATACACACATATTGAAAAATAATCCTCCTACAATTAAAGTGGTTCCTCTCCAACCATATTCATATATAAGAAAATTTGTTAATGGTGAGAATATAAATGTTCCAACTCCAGTTCCCGAAGCACTTATACCAACAGCCAAGGTTCTTTTCTTGTCAAACCAAAAAGCTATTGAAACCACAGCTGTTACATAACAAAGACCTAGTCCCAGACCAGCAAGTATACCAAATGTAAGGTACATAATCGAAATCGAATCAGCTCTACAACTTAAAATAAAACCAAGTGCCGCAACTGATCCTCCAACGCAGGTCATTGTTCGACAACCATATTTGTCGACTAAAGCACTCATAATTGGACCGGAAATGAGGGGAACGGCCAAGAAGAGACTTCCTATCCAAGCGGTATCTGAGCTGGAAGCTTTAAATTCAATTAAAAATTCAGGAAATAATAAACCAAAAGATAAACTAACTCCATCCGCTATCATTGATACTAAAAGGGAAGATAAAACAACAACCCAACCCCATCCTCCATCTGGAATCTTCGGTTTAGCATCTTCCTCTTCGGAATCAGAGGAGGAAGACGAAGAATCTGAAGAAAAGCTATTAGTTCTGAACGTAACCTCTGGTTTCTCGTACGGTTCGATCAAAACAATTTCTTCGCATTTCTCAGGGCTGGGTTCTAGAGATGGAGCTACACCTGATAAGGTAGCAAGCGGTGCTTCCCTAATTGGACTCTCCATAGTAGGAAATTTCTAAATTCAATTAATTGGAATTGTATATAATATTTTAATTTGATTTATAGTTTGCGTCCACCGCTTCGACCAGCGTTGATATTGTTTCTTGGGATCTTTTCCGATTTGTTGGTTTTGATAGTAACTAAAGAAAATGAGATTCCCGTGACTGATCATCAATAACAGTCCAAGTTTTACAGTTTAAATAAAAATGCACTCTTCTTATTGTCTTTAAATTTCAGAAGTTGCCAAGTAATCGTTGCATTGTCACCTGAGGAAGACCTGGAAAAAAATTAAAATCATATATTAATTATTTTATTATTTTTTCAACGTTTCGGTAGCGTTCCAGCTACCGTTGTCAAGAACAAGTTTTTTTAAATTTCGGTCCCTATCTGACACAAAACCCATTTGTGCTCGCGTAGCAAAATTCTGGGTGTTTCCGCCAACTTAGTTTCTTATATCCATTGACAAAAAAGGATCTCTGGCAACGCCACAAAGCGTCGAATAGGTTCCAACTCCCCGACCCTTCGCTGGCGCCTGACTGCCGGCATTCAACCCTCACCATCGTCACCACCAGCAAAACAAGTGGTTTTTCAAAAAGGTCATTCACAAAAGAGAACTCAAACAATATACTAAAAAGACAATATACCTAGTTCATTTTCTCATCTATATTTTAACAATTTTCATGCCAATGTTAATTTTAAATTAATTTTGTTATTTTAATAAATACGATAAAATACAAGTGGTCCTTCGAGCCGGATCAAGAGACAATTTAATCAGTTTTAAATAATATCGAGCAGTTATTACCGGTATAAGTGCAATATACAGTGGATGCTAGAAAGTGATTTATCTATAAACTAAAATATATAATCATTATCCACCGAACTAATACGCGGTAAACCATAATAAAACCATTATAACGGTAAAATCTATAAAATAAGTGACTGCAAGAACAGGGTGAGTCGTTCCATATTCTTTCCTATTTATCTTTCCCATTTATACAAGGCGATTCTAGTTAACAATATAAAATAAAATAAATTCTATTGGATTATTTGAGATATTGTCCGTAGTTAATTCAGTTTGATTGTGATCTCATTGCTACCTATATACCGAATATTAAAATTAGTTCAGTTCCTTTAGTAAGTTTAAATTAAGAAAAATATGTGCGATCTTAATGTTTTAATAAAAAAACGAGGCTCAGCTAAGGCTGGTCTTACGAATTTTGTGAAGCATGTGGAGGCCATGAAAAGCAAGCTAGAGTTGAACAAGCATGAATGCATTGAGCTGCAGGATCGGGTTGCACGAATTGAGCAGACTTTCAATAGTTTTTATGAATTGCAAAATGATATTGAGGCAACTGTGGACCCAGAAGCAGTCGAGGCACAATATAATGAACGTTATAAATTTGAAGATTTGTTTTATCAGTGGATAGCCACTGCAAAAGGTTTAATTGAAAATCATTCGGAAAAATTTGATAATGATAGCGCGTCGGTCCGCTCTGCTAGGAACACAATTGTCTCAAACATACAACAAAACAATATTTTGAATTCAGTTAAGTTACCTACCATATCTCTCCCTAAATTTCAAGGTTTGTACGAGGGGTGGTTAGAATTCCGTGACACTTTTGAGTCACTAATTCACAATAACGAGGCATTAACTGAAATACAAAAATTCCATTACCTCAGAGCGTCATTGGAGGGTAGTGCGGCACTCGTGATTAAGTCAATAGAATTCACCGCAATCGGCTATACCACGGCATGGGACACACTTTGCGAACGTTATAATAATACAAAGTTATTAGTTCATAATCACGTAAAGGCAATATTTTCACTTGAAGCCATGTCAAAAGAATCTTCTCATAAAATTAGAAAACTTATTGATGACATTTCTAAGCATATGCGGGCATTAGAACAGCTTAAACAAAGCACTGAAAATTGGGATACATTGATAATTTTCTTAATTACTTCCAAATTAGAAAACACCACTATAAAAGAATGGGAATATTTCACAACTAATAAACCCAATTTGCCGAAGCTAGATGACTTGAAAATATTTCTTAAAAATCGTGCAGATTTGCTTGAAACTATAGAACACAAAAATTTCGATAAGCAAACTGATCATAAAACAAAACCTCAATACAAGTCTAATTTCAATGTAAGCTCTAATAGTAGAACTCTTGTTGTTACTAGCTATTCTTGTAACTACTGCAAAAGGGATCATTCTATATATTCTTGTGCAGATTTTTTGAGTTTAAGTACTGATCAAGAATGGGACTTTGTTCGCAAATCTAAAATGTGTGCGAATTGTTTGCGAGCAGGTCACAATATAAAGCAGTGTAAGTTAGGGCCATGTCGAAGATGTAAAGGCTGGCACAATAGTCTTTTGCACGCTGAATCCAATAACACGAAAAATATTCAAGTCAACTCACAAAAATCTAACGATACCAGCACACCCATTGAAGCATCAACAAGTGTATGTTCGAGTGGCTTACTAGGTAGGGGTGCGAATGTTGTTTTTTTATCAACCGCGCAAGTCAAAATAGTTGCTAGTGACGGACAAATTTATATTGCAAGATTACTCCTAGATTCAGCTTCGCAAAGTTCAATAATATCACAAAAGTTTTACTCTCTACTAAACTTGCCTAAACAAAAGGTTAATATATCTATTGCTGGTATTTCTGGTGCTAGTTCTCAAGTTCAACATAAGTGTTCGATTGAGTTAATTTCTATGTATAGCTCCTATAAAGTTAATCTTACTTGTTTAATACTTGAAGATTTTGTAAATAGATTACCCAGCTACGAAGTAAATATAACTTCACTCAATATCCCTGAGAATATTCAGTTAGCCGATCCTAATTTCTATAAACCTAGCGATATCAATATCTTGGTCGGTGCAGATCTATTTTGGGCTCTAATCAATGATGGGCAAATTTCTTGCGGTAAAAATAGACCAATCTTACGTGACACCAAATTCGGTTGGGTAGTGTCCGGACCCATGGAATACTTATCAAACAACTATCAAAATACAATTTCATGCAATTTAACTATTCAGGAGTCCAACAATCTACATGAAATTCTTTGCAAATTTTGGGAGGTTGAAGAGTTCGGCACAACTAAGCCTCTATCCATAGACGAAATTGAATGCGAAAAAAATTTCGTACAAACTACTTCTAGAGATCTAGATGGTCGTTTTATTGTAACTATGCCATTGAAGCAAGCTCCAGAGAGTCTAGGCGATTCAAAAGGTAACGCAAAACGAGCATTTTATTCAATAGAGCGTAAATTGAGCAAAAATGACACATTACGTCAACTATATATCGATTTCATGCAAGACTACATAGACTCAAATCACATGTCATTATGTCCAAATGAATACGATTCTGGTCCTGAGTATTTCACAAGTCACCATGGTGTTCTTCGCGAAGAAAGCCTAACTACAAAATTAAGAGTCGTTTTCAATTGCTCGGCTCCCACAAGTAATGGTTTATCTTTGAATAGCATCCAACGCACAGGTCCCGTAATCCAAGATGATTTGTTAGATATTGTTTTGCGATTTCGTTGCCATAATTATGTTTTTACAGCAGACATTGCAAAAATGTATCGTATGATACTAATCTCGCCCGAACAACATTCACTACAAAAAATATTTTGGAGGGAAAATCCCAAGGAAGAGCTTAAAACTTACGTGTTACGTACGGTTACGTACGGTCAAACTGCATCAAGTTTTTTGGCTATTCGTTGTTTGTTTGCATTGGCAGACGAATGTAGCGAATCTAAGCCAACGATTGCTCAAATCATAAAAAAGGATATGTACGTCGATGATTTACTCTCAGGATGTTCTACCATCGCTGAGGCACAGAAAATATGCCAAGATATAACACAAATTTTGCAAAAAGGTTGTTTCAATTTGCGTAAATGGCGATCTAACAATTCAGAAATATTGAAAACCATACTAGAAGCTGATTCTTCACCTGATCCCAAACAGCAATCTTTAGAGATTGCACCAAGCGATAAAGCCAAAACTTTGGGGCTCATGTGGGATTCACATTCAGATTCGCTTATTTACAGCATTCACATTTCCGATCCTCCAGTCTATACTAAACGTACTATTTTAGCTGTAATTGCAAAAATTTTCGACCCTCTTGGTTTATTTAGCTGTTGTACAATACTTTCTAAAATTTTAATGCAAAAGCTCTGGGCTGAAAGGATTTCATGGGACACTCCATTACCTCCAAGTTTACTAGAGTCTTGGCTTAAAATAAGAAATGAGCTTGCCGAATTGAAGGAATATTCAGTTCCAAGACATGTTCTTTGTCATAATTATACTAGATTAGAAATGCATGGATTCTCTGACGCTTCTCAGCAGGCATACGGCGCATGTATATACCTTCGTAGTATCGACAAAGATGGTAAAGTTCATGTCAACCTACTAACTGCCAAAAGCAAGGTAGCGCCTATAAAAACTTTATTAACGATTCCAAAGCTAGAACTATCCGCCGCGGTTTTATTAGCACGTCTAGCTAACAAAATCGAGAAAGCGTTAAACCTCAATTTGAACGCAAAATTTTTTTGGTCCGATTCTACTATAACTCTTGGTTGGATACGCACTTCTCCAAATCTACTGAAACTCTTTGTTGGAAATAGAGTTTCCGAGATACAAAATCTCACAAATCATCAAGATTGGAGATACGTATGCACCACGGATAACCCTGCTGACCATGTGTCAAGAGGTTTATACCCGAGCCAACTGGTAAAGTGCGAAGCCTGGTGGTATGGCCCTTCTTGGCTCAAGTTACCAATTTCGAAATGGCCCGAAAAGGTATACCAATTAGAGAGTCTCCCAGAGTTGAAACCTTCTCCTATAATGTCTGCAGTTTCTAACATATCTGCAGAGCCAATTTTTCCATTTGAGAAATTTTCAAGTTTTGAACGCATGCAAAGGACAATGGCTTACATAATACGCTTCAAAAATAATTGTATGAAATCTCACTCTAGAGTATCCGCTACTTATTTGACATTGCCTGAGTTAAAGATTGCGACAAAATATTTGCTAAAATTGAGTCAACAAGAAACATTTTCTAAAGAATTTAACGATTTAATTAAAAAACATAGCATTGCCAGCAAAAGCAAACTGTTTGCCTTAAACCCTTTCTTAGATACCGAAAATATAATTCGAGTAGGTGGCAGACTAAAGTATTCAGATCTTCCAGTTGAGAAAAAACACCCTGCTGTTTTAGGTTCTAAGCACCATTTCACCAAAGTATTATTTGCGTATGAACACAGAATCAATTTACATTGTGGTCCGCAATTTCTATTGTCAACTATACGCAACGAGTACTGGCCTATTTCTGGTCGCAATTTGGCTCGTTTGACAGTCAAAAGGTGTGTCTTATGTCTACGTTACAGTCCTAAAACTGTACAACCCATAATGGGCAATTTGCCTCGCGAGCGCACAATACCTTCTAGTCCATTTACAGTGACCGGAATAGATTATGCAGGTCCATTTCTTGTCCGTGATAGAAAGTGTCGCGGATCTAAACTCATTAAATGCTGGGTTGGAGTATTCATTTGCTTTCCTACTAAAGCGATCCATCTTGAGCTGATTTCTAGCCTCTCCACCGACGCATTCATGCTTGCTTTACGAAGGTTTGCTTCTAGGCGCGGAAAGCCCGCTCAATTATTTTCAGACAATGGGTCCAATTTTATTGGAGCGAATGGAGAACTGGGCAGGTTTCTTAAGGTTAATAAAGATCAGCTTTCCTCCTCCGCTACTTTAGAAAAGATAGATTGGAAATTCATTCCACCATATTCAGCTCATTTCGGTGGCCTTTGGGAGGCTGGAGTGAAGAGTGTAAAGACTCATTTAAAGCGTGTTTTACATAAGGCAAGTTTTACCTTTGAAGAGTTCACTACGGCCTTATCTCAAATAGAAGCTATATTAAATTCTCGGCCGCTTTGTCCCCTTTCATCCGATCCCAACGATTTAATCCCATTAACCCCGGCTCACTTTTTAATCGGACGCCCACTAGTGTTGTTACCCGACCAAAACGTGCTTGATGTACCCCTAAATAGACTTAGCCGTTTCCAGTTGATCCAGAGAGTGTCTCAACATTTTTGGAACCGGTGGCGAACAGATTACATTAGTGAATTGCAGCGCCGAAGCCGCTGGCAAAGCAGCAAAGGCCAGATCAAGGAAGGCGACCTAGTTTTACTCAAAGATGATAATGCTAGTCCTACAGATTGGAAGTTGGGTCGTATAGTTAGTCTTCATAAAGGACAAGATGATGTTGCGCGAGTTGCTTCCATCTTAACTTCAGCGGGAGTGATAAAACGTAGCTTCAAGCGCATTTGTGTTCTTCCAGTTGAAGATCCTGTAGACTTCAAGGCGGGGGGCATGTTTCCGCCAACTTAGTTTCTTATATCCATTGACAAAAAAGGATCTCTGGCAACGCCACAAAGCGTCGAATAGGTTCCAACTCCCCGACCCTTCGCTGGCGCCTGACTGCCGGCATTCAACCCTCACCACCGTCACCACCAGCAAAACAAGTGGTTTTTCAAAAAGGTCATTCACAAAAGAGAACTCAAACAATATACTAAAAAGACAATATACCTAGTTCATTTTCTCATCTATATTTTAACAATTTTCATGCCAATGTTAATTTTAAATTAATTTTGTTATTTTAATAAATACGATAAAATACACTGGGGTCGCGAGAGATAGAAATACAATTTAACAGAAAATGTTTTTTAACATGTAAAATTATTGTATGTTTCAAAACGAATTTTAAACTTATATATTTTCATATGTACATGTACGAGTATATTGTTACCTAATAAATAAATCATAAAAAAAATATTAATTTATTTTGCTTTTATATTTGTATGGGGTCGTCAAGAAACTCGCAATCATAAATGGGGTCGTGAATTACAAAAGTTTAAGAAGCCCTGGACTGTAGGCTCACAGCACTTAGGCCACATGTAACCCATTGTACATCTTCCCGAGAAGTTGTCCTCCTAAGCCATCGTCAATCCTGTTCTTCTCAGGAAGGTGGACAGGTCACTAGGCGACATCTCCTTTATATCGGCAGGTGTAGACCATCAAGACTCACCGAACACACACTCTCTTATTGACGATAACTCTGGACACTCGCATAGGACATGCCTGACAGTTTCATCTTCTCCTGTTCACACATCCCATAGTATGGAGGTGTTTCCTTAGTTGACAGTGGCCAGTCAAAAATCCCACTGTTATACGTAGGTATTTCCTGGTCATCGCCAAATATTTCTTCGGCGCCATCTTCCCAGGGTCGACCAGGGTGATCCTCGCAAAACTGCATCCTTTGATTCCCTCCCATCTCTCAAGGGATTAAGCATGGGTGTAACGTTTGGCTAGTTCCGCAATTGTCGAAATCGTCAGGCCGTAAGTGTCACTGGGTCCAAGAAATTTTAGTCCAACGGCTTCAATGGCTAAAGAATCGGAAATGCGACTCCTGTCGTGCCCTTTAACCCACCTCAGGATAATATTGTTATCTGCCGAGGCGTTAGCTAAATCTTAGTGGCACTCTAGTACTAGCCCCAATATAACACGTTGTCTGTTCAAGGCTAATAGGGCTTGCCTACTATCAGTGCAGATTATTATGTTTTTGCCAGTTTTTGCCTTTTCCGATTAGTTCTTTTGTGGCAATTGAGATACCAGCAAGTTCTGTTTGAACCACGCTGGTATTGTTTCCCATTCCCCACTTAATCCTTAGGCTTAGTGCTCTCGAGTAAACTCCACATCATGAGCCTTCATTCATTTTTGAATAAATGCGTATTGCATCTGCAACATCTGGCTCTGAGTTCTGTATCTATAGATTATAAAGGCACACCTTAGTAAGACAAACTCCTGTGTATACAAAATTATGTTGCACAACTTTTGGTTAAACTGCTATCCCTGTATTCTCAACCACAAATAGAGAAATTAATCTTCTCAGTAAGCTAGAAGATTCAAGTTTCGGAGAGTTCTGTCTCACATTAATATTGCCCTGGGCTAGTTGCGAGTCAGCTTTTACCAGAAAATGTAGTGAAATAGAAGTTGTCTAGTGGATTTAGGCAACTTGGTTTTATATTTATCTTTGTATATTAAAAAATGTTATGTATTTAAAGTTTTAACGTATTAAAATTTCTAATTAATATATTGGCTATTTATTCCATTCTAATTTTAGCAGTCTACATACGCCAAATGTTTTCTTTATAGTTATTTATAAAATGAAAGACGTCAACCGTCACAGATATTGCAAAAAATCACAATATCTTTAAAATAAAAAAAGTTAATGACAGTTGTTTATTTATTTGAAGTAATTTAGTAGTCTTATTTCTGTCCATTTTTCTGCTAATTTTACTTCCATAAGATAAAATTTATTAATAGAAATCTCGAGTAGAGGGATTTGGAAGAATTAAACAGTATGAGGGATCTGTGATATCTTGTGATATAAAAAAACACTTTAATAAAAAGCTGATAAAACGGTGGAGAAATGCTGCAGATTAGTTAATCCTGCGCAAATCCCTAGATTTATTCTCACCCAAAATACCCTAAACTAAAACCAGTTTTTCATTATTTAGATACAAAATTATAAAATATAGTCAGATGCAGTCTTATCGTGCGGGTCATACTATTCAACAAAGACATAGTCACAGTTTTTGTTTTCTTTTATTGCGTTTAATTATAACTTGCAAATGAAATCCGTAAGATGAATAAGACAGACTTATGCAATTTTGACGGGAAAAAGAAGGATATGTATTTAGTTTTCAGCGATTCTAAAAAGTCTTTAACCAGCAGAGTTTTTATTTAAATATGTCAGTTCTGTCACTTTGAATAATAGTAGCAATTTTCCGTTTTTTTTGTATCCTCAAGCAAAAAGATGGTACTTAGTTCGATGGATTATTTCGAGAATGAAAGAAGAAGTGGAATTCGTCAATCAGTGTAATCTCACATTTTAGTAACCTCTGTGTTTTCTGATTTGATACTTATGGTTAGTGACCTTTGAACCCGCACGATAAGAGTGCCTTTGACTATAGGTAGATATGACAAAATCTAATAATACCCAAGTAGAAAGGACACCTAATTATTTTTGCATATTTTATTTATTTATCATCTGCTGACACCAATCTAAATGTAACAATTAAGTGCACATGATTGATCGCTAGGAGTGTAAGGACTGGTATGTTGCACAAAATACAAAATTAATGGTTTGAATTGAGACAATAAATTTATTGGTTAGTTACTGATACTTATAGCGAGCGAACAAAAATATGAAATTACAAAATAACTAGTATATACTAGTTCTAGGACAAAGATAATAATTAGAGTTTAAAAAATGTGTTGCTATAGCATTTTAGTAATAATGTTTTAAACAATTAAAATAAATACATAGTTATTTTTCTACGACAACCTCGATAAATGTTTATTTCATAACCGTAACATTTTGTACAGAATTTCATTTTTGCATCGGTTGATAGGCAAGTTGCTAAGCAACAAATGCGAAATGGAATATTCTTAATTAAACAATATTGTTTTCAAACAAAACTGTAAACTGTAATATTTATAGAATTAATAGTTGCAGTAGTTCAAAATTTGAGTCATTTTTAAAATAAAAGAACGTGTATTTCAACCTTTACTGCTTCAGCACAATAGACTTTGGTACGACGAACACAAACGTGCTTTAGCTTCTTTGATTGATTTTGGGTACACTTTAACCAGTTTTTTCGATAAAGTATGGATCTAATATCGAATTCTGTGCCTACCTACCTCTCAGATAAATAAATTGTTTGTGACAGAGAGATCTACTTATTTATAAACAAAATAAATATGCTGCTACGTTCTTTACATATCAACAAGTTGCACTAGAGTCATTGTTCAATAAAGTATAACAACTTATTAGATTTGTTCACATTTTTAATATTTAAATATTATTTAGTTGCATAAAAATAGACTGCATATTGAAAATTATTTTGTATACTTTAAATGTAGCACAATAAAATTAATTTTTAGTTTCAAATAGTAACACTTCGTCGTTTGGAATTAAACTAAAATTAAAATTACCTACCTATTAATACATTCTGTAGAGCTGGACGTCGAATCGTTTCAATACAAAAATAAATCCGAAAATATTGTGCGCTGTATTATCAACACTTGTGGCCGTCAAAATAGAAAAGTGTTCCAAATTTTTTACACGATAAACACATACATTATATTTGTATTTGAGTTTACGTGAGGTTTATTTTTAATGTGTTAAATTAAATGAAAATTTGAAACAAGTTTGTTTAGATAGAATATGATTAGCACCTCTTTTATTTACTTTTTGAGATCGATTATTTTTGACTGATAATACTTCTATGGCTTTATTGATTGTCATTATTCCATCTCAGATCAGGTCATTTTCTTAGACTTTGAAAAGAACCATACCTCCGGACGCACTATGATATGATAAAACTCATACAGATTGCGACAAAGCTTATCGAACCATGCAATTAACACAAGTACGACAAGGAAAATATGAAAAAAAAAACAGCTTGAAAGAGAAAAAAAGAATAATTATGCGCTTCTGGCAACAGCGGTTAAAATAGTGGGACAATGAATATTCCGCCAGCCTCGTGAAATAAATATAAACCCTCGCTGACCATGCACAATTATTATAACTCTCTCTTCCAAGCTGTTATTCTCATATTTCCCTTGTCATACTTGTGTAAATGGCATGGTTCGATAAGCTTTTTCGAAATCTGTATATCTTGCGCGACAGTTTAGAATTTTAGAAAAATATGAATAATAAACACTCGTTCAAAACAAATATACAGATTGCGAAAATTACATTCGAATCATCGTATTACACAAGAACGACAGAAAAACAGCTTAAAGAGAGAGAAAGATAATTATGCGCGGTCATCGAGGCGTGTATTCAACTCCAGCTAGGGTGTGGGTTTAATTCCCGAAACTGACCGAATGCTTCTGGCAATAGCGGTTAAAAATGTTGAAATAGGGGGTCAATGAGCATTCGGTAATAAGTTTACATCCCTAAGGTGAAACAATAAAGTGATGACCGTGCCCAATTATTCTTCATCTCTCTTTCATATATCCTTGTCGTACTTGTGTAATCCGAGGCCTGATTCCGATGAAAATTTCACAATCTGTATGTGTCGCAAATTCAACTATAGTCTAAATATCTCAATGCGACTGACGACACTAAAAAGAGCATTATAAGTTCTTCAAACATATATGCCGACTTTTTATTAAAAATTGTATTGTATGTATTGCCGAATAAAAAAAATAATTATTCCGACTTTTTTTATACTTTCAATGATATTTTTATTCTGTAATTTTTGGTTAAACGCTTCTCAGTAACCTTGACCTAGGTAAGTTTTAAGTAAAAATTACGCTCATTAGCATTTTTAAACCATATAATAATATTATCGTATAATTAAAAGAAAAAAAGACATAATATTGTTACGCGAGTGTCCCAGTGAAATTCCCGCATGAGACGACTGTGATTACCTGCCCTGCGTCCCCTCAGCCCTACGTCCCCTCAAGCTAAGTAACCGATAACATTCCAGAGATTTCGACGATGATCGAGACTACGGGCCGACGAGAACAGTCCAGAAACTCGTCTAGCGACAAAACATCGGGAGTGTTCTAGAAACCTACATTTCGGATATAAATAGCATCGCCGCACAGGGCGAAAAGTTAACAGTTAACAGTGAACAGTCAACAATAATCAGATAGTTGAAACGTAGTCGCATAGATGGACACTGTAGTGCTTATACTAAAGACAAACGATCAATAAATTGTTAATCAGTGACGTTCATAAAAATTAGTGTAGTTAGTTAGTTAAGTGTTTAATATAAATTAGTAAATTAAGGACCGTACATATAAATTTGTAAATATAAATTAATTAGTTGTAAATATAAGTTAAAATAAACGTTACATTGGTGTCAGAAGTGGGATTAAGAAATAAATATACAGGAAGATGGCAAAGAAACTTTGTGAATTAAAAGTTTCAGAACTTCGAAGAGAGTTGGAGGATTACGAGTTGGACACAAGTGGGACCAAGTCGGTGTTAGTAGATCGATTGAAAAATGCAATGATTAACAATGGATTGGACCCGGAAACGTTTGAATTCACCGACGAAGCGTCCGTCTCTATAACCTCCTCCATAAAAAACGAATTTTCGTCGATGGAAAAAAAGATGTCTTCGATGGAAAGTAAACTTTCGGCGGACATGAAAAACGAAATGTCTTCGATAGAAAACAAAATGTCGGACATGAAAAATGAAATTTCGAAAGATATAAAAAACGAAATTTCATCCATGGAAAGTAAACTTTCCGCAGATATAGAGAATAAAATTTTGGACATGGAAAGTAAACTTTCGGCAGACATGGAAAATAAAATGTCGGACATGGAAGGAAAGATTAAAAGAATGGAGCAAGAAATGAAACAAAAAATCGAAGAAATCGAAAGTAAGACTAGTTATAACCCAGATATCACAAGATTCGAAAGTAGTCAAGCCCCGAACAACGGCGAACTGGCAGAAAAAGTGGAATTAAAACCGAAAATAGAAAATGATATTAACAGCCGAGTGAAACTGCCAACTTTCGATGGAAAAACGTCATGGCCAAACTATCTTAAGCAATTCGAGGCGGCATCAAAGGCAAACAACTGGAGTGAGAAGGAAAAAGCGTTAAATTTAACTCTTGCCTTGAGGGGAGACGCCATGGATATCCTTCAGACTATTCCAGTAGAAGAGACTGATGATTTTAAACAACTAAAAAAGCGACTAAACATGAGATATGGCCTGGAACACCTGGAGCATCTGTACCAGTCGCAGTTGAAAAACCGCAAACAAAAACGCGACGAAACTCTGCAAGAATTCGAAGCGGACATTGCGAGGATGGTGCGGTTTGCCTATCCATGGGCACCGGAGGATGTCATGGATTGTTTAGGGGTTCAGGCATTCATCGACGGAGTTCGTGACAACGAAATGCAGAGAACTCTACGTTTGGCTCGGCATAAGACACTGGTCGACGTACTCTCTGCAGCCCTGGAGTACGAAGCTGCTACACAGGCTTCCGGACTATACGATAAGGTGAGGGCTGTAGCAGACGAAGAATTTGAGAATAAGCTCGACCAGCTTGTCAACATGATGAAAAGCATCTCAAATGAAAAGCCGAAAACTGTGAGATGCCGGAATTGTAGAAAAAGGGGACATGTACGCAGTTCGTGCAAGAGACCAAAAACTGCTACAAACAAAGACATCCAGCATGAAAAACTAGTAAAGGTCGACCTTCGGAAAGAAGATTCGACCCGAAATAGTTCCAATGACTTCCTGTCCAGAAGACCATGTCCTGCAGAATGCTCCCACTGCAGTAAAACAGAAGCTAAGGAAGCTGCGATTCGAAGAACCACGGTGACCAGCGACGAATGGACACCAGAAAAGCTGCAAGAGGAACAAGAGAACGATCCCGACTTGAAGAAAATCCGACATTGGAAAAAGGAAAACTGTCGACCTACTTGGCAGGAGATTTCAAGATACTCGCCAACGATGAAATAGTATTGGGCCCAGTGGGACTCGCTGGTTCTGGAAAACGGTTTGCTACAGCGAGTAATCGAGAACGATGATGGCTCGGAAAGTAGAAGACAGTTGGTGATTCCAAGATCAAGGGTAGTCACAGTACTGCAGAAATTACACGACAGTCCATCAGGAGGACATCTAGGTGTGAAGAAGACACTCCAGAGGGTGTGAGAACGGTTTTACTGGATGCACAGTTCCGAAGATGTTAAGGACTGGTGTAAGAAATGCACTACCTGTGCCACGGCCAATGGACCGCACGGGAGAAGAAAGGCTCCTATGAAGCAGTACAATGTCGGAAGCCCTTTTGAACGCATTGCCCTGGATATTCCCGGACCGTTTCCACCAACAGCAGATGGCAGCAGGTACATTTTGGTGGTGATGGACTATTTCACAAAATGGGTGGAAGCGTATGCCATTCCAAACCAAGAAGCCACAACTGTTGCAGATGTGCTTGTTAAGGAGTTCATTTGCCGATATGGAGTGCCTCTGGAAATACACAGCGACCAGGGCAGAAACTTCGAAAGCCAGCTGTTTCAGGAAGTTTGTGATAAGCTCGGCATGAAGAAAACGAGAACTACTGCTCTACATCCACAGTCGGACGGAATGGTTGAGCGAATGAACAGAACTCTTGGCAAATACTTGTCCAAAGTAGTATCTAACCATCAGCGAGATTGGGACCAGTATCTCTCGCTATTTGCGATGGCCTACAGATCCGCCATCAATGAGTCTACCGGCCAAACACCAGCAAAAGTTCTGTTCGGACGCGAAATGAGATTACCCTGCGACCTTGAATTTGGATGCCGACCCGGAGAAGACATAGCTGGTGAAGATTACGTAACCCAGTTGAGAAAACGAATGGACGACATACACGAGTTGGTTCGATCGAATCTCCAGATCGCTAGCGATAGGATGAAGAAAAGGTACGATACGCAAGCTACAGAAGGAGGTTTCCACGAAGGAGACAAAGTCTGGCTGCATAACCCAAGAAGACAAAAGGGTTTTTCTCCAAAGTTGCAGAAAGCTTGGGACGGTCCGTACCTTATAAATAAAAGAATCAACGACGTCATTTATCGCATCACCAAGATCCCAAACGGAAAGCCAAAGGTGGTACACCGTAATCGATTAGCGCCATTCGAGGGTGACCACGATGAGGAAATAAGACAACTTCAAGAAGTAGCCGATCCTGCTTTTGTAGAGTTTATGGGTGCTTATGGTGGTACCGGAAAAGCAAGATACGGCGTCACCACGGAGAAACGACAAGATCTGCTCACCGTGCCGGAGGAATACTCACTGGCAATAAACATCCCTGCCAGCATAACCGATGCGCGTGGATTGCCATCTCTGTTAATAAAGAAGAGTGGCGCACGAAGTTTGGAAAACCAGTTACCAGTACCAGGTAAAGCTTTGAAGGTACAAGATGGCACCCGTTACAATTTCCACCTAATGACGAGAAACACCTTCGACGAAAGACCAACGTACGAGAATGTCTGGAAAGCTTTACTTAGCTTGAGGGAGCATGTGCTTGGATTGAACGTGCATAGGCTAGCCATGCCCAAGATTGAATGTATAAGGCATTTGGATTGGCGAATAATCCGTAACATGGTAGAAGTAATCTTCCGAGACACCGAAGTGCAGGTACTTGTCTGCGGACATTCCCAGGAGGCACAGTCAACGGAGAAGACGGTCGCATGTTACTTCCATGCAACTGGAAAATGTAACAAAGGAACCAGTTGCCGATACAGTCATCTCGTCTCAGTTTCCTAGTTAGTTCCAGGAGGAACTGTCTCTTAAGGAGGGGGCAATGTTACGCGAGTGTCCCAGTGAAATTCCCGCATGAGACGACTGTGATTACCTGCCCTGCGTCCCCTCAGCCCTGCGTCCCCTCAAGCTAAGTAACCGATAACATTCCAGAGATTTCGACGATGATCGAGACTACGGGCCGACGAGAACAGTCCAGAAACTCGTCTAGCGACAAAACATCGGGAGTGTTCTAGAAACCTACATTTCGGATATAAATAGCATCGCCGCACAGGGCGAAAAGTTAACAGTTAACAGTGAACAGTCAACAATAATCAGATAGTTGAAACGTAGTCGCATAGATGGACACTGTAGTGCTTATACTAAAGACAAACCGATCAATAAATTGTTAATCAGTGACGTTCATATAAATTAGTGTAGTTAGTTAGTTAAGTGTTTAATATAAATTAGTAAATTAAGGACCGTACATATAAATTTGTAAATATAAATTAATTAGTTGTAAATATAAGTTAAAATAAACGTTACAATATAATACAATGTATGCAAATGTAGGCACAATTAATGCTTTTTTTATTTAGTATAGAATCTAGACATACCTATTTTGCATAATTTGTTCTGTATCGGGAATTTAAAAAATTAAAATGTATAGTGATCTATACTCTATACTATTACACGGAATCAATGACCCTTCTACTATTTGATGGTGTAGACTGTAGAGAATAGTGCAATTATTTATGTGTGAATTTCTTCCATTCCCCTCTTTCTTGTGCCAATTCCGCTGCTTGTTTCCATTTTCCTTTTATTCAATTTATCTCTTATTATTTTGTTCCGCGTTTTTCTTGTTCTGCCCCTTTCCTTATTACTTTGTATTTTCGCTTTAAAAAAACACTTTTTACTGTCTTTTTTCGATCATTCACTGCAAATGCAATCTATAGTTGTCTCCCTTCTATAAATTAAAATCTAATAGGTCTTTTCTTATATCTATATTCCTCAACCTCTCTCTCTCTCTTAGTGACTACTATCTCTATAAGTACTCTTCCAAATTTCGTTTGTTTTTGAAAACCTTTATTTTTGTCTGCTTAATTAATTAAATTTCACTTATATTCTGAAGGTACTTAAATCGGTTATTCAACCTGGAACTGAACATTATAACAAAATATTTTATAAATCAAAAATTTTATCAAAATTCGTAGCTGTATATGAACAGGTAAGATTAAAATAAAATAAATAATAAACGTCAAGTAAAACAATTATTTTGTATTACATTTTGCTGGATTAAAATATTAATGTTTACACTAAACATTTTTTATTTTAACCTAATAATATACCCACATAAAACGAAGGAAGTGGATCTGAGATAAAATCAAAACAAAAAGCTGCGCGGTGTTTGAGGTTTCGTTTATAGCAACAATATTGATTTTGTTTTCTATTCTCTAAACACTAAAGCAACTCACTTTCTCCGCTATATACTTATACAATACAAAAAGGTCACTTACGTGTTTTCCCTTATAACAAACAATTACCGAACGGGTTTATCTCCAAAATTTTCAAGTAATGATTTTGATCAACGCGAGCGAAATTATTTTTAGTTCATAAACATACATACGAGCGTCGTCGTCGTTTTTATTGAATACTCTTTCTCTTTCCTGGTTTGTAAACAACTGTGCGTCGAAGATTGCACATCATCCGTTATAACATGACTCGAGTCGAGAGTAAAATTTCCCACTCCGGTACAACGTTGCCATTCGATAAAACAACCTATAGCGCACCTGTTTTCTTTAAATGAGTTCACCTCTGAGTAATGCTACTAATCCACGCATTGTATTGTTATTTCGAAAACTATTATATGATTTGTGAAAAACCGCATTGGCAGATTTTAGAAGCACAAATTTAAATTTATGTTTTATTTCCATATTCTCTGGTTCAAGCTTAAACTACAATTAGTTAAGTCAGGCATAAATAAATTTGGCAACACCCTAAAAATCTTGAAATGTAAAGTCAACCCAATCTTGAAAATGTCAACAAATGTCAATTTCGTTTTCTACAAGTTTCAAAAGTACGCTCATTTTTTTTATTATTATTAAATATGAATTCAATTTTTGCTGAAAAAGTTAGGGTGAGACGGGTATCGAATTTTACTGAAGTACTGAAAAACTGCACTTGATGAATTTTTGCCAATAAATACGAATATACAGGGTGATTCATTAAGAATGTCCAATCTCTGAACTGTAGATTCTAGACCTCAAAATATGATGATCCTGCTCAACATGCCTTATGCAAATTTTGCTAGTTTCCGAGATACGGGGTGTTCAAAGTTTAAATTTAAATTTTGATTTTCGCAATAATTTTTTATGTTTTCACAATTTCTCTTTGAAAATTGGCGATTTTACGTTTTTTGGCATGAGGAATCATAATTTGCACTCTAATTTAACATTGCTAATAGATGGCGCTAGTTACACTTGTTTGTGTTAATTAAATCAAAGTAAACTTTTTTTGGGCTAAGCTTACAACTAAAATAATAAAAAAATATTAAAAAGCGTTAAATGCTACAAAAAAAATTTACTCTTCTTTGATTCGTGTAACTCAATCGGTTATCGAGTTATTTGCTTCTAGAAAATTCAATAAATTTTAATTTCTCATAAAAAAATTTTAATATTCCTTAAATATGTAACAATAACAAATTTGTAAGCAAAAATAAAAATCTTCAAAGCAAATGCTCAACATGCCCACCATTTACTTCAATACACTTTATGATCCGCTTTCGTAAAGAGATCTCTTAATATAAAATTATCAGAACACCTCGTATCGATCGGAAACTAGCAATATTTGCATAAGGCATTTTGAGCAGAATCATCATATTTTGAGGTCTAGAATATACAGTTCAGAGATTGGACATTCTTAATTAATCAATTATATTGGAAGACAAAAAACCGACAGGACATCTTCTCAAAAAAATAGGGACACTGCTAGCATAAAACATTAAAGCAGTCAGTACCTGATTTCCTGGGAATACATTATTATTTCTAAAAATAAGATAATTATACAAACAACAAAAACAGTATTTGATCTTTATTCACTAAATCCTATGTTAATACTTACAAATCACTTTCAAATTCCAATTGATCATCTATCATTTCCAGAAGTATGAAACTCAGAGATGTCAATATATCCGGCTTAACAAGATAAGCTCTCAATTTTAAAGGCTTAACTTAAACCAGACTTAAAGTGAGCTGAACGTACGGCGCATACCAAATGTGTCATGAAAACAGGCTTAAGCTCTAAGCCTCGCTTAATTGCATACGGAGAATATCGCCATATATCCTAATGTAATACAAGCGCAGGGTCGGACTGGTTATCAAAAGTAGTTAAGAGGCAACTTGGGCATGCCTGATCTGGGGACATGCTGAATATTTCATTTCTACCTTATCTAAAAATGTGCCTTACCTTCCAAACTAAAGCATCGTAAACTGTATACTGTACAAATGAATTAGTTTCAAATAGAGACAGCTGTTAAATAAAAAAATTCCTCTCTAAACTAAGTGACAGAAGTGACATTTTTTATCATTCAATTGATGTCGATGGATTACTTCGTTTTTGAGATACTATGGCACTGAATGAAGGATAAGAAAGGTCATGATTACTAAAAAAGGACGTGATTTTTTGTTTTCATGTGTAGAATGAAGTATCAGATATATCTGATTATTCTGGTTGGGTCCCATCTGGTTATACAATCAAAAAAAACTTAAAGATAACGTTTTGAGTATTGCTAGGATTTCCGACGAACACAATAAGCGGCCCGACTATACACATAATAATTTAATTCTCATTATCACAATTCTTCCAGATGGTAAAATTTTTGTATACAAACGTAAAAGATATTATGCGAACTAATGTTACCGGCTTTTTGTTTGACCATTTTTTTTATTTTCTTCATTACCTATTTTTTTTTCAAAGAGCCGTCCCTTCGCCGACATCACCCCAGTCTACTGGGCTTATTGTGTGTCAATACATAGTCCAGTCCAGTCAATATTTTAATTTATGTTTATTTGACGATAAATTCATTAATATTTTAATTTCAACGAATAACTGTATTGACTGTCTAACAATTATTTTTAACCCGCAGTTATGTAGAGCTATCCTACTTTTTAAGGTACTTAGCGTTAATGTATAGAACAAAATACATTTTTAATAAATCTTTACCTGATCGTCGATTCGGGTTTCATTTCATGGATTCATGGTTTCTTTCAATCTAAAATATATTTGTTCTTTCCGGGTCCGGTCACTTGAGCGAACGTTGTAGAAATCCTCTCAGGTATATTCATTCCCACTAAAAGGGTACTGGTCACTTGAGCGAAAACGAGGGATTAAAATTTAATCGTAAAACAAGGATGCCGCCTTTCTCACAAATACGTACATCAAACTACTACTTACTTATCCAAATTTAATACGTAAAACAAGGATGCCGCCTTTCTCACAAATACGTACATCAAACTACTACTTATCCATGCAAATATAATACGGAAAACAAGGATGCACCCTTTCTCACAAATACTTACATTAAATTAGTACTAATTTTTTCAAATTTTAATACTGAAAACAGGGATGCAGTCTTCGCTTGACTGACCCAACATCGAAAATAAATTTTCGCTCAACTGTCCTGTATTATTAGAAAAGCCATGTTGATTTCTGAGAATTTTCGCTCAAGTGTCCAGCGTCCGTTCTTTCCTCTGCTATTAAACTCGAATATAAAACATTAAGCTTTAAACAATATTAATCTATTTTCATAATTGAAAACATCTTGAACATAATACCAGACAATTAACACTACCTTATATATCGTTTTATTAAAAAGAAATAGAAATATCAATTTTAAATATTTTATTATTTTTCATATCTTTGACTGGGCTATAACTATCTTTCAGAGGGGGTTATTTTACGAAAAGTTCACCACTTGTTTTTCTGTTATTTTTTAATAAAATTTAATATTGTTCATGGTTTTTGCTTAAATTTCGTTTTGAATAAAAAATCGAATGGAATACAAAAAGGAAAGTTCACGTCTGGTATTACATGAAATAAAATATGGAATTATGTGATATTGATAAGAAGATTAATACCTCTCAGAGTTCAGCCCCTAACTTAACTTAAACGGGATATACGATTAGATAGCTACACAATAAGTTTTGCGACCACTATACCGTCCCAAAACGATACTATAATAGTCTGTTGAAACCAAAATAGGAAATAAATACTGTTGGAACCTATGTTGGAACAAACCTTATGTTCGTTGCTAGTACCGGCTGAAGGTACTTTTTGCGGAGTAATATTTGACGAAGTTTCCAATTTCCTATTAGCAATTTTCAATTCATACTTTGTCAAGATAAAGATTTGGATGTTAACATGTATCTTCTCCAATTGAAGAGTTTTCTGTTAATTTAAAGCTTATTATACATAAAGCTAAAAAGTTAGCCAATCATTTTTAACCATATCAGCTGCTTATAATAATTGTTCCTAAATATAAATAAACTAATATCACATGAGATAAATGACGGTAAAATTAGTAATAAAATCCCAATGTATTTGTTTTATCCATTGTTAATAAATAAAACAGACAGAATGGTATTATAAAATAGTAAAAAGTAGAACTGACCTTATACCAAAGTCTAATAGACTTTGCTTATACCATATCCGATGTCGAAACTGTACACTGCTTTTCATTTTCCATTCATAATTTCAGTCTAATCACAATCAACATAAACTAAGAAATCTTGAGAGATAAATAATGTTTAGGTTTTCACTTATTCAGAATTTTTAAACAACCCAAGAATAACGGTAAGACACGATTTTTCTAGAAAATAACAGTTCTTTTCTTAATCTTCAGTAGTGGATTGTGAGGTTTAAATTTAAATTTCTATCTACCCATCTACCTGGTTTACTGCCTTGAAGCAGGCCAAAGACGTAGTAAGAGGGCAATTTTATTATTAAAAATTAAATAACATTCTCATTTTTGATGGAAACTTTAACAAATTATACATTTTTGGAAAGAAGAATAGTTCAGCTTTCAAGTTGGAAGAAACCAAATAAGAAATCACTCTCTTAACAACAGGACTAGTTTCGGGGTTAACCTATTCTTTTTATAAAAAGTAAAAAAAACCACGTGGCGCTCAACTTTCTTTTAAGCTATAGTTCTGTTTTTGTTAAAGTTCGGCGAAAGCCACCCCTGAGAATCATTTCTTAATACAATTATCTCTTCAAATAATTTTATAACTTTTTATTTAACACCCAAATAAAGCTGATTTACGTTCGTAGCGTGATAGTCCCATCGAGCTAAGTATTGATAGTAAAATAACGTAAATCATTAGAAGTCATAGGTACTGATGTCTATATCGAATAATGTAATCATGTTTTTTAAAGAAGTCCTACCTTTGTTATACAAAAACTCGGTTTTGTTGGATATTTATCAAGGAAGGTTTTGCTCTAAAACTTTTTTCGAAACTTGCTACGCGTTTAAAAATGATAAAACGGGATGGTTGGTTTCTCAACACAGACTAACTTTATTATTTTACAAGCTTCAAGTGGCAAAAACATATGGCCCTAAAACTAAAAGGAAACTTAGGAAAAAAATACCTACGCACAGTGCCAATCTTTATATTTTGGGCTAAAAATTACATCACTTGAGAGCTAGGGCTTAAGACCTCGTAGTGTGCTGCTCTCATTAAAGTGGAATTCATTAGAAATGTTTCATTTAAAAAAGTAAGATGAGTGGATTACAAAAACTAAGGGTCCATACAGTAAATTCTAGTATATTATGTTACTAGGAGTAGAAGGCCAACATTATTGTTGAGCCCAGATTCTTGCACTGCCGAGGCGCTAGCCGAGGCTGTGCAAACTGGGCGAAACATATAATGGGCCTTCTGCTCCGAGTAACATATACTATTTTTTCTTCAAGCGTAATAATGATTAAAAAGAAATAAGAAAGTACCTACCTTTGTTGCTAAATAAACATTATTTGGTGCATCCTTGAGAAATTTATCAAATTGATCTTGTGTTAATACTTTTGATTTTTTCGGTGTATAATTTTCCCCTTGGCGCTTTATAAATGCAATTAATTTGCTATATTTTTCTATTTTAACATTATGTTTAATGTTTAATTGACTTTTAATCATTGAATACTGTGCCCATAGAGTAGAACTTTTAAACTTTCTGGACAAATTCGTGAAGTATGCAAGCATAACGTTTTCCGTGTATTGCTGTACATTATATTCATTGCACCATTTTAGAAATTTTTCGTATGCTAAATCATACAGTTTACGCGACTTCGTTGGAATTAGAGTTTCAATACTGGAATTAGCTATTTCAACTAATTCCGGAGGCGTACATTGCAATTCTTGAGACATTTTTCACAAAATTTTCAAAACAGACAAACGTCAAATTAAATAAGTTTAAAAATGACAGTTCCTACCTACTTGATTACAACGCCCCATTATTTTATTAGTACAATAATGAAAATTAATTTTTGTACTAGTAAAATAATGGGATATTTCTACGGTCTGTGTTGCAAAAAGTAATATAGTTATTATTATACGCTTGAAGAAAAAATATTTTATAAGTATTATTAAATCTTCAACAAAAATACTACAATAACTTTATTATTAGTCATACAAAACATTATTTGTAATACAAAATAATAATTTTTCAATATGATAAATCATTCTAATCCGAGACCATCTTTAATAGCTCTATTTAAATTCCTTATATTTTCTGCAAAACTTCTCACTAAATGTGTATGGTATGGAACTAGTTGGCTGTCGCACATAACTCCCAATTTGACATGATCGGAGTATTCATTTAAGCACAGTGATATACCTAAAAACAAAATTATTTATAGCAGCCAATATTTTTTGAAATTGAATAAAACAGCTGGCCAGAGGAAAACTCGGCAAGGGTTATGTGTCGCAATTAATTATTTTTTAATAACTTAGCCGCAGGCGAGGGGCGCAAGTCATCCGAGTGAATTATGGCCATAAATTGCAAGTAGAATACTATACTTTGTCCACGACACTTAATTTATTTTATTAATAAATAAAAGTCAGTAACGATTTGGCCTATTACTAACCTCAAAATGTTGTGGCAGCTACATCAAATAATTTGATATATATAGAGATGGGCGATACTGTAGAAAGTATCAATACAACGTACCGTTATAAATATATTGTTTTAAAATACTTAATATTGAAAAATATCGTTATGAAAAGTATCAATACTAAAAATTACAATATTTTATCGGTACGATATATTTCAGAAATGAATTTCCTGAACAAAATACACAGATTTAATAGTTTATAGTTTATTTCATATTGTACCTCCATCTCTAGTCGTGAATTATGAACCATAATACACTACAGTGTATTATGAACCATAATTCACGACAGTTGATATATGGGTACCATATACCTTTTGTTAGGAGGTAAAATATTGACTTATTATTAGGTGGTCGTGGACAAATACTTTAAATCCAGCAACGTTCTAGTAATTCTCATAAGTAAGTCAATTTAGTTTGTTTAAGAAGTGAGCACCAAAAATGAAATTGTAGTGTGACATTAGTGAAAAAGAACATAAATTATGGTTACTATAGTAGTTTGTGCAACTAGTGTGGATATGATGGCCATATCGCACTAGGACGAAGCACAATCGTTCGTGTGCGATATGGACAATCCACACGAGTCGAACAGTATATTTTTTCTACGACCCACTTAAAAAATCTAGAAAATAAACATTTTAATAAACTGTAATCTCGACTGTAATATAACTTCAATTTCAAAATTTTCAACAATTTTCATAATTTTACCAATCAATATCAAGCGGAATAATTATTTAGAAATAAAATTAACAATAAAAAAATTTCTTCATTGGGAATCGAACCCTGGACCTAGCGCGCGAGATTCTGGTGTGCTTACCACTCGACTACCGAGACAAACTGGACATCTATAACGTCACATGAATTACATAATTTTATAAAAGCTGACGTCTATCAGAAGTCCTCTTAAATTCCCATTTTATTCTGTTTCCAGTATTTGTTGTTAATTTATACGGATTATTTTATTTATGTTTATTATTGTAAATAAATATTCTTGATCCAGTGTTTCTACGGAAGCCTTTTTTTCGATAAGTTATTTTGACGTTTCTTTGAAATTCAAAAAAGGGGAGTTGACGAATACTAAACGCGAATGCTGATTGGTGGATTTCATATACGTTCTAGGATGTATATGAATCATATACGTTCAGTTAACCGATATGGCCTACATTTCCATTCTGTAAACTGTGCAAAAAAACGGATAATATACATGTGGGTGTAGAAAAAATAATTTTAAATTGTCTAAGGCTCTTGTAGCAGAATGCGGAAAAATTTGGTTAGGTTAGGTTAGAAAGTTAGTTAGAAAGTGTTGTTCTAGATTTTATAAAGTGGAAGCCGAAATAACTATCTTAGAAAGACATCTATAGCACAATCACATAGAACTCTTATGGCCGTTTGCACCAATTGATATTTAAGTCGACTTAAAGTTAAGTGGCGCTTTAAAAAAGTCTTGTTTTGCACCATGAACAACTTGTCATCTTAAGCTGCACCTAGCTAAGCTTAGAAAATCGCTCGCTTATTCTCAAAGTGAAGATTTCTAACCTAACATTCTTGTGTTTTGATTGATATATGTGTGTTTCCTCTTTTCTGGTTTTCGTTTTCTGTCTTCCAATTTCAGGTGTATTTCTTTTGATTTTTGTAGAAGGATGTTTATGGAGGATGATTTGGAAGTATTGGATATTCTTGAAAATGGATTTCCAAGAAGACGGTACAACCGTAAAAACTATTATGAAGAACTGGATGAACATATTAGCATTTCTTTTTCCTGAACTCTGAACTGTATAATTTGCCGATTAAGTTTCCTTATTTTCTACTGTGTTTTTAATTTTAAATCATTTTTTTATCTAAAAAACAAGAATAATTTCCTTTGATTTTCAAAGAATTGACTTTTAACAGCTTTTAGTACGTTATTTCAAACCACAAAAACGAAAAGTCACCAGAAACTATAGAGAAATTAATAAAGCTGTTTAAATAGCGAGGTTGACAAATGTATTGCTAAGAAGCAGAGCAAAAACATTGGTGCAACTGAACTTTAACTAAGCTACCCTTAAATTTTAAACTCGCCATGGCTATTCTAAACTTATGCTACTATTGGTGCAAACCGGCATTAAAAGGCAACGGTTAGCAATGCTTTGAAAAGGAAGGCGCTAGAAGATCTAACAGATCTAATTCATAAGGAATTAAAGGTGATATTGTTTTTAAAACACCCGTTACATTATGGTCACTATACTCAAAGCTCAACATTTCGTCTTTCATAAAACAGTGTCCTAGATTCATACGCAATCATTGAAATAAGCTCACTAGTTTTTCTAGCATTCAAATATTAAAAATTACTTACAGGTATTTGCTTGTGTAGGTCTCCAATAGATGACGCTAGTCACTTCTTGACCCCAAAGAGTTCTTTGTGTAACATTTGGATATCTGCTGGTAATCTCTGTTACACTCACAGCATATTTCCTAGACAAATATTTGAGATAAATACTTAGTATAGTAGTCGGTAGAAGTTTTGTTATAAATTTAAATTTAGTTTGCAGCATTGTTAATAAATGAGAAAGTCCCTGTTTTTCCAAAGAAGCGTTCAATTTTTTTTTGATCTCCAGAAGATTTTCTATTTCAGTCGTACCGTCTTCAGGATCAGGAATCGTGAGATTTAGACATAAAATTCCACTAACTGCATCTTCAGGTCGAATATTTGGACCGGTAGCGAATATATAATTCGAAGAAATATTTCTTATTGTAACTGGTAAATCATTAGGTATATATTGATCCGCTTGAACAAAGTATTTGAATAGACACATCGACACTGCCGATAACATTATTTCAGTTTCCGAAACTCCGGCTTGTTTTGCTACTTCTTTGATTACGTCTCTTTTAACAGGCTCCGACCAAGCTACAGACTTTCTGCCACATAACGTGAAGGTTTGAAAAGATTCATCTTGTAAAAGTATGTCTTGAATTATTGTTTTAGGTGCTTTAAATAATATGGATGCTATATAAGCGAGTTCGCTTAGAGAGTTATAAAACAAAGGTACAAATGTATATAAAATCCCCACAAAAGTATGTGGATATGGACAATAACTTAAAGTAAAGCACGTGAAAATTGCTCGACATTCTGAATATATTATTATGGGCAGATGAATTGGTAGCTTAAAAAAAAGGTACCATATAGAATGTACTATATTTAATATCACGCTTCTAGGGTTTAATGATTTTAATATAGAAAGTAAGAGTGTCGTCACTTTTATTTGTCTTTTGTCAGTTTCTCTTAAAATTGAGCGTACTACGTATTTAATCCTTGAATAAGCATCAGTATTTATCACTCTAAAACCTTTTTTACAGTCTCTCGTTACTGATACAAAAGTCAGTAAGCAAAAAGATACAAATTGTAAAAAGGAAGGAGTGGTTTTAAGCAATTCAGGTCGTTCCAAAGGATCGTTATTCGCTACAAATTCATTCCAACGATTTGATAGTTCTTCGGTTAAACGGTCTCTCAGTATAAGTATAATTTCGGGTTTTTTGAAAACCTTTATCAGTGGACTTTTTGATATTTGTGATCTAAAAATAAAAAAGTGTTTTATTATTGTCTATTACAATATCACATCTTAGCATCCTTACCCTAAAGCTGGTTTAGTTGGTGGTATTAATGGTAAAAGATCTCCTATATTCAATCCCTCAGAAAGGAGTAGATGGTGGAGTTTAAACAAAATATAATGCTGACCTTCTGAAGATGGTATAATGATTATTTGCCATGGAGGAATGTTTCCAGGAAGGTACTTGGACACAATTTCATTTACGTAATCCTATAATTTAAAAAAAAAGAGATCAATATAAATATGAACGATTTTAACATTTTCGAAGATTCCATTATGAATCAAACTTTTCCGTTGACTGTACAAGGTGTAAAATAATAATTAGTAAAATAATTGTTTATTAATTATTCACCTGAATGTTGTATTCCGTCACTGCTCTTCCTTTAAACGTAAACGGTACAACTGTGAAATGTTGATCCAAATCAAATTTTCTACTTTGCCAAGCATACGTTCCACATTTGGTAACTAAACAATGTCGTAATCTTAAAAAAGCTAACTTTCCAAATTTATCTCTTCGATGAACTACTTCCTACGAATATGAGTACATGATAAAATAATGCAGTATTTAACAAAGAATAATATTGTGGATAAATATAATTATTTATGATAGATATTGTCATTTGGAGCTATCGATATAATGTAGTAATCTTTCTTTTGCATGGGAAAAGATCGTTTCATCAATAGGGAATAGGGAAAAATCACGGAGTGGGCGACATCTACAATTAATCGTTCGAAATACTCGGAGGGTGAACAACAAACTAACCCATATGTGTTTATATGGGTGAAGTGTGAGATTTTTATACAATTTTAAGTGATTTAGGTCGAAAGTGATATATTTTTACGTTATTTTATGAACAATAGATGTTTCAAATAAACATCAAATCTTAAAATGCAGCGGATTGGAAGAGATAATGAGGTAATATCACGGAAAATGTGCTCAGTTCCTCAATGTGCATCAGACAGTACTTCGGATATTTCTGTACATAAATTATCTTTGAATCCCACGGCAGTAAAGAAATGGCAAAAAATCTTGAAGGTAGGGAAGCCTATCTCAAAATACATGCTTGTTTGCAGCAAGCACTTTCTGAAAGAGGATTGTTTTTGTGGTAAGTTCAAAAATTTTTACTATCAGATTCTCTTCACTTCAATTTATATTTTTTAGTATTCAATATCCACAACACAATGGGAGCATTTGAAAAATAGATCCTTTCCTAGCCAGAACCTTCCAGTGACTAATTATCAACATACAAAAAAATATATATTATATAGGTATATAGTGACGGATAGTAGGTGAGAACTCAAAACAATTACTTCTGGTTTATTATTTTTGCTATACCATGTATTTTATTCTATATTTTTTCATTTAGTCAATTAGTATTATACATGTTTCTTTATTCGTATTCTGCATAATAGTATTTTATGCAACGAACATGTAATGATAGCCATTAAGACACGAGCATATTGTAGGATACGAAACGAGCCGCAGGCGAGTTTCGTATATAATATGCGAGTGTATTAATGGCCATTACATGAAAGTAGCATACAATATTTTTTCTACTCTGGTTAATGAAAATTATTTAATCAATAATTATTAGTTAAATCAATTTTAAATATAGTTATTTTGAAAATCAAAATTATTTGACAGCTATCAAATTAAGTGTCACTTTACACTTAATATGTCTGTTCGCCTGCAATAAAAGTGTAGCAATGAGCTATATAATTTTGAAGAATTCAGGTCTATCTGTGAAAAAATACGTATAAAATTACTAAATTTGGGAATATCTATGTATATTGCATTTGTAAACTACAAGAAGCATTAAAACATAATTAAAATAAATAAAATCGTATAGCTCAGTGCTACACTTTTATTGCAGGCCACAGACCTGATATAATTAATTTCAGAAATGTCAACCAGGTATCCATGGCTATATACTAAATATTGTGCGAATGTCGCATTCCTATTGGCTTAAAAATCTGTATCATAATGAAAATCTGTATCATAATGAATTTCATTATGATACAGATTTTAGTCTTTTAATAAGTAGGGGCCATCCATAAAGTATGTCACACGTTAATGGGGAGAGAGGGTATCACCGAAGTGTGACATCATGTGACAAGGGGCATGGGGGGTCAATACTTTTGTTACGTCACATGTTGAAATTTAAAATACTAGTCGTTTGTTTTTTCGGTTTCATGAAATGTTGGACTTTATGTTGATTTTATTAGATTATTATTTAATAAAAATAAGTAAAACATGAAAATAGCTGTTATTTTCTCTCGATTATTTTCAATTACATACATAAATTTAAAAAATGTGTGACGTCACATCAGGAGGGGTTATTAGAATGTGACAACCTGTGACAAGGACGGGGGAGGGGTTCAAAAGTCCTAAAATTCTTGTGACGTACTTTATGGATGGCCCCGTATATTATAAAACAGGAGTAGAAAAAATAGATTAAATGATATTATGAAATGCAAAATTTGTTTTTATTATTGCATAAAGTCTTCCACCTATTGTGCAAAACCATACATATATACCTTTGCTTATATAATGAAACAATAACTTTTTTATATTATTTATTTATTATTGTGATACAATACATATTGCATAATATGATCTGGATGCCTGAAAATAAAAACAAACAGCACATAAAAGAGAACAGGTAAGTCGAACAGATAAAGCTTTTTTCTCTCTAATCGAAATGGCCGATATGCCATTTTAAAACTAAATTATACAACATCTGCTTATTACTTGAATCATACACTGGTGCACCCATTTGTTCTTTTACTTGATGATATCTTGCCAAAAATGTTGCCAAAGCAGAATCCCCCACATCTGCAGGTATTAAAAAAGTGCTGATGTTCAACATATTCAAATGGCTTAATTATTGATCGTTTTCATTGTCTAAAACTGTAGGCAAGAAGATCAAAGTTTTTTTTTGTTCAGTTCAGCTGTTGTATTGTATTTTCTTTTTTTTAATTAATGGGTGACTAAATGACTGAAATGGTTCTGGCCTACTTATTCTCTCTGTCTTTTTTCCTTTCCCTAATTTTGAGCCAGAGATCAGTACAGCTTACTGGTTCTAACATCTCATATCTGAAACATGAAAAAGAGAGGAGGCAAACAGGGATGTGTGGTGTGGTTTTGAAATCATCTACCTACTTGGTAATTGAGAAAACTTATTTACCTGTTTAATATAAATCAATGTAGCAATAATATCCTTGCAGTGTCCCCCTAATCCTGCTTTACAGGAACATTGACAAATCCAGGACTCACTAAGTTTTATAATGGGGGATTGTAATATTGTTAGAGATCTCATACATAAGCTTCTAATAACTTTTTCATTGGAACCTCACCTTCATTAATTGGCCGAACACGTTCACCAACAATCCAGAATATCCGAAATTGATATCTCTACTTTCACAGGCATTATTAATAGATATATTATAACACAAATCCAGCAATACAAAACAAAAATTTCGAAAACGAAGCTAATATCAAATGAGAGAATATTTGTTGTTCACCCTCCGATCCGACATTTTGGATTTTTCAGCGCCATCTCGCGGTTCGTGATTTTTCCCTATATATTTTACAATTTACGAAGGGAGAAAATTATCAGAGAGACACCACTGGTTACCTGTAATGTTGAAGATATATTAGGTTCTAATATAGAAAGGAAGGCAATATGAATTGCATAATAGCATATTCTTCAACGAGTGCAGAATGATGGCTATTATTCACGCGGATGAAGTTTCCAAAACGAGCGAGCGCAGCGAGTGAGTTTTGGTATTATCCAAGTGAATTTTAGCCATTCTACACAAGTAAAAGACTATACTTTCTCCACGACTAAAAAAAGGTAGCTTCCAGTGAGGATCGAACCCCAATCGTCCGCGCCAGAGTCAACTATTTATACCGCTAGGCTATAGAGCATGTTTATTTTGAAAAAAGGATACGTAACATACAGTTTTAATCGAAGCCCTTACATTTATAAATGATAATTGGGAGTTATAACTAAATATAACAACTGTTGTCCATTTTTTCTCTAAATAATACTAAAATTATGATTCTATCATTATTTTGACGTTTCAAACGACGCGCTTTCAGAATCGATTTGCATTATTTGGTATTTGACGTTTTAAAAGAGACGATCATTATCTAGCTAAATATGTAAAAATAATTTGTGCGTTATTATTTAGTCGTGGAGAAATATAATTTTTCTACGACCGAGCGTTTTAACCCACTTTCCCGCACGAAATTTAGTTTTGAAAGTGTCACTAGTGCGGGAAAGTAATAAATAAGTGCAGAAAAGTGAAATTATGCAAATTTTGACCTTATTAGATAGTTTTTCACTTCGGAAGTTGTAACTATTGTGACTACAGGTGAATAAATATTCAAAAAATGGTCCATAAAAAAATCTTGTCTAGCTTTTTGTTGCATTTTTTATTTTTTGGAAATATAAAATAATGAAGATATTTTTATATAACCCTAACAGCAGATAACTCCACTGGACCGGCAATTTTAAGAAATTTACAGTTCGGGTCAACTGCAGTCGCGTGCGGGAAAGTATCACTTTCCGCACTTGTTAGGAAAATAACTATATTCATCAAATATAAAAGATCTGAATTATAAAATATTGTACTCTTGATTACCTAACAAATCACCTTTCCCATACTGGGTGTTGAGTGGTTAATTTACATGAAAGTTTGAAAATAAAAAAAAAGAGGGGTCAAATATTTATACATAGACAGGACAATCAAATAAGTATGTGCTTCAGTGACTCATCAGGTCTTTAGGTTACACGCTATTTACCTCCTGTGGTGAAAACATAGGACAAATGATAATTTTTGTTTAGCGTTTTTTTTTTGGGATGAATTTGTATTTATAAACAATATACCTGAAGATGACGTCTAACCATTTCAGGTTGAACTTGCCCCTTGACAGTCAATAGTACACTTATTATTCCTTGATTTCTGTGCGTATCTAAAAGCGATCTAACAGTATCATATTTGACGAATTCTACGCCAGGGTGATACATTGACAAAAAATGCATCCATATCGCTCTATAGATTTTTAAAACTAAAAAAAAATTGAAATATTAACCTTCACATCATATAATGTATATATTTTCAAATTCTGAATGCAGTTTCCAATAAAAATTACTGATTTTATGATTAGAAATAGAAGCGCTTACTGCGCTACCTCTGCTGCAGGCAGCCAATGATGCAATTAAACCCAGGTTTTTGTTTAATAAACCCTACAAAATACAAATAAAACAGAACATATAGCCAGATGCTGCAGATGCAATACGCATTTATACAGATAGTTCAAAAATGAATGAAGGCTCAGGATGTGGACTTTACTCGAGAGCACTAAGCCTAAGGATTCAGTGGGGAATGGGAAACAATACCAGTATGGTTCAAACAGAACTGGGTGGTATCTCAATTGCCACAAAAGAACTAACCAAAAGGGAATTTCTGACAAAAACATAATAATCTGCACTGATAATAGACAAGCCCTATTAGCCTTGAACAGACAACGTGTTATATCGAGGCTAATACTAGAGTGCCACCAATATTTAGCTAACGCCTTGTCAGATAACAATATTATCCTGAGGTGGGTTAAAGGGCACGACAGGAGTAAAGGATATCGCATTGCCGATTCTTTAGCCAGGTAAGCCGCTGTACTAAAAATTCTTGGACCCAGTGACACCTACGGCCTGTCGACTTCGACAATTGCGGAACTAGCCTAACGTTACATTCATGCTCAATCCCTTGAGAGATGGGAGGGAATCAAAGGATGCAGTTTTGCCAGGATCACCCTGGGCGACCCTGGGAAGATAGCCCCGAAGACTGGCCACTGTCAACAAAGGAAACACCCCCATACTATGGCGATAGTGGACACACCTCTATGCAGGATGTGTGAACAGGAGAAGATGAAACTGTTAGGCATGTCCTATGCGAGTGTCCAGAGTTATCGTCAATAATAGAGTGTGTGTTCGGTGTGTCTTGGCCTACACCTGCCGATATAAAGGAGATGTCGCCTGTCCTGTCCACATTCCTGAGAAGGACAGGTTGGACGATGACCTAGGAGGACAACTCCTCGGGAGAATGTACAATAGGTCACATGTGGCCTAAGTTCTGTGAGCCTACACTCACCCTCCCTACTCTACAGATACAGATGATTAGAAATAATGGATTGTGCCGCATCATTTGCCAACCAAGAGAACTCCATTGCTTTCTCTATTGTTCTTAAATGAACTGGCATCATTTTGTGGTCGACAACAGGAGGGCCATTTATCATATTTGCTAGAAATAATCGCCTGTATTCGGTTTTTAATCCATTCAAGTATGGATGTGTTACCAGTTTTCGCTGTGATGGAGTTATAAAAGCCATTTGGGAAAAAAACAGGCGCTTGGGAAAATTAAAAGTCAATCGGAATGGGTATAATGAGGAAAAAAAAAAACAGCACGACATTTTTAAATTCAATTGAACAAAGACTGCAAATTACGGCTAAAATGACAGTAAGTTAGGTAGAAAGAGGACGTCTAATATGGAATTATATTACAATTAAAGCCGTAATAGAAATTTTGACGAAGTCTATGTATACCATCTCTATTCCATCACGTTTTCTATTAAAGTAAGTCCCCGTATTATAACGTCAAAATAGTTTTTCGCATACAAGAGATCTGGAATCGATTTGAAGTATTTTAGGGGATATATTAATAGTTTGATCTTTATTGCGTTAATATATAAGTACGAATATATATTAAATAATAAAATTATGATAATTTTACTCACCTAGAAAAGTTACAAACCCAACTGGTAATGCGAAAATGATTATAACGAATAACGCGAGATTTATAAAAAAATCCAACATTTTCATTTCAGTTTTACCGACCAACTAAATTACATTCAATGCATTTATTTGGAATATACTTTGTCAAATTACAAACATTCATGACCACATTAAATCACTATAAATAAATATTACCATTTAGTCTTATCAGCAAATTGTGACCTTTTGAACTACACGGATGGGTGCTATTTACAAGTTATTGTTTTGCCTTTACACGCTATTATTTCTCGAAAATCCATTTTTAATTGATTGATCTGTTACCTATAATTTATTTGTAGGTATATTTAAAGGCATACCATTCGAAATTTTGTTGTTGTCCGCTCCTTATTAATGTCTTACCAACGTCAGTGGCATTTATTCTTACTGTATTTCCAATATTATGTGGCTTCCAGGATTTTGTATTTTTTTACTTGAGTGGTGATTAGTAATATTGTAGGTCATCCGTCCGTACTTATTTCTATTCCGTTTTCTTCTTCAGCTTTAAGTTAGGTTAGGTTTGTGATAAGTGGGTCTGAAAGAATAAACGATCTGCTTCCAACAGTTCGTCGGTTTCTCCGATGTTATGATTCAGACGACAGATGCAGGTTATACTAGCAGATTTTTTGGAAAATGTAGATTCTGGAAAAACCTCCATCTACTCACTTGCGATCTGCACTGCAATTCAGTTTCCTAGGACACAAAACCTAGGAGAGTATTGTATAGAAGAGGAAGAGTTACCTAAGTTGAAGCCAGAAGATATTCTAAAATTCCTCAGGGAAGCAGTACTAAAGGAGACTTAAGAAGTAAGAAGAAGTAAGGGGGCTAATAGAACTCTTACATATCAGTGAATGTTATCCCAATGTACATAAATATATCCCAATATACATAAATATATGAGAGGGGCTAGTACTAGAGTGCCACCAAGATTTAGCTAACGCCTCGGCGGATAACAATATTATCCTGAGGTGGGTTAAAGGGCACGGCAGGAGTAAAGGAAATCGCATAACCGATTCTTTAGCCAGGGAAGCCGCTGGACTAAACATTCTTGGACCCAGTGACACCTACGGCCTGACGACTTCGACAATTGCGGAACTAGCCAAACGTTACACCCATGCTCAATCCCTTGAGAGATGGAAGGGAATTAAAGGATGCAGTTTTGCCAGGATCACCCTGGGCGACCCTGTGATGATGGCGCCGAAGAAATATTTGGCTATTACCAGGAAAAACCTACGTATAACGGTGGGCTGACTGGCCACTGTCAGGATGTGTGAACAGGAAGATGAAACTGTCAGGCATGTCCTATGCGAGTGTCCGGAGTTATCGTCAATGAGAGAGTGTGTGTTCGGTGAGTCTTGGCCTACACCTGCCGATATAAAGGAGATGTCCTAGTGACCTGTCCACCTTCCTGAGAAGGATAGGAAGGACGATGACCTAGGAGGACAACTCCTCGGGAGGATGTACAATCGGTCACATATGTGTCACATATGTGTCGGTCACATATATGTTGCCTAAGTGCTGTGAGCCTACACTCACCCTCCCTACTCTACAGATACAGATGAGAGGAGTTATGCTCAAGTCCCAAAGTATATTCATATCGGCATTTTGCAGATGAAGTCTTTACTTTACATGCATTGGTTTGGCCAATGAAACCCAATAAGGACTTGAAGGTTGCTTTTCGATTTAAAGTCTTCCATAAAAATTGTTATGAAATCGTCCGTAGATGGTTTTTATATCTGACGACGTAAGAAATCGATTTTGTCAATGACACTGTTATATGAAATCATTGTCTAATTTTATTAGACACAATCTGTAATAAATAAATTGTAATAAATCGATCTGTAATAAATAAATTGATAAAGTAATCGGTAACTACCAATAAACTCCCCCGACATACAGTAAAGTAAGGATTATTATTTAATTTTATTAGTATACAATGATAGCGAAAATCAAAAACAAATTCAATTATGTAACAATTTATTGATAAATTCAATAAAGTTTATACAAGTTTTTATTAAACAAATTGGTTAAAGTATAGCTGACCCTTGAAAGAATTTATATAATATAGCGTAAGTGTTGTCAAAATTATATAACATCTGATAACACTCAACACTGTTAAAAGATTATAAAAAAATTGGAAAAACTGATGAAGTACGTGCTCTGTTTATTGTAAATGTAAATGCAATCCTATGTAAGGTAGTTTCCAGAATCTTGTTGTAACAGAAAACAAGTGCTTAAGTCGGGATTTAATCTAATAATAGCCACTATCCAAAACTAATCCATGATAAAGTCAGGCTGTGGGTTCTAACTAACACAAGATATATTATTTTGTATTGATAGTCGTTGAGTACCTAAATTTTAAAGAAAATTTACTTCTATAATATTGTCTTTGATAATGACTTATAATGTTTATGTAATTCAAATAGATATCAGTAATTAAATATTTTCTCATAGATGAGTTGCATTTAGACGGAATTTTGTAACGACGTCGAAGGTCCCAATCCTTATATTGCTTTAATTTGTATTATCTATATAGCTTTGTACAAAATAAATTTATCTATCAATATAATAATATCTACTAAATTCTTACACAGAAATCAATATACTTAATGAACAATATTTATTGTAACAACTTCTTGGAATTATATCAATATAAACCTGTACTGAGAGAAATAATCTATAATTATCAAAACTTACGTTATTAAATATATTTCCTAGAAATATCACACAATCTAGTCTATTAAATCTATATCACTTTATTTACAATTTTTTGTTACACAATACCGCCTATTTCAATAGTAAATACTCTAAGGAAAGCATGGTCCTTAACGGACATGGCACGTAAGGTTTGTTTTCGAAGAAATCTAAGAAACTTCCTGAAATTAATTACATCTAAAATTAGTTTAAACTTTTTTTATGACATGTTATTTTGCGCCACAAAGATAATGACGTCACGCACTTAAAGCACCGTATGTGGATCGAAGTCAGCAAAGGAGGCGGTCACTTCTGCAACGGATTTTGGATAAATATAACCACTATTAATTGGGGTTGAATTTTTGATGCAAAGTATTGGAAAATATACAGTGTGTTTTGTTTAAATATGAAGATTTTTTACCCACAATTTGAAACGTTCATGGTTAATTCTGCATTTACTTCAGATTCAGTAGATGCATCATTACAATAGAGTTTTGGATCTACACAATTATTATCTAAATGTTCACTACAAATGTAAGTGGTTTTGTTGATTGTGTCAAAATTCAGATTTTGGTTGCCACATAACTCAATCCATTTGAGGCATCTGCTGGGACATCTCCTGTGTTAGCGAAACTAAATGGCATTCCGTCTTCGTCCTTTAACCAAAACTCTTGTATTATTTTTACAACTTTGATATGCACAACGCTTCATCGCCATTTGTATAGTATAATCACAACGAATATACAAATGAGGGTAGACTAACTCTTCTCGAGGATATTTGCAATAATAAAAGCAGATCAGAGTATCACAAATCACAAAGGTAGAATGAAAATGAGTATACCTACTAATATCAGAAACAGAAACACAAGCAAAGCCATAGCAATGAGCAAAGCCAAACAAAGCAAATATGTGTTGACATTACTTTTTCGTCAACTATAAGATGCAAAATACCTCAAACTAAAAAGACCTCCAAATTTTTCGGGTACAACATGGGTGGTAGAGGGACTCAAACATATAAGAAAAACCAAAAATTGGTCGGAAAAACCACTTCCTTAATCGACTAACCTTTTTCAGTATTTTTTTGCTCGTTATGTTGGCAGCAATTCCCTTGTATAAAACTCGTTTATTGTCTTTTTCGAAGGAGACTGGGAAAACACCGTCGTAGAAGCCGTACATCGAAACACTTTTTTAGACGACTAGGGTGAGTAGCATATCACAGAGGAAACGTAAAATTGAGGTCCCGAGTGCATGGATGTTGGGCTCGATAAAAATACCGACCGAAACGGAAAATGTCTTCAAACTTTTGACGCATTATAATTTTGTGGCGTAAATACCTAGTTATTTATGAACCTAGGAATTGATAATCAAGGCATATCCGAGACTATCAAGCAGGCGAGACAACGGACATTCGCCGAGGTGCATATTGCATTTTTTCCTCGATCTTTACAAAAAATTACTAATTTCCGAATGAAAAAAATGAACTATTTTTGAAGACAAGTATTTTTCTATCTAAAGGACGACGTAAATAATTTATTTGACAACAGAAAACCTCGGACATTAAAATAGTACTCGACATCAAAAATAGACGAAATTAGTTCATAAAATGTCATTTTTTGTAAGGGTCAAGGTAAAAATACTTTAAGTTCACTTGCGGTCATTAGTTAAAATTTAATAGGTAATAATGTCTACCTGTAATTTTAATTTCTACAATTAATTCCTATTTTTGGGTTTAGTTGGATCATCACAAACTACAGGAGGGCTTAACGATTCCACATCTTTGGCTAGATACGACTTGTATTTATTGGTTATAGGTATAACTACCAATATTAGACCAGATATAGCAATGAAGAATCCTGCCAAATAGAACGACATATCATAAGTTCCAGTAATATCGTAGATCCTTCCTGAAAAAAAAATCATAATAACACTTATAAATAAATAATATCGTTTTCCACCAGGACTTGCATTATTGGTACATTCTGTATAATTGATACTCATCCCATGGACCATTTCAGAACACCTGACTTTGAAAGGTCAACCATATTGTTCTGGAGGGCAGCCTATCAGTTGGATTTAAAAACTGTGGCTTGTGTAGTTAGACAGATTTTGTAGAGCGATGTCTTTGAAATATATATTTTATTTAAATAATATAAACTTTACAAATAACACATGGTGCAGTCAGTAAACTGTCACTTTCGTTTAGGAGTGTAAGAGAATAGAATAATTACCAGCTATGGGGGGTCCAACCAAATTCGCTACTCCTTGAACTAATAATAACAATCCATATGCATTGGTAAATCTATCTAGGGTGATTAATTCAACAAGTATAATGCAAGTTAACGAATAGTTGGCTGCTATAAAAAATCCGAATGCTCCAGAAACTATTAAGAGACCTGGATAATTTACTATAATTGGTACTAGAGCTATTACTCCTCCACAGAGAACCATACACAAAGCGTAGATAATACTTGCATTCGCCCATCGTCTATCGCCTGCCCATCCCAGTATAATCTGTAAAAATAGCTATTTATGCCATCAGTTACGAAATGCCTAATTTTGTGTAACGCGTGAGATTTTTGCGGAACGAACGAAGTGAGTTTCGCAAAAACTCACAAGTTACACAAAATTTCATTTCGTAACGTATTGCATACAAGATTTTTTCTAATTTTGAAGAAAGTAACAAAAAAATAAAATTTAATATAATTGATAAAAATTTGGAAAACATGAATTTAGGTTGTTGCTGTTACTTCATGTTAGTTGTCAGTTTGACATTTTGTAAAAAAGTCTAGACGGGAGTTTTTTAGCGAGATTGATATATTTTTAGTTCTATTTTTTTTAAATGAATGATTCAAGTTCTGAAGAGCTACCAAGTGATATTGAAGAGGCAGCAGGTAATGCTCTATTATCGGTAATTCCCAAAAAGTCAAAGGCAGTTTATGATTTGGCATACGAAAAATAGAATAATTCTTTTTGTCACTAATTTTGAAATACATTTTTCGTCACCAGTTGCATAAAATTTTACTTTATGCAACTAGTTACAAAAAGTAAGACGTTTCATAATGTCAATCAGTTTTAAAAAGTGTCACTTTATATGTCAAAATTAGAAAAAATATCATTACTACTAATAGAGTGGAAAGATACTAGTCAAATTAGACCTGAACTACACATTATACTTACACCTGTCGAATTAAACATTCTGGATCTTTCCATTTAAGAAATTTGTGAAAAATAGAATACCTTTATATTGGACAACTATTCGAACTCACGATTGCCTTAAGTAACAAGAAGGAAATGGGATAGGAGTATGCAGACCAGGAATCAAACACTCTGAAAGCTTGGGAAAAATCCCAATTATATTTAGGTTCTATATTGCTAAATGGTTTTGAAGGCAAAGGACTATCGAAGAGTTGGATAGTCAAACAGTCTTCAAAGCACTGTGCTCTTATATATAATCAGTTTCAAAATAGTAGGGAATGCCTAGACAAACTCAATGAACTAGGCGAAAACAATATAGTTACCTTACTGGTGATTCCAGGGTACACTGGAATAGAAAGGAATCAAATAGCAGATGAATTGGCAAAGAAGGGAACTGAAGCATTCTTTTGAGTAGAATGTAAACATGGGAGCCAGTGGTTTTTAAATGTCTGTTGGTTGTATTTGAACTATCCATAATTGTTCAATCATGTATATTTCATATTATTATAATAAGCTTACCTCGCCAAACATATTTATAATTCCAATTATAGATATTAATAATGAAGCATCTTTTTCTGAATATCCATGTTTCCTGGCATTATCTGTAAGGTATACGTACGGGACATCATACCACGTATAAAGAAGAAAATTTGATAAAGCGAAAATGCAAAACTTCGGATCGGCGAAATAAGAAAAATCAAATATGTCTACAAGAAGATCCCAAAAATCCCAAAGTCCAGCATACCACTCTACTTTTCCTTTTGAAATGGTCGTCATAGAATTTCGATATATATCTGGACAAGAACTAGCTCTAAGCCGATATCTATAAAAAGCACATAATTTTAAAAGTTTATTTGAGCCACTAGCTAGTCGGTCATTTTTTGTGTACTTACCTATTTATATTGAGCATAGCTCCTCTATAAGTAACTGAAAGTCTATGAATCCTGAGATCTCTCAAATATGCTGTTGGTAATTTTTTGTGAGGATTAATAGGAACAGGATGTATTTCATCCTTCTTTGGCATCCAAGAATTATCATTATCATTGAAGCAATTATCAACATTTGTAAGCGGAGATAACTGGGAATGAGTCGCAGCATGTTTTGATGATAATACACCTTCATGTATTTTACCAGAATCACTAAAACTCCTGGAAGATGTGAGTAGATTGGGATAGTTTGCTATCAATACGTTATTCACAGCCTTATTGCGTGCTAATAATTCTAAGACCTAAAATCAAGTTCTTTATTGATATTTATAATGTTGCAATTGTTTTTGATTGAATTTAATTTCTTTGTCCACGACCACCTAAACACCTTTATGAAAAGTATATGGTACTCATATATTTATCTACTAGAGTGAATTACCTATGGTTCATAATACACTGACTAGAGATGGGGGTAGAATTAAAATATGAAATAAACTATCAAATCTGTGTATTTTGTTCGGGAAATTTGTTTCTGAAATATATCGTATCGATAAAATATTGTAATTTTTAGTATTGATACTTTTCATAACGATATTTTCTAATATTAAGTGTTTTAAAACAATATATTGGGGCGACGACCCAGCACTGTAGTGGAACGCATGTGATGCGATAATTACAGTCGAGCTATGTCAAACATGGTTAGTATTTGGATGGGTGACCGTCCAGTGAAAACCATCGTATAGGGCCCGTACAGCAAGCAGCGAAACACTTTAAACTACTAGGGTGCACTTTTTTAGACTACTAGGGTGAGTAGCATATCACAGCTAGCTTATACCAATGAGCACGAGGTATAATGTAGATATGCCGTCTTCCGGAGGAGACGTAAAACCGAGGTCCCGAGTCCATGGATGTTGGGCTCGTTATAACGGTACGTTGTATTGATACACAGTGTCGCCCATCTCTATATATGTCAAATTAATTTATGTAGCTACCACATCATTTTAAGGTTACTAATACCAAATCGTTTCTGACTTTTATTTAATAAAGAATTTAATGGTCGGGGCAGTTTTTAATGTTTCGAAAATGTATAGAAAACCTGCGTGACCTTGTTAATTAGACACTATAGCGTCCATATGGTGGCGAAATTTAGCGTCTACTATGTGAAATTCGTTACTTTTATTATAATAAAATTCTTGGCAATAATGAATCATTTATATGTATTACATCGTTAAAAACAGGAAGCAGACGTACCCTTCGTATTGGCAATGTGGCGAATTTTTCTACTGTATCACTGAAAGTTCTCGTCAGGTCTGTACTTTGTTGTTTACGGTCAATTATTATTTGTGAAAAGTGTGAAAAATATGCCTAGATACACGTAAAAACATCAGCATTTTGAATGTTCTTATGTATTTTCAGTTAGAAAAGTGTTAGTGGTAATTATTAAGTTCATAGCCCTTTCGAATTTGGCTGAAAATGATCCTGATGGTTTTATTTTTCAAATTTAAGGCTACCTAGCTATATGTCAAAATAGCAATTAAAATAAACCCCGATATACGTCACAATCGATGACGCACACCAAGAAGGTTATTCTATGAATTATACCTAAAGAGTTTCTATACGAAATATGGAGATATTATTGAATAAAAAAAATGTCTCAGTATTACATTCCTATTCTCTGGAATTTTTTCAATGATATTTATCAATAATTATACAATACTTGCCTCTAAAGGAACCTTCTCGCCGTTCCTTATGTAGGTGGGCAGTTGCACTAAGGAGCTGCTTAATCTCTTATCAGGTAGCTCGTGGAACTGTTCTTTTTCTTCTGCTATCGGCTGCAGCATACTAGCAGTATTTGTACTATTGCTAACTGAAAAAGAATCAGCGGATGCTTCTTTCTGTTTTCGTTTCAAATACCGAACTTTCTTCCTTTCATGAGCTAATTGTTTCTGTTTTTCAGATGTCCATGGCAAATCTCTCATTAACGCACCACAAACAACTAAATTTAAGAATAATCCAGCAAGAATCAACGTAGTGCCTCTCCAACCGTATTCGTCAAGGAGAAGCTGAATTAAAGGAGCAAAAATAAAAGTCCCTATTCCACTGCCGCATACAGCTAAGCCAGTAGCAAAAGATCGTTTTTTATCGAAATAATATGCAACTATTACAACTGAAGCAACGTAGCATAAACTTAACCCGAAACCGGATAATACTCCAAAAGTAATACAAAGTACTGTCATTGAATTCGCTGTAGAACTTATAACGAAGCCTACGGAAGCCAAAATAGCGCCAAAAACAGTTACTTTTCGACATCCATATCGATCTGTTAGAAAAGAAGCAACCGGTCCTGATAGAAGAGGCATCGCCATAAACAGACCCCCAACCCACGCAGTTGTACCACGATCTTGACCGAAATAATTTAAAAACTCAACGAATATAACACCGAAACTGAAAGTTATTCCGTCAGCTATTAAATTTACAACGAAAGAGGCTAACACTATAACCCAACCCCAACCTCCATCGGGGGGTCGAGCTTCCGAAATATCTTCTGAAGAATCACTGGAAGACGAAGAAATATCGGAATTTAAGCTAGGTGATTTTTTTATAGGAGGCATTTGGTTGTGGATATCGTTATTGAATTGGACATGCAGTACCGACTTATCATCTTCTTCCTAAAAACCATTTTACGTTATAAAACTGCAGTTGTTTACAATAAACACTATTTACAATAGGTGGTATAAAGGAAAAAAATAATAATGAATATAAAGTTTATCTAAGGTCAGTTTGAGGACCATAAAATAAAGCAATGTTGTCAGATATATTTTATGAAATTGTTGGGCTCTCTATATACATATGTTTCCCATTACTTCAGTATACTGTTAACTCGTGATGTTCTTAGAAAGCTAGTTTGGAAATATTTAATAAAAATACATAATATAAATTTATTTGTAAGCATTAAAAAAATTCGCTCGAAATTGTTATAAAAAGAGAAATTAATTAGAACCGTTGAGTGATAAATATGTCACTCAACGTTAGAACAACTTCATGTATGCCCGCTATATTTAAGAAAATTTTGAATATCTGGCACCGCAGCTGCAGGTGGCCAATATCGCCAATCACCGAGTAAAATATTGCTTATAATAGGTTTGTTCCAACCGCAGTCAGAAACCGTCAGAAACGATCAGAGAATAGTCGACCATTGCAATCAGTGATAGGAGTTACGCGGAAATAACTCGTTGTTTGCTATGACCAGTTATTCTCTGATCGTTTCTGACGGTTTCTGACTGCGGTTGGAACAAACCTAATATTGGAAAGTTCGGGTCACTTTTAAGGCGGTCCACTATAACAGAAAAAAAATTTTATGGGATAGGGTGGTTGCATTCTTCAAACCCTTTTAAACGATTTGTTAGGGTAAGTTTTGTGAATATAGTTCATTTGTAATTAATTAGAATGGCATTTTGGAGACCATTTGAAACGACAGTCCAAGATAATGCGAGGGAATCTAATAATTTGGCGCCACAAGCAAATGACTTAGCAATAAATGATGATAGGGCGGAATTTAAAAACAAAGATTTACATGTTCAGTGTCAACGCGTTGTTTTAAATATGTACGCGTGTTTGAAAAAAAAATTCTGTAATTTCTGACAATGCGGTTATCGCGAGAATTCACGAATTGACGAAAATCGGGCTTACAACGATTTATAATGTAATTAAACTAGGCACTGTTACGGGTCATCCTTTAAAGCGAAAACGAACAGAAACATTATTTCGCACTATTCGAATTTATTAAAAAATTTATGTACGCCATTTTTCTTCAATGGGATTAAAAATATGGGTCATCAAATTAACAATAGAAAGACACGGAAATATATCAGCATTTTGGAAGTTCTTAAGTATTTTCAGTTAGAAAAAGAAGCAGCTCTTCTGCTACTTTTTCTGATGGTTCTTTTATAAATTTCTTCCCATGTGTTTGCCTGGGCATATTCTTCCAGTGTTTATTGTGTTGTTCTTTTACCCACCCTTTTAACCATGACCTAGTTGAGCACCTGAGAATGCCCACAGCTGGTTCGGATCCGCTCAACAAGTTGACGATCCTGCTCTTGCGAGTTTTCATTGCCAGCGATTCCAATTTTACTCGAAGATGAGATTTGGCCGACCTCAGATAGAAATTTGTATAACGTTCAAGCGAAAGAGATGAGCATTCGCAGAAATAACATACCTTTACCCAACCTAAACATATTTCATATTGGAAAATTGTGGGTAAATGTCTAGATACTAAACAGTACTTTACCAAAGTTATAGAATACTTCTAATAAAAATTATATACCTACCTTATTAGCAATGAATAGTTTTTCAGTAACCGTATTTTCAGTACTAATAGGATTTGCGTACACATTACTATTTTTAATTTTTTGTTGTTTCTTGATTACATTTTTTTCATTAAGTACTAGATCTGATTTAGTCTTTGTGGGCGAAAAAATCAGTACAGCATTGTTTAGTTTTTCTTTAACGGGTTTTTCAAATTTGTCTTCATTGGATTGAATAGCATCGTCTACACTAACGCTTCCTATTGACGCTGGATTTGTTTTATCAAAGTTTCTGTGATTTGACACTTTTTCGGTGTCCGACTTCTGGTCGGCCATTCTTCTAAATCTCTACAAAATTGTCTGCGTAGCGACGCAAGGTGTATAATTGTTGTGCGACGTTTCATATGTGAAACAGATAGTGGCACTTGCCAATTTTCAAAATTTCGAGATTTAGTTGCCATACGGTGCTGTTTATAGAACAGCTTAAGAGATTACTTTTCTGAAACAAACAGCTATATTAGTAAATTTTTGAATGACTCTCTACTTACATACAATTTAAAAAAGTTTGATGCTTATACTTTGCCCATAAACATTAATAAGTATAAGGTGCAGTCAATTGTATTAATGCTTTTGATTGTATGTCTTGCATTATCCAAATTCTGAACAGTTTACTAAAGCGACACTTAACTAAATATAGAATATAGAATTCATACATTTGAATAAATTTATTATGCAAAATATATATAATTCAAATTTTCTAAGTTCGACCCTGTATAGAATGTAGAACATTTAGAACTTTTTATGAAGAATAAGTTTTTTTTCTGAAATTGATAATAAAGTTTTCTATAATATATATATTATGTTGCGAACTGAAGTGGACACTATGTATAATTTTATAGATTTATTAAAATATCCAACTCATTGTTCCAAAATTATATATTCATTAACTTACCAATACAACAACAATCTAAGTACTATCAGAGCTATTCCGATTAGATTAATACTCATAAATTAAACAGGAAACTGGATTATCGGTTTCCAAACAATCGTCATAATTATTATTCAAATTTTTTATGTGTCCAAGATACTTATATATGTACAGGATGTAACAAAAAGGCAGGTCAAATCATACCACATATTTTGGAGCTAAAAATAATTCGATCCAACTCAAGTTACCCTAGTACAAAAAAATGTGCTTGCGAAAAAAGATTGTCAGAAGCCATATTGCTTTTCCAGAATATTCGGTTTTCGTTAGTAAAACGGTTCCGACTGTGTATTGAAGAAAATGGGGGCCATTTCGAACATCTAATAAAAACTACACATGTAAATAAATAAGATTCAATAAAAAATTTGGGACCCTCGAAAAACTTAAAAATTCATTGACTTTAATTTTTGCTACTCGAAATTTTTGAAGATTAATGTCGATAGAAACCGATAATTTTAAAAAGTAGGTACTAAGGGGCAAAAAAGTTTCAAAAATAATATGTTTGAATAATGGTACCAAAATAAGCATTAAATTGTAACGTACACAAAAATTTTGTGGGCGCTTAGAGGATCTCAACTCCCATAAATTTTTAACAGGGTGCAATAATTCCTTAATTTTTTTTAGGATGCTCGAGCATCGATCGTTATCATAAGAAAGCCACTTGTCAACTTTGATTATAATATATGTCGGACAACAGTCGAAATATTTGAAAAAATCAATTTTCATTTGGTAACTTTGAAGGGTTGTAATTTTTTTCGCATGCATATTTATATAAGGGTAACTTGAGTTGGATCGAGTTATTTTTAGCCCTAGAATATATGACCTGCCTTTTTGTTCCACCCTGTATAGGTTGAGTTTTTAGTGAAATTAAGATAAAACTCCGTTATTATAAAAGTTATCCAAAGAAAATAAGGTACCTTTCACAAAGTACCTACCTATTATGTCTATTCATAGTTTGCTTTTTCGCTACTTTACCATACGCAACATCAATAACTAGGTACCTATTGCATTTGATTAGTATATTTTTTGAATTTAATTAAAATTTTGTTGAATATTGCGTTAAAAACTTGTTAGTTTGTAAGTAGGTATCTTGTTATTTTAATCGTAGAAAAAACGTTATTCCTAACAAGGTCGGCAACACTTTTCGCAATATAGTTCGGAAATTAACTTTATCAAAGGTAATGCAATTATATGTGGTTTTAAGTGATCGAAGTTATTTTTAGCAGTGTAATTTTCACTTTCTAAGGACCGTATCTCAAGAAAAATAATTTCTTAGATATACCCAATTAGCCATAAGACGAATTTAGACTTATTATTCGAGCAAGTTTTGACAGAATTACCAAAAAAGTAATATAATTGATTGCGGCTTTCTGTGTTATTTTTTGAGTTTTTGCCAATTTTATTTACAAATAAAAAAAGAATTATATTGATTATAAACAACAAATAAAATCAATATATTTTTATTTAAAAAGTAAACATTTAATAAACATATAATAAAAAACAACTATAAATACTTTCAAAATAAATTGAAACGTTTTCCACGTGGTAATAAGTAATTAGTTAGTTCTGTATAGGAAACACAATTTAATATTGTATAAACTTTTACTTACCGTAGATGGAAGTAAAATAAGTAAATGCTAAAAAACCATAATCCAATCAGATTGATATTCCAAGGAGCAGGAAGGATGTATGTCAAACGGGATACAGCTGAGCTATTTTTAAAAATTCACTCTATATAAATATATAAAATTAGCACGCCAAAGTTGTCCGTTTAATTTAAATTGTTTTTGAAAATACAATCAAATGCCCACGAAAATGAATATAAACATTTAGTAGGTACTATATATAGAATTAATAAAACCAAATTCTTAGCGCAGCAAGCAGGAACTAAATATACAATAAACCTTAATGGCAGTGTGGACAACTACTATGTATTACCGACTTCTGGTTTCCTGCAGTGAATATGTAGTCAACGATTGCGCATCTTCAAGCTTTTGCGCAGGGGGTGCATTGAACAAGCTTATCAATTCCCTACAAAACCCTCTCACTTTCTATAATATATTTTTTATTTCATTTCTGTCAAAGGATTTCACGCAGAATCGGATTTATAAAATTTTATAAGTGTGATCGTGTAGCTTGCCATCATCGATTTCTTCACGCTTGTCTCATATCCAGGTTGTCCTATCTATCAAAATTTTTACACAGTAATTAAAAAAAATATATTGTTGAGTCTAACTATAAGGGGCTGTTGGTATATATAAGTTCCAGCAGGTAGCCGATTATATATCAAACATCATATCCGACCTTACACAAATGGGGGAAATATTGTTTATGAAGTGACTAAGTAGGTCCAATATTTTTGATAGGGCTTTATATATACAATACCCATGTTCGTATGTGTCGAACCTGAGATTACATCCAAATTAATAAGCCTTGATTTTTTGTAATTCTTCTAGTCGCCACTCGCCACTTCCCAATTCTAATAAATTTCATTAAAACTTGTTTTTTGTTAACGAATTTAAATCTGCTCAAATCTAGGCCAAATTAAACAACGTGGCCCCCGCCCCTTAGGTGAAACTTCCTAGGAGTGATCTTCAGTGCTGAGCATAGTGAGCAAGCCAATTTTTTTATTATTACATGTAGTTTAAGAGTTTTACCCCTCACTGGATGGTTGATGTCCTAAAACCATGCTACTGGACAAATATGCTACATTCTCTGCATATTCATAGGACATTCTAGACAAAAATTCTTAAAAACACAGTTTTTAGTGTTCTACATAAATGATTGAAAGAACCTTGTTTATAATTAATTTATATTTTTAAATTATCAATACATTATATAGTTATTTGACAGTGCCTATAATTATTGAACATTGGAGGAACATTATTAGAACTATGAAAAACATTTTGGACAATATGTGGGGTTATTATTAATGAAATCCATTTCTGCAAGAACAATAATTATCTGGACAAATATAATCAAGTTACTCTGAATGTTTTTCTAACGGTTTGTTCCAACAAAGCCAAATGATGCGTACATGAACGTCATGATCATGCGCATAACAAAGTTTCTGTTCCAACAAGATTTGACAATTCCACGGACTGATAAAAATACGTTCGAACAAAAACTGGACACGTTCATGAACGTGTCGGCGGACGATCATTTTCATCAGAGATTTGGATGTAGAACCGTTCGTCCAACTGTCATGTTTTAAGGTTAGGTAATGGTAAATAAACGTAAATCATACATATAAAACGTCAACTTATAAGAATCGTTCCAACAATGCCATAGAGTATGATGTTCATGGATTAATTCACGTACAGGTTCTCGAACGTTTGATTCGTACATGAATAAGTTCACAAACGTTCACGTACTAATCAGAAGGTAGTTGTTGGAACAAACCTTAAATAATCTTCACCTTGAAACAAATAAATAATTTGAAACATTAAATAAACCTAAGGGTGTATTTTTTCGTCAACTTCTAATAATTAATAAACAAAACCATTTTTCTCAACAAATTTCTATTTTATTACAAATATCAATCTTTCACTTCCTCTGCTTATTACATTACAGCAAACTTAATTTGTTAAAAAATATCTTTTTCTATGACTGTTGAGAAATGGACCCTTTTTATGTAACATTTTTGTTGAGTAACTGGATGCATTACACAAAACAAGCCACGCCCCGTGTGTAATAATCCATTACACACGACTATCTGGCCAATCACCGTCAAAGAATGCCATTACACACGACTATGTTTGGTGTAATGTTTGAATCAGACTCGCCATGAAATGTCATAATTTTACTTTGACAGTACCTATACCTACCTACCTACCGAAGGTGATTTAAAGCTGACTTTTTGTTAGAATGGATACAGAAAGTGAAAACGAATTCAACTGCTCAAATTTCACCATCAATATTGTAAGCAATAAATGAATTTTCATTGTAGTTTTCAAAATGGAATTGTTTGACATAAAGCATTAAGTTTATTCAATAAAATATTCTCTAAATATCTCGTTCGTTTGAATTGATAAGTGAACACTTAGTCATAGAAAAAGTATAGTATTCTACTTTCGTGTAATGGCTATTACTCACTCGAATGATTACGACGTTCGCCTGCGGCTCACGTCGCAACCTCATGAGCATTCTCATGAGTAATAGCCATCATTACACGCTCGTTGAATAATATACTATTCTCTTAAGTGGTAAAGTTTCAATCAATTTACAATTAAAGTTCTTAATCTTTAATAGCAATTTGCTTATTTATAAAATTGTATTTAAAATATTTGCTTTAAATAAAGTAAAAACCTATGCACTGGCACTGCTTTCATCACTTCCAGAACTAGAATCTTCCTCATCATCTGATGAATCACTAGATGATGCTTCTTTTTTAACTTCATTCTCTAGAGCTTCTTTTCTAGCCATGATATTTTTATACTCTAGCACTGTAATTTTCTTTGGCATAATATCTCTTAGGAAGTTATACTTTTCTTCAACGTGAACAACTTCTGCAAGATGTTTATAATCCAGTTTTTTAGCTTGATTAGCACTTCTGTAACCTTCCAATGCTAGCATTCTTATGAACAATTCAGTTGCTTTACACATCAACAATGATGATTCTTTATCTACAGTGTCTACATCTGATGAACTCTTCATGATGGTATTAATGCGAGATACTGGCAAATGCGCCTTCTTCTTTGAATTACTATTATCCATTACAAAATATCTCCTAAAAATATTGTAAAATATATATTAATTATTGTAAAATGAATGTGAGGTTGAAAATGTGTAACTTATAACATAGCCAAGTGATTTTATAAATTTGATTGTTTGTACACACGTTTAACATTATAAATTGTAGCAAATTATGAGGCAACAAAACACTCTTCTACTTACAGCTTGCTAGTATCCACAAATAAACCATCCAAAGATGTTTAGAAGTAAACTTGAAAATTCTTAGTAATAAAATAACATAAAACAATACAGATTTTGCTCTTCCTCAAATGTTTGTTGACATATACACAAATATAGAACTAAATATGAATTTAATTGTCTCTCAGTAGAAATTACAAACCTTAGAAGTAATAAGTAATTAAATGGAATTCAATTTAATTCAAATGCATAGATATTATAACCTAATCTATGTTCAAATCTTTGAATATAACTGTTTTATATTCAAAGGTTCAAATGCAATGCAAATAACAAATCTTTTTATTCTTCTGTTTCGATTTGGACTGGAACCATAGATAACGTACTGACTGGAACTTTGGAAAATACATCCATCAAAAGAAACTTCAGACGAAGCTGTACAGCTATTTATTTGAAAAAGTACCTACCTGAAAAAGAAAAGCTAGATAATAAGTGGGTACTAATTTTATTTATAAAATTGACATACACTTAACAGCATACTTGTGTGGATTAAATTATTTCCCCCTCCCCTTTCAACACAGCTGATTTATAGCAAGTAATTAATTCACAATTTGTCAGCGAGAAAAAGTAATCTGTAGGAGAACCGGTTTGACAAAAAAATAAAACAGCCTTGTAAAATTTTAAATTTTTTATTTGACTGTTTTTTAATATTTAAAAAATACATTAAAACACACGATTTAATAATACGAACACAACAAAACTATTTGTTTTATTGAACCGTTAATTATTTTAATATCTTATTCTTATTTTGTGTAGCTATGTAGCATAAATATTGTTACACCGAGAAAAAGTGATTTAATGGACCGCTCTACTTACAATTTAACAAATAATTGACGTATAAAAAAAGTTCTTTGTAAAATAATCAACCTTGGCTATATTGAGATGCGGTTTACTTGAAGTTAGCACCAAACTATGGCATAAAGAACTTTTTCAACACATCACGGTTCGTACAAATCTGAACGAACCTAGACGCAAGAACGAAACATTAAAATATAAGAAAAGCAAAATTTACAACTATTCAATTTATATATATAATATTTAAATAATATTGATGTCTAATGGTTATTTAATTCTTCCTCGTAGGAGCGAACTTCATCCCAGTTGGCAATATCAACTTGGAAAACACCCTTGCCAGCAAATTGTGCAAATATAGCGTCTCTATTCTCATCTGCCGATCTCTTGACCACTATAACAAAAATTTATAACATATTTAATACAATTTTACAATAACATTTCATGACTAAACAAAACTATACATTTTAGTTATGAATGTCCTACAATTGTTGGTGTCTGGTGCTTTAACTCGTACCATAAAGAAGACCTTTCCACAGAAAAATAGAGAAGACACAGAGACAGGAAAAAAAAAAACGAAACATCCAAAGAAGTTAAATGGGAAGTGATACTTGATTTAAAACTTAATTGAAGAACACACCTGGAAAAAATGATCACCAGTGCAAATAAGCTGGTGACAACTGATATGAAACTAATGTGTGGAAACAGGTAAGAAAGATCAGTAACAAACGTATTGTTTATTGATCTGTATGTAAGGAATACGTCTCTTCGTAGTCTACAGGGCATTATTGGTGAATTGATAAGCTTTAGTCGTGGACTTTTAAATGACTTGGAAATGTTCAAAGGTAATACCACGAGTGCTTCAAATTTTATCGATAATTTTTTCTTTTCCACGAAAACTTGTTTATTTGGCAAAAATATGAAAACAAACCGATTTGATAAAATCACGACTCCGTTAGGAGGAGTGATTTTATCTAAATTCGGTTTGTTTGAATGTTTTTGCCTCAAATAAACAAGTTTGAGTGATGAAAATAAAAAATTATGTGATAAAATTTGAAGAGCGAGTTGTATTTGGGAAGATTATTTTTTTCAACAATTTAAAAGGATTTTTGAAAGCGCTTTTAGTTGTCAATAATGACAAATTCAAAGTAAAATTTTGACGTTTCGATGTAAACAAGGTTTTATCGATGAGGAAGCATAATTATCAGTATAATACCGAATGATTGGCTAGAATAATGTATTGCTATTGGTTAAAACCACCAAAATGTCAGATTTTGACAAGTGAAAAAAATAATCAAAGTTATTTTTCCGTCGACTGTGTATTAACATATGATGGTAACGTTCTCAAAACTAGTCAAAATCATACATTAATGACCCCTAATAATGCATGATTTACTTATATAATTATTAGTGTTAAGAATTAAAGAAAAACGAAAACAGTGACATTTGAACCAACGACCATCTCTGTGACATTTCAATGTCATTATTTATGCTACAGTCGAGGGAAAAGCTTTGTAACTAACACGAGTATTAAAATGGCAATTAACAATCTCAAACATTAATACACTTGTTGGTTAAATAACTATACTAATACGAATTCAATTAATTGTCAATCTATTATTGTTTAAATGATAATAGGCATGATGACAGTCAATAAGAATCACTAAAATATTGATTTGATATAATTATTTAAGATACAGAGATTCTACAGAAATCACTTATTTTTCATTTTCATGTGTGATTACATTTATTTTAGTAAAAATATAAGCACAAAATTGAACCATCCGCCATCTTATCTCAAACACCAATCAGAAGAGAGTGACGTCATGCTTTCGCAGTTCCGACCAGAACCAAATCCGAACTTCTGTTTTGTCGTCTTATCTCTATGGTTTTGTATTTCCTTTGTTACTGTCAGATGTAATCTGTGGTGACTGTCAGTTACTGTTGGATTTGCTTGGTTCACGGTTGCTTCGTTCATGTGATATTTTCTCGTTATAAACTATTAAGTATCTCTGTTTTTTATTACCACAAAAAACCGTTTTTTTTAAAACGTCCAAGAAACATTAGTTATGGAACAAGGTTTCGTGAAGGCAGATAGCTCAAATTTGCCAAGAATCGATTTCTTCATGCTGGGAGCATTTTTTTCGTCTAACGATGACTTTTGTTCAGCTGAATTTCGAAATGTTAAAACTTCTATGTAAGTATTGCATATTATATTAGTAATTATAACATAATCTAGAACTCATATCATAAAATTAATTATACATACACATTATTTGTACTTGTATTTAGTGCTTGCAGGTTATGCTTATATGAAAATATTACTAAAACTAATACAATTTTTTTTTATTTCAGATCATCACGACCATCGTATGGTGATGACGCTGTGAGCTATGTACAGCTCAAACGTGATGGAAAAATGTGCATAGTAAAGGGAAAAATTTGCCCAGAGCATAAAATACATGCAAAATTGTATGCTGTCACATTAATAGTGGATGAGGAAGAAGAGGTTATTATATCCATTCAATGTCACGATTGTGTCGCTTCTAGTGGGGGCTGCAAGCACTCCATAGCATTTCTCTTGTGGATCCACCGAAGGAGTGAAGAGCCATCCTGTACAGCTGTAGCATGCTACTGGAAAAAATCAAAACTATCCTGCGTTGGAACTAGCCTGAAAAGCATGTCGGCGAAGGACTTGTCGAAAGGGAAAACTAGCTTGCCATCAAATCCTACAGTTCTCGAAAAGTTTTTAGATATGGGAAAAAAACGAAAACTGAATAATTGTGAGTTATTGAAATATCAACCTGATTATACTCTTAATGATACTCACAGTTTATCTATGCATCAACTTGTGCTCAAGTATAAGGAGAAGTCCTGTGAGACATTCCTGGATAAAGTGAAGCTATCTAACAAAGCTATTGTTGAAGTAGAGGTAGAGACCAGGAAGCAGCACCAAAACAGTCTTTGGTTTGAACTGCGTTATGGCAGAATAACAGCATCTCGAGCCTACGAATTTAGTCGGTGTAAAACGAAGGATGGTACTATTATGGCATTAATAATGGGAGGGAGTATACCAGACACACCAGCAATGAAACGTGGTAGAGTTTTAGAAGATGAAGTGAGAAAAACTGTCAGCAATATACTGGGAAAAAAAATAAAAAAATGTGGTCTCTTTCTCTCCAAACAGTACCCAATGATAGCTGGATCACCAGATGGAATTTGTGGTGATTTCATTGTTGAGGTCAAATGCCCCACAAGTGCAAAGACATATAAAAACTATGTTAACAATGACAAACCTACTGCAAAGTTTAATACACAGATGCAGTTGCAAATGTATTTGACAGGACTGAAAAAGGGATACTTTTGTGTGGCTGATAGTGATTACACTACAAATAAAAAAGTGGAAATTATCACTGTATTGTTTGATGAAACATACATGTCTGATTTCCTTAAGCTTTTAGTGGGCTTGTGGAAAGAAAATGTGTACCCAGTGTTGCATAAAAGTGTGTTGTAAGTAATTTCACAAGTCTTATTCTCAAATACCTTTATATATAAAATAAAACACAGATTATATCCAGAACATTTATTAAAAAATACACAATGTATATCAGATGTTCATGATTATCAAACAAGATCTGACTTCTATGTACCCACGGTTTCAAATTGTTACAGTCAGAATGATGTTTTTCACAATGGACTTATTATTATATACAATATTATAATAGCTTACCCAATGTTGTTAAGAAGGCAAAAAATGTAAAAATAGTTGTTAGAGAATGTAGACAGTTTTGTAAAAAAATGTGTAGATAAAAAAGTGTTTGAAAAACATTTGAATTCACTATATTGTATCATGTGTAATATATATTGTCATATTTGTTAGCACACGCTATTATCAATAAATTATTATTGTATAAATAAAATGCACAAATGATAATTTTGTAGTTTCATTTGATTAGAGAGTCTTGCAAATTTATCAAAGCACATGCAATTACAATAATATCATCAAGTACCTTTACAAAATTTGTATTTAAGCATGCATGGGGCTTCAACATATTAAACTCTCTTAACCGTCTAATTACTCTCTCAACATGTATCCTCAAACTAGCTATCTGCTTTGTTTCCTTGACTTCATGTTTTGATAATTTAGCTCCAGTGACAACACTTGGGGGTCGTACAAGATGCACACCAGCAGTAAATAAATATTGTTGTACATGTTTGAACCCTCTGTCTGCCATCACACACATACCAGGCTGTAAACACTTAATGAAGTCACATGATTCGACTAAACATGTATCGGTGATTCTACCTCCATAGCCTGGTGAAATATAATTTACCAAACCATTTGGTGTACAAGAGACCAGAAATTTTATAGTGTTGCATTTTTTGTATTCCGACCATGATACTGCTTGATTAACACTTTTAGAAGGCTTTTGCACCTCAATTTCTAGACAGTCTATTATGCAACTTGTGTTGTGAAATTTATGTCTGAAGGCCATTGGCAATGTACCTTTGGTTAAATCTTTATCAAGAGTTACAATAAATGGTTTCATAACACTAGCTAATACTGGTATATTTTTGAAAAATATTTTGCTTGCATACGTTGTACTGATAGAAAAATCATCGGCAAGCTCTCTAAATGTGCTATTTAATCTAATTTTTTTCAAACAAAGCAGTATATGGTTAGTGGGAATTCTCGTCTGTTCTTCAATTATGTCTAATAAATAAATACAACATTTAGGAAGACCTATATAAGAACGTGGGCTCTTCATGATTTTCATTAAAGTGTATTTCAGATTTTTAAAGGCCTCTTCTTTTTTTGTGTCTTCGCTTAATTCACTGCAGTCTGAAGTGGATTTCATCTGAAGAGATTTTGTTGAAGGTGATGCTTCTTGTTGAGATACAGATGGTGAATATGAAGTATCACTGTCAGATTGTTCTATTTTTGAAAATTTAAATAGGCTTGATGTCCCTGGTTTAGTAAAACCACAACTTTTTATTTTAAAAGGAGATGTTGATACTGAACAGCAATCAGGTTTCATAGGTGATGTTGACTGGTTTACTAATTTAAATTCTGTCTGAACAGCTTTACTTCTAAATTTGTGAGTTATATATACTTGTACTGCTTTATCACATGATTTTGCATAGATAATAGGTCCATTGTCATTTTCTTCTAATGTTTCTAATACTACAAAATAAAAATAGAGATATTATAAATATATAATATGCTACTGTTGAAGTGTTTATATGGTTAGTACTCTATAGACTGGTTGGATAGTATACAAAATATGTATATAATAAAAATATCCAATACTTTATAGGTATTCCATTAGCTATGTAAACATTTGTAGCATTACTATATATTACACATAGATTTATGATAAAGTGAATTTTTATTATGAAGCAAAATTAGCATTTGGTGTAATATCATTGATGGAGAAAAAGACAAAAAAATGTTACTCGAACTAAAAAAATGAATGTATTTGTTGATAAGAGAACTGAGAGAATAAATTGATATGTTCTACCTGGAGTTTCTGATGAAGTGTCTACAGAATCTACATGTATTGTAGGTGTACATTTTTCTGCTAAATCTTTTTCACTTTCTTCAATCTGCATCTTCCTTTGTTTTTTGGGAACACATGGTTGTTCTGTAGTATTAGAAGTCCATGCTCTTTTTTCTGGTTGCCATTCAAATCTTGTGGGGACACACTCTGACTTCATGCGCACTTTTGAAACTGTACCCATTACTTGATACTGAATATAATTTTCCATATCATTTGGTAACTAAAACCGGAACAAAGTGTTTAGATAGTCACTAAAGTAGACAGTAAATAAATGAAATATAGCCGCAAACAAGTGATTGGCAATTTTATTGAAGAATCTTGATATTTTATTAACCACTTATTATTATTATATACTGATCAAAGTAAATACTCACGTCAAAATGGTCTTCGCAGAAATATATGACCGAATTTGATGATACAGTTGCTGGATCTCTTCTTGCAAGATTTAGCCACCTATCTCTAACCATTTTTTTCATTGGAACGTTAACAAATATCTTGTTCGGAGTTTTTATTGATGTATTCTTACATTGTGGTACCGCACACCATCGATACACGTTAGGATTCATCACTATGATAACTATTCGCACAAAATGATAACTCTTCTCGAGGATATTTGCAATAATAAAAGCAGATCAGAGTCTAACAAATCACTGTATCAAAATAAACTTTTAACCTGCAAGCTGTCAAGTGTTTGAAGTTTGACTGACGATTTTACTACATGACACAGATCATAGATAACCTATCGACAGTTGACGCAGTTACGAATTGATGACGTCATAGAAGGACGCCATTACTATTATAGCGTTTTGGCGCATAATTTAAAATGTGTTTTTAAAAGTTGAATTTTTCCTTTAAAAACATTTTCTTTTACAGAAATAACATTTATTGTAGATAAAATATATACGTGAAAACATCGTGGAGCAGTTTTTCAAATTCAGTCATCATGCCTATTTAATAAACACATTCTCAATCTGATAAAAATTTATTGTAATTGTGTTAATAAATAGATTATTGACAATCTAACAGTTATAAAGATATGAACTGAACATTTATAGTGTTTGAGGCAACCGTAATTCTGGTTTTAAAATGTTTCTACAATGAAATTTACATTTTGATTCAATCGTGTATTCTAGAATAATGTTCTGTGTCTAAGAAATAGTTACCTCCACCAACGTAGTTCTCTAATTGGTAGATGGGCAATCCTTCGCATTCGCTGGAAATGTATCCTCCAATACTTTTAGTGTCCTTAATTGGGGGAATAACGACCTTCATATTTCTTCTTACAATGTCGGTGTTGACTTTGTAATATCTGAAGAAGAAAAAAACAAATTTTCTTAATTTTGTTGCTTTAGTAGAGTGTAACAGAATACTGTAGTTAATAGTAGGTATATTATTAAATGAGCAATTTATGATAGCCATTATTCACGATGGGTGACGTCACCCGGATGAAAATTGGCCATAAATTGCGAGTAGAATACTATACTTTGTCCACGACCCTTAATGTCTTTCTTAAATAAAAGTCAGGAACGATTTGGTATCACTAACATCAAAATGTTGTGGTAGCTACATAAAATAATTTGACATAATATATAGAGATGGGCGATACTGTGTAAAATATCAATACAACGTACCGTTATAAATATATTGTTTTAAAATACTTGATATTAGAAAATATCATTATGGAAAGTATCAATTATAAAAATTTCAATATTTTATCGATACGATATATTTCAGAAATGAATTTCCTGAACAAAATACACAGATTTAATAGTTTATTTCATATTGTACCTCCATCTCTAGTCAGTGTATTATGAACCATAAAATATGGACTTATTATTAGGTGGTCGTGGACAAAAAAGTTTAGTTTGGCAAACTTATATGAAGCTGAAGCTACTACATTCACATTTATGTATCATAAATAACTATTATTAGACATAATTAAATATAAATTAAATAACGTTGTAACCCACCAAATTAGTAGTAGATTTTTATTTCGAACTAAAATGACGATTCTATAATATATGAGTAATCTGGAGGTTTTGATTAGGTATGGCAAAACATTTTTTTGTTAAAAGTACACCTAATCTCATGAACAATATTATACTGGAATTATACAGGATGTTTAAAAAAAAGGTGACCCGTCTGTAGGATAGGTAGAAAATTGAAAAATAATTTTGTTAATACGGACCAGAGTTTTAAAAAAGAAACGTTGAAATATAAATACAGTGTGGAACAGCTTGGAGACGCCGATTTGTATTTTTAGATGCGCATTTTTTTCAAAAAAAAAAAATTATATAGGGTGTGAAGATAGATATGGGACATTGTACATGAATTAAGTCTAGAATTTTCTGAAGAATCCAAAAAACTAATAATACACAGGGGTTGTATATGTGCCACTGTCACATGACAAACCATATATAATTATTTTTCTTGAAAAAAATTCAAATCGACGTGTCCAAGGGTTTTTCCTAACAAGCTCTCATTTATTCTTTATTTATATTTATTCATTTGGCTGTTCCACACATTATAAAAGTGCAACTGGTATTATGTATAGAAGTAAATTGAAAACAACATGATAAACGTTATCTTTATTAAACTTTTCGACAACAAAAAACCGACTTATCATTTTAATAGGCGTTGAGTTAGTCACAATAGATTAAGCAATTTTGATCTTCACTTCCATGTGCCTATGAAATAAAAATGCATTTTCCAATGGCAATTTTCCAAAAAATATTCGGTTATTGTTGTTAATATGTATCTAATCATGTAAATTTTAAAATTTTATAAGTTGATGACTTGGATTAGCACGCGTTGTATTTTTAGTGGCATAAGTCACGTACATATATGCATATTAATCAAACATTGTTATTTTTTATGTACAAGGTAAAGGTCATCGATTGTACTGACAATTGTATAAAACTTTTGTAGGAACTGGAATAATTTTTTAAATTTAGAAGCTGGAACTAAATGGGAAACTATTTTATTGTTGATTTCAACAAAATATGTATTATTGATCAACAGATACCAATTTTTTTAAGGCATATACGAGGTTTATCAAAAAAATAGAAAAAAGAAAAAAAACTCAAGAGTAAAGTACTGGCTTGACTCAATTTTATGAAATAGAGAATGCACTGACATAAAATATTTGATAGAGTGAGCTGGTATCTAAAAAATTACAACAAAAATGGCAAATTTACTAAGTATTGAAGAAAAAAAAAATAGAAATTAAGTTCATCAATGAATATTTGATTATTAATACATTGCGTCCAAAAAAGTAAGTCATATTATTAACGTAAATGACTCACCCTTCCCACATTTTGTGGATCAAATCGAACAAGGATTTTGGTGGCAAAACGTTATCTCTGTTCAAAGGCATTACAAAGCATCTGTGACCAGTTATGTCGATAATACCAGTGGTGTTAGTGTTGAAATCGTGGATGAAGCGACCACTGCGACCTTCTCTGAAATCTGGGACATCGATTTTTTCGTACTTCTCATCATCGTTGATTTCAAAGTTCTCTTGGAAGTAATCCTTGAAGATCTTCTTGAATTCCTCATCTTCTTCGTTCCTATGATAATATAAAAGGGTTATTCAAGTTGGTTATTTCTATGTAACTGCTAAATTAACGACAACAAAATGTTAACAAAACAAAAGCTTATTAAAGATGAATATGATTGATAAAGCATTCAAACTATCATAATTATTTGCATAGATTTGCATGAAAATTTATACATTTTATTAACCGAAATCTTAAATAAATATTGTTTCATGTTATTTTAGGTGTGTTCCAATATTTCAACCCCTAAGAACATTCCCTACCAAAAATAATGTGAAGAAAGACCCAAGTCCAGAGCTCTCCTTTAAGCAGTAACCCAACAACTAGGTCTAGACTGAAAAACTATCAGCGACGATCAGAAAATAGCTGGACATAGACAGCAACGAGTTAGAGTAATAACTAAGAGAGATTTTAAAACATATGGATGAAACTGGCACAAACTTTGTGCGCAGCCAGTTGAGTATGGCGCATCACAGCGACTAACTGAACTAACAAACCACGCCTCTTACCACACGAAAATTGTCAATATTAATTTAATTTGAGGTTAGTCACTTTTGAACATATCTATTTTATTTAATTCTTATTGACCTTTCTTTGTTTAAATTAATTCTCACTAACATTGGCTCATACTATCATCATAGGATTTATTTTAACTAATCATAGGTAAGTTAAAAAAGTAAAATAATGGAAACAATATTTTTCATTTTATCGTTTTTTTTGCAGACAATAAGGAAGCTTTGCTAAAAGTTCTAGTTATGTGACAAAGTGGCATTTCGAACATTGTTCATGTGATACTGGCTGTACTTCAAGATGCCTCAAGGTAGATTGGTGTATAAGTGTGGATTATTTCTTTGTTTATCTTTATTTCATTTTTATTGACTGTTTTTGGGTTATTTTCGATATATTATTATTTTATTGCATGAAAAATGTTGTTTCAATAATAATTTCTCACTAGCAGACTTTTTTTTATTCTCATTATTCTCCTCCCCTTACTAATACAATATTACGCGTATGCTAAAGACTTGCAAATTCAAAAAGCGCGCGTCTTGAATGCTAGTTCATATCAGTAGCCAAGGTAGGCGCTAGTGGTAACTTTGTGCCACAAAACGCTACACGATCAACATCTCTCTTTTATTTATTACTCTATGAAGTGCACTCTCGGCGATTCTCGTGGTGCTTTTGTGATCGCTGTAGTGTAGAGTGTAATGAATATATTAAATGTTTTATGAACGCTTATTTTGTACCAAAAGGTGGATTCATGCAAGAAGAAATTAAAACGGCAGCTGCAAAGCTATCGAAACCTTGATCTAAAAATTATATTGTGGTTTTATTTCTCAACCATAAAAAGGAAATAATAAATGGTCTTATCATATTTTAATCAGATTGACTAAGACTGGTTTTAATCTTATTTTTGTGACTCAGATCTCATAACATGAAACACTATAAAATCATTATCTGAAGATAAACTCGATTGCCAGTTTATTTAGTTTTTGAATTCGTATGAATAGAGTAATTTTCGAAAACACAACCACATCATTTGTTATGTAGTTTTGCAAGGCGTGATGTAACACACGAGGAAGCGTTATGATAGGATAAAATAAATTGTTATTTAAAAGTGGAAATTAGTTTATGTTTGTTAATAACAAAAAACTATCTGAAATAATCTAACCGACAACATTTTTAAATAAAGGCAGATAATCTATAAAAAAACCCTATTTTTTGTCTCACATAGTATATAAGCGCACATATGTCTTGAATAGATCATAGTCGAGTATTGGATTTGACCTGGTAAGATTTAAGAAAGGTTTGTGGGCTTTTTAGAAGCAAAATATATATTTACAAAGAAAGCATTTAAGATCTTTGCATATGATTTCCTGCTATTGATTTTGGACAAACTTTACCCAACTCTTTTCATCTTTATTGTGTTTAAACAATGTAAGTGATAAAATGCATTTACAAAGTTAATTCAAAATTTTTTTGGTACACTAAATATTATAGAAACACTACATAAACAAATCTCAATTATTTCATTCCCATAATATCAATTGTAGACAGTTGTTAATATAAAACACTTTTACATCAACACAAATTCAGTGGTTATAGAAGCATTTTCATAGTTTTCAGCAAATGCATGGTGTAACACTAAAGCTTACTATGTATTTAAATTTATTCTAGCTCTAGCACTTAACACAAATGTGAGTATCATATAAAAATATAAAACAAAGTTAAAACTAAAAATCTACTACAATGCTCATTTCAAACTGTTAGTGTAGAACTGTATAATACATTTGTAATCCATAGGCATATAACTTCTTTTAGTCCATGTAAAATATTTTTTGGTTATAACTCCTGTGAAATTTTTTTAAAAATGTTTTATATTTCCACAAGGTATGTTAAGAACATACTAGTAAGATATATAGTACAAAGTCAAAATTTGACTGAATAAAACTGTTACCTTGAAAAATTAAAGATCTTCAAGAACTCAGCAAATGATAAAGAAGAAATTCTGAACTTATACAGTCGAGTTTTAGTTCAAGTTTTATTGACAGATTGTTTTAAAATAATTTTAGTCTTTTTAAATCTTTCAAATTTAGTTTTACACCATTATTATTTAATGCAATAACAAAACAACAAAAAATAGTAATACTATTAGTTTAGTCCCTTTTACCTACCACATATAATTTTCTGTTGGTAATATTGAATCTAGAAATGCATCATTGTCATCTACGTCCTCATATGCATTTTTCCTGTAAGACCGAAGAAAAAGTTTGCCAAAAAATTGTGTAATAACAAGCAATGATAAAAATAGTAGTATTTTAAGAAGAAATTTAGCAGCTAAGCAGTATTGAGAAAAAGTAGTGCTTAAAATTTACATATTCATATTTTTCAAGTGTATTATAGAGCAGATTAAAACATTTTATTATCATGAGTTTCTGACAGTTTCAGATCAAAATATTTTGAAAGGTTGCTCATAATTTTTAAAAATTTATTGGTACATCAACTCAGGATTGTTTCAAACGACAACTTTTCAAAGAAATTTGTCACCAAATTAAGCAGCAAAACGGAAAGAAATCCAAGTACCACTAAAAGAATTAGAACAAATGCCAGTCAACGGTACATAGACGTCTTAAAAGCAATAGAAGAAATTGTTAGGGATACCCTTGTTATTGCTATAATGTTGTTCAGATAGTAAAAATCTTATTGTGACACCTAGTACTGTAGTTTTGACATACCAGTACAGCAAGTTTTACAAACCTAATTAACACCAAATATACTTACAATGGTATCTGAGCCCATCCTTCAAATCTAGATCCATCGAGCTCGTACTGTTTCGGCGAAACTCTGAGATACTGATCATATAACATTTTCCCACCTACGATACCTACACCAACAACTGAAATGGCTGTCAAAAGAAGACATAATGTTGTAGCTGTTGTTACGCGATGGGGCCCTATGCCTGCAGGAAAAATGAGAATGCGCGGCATTCTACGTTGTTGAGATTCAACATCTTCTGGAGCAGTCTGTAATACAAATAGAATCAAGGAATTCATAGAAATAAAATATGAGTTAATGTTATGCTGTAAGATTTAATGTATTGAACGATCCTGTAGAATGTGTATTTTATTTTAATTGTTTGAAACTTGATAAGTATTTGTATGAGCAGAAATAGAGAAAACATTTTTTATCCCAATCTGAAATTGTCCAGGCAGAGAAAATATAGTGGTATCTTCATCTTAAATGTGACACAATGTACACATAGTTGTTTGTCTAAATACATTTCTTTTGTAAATAAATTAGTTTGGAACTTATATACAATTTAATAAATTGTATTAGTTAATAAATCAATTTTTATAAAGGCATTTACAGGGTGTTTTTTTATAATTTGTATGTAATTTACAAATTTATTATTATCTCTGTGATTTTTCTTACATAGTAATCTAATAGAGAACAATAGAAATAGTATATATTACATTTAACGTCTGTTGTCAATTAATGCCAAATTTTTGATGAAACTATTAATTATGAACAATCTGTATAAGGCATTATGTTACCTTCTCAACTATTGATTAAAATCATAGAACATTACATTAAAACCATTCATAAAAACACAGAGAAGCACATACAGTTATCATGGCATCAGTTATCTCAATGTCATGTTTATCTTTAATCTAAATGTCAATAAAAAGGCCAAAAGGCGTGACAAATGAAGTTGCCAAAAATTGTTGAAGTCCGCAAAAACAAATTTAACAGTGGTTCAATACATATCACAATACATATAGGTATACAACTCAGCTTCGTTGCATCAACCAAAATTCAAAAATAAATCATATTTGAAAGAAAAAATTTTTTTCCAGCTTCTTTCTAATTTTATAAAAAGCTGCAATGTACTGAGTACGATAAAAACATGATTTGAATTAATAAGTAGCTAATTACAACAACAAAAAATGAAAATTTTATGCACAGTAGCCATTCTATGCAGTATATTATAAAACTGAAATAAATTACTCACTGGGGGCGGAACTTGTTCATTTATTACCAGCGGAGCATCAGCTTTATCAACTTTCTTCTCTGAGAAGGGCTTCGTCAAAATTGTCATTTTGACAAAATTGTTTAATAGCACAAATTTAGAACAAATCAATACACTTCTCAATTCTCAACCTGACTTTGGTCTACAATTTCACCAAAACCACCAAAACAAAACGTCAAAGCAAAACGCAAAACTGCACTCGACACATTACGCATGATCGGATATTTTCATATGGAAGTGGAAGGCAGTAGGTTTTCTGTGGTGGACCGGTGTAATTAAGTAATTTTACAGTAGTTTTTACATATTACACGAATTTTTAATACCAGATATAAAGCTGTTAACCAATTTGAAATGTAGGATGTGTGGGATCCAACCGATACAGAATCCAACCCTTTCAAAAGTATAGTTCCGTGATTTAAAATTACAATCGATAAATTTTACCTAGGCAACCACCATTACAAAAAACAAATATGTTTTATTTGAAAACGAGAAAATAAAAATTATTAAAATTAGGTATTATGATTTCAAAAAAAGATAATTTGCTGGTTAGACCCTGGCAACAGCGAAAATTTGCTTACCATCGTCAAAAGGTAAGTTGAGAAATGAAATAAATAAAAGTTTAGGTATTAGATTTTTTTAAGGTTCAATCCGCTCTCCCAGCAATAGATACGGGACCTCCACCATTTCATGCTCACGTATGCATCAAACTTAAAAAGCAGCAAAGGGAAAAAGAGAGATCTAGGAAGATTGAGCAAGATAACTACTTACTAATGCAACGATTAAATTATGTTATGAGAACAAGTCGAGTAGACAATATTTGGAAAACACCACAGCCAAATTTTTTAAACAGGGTAGCAATGTATGAGACTGTTTTACCAGAAATGGATGATTTAATAGCTTTAGATTTAGACGATGTTGATGAAGTCTGTAAACCAGGAACGAGAAGGGCTAAATGTTTAGCATGTTCTCCAGAAAAAAATAAAGTAGAGGATCAGAAGGTGTAAAAAAATATACTTAGTATTTTGAATTATTTGGTTTATTATATTAACAATTTTAGATACCTGAAGAAAGAGTACCATGGGAACCAGATAGAAAAACAATATCTAGAGTTCGTAGCAAGTCTGTACCATTAAGAAAATCTCAACCGCTCCTACCGTCGATTGAAGAACAAAAAATATTTGCAAGTAAACCATCATCAAGTAAATCAACAAGGACTGAATTAGATCCATCTTCAAAGGGTTCAAAAACAAATACTGAAAAAATGTTTAGTGCCAAAGAACCTCATAATATTGTATTTAGTAGAGGTTGTCTAAAGTTATCAGTTAATTTTCCATCTGATACTACTGTTAAGTTTCAGGAAGGAAATGTTGATAAGTTTATTATTCGGGGTGTATGTCATTGCAAAAATTCACCTTCAGCACATGTTTTGTAATAATACAATGTATTTTTTATTTCACCATGTACCTTCACATAACATACAATTGCGTATTAACTTTTCATTTCCTATGTGGTCCAATGAGAAAAATCTCCGGCGATTTTACATTAAAAAAAATTACTTAATCAGATGCTTAGACGCCCAGTGATCCCTATTTATATCACCTCACTAAGTCTCAATTTGAACAAGCTAACCTGATCATTTTTTAAACTCACTCAACTTGATCTTAAATATACCTACCTTTATAATGAAATTATACAATTTATTTTATTTCATTTTCCCATACCAATTTCATGGCTCGTAGGTATATCTTTTGATGTACCAGGAAAGGTACTTCTAATATTAAGGTGAGATTATACAGCAAATAAAATAAAATAAGGAATAAAATAAATTAAAATAATAAAGATGAACATAAGCATCTCTATGAAAGCGTTTATACAAGAAATAAGGTAAAATAGTAAATAAGAATTAGTACAAAAGATGGCCAACTTTTATCTTTTTGTTTTATTTTATTTTAATTTGTTTGGAAACCGGTAAAGCGCATGACCCAGATATTTCTGTTCTAAATGTTCTGAGGTTCCAATTATTCTTTTAACATGTAACCTAAAAATATTATATTTATTTGTTTACTTTGATTGAATTTTTCTTGTGATAGAGATGGATGATAGAAATATTGAGCAAAATATTAAACAAAAAGTGGAATTCACTAAGCTTGCACAAAACACAAACAAAGTCATTGTCAAAAAACCTCCAATTTGATTGGCTTACTCTTACTTCTTATTTTATTTTAATTGATCTGTATAACCAATGTTTTTTTGTCCTTATTTCTTAACTTATTTTAATTAGTTCCTTATTTTATTTTATTTGCTGTATAATCTTACCTTAACTCTGAGCATTTTGGCATTTTTGGCGAACGGAATATTTAGGTCAATGAGACGCCAAAACAAATATAACAAAAATGAACTAATACTGCCTAATACCGTTTTTAGAAAATTTTTAAACTTCAATTTTTAGTTATGTCGTTATGTTGTTATTTGACATACTTGACTTGAGACTGTCATTTGAGTGTAATTTATCGTCAAATTGACAACTTGTCAGTTGGTGTATATCTATGGATATGCCCTAAGACCAGGGTTGCCAACCCGGGCGATTAATCGCCATTTGGGCTATTATTTTTCTTGAGAGGCGGTTCTATTTATGATTCGGCTACGGGCTATTTTTTGGGCGATATTCGTTATTCTCTCCGGCCATTTTGGGCGGATTTACTTTCTGAGAAAATTACCATTCTATTGTGAATCGTGCATTTTCCATACAGAACATTTTTTGTTCAATAAAAATGTTAGTTAGTGCCTTCTTATTGAGGCCCTTCGAATTTCCCGCATAAATAAAATGTTGACGGTTGACATATATGACATGTATTCACCTCGAGACCAGGAATGGGATGGAACACCATAGATCTTAATGTGGGATGCCAAACTTGAGAAAAATATTGGTAATTTTGCACTTATCATGCGATCTATATTTTGATGATAATTTTTTACTAAATATAGTAACCAATCAAATTACTTAATTTTAAGTCATGTGTCAAATTTCATCCAATCACCTCTGGATTACAGCGATTATTTTTTTCACTTGTCAAAATCTGACATTTTGGTGGTTTTAACCAATAGCAATACATTATTCTAGCCAATCATTCGGTATTATACTGATAATTATGCTTCCTCATCGATAAAACCTTGTTTACATCGAAACGTCAAAATTTTACTTTGAATTTGTCATTATTGACAACTAAAAGCGCTTTCAAAAATCCTTTTAAATTGTTGAAAAAAATAATCTTCCCAAATACAACTCGCTCTTCAAATTTTATCACATAATTTTTTATTTTCATCACTCAAACTTGTTTATTTGAGGCAAAAACATTCAAACAAACCGAATTTAGATAAAATCACTCCTCCTAACGGAGTCGTCATTTTATCAAATCGGTTTGTTTTCATATTTTTGCCAAATAAACAAGTTTTCGTGGAAAAGAAAAAATTATCGATAAAATTTGAAGCACTCGTGGTATTACCTTTGATTATTTTTTTCACTTGTCAAAATCTGACATTTTGGTGGTTTTAACCAATAGCAATACATTATTCTAGCCAATCATTCGGTATTATACTGATAATTATGCTTCCTCATCGATAAAACCTTGTTTACATCGAAAAGTCAAAATTTTACTTTGAATTTGTCATTATTGACAACTAAAAGCGCTTTCAAAAATCCTTTTAAATTGTTGAAAAAAATAATCTTCCCAAATACAACTCGCTCTTCAAATTTTATCACATAATTTTTTATTTTCATCACTCAAACTTGTTTATTTGAGGCAAAAACATTCAAACAAACCGAATTTAAATAAAATCACTCCTCCTAACGGAGTCGTGATTTTATCAAATCGGTTTGTTTTCATATTTTTGCCAAATAAACAAGTTTTCGTGGAAAAGAAAAAATTATCGATAAAATTTGAAGCACTCGTGGTATTACCTTTGAAAATTTTTGTTGGTAGGTACTCAAGTATTTTCACCTAAAAACACGAATTTCATAATATCGCTAGTTTTCGAGATAATCGATGCCTAAGTTCGAAATTTCACCTTCTTTTATTGATATCTATCTTTCTTTTTGTCATGTATGCACCTTTATTCGCTCAAGATTCGCACAGAGGGTATCAAAATGGCCGTTGTTTATGTAGGCTAGTTGATGAAATAATAGAAATTTTATCATTCAGAAAAATCGCCGATTCAAAAAAAAAATCGCCGATTTTCAAAATTTTCGCCTGCGGCGCGCTATTTGCTAGCTCTATGATAACTGGCGATTTCGGCGATTATTTTCACAAGCAATGCTATTTATATTATAATAAAGTTGGCAACCCTGCCTAAGACTGTTATCAGTATCAAGGTGGTCTATGATCAGTATCACTAGGTGTGTTCTTTTTGACTGAGATCTCAGCTCACTTCAGTTAAAGTGATCTGAGATAAATTGATGTGAGTAAACACCAAAAAGAACGTTTCAACCCCTCCACTTTATTTCCGACTCAGGTCCAACTGATACCCCTTCATAACACATTCAGCATCGGTGAAGGGGGAGGAAAAATCTCAGCTCACTTCCAAGTGAGTAAATAAAAAAGAACGAGCACATTACCGATGTGAGCTGAGATTAACTGAGATCTCAGTCAAAAAGAACACACCTACTGTTATCTTCTATTATCTATACAGTTATCAGTGCGTTATTTATGTATTTCACAATTAAATTGTAATTACTATTAAAATGTATCGATATACAACTAAACTACGGATGCCGATTTCTTTATTCTCTAACAAAAAAAAGTGTTTTCAATTCAAACGTAGTATAAATGATAATGCAGAAGGTATGTTGTATAAGAAATAAGGTTATGTTATTGTATCAATTTTAATTTCAGAAAATAAATTTCAAATTAAAGCTGATTTTCAAGGTAGACCATTATATTTGGACGTACAGGCGACTACACCTCTGGTATTAATTTAGAAATATTTATCAAAATCAAGTATATACTAAACCTTGGAAAATTTTAGGATCCTAGAGTTTTAGATGCAATGTTACCATATTTAACAAATTACTACGGAAATCCTCATTCCCGAACACATACTTATGGTTGGGAAACTGAAACTGCTGTAGAAAAAGCTAGAGAATATGTTGCTAATCTTATTGGTGCAGAATCAAAAGAAATAATATTTACATCAGGTGCTACAGAAAGCAATAATATTTCCATCAAAGGTGTAGCAAGGTTTTACAAGGAGAAAAAGAAACATGTTATAACCACACAAACAGTTAGTTGCAGATAGATATATTTCGTTTCCATAATTATAATCATTTTGTTTTAGGAGCATAAGTGTGTTTTAGATTCTTGTAGAGCACTAGAAGGTGAAGGATTCAAGGTAACATATCTTCCAGTTAAAACCAATGGCATTATATCATTAGAACAATTGGAAGAAGCTATAACACCTGAAACAGGATTGGTATCTGTAATGGCTGTAAACAATGAAATAGGTAGGCATTTAAAGTATTCTTATTTTGTACAAAGTTCCAAAAGTAAGATCATAAGCTTGTCTAAAAGATCAGTGTGATGCACCTAATGTTTTTTGTATTATTTTTCAGGTGTTAAACAACCCATAAAAGAAATAGGTGCTCTTTGTAGAAAGAAGAAAGTATTTTTTCATACAGATGCTGCACAAGCAGTTGGTAAAATTCCATTAGATGTTAACTCTATGAACATTGATCTTATGTCTATAAGTGGCCATAAAATTTATGGTCCAAAAGGTATGTAAATAGTTAATAATCATATTGATTCTTTTAACCATTGTTTGAATCATATTGAGTAAGTTAATCTTCCATTATTTTCAACATTAAATCTAGAAATTTTTCCTGAATGTCTTCATGAGTATTAACAAGATATTTTTCTTTCATTTCTCTGTGCCTTCAAAACATTGTAGATAGTTCGCTTTAGGAGTCATTGCCTGTAAAATATATGACTGCAAACTTTATGCTCCTTGTTTAGATCACAGATCACCAAGAACTAAACTACAATATTAATTTATCGTTATTTGTATAATCTTTTACTAAGGTATTGGTGCCATGTACATCCGACGACGACCTCGAGTGCGTGTAGAGGCTATACAAAGTGGAGGCGGTCAAGAAAGAGGCATAAGAAGTGGCACAGTTCCAGCTCCATTGGCAGTTGGTTTCGGCGAAGCATGCCGATTAGCTAAACAAGAAATGTCTTATGATCATGCTTACATTGAAAAATTAAGTAATCGATTAATCGACAAAATTTCTGGATCACTAAGTCATGTTATCAGGAATGGAGATGATGTACATACGTATCCTGGATGTGTTAATTTATCTTTCGCTTATGTGGAAGGTAAATATTTCAACTTTATTACTAGTTTATATTTAATATGAATTTGTATATTTTTTTTAATATTTTTATTATTTTCCAGGCGAATCTCTATTGATGGCACTGAAAGATGTAGCTCTTTCCAGTGGTTCGGCTTGTACTTCTGCCTCTTTAGAACCATCATATGTTTTGCGAGCAATCGGAACAGATGAAGACCTAGCACACAGCTCCATCAGATTTGGGATTGGACGTTTCACTACGGAAGAAGAAATAGATTATACGGCTCAAAAATGTATACAGCACGTCACTAGATTAAGGGAAATGAGTCCCTTGTGGGAGATGGTCCAAGAAGGAGTTGATTTAAAAGCTATAAAATGGTCTCAACATTAAATACATAAGTACTCGATCAGGATCACATTCGATGATATTAATTTTTGTAAAAGTGCTATTATTATACTATTAACCACACTCAAACAATATATAAATAGTAATATAAATTGTATATTGACTACGGAAGAGTAAATATCTGCTATATACTAAGTGTAATGTAAATTTGCGTTCAGAAATAAATTTCTTGCTATTGCTCAAGTGGGTATATTATTTGTACTTGAATAGTAATTTCAGGATTATGTCATAACCTGTACCTATTTATGAATTGTGATCCTGCAAATGTAATTATAAATGAGATTGTGATATGTAAGGCCATGGACGGTACAATGTGATAGTCTTTTATATTGAATTAATGTAAAAAACGGTTTGATTTTGAATAAAATATATTTTGAATTTGTTTTTTTCTTTATGACTAATTATAGTCCATTTAATAACCAGGAGGAGTAATTTGAAAAGCCTTACTCACACCACTTAAAGTTGCCATATAAGTTACTAAAGGGTGTGTTCCGAAAAAGTAGTCAGCAGTCGTGTTCCAAATCTATTAAATATGCCTTGGTTGATAAAGAAATCAGCCACCCATAGCCATAAGTCGATTTCTTGTCTGTTCAGTGGATTATTTAGATGTTTATTGTGAATATAAGATAAATGTATTTGATTATTGACGGTCCTAAATGACCTACATTGTTTTACCGGACTAAGCGAAGAGCTGGTACTCGAAGTAGAAGGATCAATACAAAATAATATATTTCTCTATGGATCAATAATTGCAGATATTCAATATAATCGCTTACTAAAGTTTTCAAAGGAACGAAACTGAGTGAAAATAATAAAATAACAAGAGTGGATGCGATGACAAAATTAATTATATTCATATGTCAGAACTACCAAAAATGGAAATTATCAGCTGATGTCAATTCTAGAGAGTGTTGTGTGAAACTGGGCGGAATCTGACCAATCAGAGGTCTACAGAATTGCCATCTTAAATTCAAATTACTCCTCCTGGTTTTTAAATGAGGTTATAATTAATACAAAAATTATTTCCCGAACCCTTTCGATTATACTACCAGACACGTGAGCCGACCCTATTACACAAGATCATGTTTGAGCTCATTTAATTTGGATTTGGTGCTTTCTTCGACATTGTGTTAATTACTTGGTTATTTTAAAAGTTATATATGAATGTTTTTAATAAAAAGATTGAATAAAATATATAAACCAACCAAATTACAAATCTAAAACAATTGTTTAGCCTCAGTACGACTGTTATAAGTGTCAACTTGTCAGTTGGTGGACGTGCCCTATGTAACTGGAGATATCAAATTAAATTATGGTTGTTGGATTATAATTAAACTACATAGTTTGTCGTACATTTTTTATTTTATCAAATTCAGTCCTTGTTAGTTACATACCCCTTACACAGTATGAATAAATTAAAAATCGTCATCACAGATCTAGGACGAGATATATTCTTGCAATCTAACCCGCACATAGCCATATTTTGTTATAATAATTAATGAGTGAACAAAAAATATATGAGTTAGACTAACCCATATTTTGCGGTTAATTTGGTATTTAAAATAAAATAGAACTTTCCAAATAGGTACTGTCGAATTATTGTTAATACTAATAAGTTAGTGTTTTCCTCCATTTATTGTGTATATACCTTATTAATATCCATTACAAGTAACATATTTAGGAACAATAAATTCAAGAAAATATATTCAACAATAGCGTGTCCCAAAAATACAATCAAATATTTACATAGTCATTATGCCATACATTTAAAACATTTAGATAAAAATTATTGAAATATAAATAAAATTTAATTTTAAAAAACACTAACTTGTCTATAACTTACTAAAGCATACACTTATGTAAGTTATTTGTTTTTATCAAGATCATACTTATCTTCATATTATTTAAACAATATTACTTTTTATAAATTTTAAAAACCTTTGGCTTCATATTAAGCATAATTAACAAAATGTGGGACTAATTCCAACATTCAACATAAATAAATAATTTAAGTGTTTAAAGCATACATCTTAATATTATGTAAATGAGATAACTGGTACAAAACATATAAGAACTGTTTTAAACAATATTGAAATTTTTACTAGTTGTACAGCCCCAACTCAAATAATATCACATGTTAATCAATTTTTTTAGCCTCTCAACCTGCTACTGAAAGTTGTTTTTGCTTGAATTAAGGTTTTCATAACTTTTATTTAATAATTATGTAAAACAGTCTTACATGTTTGAAGATGTTTTTTTTTAGAAATTAACAAATACAACTATCTTCTTGTGGTTCTTCATCATATGGAATTATCTTAAAGCCATGCTGTTCCATAGTTTGCAGTTCGAATCGGGATCTGTTCATACTTACTAATTGAGTAGCTACATCTGTAAACATTTCTTCTAAACCTTCACTTGTTTTACACGAAGTCTTGTAAATTCCTGAGACAAGATTGTGGCATTGTTCGCTTATTTTCCAAACATAAAATTAAGAAACATTTATTGATCTTAAGAAAATGTGATAATCACATTATCAAATGCAGGTAATAAATTTATAAAAAATGTCGCTGCCATTTTAGAATTTCACACCTAAATCTGATCTGTAGGAGATGGATGATCATTATTGAAGGCAGTTTTCACAAATGTTGTAATCCAAGTTTGAATAAGCTCAATAATAAAAAAGAAAATACCAACTGATTGAATTTGACTTTTCCTATAATTAAATATTACAAATAAGAAGAAAGAATGTGATGAATATTATAAATATTTTAACAAAAATTGTACTTAATGAACAGTTGAAGAAACATCATCAAATTCTGTTGGATTCTCAAACTAAAGAAAGTAATCTAGATCTATTCTAGCAATCATAACACAGTAAGATACAATCAAATACTCTGTTCCTTCCATGTGTTGCAGTTTTTGATATCTCAAATGCTTTTACAGGGCCAGTGATTGCAGTTTCATAGCCTTGCATCACTAGGCAATCTGCTTTTTCATTGCCTACAATTTCTCTGTCTTTTGGATCCCAATTAAGTGTCACAGTATTGAATCATAATCAGTTCTCCTACTATTTTTTATTATTCATACATCTTAAACTGTGGTCTGTTAATAATAAGTCATATTTACCAAAAAGTTTCAATTTCCCCATCTGTTATTTGTGGTGTACTTCCAACTAAATCACATTTGTTACCACATAAAAAGATCTTTGCATTTTCTGCATATGTTACAATATCTAATAAATGTTGGGACAGGACATGAAACGAAGCTGGATTATCAAAAGAAAAAACTAAAATTGCTGCTTCCGCAAATTTGTAGTAGCTGGATGTGATAGAAGCCACTCTCTCCATTCCTCCTGTATCCCATAATTGCAGCTGTAACAAATCAATGCATTTAATCAGCTTTGATCATGATAACTGAAATATAAGCACGTACCTTTAAATCTCTGTCTGAAACATGAAACAATTTAGAACAATGGTCCAATCCTAAAGTTGATTTTCTATCTGTAGCCGTTACGAACGTATTATTTGCAAATCTTCTAAAAATTGAACTTTTTCCTACACCATATTCTCCACATAAAATTACTTTTTGTTCAGGAACGCGAATTGATGCCATTAATAATTTAAAAAACTGTTGTCCAAATAAAAATTAATATTTTTGACATAACAAAATAGAGAAGTTAGCAGCAAAGCTTAGCAGTAGTTCAAACGTAACTATGAGATATCTTCTTTCCAAATATGTTTTGACTTCTTCTTCTTATTATGTCGATAGAAAACAGACTGTAGAACAAGAAATAAGGTAACATTACAATACAAGGTATGATTGGTATATAACAGTCAACAAAAAATGAAACCAATGAATAATTAATTTTTCAATTTTGTTATTACACTCAAGGCCACCTCTAAGTGGCCTTGATTACACCGAGTATGATCAGGAGCTCCAAGTAGTTCCAATCATCCAATGACTTCTTCTTTTCATTTGCTTTCCTGTCAGTTCAAAAATGGTTCAAAGTTTATGAGTTTAATTTAAATAAATATAAATAAATGAATTATTTCTCTATGAAATCCACCTAGCTTTAGTTTGTTTAAAAATCAAATAAAAGCAATGCTTGGCTTGGGAATTAAAAACATTCAAGGTACAAAACCTATTCGCATGTGGATAGATGGAAAATGCTTCAATGTTAAGTATTTTAAAGGAAAACAAGAGAAACCTGCAAAGCTAGAAGGTTAGATAATAAAACATAAATACCAAATAATCTATAGTAATTTATTTAGGTGAATCAAGTATAGAGAATGTAGATGAACTTGAAATGCATCATATTGATTTCGATATTGATAAAGATGGAACATTATTCACAAGCTTTGAATTACCCCCGTAAGTATCACACACCCTTTAAACTCTCATTTTTTTGTAGTGATTATGTATAAGGGAATAGGTATTATTGAAAAAATACCAAATACAATAGGTATATTTGAATATTGAATTTTGTTGGGTCATAAAATTAATATCAACAATTTTTTGAATTCAAAAATATGTAAAAGTTTATGGTTCAATTTGCCAAAATAAAATAGAAAAAGAATAATAAATACACCACAAGGAACATACCGAGGATGCTACATGTTTATTTTGTTATTTGGAAGAGATCTTTTTATTTGACAACCAATGGCATATATGCTGGACATTGTTTACAGTGGTTTACAGCATAGGGTAGCATATTAAAAGGAAAATGAGGAATCAAATTAAATTAAAAATCTGTCTTCTGGTAATTGTATATCAAATTATTTCATTTGAAGGATTTAGTTTTCCATTGGGTCTTTCCCAGTGACCTTAATATTTTTATTGAAGACTTTTAAGTATTGTTTCTTTATAATTAATTACCTACAATATTGAATTTTCATAGACATTTTTCTACTTTAGGTTATATTACACTAAGCTGAGAAGTAATGAATTTTTTGATTTACATTTATTAAAAAACAAGACCAAAACAACTATATCCATACCAGGTTATAATAAAAATGGAAAAATTGTTATTACAGGAGAAGAGAATAATATAAGGGATGCATTAGGTGAATTACACTCAGTTATAGGTTACATAAGAGATAGAACAAAACCTCTGCAGTTCATTTCTATCCCTTTAGTAAGTGAAGAAATTAAAACTAGGTTTCTGAATTTTAAAAATGAAATCTTGAAAGATTCAAATATAAGTGGCCTAGAAGAATCAATTTTTCAGAGTCCATTAAAACTACATCTCACAATAGATGTTTTTGTTCTACTAAATGATAGAGAAAAAAATGAGGCTGTGCTAGCTTTGGAAGAATATAATAATAATATTTTAAGGTATGTTACTTTTTTATTACTTTGTATTATTTTCATAATACTGGTGATATTTTAAACTATATGCAATAAGAATATTTATGTATTTTGTTTCGCCTATTTCTAGGCACTTGAAACAAAAAATAGGTAATCTTAAGATTCATGTGGCTGGTATCGAGTGCATGAATGAAAACCATGAAAAAGTTGACGTATTATATGCAAAAGCAAAAATTATTAACGAAACTGAAGAAGTGAATTTACAAAATATTGCTAATAAACTTTCCGAGCATTTTTATGAAAAAGGTAACTAAAATTATCATTTGACACAGTATAAATTCATTATATTTAATTTTATGATCTAGGGTTATTAAAAAAACACCAAAAGAAAGTTAAATTGCATATGACCTTAATAAATACAAAATACAGAAAAGATTCAAACAGCCCAAAGAAAAAATGGGTTAAAAGAAAAAGTTTCAATGCCTCAAAAATAATTGAGAAGTACAAAGATTACGAATTTGGTCAGTGTGAGCTGAATACTATACACATATCAAATATGTCTTCTCTGGGAAAAGATGGATTTTATGAATCTTTAGCAAGTATTGTAATTTAGTTTTATTACATTTTTCATAAATTATTTAATGTATATATTATTTTAAACATTAAAACAGGGAAAATTGTACAAATAAAATTTATATTATAAATATACAACTTTTACAAGATACCTACTATATTTTATTTACATATATGTGTGCAACTGCACATTAAAAATTGGTAGATACTATAACACAATTGTTATTATTAAAAAGTGAGAATGTATTGTGTTTTAAACGTTTAAAACACTTAATTTAGGTCAAAAAATTCAAGTTCGAAAAGGATCAAATCTCTACGTTGTCTTTTATAAGTTGTCAAATGTGTTTTAGCTCTGGCATATAGCTATATCAAACGATCTTCGAAGATTTTCTCTTCAAAGAAAGATTGTCAAATGTATATATAAAATTTAAATAAGCAGCAAATACATTTTATTGTAAAAATAATGAGGGGTTGGAAAAAAAAATAAACATTAATCGATTTCGTTGGCACAGTTTTACAATCATAATAAAGTTTCATTTTATTGGAATCTCAATCTTAAAATATTATCTCTATAATGTTTATACATTAACATTATTTTATATATTGTCCATGTTTATTGCCCTTCTGTAATTTTTGTTGTCTTTTTTTTATGTCAACAATTGTTAAACCATAATATAATATATATGTTGTTAATAATGCTTTATTAAAACTTTAATTAATAAGTAAATATTATACAGTAATTTGATAACGAAATGAAAACAAGATTATCTATTTTTCTCATATTCTTTAGATTTTATACAGTTTTGTCCTGAATGCATACCTAGGAAGTTTGTTTGTATGTGATTAGGACGGTTAAAAAAGTTTTTGGGGAATTTCGTAGTTGCTGTTTCATTAAAAAATATGGTAAATATGTTGGTGACAAGCACAAATACCATTTCCTATTATAATGGGCAGAAGTACAATTCTATACTTCAACTAAATGGTAAGTTATTAAAATATTATTAATTATATAAGTTTATTGATTGTTATATAGAAAATTATTTCAATGACATAAGTGGAAGTCAAAAAATTGGAAAAATATAAATATGACTGAAAAATAATTATTATATTACCTCACTCAAAAGTAGGTAGATTTTAATGTGTATTTTGGAAATAGTATGGTTTTGATAAAGAATGGATTACAGTTAAATGTCCATTGACTCATTTTTTCAAGCAGATATAATTCTTGTTTTTTTTTATCAACATCCAGTTTTCAGATAGGCGCGCTTAAAGAATTTTAGTTTAGTTGTACTGTACCATTGTCTATTTATAGACAGAGTTTGATTTAAAATTTACTAATTACTAATGCATTTTGAAGAAAGTTTATAGTATCAAATTTAGATTTTTCAAGGATAAATTACATGTTATAATTTACTAAAAATTACAACTCTATTTAAATATTAGAGAGACGACCAAATATTAGGAAATGTTTAATTGGAATCTCAGGCAGTCGCGTCGGTTGGTTGTAAATAGATCTACTGCTTGTTTAAACAATTCACGTTATTTGTATTTCAAATGAAATTATTTCATGTTTGTGGTCCAAAATATCATTAAAAATATTATTTTAATGTGTTTGAATTGCTACTGTAATAAATTAATACTGTTGGGTTTGCGATGTATAAATATTGTATAACAAAATGTATACAAAGTTCTAACTGTAGAATATTTTGCAGTACTTTCAAAAAATATGTAATTACAATATTTAGGTACACTTTTACCTACTGTTTATACTTTTTGTTTTAATATATTTTTGGTGTATTCATGATAAATTTTTGTGAAATTCATTTTGTTTATAAATTATAAATATTACCATCTTATCTATTTAGGTATATTGATAATTCATAAGTTCATTGACGGGTGAGAGTATAAGGACCTAAATAGTATATTTTAAGAAGCAAATGATAGTAGTTAATGAATAAAATCCGATACACACGATATATCTACAACAGTAAACAAAATTGGTAAAATATTGTTAAAGATACTGTATGGAGTGTGCCTTAAAATGTATGCTTTTAGCTTTAATTCAATTGAAAATACATGAAAATTGAGACTAGCTATTATTCTGATCATACATAGTAAGAAAAATTACTAACAGGTGTATGATATAACTTTTATGCGAATAAAGAAAACGTTTTTTTAAATAAATATTACTTTGTAAGCTCATCCATTATGTAGCTGAATATCTTATGTAGTATTTTAGTAGGTAGAATGATCTCCATACATTTGAATTTAAGAAGAAGTTTATGACTACATAATCAATAGAAACAAGGCCAAATGCTCAAATATAAACACTACAGAAATTATAATGACCCAGTTTATTTTTAAAATGTGAAAAATTAAAAGAATTGAATCTTTTTGAAATGATTGCAGTTGGTGATAATTCCAAACTGCAGTATTTAAGGTACATATTTGTTTTTTTAAATCTATCTAAAAAATTGGATATCTGCTTAAAGTTTAATTTTACAAGGCTTGGTTATTTAAAGTAAATGTTTAAATTTGGTTTTCAATATTTAATCTAAATGAAAAACACCTATTTACATATTCTTAAATGGGTCTAGTGATATAGCCATAGGTTTTTAAAACTGTAAGTATCATTCTTTTATATATTATTTAGAGCATAGGTAAAATCAATTTTATTGGATTATGTTATTTTGGAAATCATTTTTACAAGCAAAACTACTCTTGTCAAAGCATTTTTGTTATATAAAATATATGAATAAGTGACAGGACTTTTCTTTTCCTATTTATCTTGATTCAACTGTTTTTGTTAAACCATTTCTGATTCTGTTTAGATGCATTAAAAATGCTCATCTTTAGAAAACAGCAGTTTTCATGAGTACCTACTTATAAATGCAATAGAATGCTCTTCCATTTTCCAGTGTTTTCACTATATTTTTATTTATTGACAAAAGTATATAATGGCTTTAGTGGATTCTCATATCTTGTGCTTATGTCTGAGATAAGGTCTTAGTTTACCTTTTGCAGTTTTGCTACATTAATTTATCTTTATATTTTTTTCTATAGCTATTTTATAATATATTATTATATTTATGATTGGTAGGTATTCTATGATATCTTTGCTGTCTGATTATTAATGGTTTTATCAACACTACTCCCTTCCTAATATGATATATGGGAGATATGTATTTACAAAATCGAAGAAAATGTTGTTCCCATGTTAGGCAACTCTTAATTTATTAGTATTAAAACTTTCACTTATGTACATACCTGTATATTGTAAATTACATAAATTATATTTCTGTCTTTAGTTGGTTTAAATTATTACCACTAATAATATATTTGTTCTATTCGTTTGTTTAATCATTTTGAAGGAAAGTTTTAATTATTATTTTAAACAATAAAAATCAATTTTAAAATTTAGGAAGCTCGTGATTTAATCCTCCTCTAATTTTGTAATCTTGTGACTGGTGAACTATATTTATTATTGAACGTTTATCAGTATCTCGTGCAGGTAATAAATACTTTTTGTGTAAGTAAAAAATATATTACTTACATCATATTTTATATACTATATTATTATAGATATATAATTTTTATAGATTTAACAGAATATTTAAATATTATTAGCTGTTAATTTTATATTTTTAGTTAGAATTAGTCATGAGGAATAATTATTTCTTTCTGTTCTTTCTACACGGGATTGTTAGAAACTTCAGTCCCTTTCTAATCTGCTATACTTGACTTTGCTTATTCATTTCTGATTCTAGTATTTTTTCATTTTAACCATGATTTTTTTATCAGTGGCCTGTGGCAGACAGTACTTATTTAATAATACTGATTTTACATGTTGATTTATCGAATAATACAACAAATACATTCAAAAACAAATAATTAAAACCACTCATACCTACTTCAAATAGTTATTATTTACAAATTTTAATATTTATGCAAAGTATTATAATAAATTGTCATAATTATTTCTATTGTTAACATTTATTTGAATAGAGTTGAAAAATATGGTAATTGACGTGTAAATCTCAATTTTTTTTTACAGAAAAAAGAAAAATGCACGGTGCCAAACGGGTGTTAGTCTTTTGTTTGATGACGGCTATTCTTCCAACAATCCTTATAATAATTCCTTTGTATCTCAGACATCACGTTTTCGCTGATATAGTTTATCCTGTAGCAGAATCCGACGTTTTAATTATTTCCGAAGGAGTGTCGTCGATATTTTGTGAATCTGTAGGATTGAAAATGAATTCAACATTCAATGCATTTCAGTTGCCCAATAAGCCTCAGAAAAGTGGAAAGATTAAACATATTAGGTAATAATGGTAATTGTAATTTATTTATTACATCAGTTAGTACCTATACAGAAATTAGAAAATTTGTGTTGTCTTTTTTTTTAAGGAAATTTGCCAAAAAAATACAACTTGAACTAAAAAAAGTCGTTACAAAATTGGCTTTAAATGTCACAGTATAACCTTAATAGTATATTATTAAACGAGCAATTTATGATAGCCATTATTCATGATGGGTGACGTTTGCAAGTCACCCGAGTGAATATTGGCCATAAATTGCGAGTAGAATACTATACTTTGTCCACTACCTTTAATTTCTTTATTAAATAAAAGCTAAAAGTCAGTAACGATTTTGTATTACTAACCTCAAAATGTTAATAATTTGACATAATTATATAGAGATGGTAAAATATCAATACAACATACCGTTATAAATATATTGTTTTAAAATACTTAATATTGGAAAATATCGTTATGAAAAGTATCAATTATAAAAATTACAATATTTTATCGATACGATATATTTCAGATACAAATTTCCTGAACAAAATACACAGATTTAATAGTTTATTTCATATTGTACCCCCATCTCTAGTCAGTGTATTATAATAATACACTACAGTGTATTATGAGCTACCTATAATACACTCCAGTGTATTATGAACCATAATTCACTGTTGTAAGGAGGTGAAATATTGACTTATTTTTGTCGTGGACAAAATAATTTTCAACTGTAAGTATGTTTTCTTAGATTGAAGAAGTCAATGTCATTACCTGACGATACATTGGAATATTGGGGTTTTTATCTACTAAAAGGGTCTATAGTAAGATTAAAGGTAAAGTTATTTAACTATATATCTGTTAGTAATGTAAAATTATAAGTAATTAAAACATATTATTATTGATTTTGCAATATTAAACACATTTTAGATTTGTTCTCGCTTTGTTGGTGCTCGGATTTTAGTTGTAAGAGGGGATAAAAACTTAAATACTTGTAATGTTATGAAACAGAATGGAAAATATGGTGCAAAAATGGATGCTGATTCCAATAAAGTTAAAGTTTCCTACCAAAATGAAAAACCAGCTGATTTTGTAGGTATGTAACTATTTCTTGGTTCCTTACAATATTGAATTGTTATTATGTAGGCAATTACCTTAAGTTAATATATGAAACTGTAAAATTTTAGGTATCATTCCAAATACTGACTTGGAAGATGATTATAATAAAGCAGAAGAAGATATGTCCGATGACAATAACGCACACACAGATCTATCACTAACAAAATTTAGAAAAAAGAAAAGCAACTTTGTCAATCAAAATATCGATCCTCGAGAAAATTCTAATCTAGAGACTGAATATGTGCCAAAATTAAGACATTCCAAAAGACATTTAAAGGAATGGCAGAAAAAAATTGATGCTCTCAAAAAAAATTTGGATGGTAAGTTATATTTTCTATGCCGTATGCAGGGACATACAAAATACTTGAAAATGCTATTTATTTTTTAAGAAAATTTTGTTGGTCGACAAAAACGATCTATATCCGCTCTTGATGCTCATATTAAACACGGAGGTAATGCGATGAATGCTTCCGCAATGGACGACGAAGAAAGTGAAAACAGCGTTTCCAGCTTCGAAACAGAACTTTTAACTTGTTACGATGGTAAAATTCTACTCTCTCGTAGCTTCCAACCCAGTCAAAATTGTAAAAACATTGAATATCTTGATGAAAGCAATCGTATGATCACAGAACATACCGTGGCTTCAGATGGATATTATTACTACATTTTCTATTCGGATAATGACTTGGCGAACAACATTATGAACGCTGTTTTTGACATTTATAAAACTACATACGGATTTAAAAATACTAGTAGCGGTAAGGAATGTATAAATCAAACGGTTTGTGAATTTTCTATACATTTATTGTCGACTGAGATTGTGATAGTAGAAGTGCCTACTAGAGACGGAATTGAGCATGTAGAAGACGATATCACTTTGCTTACAAGTATTTGTAGACCTAGAATGGAAGTTTATGTGATTTTTCCTATATTGGTGTTAATTTTGATCGTGGTTTGCGCTTTTTTGTGAGGTTATTCTTGAAAAAAATATTTATCTTATGATGGATTATAGAGTAAATAAGTCACTAAGGAGCACTGGAAGATTTCTCGTTGAGATATGCAAGGCTTATGAATGGCTATTATTGCTCTGCAGTCAAATGTTTTCATATTGTATTTAAACTGACTCTATAAAGGGTAGGTTCATCTCAAACCTTGAAAAAATAAAGTTAATAGACAAAATCCAAGTAATCAAGCACATTGAAGAATTAACGTTTAATCAGATTGTCAATATTGTTGATAATAAAAAGTCAATTTTCTAATTATTGTCAATACATACTTAGTACTTAACTTTTCCATAGTTAAACGTGGCAATATCGAATGTTTTCGACTGCATTCCTTTCATAGGTTTGAATAAACTTGCCAAACTATAGGTACGTCATTACTTATAGTAGATTCATACATTCATTTTGAGATTAAAATCGAAATATTCCACATGGTGACTTTATATCCCTAACTTATTTCCATGTGTGTAAAATAGAGAGGAGACGTGTCTAGCAACACGGATAAGTTTTGTTTAAGGAGAGCTTGAGTGACTAATGCAATGACAAATCAATAAACAATGTTCTAGGTCATTCTAGTAGTAGGTATATGTCTTTAATTTGTGTCACTATCAAAATATTTTCAACATAGATGCGTTTAAAACTAGTTTCACAAGAACCTATTTAAAAATATTCGAGATTTTATAATTTCAATTGCTATATATTGGAATAAGTTCAATTAAGTGTTTAGGTTAAAAGCATTGAATTTTATATTAATATATTATAATATACAAAACTTTAAATTTTATCAAAAGCACTGTTAATTGAATTTTTCAAATTGAAATTCCAGTTTGTTTTTCATTTTATATTTATCCGCATAGTGTACGGATAGACAAGGTGTGTTCTTCCGGAGAACCGATTTTCGACTGCTTTTGCGCAGTCCCATTTTCGGCCATATTGGTTGCTTAAGCTGACCGTATATTTACACGAGTACACTTTTAAATATAATGATACGCTGCTAAATTACATCGAAATATTTCATTATGTAGTTATTCAATTGAACCATCTTAAATCTCCGTGTTTATCTGATTGGTTAGAAAGTTATTATGGCCGATCTTGGGAAAGATTTGCCAATGGTCCGAGAAAATGGATGCGCAAGAACACACCTTGTCTATCCGCATTTAGTAGCTAGTATTTCAGCCGAATATAATCAAATTTTGTTATCAATTTTAGTAAAAGTAAACAGCTGCAAAGTATCAATATTCTTGGCGAATAGATTTGTTTGCAATTAAATCCAAGCGGACACACCCCATTAAATAAAGTTTTCTCTGGTTTTATTATTATTTAACTTAGTTTATTATGAGTTTTACTATTTCGATTTGTGGAATGATTTGTTATGACAGTGGTATTAATATGGATAGAATTTTTTTTTAATTATTAGACATATTACATGAAGAATATAAAATGATTTCCCTTAATCAATACTTTTGATAAAAGTTCCAGTTAATTTTAAGTATAATTGCAAATATAAAAATGTGATATTAAATAGTTAGATCAAATTGTCAATAATTATTTTATAGCCAATAAAGGGCAGAAAGTAGATATAATTGAAGATAGTCCTAGATGGAATTTCAAGTTCGTTGTATATTTTTTGTACTGTCTATTTAGGACTATCTTTCCAAATTTATATACGGTGCGGATATTAAGTTTTACATTCCTAGAGGTAAAACTTGATATCCGCACCGTACAAGAACTTAACCAATACATTGTATTTTTATAGATGTTATTCTTTATCTTTATCTGTGATCTTATCTATTTGTGTATATATTGAAATATATAACATAAAAGTATCTGAAATGAAATTGTTAAAGTATATATGTATTAATTTTATTGTTGTACTTTCATTTTCCCTGATCGTTGATCAAATTCTAATATCAAAGCCACAGAGGCCAGATATTTTTACTACTTTTGGATTCTTCCAAATGTCTCCAGCATTCCACAAGTGTAGTGAGTCAAGTGAGTGCATAATATTTGCAATGAGTAGAAAAACGACCCAAATAGGTTGGAATACAATGGAAACTGACAAAAAGAAATCATCAAGTTCAAACTACTAGATTTATATGACCAACAATACAATATTCATGGAATACAATAACAATCAGAAGGGTCTCTCTCCGTCGGCTCCTTTGATTTATGTCAGACAGAATTTAAATGACACTTGAAAGTTGTGATCCTAAAATTAGAGCTGGCAACAGCTCCCATGTAGACAGCTTTCAACATTTCCTAAAGAGATGAAAAGAAACAACAATCTAGGCAACGTCGAAATGTGATCCTATTTTCGATAGACTGCCACTGCGCGTATTTATTGTTCTATGACAAGAGACCCTTCCTATTGTAGTTCTGTACCGGAGCCTTGCTCAAATCAGGACAACGGCAAACTTCCGGTAGACAATTCTGCCAATTCTGTATAATGAAATATTAAATCTGAATATATGTCATATATCAAATAAGGAGAGAGATGGTCACTGTGCTGTGCATAATCAATTTAGTAAAACAAAAAAGTGTTATTACCTATATTTAAATCTTCGATTCCTTTTGATAAAAATATACAAAAAAATATAATTTCTTATAAAAATAATTCCAATCTCCAAGATTTATGATTTGTAGTTGGCGGAGGAGACCGAAACTCTGGATCTGAAACAATAAAAATAAAATATATAGGGTTGGAAAGGTGATTGCATGGAGTAATAATTAAAAGAGAGATATTTTAAATCATAGAAGACACTGGCACAAAGTTTGTGCGCAGCCAGTTGAGCATGGCGCATTACAGCGACTAACTGAACTAACAAACACCGCCTCTAACCACACGAAAATTGTCAATGTGTCAATATAAATTTAATTTGAGGTTAGTCACGTGTAGTCTATATACAGATATGGGGATGTCACTATTATCGCATATTTAACGATTTCTTTAAGGAGATGGTTCTATCTTGCAGATATACTAACTTTGGAGTGTATTCAATGTCCTTCGTGGCATATAAGGAAACTAGTTGTTGTTACTTAGTGAACGGTCTTTGATATTTGATTTTCAAAGAATCTGTGATGCGTTATGATAGTCATGATAGTATTGACATCATAGAGTAAGTAAGAGAGGTTTTAAAACATATGGAAGAAACTGGCACAAAGTTTGTGCGTAGCCAGTTGAGTATAGCGCATCACAGCGACTAACTGAACTAACAAACCCCGCCTTTTACCACACGAAAATTGTCAATTGTCAATATAAATTTAATTTGAGGTTAGTCACTTGTAGTCACTTCTGAACATATCTATATGATATATATTTTTATTTAATTCTTATTGGCCTTTTTCTATTTAAATTGATTATCTTTAACATTGGCACCTATTATTATTATAGGTAAGTTGAAAAAGTAAAATAATGAAAACAAATTTTATATTTTATCGTTTTTTTTGCAGACAATAAGGAAGCTTTGCTAAAAGTTCTAGTTATGTGAAAAAGTTTTATTTCGAACATTGTTTGTGTGATATTGGTGTGTGCTTTAATAAGATGTCTCCAGGTAGATTGGTGTATAAGTGTGGATTATTTGTTTATTTTATTTTTATTGACTGTTTTTTTTATTATTTTCGGTATTTTATTGTATGACAAATGCTGTCTTAATAGTAATTTCTCACTAGCAGAGTTTTTTATTTTCCTACTCCTACTAATACAATATTAGCGTATGCTGAAAACTTGCAAATTCAAAAAGCGCGCGTCTTGAACGCTAGTTCATACCAGTAGGCGCTAGTGTGCCACAAAACGCTACACGTTCAACATATTTCTTCTATTAATTACTGTATGGGTAATTGTTAATAATCGGTAATATCAAATTTAATTATTAATTGGAATTTTTTTGATCTAACATAAAATATTATTTGCAATTGTATATATGAAACATAAACTCACCCAAATCTTGTTTATTTTGTATAATTGCTGAAATTCCAACATCCAGCGATTCCTCTTCTTTAATAAACACCTCCGACCAAATCTTAGATATATTTTCAATCATCCTATCTTGCAATTCGCACAAACTCTTGTGCAATTGAGTCGTTAATACCACATTGTGTTCGTATCCTGCCAAACAAAGTTCTTTAATTTCATCGCCGAGATTAATAACTTCTCCATATAAAATATGTAAGGTTCTTATTAAAGCTATGTCTTCGTAGAAACCGCCTTCTTTGAGATCGATTTTTTTTCGTTCCTCTTTTCGACGGTTTCTTGATGATAACGTTGTTCTAAAAAATTTATTGAATCACCCTATATAATCATTTAATTAAAATAAAACTGTATAAAAAGTATTTACTAACCCTCTAGATCTGGATGTTGATTTAGAATTAGTAGATGACAATACACTCGAAGCATCTGAATATAAATCATCTTGATCATCATATATACCTGCAGATATTTTTTGTAATTTGAAAATCCTTCCATCTCTAACAATTTCTAATCGATTAACATACTTATCGAATTGTTCTGAGTAGTTTTGGATTTTTTCCAACATTGATGACATGTATTTAATTAATTTTGGTATTATTTCCGTTTCTAAAACAAAATAGGTTTTTCAGTATCCAAGTAATTGTCAAAATATTCAACATAGACTATAGATTTATCAACTTTTAACTGCATGTACTACTCTTTTATTAGCTTCACTTGTATATTTGTTTGTATGTAACTCTCATCTGGCTGTGGCAACTCGCTACACCCCACTCCGTTGAACGTATTTATATTATAGCACCGAATAATCAACAAAGATCACTCTCAGCCCCGCCTTCTTTTACGATATTTTTTTTAGTCTCATAAATAGAGAAATTGATTTAGATAAAATCATTGAATTAACAAAGTATTCTAATTGAATTAATATTAAATTCAACTTAAATGAATTTTTAATTCAACTTCGAAATAAAAACGTTAAAGTCTAGATTGTTTGTAGAATTTATCACTGCTAATTTTCTCTTTAGCTCGAAACAACTTTTACTACTGTCCGTCCTCTGTTGGGGAGTCCCTATACTACCTACTTCAGTATCACTTTAAACTTTGGCACCTTAAATTTTATTGTCGAAATCTAAAAAGTGGAAAATAAATATAGTTAAAAAAAACTAAAAACACGCTTTTATAATAGGATAAACTAAAAAGTAGAAAATAATTTTAATGTATAAATCAATAAACAATAAATAGTATTATTGTGGAAAAAGTATCAACTATTCAACTATTATAGTCCACCAACCCTAATCTTAAAATAAAACAATAATCTTACCTACTAAATCATATTCTCGATAAGTTTCAGCCAAACATATGGCTTTCCTAAAAATGTTATGTTCAACAAGTACATTTATGGCAGCCTTATAGTCCTTTATATAAGTCTCCAGCAATATAACAGCATCATCGATTTTATGTACTTTTTCCAAATCGGCAGCTAGTTCGTTCATAATTTTTGTTGCTAAATCTGGTTCATAATTTAGCTTCGATAAAATACTAGCCACTTCCCTCCAATCTAATCCTTTTTTGTATTCCAACATTGCTTCCTTATACAATCGCGCTCTTTTTAAAATTATTCCAGCCTCCGAATATTTTCTGACTATTGACAGGGTTTTGGCATATAAAACAGTGATTAATTCAAAATGTTTGTTATAATCGTCTATACTTGAATAAGCTATATCTTCCAAGTGATTTTTAACTACAAAATTTGTGATTGATTCCTCATCGGCTACATCCCACCTTAGCAGATATTTAACAGCCCCTCCAAGATTTCTACCTCTTATACACATTTTAAATTTTCTTTCCATTACACTCATATTTCTCAAGTCTCTTATTTCAGGTTCATAAACTTTTGGATCCTCCATGCTGATTCGATAAACGAGAGATAGAAAATCCAAGTCAAATAAATTATAGGCGGCGTTTTCTATGTCTTTAAAATGTTCCTGTAGTAACAGTTGTTTCAGAACTTTACCACAAATACTTTCATTTTTTTCCCTATTAGAGCTGAAAACATCTTTTATTGACTTCAAAGCAGACTTTAAAGAAATATGTTTCTGCTGTATAGCTACTATACTAGATAAATTATTAAGACAATCTGTAGAGACTAGATAAAGTAATATGTCGTTAATAATTGATTGTTTGTTATAATTTAATGTAGGCATGCCAAATGGTGAATAATTCTGGTAAAACGTTTTAAAGCAGTTTTCATTCAAGCTGAATTCGGTTACTATGTTGGTTAACATGACATTGTTTTTGGATGCTTTTACAAAATCTTCTATATGTGCATGGAATCTGTCGGGATTTAAATCTATAAGAACGTTCCAGTTCACTTTTTCAATTCGCAATATATGCAAAACTTCGGACCACTTATTTTCTTTGAGCATTTCTTCAACAACATCTATTGTTATCATTTTACAACTAATAGTTTCTATATTGCCTCGTGGCATTTGCAAAATAATCTGCGGAGATATTAAATTTGTACAAGCTACTATTACCCCACCTTGTTCAATTTCTCTATTAAACACTGTGTTCAAATTAATATCACTTGAATATATCGGGTAATCTTGTAAACGAATACAGTAGAGTTTTGAGCTTGAATGTGTAAAAATTAAATAGTTTTTAAAGACGTAGATTGATGTAACTCCAGAACAAACTAGAGTATCATTTACATAAAAATCACGGTGAGCTGATAGAGCAAATTCAAAGCTCAGTTGATTGTTATTTTCTACAATTAGATGCTTTGTTATGTATATATAGTTACTATTATTATCCAATATTTTAAAAGGTGACATAAGATTTGTATCACTGTATGGTAAATAAATTTTTGAACTGAGATTCTGTGTTTTTAAAGAAACTGTAAAATCCCCATTCCCGTTACTATATGTATATTTAACGTTTTTACTCTGAAGTATCAACTCTACTTGATTTTCAACCCAATTTAGAGAATGGAAATTGATTGAATCACTAAATTTACATTCGTCTAAAGTGATGATTTCCTCTATTGAATCATCTTTAATATGTAATAGTTTTATATGAAAAAATGGGTCAATTAAAGCACAGATATTTTTACTTGGGTGGAATGATATTCTGTTTACTGGTGTTTCATTTTCATAAGAATAATGGCAAAGTGGTGGCGGTACTATCTTCTTATCAAACAAACTGAAATCAATGTGTGTGCCCTTGATCACTGCTACTGTGGCTGTATTAGGACATCTGTTGATAATAAATCTGAAATAATGATATTCTATGTTGCGAGCAGTGAATACTACTAATTTACAAGTTGTAAACATAATTTCATCATGATGTAACCACTGAAAATTGTATATGATGTGTTCAGGAGGAAAATAAAGTTGCTGCTTTAAAAACCATCTTCCATTAGAGTACAGGTAGATATTTATAAAGCCGTTTCCTTCTTGGTCAACAAATGAAATGGCTAATATATGCATTTGAGGATGATAAAGCAATTTTGTCACCACGCCCTGAAACATGAAAATAATTTCAAACACAAGTACATCAAAAAATTAGTGTAATAGAGCAAATGCTGGAGAAAGCATATGTTCAGCCCTTTTTCCAGATATTGTAGAAGCCTTTAAAAAATATTAACTACATATTTATTTAATAAAAAAGCAATTAAATACCTTTACATCTTCCAAATTGTATTCAGCTTTAACCTTACAGTTCTTCTCAAAAATAATCAATTTTGACAAATCACCATTGTTTGTAACACATGCAATACATTGGCCTTGCCCCATAAAAGCAACTGCATCTTGTAAATTTGTTAACGGCTCTGATTGATTCAATGCATTTAAATTTACATCAAATACTTTGATGTAGCGTTGATTATCTGAATAATAATTTATAACAAATAATTCACCATTACCTCGCCAAGAAATTTTAGGTGGACTGATGCAAACTGTTTGAACATCTAGAAAAAGTAAATATGCAATGAATGTACAGAAACTACTATAAATAACTTTTAACTGAAAATACCTAATGTAATCTTAAATTTGATAAATTGTAAGACTAGTAAATTGTTTTAATTGATTAATACTAATTTTAGTAGCTTTTTAAATGTATATCTTCATCAAAAGGATAATTTAAATTAGAGAGTTGGGAATACTGTACCTTCTTGACTCACAGCTACCTTTTTAGATTTCTTTGGTCCTTGAAATTGTGTATATATTGAACCCCATCCTGAAAGAATTGGTACAGGGACATTGGCACTCAGGTGAGATTTATCTTTAATTTCAATAAAATAGCCAGTACATATGTAAGATGTTATCTCAAAATTTTGGTGAATAGCAACAAGGAGCGTTTCAAACGGATTCCAAGAGAATTCAACAATTGGATTTTCTGAAGCTAATGTGAACAATTTTTTTTTATTTTCGGTATCATACAGGATGAGTTCATTTTCAGTTCCCAAAAACACAACATTGAATACTGTTAGATATTTTACATATTGCAAATTTCCAGTTACATCTACACTGTGACTTGAAGCACTATCTTCAGTATTTCCTTCTTGATAAATAATTAATTTGTTGCCCTGTACTTCACAGACCACACCATCTGAATAATCAAAAAAAATTGGAGTAGTTGGCTGGTGTAAATCTATTTCTGTTAAATGACAATAAAATTCTTCAATGTTCTCCATATTTAATAATGATTTGTAATTATTAATTTCTTGTTTTATTCTTAAAGTTTCATAATGTTATGGCATAAAATCAGAGACAAAAAAAGTATGTTGACTCTTGACTCGAAAACATAACCTTAAATTAAATATCAGTAAATGTCAGTTTAAACCAACGTGTTCTTCAACTAGATTACAAAGAGTAAACTTTATTACTAGGAGATATACAACCAGGCTCTTTTATTTTTAAAATTATGGTTAAAGAAAAAAGTAAATAAAAATATATATTAATTTGGATTTTGATTGATTCTAGGTACCATACATTATTCAATAGTTAAACTCCAGGCACTACCTAGGTATTTGAAAATTCAAAAAATTTATAGGAGTTTTTAGTCCATGACACATTTCAATCATTTCATATCTTTTTAAATAAATTATTTATTGTTCAGTCTAATAATTAACAGGATTTATGTAATTCAACATCTGATTTTCAAGAAATTTGGAGAAAGACTTGTCAATGTAAAAGTAAGTAATTAGTTTAAACTTAAATTTCTGGCTATATATTATTTAGGATATATCCAAATCAAGTAATAACAGATCAAATTCAGTCAAATTCATCGATAAATTATTTTTGTCAAAATTAACAAGTGGCATATTTCATTCCGAATATGAACTTTAAATTTTGGCGGCTGTCTTGACAGCCAAGAAAATCGGAAATACGGCAGGAGAACGGCCATGTTCTACCGCATAAGAAAATAATTCCATCTTATAATTACAAATATTTGCTAAAACTATAAAACAAGTACACATTTTCAGGTACAACAATCCTAACTTTTTTAAATCTACCTAACAAAATTATTTAAAAGACTTCTGGACGTGATTAAGTGTGTTGGACTACCTGGGCGTAGGAACATTACATCCCACTTCAAACTTCAATTTAGCAGTCTTTTCCGTTTAGCAAAACGCGGAGTGTAGACATGTCTTTGCAAGATAGACGGTAAGTTTTGTTTTTCTCTTGAAAATAGACACTGTTCATTGTTAAATCGTAAGTAAAAAAGTTTAGTTATTATATTTAAAGGTAACACAGTTTATTTATCATGTCTTTATTGCATACTTCTAATACTTTAAGTAAATTTTTTCGGCGTGAATGTTCACAATTCCTCGCCAACATGGCGCATAGAAATTCCAATGGTATTTTTGTATAAAACATTTTCAAGTAAAGCAGAACGTACTCTACGTGCTTTTAAAGTAAAACAATGTTAACTATAATAATAAAGTATTATTTTTGTAAAAATTGTACAAATGGGCAATCAATTTCTGTTAATTTAGATGTGTTTGAAACTCCACGTGAAGTTTTTGATGTAGGTTCATTATATAACGGTGAATATTTTCTATTTTACGTGTAATTGTTGTTTCATTTGAGAATAGTTTCAGATCAGTTGAGATTTTTTACTTTGATCTTTTGGTAATGGCATATGTCTTATTCATGACTCATACTTTTTGAAGGTTATTATTTTACAATGAAATCCTTGTCTTTGAAAGATTATCGAATCTTATATAGGTATTAATCCTGCAAGCCGCTATTAATGTTTTACATAAAGATTTCTTCCTTTTTTTACATATTTGTTGAATTGTAATGATTTTTCTTGACTCTGATAAATTCAAAAGAAAAGCTGGTACTTGAAATATCTGGACCAATTGAAAGAAACCTATTACATACTTTTCATACTTATTTTTCCTTGATGAATAATAATCTTAGATAATTAAAAAATTGAGTGGCTAAATGTTGATATAGAGAAGTCTTTAAAACTGAATAAACAATATATGAAGTAGAACAAGATAATGTAATGAAAAAAAAAGTTATTTGAAATATTCAACAAAAGATAAAATTATAGCATAGTATATCTCACCGGTGCTAAAACACTAAGCTGCCAACATTGTATGGTGGTCAAGTATAGAATAGTGAAAATAAGCAATAAAGTAGTCACATACTTTACATAAACATGATTGAGAATATTCTCTTGTTACATTAAGATTTTTATTAGCCCAGATACATAATGTATTAGGAATGGATCATTAAACTATTAATACTACAATTTAATTTGTGTTTCAAAGTTTTAGTTATTGTTGTTTTGTTTTCCATCTGAAAAACATGATTTAAATTTTATTGAAAAGTTATTTTATATTGTATTAAGATTCATACAAGTGGCTGGAATCTATCCATAAACTTCTATTTATAAAAATAATTGGGAGAATGATAAAGGGGCATTATCAAATATCTTGATTTCATTGGTAAATAGCATTTTTTGATAATCCTTGGTAATTGGCTATTAACTTTATTAATTTATCAGTTTTCAAGAAAGTTGATAAAATCCAAATAATTTTATTGTAAATTACATCTATGACCAGATCCAGTAGGTACGTTATATCGACTGGGGGTAATTTTTTACAATTATCTGTGGAAATAAATGAAATAAAACCTGTTAATTAACAGAACTTTACCGAAAAACACTCAATTTTCACAATGATTATTTTAAAATGGTATTCATTTATTGATGATGCAATTGGTTATTTCTCATTAAGTATTGTATATTTGAATAAATTACCATTTACAAGGAATTGGTTTATTGAAAGTTACAAGGATGGGCAGTATGATAAATAAATAATCTATTTGTGATGAATTTGAATTCCCAGCAATTTTCTTTATAAGCGATTTTGAGTTAACCAGAATGCTACCTGGGTCGACATTATCTACAGATGTTATTTATGACTTCTTTTGAATGTAGGTAAATTTTTTGAAAAATGCCTGCTACTAGGTATAACTGATTTTGGAGTATAGGTACTGTAGATAGGTATTATTGAAACATTTTTCACAAATCTTATTGTTTGACATTTGCAGCTTTTTCAATATTTGTGGAGATGAGATAATATATTTACTTTTAAGGCTCCGTTATTAGCCACCACGGTAAAATAATGAACTTTAGGTTCCACTGAAAACCACAAGATGGGGAGAGGATGTTGTTTTATCCCAAATTTGAATCATATATTCTTGGAGCAGGTAATTTAGTTAACCAAATAAGTGGTTAATGGTTGATTACTATTATAATCTTGAATAAATACTTGTTCAACCATGTACCGGACAAATAAACACGTGTCGTTCCCCACTTCCCATGCCAGTTTGTATCATTCGATACAATACCGAGTGATAAATTTATCGAGATGTTATAGTTTTCGATATAATTAATATTTCCTATCAGATCTGTTAACCAGAGCGGTGCCAGAGATAACGATGCAACGAGGGTAAATATTACCTGATTTGTTGTTGATATTTACGTTCTTGTTTATATACACAAAAGTGAAAATCTGACGGAAACGCTATTAGCAAATGCTTGAAATTGCGTTGTGACATTTAAGTTTTAGTGTTAGTGTTTATATTGGATTATTTTATGTTTTTACAGTTTATTTTTGTAATTTCTATGTATCCTTGTATATTTTCAAAATAAATGATAAAGAAACATTTTTTTTTTAATTCTAGCGATTAGGTAGGTACTACTATACCACCTTGGCAAGTTTTCACAAAGAACGTGCCATTGAATATGAACGTTTTTAATTTAAATTCTAACAATAAAATTTTTTCTACTAGCGTGCAGACAGTAAATTTGTTTTTGGGTAGTATACTGTTATTTGAACATTTAAAATATATATTTGTATGATTGTAGTTCACCAAATAACTGAGAAATTAATAAATTTATTATAATTCTGATATAATTTTTAATAAAATAAACTTATAGGTATTTAAATAATTTTTTAATGGCCCTGGTATAAGCCGTCGTCAAATGAATGACAAATAATAATAATTAATTTGTTGATATGTATTTAACAATAAATGTTCCTTAATTTATGCTAACTTTTGGGATATTTTTCGCATGCCTTTAAAAAAAATACTGTTCCTAACACGTGTGTAAAGTGACTTCCGCACGAGATTGCTATATATTTAGCGTGCAATAGCGTGCGGAAAAGTATCACTTTCCGCTCTAACTACTATTGTAAGTACTGATCTGAAGTGAATTGCTGGCGGCCGGCAACTAGCTTATGGGTGGCTGACTACTACAAAAAATGCATTTTTAAAATAAAAATTAACAAAGAGTTTTCTCTTAATTGTAATATTTTTTCTGTTAGTACATAAATACTTAGTCACATAGTTGTGCTTTCTTACTATCTCAGAACTAACACCCTAACTTGGAAAACACCTGGGCAACTTATTATCTAATTTGAATGTCCTATAAAATAACCGACTTCTAGCCATGTGACCCTGTTTATTATAAAATGTGTATCTCTATTATTTTCCCGTCTGTATAATAAAATAATATTTCGATTATTTTTTGTATATAAATATTGTATGACGCTTTTTTTCCTCCATGTATACATCATATTTGTTTTACGTTTTAAAAACCACAGGCAATTCTATCCCAAGGATATTCATCTAATATCCTTGACTCTATCATGCTCTATCCTATGGAACGAAAATAAGAACACAGTTGCCAGCTACTACCAAAATTATTTACCAGACAAATCCTTTAATTTTAATGAAACCTTCAAGAACAAACAGCATTCAATTGAATAAATCAATATAAATAAAAAATGAAATCACATCTAACTTGGCTTATTGTGATTTATTATTGTAAAGAGAAGATATAATGCGAGGTCTTTGATTGTCAATATGAAAAGCGCTTTGAAGGCGTTCGTGTATAACAAATAGATTCCCTATTAAAAGTTAACATTATTGCATTACACACGTTGTACCTTGTACCAGTTTACATTAATTATTTATATTATCGAGAGTACGAAATCTGATACAAATGTACCCACTCTGGCAACACTGGATTGGAAATTTAGAGTCTCATATCGATATAATATATACCTATCACTCGAATGATACTGATTCAGTCAGCGCTCTCTGATGCCAAATCGGTTCAACCAAATAAGACAGAATTTTTGGCTACCATATTTGAATTACGGCGCTAATTACGCCGCTTTTATTTCATTCAGTTCTATATAAAATAACAATATTTTTGCTGCATTGTCACATATTTGTCTATAAAATAATGTTATGAAGGGTGTATCAGAGTGTATCACCTTTATTTCATTTCAATCTTCATTGCTCAAAATTGGGGATATTTGACAACGTCTGTGAAATTTATTACTAACAAGAAACCCATATAAATTATGATGCACACTACCTTAATAGTTTGACAATCAATATAACACCTTACGTCTCCACTAAAATCATTAATAAAAATTAACTGAATGAAAAACGTAAGCCATGTTTTTACGGTCATATTTTCGTTCAATAACGGGCCCTTACAAGCATGTATTATAAAATTTTTTTAATATAAAATGTAGTAGAAAATGCCCATATTGTTCACTATGTTTCTACAAATCTTTTATCAATTGTCAATATCAGTTTATTTATTTATAGTCATTTCTAACTTTCACTTTTCGCAGTTTTATTTTATTTAATTGTAGAATATTAGAATTTTCTGTTAATTGAAATAAACATGGACGGAAGTGATAAGTAAATATTTTAACGCATAGGGGTAGGAACAGATTAGTCGTTAAGCAACGCATGCGCAAATTTTAAAACTAGGTGTAAATTGTTCTATCTTTGGAACTTGGATTTTCAGTCAGTTCTCATTTGTGTAAGTGCAAAGTGGATGCTTTTTGAATAATGTCGTAAGTTTTTATCTTGAAATCAAACCATACAGATTAGCAACAATATTGAATCATTGTAAAAACATGACTAGAAATACTTGAAATTATCAATTAGCAGCATGAATAAAGAACATTTTATGATTATAATTGTTATCCAATATCACACCACACAAATTTAATAAAATATTTGACAAATTGACTTCTGTACTTTTTAAATGCAGTGTTGAAAATAATACCATAGAAATATTTGGTAGGTATAAATATCTTCATTATTGAAACCAATCGCCTTATTTCAACGTGATTTAGACAATCCGGAGATATTGCTATTAAAATATAGATAATTATCATTTATAATATTGAAAAAGAAAGTGTGTACGAGAAGTAAACCACTGATTGAATATCTGTACACTATTTTCTGTATTTTCCAGGTATTGTCCAAGTATTTTCTTCAAGAAAATCTTTATTTCTATGTTCATGAAAAAATATGCGATTATAAAACGTTTCAACAGAAATTTTCTGTATTTTCCACTGTATTTTCAGGAGTATTTTATGATGATACCAGTATTTTCAATGTATTTTCTTTAATTTGTTCACTATTTTCTTCAGTGGTTTGCATCGAGTGAGTATCAACAAAAGTAGCAGTAAAATACCATCTAAAACAATTTATATCAAAAACCTCACACTTTTTAAAATGAATAAACATATTTTTTTATTATTCAATTCAATCTTCCTACACAGTATCATAAGTAACAGAATTTGATCGGCAAATTTTTTTCAATGTTACCAATATTTATTGCGTGATAAATCACGTAATTCATATATTTATATCAGTATCACGTGAATTTGATAAAAATTATTCTATTGGAAAATTTTACTGATTTATTATCATTGACTTCTTTGGCAACGAAGGAAGGAAGAGATAGTTGAATAATGTTGAAGTTGGGTTGCCGAAATTAACAAAAATATTAACATTTATTAGATGAGTACGATAATTACGCACTTTTCTAACTTTTCAACCCGAAGCGTCTTTTAATTTAGAAAAGTGTAGGAAGTTCTGAGTTAAAAGACGCTTCGGGTTGAAAAGTTAGAAAAGTGCGTAATTATCGTACTCATCTTCAATTTGTAGTAGTTTGCTTACGAGATATGAAGTTTAATGCCTGATTAGTGGACGGCCATTTCAATAATAATATTGAATTGTATAAATAGGAATAATTTATCTTGCAGTAATGAAGAGTGGGACAAAAATGGCCCAGCCAATGATGATAGTCAACCCCAGGGTTACGACGGTCCACCAGGAATGGATCCTGATGGTATCATTGAATCAAACTGGGAAGAAGTCGTCGATAATTTCGACGATATGAACCTCAAAGAAGAACTCCTTAGAGGTATATACGCCTATGGTTTCGAAAAGCCCTCAGCTATCCAGCAAAGAGCAATCATTCCTTGCGTTAAAGGGCATGATGTAATTGCTCAGGCCCAATCAGGTACGAATCAAATATTTCTGAATTTTTAATCATTACATACATAAATCCTGTGATTTTTGAGAGCTTTTGATTTTCCATGCAAAACTTCTTGATGCACACAGGAATATTAAATTAGAGGTCCCGTGCTGACATTGTATTATCATTTACTACAACGATGTTTAATTACGTCGTTGTCTAATTGGTAACATCTATCCTCGGCTCCGTTTACCTCTAAGACATATTTAAAATTTAATATTTGTTTAACAAGGACAAAGTTAAGGACCCGAGTATACGCTACGACTTTTTGTTTGTTAAAACAAATTATATCATGTAAAATGGAGCGTAATGTAAATTGTATGGTCGAATATATTTAAAGAAATATGTGGAAACTGCAAATTTTCAATGGAAAGTCGTAGTAGAAAGTAGTACCATCATGGAAAAGATACTCATATTTTGTGCAAAGGTCTCTTCAGTTACTATTGGGACATTTCTTAATGAAAAAATTGTATGTATGTATTTTTGGGGTAACATTGACTGAGACCTGAAAGATTTATTGTGCCCCTTACCTCTACTTAGTTTCTGAGGAGAGTCTCTGAAACTAGTCCTTTAGTCCTATTTCCTGGAGGAATTTTAGGATATCTGCAGGCATTAATTTGGGTAAATGTTCCTCTTCTATCCAGTAATCTCCCAGGTACTGTGCTCTAGGATACTGGAGTGCTGTGCAGTTAGAAACTATGTGGATGTAGGTTTCTTCTTCCATGCTGCAAAATCTACATTTTTTTTCCTCTAATTTGAGCTTTTTCAGGTGCCCATTCAGGCATTAATGTCCCGTTAGGATCCCTGTTGAAACTCTTAGCGCATTTTTGCTTTGACTTATGCATTCATTTGATCTCGACAGATTTTAGTCGCCCAGAAGAATCTTTGATTGTCTAAGCCAAACTATATATTTCCAATGGTCAGATCTTCTCTTTCTTTTGGCTTCACCATTTCTTCCAATATTACATTGGGACTGATTCCACAAAAAGGTTAAGGAAATATTTAGAGAAATATGTGGAAATTGCAAATTTTCAATGTAAAGTCGTAGTAGAAATTAGTACCATCATGGAAAAGATACTCATATGTGCTACGGTCTCTCTAGGGACATTTCTTAATGAAAAAATTTCTTTCAGGTACCGGTAAGACTGCCACATTTTCAATCTCCATTTTACAACAAATAGACACGTCAGTAAGGGAATGCCAAGCTCTTATATTGGCACCGACTCGTGAATTGGCTCAACAAATTCAAAAAGTAGTGATCGCCTTAGGAGATTTCATGTCGGCGCAATGCCATGCATGTATTGGAGGTACTAACGTTAGAGAAGATATGAGAAAACTTGAGACTGGTGTACATGTGGTCGTCGGGACACCTGGTAGAGTCTATGATATGATTACTCGCAGAGCCCTGAGACCAACTCACATTAAGATGTTCGTTTTGGACGAAGCTGACGAAATGTTGTCCAGGGGTTTCAAAGATCAAATCCACGATGTGTTTAAAATGTTGAACTCCGACGTTCAGGTCAGTACTAGCTCAATAATTACCGATATTGTCATAAATAAAGGTCCTTTTTCCTTCTAAAATATATTGTGTTTTTTTGCAGGTTATTTTACTTTCTGCTACCATGCCCAACGATGTGCTGGACGTGACAAAATCCTTTATGAGGAGCCCTATTAGGATACTCGTCAAAAAGGAAGAACTAACTTTAGAAGGTATCAAACAGTTCTTTGTGTTTGTTGAAAAAGAAGATTGGAAATTAGAAACTCTGTGTGATCTTTACGACACACTTTCAATTACGCAGGCCGTAATCTTTTGCAACACTCGTCGTAAGGTCAGTATTTTTTTATTAACGAATTCTCTCATGTACGTTATTGTGGAAATGCTTTTTTTGTTATTAAAATGAATAGTCTAGATCTAGATGATGATAATAACCACAGGTTTCGCTTTTTTGACTGATCATAGTTGATGAGATAACCTCTTGGCAGTCTGATAGATATGACTAAAGTTCATTATGAGTTTGTACTTCTTAGGGTGTGTTGTAACTTGGTGGATTATAGTTAACCACTGGTTAACTTCAAAAGGTTGTTGTAACACGAGATTTTAGACGTTTACCAACTGGTTAACCTTCGAAAAGTTTACCATCAGATCTTGGAGAGAACAATACAATTTTACTTGTTCTATCTCTTTGTCTGCTTCAATTTGATAATTTAGGTTTGCAATTGACGTTTCACGTGACGTTTTATAGTTATTCTGGATTTCCATTAATAAGTGAAAAGAATATATATAGAGATAATTATATTTATTATGTTGAACATTTAGTGCGAATTATTTTGAACAGAATAGGGAATTGCAAGAAGCGAGAGCTAATTTACAAGAGCTTACAGATGATTGGGACTTTGGAGAGTTGCTTGAACCAAGAGCTTCTAGAAACTTTCCCATTATATATAGAAGGTATTAAAACTAATAAACTGAACTAAAATAGCTTTATTTATTATGAAAAGTTTAAAGTCAAACTATTTTACTATCTTTTTATACTCAAAGCTGTAAGGGTAGGTATCTACATCTAAATATATTGTTCGTAGATGAAATTAGTCCATTTCTTTTTTTGCTATTGTTTTTGCTTCTTCCCATTTCATATTTCTTCTTTCCATAATTTTTGCAACTTCTTGGTTCCAAGTTTTCTTATGTCTTCCTCTCTTCATTTTAATATTATTCGTGCTTCCCACACATTCTTGACTGGTCTGCTGCTCCTTTTTTTTGAGTGTCCTAACCACTTAAGCTTATTTAATCTAATATTGGCTCTACTTCCAGTTCCTTTCTCACATCCTCGTTCCTTTCTCACATCCTCGTTCCTTATACGATCTCTTTGTGTTATACCCTTCACTCTCCGCAAATATTTTATTTCTATTGCTTGGATTCGATTTTAATATTTCCGTGACAGCATCCAGCTTTCACTTCCATAAAAGGATTGGCTGATAAACTGTTTTATATACTGTAATTTTGGTATTTGCACTGATTTCCTTTTTAACACTTTTTATGTGCTAGTGATCCTTTAATTTTTTACAATATCTTCATTTCCGTTTTTATTTATCTTCATACCAAAGTATTGAAAGACGTCTATGAAACTGAATCACTAAATAATTTAAATGACAATTACGGAAACTAAAGGTAGAAATGTCAATTGAGATCCAGTGGTTACGTAACCCTTGATTCACATATTGTGTTAGAACGCAAAAAGGCTTAATTACTGAGAAGTGGTTTAACCATTGGTCCAGTGACCAGTGGGTTAACCTGCTGAGTTACAACACACCCTTAATCAAATGGTATATTTCTTATAAAGTGGTACACAAACTGGGTATTTATTTTTATAGTAAATTCAGTTATTTTTTGTTGTCTTAATAAATAATTTTTTTGATAGGTCGATTGGTTGACGGAAAACATGCACAAGAGAGATTTTACAGTTTCTGCGATGCATGGTGATATGGAACAACGTGAACGTGATGTCATTATGCGTCAATTTAGGACGGGATCCTCTAGGGTTCTCATAACCACTGATTTATTAGCCCGAGGTATCGACGTACAACAAGTTTCCCTAGTTATAAATTATGATTTGCCTTCTAATAGAGAAAATTATATTCACAGGTTAGTATTATTTGTTTATTTGCGTTGAATTTGGCTTTATATTTTTTTTGTATGAAATGTTTTATATTTTCTTTTTGACACTGTTTTTGACGACGAGCTGTAAGTGAAGTTACCACCCTTGAGTGGTGATACTTTTTCTTAATTTGTATGAAATGTTTGGATTCCAAAAGGCACGATTTTTTAAACTGCAGTCTTGTTTGACAGCATTTATACGTTGCATCATACCTCTTGCTTGATTTTTCCAAGAACAAACTCTGCGGAGAGGAAAAAATCTTTATACTTTACCGAATGTAATAGTAGATGTTACTTACATCCCTCATAGTACAAATATAGGGGATTTGTGAATAAATTTCAACAACTTGGTTGAGAGTCCCTCGTCTTCCTTGGTCAGTATCATAATGACAGGTAGTCAAGCATTAAAGCACTGAGCTCTTGCGTACTCAGTTCCAAAATGGTGTGGGAATGCTTAGACAAACTAAATGAACTAGGCGAGAACAATATTGTTACCTTACTATGGATTCCATGAGGACACACTGGAATAGAAGGAAATGAAATGGCAGATGAACTAGCAAAGAGGGGGACCAAAATACCTTTCTGGGTGCCTGAACCCCCTTTTGCGGAATCAGCCCCAATGTAATATTGGAAAAAATAGGTGAAGCTGGAAGAAAGAGAAGATCTGACCATTGGAAAGATCTCTAGTAGGGCTTGGACAATCAAAGATTTTTCTGGTTGACTACAACCTGTTGAGATCAAATGAATGGATAAGTCAAAGTAAAACTGCGCTAAGAGTTTTAACAGGAATCCTAACGGGACATTTTTGCCTTAATGGGCACCTGAAAAAGCTCAAATTAGTGGAGGAAAAAAAACCTCCATACACATACTTTCCAACTGCACAGCACTCCAGAATCCTGGAGCACAGTACATGGGAGATTTCTGTATAGAGAAGATGAACATTTACCCAAGTTGAAGCCTGCAGATATCCTGAAATTCCTCCGGGAAATAGGACTAAAGGAGCTACTAGTTTCAGAGACTTTCCTCAGAAAGTAGAAAAAATAAATACATACATACATCAGTAAACTTTTTGTATTTGAGTTGGTGTTCCTTATAAAGCCAGTTACCGATTTTGCCTCTTATCAAATCTATTGTGATTTCAAATAACTGTTCTGGATCTATGAAGTTCCTTTATAACCTCCTTTAGCCAACTGCAATCTCTTCATGCGATTCGTTCAATCTCATTATTAAGTATAAAATAAGCATTTTAGTAGTAATTTTTGAAAATTATGATAGTAATTGTTGTTCTTACATGATGACATTTTTTCCACCAAGATCGCTGAGAGTGCTGATGTTACAACATCCGAGTCTGATGAAAGTAACAAACATGCTGGATATTTTCAAATATTGGTTGGTAAAATTTCAAGTGATTATTGTTTGTTTGCAGGATTGGTCGAGGTGGACGATTCGGTCGTAAAGGAGTAGCAATAAACTTCGTTACGGAAGACGACAAACGCACGCTTAAGGACATTGAGCAGTTTTATAATACAAAGATAGACGAAATGCCGATGAACGTTGCAGATCTCATATAAAAATCGAGGTTATACAGAGTGTTGGTGTGTTTAATTACGACGTCTCTCCTGAAGGTTCTCTGGTGTGAGTATTAGCTTTCTATGCTAAATCTGCGACATATATATGCGAATATTGTGCGCCATCACGTTTCTTTAGGACAACGCCGTTCAAAGGCACGCTACCCTCTTTTAATCACCCACGAACTCTCTGAGTGTCAATTTTTAAATATATTTAATTGTTGTTTCGGTTTAATCCCTAGTGCATTTTTTTAATTTTCTTTTGGAATATAAATATATTTAGTGTTTATAATTCGGGAGACGTGTGGCTGTATGGAGGCCGGAGGTCTCCTCCTATTGAGGGGTACCGACGGCGACCGTGTTTTAGTGATGTTCTCCACACAGTTTGTCCGTCTCCACAAGGGTTTAGTTGGTATCTGGAAAGGTTATTATAATCATAAACGTTGTAGAAGGAAAATCTGGATTATCACATAGACTTTTTGTATATTAAGATTTAATAAAAGTGGTGATAAAATGTTTTCGACTTTTTCTTTGAAAAAATAAATTATTGGCTGTGTCTAAGGATTTGTTGAAAGTTGTTGATATTTAGATTATGAAGGAACACTCATCTTTTTTTAGGTGAGTAATGGATTTATTAAGTTTTAGTAGAAAGGGGCAATATCTTCTTAGGGTAATAAAGATTTACGCTAAGAATAAGGATCTAAAATGCTCTATTTTCAGTGTAGGCCAAATAATATTCTATTGTCTTAAATCTTCCGGCTCAATTTTCGCTTAGCCGAAATCAGTTACACAATTACATTACACAGTTACATAATTTGATTTTTGCCGCGTAAATTCTTCGTTTCTGAGAAAACTCGATTTTTTCATTTTTTTATTTTTAACTAAAATTCGAAACTTTACGGCGTTTTTAATATTTTTTTTTTTTTCATTATAGAATTATGCAAAAACATTTAATATAACGACCCGAACTAATTTTTATTCGAAAATGTATTTTTATCACAATAATTTTCATTGATTTTTCTGGGTTTAGAAAAGCTGAAATGTAATAGGAAGATGAAAACTACATATTTTTGTTTGATTAATAATTTGCTATAACTTTTCTATATAACTTTTTTCCGCAGAAACTTATCATAAGGGTCGTATGGATTATCGTTTTTTTTTTGCTTTGTTGACAATTTTTTTTTTAATTTTCGTATTTTTTATTGACCATAGCGATATTAAGTTGAAAAGAATAGATATTATTCATTGATCTGTGTCAAAGGTTGAGAAGAGGATCACTGCATAGTGGTGACAGACCGCATTTCCGCACATTTTCATTTTCATATCGGTGCTTAAAAATAAGTTTACAATATAAATCATTAAAAGCCCCATTCAAAAAATGGCAATAGCCCATTTCCGCGGCAAAATTTTTTCAGTAATATACTCCCTGTATACAGGGATACATATACCTAACCTATACACCCTAATGACAAAATTTTTTTTCTTTTTTAACAGATTTCGGCTAAAGAAACGATCCAATTTTCCTTTAACAAGGTTTGAAAAGTCTATATAGTTTTGTTGATTTCAATAATTGGTATTGTTCCTCTCTGCTAATATTGTGTGTAAATAATTTGTTGAATTATCGGAAGTGAATTGATAAGCTAATTTTTTTTTAATGTTTATTATTTTTTGTATTGTTTAACATAGCAAGGATACACGCGAAATGAATCTAAAATTGTATAAAAATTCCTACGTTTTTGGTGTTTATTATAATGGACGTCGCAAAATTGGTGGTTAAGAACTGTAAACTGTCGCTTACTTGAATTCTAACGGAAATGTCATAGACTATGCTACTTTGTCAATTACGGGCGTAGTGGCAAACGGTGCGGCGTATTTTTCTCTAAGCAGCATTGGAATCTTGATTTTCAATTTTTTTGGCGTTTACGTCGATATACATGTGTCAATGATTCAGTCCCACACGTATACACTGTGTTGTTTATAAAAAGCGACATAGGGATTCCTTGTCAAAACTGTCAAACTCAAGCTAACTTTTTACCAAATAGCGTTTATAAAAAATAATGTTGAAAAATAAGTTCAAATGTACTTTTCTTAAATTCGTTCTGGTTTAATAAAAAAATGGAAAGTTGTGTTTCGAAAAGACAAACTCCATTTTCTTAGCGCTTTTGGATGATATTAATCTATACGTGATAGCTGACTTCGTAGTGCACGCGATAATTAAAAAGTTTTTCCTGAAGTATGGTGGATCGGTTCTCCGCCGAAATGAAATATTTTTGTTTTTAGTTTTTTTTTTAAATTTAAAATAAAGAAAAGTTATTTGTTTCAAAAATTGTGGAAAAAGAACTAAAACAAAGAAGAAAAATATTTCATCTCAGCAGAGAACCGATCCACCATACTACAGGTTCAACTTTTAAATTATCCCGTGCACTACCAAGTCAGCCATCACGTAATAGATTGATATCATCCAATAGTGCTATGAAATTCGACTTCGAGTTCGACTTTTTGAAACATGAATATCCATTTTTTCATTGAACCACTTATTTTTTAACGACCTTCACAAATCTGTGATTATTTTTTATGAACGATATTTGGTAATAAAATTAGTTCGCGTTTGACAGTCTTGCACAGCTGCATGTTCTAAATAACACGATTGTAATAATCGTATTTTTCATCTCTTGAAGCTTGAAGTTGGACGACTAGTACAAAAGCAATTCTGATACAATGCTTATAATCCATATGATGCATGTTTCTGTATAAATAGCTCAAAAAATATAAATTTGGCAACTCACAACTTGTCATTAAATAAAGCTGGGAACATAAACTACCTCCGGAAAGGGATCGATTTTAACCATTGGTGGATTTGTCACCCTTGCATTATTTTACTTGCTCGATATGAAAGTGGGAGAGTAGACACTGCACTACACTTTTTTTTGAAAAATATAACTAGAGTAGTGAACAATATAATGTTTTATTAGATTTTCTTTTCAAGACCACAATTCAACACTTCTTTAGATATAGTTACAGTTTTAGGTTAAAGAACATAGTCGAGTCTCTAACTTTGATTTGCACTTGGTTTTCCTAATATTTTTTGTAGGTTTTGTTTCATGTTTTATTTTTTAACTAATTGGTTTTTAAAATTATTTTATTGTATTATTATTTATAAGACCCCGTAGAATACTTACGGGAAATCGTTTTCGTATAATTTTCTTTAAAATTTGATGTAATTTTTTTTAAACAAGGTACTAAAAGTCCACAATAGACTCTTGCGATTCGTAGTGGAGTTCTTTATAGAGCCCCTAAAAGTCTAACTTTTGGAGGATTTTTGTTTTGCACATTCAAATTACTGCAGGGTATAATTTAAATATTGTTAAAAAGTTGAAGCAAAGGAGAAATTGAAAAAACCTTGGGGTATTCATAGTACTTTGAAATCTATGGTGTGTTATTTGAGAACTTCTGAAAATATAATTCAGGGTATAAATGAAAATATTGTTAAATTTCGCTTTCACAAAATTGGAACTTGAATTAATCTTATTTCGTGAAATTTTATTTGGTCAAATAGCAAAGGTTCTAAATTTCTGATGAATATTTTTGTACGTGGATGTCATCGAAGTATTTGATTTGTCTTTTATCTACCGGAGGGTTTATGGAACCAATAGCAAAAAAAAGGAATAAATCTTAAAAGTACATGTATTTATTGAATTAGAGACTTGACTACGACACCTCTCCAAGAACCAAAACCCTGTTAAGTAAATTTAAAAGGCAAATGTGGAAGAAAAGTCCACGATTTTAATTCAACTTTTAAAGGTATTGATTGAAAACACGTTTATTTTTACTCTTTTGGTTAATGCTGGTTCTAACGTGTTACAGTGGCGAGATCCGAATTGCATCCCAAAAATTCAACTTTTACCTGGCCAAGAAAAGGTCACATCCGAATTGCATCCCACCTCGAAAAAAGGTATTTACAAATTAATAACACCATTTCAGGTAAACTGCGCCGCAACGTTGCCAATTTGTGCTAAAATTCTTGAAATATAGTTTAAAAATCAATGTACCGATTAAAAGTTTGGGTAATTATTTGTATTTTATATATTTGGAAATAAATCAATTTAAATAAAAAGATACACATAAAAAGGATAAAAATGTATTAAACGTAAAATATCTAGTTAACATAAATAAAATAAACTTTTGCACTTATGGTTCATACAACAGCCTTTTTGGTGTGCGTCATCGTTTGTGACGTATATTCGGGTTTTGGGTATGTCGTTTATTTTATTTGCTATTTTGACACATAATATCTAACCCTAAATTTGATTAATAAAATCATCAGGATCGCATTCAGCAAAATTCGACAAGGCTATGAAATTAATAGTACCAGCTTCTTTTTCTAACGGAAAATACTTGAGAACTTTCAAAATGCTGATGTTTTTCCGTGTTTCTAGGCATATTTTTGTATCATTCTGATAAATATAACAATATTATTCATATTAACTTTTCATGAATAATAATTGAACGTGAACAACAAAGTACAGACCTGACAGGAACTGTCAGTGGGACAGTAGAAAAAGATGTCAGACACATTGACAATACGAAAGGTATATCTGCATGCCTATTTTAAATAAAGAAATTTCTCCCGATTGATAGGTCGCGCTTACGCTCAATCAAAACATCAACCAATCAAATTTTGGTAAGTCAATGATTGGGATTGACGTTTGTGATAAATTTGAACGGTTCATTATTGCTATATTTTGATTAGGATTAATCAAAGACCTGACTTTTTTTGCATTTCTTTCCACGTTATGTGTTAGAAAGACATTAACAAACGATGACGCACACCAAAAAGGCTGTTGTATGAACCATAACATTTTTTTATGTAGATTATAGGTTAAGAGGTTCAATCTTTCATAACATACATAAAGGTACAATAATAACTACCCCATAACTAACCCACTTTGAGCAGTTTTAATTGAGTGGCGTACAAAGTACGCCATGCAACCAGTTGTGTGAAATGAAATGGTGCAACCAATTGAGGGTTAAGTAAACATTTGTTAATGTGTCAATAAACATTTTGAATGTTACAATTGATTAAGTATTATTTAGTATTAAGTAAACGTGACAACGCTGTTGGTTATTATCAGAACATACATTAGTTTTGCTGCTAAAATAAAATTGGTTAATGGGATGCAATTCGGATGGTCGTGGGATGCAACTCGGATGGTAAAAATTCTACCTGCTCTTAGCGGGATGCAATCCGGCCGTCGCGGTTACAGTGGTGTGTGGTAATAACAATAATGTATATTTTCTCTTCCTATTCTTTGATGACGAAAATTGAAAAATGTTTTTCATTTTTGCAGGCGTCGTCAATACCTGTGGACACCACAATTTGGAAATAAAGATCTAATTTCCATTTTAAATTACAATTCAGTGGTTTTGCTTCTTATTTAAAACCCGTTTTCCACTCATCCATTTCCTACTCTTGAAACAATTTTTTTTATTTATTGCGTACATTTTAACTCTTGAAGTAAATAAATTTTATTTTATTTATTGTTCGGCTTTAATTTCTCGAAAATACCTTGATAAGAAAATTTGTGTAAGTTTGAAAAATTTTATAAAAAAAAACAGCATCCTTATCGTTTGTTGCAAGATTTAATGTAAAGTTCATCTACCCTTGTAATATTCATACGTGGTGTTCTCTCTTGGGCATAATATATAATTTTATGTAAATTGTTGCTCCTATATGAGTTTCCACATAATAGAAGGTGAATTTGTATTATAAGACGATTTCTTATTGTACTTCTAAGGAAATAATTTAGTTCCTAATAACAAAGGGATAAGGTAAGTAAACATTTCATTAAAACAATATTTTTTATGTATTTTCACTTTTTTCACATTATACTATAAGTAAATACGCCATTTCCGTTGACGTTTTGCTTTATCCAACTTTTTGGAACCTGAAAGTTAACTTCATACAGACGAGTATCTAAGTAGTCCTCTCCCAGATCCAGCTACTTTTCAATACAAATGTATGTTTGGTTGCCTATACCTAATCGTTCATTAGTATTGCTCGAAAATACTCTGTCCATCAAAAATATGAGTATTATTTGTACATAGTAAATATCACAAACCACCCATCATCTGTGGTAAATACTAGAGGTATTTATTCATTTCAATATGTTAAAAGAATACAGAAAATCAAATTCCAGCAAGAGAACGCTCCTAATAACGATGAACGCAGGTGCGTTCTGCTGTATTTTTTCGAAAAGCACTCTAAAATTATGAGTGTTTGAGTTTGATCATTTATGAACATAGCAGTTTGATTAACTAGTTCTTTCATAATCGACTCGCTCCTAAATTTTGGTAAATACCATTTATATTTCGTAAAAATATACACCAGTTTTGGGGAAAGTTTTCGATCTAGTTCTTATGTCTGGAAATTAGTTGGCAGTAGTGATACAGTGAAAGCGCAATCGCACTTGTCATTTTGAGCTTCCGCTGCAACTACAAATCTCCCTTGCCAGACAAAAGTATTCGGCTTCAGTTCGTCGTGGGACAAGGGCTGTATTAGCAATTTTTTTAGTGAGTAGATTCGTGTGTGAAGTGATTTTTTTATTAAATAACTAACAACATGAGCTGGCAGGATTACGTAGACAAACAGCTCTTGGCTTCAAAATGCGTTACAAAAGCCGCAATTGCTGGGCACGACGGAAATGTTTGGGCCAAATCAGAAAATTTCGAAGTAAGTATACCAGTTTTCTATTAATATTCCCAATTTTCTCTCATTTTGTTTCCATCACCAAAGAGAGAAGATGGATTTTCAACCTTCTGCAAACAAAAGAAAGTAAGGGCTTGGCCGGGTTCCATTCTGCTACTATACTGATAAATATATTATTAAGGCTTAATTCTTTATGAATTCATTCTTTCACAAAAATTAGTACTCCAGTAATTCTATTTTTGTCATATTTAACAAAGATTCTGCTATAATTTAAGATAGTCGCCGGCTCAAAAACAAGATGGCCGTCTGGCGAATGCGACGTGTGTTGAATATGAAATGTTCTTTTTGCAACAAATATAAGACCTACTATTTGAATATATCGTCAATAACTCAATACGTACATATACATTTCCTATTAAAAAATTTATATACCTACTTTATCTACATGTCTTCCTAGCAGTGTAAAATGTACCCTTATACTAGTGATATTCCAGTACCTACGTCAACAAGGTGAATCTATTTATCTAAATGATATTTTTTGTTACAGTATGGATACAAAATTTATGTACAAATTTGCAATCATTTATATATGTTTCCAACTAGAATATGTTGATAAAATCTTCGTGTAGGTAGGTTGTCTAACTAACGGAATCTTTGGAACCAGTTTTAAAGCTTGAATAAAAGGCATCTAATAAAACCTGCTGTTGTCGGTACTGTTTTTTATGAAGTCGTCTTTACCTTATCTGTACCAACTAGAACATTACGTGTATTTTACGAACCGTCGTTATCGAAATAATTCGCAATGTTTTTTTGTTCGTGATCCGCCCTTACACTTGACGTAATGAAACGTCAAAATCATGAGGGTGTTCTAAACAGTCCTTCAACTTGTAGTGTGCCATGTTATTGATCCGCAGCACTGGTCAATGAGCTCTGGTAGCAGCCTTAACCTTCGTTATCAGACAGTTTTTTCTTATTAATTATATGCTGATTTCAATCATAAAAATGTTTTTGCATTAAAGGCAAGGACACAACATGATGATTAAAATTGAATTTGATATCTTATGTGAAATAAATATTTACTACTCATTAAATTTATTATAAAGTTAATATTTGATACACTTGAAAGTATGGTTTTCGTGATTGAATCTCAATATTACCTCTTAAACCTAAAATAGTTTATATCTTTTTTAAACAAGGACAAATTTACTAACTATATATTTAAATTTAAACGATACAGTACTTAGATATATTGATTTCACATCAAAGAATTATCTAATTTCAACAATTGATACATTTTGAAATTTTTAATTTATCAATAACAAATTGTAAGGGAGCTCTTAGTTTACCACTTTCGTGGCCTAAACTTAGTCTTGTTCGAAGCACTTTGTCATAGCAATTTTAGGGCAATATAATTTTATATTCCACAGTTTTGTGAACTTCTCACCTCTGTTTAAGTTTATAGTCCAAAAGTGGTAAACTAAAAGCGCCAATACAATTTATTATTGATACATATAATTTAGTTTGTAGAGAATTATTCTATCCCTATTTACTGAAAATAGAAGACATTTATTTGTCACAATCCTTTAAGATATATTTAGTAATATAAATTTATTGATTTTGTGAATTGTATTCATTGAAGAATAATGTTACAATACTAATATACAATTTGCTCTTACTTATTTAAGTTATTCAGATGTTTGTATTTTGATACATATATTGCCCAACCCAATGTATGCTAAAAATTCTGTTTTGTGGGACGTAAACTATCAAAATTGTAGCAGCAGGAAATTGCAAGTAAGTAGCTGTTAAAGTATGTTACATTTATCAGAAAAATATAAATTATAGTGTCACAATTACTTTAGTTGGTTGCATTTAAACTTAGCTGCAATTGCATCTTATATTGTGGACTTTTTCACTTTGACACTGTTGGAAATTGTCATAAATAGAATGTTTTGAAAGCTTCTGTTAATATGTTTATCAGACACAGCAATAATTTATTTGTAAATATTTATGTAAATGCCATGAAATAGTCTTTCAAAATTTGTCACACATCATTAAAGGTCCAAAAGAAATTATAAACAGACTTTTGTTTAGGATGCTAAGTAACTAATTTGTATTTGGTTTTTAAACATGATCAGTGATTTGCATAAATTTGACTTTGACTCATTTCGATTAAGTCATTGAACAAGACCAATTGTTTGTTTTAAGTGTGATTTATATGCATCATAAATAATATTGATGTAAATGATGACCTCGATGGTTTTTAATGGTATATAAAATTTTCTTTTGTAAATATTTGACATTTTTATTACAAAATGAATTTTTTTATTTTAAATAGTTCAATTTAGTTGGAAAATAGTGAGGTCAGTGAGGTGCAAATACCTCAAATACCCACAAATTCCATTCCACTTGTCAGTGGTAATTTTCTAGATTTCTTCTGTCTTTCAATGCTTCCCAATATAGAATTATATGGAAACTCATGATTTGTACCGTTTTTCATAAAACCTTGTTCAATCTACCAAGATCTTATCAAATACATACATTATTCAAAAAGTACATAGTAGATTAGAATTTAAAAATATTGAGTTATTATAAATAATGTAAAGAAGATTATTTTATTTTGTTAACAGATTTATATTAAGGTAATAATGAAAGTTAGTTTTGTAAAAAAAAATTTTTCAAATTTTAAAAACTTCTTATATTTCTGATTTAAACAAAATCTACACATTGTTTATGTCATCAGTTGAACTTGTAGATTTTTATGAATAGAAATTACTAACTAATTCTTATTAAAGGTATTTAATGTAACATTTTCTAGACTTAATATCTCTGATATTATAAAATATGACTCATTAATTTAAGTAGCTGATTAGTAATGTTTACTTTTCAAAGACAAGCACATGACTTGAATTCAAAGAATTTTTCATTCTATTGACACAAGTATTGACATCACTATAATCCGAACTATAATCTCACTCCATGGGCATGAATATTTTCATGATCAATAAAGTTTCTATTGGTTAATATTGAAAAAAATGTGTCCTCAGCTATAGGATGCCAGTACATTTCCATTTTGTTTGGAAGGTTTGATAATTTTTTGACGAATAATATTATTTGTACAGTTATTATGTATGTATATTCAGTAGGCACCCTCAAGTTGTAAGCCTATCAATTAGGGATATATCCATCATTATTTTGTTTCTTTTTTTTTAAATACTCAAACTTTTGGATGAGGAATGAAAATTGGTAAAAAAGCAATATATTATGGGAGCTTCCCAAGTTCAGGGTTATGAATTGAATATCTTTCAATAGAGACACTTCCAAATGTTATATCTAGCAATACCTTTTTACTTGAAAATTTATAATTTCAGGATAAAATTTTAAAATAAAATTAGTGGTTAATGAACATACCTTCTACTTTTGATAAATAATACTTCTTTTGCTAGGAAAGAGCATTAAAATTAAGATACTTGATAGGTATATAGTTCATCTAATCTAACAGAGTAAAAACATGAAAAAAATCTATGGACCACTTGCCAGCTGCAAAGGGCACCTCAATACTTAATTTTTTGTTTTAATTTCACACTGTGGTTGGTAAATTACAATGCAACTAACTACTAATCTATGTAATTATATTGAATGATTAAAAAAAAAAACAATTAACATTTAGAAAGTATTAAATTGAAACCATTACCAATACTGTTAAAGATTATCATAATATTTAACAATTTGTGGTAAAAGACATTGGTTGTGAACATCATTATTTTTATTATTTTCAGTTTGCTTACCTGCAAATTATACTATTTAATTGATAGAATGCACTTGCACTTTTTTTATTTCCAAACAACTTTAATAGTTAAAACTAAAGTATATTTCACAATATTTCGTTGACATAAATTTGTTAACTGGAAAACTTTATTTTTGTATTTGGGAAAATATTGCCTTTTGGCTTGGTACCTTATTACTACCAGCTGTATTTATATTAATAATTTTTTAAATTTATTTATATACAGTCAATATAATTATTACGGGAATAAACCTCAAGGAAATGGTTCTCGTATTCTAAGACTGTTACATTGTACCCAGAAGTTGTAGTATCACAGTCAATTGTTACGGCCAAAATTTGTCTGTATTAACAACTCCTACAATTTTTTGAAAACAGTTATACTTTTTTTTTGTGTGAGTCCCATGATAATTGTCAATGAACGAACAGAAATTTATGTTGACAATTTTGCATACAGACAAAAACATTCAAATGAAATGTTGAACAATCCAATTCCAATTCAATGCCTTACGATGGAAATGAGTCATTTTAGTTATTAATTAATTTATGTGCATTATTTTGTGATTTTGGTTCATCAACAGCACGGTTTCACCATGGCTATATGCAGATTGTCCCACGCATATGACAATTATTAAAAGATTTTGTTATTATGAAAAAATTTATGTAAATGTTCAAATTGATAATCAGATACATTGATGAAAGATTTCGTCTACAATTGAATTTTTTCAAATAACCCCAATCATAACAAATGCAGAATCATCACCAGACTCGAAGTGACAAGAAACACTGGATACTTTGTATAACCAACGTAAGCATGTTAATAGCTGCCAAATTTCATACTTGTTCTTGTGAAGATATTGGACTGTCAAAACGTCGTTGGACACTCAGTATATTATCGATTATCTATTAAATCTTATTTTTAGCACAAGTTGATTGATGATTCATTGCTCCTAATATAAAATACTACAACCAAGTTCGAAAGAAATGATTTCGACATACATTTTAAGAGATCTCGTTGTTTTCGCCTTGACCTACCAGCCTTTCGTTCAAAGCAATTTGTACTCTATAAAGATACAGGTTTTTTCTTGGCCCAAAATAAAACAATTTTGACAGTATTTAAAAAAAAAACATTAAATTTCCAGAAGGCTTAACTTTACCTACTCTACAATTTGTAAACTATGTAGTTATGATCTTATTCAGAGAAAGATTTTGTATCCTTGACAGATTTGTTACAATAAATCCGCTACATTTGAATTAAAATTCTATATCACATTAATTCAGAATAAAAATATTCATGGTCTATCTATCTTGCAGCTAAACGAAATCTGCCCACATAAAAACCAGTGAAAAATTGGAATTAACAATTTTTCAATTTCGTTTATATTTTCGGGTAATAAAAGAGATTGTTTTATCTTGCCACAGAATGACATACGTTTATGACACTATAAAATTGTTATTTCATTCTCTTGCAATATTTACCGTTATTATTATGGTTATAAAAGATTAATAATAACGCGACATGTCACTAACTGTCCATGTTTAAAAACTGCTCGTAAATTTTTCCTGACTTGTAATATTGGTTTGTACCAATAACAATCAGTAAACAAAAAAAATTCTGAATGTTTTGTATGCCGAGTTTTTTGCAGGCTATTATTTAAAATCAGACTTGTATTCAGAGAATAGTTATAAATCATTTTTTGTCGTTTTCTTTAAGGTAAGGAGTGACTATACTGATATTTTGACAGGGTGGGGCTCCTCCTCATTTAAGAGGATTTGTCTACTGATCTATCCTCTTTAGATTACTTTTTATGATGTTTTAAAAGTAAAATGAACGTCACGCAGCGAGAATCATTAGAAACAACTAAACGTGTATAGGTATCAATAGAAATATTTGTAGGTTATTGCCAGGTGTTGATTCCTATTTTAGACTGAGTGTACCATTATATCCATAAAATACAGCCTCATGAGATTTCTAACGTTCTTTTTACCGCGGTATAAAAATAATTTTTACCTTTTTCATCTATAGAATGTTTAATAGTGTATAATAGTTTTCCATGAAAACGTCTACTTTCACTAATCAATATGTGTAAAAGAAAGTTTTAGTTGTCTTCAAAGTAAAAAAATTTCTATTTGAAAATTAAATAATACATAAAATTATTTAATAATTATAGTATTGAGTTCTTTAAATAGCAATGGGAAAAAATGTCAAATATCCTTTTCGGCAGAAAATCAATCGAATAATATAAAAAATTATACATAATTTTGTTATTTTTAAACACAAAAACTGATCTAGTAAGAGTGTATATTTGTTGAATATTTTCAAGACTCGTTCTCAAGTAATTGCATGTTTGACTTTGAAACAAATAATAAAAATCCTAAGAGTGACCTAAATAATTTTCATACCTTGAAAACTGTCCGATACATGGTCGAAGTCGTTATTTGTAAATCGATATATTCACGATAATAGCGTATTGTTCAAACCGAATGCTTTGTAGATATCATTTGTAAAATATTCTGTTGAACTAAAATATAACTCCCTGGTTGCTAAAAATACCAAGGATCACCATACCTTGAACGGGTTTTACAGATATTGGACGGTTCACATATCTTTATTTAAATATATCTAAGAGACAGAAATCTTCCACGATTGGTACATACAGATTGCGAAAATCCTTATGGAAGTATGCCGGATTAGACAAGTGCAACAGAAAAACAGCTGAAAGAGAGAGAGAGAGAATAATTATGCGTGGTCATTAAGGCGTGTACTTTGTTTCATCTTAGGGGTGTATACTTATTTCCCGAGGCTGGCCGAATGCTCATTGCCCCTCTATTTTAACCGCTATTGCCAGAAGTACATACTAATTTGTACAAATGATATTTTTCTCTCGTTTTCGTTGACTTTTTTTCGTAGGTAACACAAAACAATTTCATCCGGCAACATTGTCTTTTACAATGAACATTCCGCCAGCCTCGGGAAATAAGTGTACACCCCTAAGTGATGTTCGCGCACAATTATTCTCTCTTTCATATATCCTTGTTGTACTTGTGTAATCCTAGGCGAGGTTTCCGATGTAATTTCCGCAATCTGTATACAGATTGCCTGCCAATTATCTCGTGAATTTTTAGTCCCAATTGTACAAAATTTGGGGAAACAAACTCTCGATATTTGCAATGCTGCCAGATTTAAGATTATTTTGGATTGTACAATTTCTAAATCGGAACGATTCATTCTTAAATTGATTACGTACGCCTATGGAATTTGACCAATTTGTTGACTTGTTGTCCCACCAGATTGCCGTTGAAAAATTATTAAGAATTTGGAAGTGTGCAAATATAAATATGAGAATACTTGTTTATTGTTGAATCATGACGTCGCCATCTCCCTTGTCTCGCTTAATTAGGTACTATAAACATTCAAAGAACTAAGCTCGTATTCCATATTTGTCGAGGTCTTTTTTCAAACATGGTGTAGATATTATTAATCACGTCTGGTGAGCAAGCAACATCCTGCAGCACCGATATAATATGTATACAGATAAATTAGAATGAATATCAGTTGATAAAATAGAAAATCTAAACAATGTTTTCATCGCTAGACATATACAGAGTGTTTCTAAATTTTTCATTTTTACAGCGTAGAAAATTTTTTTATTTAGTGATTGTACAGGTTGTCCCTGTGACGGCGATTCACCATTGCGTTGAAGAAATTAAAAGACAAGAAAGTATACTTGACTTGAAAGATGCGAAGATGCGAATTTAGTTGCCGCCTTTTTGTTTGAACATTTTTCTTATTTTACCTATTATTTTTTTTAAAGAGTTGTTCCTTCACCGGCATCACCCCTTATTGTGGATCAATACTGTCCAGTCAATATTTTAATTTATGTTTATTCGACGATAAATTCATTTAATATTATAATTTCAACCAATAATGGTTAAACGATTATTTTTAACCCGTAGTAAAGACATACGCGTGGCTTTACTAAGCTTAACATGGTGCAATGAGAGATTGGAATTATTATTGAGCTGCACTTTGTTAAGCCTTACATTTAAGCTTAACTGGTGCAATCGGGCATAAGTAGACAAAAATAATATTAATACCTCTCAGAGTTCAGCCGGCAACTTAACTTAAAGGGGATATACGAATAGATAGCTACACAATAAATTCTGCGACCACTATACATTCCACCAACTTCAACCTCAAATGTCAATAATAAAATAACTGTAGACATGAAACATAATTTTCAAAGGTTCCTGCATTGTAGACCACAAGTTTCCGGACACCATGTATATCAAACTACATTTGAGTCTCTTACATTTTAAACTTCTCGTTATTAAAATAACAGATGATATCAATGTCTTGTTGGTCTTGACCTATTAACGTTGTAAACAGAAAGGGAAATTTTCTAAAGGTCTTCAGTCTCCCCTTTATTCGATACACCGTACAAAGCAAAGAACGTTCTGAACTTCAAAAGGTCACATGCCACGATTGACCTTTCATATTATTAAATCGACAACGAACAGAAGCAGTGTTCGAGTATGTGAAAAAAATTATTGTACATGTATGAAATTATTCAGATAGCGGTGAGATTTGGTGCCGATTTAGTCCAGGGCATTTAGGAAAAATAGAGGAAATTTTGGATTACAACAGATTGGGAAAAATGTGGGTTGGCAATTTTTTGAAAAACTACTTTCAGGCTGGAAAATGCATTTTACAATTGCACCATTATGGGAACGATTGGAAACTCGGAAAAATTGCTTGGAAATGTTACTCGGGGGTGGTTCTGTGGGGGTGTTCAGGGGGTGAATTGGGGGAGGAATGGTAGCGTGCATGGTAATCGTTCCTAACTTGTTACTTGGAAGGTTTTCGGGTATACTGAGCTCAATTCTGGCATTTGAATTACCCGGGGGTGCTCAGGGGCGCCTCTGCAGTGGTATTCGGGGGTCATTCTGGGTGAGAAATTGCAGATTACTATGGAAATGACACAAAAATCGTGACTCGATGGGTTTTCGGCGATGTCAAATTCAGTTCTGGCATGTTCCTGTATGTGGTGCATTCATCATTTTTTTTTTGTCAATTATTTTGGAAAATTAATCCACAATCTTTATACAGGGTGTTTTCATGACACTTACAACGTTTGTATGTAGATACCTCTTGCAAAATTGGACAAAATGATATAAGGATTGAGGGGTCCAGCTCATTTACTTTCTGAAATACAAGGTGTTGAAGTTATAAAAATTTGAATGTTTTAATTTGATAACTTTGAAATGAATGAATAAATTGATTTGATATTAGGCAGGTTGTTTTTAAAAGTAAAAAGGCATATTTTGATTAAAAAACATTTGTCAATTCTTGATCCAGTGGTGTACATTTGGAAAAATGTCACTTTTTCCTTCCCTTCCCTTCCCATCTTCAATTAATTTTGTATTCCTTAATGTTTTTTACGTAAAAAACATAACCTTTATACATCAAAAAATTTGTAGTTTTCAAAATATTTAATGTTTTCATAAGTTTGCAACATGATTTCCAATAATAAAAGCACAAGTTTGGACAAATATTTTCTCCCAATGCTTAAGATGCATGGCTGCTCCACAAATTAGTTTCTGATGCATATTTTAACCATTAGTAGTTTGATGTTTATTAAGAAAAATACAAAAAAATATTTTTTTCATTTTATTTTTGAAAAATTAGTTTGCAGATTTTATGAAAACATTGAATAATATTGAAAACTACACATTTTTTTATATGTGAAGGTTATGTGTTTTTTACGTGAACAACATTGAGAATACAAAATTAATTGGAAATAACTACAAATGCCAGTGGCATGAAAAAGGGGAGGAGAAAAGTGACATATTTTTCCAAATGTACACCACTGGATCAAGAATTGACAAATGTTTTTTATCAAAATATGTCTTTTTACATTTAAAAACAAACTGCCAAATGTCAAATCAATTTATTCATCCATTTTAAAGTTATGGAATAAAAACATTGGAATTTTTATAATTTCGACACTCCATATTTAGAAATGAGCTAGACCACTCAATCCCTATATCATTTTGTCCAAATTTACGAGAGGTATCTACATGCAAACGTGTCATTTGAATAAGCCCTGTATATATTCTTTAATTCTATGTTTTGGTAGCTGCTCTCCTAAAAAACTCACCCTTGGATAACTTTTAATACATCTTTTACTTGAACTATTCTTGAAAAATAAACAAGAAATCCAAAAATTATAACATCAAAATTACCTGATTTTTTTGGGCTGTATGCTTTTTTTTGAATTAATTGATGCAGAAAATGAACTTGTTAATTTGAAATTCAGACGGTTTAACATCTGAATACAAATTTATGGATTTTTCATGCCTCAGTTATCACAGCGGTAACCAGACCATGATATTTTTAGTAATTTTATATCGTTTCAGATGTTAACCACTAATAAATGTGCCAATTAAAAGATTTGATCATGATTCCATAATAAATAGATTGTTAAACTTTTAAGTGAAAAAAAAATCTTAATTCAATTATTTTTAGAATTATTTTTGAATGATCAAAATAGATGCTGCAAAAATTTTAATACCCAATTTGTGTTCGGTATTTCAAAAACGGAAATGGAAAATTTCCATTATATTCAACATTACTAGATCGGCATCTATAATAATAATTTTGTCCACGACCACCTAATAATAAGTCAATATTTTACCTCCTTACAAAAGGTATATGGTACCATAATATATCTACTATAGTGAATTATGGTTCATAATACATTATAACGGTACGTTGTATTGATACTTTACACAGTATCGCCCATCTATAATATGTCAAATTATTTTATGTAACTACCACAACATTTTGAGGTTAGTAATACCAAATCGTTACTAACTTTTATTTAATAAATAAATTAAGGGCCGTGGATAAAGTATAGTATTTTACTCGCAACTATTATTTATAGCCTCCTGTATAAAATGTAAAAATTTATTGTGGACCTGTGTTATAAAGTGACTGATATTCACTTGAGTTTCTTGTATTCCAAAATGAAATTTTAATTTTGTAATTTGTGTAAATTTTATTAAAATGTTTGTTTTATTGTTGCAGGTTACAAAAGAAGAACTAGCGAAATTAGTTCAAGGTTTCGAAAAACAAGACATTCTCACATCCTCAGGTGTAACTTTAGCTGCTAACAGATACATATACCTTTCTGGTACAGACCGTGTCATTAGGGCGAAATTGGGAAAAGTTGGTGTACATTGCATGAAAACGACACAAGGTATGCACACTTTATACATTATTATAGTCTGACACAAAGTCATTTTATTTGAAAATAATAAACCTGACCTATAATATGCTTATTTCACAATTGAAATGTTTGGCTGATGAAATAAAATTTGACATTAATTTTTAATTATTCTATTTTTTGTTTGTGTTTCTCAATATATTTTTTTAAAGTATTTTTCACGATAAAATTTATCTATAAATATTTGAATCTGATTGTGCATATATCAATTTAATATGCACCTCGTCGAATAGCTGTCCATTGTCTCACCTGCTTGAACCTTGTGCTGTCTTCGAAAATATTGAATTGTATTCAAATCTCTACCTTAATAAAATTTTTCTTCTCTACAAGCTGATTCATAAGAATTAATCATAAATATTTTTTTTTTCAATATAATCAAGTAAAAATTAGACCAATAAAATTATCGAATGAATTGAGTTGAATTTAGTTGAAACAATTATTATCAATTTAAAACCAACACTGGTTTTAACTAGTTATACAAAGGCAAAACAAACAATATTTAAGTTAGACGGTTTTATAATGAGTATTATTTTGATGGATTAAATTGAAATTTTGTCGTTATCAATCAATATTTGGGAGTTTTCATTTCCTTACTTTGGATTTAGTCTATACTTTGCTATGTTATTTCACAGTATTGATAAAATTATTACATTATAAAAGCAAATAAAGTAACAATATTTCAATTATCTGATTCCAACTATTCAAATCGTTTATTAAATTTATTTACTTGAAAGATAGTTCAGGAAAGATTGTTGTGAATTAACCTCCAGTTTGGGTTGGACGTAGGTTCAAATATTTACTTGGAACTAATTGAATTGTTTTTCCCTCGACCGTGTATTAACATATGATATTAACGTTCTCAAAACTAGACAAAATCATACATTAATGATCCCATTAATGCATGATTTATATTAATCAACGATTATCTGCAGACAACCCAACGCACATCTTATATATTGACATTTTGTAGGCAACCAAACATACAGTAGCGTCTTCAAAAAATGAATCCTAGTAATAGAATACTTCTAGTTTTCGACTTACCTATCGTTTTATTTTATTATTCTACAAAATTATAATAATTATTAGTGTTAAGACATCCAGTACTTGTACGTTCAGTACTTGTTAGTCTTTTGGAATTTTATTTGTCATTACATGAGGTGTGTTGTATGCATTGTTTTACTAATTTGTTAAGAGCTGATATGCAAACAGGCAGACGACAAACCCAAAGGCAGACAAGAAATAATATTAAGTATGCAAGAACAGTAGGAAAACCGACAATATAAGTTTAAAAAGCTTTAAAATGGTAAAGGTTCAATAATGCTATAAAAATATGTTATAATGCGAGGAAATATTTATTCAGATATTTTCTGTTTTGGAAAAATCACGAGAGCGTATAGCTTGATAAAAAAAAATTCTCATTGACCAAAAATGGAGCGTCACGCATTATCGACATCACGTTTTTCACACAAATTTCGTTGGTATTGAGTGTCAGTCTGTTGGAATGTCCCGGAGTGTATTTTTAATGCATATGGGTCAACATACCTAAACACAAACTCACACTAACTACACTCGCCCGTACATTTTTGATGCACTTGCCAATTTTAATGTTCTAAATCGGTGTTTTACCTTTATACCAGATGTTTTGTGTTGAGTACAGATGATTAATGATATATTATAATATTCTCTAATAAACCTTTCCATCCTGTATTATACTTATTTGAAAAAATTGAAATATTTATTGGTGCGATAAAGCTCAGCAGTAGGCTTTCATGGAAGATATAAAAGAAAGATTATGAAAATTGTAGGCAGATTTAATCTTCATATTTCCAAATTGGTTACAGGGCGCTCCACAATTCGGTGCCAGATCAAAAGTTATGTTCTTTATAAGTCGATCCCTAGCATTTTTTAATTATTTTTGGATATCTTGAACATTAATTGATTGGATTATTGTGTGATTTTTTTTTATTGAAATTTTTTGTTTCAGCCGTTGTAGTATCCCTTTACGAAGATCCAATTCAACCTCAACAAGCAGCGTCAGTGGTAGAAAAGCTAGGTGAATACTTAATAACCTGCGGATACTAGATGTGAGTATTACTTGGAATTCTATATTAAATTTGCAAGGATGTCAAAATAAAAAAATGTTGATAGTTTTATTCGACATCATTCTGGATACTGAATGGATTCCAGTGGATAGAACTTTTTTATTAAAAAATAAAATTACTAAATTATAATTAACTAGTACAACAAAATTTTTGTTACACTCATCTGTCATTCTTGTCAGTTTTGTGATGATTTGTGACAAACATAAACATTTAAGTAGGTAAAATAAAAATCCTGAGCAAGTGTCTGCTCTAATACAGCAGTAATATATGTATATCTTACTACTTAGTCTCAACGAGTTACAATTATTGCAAAAATCTTTGAATATTTAAAATTTAAATGGTCAAAGCGAAAACCAGCTATGATTAAGTACTAACAAGGTGGAGGCCATAAAGATACAAAAAAAGAAGAACAGTTTGAGTTCTTAACATATTATTATATTCTAATTTTCCAGTTTTTGCATGAATGTAGAAAAAATATTGTATGCAACTCGTGCAAAACATGTTTTTTGCACTAGACAAGTTGTCCAACTCTGCCCAAAGGCATCGTTGAACAATTTCACGTCGCGTGCAAAAAACACTTTTTACACTAGCTGCACAAATAACTGTTTATTCCTTGTTTGGGGCTGCATTTTTTAGTCACTTGACAATATGTTCGAACAGACTTTAATGGTTTTTTTTACGACTTCAAAAATATACTCAGAATGTCTGTAAAAATTTAGTAATTGATTTTTTTATTTTGTTACAGATAGTGTGTGCCGCTGTAAGCAGCCATGTCTAGCGGCGAAAATTTAATTATTAAATTTGTATTTTTTTCAAAACAACAGCGAACCGGCAATGTGTAAATCGAGCGCATCATCATAAATATACGAAAAAAATCATAAAAACGGGAAATATTATTTTCCTTTTTTTATCTTACACAAAAAATTTATATTATCGGTAAAATTTTTCATCATCGTCCATCGTAATTTTGGTTATGCTGCGAGGAAAAAATAAATTCAAAACAAGAATTTTTTGGCTTTTAATCTTTTTTTTTTGTAAATACCTCGTAGCACAACCACAATTGCCAATCATAATTTTTGACTGTGGTCTCAATTATCATTGTTTTTTAAGAGTATTTAGGATATTTTAAGTTTTTTTGAGTGTTTCGCAAACTTAACTAGAATAAGTTTTCGGGACACTTTGTGATTTTTTTTTAATTATATAGAGCATTTTTTTGTTAGCTTTTTCTCATACCATTGCTATCTCTAAAAAAATTTGATACTGAAGAACTTACAGTTTAGGATTTTTTAATAAAAAAATCTCTAGTCCTGCTGTTTCTATTTTATTTTTGATCCTTTACCTTTTTCCGACCACCTGCTTTGTAATAGTGCCGAATTTGGATCTAAAAAATGGTTACGGAATTTATCAGAAAAATAAAGTAATAGTGTAAGCACAAATTATTTATATAATTAATGGTATAAGTGGATTTTATTAGCTTTTCAATATTTGGATAATTTGTTTGTTTCACGCTATGAAGCAACTCACATTTAAATAAATAAAAAAGGTGGCCCATTCTCAACAATAATAATAATTTTCTTGTGTTTAATATTTTATTTAAGACACCTGCAAGATAACTTAGTCTTTCCCAGACTTTAATATTCCATTGTGCAATCAAACGGTACTTACAACCTAAAATTAACCAATAAAAACATTCATCATATTATATATAAATAAATATACCCAACAAACTCATACTATAATTATATTCCTAAGTATTCTTCTCGTTTATGCATTGCTTATGTATGAAACAAACGAATTGGTATTTCAGTCCGCTTCTTTTTTATTTAAAGCTACGATTGGTGTGAGCTAAGTCCTCTCTCTTTCTAAATTCGCAGCACTAGTTTACCGGACACTATTATTTTGGAATAAAATTTTGTGATATTTTTCAATTAGTTTTTAGAGTTTTTTTTTCTCGCCAGTATTTATACGTCATGTGTTTAGACTGTTACACCAATCAAAAAAGTTTTTTGAAAAATATAACGACGCTAATTCCTAATTTTACGTTTTTTTTAATTGAACTGAAAATGGAAACGGCAGCGTCGTTATATTTTTCGAAAATGCTGTAATATTGTAACGCGTAATGCTCAGATGTCTTTTGGTATATGAAAGACAATTATTTTTAACTCTTGTTTTAAAATGAAATCGAAAAGTAGCTTTGTAAAATTTCTGATATAATTCGCAAGGGATATTGTGTATCTAAATGATGAAACCTAATAAATTTGTATTATAAAATGATTGCTTGTTTTATTTCACCCAAAAAAAATAGTGCAATCTCTACTTGAGATATTGCAAATTTATTATGATTCCAACCATGCCTTAAATAAAATGTATAGATAGATTATAATTTATTGGAAAAATTTTTTTAGCACTACCCAAAAATCGTAAAGAATTACTGTATAGAAAAGTTATCATTCATTTAAATATTTCAATAAAACTGAAAAAACCAAGCATTTGCGCCACTGACTACATCCTTTTGGTTGTAGCACTGAATAAATATTGGGCAAAAGTGGGCAACTGATATGGCCAATGTAGTTCGTAGTTTCTTGCTCCAAAGAGCAAGTTGCACTACGCGGACTAGTAAAGTTCTCCAACCCCCCTACCTTATATCTATGTATTTTGTGATGACATTCAGTGAGGATCCACAGATTTTTTAATTGCCATAGTCCCGTTTTTAATGAAATGGAGAGAGCTGATTTTCATAACTAGGTATGAGATAAAAACTAAGCAAATTGTTTGATATTTTCGTAGTACATATTGTTATTATCTATTGTAAGTTTCACATGGTTCACTTTGTTTTATTATGTATATGACTAATATATTTGGTTTTATCTCATGATAAGATCTGCTTTAGGTACTCTGTAGGTATTTTTAGAGTGTAATTTCATCTAGCAAAATTCAAATTGGCTACCATCTGTTACTTCCACTCTCATCTTCTTGTTTACTTCATGTTTCCTATTTGTCTTCAATTCAAATTGTTCTTCCGCTTTATTCCGGTTAAAATTTCCCTATTTCGATCCTTTAATCTGGCCAATTATTTTAGTAAATACTTTATAGCTGAGTACACATGACTCGAAAGTCAAGAAAACATATTCGTATTCTGTGTAAAAATAATTTATTAAATCGCAGAGCGCTTTCGGCTATTAAGCCATCTTCAGTGCTTACTTACTCGTCAGGTAATACAAGAAACTTGGACAACACATTGACGTCATGAAATAAAATTACATTAAAATTAAAATTAAGATGATCCCCTGTTTAGGGTTTGTTGACTCTAAATTTGGAACATTATTAAAAATTTTTCTTTAAATTATTTTAAAAAATGAACTCCGAACACGTGTTCATCTAACGGATGTTGTAGTGAACACGTGTTCGGAGTTCATTTTTTAAAATAATTTAAAGAAAAATTTTTAATAATGTTCCAAATTTAGAGTCAACAAACCCTAAACAGGGGATCATCTTAATTTTAATTTTAATGTAATTTTATTTCATGACGTCAATGTGTTGTCCAAGTTTCTTGTATTACCTGACGAGTAAGTAAGCACTGAAGATGGCTTAATAGCCGAAAGCGCTCTGCGATTTAATAAATTATTTTTACACAGAATACGAATATGTTTTCTTGACCAATTATTTTATACATAATTTTCATTTATTATCAGAAAATATTAATGTTTAAAACAAGAACCGACTTGATTTATCAGTTTACTTGTTTTTTTTTGTTGGGACAAAAAAAAAGTTATATGAATGACTATGAGTAATAAACAAAACTGTTAGAATTTAGTTCTAATAAGAATTTTAGAATAGACGGTCTTAGGTATATATCGAGAGTGTTTTTCACAAAAAGTCAAATTATGAACTAATTTTATATTGTGGCTTGCTACACTTTTAATATCTTTCAATGATTTTCACTTGGTGAGTATTACAAATTGGAAACTTACTGATATCGATACAAAGCAAAAATTATGTGTTGGATTTTGTAAAAATCTATACTTTATTTCTTATAATCCCTTTATTAGCTAACCAGTATGTAGGCATGAATGTTTGTATTAAACGTAACTTTAATTGAATTCAAAATTTAAGTTAAAATAAATAATTAGTTATATTCCAATATTCTCTCCAGGTTTTTCACGTAATAATTTCAATTTGAATTAGGTACTGGTAAATTGGAAGTGTCGTTATGGTGTATGGCTTGCAATTATGGAGTCTTTTCGTCGATGTTCTTGGTAAGTATTAAAAATTGCTGACTTCTTATTGTTTTTGATATAAAATGAAAATAGGAGGCGAAGTTTGAATAAATAATTTTATTCAACTAATCAAATGGACGTTGAGGTGTTTGACTTACAGTCCCCAAGCAATATGAATTACTGTATTATTAAATTTAAATTTATTTCAAGACTGAAAATGCAAAAATAATGAAATAGTGAAAATGAGTTATCACGAAAAAATGAGATTTTTATACATATTTCTTGTAGCTACTGATATGTAGTATGCGATGAGTTATTTTAAGCTCCTAGCATTGCAAATATATAATAATTATAAATAAAAGGTTATCTATTGAAATGTTTTTATCACTCACGCTTTAAATACCTTTGATGGTTTTAATATGTGAAGATTTTTGTGACAAAGTGGGATTTAACATATAAAATTGATGGAAAGTAATATTGAAAATTAGCTAATTATTATATTACTATTGAGAGGAAACAATAATTATGAAGTGATATTAAATGAAGAGGTAAATTATACTACAAAAGATGTAAGTATTTATAATAATAGAAGAATTGACAATATTCAGAGCAGGGACGTCATATTTCAATATTTACTTCAGTAACCAGTTATATAGTAGTTTACCTAACTAGGGCGGAAAATTTACTTTACGCACGTGTTAAATACACTATTTTTTCTACTACCGAATAAGAAAATGAAAATCATATCACAATAATCGAGACATTATTATTTTAAATAATTTTTTAGCGGACGCGCCATGGTTTTTGCCTCTTAAATGGAATTGTAATATTTTTAGGCAAAGAATCTTTCCTTTCACTTTGGTCAATTATTTACAGACCACCCAGTATAAATTTTTTGATTGCTAAATGAATAACAATAATTGATAAGGAGTTTGATTATAAATAATTTATTATTGAATCCAACTGCAAATAATTCTTTTCAATAATAAATTAACAATTAAAATTGAAGAACTAATAAAGTATTATACAATTACAGCAATATGATGAAAAAGTTGTCTAGTCATGTATCAATAAATCTTATGACGTTTCGTATCTTCTCGAGACCAACATCAATCTTCAAACAAAAACTAAGTTAATCTAATGAATAAAAAAAATAAAAACTAATATTTCATTTGATGAAATAAGTGTAACGGCAGAAAAATAAAACGATTCTTCTTACTCAAAAGTACATTTTATTCTAATCTTTTTCAAACGTATTTAAGATTTAAGTTTCCCTTTCTTTATCTACAGGCATAAACAAGAGAGATAAATCTATTAATAGAAATAAGTACCTGGAACGACCCTCGTTCAGCCTTCCTTTAAAGAAATGTTTATTTGAAATATAAGCAAGAAGAAATATACATAGTAATATATTACAACAAAACGTAGAACGTACTGAACGTAGGATTTCATCACATTCGGCCATCCTGATGATTATTAGACGTCCTCGTCTTCTTTTCCGTTATTTTGTGTTTCCGAGACCTACAATCAAAAAAGAATAAAGTAGTTGAAGCTTAGTGTAAATGAAGTTTTTTTTATCCATAGGCTGCAATACATATATATTTTTTTTTTAGTTTAGGCTGATTAAAACCCTTTTTTATGCTCTTCAGAGCTCATAATAATAAAGAGTTTTTATATATATATATCGGGTCCGGTCACTTGAGCGAACGTTGTAGAAATCCTCTCAGGTATATTCATTCCCACTAAAAGGGTACTGGTCACTTGAGCGAAAACGAGGGATTAAAATTTAATCGTAAAACAAGGATGCCGCCTTTCTCACAAATACGTACATCAAACTACTACTTACTTATCCAAATTTAATACGTAAAACAAGGATGCCGCCTTTCTCACAAATACGTACATCAAACTACTACTTATCCATGCAAATATAATACGGAAAACAAGGATGCACCCTTTCTCACAAATACTTACATGAAATTAGTACTAATTTTTTCAAATTTTAATACTGAAAACAGGGATGCAGTCTTCGCTTGACTGACCCAACATCGAAAATAAATTTTCGCTCAACTGTCCTGTATTATTAGAAAAGCCATGTTGATTTCTGAGAATTTTCGCTCAAGTGTCCAGCGTCCATATATATATATTTTCTTTCTATGCTTATGGTAGTTAAGACAATTTTGATTTTATTTTATGCTCTTTAGAGCTCATATAGCGTTTTTATTATTATTTTTTTTATGGTACTTGAAATCTTTTGGATTTTATTTTATTTTATGCTCTCTAGAGCTCATGTAGTATTTCAGGCATAATATCTAAAATGGGTTCTTAATTTAACTTTCCAACAAATCTAACAATTCGTCGGTGCTGTTAACACTACTGTCAGATTCGTCTTCGAGTATTACGCATGATTTGAATTTTCTCAGCTGGTCAGCCGGTACTGTGGCCTTATATTTTTTATAACCTTTCATACCCTTCAATGAAGAAATTTCGTAACGATCATTACCCTTAACTTTAGTAATTTTATAAGGCCCCCCAAACTTAATGGGCGTTTTTTTTGTAACTTCTTTTCGCGAATTTCCACTGCCGCTCCACACAATACCAGATCACCAACTGAGTAAGAAATCGCTATTTTTCTTTTTTTGTCGAATAATATTTTCATTTTCTTAGCTTGTTTATCCATGTTTGCTTTGGCTATTTTTCGTTCATTTATTATATCTGACGTTGGGGTCTATTCTGCAACCATTCCTTTAAAATTAAAGGCCGTTAAAAATTTAACAGGCGCTGAAATCACATCTACAAGTAGGTAGATGTGATTTTAGCGCCTGTTAGATTTTTAACGGCCTCTAAATTTTAGAGGACTGGTTACAGAATAGACCACTATGTATTATTAGATTTTTCCAAATCTACATGTTTTGGGGATTCAAAACCGAACATAAGTTTGCACGGAGTAAAACCTGTGCTTACGTTTACAGTATTGTTTTTACGTTTACAGTATTGTTTATACCCCATACTGCGTCTGGAAGCACAAAATGCCATTCATTTTCATCATTAACACTAGCATTAATAGCCGATTTAAGAGTCAAATTGTACCTTTCCACTTGACCATTAGATCTGGGTGAAGAGATAGCGTTTAAAATATGTTTAAATTGATATTTTGTTGAAAAATCTTTAAATTTTATGCTAGTAAAGGCTTTACCGCGATCAGAAATAATTCGTTTGGGAACTGTAAACATACTGAAGAGATCTTTTAAAATATATATCACTTCTTTGGAGTTGGTAGAATTAATTGGTCGCGCAAATAAGAATTTTGAGAAAGAATCAACTATCATCAAAATATAACAAAAACCACCAGGACTTTTGACATATGGACCCAAATGATCAATATGCCAGGTATGCAAGGGTTCAGTGGGCTTATCAATAGGATGCAAGAATCCTGACTTTTTTCCATATTGGTCTTTTTTATAGGCACAATCAATGCAGGAATACACATATTTTTTAATAAAGCGTGTCATACCCTTAAACCAAAATTTACTTTTAATTAGTGCGTCACATTTACGATACCCAATGTGTCCAATATCATCATGATATTTTCTTAATATATTGAACCTAGCGAATTTTGGTATAACTAGTTTTTCATTTTTATCTGCTGTTATACGATATAATCTATTGTTTTTAATAGTGTATAAAGCTTTTAATTGCTGATCACAATTTTTTTGAGATAATTTGTTATAAATTGTTTTTATAGTGTCATCTTGGTGCTGAACGCATAAAAACCAGTCATCAGAACAAATAATGCTGGATACATTACGACTTAGAGCGTCTACATGCTTCATTTTATTTCCTGGCTTATATTTAATTTCAAAATCGAAGTCTTGGATGGTTAGCCACCATCGTGCTACACGTGGTAACATATCACGTTTTGTAAAAGTAGACCGGACTGCTGCGCAATCAGTTACAATTACAAAATGTATCCCGGTTAAATAAATTTTAAATCGTTTAATCGATTCCACTATAGCAAGGGTTTCCAGCTCATAAGAATGGTATAGCATTTCATCTTTAGATGTCATACGACTATAATACATCACAGGTTTAAAGTTTTCCCCATGTGATCCTGGACGCATTCCCTTTGCAATCTTTGCATCTATTTCATATCCAAGATAATCGGTACTAGTTTCGAAGAAGAAACATTTTTCTATATTCAATTTTAAATTTGCCGTTTTTAACAACTTCAAAACGATTTCCAGCATTTTAAGGCCTTCCTCTACTGTCTTGGATGAAATTAATATATCATCTAAATAAACGGTTACATTTTTGTGACTCAGATCGGAGAATAAATTGTTTAATAACCTTTGAAAAGTCGCGGGAGCATTCGATAATCCGAAGGGCATCCGTAAAAATTCGTATTGTCCGTCCTGCGTCACAAAAGCTGTTTTATTTATTGAATTTGATGCAACACGTATTTGGTAGTACCCTTGTGTCATGTCCAAACTAGTAAAATATTGTTGTCCTGCAAGACGAACGATTTGGTCTTCTACATGTGGAAGAGGATACCTGTCCTTTACTGTTATAGAATTTAATTTTCTATAATCGATACATAATCTATGATCACCGTTTTTCTTTTTAACCAAAATTGCCGGACTTGAATAACTAGACCAAGACTTTCTTACTATTCCGTTTTCCAGCATTTCCTTAACTTTGTTACGAATTATATTTTTTTCTTTTTCCGGTATCGATATGGCCGGTAGAAAATGGGTTCATTTTTCTCTAAATTTATTTCAAATTCTATTAGATTTGTAAAACCTAATTCAGAACTGTTTTTAGCAAAACAGTCTTGAAATAGTTTCAACATATTATAAAATTGGGTTAAATAAGGTTCTTTTAACACTTTTAAATCTACCTTAACATCAGTTAAATTTAAGGACCATGTAAATTGTATGGCTGGTTGTAAAAAATCGTCTTTATTTTCGGAAAAATGTATGTCGTGGCCCCTTGCTAAAATTCTCCCTTTATACAATTTCAATTTATTAGAACCTGTGTTGGTAATGCTAAGAAATTTATTAGTTTCGCTTAATAAACAAGTAGGAATGGTATAATGTTCTGAAAAATCACAGGTTTTTGCTGAAATAAGTAGGCATTTACTACTATTTGTACTAACGGGAACTAAAGAGGTACAATGAGGCTTTATTGAGATATCTTTTTCTAATATTACTGGACGATTATCTTTCACATTAATTATTTTATTTAAATTAACTTGACCGTTTTGAATATTTAACATTATCTCATTATGATTAATAATTGGTTGACCTATTATCACTTCAATAGCGCCCATATCTACAGGCTTGTTCTCACAAGCATCACAGACAGTCTTTGACAATCCGGATTCGGCGCAAAGACCATAAAAGCGTTCTCGTGAGAAAGCTTTATAGTCTTTGCGCCGAATCCTGATTGTCAAAGACTGTCTGTGATGCTTGTGAGAACAGACCTTACGTCTACGAAATGTAAAGCCGATTTTATGGAAAAAGTTTTGAATTTAAATTCAACAAAATTCATGCCTTCGGGAAATATAATGTTATTTCCAAAACTTTTGATAATAATGTTCGATTGATTTAATTTAATATTTAGCTTTTTCATCAGAGAAGTATTAGCTACGTTTACTTGACTACCAGTATCTAGGTAGCCCTTGCAATTTATATTATTTATACAAACATTAATATTATAAGTAGAATTTGGTACTTGCCTTTGTAACAGTTGTACTTTGGCTGGATTTAAATGCCAACAGTTTTCCTTAATATGACCTTTTCTTCCGCAATGACTGCATTCTTTTGCTTTGGCTCTGGCACCACCGAAGCTTGGAGTTTTGTAGTCACTGGGTTTTCTGTCTTCCACGTTCTTGTTTACTCCAGATGGTCCCCGTTTGAATCTCTGAAGAAACAATTTCGAGAGAAATGTCCACTTTTCTTGCCAATATTACACTTCGTAAAATCATCTTTGGATAGTCTTTCACGTTTTTGTGACAATGGCGGTGTATTATCCAATTTACATAAAAACCCTTGAAATAATTCCTCGGGTGTTCTAAAGTTGGCGGATTTTGCTGTTGCTTGATGTTCGATGGGAAGTCCATCGATAATACAAAAAGTTGCATTAAGATCAACAATATCACACTTTCTAATCAGCACACATTTGGAATAATAGTAATGTAACATTGTCTCTTCGGGTTGTTTTTTTTCTGGCAATCATTGACTTTAGGTTTTCCATAAAATTTTCATTTGAAGGAAAAGCTCTTAATAATTCAGTTTTCCAGTCTGTCCACGATTTATTATATTCTTGAAGACCGTTATACCAGACTTTAGCGATTCCTGATAATTTTGACTGCATAAAATAGGATTTTGTTACATCATTCCATTGATGAATTTGTCCAAGTTCAATCTTATTTAGCCAATTTTGGGCATTCATATCACCAGTTTCGGGGTCAAAAATTGGTACGATATCACTCTTGGTTAGGTTAATATTATTTGTTGCGGATTGACGATGCACATTATTTAAAAAGGAATCGTTTACAACCGGTTGAATCGGAGGTTGCATTTGTTGAAGTATTTCCCTAACCTTTGTGGCTATTTATAAGCTCTTCAATTCTGCGCTTCTTCGCTGCTTTTCTCTGATTAGCTTCGACTTGAATGTTTTCTTCGTCCGATGAACACTCAGGCTCTTTTTGCCTTTCCGCAGAAAAGTTCCTTTCTAACTGACAGCGCCTACGTGGCCGTTGTTTCGACAATTCATCGCGGTTATCACTATCACTAACTTGTATTCTCACAGTCACTGCTCATCTTTGTCAAATTGTTTTTAATAATAATTATGTCTTTAATCAAAGGCGTGCGGTATATAAAAAAAATAACAACAAAAATTCTGATCTCACTTCTGAATTGTAACGGCAGAAAAATAAAAAGATTCTTCTTACTCAAAAGTACATTTTATTCTAATCTTTTTCAAACGTATTTAAGATTTAAGTTTCCCTTTCTTTATCTACAGGCATAAACAAGAGAGATAAATCTATTAATAGAAATAAGTACCTGGAACGACCCTCGTTCAGCCTCCCTTTAAAGAAATGTTTATTTAAAATATAAGCAAGAAGAAATATTATACCATTGTCTATTTCTTTATATTAGACAATTATTATACATAGTAATAATATATTACAACAAAACGTAGAACGTAGGATTTCATCACATAAGATAAATTTTTAAATAGTAATTTGGTCATTAGAATTTTTCTGAAAAACATTAAAATCTTTAAAAGTAATTTTTTTTACATGATAAGCTAAATAGCTGGTTTATCGAGAAGAATGAATCATTTATATGAAGGTATTGAAAAAATGTGATACACAACGGCTTGACTCACTTTACTCATTTGTGGAATTTGAAGTAACTGACTGGTTTTTCCAATGGTATCATCGGCCAGCCAAGTCTCCCTATTTAATATCACCAAATAACAAGCTATTTACATACAAAAAGCTATAATAATTTAAAAAAATCACAATAAATAGAAGCCGAAATTTTTGAGATATGGTAAATTTATAAGAAATATAAACGTCATGTTCTTCGACTTTATATTGCGTGTCCAAATAACTTAAGAGAAGATAAAAACTAAAAATAATTACACTACTTCACAAAAAATGTTCGTTGTCATGCAGGGTAGGGTGTCCAAATAACTGGGTGTCCTAATAGAGACTAAAAATAATTATAAAATGTGTTGTATACGAGATACAGGGTTCCATAGTAACATATCTCTACAGGGTGGAAATAATTTAGAAAATCACAATAAATAAAAGAAAAACTAAAGCTGTAATTTTTTGTGATACAGGGTGTCCAAATAACTTGGGAAATGATAGTGACTAAAAATAATTATAAAATGTGTTGTATTTGTAGAAAAAGACGTTTTTTTTTGTTTCAAATGTTTATAAAAATTTCGTGAAAAACATTTGCGAATTAAAAATATAATAGTTCGTTTTCTACTAAGATTTTTGTCATAAAAATGTACTTATTGTTTGGAAAACAAGCTTTTTATTTTTCCACAAACAGTCTTAAATAAATCATGTTATCAGAAGTTGAAACGAAATATCTTTAAAGTATAAAGTATACAGTAATTTATATACAATATGTCCCTCTAAGTTGGAATCATATTGAAAAAATTTTATTTATTAATTTTAGGATAAAAAATCATTCCTCATAAAAAGTTCTGCATTATCTAAAACCTAGAATACAGTCATCAAATATCAAATTTATTAGTCGTATACGAGGTTTGTCAAAAATATTAGTTTCACTCAAGAGTAAAGTACCTTTAAATTTGACAATATCGAAAAATGTTACTGAAAACAATTGATTAGAATTAAAACTACGATTAAATTTGTAATTACATTGATTTAAATTGAAACTTCCGATATTTTTTACTAATGTCTATTTTGAATGAACATTTATCTCTTGTGATTACGAAACACATGATTACCTTTTAGGGTTTTCATGTTTTTTAATAATTTTGCATTAAAAACGCGAAATAAGTACATACTCATTTATTTTGAAAGTAATAAAATACATCCAAATATAACAAAATATAACATCACATTAAAAAAAAAACAAATTCAATTTTTACTCATATTAATGCTTCGACATATCCAACTTTTTCTAGTAACATTTTTCTATATTTTTAAATTCAGGTACTTTACTATTGAGTAAAACTCATATTTTTGACAAACCTCGAATACCCTTGAATAATATTTGAATACTTTATTATAGGTTTTAGATAATGCAGAACTTTTTATGAGGAATAACTTTTTTTTCCAAAATAAATAATAAAAAAGATTTCTATGTTATACCAACTTTAGGGGGACATATTGTATATGATTTAAATAAAACTATCTTTGGAAATACCTATCTAATATCGACAATTGACCGTTCCGATGATTGTTTTTTTATCTGATAAAGGATGGTAATCACGTTTCCTTCATTCAGAGTGTAGACGGGATGTGGAGTGACTAACCGCATTTGCGTTTCCGGGGGCCATTTCTGTAATCGTCGATTGTTTCTCTTCTGATGTTCGCTAACAATCGTATTGTTGCCACGCATCTAAACTTGAGTTTGGGGCTCCATTGGCAGTCCCCTTATTGTTAGAATATTATTATCACGGTTAATTGTGTTTTACCATTCACTATTTAATGTACCGGGTCATTTGAAAAAATGAAATCAAACTTACAAAAATAAATGGAATAACCAACCGCTATTTTTAATATAATATGCATTATTTCAAAGTTTTATTAATTTAGTTTTGTTTTAAAAACGAGCCGTCCCTTTGCCGGCACCACCTTGGCCTCCTGTACTTATTGTGGATCCTCCTAGTATACTGACTACAGCCAAAGATTACAGAACTGTAATCTTTGTTACAGCCTATTTATCCAATTCGTTCCCTGTTCCCTGTATCAGCTCTTACAGGTTTTGATCTGGTTGGTTGTAGTTGTGTAGTTTGGAAAAGTTTTCTCGAGTCATTTGGGGTCTGCCATACAGTCTCTGCCTCCTGTGGCCCAGCGTTTCATAATATATGCAGAGCTGTTTCGGTATCCTTTTTCCATTTTCTGCAAGATCTCCGTTATACAGCCCTATTTTCTTCAGGTGCTCCTTTGTGGGAAAGTGTCCCGTAAGTAGCCCCGTTATGGTGCGTAGTTTGTTCCTGTTCATTGAGAGCAGTTCTTTTGCTACTTTTTCTGAAGGTTCTCTTTTTAATTTCTTACCATATGTTTGCCTGGGCTTATTCTTCCAGTGTTTTTTGTGTTGCCCTTTTTAACCATGACCTAGTTGAGCACCTGGGAATGCCCACAGCTGATTCGTGTCCGTTAAACAGGCACGACGATGCGAGCTCGTCAGATTTTTCACTGTTCTTCGCCACATTCCCATACCAGCCGAGATGTTACCTTACAGCTCACTGTAGATCTTGATCTGCTTGTAAAAAACGTTTTAATAAATAAATTCTTTAAATTAAGGGGGTGTTCTCCACTCAGAACTCTTTATTTTTATCTACAACTTCTTTTAGAAAAATATGAACTTGTTTGTCAGTACAGACCTGACTTTTAAACCGGAATAAAGACTGAGAAATGAAAATACATCTTGTTATTTTTTTTTAATGTTACAATGTTATTCGAAACGATTGCCACGAGCATTTCAACGATGCAATTTATTTACACATTAGCATTGAAGATTTTCTTATTATCAGAATCGACACCATAATTTTTCTTGTTCTCGTTTTTTTTACTCGATAAAATATGTCTATAAAGAATACACGATAAAAATTCCTCGAAAAAAAAATTAACTGTCTTACAAATTTTTCCATGGGAGTTCATTAAATAATTCATAAACACCCCATTAGGAAAAAATTTGTTTACTGGCACCGATATGTAGATGACATTTTAGCTTGCTTCACTGGTACTACGAGACAATTAGATAACTTCATTACTTACATTAACTCAATACATAAAAATATGAAATTTGCAGTAGAAATTGAACAAAATAAGTCTATAAACTTTTTAGACTTTATAATTTCATAAATGATAGACATGATTTTTCTATATTTCACAAACCATCACATACAGACATTACAATTCATAATAGTTTAGTCCACCCAGACATAAATTAGCAGCTTTCAATAGTATGAGAGGTACCTACATAGACTTTTAACAGTTCCATTGAATATTGACAATTACAACAAAGAACTAAATATAATAAAACATAAAAACAAAAATAACCAATTTAGACGCTTAACATACTTTTGAATGTCATCCTTAAAAATCGAATCATTTTTTGAAACTTTAGACTTGAATATTTGCTTCAAAACCGATAACAATTTATCCAAATTCATTAAAAACAACAAATCCAAATCTCCAAAACTAAATAAATCAGGAGTTGATAAATTAAAATGTGGTAATGACAGCTGTAACAAAATTTATATAGGTAGAAATTTTAGGAATTTTAAAACTAGAATTTCAGAACACAAACTTCTATGACAACCAAAAATCAAATTCCAACTACTCAAATCATTTATTAGCAAACCAACACTCTTTCGGTTCAAATTTTTAAACATTTTGCATATAGAGCCTAAATCCTTCAAATTAAATCTTTTAGAAGTCATTTAGATAAATAAAAACAAATATTCAGATAATTCTTAACGACCAAATAGATATCAACAATTCTCTTATTAAACCTTTTTACCTAGAAATGTTCCTGTAGGATTGTTGTGAATGAGTTTCCAGGTAAACTTGTTAAATACTTTAGTTAATCCCATATTTTTCCTTCTTTATTTTATTTCCATGTAAATAGATCATAATTTTATTGTTAATATCCGTATAAACTGTATCAATTAAAAATGTCTCATTATACCTCGATTCGTTTGATAAAGCTACTGTGTTAGCGCAACGCGTCACAACTTTTTATGTTTAAAATATTATGTAGATTTTAACAAATTAAAATTGTTTTACTTCATATGATAAAGATTTGAAATATTTGAAAGTAGGTATTCACAACTTATACTGCAAAATAAAATTACCGTATATTCTTAAAATCCAAAAAGGGTTCAATAAAATTCAAAAGTAAAACCTCAAAATTCTTATTTAAATTTCGGGTGTGCCTCTCTCACGCGGCAAATTACGTCCTCATTTAAGGCCTTGAGGTCAGCGCGTTCTAATTTTCCAATTTAGTTTTTCAAAATTTAATAGATACTATTGTTATCGAATTAACGACTACCTGTGGGTGCTGTTTGCTTTGGACTTAAATCAATCATGTTAGGTATAAGTCTATCTATCTTGGAAAAAACTAAACATTCGATGTTTGTGACATTTTTTAAACCAATTATAAGTTTTGTTCGTAAAACAGACAGAAACTATCACAAACAGTCAAAAGCATTTGTAAAAAATATTTGGCAGTCGAAGATTAAAAAATATTTTCGAAAGAAATAACGGAATTGAATGTTAGCTGACTGACTTAATCTATTTCAATTTAATGGCTCTGTCATGCTGTCTACAGTCAAGAAAATTTTATACTCAACTGTAAAACGAAATTTTCTTTCGATCAATCACAAACGAAATATCTACTTGGATTTGGAATTCCTTTTTACGAAAAAAACTCTAAAATATCAAAATATTGATAAAATATGAATTAAAAAAAGTATAGATCCTGTTTTTTTTTATTTATGATGTTATCCAAATCGATGTAATAATATTATACCTTTTATAGGCGATGTTCAAATACTTCAACCATATCCATCAATATCTCGTATCAGTTTAATCTTTTATTTGTACAGGAATTGCAAGTTTCATCACAAAAAAATGATAAGATTATTACTAAATATGCATTAAATTGTCGATAATATTGCTGATAACAATTTTTAACGTATGTATTTATAAATATTGGTCATAAAAAAATCAAATTGTAAAATTTATTTGTGATTTCAGAAAAATTGATAGGTACCTACTTTTTGTCAAGTATTTAAAACAGGTCCTGTATATTATTTTGCTATCTTTTCTGTGCTCTCAGGAGTTATGCTATAACTTATTTTTGGACCCCCGGTATATAAGTAATTTATTCTTTATTATACCTTACCGTATATATACAGGGTGCTTCTGAATCAATGAGACAAATTCAGAAGGTGACTGCTTGTATGAAATTTAGATGGATTTTTCCTATAACAAAATTTCCTCAGCCCGCCTCTTTCCAAGATATCACCCTTAAAAGGAGGTGCCTGAAATTGAGTTTATTTTTTTTTTCTAAAATTTTTGTAAAGCTAGAAACTTGATTTTCTGTAATTTTCATGCACTCGTTATAGGACTAACCAAGAGAATTTTTTTAATATTCCTGTTACTTTATATACGGTAGTGAAATTAGCAGCCCTTACTTTATTTTATATCAATTTTTTTTTCCGAGATGAGGTTTTATGAAAAAAATTTACCTTTAAAACTTGTTTTATTTAAAAGCCACTAGAAACTTGAAATTCTGTAATTTTTGTGCACTCGTAAAGGACTAACCAAGGGTATTTTTCCCGGGGGTGAAATTAATTAGCAATTTTTATTTTATTTCATAACCAAATATTTTTTCGGGATTGAGTTTTTTGAAATAAAATTTAACTTAAACACCTTGTATTATTTGTAAAACTTTTTTTTTTCTTAATTTTTTTCTATTTTCTATGTTGAAAATTGAATTTTTTCAATCTTTTTTTCGACAAAATAGCTGAATATTTGACAAAACGGCTCACGTGCCTCTATCTTAATATGTTTCATTATTTTTTTCTTAGATTCTCAACAAATTTTCACGAGTTGAGTTGAAATGTAATTAATGCTAACAAGGTCAATAAACCAATCGGACAGGATGTAGATATTGATAGACCTTGAAGAGAATATTTAATTTATTGTATTTAACTAGAATATAATAATATTTTACCTTTTAATAAAAGGAAGGAAGAAAGAAGGATTACTTTTGATCCACCCTGTACATAATAGTCGTTAAGGCCTTTCGAGCATGTTACTTTTGATCCACCCTGTATATAATAGACGTTTATGCCTTTAGAGCATGCATGTTACTTTTGATCCACCCCATATATAATAGATGTTAATGCCTTTATGATTCACGTAAGACGTTAAGGCCTTTAGAACGAGATGTCGTTTGCTATTGCGCAATCCCGTCCGGTTGCCGCACGGTGTGAACTCCACTTTTAATCGGTGTGAACTCCCCTTAGTGGCCAGTTTTTGCTATTTTCGAGCTGCTCGATTTTAACGATTTTCTTATGGAGATTCCCATGTTGGCGCGTCCGCCATGGTCTAGAACCGGTGCTGCCCATTTACTTTTGTAACCAACCATAAAAAAAATAATAAAACACGTCAAAAACATTTGATGTTCGTAAGTCGCCTTTACGTTGGAGAAGACAATAGTTATTTATGCAACAAGTGCAAAAAGTGAGTGTTTTTTGCATGCGACGTGAACACGTTTTGCAAGAGTTGCATACAATATTTTTTCTACATTCATGCAAAAACTGGAAAATTAAAATATAATATGTTGGGAACTCAAACCGTTCTTCTTTTTTTGTATATTTATGGCCTCCACCTTGTCAGTACTCAATCATAGCTGGTTTTCGCCTTGACCATTTAAATTTCAAATAATTAAAGATTTTTGCGTTGCACTAGTGCAAAAAAGAACCACTTTTTCCATTAAATGTGTTTCACAAAAGTGTTGTTTTTTGCATGAATATAGAAAAAAAATTTTTGCTCGATCTCGGTCTTTTTTTTAATTTATCAACATAGTGACCTTAGAAGTATTATAGGTTGTAGGATGTGTTATAGTTCAAGAAATATTTGAATTTTCCCATTATGCAGCTCTTAGTATTCGATACGATTCCATTAGATTCATAAACGCCTCCATTTTACTTTCAATTTCTTGTTTTGTTTGCGAACTTTCCCCCTACGTTCAAACTTCTCCTTAGAACTCCAAATTGAGAGACTCTTTAAGCTTTGGAATATTTCACTCACTATAAATTAATTATTACTCCCTGATCGACTCTGGAAATACAATGTAGCTGTTAGGGCATTCTCCATGGTAATAGTATTACCAACAGATTGTTTAATTTTACAGATTCACCCTTAGGTACAATTTCTTGCTCTCCAAAGAATAAATTGTCTGATTCTCAAAGCAATGTACTAGTAACTATATGCAGTATAAGCCAGACAAAGGAAAACAAGCAATGAAAAAGCTCAAATTATATTTACACAATCAAATTAAAATATTCAACTGGTAAAATAAACATACTAATACATGCATACATCAATCATGTTGGCCTAAGTCAAAACGGAATATCTTGCAACGTACTTTACTGGTTGGTAATTTTATTTACAGTTATCTGAAACTTACACTTCATTTACATATGTTCCCTACAGCCACAACATTATCCAATGAACGTATATCACGGTTCAATTGTTAGCTAGTGTGTAAAAGCTATTGAACATCATCAATTTACGTATTCACAGAATGAATATCGGCAAAGTAGGGAAAATGCTTTCATCCTTTTGTTTTCTGAAAATGTTGTTCGTAAGCAGATTATCGTCATTTACATGTCTACCGAAAAATAAATCCACTCGGAGGGTGAGTTGGAATTATTTAGATTATGTACTCCTTGTCTGGGATTTTGAATGGAAGAATTATCAACATGAATAACTATATAATGATGAAAAATGAAATCTCTTGATTTTGTGAAGGCTGTAACCAGTAACCATAGAATGTATCAATCATGTGACATCCTAGTCTAAGTCTACTGCTATTATCTGTATTACCTATAAAGTAAAATATTCCATTTTTGGCTTATCTGTTTGTGAAGATTAAATATCTTATAGAGAGATCTTTTATAGACGTTCATAATCTACTGCTAAGTTGAGTGAATATGTAAGACGTTTTTTGGTTACATAATTTTTGTTGATTTTAAAAACAGTCATTAAATAAAAATCATGTAGTTGCTCATTAAAATGTGTATATCCAAAACCGTTAAGATTTTTGTATAAAAATATACATTTATGCCGCATACATGGCCTATATGGCGCCCTCTACAAAATGAATCAAAATAGGTACAAAATGATTTCTCATATCCAAAAACCCCCAACCGCAAATTTTTGTACATGTACGTCAAAAAGCGTTGAATTTATTGTAAGAAGCGAAAATTAAAGTTTCATGTTCAACGCCCTGTATCTCTCTTAATATCAACATTTTATTAAGGCTAGTTGGTTTAAATCGCAATATTTTGAAGTGAAGATTGTACTGTATTTCTATGTACAATTACGTATGGACCACCCTGTATGAATTGATGTTGGACTTAAACTTCCACTAGGTATTTGCTGATAGGAAGGAACTGGTTAGAGCGAGTAGTAAGGGGAATCTTTTTATAGTGAAGTAATGTTGGGACAAAATTGGTCAAAAGCACGTTAAGTAGTTAATAAATTGATTATTATATTATTATATTTAGGTGGATTGAGAGAGAATCTAATGATTTGATATGGTTAAAAAAATTGTTACCTATATACTTACTATTCAAAAAACTTTTTTAAAATATAGTCGCTTTATAAATCATTCAAATATATTTTAAGAAAACAATTTTTAAATGTGACGCATTAAATTTATCACAAACACTGTTGTTAAATACTTGCATGCCAATAAAATAAAGATAACACACAACGTTACGTTCGCTGAAAATATGAGTTTTAACGTCATTTTAAACCTGTCGTTAAGATAAAACCTATCATGGGCTGGTAATGTCAAAGATATCTTTGGTAATGTCCATTAAATTATTTTTTTTATTATCGTTTAGACAGACAGTTTTCGGAAGTAAACTTCCTTTTTTAAGTGATTTATTTTTAGATTTAGATAGGCTATAACTTATACCAAGGTTGTCCAACAAATATGTCTCGTAAGACGTTCCTTTTAATAATAATGTAGAAAAAACTTTATTAAAACTTTTATTGATTATAACTTTAATTTTTTCCACTTGCTTTTCTATTTAGTTTTTCCTTAAACGGTTAACAAAATAATAATTGTATTCCTTTTTTGTACCATACTGTATATGTATTGTTCCTCATACAATTTTCATTTTATTTTGTCTTATTTGAAATGCTCCACTCTTTCTACTGCAAGTAATTTGTTAACTAAAAGTTTTACAAATACTGCAACACCTAAAAATCAAACTAGATAAGAATTTTAATACCAACATAACATCGTTCAAGTCATAAAACTCTCACAAATTGAAATTCATTAAAATCCAGTGAACCGTTTCATATTTAAAACCCACTCTGCATATTTAAACCCTAAATTATAATCCAGCGCAGCCGACTCTGTAAGGAATCAAAATTATTCGTATGATTATGATAAAACGATCGACTAAATTCCTAAACTAAATTCTCATGCCCTGATATATTTTTCTCCAATAAAATACATTCACCGAGCCGGTCTTTTTTGTTAACTTTAATAAAAAACTGCCTTACGATTTTATAACAAAGAACAATACATTTCGTATGTGTCAGTGTTTCAAGTGGTGGTGAATGATATTTTTGATGTTTGATAGTTATTAGGTATGTTGTGTGACTTTTATTTTTTGAAAAATTTTTAATTAATTTGATAATTGGAACTGTAAATTTTCTTTTATGTAGACACTAGCTTATAAATTCGAAAGGGATTTCTTGAATATTGAAAATAAATGTGGTTTATAAAATTAAGGAATATGTTAGGTTAGATTTATGACCTGCCTTTTTGTTACACCCTGTATATGTTATATTTAATAATTATTGGTAAATAAAAAAATTGAAAAAAATATTCTTAAAGAGGAGTACATTTTCAATAAAAAAGTCCTTACTTACAGAACTCTACTTCCATTATTCATGATTTTTATTGATTGTTGCACCCTTCCTTTTTGGGTATGACCTCGACACCTAGACAAAAAAAACAGGTCAAATAAAATAATTTGATAAATGAACTCCTTGATGTGTTTGGACATGACTGGCTTCCATGGTTGAATTAAAATTATAAATAATTGGTATAAAGTTGGGGAAATTTCAGAATCTTTTTTTATTGATTCCTTGAACTTTCAAACTTTTCGAGATATTTTAAATGTTTTTCTTTAATGTTTATAATCACACAGTATTGGATTAACGTGTTTTTTTTACAGATTTTACTTATCTCGTTTCAAATCAAGAACTGCGATATGCCTAAAGGTAGGAGAATGTGACGAATAACAAAAATAAAAATACTTATTAAGTTTGAATTTTAGAAAAAATTTCCATTTAAGCATTGAAATTTAATAGCAAATAATAATAATCTTTTTCTATTTCTGTCTGTTTTCGATTTTTTTTTGTATTGCAATTTTTTTAAATATTTTTGGAATTTTTTAGATTTATTTTTTATTTTTGTTATTTAAAAAGTGTGCCTGGAATGATTTTGCTATTTACAATTTTTTCGTATAGGTTGTTTCACTTTCAATAATTTTATAAATATTGGAAACACCCCAGCAAGAGGATATTTGTATGTGGTTTTTGTTTGTGTTTCTTCTTTTCCAGATGAATTTTTTTCAGCTCTGCAGCCTTCTGTGAGCAAATCGGCCAATCACTTAGGTTATAATTTAAATTTTATATTTTTTATTTCAATTAGAGAGTTATCAAAACAAGAATAATAGAAAAATACAAAAAAAACTATTTACTGATAAATAGAAAAAAATCGATATAATATTCATTTTGGTGTCTTTAATTTGAAGCCTTGTTGAATATAAAAAATTAATTTTAACAATATAAAATGAAAACAAATATTTTTAAAAATTTTTCAAGGAATTTATTTAGCCAGGCATATTATTAACCATTTTATCATGAAATTATAAGAATGGAAAAATTAAGACATTTAGAATTTCCGATTGCCGATTGCTCTAGACAACTCAGAAAGGATAATTTAGGAAAAGAAAAACAAAGGATTTCTGGTGCGACGTTCTGGGTGTCAATATGTCAACAATTTAACAAAATTCAATATTTTTAAATTTAAACAGGATTTTATTAAAATAAGAAAAACAAAATATAAAAAATTAAGACACCACAAATTTTTCCCCAACTGGAAACATTTTTAAATAAATAAATAAAAAAAGTTTTGGAAAAATTTTACTTTCAAAATTTGACTAAATAAGAAATATTTTAAGAAACTTTTTTTTTAATTCCAAACATTAATTCAATTAAGCATTTATTTAAAATTTATTTTCTAAAAAGACACTCACAGAACGCACTAGGCACAACGAGATCTTGCAGAAAGCTCAGAAGAAGTTACAATTCATTATTTCGGGTGTTTCCAATTTTTTACATTTTACTGCTTTTTTGTGGTTACACAAATTTTCAAATTTGTATGCCTGTATTTATACTAGAATATGTGATCACAGAAATTTCCCAGGTACAATAATCACTTCAAACTTATTTTTATATTTTTATAAACTCACCTTGTCAAACTAATTTTTTTCAATCTCTCAACTTTCAAAATTTTAATATTTCTCTTGTGCCCAGTTTACTTGGAATACTTGCTAACTTGAGGTACTTCGGCTTTTAAAATATTCATTTATTTTCAAGTAATTTTTAATAGTTTTAATCTGGATACTGCACCGGATAGACAGGTGAGTTACTATGTAAATACTGGTACTGGCTCGAGATTGCTCTAACGTAGTGGACTTAGAGTCAGTATTATAGGGAAACTATGTGATGTATGCCTTTGACTATGTGATAAATGTGGTGGCAATCGCCGGTCGGTAAATGGAAATGGTCGATTTTTGGTGATGGTTAATGGTAAAAATGGCGCAGTTCAAATGGTATTGGGTTGGAGATTGCGTCGTGGGTGGTTCAAGGTGAGTTTTCTTAAATATTTTCTTGTTTCTTAATTCGCTACTGTTTACTTCCACTATTTTATGCATAACAATTAATATTATGATTTAAAGTTACTTTTTGCTGGACCAGGTATAGTTTTGTCAACGAGTTGAAAATGGTTACAATACAAATACTGCTCCTAAAAATATATACATATGTATAGAATTTATATAAATGTATAGATAAGGTTTATTAGTAGATAAACATTTTCAAAAGTTATAGTCAAATACAGATGAAGAAAAAGAAGAAAAAGTTTTTTTCGCTAATATCTCGTAAACTATAATCATTTGAGAAATAAAATCTCGAAGAGGAGGAAATTTTCTAAATAATAAGCAGTACGAAATTATTATTTTGTAAAAATGACGGACACACTGAATTCATTAGTATTTTTATTTTGTTTCAGGTAAGTGCCCCCAAAGTAATTTACTTGTACTTGATATCAAAAATAAAATACTATTGGTAAGTGCATTTCAATGACATAATTCTGAATGAAAAAATTATAAATTCTTTTTTTAATTTCTTGGGAAATTAAACCACAATTAAATTCTTTATTTCAACGTTTCGGTAGCGTTCCAGCTACCGTTGTCAAGAAAAAATAAGTAGAAATTAATTTTTATCCCTAACTGACACAACAGAAAAAATTTGACAGCTAGTTGTCAAACTTATTTTTTCTTGACAACGGTAGCTGGAACGCTACCGAAACGTTGAAATAAAGAATTTAAAAATATTGTGGTTTAATTTCCCAAGAAATTAAAAAAATTATGAATAATATTCCACAAGGAACATACAGCAGATAAAAAAATTATACAACACGTCAAAAATTATATAAAGGAGCACGTCACATGTATAGCTTAACTCTGTGACAAAATTATTGCAAATTATCAATAGGTACTCTTAGTATATTATAGCTGAAAATATTTTTAAATTACATTAGAAACGCTAAGATAAAATGATAATTACCCATGGGACTCTAATCAGTGTAATTGATTTCTAATTTGCATTTTTGAGCACGTGGCTAAAAATACATAGTTTTTATAGGTTCAAATGTCAAAAAAATTATCTGTTAAGTACACAAGAAAGTGAAAATAAATTGGAAATAATTTGATAGACATCGCTGAATAATTATAATTATTCCAACGCTTACTCCTAAACTACGTCTTCTATAATACAGTATCTAAACGTTCAAGGAAATTAGGCAATGGATTTTCCTACTTTTACATTGAATAGGAATGGCTTTATATTTCTCTTCTCTTAATTCCTGCCTCTACCAATAGAGACATATCCCATTGGATCAATAGAAAGGGAGAGTCTCGGCAACGGCAACATTCAGCAACAGTATTCTAATGTAATGGGAGTTAAACCCTTTTTGTAACCAAAGTCGATTAAAATTTTATGGCAGAGTTAATGGAATTAAGCTTAAGCTTTGCCCACTTTTTCGAGGATTTGTTAAATGAGAATTGTGAAAATCATTTCATATCTCTATGGAATATTGGAAGCATTTGTTTGGTTTTTTAAAATGAAAATGATAATATTTTCCACTAGACGAAAATTATTAATTTGAATCTCCAAGATATAAAAACCATTGTACTTCCTGTGGCTTGTATATAATTGGATTTTTACGACCACATTACGTTGAAATATGGGGATTTCCTTCAAACTTAGATATAACCTTGATTGGAATTTAAATAAAATAAATATAAAGAAATAAAAGAACGTAAAATATTGAATAAGTAGATGCATCGTACACATATTTGCTCTGTTAAAATTTGAACGTCAGCTGAACTACTGAGCAGGTTCAGTTTTTCAGTAAATCTACCCGATGGACTTGCCTGTAACCCGAGCTTCCAGAATAGAGGAGTTCAGTGTTCATTACAAAGTCAGTGTTGTCAACAAAAAGTAGTTGGTAGACATTAATTGTCATTCAATTTTTGTTGGCCACACTGACTTTAGACATATTTAGTGAGATACTGAGTTCCGTATAGGTTTTCTATAGTCCGTTATTAACCAGGAGCAGTAATTTGAAAAGCCTTACTCACACCACTAAAAGTTACCAGATTTGTTACTAAAGGGTGTGCTCCGAAAAAGTAGTCAACAGTCGTGTACCAAATCTATAAAATATGCTTGATTTATAAATAGATCAGCCATAGATCGATTTCTCGTCTGTTCAGTAGATTATTTAGATGTTTATTGTAGATATAATATTAATGTATTTGATTTTTAACGGTATAAAATGACCTTACATTGTTTTACCGGACCAAACGAAGAGCTGGTACTCGAAGTAGAAGGATCCATAATTACAAATATTCAATACAATTGCTTACTGAAGTTTTTAAATGAACAGTTTCAACGAAGCTGTGTAAAAATAATAAAATGACTAGAGTGGCTGCGATGACAAAGTTAAATATATTTATCTGTCAGAACTATCAAAAATGGAAATTATCAGCTGATGTCAATAGTAGAGAGTGTTGTGTGAAACTGGGCAGAATCTGACCAATCAGAGGTCTACAGAATTGCCAACTTACCAAATTACTCCTCCTGGTTTTTAAATGGGGTACAATAAAATCCAAAATAATAATAATAATAATAAATAACTCAATATATTCGTTATTCCTGAAAAATTATTCTTTAATGTTTCAAACAACGTATTTAAAAGAGCTTACATCTTACATTAATTCCAAACCTCTTGAAGTGGCAATGAAAACATGATCAAAACAGTAGTCGAAAAGTATATTTAATAAAAAAACTCTGCTACTTTTTATATTGTAAACAATCTTAATTTTCGTTTCGAGCGAAGTAGGGTTTACCCACCTTGCATACCCTAACAAGCCATCAACATATTTTTAAAATTTTTAGTAATAATATAATATCTGAAATAATGTCCAGTAGGCTAAAAACACAATGAAATCTCGAAATCCTTGTTTCCGTTAAAGCAATGTTAAAGATTATAAATATTAGGCATTGGAACACTTTAAACGGTTTATAAAAAAATCTCTGCGGGGTTTTTATTGCTATTCACAGTTTTTCACAGAATCCAAAAAGCGAAATAAAAAAAAACTGTTGGCTTAAAAATAAATCCAATAATTATATTTTTAACGCGTTTGTAGTTGGCATAGGAGCAGATGTGCGGTGTCAGATATCTGGAGACAAAATTACATATAAAAAATGGCACTATGGGCTGTTTAAACGTTTGCTTAGTGAAACATATTTTTCATATTAAAGTCGTTATTATTTTTAGAATATGAGATTAACGTTCTGAAAACAAATCATTTTAAAACAGAAATATTGGAAATTGAAAAAAACAAAATTTAGGAAAATTGGCGTGACAAATTATAGAAAAAAAGTTTCGATAATATTTAATGTGCATTTTCATGGTGACGCTCGACGCTGGCTTAGAGCGCCAAATACCCGTAGAAAATGCTTTCCAATGGTCCAATTCATAATTATATAGGATGTAACAATCAGTAACTGGTAAATATACATTTAAATTTAGTCGATGTGGTTATGGTTATAAGGCTATGAAGTCCTTAGTCATCTAGTGCCACCAAGTTTTTCATTTACCCTTTGATATTTGGATGATATTTCAATTATATCAAACTAGATGTTATCAACATATTAAAAATATTTCAGCAGGCTAGAATAACGATAAAGAGAACTTCAAGTAGAATATTTGGGTTCTATTATTCGATATCAAGTTGTCAGACCTTCACCATAGGAACTAAAAACTATTCTAGATTTTCCATCTATTCAAAGCATTCATGTTATTCGGAAATTTTTGGGGTTGACATTGTATTTTCGCAAAAACTTTGTGATAAAGACCACTAACGCTATTCACTAAAACCTCTACTCCCTGGTCTTGGAAGGAATTTCAAAAAAATGCTTTTAGTTTATCAAAATAGGGCTAATGTTTATAACCTCCAGCTAGCTTAAGTTTTATGAGTAATACTTTTGTTTAGCTCTTATGATAACGAATAATATATTGTCAGAGGTCATGTAGATTCAACAAAAAAAAACCATCTCTTAATTTTCTAAATTATTAAATTTGTGTACATATTTGCAATTTATCGATAACTTGTATTCATATCTATATGAATAATAAAAAGCAATCCTTTGTATTAAGGTCGATAACCATTCGAATTTAAGCGTAATACAACTTATTTGGAATTGATGATTAATGCTTTAATATTATCGCACATCTGGACTATACATTCTGCATTATTGATAATATTTTTGTCGAAAACTATGACTAATTTCTTCTATTTTATTATTATCAAAAGCACAAACGTTAAAATCTTAAAATTGTTGTTTAAAATTTAATGATGAGATCATGCTTATAAAATAACCTCGAAATAACGTATGTGTGCATCTATCGGCAATTGAACTTTTTAATATAATTAATATTGAAAAATTTTATTATTAACTACATCTTTTTGTCAGTAGATGTGCATATAACGAATAAATAATTAAAATTAAAACAAAACCTAGAATCTCGACAATCTCCTTATAAGTAGAAAAGCTAAGGATTTCTTTTTCTTACAATTTTATTAAATTTCTGACATCTAGCGACATCTAGTTTTCAGTCATACTCCCATTCGCATGAATGAAGATAATATCTATAGCTACTTTCCCAATATATCAGAAGATGTCGTTAGAAGCGTATTTTTTGAATTATGGGACCAAATAAAGGGTTTTGTCTTATTATACAGGAAGTATACATTTTTATTGTGCCACAAAAAGTTTATAACAAGTTATAGGAAGTCCAAAAGTGAAGAGTTGAAATTTGAACTAATTTTGCATTGTAATTGCATTTTATTTATCGTCAAACTAATAATAAATGTTCAATTAACTACTTATCATAATCATCTTTTCACAATAATGTGACATTTGGTTATATCTTTCGCCATGGTCTGTTGCCAATTATGATTTGATATTTTAGACATGCCTTGATCTCTCATTGACCAGCATTACAAGTAATTGCCAGTTCTTTAAAAAAAGCCTGAAAACGACTCTTCCGAACACACCTCAAGTCTAGTCAAGTCTAGTAATCTTTAAGGGTTTGACTGAAGTATCCTAAAATGCATCTTCTAGTTTAAGTCCAGGAACCAAACAATCCGAAAGCTTGGAAAAACCATTTTAAGAGGAAATTCACGCAACAGGAGTGTGTCCAGTTCAATATTGATCAAATATGTTGAAGGCAAAAGATTATTTTAATGCAGCCATTAAACAACTCAGTTCTTGTGCAATCATTTCCAAATTAGTATGAGGATGCCTTGACAAACTCGATGAACTATGCAAGAACGGTATATTCCTTACTGTGGATTTCAGGGTATACTGGAATAGAAGGAAACGAAATAGATAACTAGATAGTCAAGAGAGGGACTAAAACACCCTTTTGGAGTCCGGAACCCTTAGTACTGAGACTATCCTCAGGAACTAAATTGAAATAAAGGATCATAGCAGATCTTGTTACCCCAATATAATATGTGTAGTACTAAAAATTAATGTTGCATAGGGTAACGTTACGATTGTATGGATAGTTGGTTCGGGCAGAAAATGGAATAAGAATAAAATAAAATGAATGTTAAATCAATTTTATTAAATCATAAAACACACAGACAAAAAATATGTTCAATATAAATAAACTAATATACAATTATACATTTTAATTAAAGCAAAATTTAGTTAGACTAGTTCAGAACAAATTTAAAAAGGCTATTAAACAATTCTAAGCGATTATTGCTTAAGATGTCAAATAAGCACTTTTAATTGAAACTCAATTGTACTAAATGTATAAAAAAAACTAATTTATTCAATATAATCGCATACTTTTATGCAGATGATCCAATTCTTTCATATAAGAGAAAAGTATAAACTAAAAGCTCTTGCACATTTCTGCAAAATGCATTAGATAATCTGTATAAATGTTCTGGTTATTGGTTAATATGATGATTAAAAAAAATATACATTTTTTATTTCATCAAATAAATACGCTGTTCTTATTATAATTGAAAGTGAAAGCAATTGATTTGAAATATAACAAACTGTTTTTAAAATAAATTACCTTCAGCACAGTACCTACATAATTGAAAAAGCCCCCATTTGTGGAACTTGTCCGTTATAAATAAAACAAAATTTATATAAACATTTACTATTTAGTATTAAATTCGATCTGGTATGAAAAAGTGAAGATACCTAAGGTTCACTGTGTTACTGCCTAGCTTTAACTAGAATTATTCCCTATAAATTGTATATGATACGAGAATAACATAATATAAATAAAAAAATATGAGCATTGTACAAAATTATCACCCAGAAAATTGATTGAAATAGTGCTGATTTGTTTTTTTAATAAAACAAATCGATCATATCTTATTTGATTATTCTTTATTTGGAATTTTTATAATCAGTTATGACTTCAAGATTCTAAGCATATACATTTTATATAAATATATAATCTGCTTTAGTTACATTGGCATTTATTTAGATAATTAAAATCTTCGAAAAATTGAAATACTGCAATGCAACTAACCTTTAAACATTTCATACAATGGTATAGTAACCCCAGAGTCCAGAAAAATACCACAAGAAATTATTGTCGACAAAAAGTAAGTATTTACAAAATATCAGTAAAAAGTATAGTCAAACCAAATGTCAAGGAAAAAAAGGAATTAAAATATTAGTGTATCCTAAAGTGAAATTTCACCAACAGAAACATGAAAATAAATAGAAATCCTTCAAAGAATCAGGAGGCTTTTAGTAGATGCAATTTAATGGAAGAGAACCCTTTTGTAGCTAATACGGTCCACAATAAATGGCCAGAAGGAAGTGATTGGCACAGAAATCTAGAATAGTAGGTTCTCTCACCATAACAGATACAGCGAGTTTATTAGATAACATTTGCCAAGTTTTACTCCAGGCATGATAAGCAAAGATAGAAAAAATGTAAATGTCATAGAGAAGTAAACTGCAGACCACAACCTATGCCAGTGCTACTCCCTGGCAAATATTTAAGTGGTTTCTAGTACTATACGGTGGGAAGCTAACGGTAGGAAATTACATGAAACGTTCAGTATCGAGGCTGATCGGACAGGAGAATGTAATATAGATTCAGAGCACTACAATAGATCTGAGGATGTAGTAGTAGAATTAGCCATCTCATCAACTATAATCTAGATTACTATCTAATAATATTGTATTAAAAAAGCTGAGAAAACATCTAGTCATTGGGGATATTTACAAAACATAAAATAAACATAAACATGAAAAAATAATAATAAATGTAGAAATATGACTAGGTATACTGTATATATTTATAACGCATAATAAATACAAGTTGCATTAAATATTGGTAGGTTGTGAAGTGCTTAGAGTAACATATAGATGCATATTTTTTTCAAAATAATCTTCTCAGGTGCAGTATAATATTTCTGCAATCGGAATCTTGTAAGGCAGATTAATCAATGTAAGTTTGTTGAATATAGTTTGGCGATAATTATTAAGTAGAAATTAATTAAATATCCGAATATTTTTAAGACACATTTATATTCCACTCTGTGTTTGTATAACTTGATTGATAAAGGGTATAGGTACACATTGTTTTGCTTATGTACATCTTACACTGTAAGAAATTTATTCAAATGTATTATAAGTTATCTCTGCTAGCTACTAACTGTTAATCCTCGGTTGGTACTAGATAAGTGAGGAAGTATATTTAGTTTGTAAGATCAAAAAAGTACTTTTAGATATAACTTTTTGTGGTATAAATTCTGGAAATCAGCTTGCTTATTATTCCATTACAGATTATATAATGTTAGTTTTCAAAATAAATCTAAATAGCTTGTTCTGAACTTACCATAGAACTTTATACGAATACAAGGAGTGTTTTCTAAATGTGTTACATGTAATAAATTAGTAATATAATATCTACATCTACCGGATGCCCTTTCTCGACTTCATCGTGAAGTAAAAAATGAAATAAGAAGCAACTTCGGGAACTAAAGGACATCCCGAATTGTGTTCAAAATTAGGGAAATATCAAACATTAGAGGAGGCAATTATACATAACTGGACTTCATTATTTATCTATTAACCATCGCAATTACAGAGCGCGAGTGTGTATATTCCTGTTAACAATGTTTGGTAACTTTAATTACCTTTGATCGTATCCATGGTCATGGCTCTATTTTAATTTAGATATAATAAAAGTGTAAGCTTTGCTGACATAAGGGAAAGAGAAATGTGAAAAATAATATTAGGTAAAGACTGATAGTAGTATTATTAGATCATGTGAACTCTCTGTGTTTAATAGTCTAAGATGTGAACCGTGTTCCATTCATTCCGAAGGAATTTCTTACATTCGTGAAATGGTACATTGGTATTGTCAATTCTGCAAGCTTTTTTGTCATTATAATTGCAATTATTAAGCATAATGACAGAAAAAATGAGGTTACTTTTTGATTGAATAAATTTACTATTAAGTATCTAGTAGATCTACCTGAAAAAATTACATAAATCATAAATATACTTTATTCTTTTTAAACTTTATTATATAGGTGTTGTTAATAATACTAATAAACAGTTGTAGATAAAATTTTGTATGTAACGTGTGATGAACTTATTATATGATTAAGAAAGACTAAGTGAATTTTAACAGAATTTATTCAATATATGGTTTAATGGATTACAATCAGAGGGTTTATAATTAATTGTCTTTGTACCTTATTTCCTTTTTTAAAAAATTTTAAAAACAAAGCACAAAAACACATGTTGATATTTCCAAATTTTAGAACACAGTAACGTAAGGATTTAAAGTGCCCTTTTTTTGAAGTTTTAGTAGTATATAGTAATACTAGCGGTTAGAATTGAGTTATTGTTAGGTATATAAAATGTACACAAAAAAATATCCTATATAAGGGGATTTACTATTGTTGTTCTAGAGAATAGTGCCGTGACCGTTTCCATAAGTTTTTGAAGAAACCTTTCTTCTTCTGAACTTCTTCACCTAAAAATAAAAAAAAAAAAATTTGAAGATGTTATTTATAATAAGTAGAATTATATAATTTTACAATACATAATTTCCCTGCATATTTGTACTAAAATAAGTATACAACTGCTCTTGCCTTTTTGTGCTGTTACAAATAATAAATTTAAATCATCCAATTATTTGAGAAACATGTCCTTTGGTAGAACATAGGAGTATAGTAAATTTTATTGGCACAAACCCAACTCATCTCACAGAAACTGCTCATGAGCATAATATTCAGCTTTTTAAACATGCTTTAGAAAAACTTAATGGTTCTAAATTTTCCACCTAAATCCCATAAAAAATAACTAAGTCAATCTATATAACTGCGCTAAGAGTTTTAACACACACAACAGGTCTCAGTGAATGTTACCCCAAAAAATACAAACATACATACAAGTCAATCTATATAAAAATTAATTTACTAACCGTTAGCATTTTCGTGTATAGTTGGTGATACTAATTCCTTATCCTTTTTTGGTTCTTTGCCGTTATTTCCTGGAACAAAACAAGAAACTACAACTGGTTTAACCGAACAACACAAGAGTTGGATAAACTATAATTCATATATTAGTGTGTATAAAGTGCTTTCAAAAAAAATAAGGAGGAATTCAATAACAGTGTATTTTGTTAGATAAATAATACTAGTTAGAAAGTCCAAGTAATCAAAGCTATTACTAGTAATTCAAGCAAGCCTTTTATAAGTTGTTATTAACTTTGAGAAGCTCTTAAGTTTTTAGCTTGTTCCACCGTTGCAGTTTGAGTACATAGCAACACTGAGAAAATCTAGTAATTTATTAGTAAATTTGCAGATTTGGCTTTGTATCGAGTGTCAAATGTCTATAAATACAAAGAAAAAAACAAAATTCAGCAATCAACGGTGAATGTAAATAATATGGTGAATGTGGTTCTTTAAACAATTAAATGTGTTACTATGATTAGTGCTGGTGAATTTGTTTCCATTTGTTAAGTGCAGCAGTTAATGTCAGAATCACGAAACTAACCTTTTTTAATCAACAAACTGGTAACCCTTCTAAGTGCATCCCTGGGCGATCTCTGGAAAAACTTGGGTGTTAAATTTGGTGGTAACGTTTGCGGTTTCCTGTTTGTCGTAGTCGTCGTCGTATCCCATGGATTGTGACCCATTGCCGTCCTATCTAGATGTTCTATCGAAGCAGGACGCCGATGCCTCTGTTTCGGGTACCAGCCACGTCCTGGACCTCCCGCTAAACGAAGAAGTTCAGCTCCTACAATGGCTTGCTCGAGGCCAGTTTGTGACAGACCGCGGCGGTAACCACTACTTGATAATGTCGTACCGATGGTATTTAGGCTACCTGAATAGATGAGAAAATGCAATAGAGTTAGTTGAAGCAGAATGTTAGTACGAAATATAAGAATAAAATGAATTGATGATAATGTCGATGGACTTAACAATAATTTTATCACTTGATACTAACCAATTGTATTACTTTGCCTAGGCGTAGTTTGGTTTCCGCCGGGTACGTCGGGTGCTCTTCGATGTGGAGTTCTTGGGATATCACAACCTCTAGCGAAAATAGGGGTTTCCGGTAGACTGCAAGATGTTTGAAGTTGGTGTTCATCTTGAGGGCTTTGTTGAGACGCCCGTTTTTGAAAAGGCCTTCGTTTATCTTGCAGTTCTGCAGGAAGAGTTCGGCGTTCTGATGGAATGTTTCTATTCGATGAGGTGAAGAAATTAGTTCTGCGACCTGTAAATAATTTCAACTATCAATATGCTCAAGTTGAAAATAAGGCCAAGAGTTGTTGGCACCTCAGTTCTAATGCTTTTTGTGCTCTTGGTTTACCCAAGTTGAAGCCTGAGATCTCCTAAAATTCCTCCGGGAAATAGGATTACTAGGAGCTGCTAGTCGCTAAGACTTTCCCCAGAAACTAAGTGGAAGTAAAAGTGAAAGAGGGTACAATAGATCTTTTAGGTCTCAGTGAATGTCACCCCAATATATATACAAACCAGCTAAACATACCTCTGCTATAATTAACATCCATAGATCTGGTTTTCAGACTATTGGAACCTGGTTCCCGATGGGGAGGCACTGTAGGCGGCTCGTTACTGTTTGGCAGCGTATCGGCTCTGCTTTTATGAACAGTATGTAATATTTCGGTATATTCGTCCTCATCTTCTTCAACGGGCGATGGAGGTAGGGGTGGAAACTCGTGCTGCAGGACCTCAACTCTCACAGGAAAATCTGCCGAGGTTGAAGTGGGAATAGGTCTAGGTTCTCGATGGGCTATTAACATCTCTTTCGCACTTTCTGATTTCTGGATGCCGTTTCGTTTCGGAAACGGAATACCACCTAAAACATTTTACAGTTGAATTGTTTTTTAAAATTGCGATTCCATTAAAATATATGCTTTCCAAGAATATTTAGGATTAGATTTAACTGAAACTATTTTATACCAAATCATTATTATATCAAAACTTGAGTGAAAACCTTACTGGAGATAGGTTAACTCTATTAATATTAAATACTACTTTTTCTTCCAATATTAGGGATAGCCACTAATGCCACTCAGCGAGAAGGCCACCTACTATAAATGGATATTTGCCAAAATACCAACACTAAAGAAATCTTGCTATCAATTTCACTCAAAATAATAAACTCAAGCTCCCCAAGTAGCTTTGATCCCCTGCTATTGCTATTTCCTTTTCCTGAATCTAAAATCCTAGATTTCTTTCTCGTAATGCGAAAATGAAAAACAATTCTTTTAATCCAGGCTACCGAAATCTAGTCATACGTTGGATTACGAGCCGTTAGGTACCCAGTTTATTATCATTGGAACTGTCTTTTTTTATTAATACAGGGCCTTTTGACGCTTAGGCCAACCAAATTTCGACACCAATCTTTTTTTAAATTGGTAATTTGGAAATTCATGTGCAATTCATGATGCAAAGGATCAAGAATGATAAAATTTCTTACTCTTGAACGCGTTGAAATAAAGATATAAAAAACATTCTGATTTAATGCCCCAATAATAATAAAAAGAATAATTAATACAACACAAGGAACATACAATCACTAGAAAGTTTAGCTATGAAGTTTTAGCTCCATTTTTTGAAATAAATAAACATACAACAATTGAGAGGAATATAGTAGGTAGGAATAAAAGGTAATACAAAACAATAATATTGTGGAATCTAAAATTAATGTTGATTCTAGATGAGCATGGACAATCGAAGCCAATAGCTTTATTCAAGTGGATTAAAAATATTTGAAGGATATAAACATAAAAGCGATTATGAATATTAAAATTAACATGCTTAAAAAATATACATAATAACATTAAAAATTATGAATGTTTTTGACTTGTCGAAATGAAATAGTGATGGATGAATAAACAATATTTAACATACTCACCAGTTCTCTTTTGGTAATAGTCTTTCAAATAAATAAAAAATATTTTAGAATTTTGTTTTAAAGCCAATTAGATTTATAAATGAATAAATTTAAATTATTACTTGGATATTTGCGTTTAAGAAGAACAGTATGATGTTAACAAACTCTACAAATTTCCCCAGCTGACTCTATAACTTATCAGGCAGATAGGAAAAATATAATTAATGGTTTAAAGTTCCATTAGTTGTTTGTTTGATTTTTGATTGCGTACCGATCTTTATTATAAAAGAATTTTGTTAGGTCTATACAAAACGCTAAGTGATATAAAATATATTTTTTCTCCGATTGGCAGCAAATATTAATTTTGCTGACTGATATCAATCAGCAAAGTATTACTTTTCCTGCCTAGGCAGCAAAGTGGTTACTTTCCTGCCTAGGCAGCAAAGTGATTACTTTGCTGCCTGTGATTATACATTTCCATAGCAACCAACCAAAATAAAGAGATTGTGGGAATTGTAATAATTTGCAAATACAATATCCTCATGAACAATCGGAGAAAAAATTATATGTTCAACTTGGCAGCAAAGTAGATTGACTGCCTTGGCAGAAGTCAATCTACCACTTTGCTGCATAGTTAAACAAATAACTATTTTCCACTATTAGCTGTGTAGTTGACAACTACTGCTTCTAACCAAATGAGAAGTTGAATTTCTCTATTAGTGGTTTTTTATTATTAACCTAGCCCCTAGGTCAATAATGGACAAATTCAAAGATTTTGAGAATCCAGAGAACATTTTATATGCACAGGAGTTTGTTTTAACATATTTAACAGATAAAATTAAGTATTTGAATATAAATGCCAGACGACGGGGTAAACGCTTCTCGTGCTGCGTTTGTGAGTGATGTGGTGTAAAAGAATAGCTCTTACACTGCGGCAGAAGAAGTAATTAGACTTTGACATTACTCGAAAATCATCATCTGTCAGTATCACGGTTCTCCCTATTACGGCACGAAAATAGTTCTCTGCGATTTATTTATAACAAATTATTGTTAGAACTCCTTTGACTTCAGGAATTAACTTTCATAATGCTTCAGGGTGTATCTTCAATTTAAATATAACAAATAATAAGTAGATTTGTTTTATATTTGCTGTTTACTAATAAAATAATAACAATAAAATTCAATGAAATATTCCTCTGTTTTTTTATATTCTAAATTCTAAGCAGTTGGCGATAAAATTTTGTAATCACCACGTCAGTAAAGTGTCTTTACCGGACTCACCTCTTACTCGCTTCGGTTCGCTCGTCTTATAATTTCAGAATCGTCCGATAAAGAATCACTTTACTGCCTTGGTACATAAATAACTATTCTGGTGTTCTCGAAAGTAGAATGATAAGTGATGGTGAATTTTCCATTACTGGGACTCCCCCAGAGCTGGTTGAAGCAGTGAATGTTTTCAAAATATAAATTAATTCTTTATAAACAATGTGTTTTCAATAATTTATGTATAACACACACATTTCCTTACAGTAAAGAAGTGAACAGGGAATCTTGACTTTTTCTTAAAGAAATTTTGTCTGGAATGTCATTATCATCCCAGATAGCACACTACATCTTAAAGACGTCCAGTTTATGTCTTACTTTGGTTCAAACGTCCTGGTACGTGAAACGGACGTTTTTAATCCGTCCTTCTCATGTCCTGTTTAAAACGTCCCTACAGTGATGTTTCAAAGACGTTTTAAATATGTCGTAAAAGTGGACGTTCAACTCCTTTAACAATACTTGACGGGGCCAGTCGCCAGCATCACTAAATTATTGAGTACTTGGATAGTAGAGGGCGACACACACTATCATACATTTCTTATTTATGTCATTATTATGTTATTTATTAAAGACAGTTACACATTTTACTATTTCTTGATTATGATCTTACCTTCAATCAAAAGTCGTCTATAGTATTCTTCCGATTTCTGTATTTCATTATGGCTGCTCGATTTTTGCAAATCAATTCTTTGTTTAGAATCCCTACAAGGTTTCGACGGAGCCCTTCTTTTATCCTTATTAAGATCTTCGACTCCATTTAAAACATGATCTTGCTGAACAACCTCTATATCCCTTCTCTCTAACAGCTCACTAATATTTTGCTCTATTTTTCTTAGAGGCGATATCTCAGCGCTAGGCTGGGAACTTTCCACTTCCTCTTCTTCCTCAACTGTTACATCTAATTCTCGTTTTGGCGTAAATTCTTCAGCGCTCAAGCTTGGTAGAGAAACTACCCTTACTATGGGCGATACACATTGATTGAAATCTTTGGCAGTTTCTGTTTTTGGAGAGACTAAATCTTGAACAACACCATCGTTAATCAACGATCTGATGTTATCAAATGTGCTACTATGTTTTTTTATGTCTAGATCATGTTTACTGGGTGTGCTGGATCTACTGCTCGACAATTCTATGCTTTGTCTCGAAGGAGAAGAACTTAATTCTTGACTAAGTAACCTTGAGTTATTCAAGTCCAAACTTAACCTCGATTTCGGAGAGTTGCTCAATCTAGAATGCGGTGGTGTACCAAGATCGACGCTGTACCTAGAATTAGGGGTGTGAAGATCTCTACTTAGGCGATGGCTAATTTCACCACTGAATCTGCTTGTCGGTATACTGAACTCGGAACTTAACCGAGAGTTAAGAGAAGAGTTTGAAGTTAACGAGCTGCCTACGGCTTGGAGAGACTTGCGTTCTTTATTAGCTAGAAAAAAAAACAGTAATTGAAATTATCAGAATGAATAAACTGATGACAGGTCATACATATTCTGCGGGAGGTTCATTCTATTTACTTTACTATTGAGTAAGATTTAATATTTTTTGACAAAACTTTTAAACGGCACGAAAAATTTGATATCTGATGATTTTATTTCAAATTTATAGATGATGCAGAACTTTTTATACAGAGTGACTTTTTTATAAAACTAAGAAATATGGTTCCTACTTAATTGGACACATTATACATTACTCATTACCTCATCTCACATAACAGGTCAAATGAAAAGTCTCCGGTCTACCATAGTATAACATTTTTTTGGCAATATTCAACTTTATTATCCAATACAGTTGCCTTCAAGAGCGATACACCGTTTAAAGCAATCTTCTAACCATTTTTGTAGTACCATTTGTCTTTAGCCTCTAAATAGGCCTATGTTTCGGCGATTACTTCCTCATCGACTTAAAATTCCTTTCCAGAAACTTGCTGGGGGCAAATACGGTGAATGGGGAAGCAATTCAAAGCCCAATTCATTGAGTTTGATCATCGTTTTTTTTGACTTGTGACACGGCGCTTTGTTTTGTGAAAACAACCTTCTTTTTTCTTCAAATGGGGTCGTTTTCATCTTTAAATTCTCCACCAAGGCTATATTTTAATAGTCGCCATGCACATACTGTTGCTTTGGATTCGGTTAATCGCGTGCAGTTTACTCAGCAGACTGCCGATTAAAATCCGATGTCACATCGACATGTTTATGGCGCTTAAACAGCTCCGAACACTGATCAGAATCATCAGAATTTTATTTTGTTGTTTTTGATCGATTGTGAGCTCACTCGGCACTAAATTTACTCAGAGATTTCGCATGCCCAAATATTTGTGAATAATATGATGTAGACGTTCAGATGATATCTTTACAATGTCTATCATCTCTTTCAACTCCACTTGAAGGTGATTCAAAATTTTATTGATGTTTTCGGCGTCCACTTTGTGCGCTGTCTTCGGTTCTCATTTCACCACGTTTCATCTTAGCATATCAATGATGGTTAATTTTTCTGGTGCAGAGTTCGGAAACTCTTCATCAAGCCAAGATTTTGCGTCAACTGTATTTTTTCGTCCGATTGCTGTCAAATTTTGACACAAATTAGGTTAGGATTAAATTCTAGTACCGCTATCTACGAGTCAGACCGGAGACTTTCTAGCTGCATATTGAGAAGTGTATTTTCTATTAAGTAACATTCACCTCTTCTAACAATATATGTGCTATTTCCGGACATATTTGCACTGTTCAGTTCAGTAGGCAACATCACATGTTCATCTGAATCCGAAAAAGGAGATGTGACTTCATCTTCTGTTGTACAAGGGGGAGGATCCGGCCAATCTTCGAGTTCTTTAAGTCGATTAGGTATTGAACTAGTACTTGAATACGAGCCTGATTTTCGTCTTCTTCTACCTATTACTTTTGTGCTACCTACAATTGATAAATATGCTTTAATTTAGCTTCTGATTCGTTTAGTCGTTAGTTTACCTGGAGTAAGAAGAGCATCATCATCTAAAGGAACTTCCCAAGCGATACTAGCTCGTTTATTACAAGCAGGAGGTGGTGGGGGCGGTAATATTTCTTCTAGGGAGTCATCTGAAAAGTGCTCGTCGTCGGCTAATTCACTGAGAGGACGTAAGGCTGGGGTTTCATCTAAGTCGCTGGAGAGATTGTCTTCACTGCCATGTCTACAAAAATGTGTAGTATTAAGAAATATCAATAACTTATATTAAAAAAATGTAGCCTGAGGTGGTGTACTGACAGATCTAAAATTAATAAAGAAATAGGAGTTGGAGTCCATACAAAACTCAACTGCCTTCCCTGGTCCTGGACCAGCATTTGGAATATCAAAAACTTCAGCACGTGGGTGATGTGGAGTTTTTGATTGAATTTTTTTGTTTAGATAGCTTTGTTTAGCTCGAAAATTCAACACAATTTATTTGATAATAATTAGTTAAGTGTTAATAACACGTTATTAAAAATTTTTGCTGATATGTTCCATGATAACTTATTAAGCTCACCTTTTAACTTCTCTATGTCTTTCTATAGCTGTAGGCACGGTTCTAGGAGGCACCCTAGTAGGTGAGGTAATGGGGTAAGCACAATGATTGTATGGTAAACTACCAAAGCGGTATCCTGGAGGAGGAAGCGGTGGGTTTAATGTAAAATCATTACTTTCCCAACCATACGGACGTTGATGTTTCGTTTTTGGCTGAAAAATAATATAAATCATATACAATTACTAATAAAATAATTCTAAACTAGATATAATATTGCCATAGTCAGACCAATTATGGAGCCGTTACGTAGAGTAATGGAACTAGTTTATTGGAGACGAGAGTAAACCTCACCAAAATTCAAAGACCAGCATATATGAGAACAACAGTGGCTTTGGAAGTTATTCTCAACCTCACACCACAACATAAGGTGGAAGAAAGTGCTGTAGAAGGATCAAGATACTAGTAGGATTACTCGGACAAGATGGTATGATGGACAAGTATAACTTTCCAAAAAATCTTTACTGAATTGAGCGATAAGAAGAAATGGGATACAAATACCATTACCAGACTTGGAAAGAATGTCCGATCAATGGTACATGGTTGGCTCAAACGGAACTGGGAAAGGAGTGTAGGGGCCAAAACAATCCAAAACCAAAAGTATCTTTCAAGAAATAAGTAAGGCCAAAAAAAGGTAAAATAAAGTGGCAAAATAAAGAGGCAGTGAATGTCATACATAGGTACATACAGAGGTGGAAAGCAACATGGGAGATGGATGTTTTATAGAAACCGAACCTTATGATCATAAAATCTAGATAATAAAGTCATTCTAAAGCAATTCAATACATCATCTCTACAAACACACATAATCAATCTGAAGCTAATACACTTCTATTGCACTTCTAGTTTGTTACGGTCAACTTGACATAAACGCGATTAGAGGGAAACTCAGTAACTACCAATAAAATATAATAATTATAGTTGGAAGTTGTATTTATCTAGAAGTAGTAATTTAACGCGGTTAAATCTGTGCTTGTGAAGACTTTCAATAAAATCGACCGCGTTTGTTGGCTTGTTCGGCTTTGGGTTTTATGTACGACTAATTGGATTTCAATATATAGTTATATGATTCAGGTAATGCATAGTGACCTTTATTAAATAGTGAAATATAATTTCCATAGCGAGATTAAATTTATAAACATTCGATTGGGTTCAAAAAATATTTAAAAAGTTTAAAATAATTCAACTAGAATGAAGTTATGTTTATTATTAGGAATACAAAATCAAATCATTATAATTGGAAGTAAGTATATAATATAATAATATGCGAAATAATCAAATGGGACATCTTGAATGAGAACTAAGGGTGAAATTCGTAGTCGACACTTCAGGGTCACTCTATACTTCACTCATCCTAATTGTAAGCAGAGACACTTGACAGGTGAAAAGTGAGGTTGAGTTTGAGTGTAACTTGAGTAAAATATGAGTACAGATTGAGGGTCGTTTGCACCGGTCCACCTTAAATGTTCATCTCATCTAAGGTCTACTTAAAGTTAGGTGAACCTTAAACTTTAGATGGTTTGCTAATCTGCTACTTATGGAAATCTTAGATAAGTGGCGAGAAGCTATGGCAACACTGAGAAAGCTACAGACATTCAAGAGATATTTGTGTTATCGAGTTTGATTTCACGAAGTTTGATTGTTGATTCTTTTTGTGACTGATGGTTTAATAAAAATGAATATTAATAATTGTAATGATAATAATATTAGAAAAAAGAGGACTCCAAATTTCACTGGACGAGAGAAGACAGCTCTTTTAAACCTAATATTTAGTCATAAAACAATTATTGAAAATAAAAGGACCGATGCAATTACCTGGCGTGAGAAGGAAAACGCGCGGATTAAAATAACTTCGTTATTTAATAGCCAATCTCTGGAATATCACGAACAAAAGAGTCGTGTTCGATTTCTACCTCAATTAGGTTCAAAATGTTTAGGCATAGGTTTTGTCACCCCAAATCGCGAAAAGAATGTCAAATCATCCCAGCTGTTGAAATATTAATTTCTATGACAAATCCTTCTGGGGTTTCCATGAAAGATCAAGTTAAGATCGTCTTAATCGTCATCGTCATGATCAAATAAATTATTCATAATTATTTTTTCAATAAATAATGAAGACAAGCCACAGCTAAAAAAAGGAAAATACCACAACAACAACACGCATGTCAAATAGTAAACTTACTGTCAGATTGAAGTTTAGATGACATTAAGGAGAACTTTAAGCGGCACAATTCTTAGGCTTAACTAAGTACACCTTAAGGTACACCTTAAACCTCAGTTGATAACCCGTGCAAACCAAATTGTTATATTAAGGTCACCTTAAAGTTAAGCTTCACTTATCTTTCGCTAAGTATAACCGGTGCAAATGGCCCTGTGAGTCCCTTGAGTGAAGGTTTCTAACCTATAAACCACGTTTGAACCTTACACTGTCACTTTACAATATCGAAATTTTGTTTGGTTGTTATTTTTTGTCTGTTATAGTTTCAAATTTTTCAATGAAATTAGTATTATGAATGATTTTATTGATTTTGTAAACTAGCTTGAAAAATTAACTTATGCAGTAAATAAGAGATACATATTATATTAACAGTAAAGAACTAAACTGAGAAAAAAATACTTGCAGAGGGCTAATAAACGAACTGAACACAACACAAATTCGAGTATGTATAAATGCAATGCAACAGATGTCAAATGAACGTTAAAGGACATTCATAAATCACAATTGTTAACCAAACGCAACCAAAATTTCGTAATAATAACATTGATGCCAAACTTTCTCCACTAAAATTGAAGTATTACTTGAGTAATGACTGTGGATACGATAAGTCGTCTCGAGCTAAACTTGAACTAAGTTGAGCTTGAGTATTAGTGACCCTCAAGTGTCGGCTATGGATTTCACCCTAAGAGGGAAAAATTATTATCACTGATAGGCCGCATTCAATCTTGTGAGGGCTCTAACGTATATATCTTCGATCATTAGTCGTATCATAAGTTTTATTTAGAAATAGGATAGAATGAATACCAAAACTGGTCGTATTTTGCGTCAATTTATAACCATTGGTTGCATATAATTGCCTAAACTGGTTTCACTGTGACTTTAAATTGATATGTGTGGTCTTTTTCAAAACTGTCAGTTAATTTTTTTAATCGGGACGGTGGGCCATGAAGAATAACGTAGTAGCTGTGGTGATTGAGCTATCTTACCACTCAATTCCAGCCAATTAAAATCGTAGAAACAGGGTCAGATGACACATGGATTGTATTCTCGAAGTTATATAAAAACCTACTTACCAATGTTGTTTGTGTGGCCGTATGAATTGGATCAGGAGGTAGACCGTTGATAATGGGAGTGACATGATCGTTTTGGAACCGTTGCGGAGGCGGTATCGTATCCAATCGCGGTGGTAGTTGTGTTAGTGGAAAAGAACGGTGATTTCTGCCAGTGTTTCCCCCAGTTTTCGGAATACTACAGCTACGATTTTTCGAAAAGCGGTGAGTTGGCGAAACCCTGAAAAAATATATTTTTTAAAACATGAAATATGTATTAAAAGAGATTATTTTTGTCAAGGATTGCTTCACAGTGATTAAGTTTTAAAACTTAACATTTCAAGACTAATGGCTTTCAAGACTAATGGCCGTTTGCACCAATAGAAGCATAAGCTTAGAATAGCGATGGCGAGTTTAAAATAATAAAATCAGATCGGCAAATTATTAAGTTCAGGAAAAAGAATTTCTAATATTTTCATCCAATTCTTCATAATAGTTTTTATCTGATGGCATGTCATAATGACAACGTTATGTCACTCAATTTTGATGACATAAGGAAGCTCATTATGGGACTAAGTACCATAATGAATTCATTATGGGACTAAGTACCATAATGAAATTCTATAAGGAAAACATGTAATGGTTTAATCAAAAAAGTTTATTCAAAATGCATAACTATGTACAAAACTATTTATTAAAAATGGTAAAAGAACAATTACTACAATTTGTAATATTAATTCCAATGGATTCTACACAATACTTACTCCTTTAAAAATAGTTGTCATTGTGACATGTCGAAAATGCACTTTTTAAATTTTTCGAAAATGTATTGATATAAATGCCATCAGATAAAATTTTGTATGTAATACGAATCATAAACAATCATTATGGCACACGCCGTGTTATCGGATAACATTCACGACTTGTACCATAATGATCGTCTTTATGATCCTTATTACATAAATAACTATTACGGTTGTAGCGTCTTCCTGGAAATCCATTTTCGAGAATATCCAGTACTTCCAGATCATCCTCCAAAAACATCCTTCTTCAAAAATTAAAAGAAGCACATCTGAAATTGGAAGACAGAAAACGAAAATCCGAAAAGAGGGAGAACGTTGACATATATCAATCAAAACACAAGAATGTTAGTAAAATGTTAGGTTAGAAATCTCCACTACTTGGATAAGTGGAGAATAAGCGAGCGATTTTCTAAGCTTAGCTAGGTGCAGCTTAAAATGACAAGTTGTTCATGGTGCAAAACAAAACTTTCTTAAAGGGCAACTTTAAGTCGACTTAAATATCAATTGGTGCTAACGGCCATAAGCGATCTACCTTTCCTTTCGGATCTTCGGTGAAATATGAAATAAACCATTAAATCTGTGTATTTTGTCAAGGAAATTTGTTTCTGACATATATCTTATCGATAAAATATTGTAATTTTTAGTATTTATACTTTTCATAACGACATTTTCTAATATTAAGTATTTTAAAACAATATATTTATAACGGTACGTTGTATTGATACTTTACACAGTATCACCCATCTCTATATATGTCAAATTATATTTTTATGTAGCTGTCAGAACATTTTGAGGTTAGTAATACCAAATCGTTTCAATCTTTTATTTAATAAAATAAATTAATGGTCGTAGACAAAGTATAGTATTCTACTCAAATTTATGGCCATAATTCACGTAGGTGACTTGCGCCCCTCGCCTGCGGCTCGTGACGCAAACGTCACCCATCGTGAATTATGGCTATCATAAATTGCTCGTTTAATAATATACTATAAAATGCTCTTCTTAGTTTAAAAACAAGCAGCCTTATTCATAGTCGTTTACTTAAAATAATGTTAAAACACCACTAGTTAGTGGCCACCAACATCATACTAACAAGCCACTAACGTTTCCTATTCATAGTCGCATATTTTGTTCCCACTAGTTAAAATAATATTAGCAGAAAAATGAATGCGGCAACAATGGCAATTTTATTTTGTATTTGAGATGTTGGTTGTTGGATGGCCGGATGCCGCAAAGCAAGAGGCCAAGAATCTGAAGAAGTGGTTGTTAGATTAGGTATTGATCCGAAATCCGAAAGTTTACTTGGAAAAGCAAAATCCTTTGGTTGTTTATAATGATAAACAGTTTTTTACAAAAACGCCATTATGGAATCCAAGAAATGAGGCAGAAGAAAGATATAATAGGGCACACATATCTACTCGAAACATTATTGAAAGAGTGTTTGGTGTGATGGAAAATAAATTTAGATGTTTTTTTAATGGGATAAACATAAATTTGGATACAATAAAAGCAGCTACAGTTGCAGTTGTAATTATACATAACATTACAACGAATGATATACTGCAAAATAGATGTTTTGTTCTCGATAATGGGGATCTCGCCTTTTAAAAATTCAATAAATAGATCCTTTTGATAATTGTCCCAATTTTGTGAACGGGGTCTTTTTCTCTAGAAGAAATTTATATTAACTGATTAAATATCCAATCAAAATATATACTTACATGAGGAATTATTTCCATATTTTACAAATTACAAATGTAAAAGATAGGTATAATACAGTAATAAATACGAAGTGAACGCTCGATTTTACGTGCTTGACGTTTGTTGACTTTTTAGGTTAGGTATAAAAGTAACTTAAATACCCGTTGTAATGCCACTAAGAAATGTATTGCCCACTAAAATTAGTAAGATCTTAGTAGCCACTAAATACGTCTATGAATACGAATTTCTTTAGTGGGATGTTAGTGGTGTGTTAGTAGCCACTAAATATGACTATGAATAAGGCTGAAGATATTAATGAACATTGTTTCCTAAAATATTTCACCACTAACAGGGGGCGTTATTTTGAAAAACTGGAACTACATTGGCAAAAGTAAATTAAAAATAATCATGAGTCGTTGAAGTTTTTATTTTGTATGACATTGTTGACATTGGATAACCTATTATAAATCAAAACACAATTATGGTTGTCAAATTATTGTAATAAGAGAAGACGAGTTAGAAATACATTCCAAAAATGATCAAATGGACTCTCGATAAGTAAAATATCATTCATCAAGCATAGCATTTAAAAACACTTAACTAAGGTATGCGAAATACATAATTGTTTTGAAAAATTTTTGAGTAAATAACAATAATAAAAAGTATTCACATGTATCCAATCGATTCTAACCTGAAACCTCTTACCCATGTCAAACGTCAAACGCAAAAAGTCACAACTATGTCTGGTGATTCTTCAAACTCTTTGAAAAACAATCTTTTCGTTTTGTTAGATGGTAGAACAACGCTACCACCATCTACAAATCCCATAATACCAACAACTACTAAAGATGTAGGTATACAGAATGGAAGCGGAGGGATTTGTTTGCAATCTGCAGCTATACCTATAGAAGACAACGTAAAAGATGAAGATATAGAGATTACGAACATCACAAATATAAATTCGAAGAATTTATGTAATATACATGGTCCTGATGATAAAGCAGCTCGCTTGGTTGAGTTATCCACATCATCAAAAAATAAGAAAAGTGAGAAATGTACGAAATTTAAAATCAACAAGAAAAATCAATCTGAGAAAGCGGTTGAGAAAGACGAATGGACTATCGATTGTATGTATTACACCTTACAGTGCTGTGAATGTACTATTATGTGATTTTTTTTACTGTTCGGTTAGTAGACGTAAGAAAAAAGTTTTATGTTTACAAATTCTAATAAAAATATATCATTGATTACTAAGTATTTTAGGCATTTTTATGTTATTGGTTAATATTTCAGTATTGGCTATTTTCTTCTTCTATGTTTTGCCACCTCTTCCGATCTGCGTATGTTCAACAGCTCTAGTTCCTTTTCTACTGCTTCTATCCACTTCTTTTTTGGTCTTTCCTTATTTCTTTTACATCCAGCTCCTGTTCTAAGTACTTCTTTTGTCGCTCTGCTATTTGCCAATCTCTCTATGTACCTTAAGTATCTTATACTTTCATTAATTTCTTCTGACTCACCATTTCTGTTGTAAATATTGATTCTTCAATTATTTATTGTCTAAAATACTCTATCCAGCTGCTCAATTCCTGTCTGTTCTAATGTGTATTTTGTTTTATGTTTATTTAACTAGAGACCCTTTTTTCTAGCACTATTTTCCAGACGTTTTAAAACTTTGATTAGCTCCTTCCTAGACCTTGCTATTATAACTAAGCCGTTAGCATAGAAATTGATGTTTGTGACTTTAAAACTATAAATATACCTCAAATCTTCATTAAGCTTTGGTTATTTTGAACTCTTAGTAATTGGAAATATTTTTCTGGATCCTAGAGTCGACTGTATAACAAATATTTTGATTTGGATGATAGATACCAGTACTTACTTGGGTAATAAGGTAGCGATCAACCTTTGTGCTTCCTCTGGAGGTGGTGGAAAATCATCTGGATCGCCTGGTCTAACTAATGTCGTAGGTGATCTTAATTGATGTGGTGATAATAATGGCGGCATGGGATTTTCATGGTGTTCGGCGAGCGGTTTAAAAGAAAGATTGAATTTGGCTTTTCTACCGTTCATACTCATGTATCCGTCGTCTTCCGATTGGTGACCACCCTGTGAAGGACTCTCGTCGTCTGGAGTTGTTGTTGTACCACTGTTAGGAGCTGTAGAGTTTTGGTGTAGGTGATTATTGGTAGTGAGATAACGGAGTTGAGGTGTAGATGTAGAGGTAGTAATCTGCTGAATCTGAAAACAAACAATTTTATATATACTGATTGAAAATGTAATTTATAGAAATGTGAACCTTCCTTTTATTCACGACAAGACAACATTTAACACAGAAAACCGATTGTATTAAGCTGTAGCGAATAGTAAAAAAACGTAGTTGTAGAGATAGACCGTATTGTCATGTTAAGGAACGTACTAGCACCTTACGTACTATAGCAGTAAAGTGCCCTTGATCCTTACTTACTCACTGCCGACTGGAGACACCTTTGACTTCACTACAAGCTAAATTTTTTGTAAAATTTTATCATACCAAGAAGTCAATAAGACACTGTCGGCGCGATTCTTTTTAGACACTAGTATCCGGCCACAAAATGTCTCGTCTGAAAGCGAGACACAGACACACGAGACACAGACGAAGAATACGTGATGTTTAATGTATTTTTGGCCGCGCGGTTTTCAGACACTAGTAGTCGGCCACAAAGTGTCTCGTCTGACAGCGTTCTAAATCGCACAGCTGTGAAGTAAATCGCAAACTTACACACATGGGACCAGTTTCTTCTGCAATATGAGTAAATAATAAAATAGCAATAAGACCATTACTGTTTTTTATATCCGTAAACTGCCATCTCAATACGGATACTGATAAATATTAATATCTACAACAGCTGCGTCAAATGGTTTGGAAGATTTATAAGCAAATAAACGTGGGCATCGTTAGAACATTGCTTCATAACTTGATGTAATAAATTCTGAACTTTTAAATTTTAGGATAAACAATATAGTATATTGTATAATTAGTGGGAAAAGTATCATATTCCCAAACGACTGTGATAATTACACAGGAGTTTGGGAATATGCTTTTCCCACGAATTATACATACTATTTTTTCTTCGATCGTTAATTGACATTTGAGAAATTAATTGAAAAATATTCCGTTCAAGATGTAATCAAGTAAGTTTAGATAGATTTCTCTATGTTCATATTGAAATATAGAAGTGGTGGTAACGAGATAAACCAAACAATCAGCCATGCAGCTTCAACGTATATAAATTCTCGTTGCCCTCCAGTACAATTTACAAATTGTACAATAAATGTAAATATTAACAACAATAAATGTTTGTTCAAGAATATCGTTATAAATTAGATGTTTCTTTTATTTCTTCCATAACAACTTTTTCAATATAAAAATTAACGCCATACTTTGTTATATTTTATTGTAATAATCCATTTGTAACATTACCGCACGCTACAGCAGTGTGGTAAGAATATTACCGCACTGTTATTTTCTAATTGCTTAGCAATTGCCCACTATTCGGGAATGTTGAGCTTTGCGCATGGAAAACAGTTCAAAATAGTGTAACTTTTCCCACGATCGGAGAAAAAATTGATTTCGAAATTCTCAATATAACTGGATTATTAATCGATTAAACTTTTTATACATTCATTTTCCTTTTGATAATTCAACATTTTTCGAATATTTAAATTTCACAAACCCTTCTCTGGTTGACGCGTTTCCTTCCCTCTTCTTATATTTTAGGATTAAATTATTGCAGAAATGGAAAGCGAAGAAGATGTTGACTTTATGGCGAGAAAATTGTTATATAATTGAAATCTAATTTAATTTTAAAGTGGAATATTAAATGCTTAAAATGCGTAACGAACTTTATGCACGCTCCAAGAATTATCAACGACTATATAATATAATGATGTAGTTACATGGTCAAAAGCCGCATCAATACTATAATTAAAGCAAATACGATTAGTATTGTTTATTACGCATGATAATAGAAATTATAGAAAAATTAGAAAGGACACGAAACGGTCGGGTTTTTGTGATTTTTTGTTTAAACTGTACATTTCCTAAAATTGTACAACGCGGAACTGTTAAAATTCATAGTACTTATACAGGGCAATCAGAAATTTTTGTTGTGGGTGATTCTTCATTCAATTTTTAGTCTCTATAAAGTATAAACATGTATCATAAACATAAAAGGAGTACATTATAGAGCAAATGCTCAGAGCTTGTACTATCTGATTTCCACTATATGCAACATTTTTTACTTTGCATAAATTTTCATATTTGTTGTTGGATGACAAGTGTAAGATCCAGACATTTATTTTTTTTGGAAACCGCAAGTAATTATTATAATGTTTGAAGTTAGTGTCTAATAAACAAGGTAACAAGTTTTATTTACAACCATACCTGTAATTTTGACATTACTGATGTCATTGAAGTCACATTACCTACGTCTACTTCCCTCTTCCATTTCCCTCACTGATTTCCCTCACTCGTTCAATAAAGCAAAATATTTATTTGAGTAATATATTTTATTGAACAAATTCTTATATAGAAACAACAGGGCAATTAATTAACAACATTTAAATAACTTATATATTATTGATAAAATTAATGATAATATTTGACTTATTATAGGATTTAACCGAGATATTCAACCTCCTTGATGATTTGAAATTTCATTACTGTCACTGTCACATTTTTGAATGGTGTCAAATAATTTTCAACTTAATTTTTAATTTAATTTTTACTATCTACATTTAAAAAATGTGAAATAGAATTTTCAACAAACGATGTGGTTGTAAATAAAATAGTATACATACCTAGAAGGAAAGTTTTCATTAATGTCTCGAGATTATAGTATGTAATATACTATTCTATAGTTACACTACCATGAATTCTATATTGCTTAAGAATGAGGAAATATTGCAGAGGAAGTTATGGTAATCTATCGAGAAAGGCTGTGGTAGACAAATCATGAAAATGTCTGAAAAGAATCGCGTGGCTAGAAGAGAGCGCTTTCAGGCGAGACAATTTGTGGCCGGCTACTAGTGTATGAAAAGCATAGACGCATTCACACGAGTCATATGAGAAATACGTGGTGTTTAATGTATTTCTAGCCACGCAATTCTTTTCAGACACTAGTAGATGGCCACAAAATGTTTCATCTGAAAGCGCAATAAACACTACGTATTCCTCATCTGTGTCTCGTGCAAGTGCGTCTATTTATTTGTATGGATGTATTTTTGTCCGAACGATTCTTTTCAAACATTAGTAGCCAGCCACAAAGTGTCTCGTCTGAAAGCGCTCTTAAGGTGCTGTAGCGAGCCCATGAGATCGCTGTGGCAGTCCACCTGTTTAATACTCTAGAATGTTTATTATGGTTTCTCCATAGTGATTGCTTTGAATGCAAACAATTAGTCAGAAGGTCTTTATCGCCATACATCTGGTAAATGACTTGTACTGTTGCTGCTAGTAGTAAACATCATATATATTTAAATTTTCATAAAATCAAGTTGATTGATTTTAACTTTATCTCTATATTTGTTGCTTTCAACTACACTAACATTAGTAATTTCCGGTTTTTAATGGAATTATACAGACTGGCAATTTGGATTTTTTTTTGGTAAATTGCTATCAATGTTTTTTCTACAATAAGTAATTGGTTCTACTTCACGTTTTGTCGGTCGTTTACTTCTTTGAACTTGAAAACTGTAAAATTATCAATTTAATGTGATTCCTCTTTTTTCGTTTGTTATTAAAACTTAAATTATCTCTTGTACAGAGTTCGGCAAATGTTCGGGACCGGACAATTATTGAACAAAATACAAAATTATCGTAAAATCTTTTTATACCACACATTTCACTTCAGCTTAAACTTTTATTTGAAAATATTATTTCCTACGATAACATAGGAAAGTGGCATATATCGCACTGTTTAGTTCTATGGAAAGTGGCCTTTATTCATACGTGTACGGAAAAAAAAACTGTCAAATTGAATGTTAAAATGCTAGTCTATTTATTCTGCAAATTTATGTATATGTCAAATGCGTATTTCCCAAGTTGATTTGTCCATATAATAAAAAGTGATTCAAATAAATAATTAATTCTGAATCGCAATATTTATGTTGCACTTTCGAAGGTAAGTAATCAAAACTATAAAAGTAGTAACAAATACACATATGTTAAACCTCGCACAACTACATTAAAACGCAAGATTGTACATGCCTGATTCGTTAAAAGTATATCGCGTGGCCGTAGGAAAAATAGTGTACATAACTTGTACGAAAGTGATTTTTCACACTTGTGTGAAAAATGCCACTTTTGGCAATATACCTACTATACCTACTATAAAAGTTTTGCGTACCGAACTAATTTTTTTCTTCAAATGGATCTTTAACTATCTAATAGCAAATTTTGAGAAGATCACGTTTTAAGCCTTTAGAACATATTAGAGTTTTGCTATCCTATACCGAGTGGTTAAAAATATATAAATACTTTCACAGAAAAATCACTATCCACTAGAGACATTTTATGAAATAACAAAAAACAGAAAGTATTTTTTAAACATTAAAAAAAGATATCTAGTATTAATTTTGATAAGTTGTAGTCAAATTTGTGGTATAAAGAGATTTCTCAAAAATTTTATATCTCCTTCAGTACTTGTCCGATCCCGGACTTTTGCCGGTCTCTGTATAAAAGAGGAAATTTCAAAAATGTTTTTCTGAGACCATGTCAATTATCAATTACCGCAAATGACAAGTATCTAATTTTATTTTATTTAAAAAAATTTCAACCAACAGAAACGAGACTATTTATGGATAAATATTAACAATTTTATTTTTAAAAGAACAAAGTTTAGTTTATCTATACTTACGTTTTGAATCTGATTCGCGTTTTCCACATCATCGAATTCGGAGAGCACTCGATCTAACAATTCGATTGAACGTTGTACGTCGTCACCACTGCTACTGAAACAAACAAAAACAAAAGATATTCAATGGTTTTCACGAATGACCTAATAGTCTAAAAAAGGATAACTTCAGTAACCCAGAGACCACAATAGATCTGCAAAGGTCGCAGTGGGAGAGGACAAAGAGCCACTCCAATTTTAATCCAATCTAACCCAGAGTTTAAGCAGAGTTTAACAAGTTGTTTACAAAATTTGAAAGAATCAAAAAGTTTTTATTCGTATTCTAAGCGACAATAATTAAAAATATTAGAATATTCATAGATTTCGAAACACATGGAAAGCTCAAATTAGTGGAGGAAGAAGAGTGCAGATATTGTGGCATGGAAGAAAAAACCTCCATCCACATACTTTCTAACTGCACAGCACTCCAGAATTCCAGATCACAGTATCTGGGAGATTACTGGACAGAAGAGGAACATTTATCTACATTGAAGCCTGCAGATATCCTAAAATTCCTCCGGGAAATAGGACTAAAGTAGCTACTAGTTTCAGAGACTCTCTTCAGAAACTAAGTAGAAGTAAGGGGGCACAATGGGCCCGACCCTGGGCCTAACAAAACAAAAAATACGCAAGGAGACGAAAAAGTGGCTGAGGAATCAACACCTCGCTCATTGGAATGCTCTGCAGGGTCCTAGACAATCCAAACTTCTACTGAAGGGATGGACACGCTAGGGTAGCTACTGAACTACCAGGAAGTAGGATAAGGAAGATTGCAGGACTACCTAACAGGGCACTGCTGTGCGAGAAAGCACCTCTACAACCTAGGAGTGGAGGAAAGTTCCCCATGTAGGAGTTGCGGCATGATTGACGAAACGTCAGTCCATGTTCTCTTAGAGTGTCCACACTGGGCTGTACTACGCAGGCAAATCTTCGGAGTCCCTGTTATGGCCCCTGGAGACACAAGCAGGCATCCATTGAAAAAGGTTGTGGCCTTTATTGAAGGGCCCGGCTTCATGGATGTCTAGCTAGCAGGAATGGCACAATGGGGCCCCAGTGGCCTCAGTGCCGGAACCTTGGCTTAAGTTTGTCCAGGACAACGCTCGCCTGCACATTTAGTAGTAGTAGTAGTAGTAGTAAGGGGACACAATAGATCTTTTTGGTCTCAGTGAATGTTACCCCAAAAATATATACATACATTATTTTTAATGAACGCTTTTTGGTAAAAAAGTTAGCTTGCGTTTGACAGGTTTGTACAGGAATCCATATGTCGCATCTTATAAATAACACAGTGTATAATATGAAAAACATTGTTCATGTGTGTCACTATACAGTTCACAATGGTTTAGTTTTGTCCGAATGAAACTTATTTTGATTATATGTTATTTATTAAGAATTCGTATCGTTTAAGTTGTTATTATATAAAGAGTTACAATCCATGAAATTTCATCTGAACCGCTGCCAACTTTGCTATGAAAACAAGCTACAAAAAGATGTCTAGCCGGTTAACCGTTGGTTGTTATAAAGTACATACTGGCTATCAACAATCCGTCATTTGTAGATGGAAAACTAACATTCCTGTACAATATCAAATATTATACGACGACTTTTCGTAGCCAGTCATAAAATGAAGTAGTCCCTTGTTTCTAATTATTAAACTTTGTTAAAAACTAATGATACTCTCGAGCAACTGCTGTTAGTTGAAATAATAATAAAATGTTAATTAACTAAATTCTCATATTTGCAAAGTACTGCTTCGGAAACAGTTATTTAGCTAATATAATGCCAAATTACAAAATGCTTTTTGTACCATGTAATATAACAAGTATATGACGTATAATATCATACAAACTAGTTTCGTTAAGACTATAGAAACGATCATTTTCACAAGATAATTTTAAAATTAAAAATAATTGTCTTCAGACGAAACTCGTCTTCAACAGAAGGAATTATTTTTTGAGTGTGTAAAACACTATCCCGGTGGATATAAAAAATGTGATTCTCGATAAACCGAACATCTGAGTAAAGAATCGATCTGACATCATATGCTTATATCCTCACTTGTCGGAAAGTGTCCAAGAGATAAAAATGGTTTTTACAGAGGAAAGAAAAAGTTTGGCAGTAAATCTATCACCTGTTATCTCGGATCTCAAGTAAAAACGTATGTAATGGTCAGCTATATTTATGTGTGTAGAGAATAAAAACTGTTAAATAAAGGTGGATTCATGCCAGAAGAAATTAAAACTAAGATTAATTTAAAACTAAAACTAAGAAGATAAAACCATATTATTTCTTAATTTAAATCTCAATTTCTTAGTTTCTTGCATGAACATCTAATTACAGGTACATGCTCATGCAAGAAGCTAAGAAATTGAGATTTAAATTAGGAAATAACATGGTTTTATCTTCTAAGTTTTAGTTTTAAATTAATCTTAGTTTCAATTTTTTCTTGCATGAATCCTCCTTAAATTTCAATGAAACTGCGAATTACGTGTAAGACAAAATTATATTTTTTATCGCCAACCGTCAGTAAAGCCGTCAATTATCAGATTTATTTCCGGAAGTAAAAAAACAGTTTACCTTATCCTATACCAATAAAGTACTTTATCTGCCTTGTGGCAGGTAAAGTGACATATAAGTTAGGTAAAGTGACATATGCGTCAGGTAAAGTGACATACGCGTCAGGTAAAGTATTTTGACTTTGACATTACTCGAAAATTATTATCTGTCAGTGTTTACTTCGTCTCAATGAAATGCAATGAAATATAAAGTTGGTTCGTTGGATCTTTTCCCATGCGTCATCAATAATATACACACGCAATACATCAATACATTAAATAAAACGTAGGTCGTAGTTCAATGCTGTGGATGCCGTCAATTGCTTGTGGATGTGGCTAAAATTACGATGCGCGTTATTTATTATTGAAGCTGGTGTGATAGATTTTTGTGAATATTTTATAGCCATTTAGCAATGTGCTACCTAAACCTTTAGTTTGGAAAAACTGTTAGAATTCCATAGTTTTATGGGGTTACTTGCACAAGAATTAGTATTAATAACAATTTCCTAGGTAGAAACTTTGCAAATCAGATTGCCCTTTTAGGGTTATGGCTGGCAACCATTACTATTGGGCCGTCCCACCCATACGGTTCAACAATGGAAAATAAAAATATTCTAGGATGTGAAAATAAAAAATAAATATTTTAAATATATATATAGTTACAGTATATATTTGCCGAATAATAATGTACAAGGACAGGAATATTGGGGAAATCAAAATTATTGTTAGATGTATTTACCATTTAAAACAACTTGTGATACAATCTCAAATGCTATCCTTGAAAATGGAAATAAAGATATTCCAAAAGATTGGAAAATGATGTAAGAAAGAGTAAATTTTTACAATTTTGCTGTTTCCCTAATATTCCTGTCTTTGTATATATATATATTATTTAATCTTCCTCATAGTCAGAATCAGAACTATCACCAGTATTTATTTCGATGGTTATAGGTTGAATGCTAAAATCAACTATATTCTGCTCTCGGACATACCACTTTTCTATAATTTCATGAGTATGTCTAACACATTTTTCCCAAATTTGTTGATCACATTGATCCAGTGCCTCTTTCCACATATTTATAACAGAACTATCTGAATATCCATCTCTACCAATATATTTATTGTAATATGACTTGCAATTAGCCCAAATCAATTCAATAGCATTAAATTCACAATGATATGGTGGTAGTCTCAGCACTTCATGACCATGTTCTCGTAGTAACTCATCAATTTTATACACATTTACTTTTCTATTCATTTTTGCAATTTGTAGCAGTTCAGGTTTTGTAAGTTTTGTATCAAACTTAATGTTGTTTGTTGTCAACCATGTAACAATCTCATTTTTTGTCGATATAGTAGAAGGTTGCTTTTCTAAAAGGACACTATGATATGGAGCATTATCCATAACAATTAGAGATGGCTCTTCTAGGCTGGGAATTAATTTAGTACTCATCCATTCCATGAAAATTTCATTGTTCATTTCTCCATGGTAGTCAGCTACTTTAGATTTTGAACAGAATACTAGACTTGCTTCAGAGACAAAACCTTTGGTAGAACCAGCATGAACAATTATGAAACGTTTTCTATCATAACCATCTGGTTTACGTACACTTTTAGTGCTGTTGTCTTGCCAAGAATATGTTTTATTGCCTTTTGAATAGATCCATGTCTCATCCAAAAATACAAGTTCTCTTGGGTGAGTACTTGAGAGGTTTACCATATATTCACGCAGAAAATTGGCTCTCAAGGCTGCAATACTGGTTCGCTCCATTAAAGCTCTTCGATTGTCATATTTGTTATATTTGAATCCCAATGATTTCAACAAAATGCTTAGAGATGTTTTGCCAATAGATACAATTTCTCTGTCCCTTAATTCACAATTTAATGTAGTCAAAGTAACATGCTTCTCTAAAACAAAAATTATAGTAGATTCAATTTCAACTAATACTATATAATATATTTTTAATGATATTTTGATTGCTCATTCCATCAATGTTTCAGCCCTGACTGTTAAAAAATAAGATAAATTCAATATTTAAATTGAATTTGTAATGTAATCGCAAAACTACTAAAATCTATACAAATACCTTCCTTAAGTTTTCTTTAATATACTATGATTTGAATATACTCATTACAAAATACCTACACCTACATTTTACCAAAAGACTTTAATTAAATAATAAATAAATAATATTTACTTTGTTGGTACATATCGTATAATGTATTCCGTACTGCCATCTTAGCTCCCTCAGGTAGATCAGTTGTCTTAGATTTAGAACGAGTTCTGGTTTTGCCTGGGCTTGAAAGTATTGGATTATTTTCCTTTCTTGTTTTTATAGCATATACTGTCCGGCGAGATATTTTCAAAGCAGCTGCTACCCTCTAACATAAAAAAAAATTATTAATAATAAGTATATTCCTAAACAAACATGCACTTAAGTATTTATGTTACCTCTTGAACACATGAAAGTGGTTCCAAAGGTCCTCCATTTCTTTTTTCCAACTCAAAATACTCCAACACATTTAGGACCAGCTCCTGTGCTTGCGAATTCAACCTCTTTCCAGGCATATTCTAAAAATAAAAATCATTCATAAATAGTTCTGGTCTTTCAGAAAATAAAGTCAATATTTTCTACATTGGTGGAAGCAAAATATGTTTCATATAATTTAGTTTGATGGAATTCTATCCAGAATCATATTGAAATGTCAATTTAAGGTTAGTTTTCATTGCGAAGTAAATAATAAGAAATAATATTTACTTACCTCAATAATTTGAACACTAAGGTAAAAGTTAGTCGTTATAACAACTGTTTTTGAAATAAATTTATATGCAAGGGGCGAAAAGGTGAATAAAAATGTAAAATAAAAATGTAAACAAAGTCTTTGGCTGTCAACGACGTCAAAGTACTAATTCGCGTTAAACGTATCGCCGACATTCATCATATGGCTATCTCTGTTTGTTATATTACGCTGTAATGGAACAAACGGTTCCATTTCGGGGATTAAGATTCTGTGAGTAGGAAAGAGACGGAATACAAAAAGTAGTATGTGAATTATTTCATACATGGGAAAAGATTCAGCGAACAGACTGTACCTCAATTTCTCATATTCCGAATTCTGAACAGTTGGCGATAAAATTTTGTATGCACCACGTCAAAAAAGTGTCTTTATCGGACTCGCTAGTTATTCGCCTCGCTCGCTTCTCTCGCTCGTCTCATAATTTCAGACTCGTCCGATAAAGAATCACTTTACTGCCTTGGTACATAAATAACTATTAATAGGTGTGTTATTTGTTACTTTTGACTAAAATCTCAATTCATTTTAGTTAATTTGATCTGAGATAAAGTGATGTGAGTAAACACCAAATAAAACGATACTCAATTGAAACGCGCGATTTGCAAATGAAGCTAACATAAATAAAATAATAAAAACTTCAAATAATAGTAAAAGTTGTACGGCGTCAAAAGCTTATTAGCTGCCTCGACCAATTCCGCAACGAACTACAAATTCAGCCATAAAACGAGCTTTATATATGCATGTTACAATATATACTGTAATTAAATGAGGTTAGGAAATAAAATATTTTCCATACGCTGGAATTTTAGTCCAGCCATGAATTTGATTATCAAATTCAAAAACAATTGAATTTTGTATTGTAAACGAATTGATTAAATTGGAACGGAAAGCACACCTTATCAGCTACAAAAACATTTTGTTACTACATTTCAGATAAAACAAACTAAAAACAAAACAGACAAAGAACAAACTGGAAATTTGGAATGAAAAAAGTTTTTCATAGGATGGGAAGTGACCAGAAAAAATGCTCTTTGTTCGCACCAAGCTATATGAGATAATGAATGGTTTACCGAGGACCACCATGAACTTTTAAAATATATATAAATATACGGCATCCTTACAAGGGAAAATGGCGACAAGGCCGCCAACCTTCAAGAGAGCGCTGAGATTCTTATGGAAACTCACTTCCCAGGTTCTGTCTCTCCCGGAACGTCAAACTGGATGGAAGTACCAACAACACCCTCACAATACGACTGGCAATTTGCTAGTTCAGTAATTGACGAGGACAAGATAAGGTGGGCCATATCGGGCTTTTCCCCCTTCAAGTCACCAGGACCTGACGGAATAAGACCAGCCCTACTTCAATGGGGAATGGATATTCTTATGCCGCACCTGGTTGGAATTTTCAGAGCCTCTTTGGCTCTGAGGTATATTCCTCGTAAGTGGAGAGAAGTACGAGTGGTATTCATACCAAAACCAGGTAGGATGGATTACACCTTACCAAAAGCATTCCGACCAATTAGTCTCACATCGTTCTTTTTAAAAACAATGGAGAGGTTATGCGAGCGGTACATAAGAGATGAAGTGCTAGTTCACCACCCACTTCATCCAAATCAGCATGCATATACTCCGGGAAGGTCCACTGATTCGGCCCTTCACCAAGTGGTTGGCAGAATCGAAAGATCATTGGACAACAAAGAATCCACCCTGGGTATATTCATAGACATCGAGGGAGCGTTTGATAAAACAACCTTTCCAACAATTACCCAGCAACTCAACTCCAGGAATGTACCTCTGGTAGTAGGAGAATGGATACTCAAGATGCTCTCTAGTAGAGCAATAAGTATCAATGTAGAAGACATCACAGTAAGAGGACTGGTCATGAGGGGATGTCCGCAAGGAGGAGTCTTATCACCCCTTCTGTGGAACATAGTCCTGGACACCCTGATTAATCACCTCAACAACAATGGAATCTACACAATTGCATACGCAGATGACATAGTTATTTTGCAGACAGGCAAATTTGTGAACACACTGTGCGATAGAGCGCAGGATGGGCTCAAATTAATTGAAACATGGTGTAAGGAACACTCACTTTCGATCAATCCCAGGAAGACTGAGATGGTCCTTTTTACCAGGAAAAGGAGTTTATCGGGTTTAAAATCCCCCGAAATCTTCAAAAGCAAACTAAACTTTTCTGAAGAGGTGAAATACCTTGGTATTACCCTCGACAGGAAACTAACATGGAACTCTCATCTACACAGCAGAGCAAAAAGAGCATATGTGGCTTATGAACAGTGTCGGAGAACAGTGGGACGCACATGGGGGCTGTCACCCCGAGTGGTCTCCTGGATCTACACTGCAATAATAAGACCTATGTTAACGTATGGAGCAATTGCATGGGGACCGAAGGTTCTACAAGCAACGGCCATTCAAAAACTATATCAAATACAGCGAATGGCCTGTTTAAACATCACAGGAGCCATGAGAACAACACCAACCGCAGCAATGGAGCTTATTACTGGTCTGACCCCTCTGGACCTGTATGTCAAGGAGGTTGCGTTGATGGCCATGGTACGATTGCGCACGGCTGGTGTAAACCCCGAAGTAGGAGTGGGCCAATTGCGGTTAAGCCTATGGCAGGAAGCGCTTACTGCGCTACCTCTGCTGCAGGCAGCCAATGATGCAATTAAACCCAGGTTTTTGTTTAATAAACCCTACAAAATACAAATAAAACACAACACAGAGCCAGATGCGGCAGATGCAATACGCATTTATACAGATGGTTCAAAAATGAATGAAGGCTCAGGATGTGGAGTTTACTCGAGAGCACTAAGCCTAAGGATCAAGTGGGGAATGGGAAACAATACCAGCGTAGTTCAAACAGAACTGGCTGGTATCTCAATTGCCACAAAAGAACTAACCAGAAAAGGAATTTCTGACAAAAACATAATAATCTGCACTGATAGTAGACAAGCCCTATTAGCCTTGAACAGACAACGTGTTATATCAAGACTAGTACTAGAGTGCCACCAAGATTTAGCTAACGCCTCGGCAGATAACAATATTATCCTGAGGTGGGTTAAAGGGCACGACAGGAGTAAAGGAAATCGCATTGCTGATTCTTTAGCCAGGGAAGCCGCTGGACTGAAAATTCTTGGACCCAGTGACACCTACGGCCTGACGACTTCGACAATTGCGGAACTAGCCAAACGCTACACCCATGCTCAATCCCTTGAGAGATGGGAGGCAATCAAAGGATGCAGTTTTGCCAGGATCACCCTGGGCGACCCTGGGAAGATGGCGCCGAAAAAATACTTGGCGATGACCAGAAGAAATCTACGTATAACAGTGGGATTCCTGACTGGCCACTGTCAACTAAGGAAACACCTCCATACTATGGGGCTAGTGGACACACCTATATGCAGGATGTGTGAACAGGAAGATGAGACTGTCAGGCATGTCCTATGCGAGTGTCCGGAGTTATCGTCGATAAGAGAGTGTGTGTTCGGTGAGTCTTGGCCTACACCTGCCGATATAAAGGAGATGTCTCCTGGTGACCTGTTCACCTTCCTGAGAAGGACAGGATGGACGATGACCTAGGAGGACAACTCCTCGGGAGGATGTACAATGGGTCATATGTGGCCTAAGTGCTGTGAGCCTACACTCACCCTCCCTACTCTACAGATACAGAGGTACTTTGTGTAAATAATCGTTCCATTAAGTAACTGTTAAATTTTTTTTTTATTTAATACAAACATGCCCGCATCAACTACTAAGAGTTATTAGCAGGAGGACTTACACAAGTAGTATGTGTTGTATTTTTGTTATAGATAATTTTTAAATTTTGTTATACACAATAATGTCTTTAATAGTAGTTTACCTAACTAGTGCGGAAAGTGATACTTTTCCGCACGCTATTGCAGAAGGTCGAACGACGCTAGCGGAGTTCGGCCAGCAATCGCGTGCGGAAAAATCAGTTTACGCACGTGTTAGGTATACTATGTTTTCTACTAGCATCCGGAAAAAACCCAAAAGTTAACATGAAGAAACATTTATTATTAAATACATATCCGCAACTTAATTATTATTATTTGGCACCCATATGACAAGGCTTTTACCAGGAACATGAAATATTTTTGAAAAAAATTATTTTTTTTTATCAAAAAATTATTGCAGATTTCTAAAAATTTTTTCAACTTTTCAGTCATTTGGTAAACTACAACCATAGAAATACATATTTTAAATATTCAAATTTCGGTATACTCCACAAAAACTCTACAAATTTACTTTCCGCACTAGTGCGGAAAAGTGACTCTATCCGCACGCTTTTTAGTGCGAAAAAGATTCACTTTCCGCACGCTAGTAGAAAAAATATTTAATTAAAGCACTTGTGTCTTTGGTGAGCACATCCTTGAATGCCGCACTTAAATTATTCTGTCTTCTATATCTAGAATATTCGGGACACTTTACGATGGTAAGTTTTATAGAAAAGTAAGCATGACAATGTATACATTCTGGTGCTGGTTCTTTGTTGTCATAAAATGACCATGTTATTAATTCAAACAAACATTAATTCAAACAAACAAACAAACCCTCGGGCCAGATGCCCTCGGGTTCGTAAGACGTCGCCCTCAGGGCATAAACATCTTATTATACCCTTGGTACGTAAATAACTATTATATACTTGTAGCAGTCCGATTATTTCGAGATTTCCCTTTTATTTTATACAGATCATTTTTTCATGTTCGCTCAGTGTTTGGAAGAACAAAAACTACAAGGTTTACGACTTATTTAAATGTCCGAATGTTCGAGTAATCCAATCCACCAACTTAAAGGCACTAAAATTTTGTAGCTCCCTTCCGTTATTTTTTTGATCATAATCGATTTATAGTTTACGACTACAAAAATAAGTTTCGGAGAAGTCAGTTTGTAGTTTAAAGGACCCAATTAACTTTAGGTTCAAATTAGTTGAATCCTTGAGAGTTCTAAATAAAACAAAACAACGACTGCAATAAAAATAAAAACGTCGAGCTAGGCCTCGTTTAGAGGTCGTTCACTTTTCGGTTTGCGCCCGTGCCTCAGTTTCTCAATATTTTTTACGATTTTTATCAGAAATAGAGATTTGGGCCTTACAAGGGGAATGGAACAAAAGCTAGACAGTGGGTCCGAACAATCTCTTGTTAAATTTCAGTCATTTTTTTTTAATAATGATTTCTAAGTATTAAAGGTTTCAATGTTAACAGTTACTGCGCTACTGAATTCTGTTGGTGAACACTGGTACAACTGATTGCTGCGAAATGAACTTTATATCCGCCAGAACACATTTCAAGCTCCTTCTACCTTTCTTGAGTTGTATTTATCTTATATCCTTATATCACGTAAAGCACTAATCGAGTTTTACACTCCTTTTTTGGCTGTAATTTGTCGAGTGTCTCTGTTTTTTTTTCACGTTAATTTGGAGGAAATCAAAATTCCTTTCTTATATTCGTATGTTACAGCATGCTCTTGATTAGTTTTTGATGCATCACTAATGATAAGTGTCGTTGTGCTTTCTACATGTCGTGACCTGAGAATTATATGTTTTATCTGACTTTTTTATAGTTTGTGGAAATTGCAATTTAAAAATTTAAATACTCGCAATAAACAAAAAGAATACCAACACAAACAATATTGACTGTTCCACTATTGTCAGTATAACTAACAAAAAAAAACTAGAATCTAGTGAAAGCTCTTCACGTTATATTATCAAAAAGGTAACTTTAAAAAATGTTTTCATCGAACACTTTTGCTAGAAAGGGGATCATAATTGAGACGGAAGAAAGATCTGATGAGAAATTTTTTGAAGGCGAATAGCTGTGACACATCATACTTTAGATAATATTGTAACGTAAATAGGTTTTATGAGTTGAGACATAAATCAAAAAGGGGATACGAGAAAGGGGAAGAGTAATGAAGAATGGAAGAAACAAATTATAAAGGTTCGTAAAGTAGAGCGTTTTGAACAATAACTGCTTGAAATATGTTACGATTTTAAATTATATTTATAGCCTATGAGATTTATGAAGGATTATTTTAAAATTTATTCTTTGTATCTCTGTTTATCCAATAATATGTCCTTAAGTACACTGCGTATACTCTGTGCCCTATAGTTTCTCGAGCCGATTTCACGGATCCAGAACTATCGGTCTTTGTCCCTCTAGATAACAAGAACAAGTAAGCGTAGTAGAGCAATACGTCTTGTTTAAAATATTTTGGGAGATATGGGAATGGTTAGCGGGAGTGGATGATATTTATAGTGTATAGGAGGTATATGAGACTTATGACGATGTTTATGAGAAGCAAAAGACTGGAGGAGTATTTATTATCATAAAGCAAGACCGCTTGATTGCTATCAAGGCTACATAGTGTGTGCTTGAGTGCACGAAGACCAAGGCGCTCTATACCACAACGTTGAGTGGGATAGAATGTTGAATGGAACAGTGTAATGTTGACAGGCGAGCCAAGAATATGTCTTCATAGCGATTCACGACGAATGAGAGTTTGGAGAGAATCTAGAGGACGAGTTCAGCAAGGTTGACTTCAAGTTTTTCCCTATGGTGGTGTGAGTGTATAGTGTACAGCGATTTAAATTGTGCCTTAGTTTTAATTTAAATTAAAATGATTATCGTATCGTATCTGTATCGTTCCTCGTATAAGTACGTTGAGACAAGAAATATTAAAACAGGAAGAAGTGCGTTAAACAAAGGTATCGGAATCTGGTGTTGTTTGTTGATGTTTATGCATACCTCAGTTTCTATGTTGGTAATGGCAAACAATGGGTTAGTTCCGGCTACCGGATATTCTCTGCATCTGCGACAAGATTTTGCAATACATTTAATGCCCCCAGGACAAATTCTGAAAAGTTCGTAGTTTTTGCCGTTTTCAAAAAAATGTGTACAACGTTTAACTAGTGGCTTTCTATGTTAGCTACTGAAATATTCTTTTGTTTGTTAGAAAATATAAATTGAATAAACTTAAAAATTCGCTGACAATTAAATTTTTAATTCAGATCGTTGCAAAAATATACAGGGTGTCCCAGGAGTTCGTACCAAAAACTGGTGATAGGAAGACTAAAAATAATGATGGTATTTCATATAGAATTTTTTCTTTACGCCCTTCGTTAACTTACTATAGGGCTCTAAAGTTGGGATTAAAAAATGGTTGTTTATTTACAATTATTAAATGGCTGGTTGGAAATTAGTAATAATTTAACTGTTAATGAACACCACAATTACACACTTTTTGGCGTGGTGTACAAGTATACAAATTTTTAAATATTGAACCTTCGTGACTAGGGCGAGTATAATAAAAAAAGTGAAGTCTTTGTATCTGATCGCATCCATAAAAAATTGACTGTATTTTTTTCGCTGCTTTCATGTCGCTGTGTGGATACACGCTGAGCATTTTAATTCATTTAAGTAGTCTAGATTTCATGTGGAGTTGAACAACAATGGGTGGTATGGTCACAGATGTGCATAATGGAGTAAAGGGCTTTTAGCGATCCTTATAAAAGTCAATCCAGAAGAAATGGTCAATCCATAAAGGACCGGGAGAGTGACCAAGTAATACACAGACAAAGAACTTGTCTGAAAGAGCTATTTTTGGTCATATACTTACTAATTTAGTATAGAGTTATACAATAACATTTTTTGATATTGTCAAATTTGAGGGTACTCTTGAATAAAATTTATATTTATATATTCGTATTTGAAGACCTCGTATAATACTGAAAAAAAATTGAGATCTGATGATTGTATTTTAGAACAGAAATTTTTATGGAGAATAAGTTTTTGTCCTAAAATTAATAATAAAAAAGTTTAGCATAAGGTTCCAACTTACTGAGACATATACAGGGTGCTTTCAAATGACACTTACAGCAGTTACAGTTTGCATGTAGATACCTCTCGTAAAATTTGACAAAGGATTGAGGGGTTCACTTTATTTACTTTTCGAAATACGGTGTGTTGGAGTTATAAAAATTTAAATGTTTTAATTTGACAATTCAACTCATGTATAAAAAATCGCATATGCCATAGTGCAATTGTCACTTTGACAGCGGCAAAAGTTAACTGAAACTTTTACATAAATGCACTTGTGGTTTTTTCACTTATGCATTTGTTTCTCAATTATCGCAGTGCTGGTTACCATAATAAATAGTTTGACATGTTTGTCAACAACTTATTGAATTTCTAAACACTAACAATGTGCCGATTCATTGAATTGTCTTGCCGAATTACACTCGATGTTTGTATTGATATCGGGTAAATTTGGATTGTTCAACTTCTAAACTGTTTCCTTTAGCAATTTGACTCGAAAAACTGTCAACCTAAAAACGCTCAACCTTCGGTGTCGCGTTTTTAATAGTTGACAGTTGTTCTCGTCTAATTGCTAGGCAACAGTTTCTCATTAAACAATCCAAATTTACCCAATAAAATACAAACCTCTCGAGCAATTATAAGTGATAAAGTTGAAAGGGATTAATAAATTGATTTGACATTTGGCAGGTTGTTTTTAAATGTTAAAAAGAATACTTTGATAAAAAACATTTGTCAATTTTTGATCCAGTAGTGTACATTTGGAAAAATGTCATTTTTCTCCTCCCATTTTTCACGACACTGGCATTTGTAGCTATTTTTATGATTAATAATGGTTAAAATATGTATCAGAAACTAATTTCTGAAGCAGCAATGCATCTTAAACATTGGAAGAAGACTCTCAAAAATAAATGTTCAAACTTGTGCTTTTATTATTGAAAATGATTTATCTATAAGTAAAATTTTTGCAGTTCTTATTGGGGAATTGTAGAGGAAATTCTAACAGTGGATACTGGTACACAGGAACGTAAAAAAAGGAACGATTAAAAATATATTCAAAGAAGGACGATTTGTTAAACCCTCACTGCTGACGCCTCATATACAGTTCTCTATAAAAACACAAGTGAGCTGAATCAAGGCGTAAGTCGCTTCGTGTGCAGAATGTTTTAATTCCAATTTATAGCGACCTATCTAACAAAACTAGTTTATAATACATAAAAAAAGATGAAGAAAACTTTGTCTATAAAACAAAATGTTCCTTCTGGATCTTATTTAAGACAAATGTAATAAAACTATTTTCATTCAGTTTATTAGTAAAACCGAAAAAAAAAACAATAGTATTCTCTAGAAAAACATTCACTCCATGGGAAAGTTTCCAAATTAATTTATGAGAAAACAAGAACAAACAAAACCAAGGAAAGTGGATTATACCACAAGCAATAAAAACCAATGACTGTCATTTACATGCTATTTTTTAGTATCTATACCAGTGTTTGCCATTTATTTTGAAGACAATAGCAGATTTTAAATTGTTTCACGATTAGATCTTCCGCGGTACGGAATACAAAATATATTATGACTAGATGCAAATTCAAGAAAAAAATTTATGATCCAGTACCATGAGAACGAGACGTAATACAGAGTGTATCGTTGGAGAGGTAACGTAAATCGGGAGTAGTTAATAAAATATTTCAGTGACCGCGTGCTTGGAAGAGAAGAAAATAGTCTCACACATTGGAAATGAAGACTTTTTCGCACAAGAGAGGATATCTCCAAGTAGAACCTAGGGAAAAATGGTACAGACAAATATACAAAAAGCCTAAGTGCTGAGATGCCAAGAACTCGAAGCCTCTGAGTGGTAGATTGTTTACAAAATTTTTACAGTTCTTTTCAGTGAGTTGTTGCAGCAAGTCCAATGGTGGATACTGGTGCACATGAACGGAATAAAGGACCAATTAAAGATATATTCAAGGAGCGTTACCTCAGTGGTGGTAGATATCTGTATCTGTAGAGTAGGGAGAGTGAGTGTAAGCTCACAGCACTTAGGCCACATACGACCCATTCTCCCGAGGAGTTGTCCTCCTAGGTCATCGTCCATCATGTCCTTCTCAGGAAGGTGGATAGGTCAGTAGGAGACATCTCCTTTATGTCGCCAGGTGTAGGACAAGACTCACCGAACACACACTATCTTATTGACGATAACTCCAGACACTCGCATAACACATGCCTGACAGTTTCATCTTCCTGTTCACACATCCTGCATAGAGGTGTGTCCACTAGGCCCATAGTATGGAGATGTTTCCTTTGTTGACAGTGGCCAGTCAGAAATCCTACTGTTAAACGTAGGTTTTTCCTGGTCATCGCCAAATATTCCTTCGGTGCCAGCTTCCCAGGGTCGCCCAGGAGGTGGTAGATAAAGGAAAATACTTTTATTGAAGAATGCTTCATTGAATACTTACTACTAATGCTTTATTCAAATTTTTTCCTATATATACAGGAGCTTAAGTACAAAGTTTTAAGAACAGGTGAATTGCCTATGAATATTTAGGGAAATCTACGCTATTAATCGATTAATCATACACATACAGCTAAAAGTAAAATTTAATAAACGTTTTGCATTAAACTTTTTTCAAATAAATTCAATTCACACAATAAACGTGTATAGAGAAGTACGTTAGCCATTTATCATCTTGTTTTTCCGGCGTAACAACCTGCAATATTCGAAACTTGGATGCAGGATGCGGCATATAATTGAGATACTCTCAGTTGAATAATTTATCATAGTTCGTGATAATACACAACACGAGATACAGAGATATAGTTAAAAATGAGATTAGCAGAACCTCTAGGTAATTTGTATCAATTATTGATCGTTAGAGGAAATCCAAACACACGATGTAACGTTAATAGACAGTTTGAGTCTCTTAAAGCATAATAAGTACCTTATTATGAGAGTTATTGCATTTGATACATACTGTGCGTCAGAAAAATAGGTCCAGATTTATGTAGATTTTCTAATAATCATACACTCCTTGATTATTAACTATTATTATGTAACTAGGAGTAGAAGGTTATCATTATTGTTGAGCCCAGAACTGGGTGGAACATATAAAGGGTCTTCTGCTTCGAGTGACATATATACTATTTTTTCTTCAAGGGTAAATTGAATACATTGTTTATATGTCAACTATTTATTAATACAAATATGAAAAAACAGTTATGGCTTGCAAGCATTATCTATTTATTAAAAGTAATATTAATGGTGCAGTTTTGTATACTGCAGTTTTTTAATTTTAGGCCACTGCCACCGCTTTCGGCTTCGACATTCACAATCTTGTTATTGGTGTACATGTTATGATTAGCTTGTCATTTCTCATTATTTTATTACTAGTACAATAATGAGCGTTCATTATTTTACTAGTAAAAGAATAGGTTATTTCTACGATCTGTGCGACCATTTTATGAAATTCTCGAGCATTTCGTGAAATGGGCAAATTTTCGATATGGCCACGACATATATACAAGGAAGCGGAAGTATTTGGAGCTTCTTGAACAGTTTCTGGCATGGATCGCCATATTGAAGATTTGCGACGATACGAGAACAGCCTTTTTTGCAATGAAAAAACTTTTGAAGCTTTTGTTCCTCCGCCCCACATTATAACACGGAACACCATAGTTGAGATGCCTATGAACGAGGGCAAAATAAACCATTCGTAGAATATTTTGAGCATAAGCAATCTATATGAGATGCCCAAGTTAACCGTGAATCTAAAGTTATTCCAAGCAGCTTCACTGGTTCGGAAGTTGCATTGGATTTTGTTATGATGAATTAATAGTTATTTATGCAACAAGTGCAAAAAACACGTTTTGCAAGAGTTGCATACAATATTTTTTCTAAATTCATGCAAAAACTGGAAAATTAGAATATAATATGTCAAGAACCTAACCTAACCTAATTAAACTCAACCCGTTCTTCTTTTTTTGTATCTTCATGGCCTCCACCTTGTCAGTACTCAATCATAGCTGGTTCTTGCCTTGACCATTTAAATTTTAAATAATTAAAGATTTTTGCAATAATTGTAACTCGTTGAGACTAAGTAGTAAGATATACATATATTATTGTTGTATTAAAGCAGGATCAGGTACTTGCTATGGATTTTTATTTAATTTAAATGTTTATGTTTGTCATTAATCATCACAAAACTGACACAAGAATGACAGATGAGTGCAATAAAATATTTTTTCTACTCCTGTTTTATAATATACTTATTAAAATACTAAAATCTGTATCATAATGAAATTCATTATGATACAGATTTTCATTATGATACAGATTTTTAAACCAATAGGAATGCGACATTCGCACAATATTTAATATAGCCATGGATACCTGGTTGACATTTCTGAAATTAATTATATTAGGTCTGTTCCCTGCAATAAAAGTGTAGCACTGAGCTATACGATTTTATTTATTTTAATTATGTTTTAATGCTTCTTGCAGTATACAAATGCAATATACATAGATATTCCCAAATTTAGTAATTTTACATGTTTTTTTTCACAGATAGACCGGAATTTTTCAAAATTATATAGCTCAGTGCTACACTTTTATTGCAGGCGAACAGACCTATAAAGTGACACTTAATTTGATAGCTGTCAAATAATTTTTTGATTTTCAAAAGTACCTAACTATATTTAATAGTATTTTATGCAACGAACATGTAATGATAGCCATTAAGACACGAGCATATTGTAGGATACGAAACGAGCCGCAGGCGAGTTTCGTATATAATATGCGAGTGTATTAATGGCCATTACATGAAAGTTTCATACAATAATTTTTCTACTCCGATAAATAAAAATTATTAAATCAATAATTATTTAGTTTAATTGTTACTTTTGAAAATTAAAATTATTTGACAGCTATCAAATTAAGTGTCACTTTATAGGTCTGTTCGCCTGCAATAAAAGTGTAGCACTGAGCTATATAATTTTGAAAAATTCAGGTCTATCTGTGAAAAAATACGTGTAAAATTACTAAATTTGGGAATATCTATGTATATTGCATTTGTATACTGCAAAAAGCATTAAAACATAATTAAAATGAATAAATTCGTATAGCTCAGTGCTACACTTTTATTGCATGGCCACAGACCTAATATAATTAATTTCAGAAATGTCAACCAGGTATCCATGGCTATATTAAATATTGTGCGAATGTCGCATTCCTATTGGTTTAAAAATCTGTATCATAATGAAAATCTGTATCATAATGAATTTCATTATGATACAGATTTTAGTCTTTTAATAAGTATATTATAAAACGGGAGTAGAAAAAATTAATTAAACTAATAATTATTGATTAAATAATTTTTATTAATCGGAGAAGAAAAAAATATTGTATGAAACTTTCATGTAATGGCCATTAATACACTCGCATATTATATACGAAACTCGCCTGTGGCTCGTTTCGTATCCTACAATATGCTCGTGTCTTAATGGCTATCATTACATGTTCGTTGCATAAAATACTATTATTGCACTAGTGCAATAAAGTACCACTTTTTCCATTAAATGTGGTGCACAAAAGTGTTGTTTTTTGCATGAATGTAGAAAAAATAAATTAAACTGAAATGCAGTGGTGGGCATCCCAAACCCAATCTATAAAATCAATTTATTTTATAACCAGAAATCAAATCTCATTTATATTTTCTGTTGAATCCGTGTTTTGATGTACTTCAATAATTAATCATGGTAGTGACTAACACATTGCAATCTCTACTACTACTACTATAAAAGGATTATAAAACTACGTGTAGTAAAATAACGACATAATAAATCAAGATTAAGGTCAATGACAGTTTCTTATGTACTGTGGCATTGTAGATATAATCAAATAATTGCATGTCAACGATTTTCAAAGTTTTAATATTGATGATAGTGAAATGAAAATATTAATATTGTCTGCATAAAAAAATTGTTTTCAATTTTAAATGGAATAATAGACACACTGTTTAAGGGCACTGTAGCAGAATACGGTCAGTTTAAACAGCGGTCGACAAAATGGCGCTGGACAAAAACAGCGCAGGACAAAATAGCGCTCGACAAAAACTAAATGCGACTAGTGCGACTAAATAACGCCGGTTGAAAAATCAATCAATCAATCAATCAATATCAAAATTAACTATTGAAATATGGGAAACTAGAAGAATTTGGTTTTTCTAGTGTAAATGTGATTATAATATAATGAAAATGAAATGATGATATAATGAAAATGTAATCAATTTAAACATTGTATGAATTCGAATTTGATGATATTCTAGCTCTCTACACTTTGATCTGTGTCAGTTGGTCGGAAAGCGATGTTGATTTGACTTACGAAAATTTTCATGACTATTATTTATGAAAAATATTTTATTCCCAATTATGCAAGTTCAGCACCATAGTCTATTTTAATGAGTGAAATACTAGTATAATAATGAAGCATCATCATTTTTGTTGAGCGCTATTTTGTCCTTCGCTGTTTTTGTCGAGCGCTATTTTGTCCTTCGCTGTTTTTGTCGAGCGCTATTTTGTCCAGCGCTGTTTTTGTCCAGCGCTATTTTGTCCAGCGCTATTTTGTCCAGCGCTATTTTGTCCAGCGCTATTTTGTCCAGCGCTATTTTGTCCTTCGCTGTTTTTGTCGAGCGCTATTTTGTCCTTCGCTGTTTATTCGAGCGCTACTTTGTCCTTCGCTGTTTTTGTCGAGCGCTATTTTGTCCTTCGCTGTTTTTTCGAGTGCTACTTTGTCCTTCGCTGTTTTTGTCCAGCGATATTTTGTCCTTAGCTGCTTTTTCGAGCGCTATTTTGTCCTTCGTTGTTTTTGTCGAGCGCTTTTTTGTCATTCGCTGTTTTTGTCGAGCGATATTTTGTCCACCATTGCGCTATTTTGTCCTTCGCTGTTTTTGTCGAGCGCTATTTTATCCTTCGCTGTTTTTGTCCTGCGCTGTTTTTGTCCAGCGCTATTTTGTCTGACGCTATTCTGCTACTACAGAGACCTGTATAAATTATTTTTTCATAAATAACAGTTCTAATCGTAAAGCTGTAACAAAATTTTTCTTTTGCCAAAAGCATACATACCACTCATTTTATTTAATTAAAATATAAATAAGGAAATTTCATTTAATTGCACCCTACAGCTATTATCTCCTTATTTTCTCGTCTCCCGATTCCATAGAAGTGACAAAGGCCGTAACTATTAAGAAAACGTCAACATTTGACATGCACAAAAGATTCTAATTAATATAACATAATCTTAGATTGTATCTGAAAGCGATTTTCAGTGCATTTATCAGACATTTCCTTTGTAAATGAAATCTCCTTCTGCCTTATTAAATTGTTACTTTACACAAGTCCTCAACGATTCCTCTCAAAATTAAACTCCTTTGATAATGAACTTGTTCTTAGTCTTGACATTTAGTTGATTTCGATAGTGTAGATGGAAAGTTATCGCTTGATATTATGTTTAGTTATAAAGAGAAGTTTAAATTACACTACTTTCACCAGTTAGGGATTTTCCTATTAAAATTTTGGGTGTACTATTTATACAAGATAAAACACACTATTTCTTCTAGTTATAATTTCAATAACCATCTAAACAAACAGTAAATCATTTAAATAATGACATAAGAAAATAAAAATGAACATTTTTCTAATTTTGACATATAAAGTGACACTTTTTAAAACTGATTGACGTTATGAAACGTCTTACTTTTTGTAACTAGTTGCATAAAGTAAAATTTTATGCAACTGGTGACGAAAAATGTATTTCAAAATTAGTGACAAAAAGAATTATTCTATTAATTAAACTGCTATAATAGTTCAGACCTTAACATTGGGTAAAGTGTCCATAATGTGGAAACTTTTAGATCTTTCTTACCCTCAAAATATGCAAGTAAAACTTTCTCATCTCGCTAAAAGCCTTCCGTCTAGACTTTTTTACAAAATGTCAAACTGACAACTAACTTGAAGTAACAGCAACAAACTAAATTTATGTTTTCCAAATTTTTATCAATAAGGTATATGAAATTTTATTTTTTTATTAGGTACTTTCTTCAAAATTAGAAAAAATCTTGTATGCAATACGTAACGAAATGAAATTTTGTGTAACTTGTGAGTTTTTGCGAAACTCACTTCGTTCGTTCCGCAAAAATCTCACGCGTTACACAAAATTAGGCATTTCGTAACTGATGGCATAAATAGCTATTTTGTATATTTTTGACGTGGAAAGCGTGAACAAATACACGAGGCATGACATGCGTTCTTTCTGACAGATCTCAACCCACTTCAGCTAATGTGATCTGATATAAAGTGGTGTGAGTGACCACCAAAAAGAGGAACACTCTCAATGGTCTCGTTTCATGAATTTCAATGAAAATATCACAAGATATATTGGGTCTCAACTAAGTATTTGCAACTAATAACGCCACTCTACTATTTCAGATAAAAATGAAAAAAAAATTGAAATTTGAATTCCTGTGGTAGACTGTGGTAGGCTAGAGCCAATGACAAACAAGGATATTTTGCGCTGTTGTCAGGAGGGAAAACTTTATAAGTAGACTAGCTATCTTTTTTCTTTTACATCTGTTAAACAGAAACGCAAAGTACTGTCAAAACGTACTCTTTCAAATGATGCTCTCATAATCGGGTGCCTCTCGCTTAGTCAAAGAAATTTGGATTTGGAAATATATATTATTTCAAGCTGTAGTCTTCGACATGACGCTTTCAAAGTAGAAAATAAAAAGTGACGATGATATAAAATGATATATATCGAAACAATTCTATTCTATTCTATAAGAAAACTAATAACTATAGTTGAGCAAACATCAATGAAGCGGGAGTCCACTTCGAAGTGAGTTGAAAAAAAAAGAAAGCTCTCATTACCGATGTGAAGATGTGAGATTAACTCGATGTGAGCTGATCTCAGCCCCCACTTTAAACTCTTTAAAGCTATCTATAACTACCAAGAACGTGTAAATGGATTGTACACGTTATATCGATCAAGAATTCCGAGAATTCGGGTTCATGTTTTTATTTTTAATTTAGAATGCGCCTCTGGAAAAATACGAAATGTCACAGAAATATTGCGGATCACATTTTTTGCTTGCTCTATCGGCTTTTAAAATTCGACAGGAAGTGTTTCGTTTGTCGTCTGGAATAGAAAATCAGATTGAATGGGATGGAGGATGAGCACACCGCACACCTACTACTGTGCAAATAGTCTGATTTATTTATAGAAAATATAAGTCGGCGTATATGTCATTTCCGAATATTGACATACAGAGTGTACCTATTTGTATAAGTTATATATGGAAATAAATGTAACAAAACCGGGATTGGTTTTGCTAAAATTGTTTGAAATATTTTTATGTATGTTTCAAGTTAGCAGTTTTGAAAAACGGAAAATATACAATATTTTTTAAATAAATAATAAATGTTAATTGTTTAAAGAAGAATAAACCCAATAATGGACGAAAATCCATCTAACGGTGCTACATGGAAAACGTCTCGTCGATTTTCTTTGGAAATATTGGTGACTCGTGAAGACAGACAAGAGCGACACTGCCGCCGCATTTAAACATTTTTTCATTAATCCCGTCACGGATTTCGAGATTAGGCGAGAATGAGGTTTCCCGGTGGCTAATACAAATGGATTTTGGCAATGATGGAGAATTCTGAGAGCCGCTGTCGCAGCCGGTTGCTTGGGTTGTCAAATTTTAATGAAATGTCGCTCCGTTCTCCCAACGAGATATGTCGATAATAGAAAATGGTTATGTAGAAAGATGTTATTCGTTTGCCAGTTTATTCTTATTTTTTTATCTAATATATTTATTATTATCCGTAAAATCCCAATGGTTTTAGAGAAAAATATTAACGTCTGAGAAATATTAACATGATAGGAGGTCGTAACAAATTATTTTGACAGAACATAATTGGTTCGATAATCTTTAGTTTTTAGAATGGTTTGTATTTATTTTGGTGAAATACAGAAAAAAAAACAAAATGCTCAGACATAATAATGACTCCCTTCATTTGGCGAGACCAGTAAAATTTCCACATTATTCTAATTTGTCATTCTTTAACATACATTGAACCTACTAATATTTGTGTCTCCGATTGTACACTGCGCGTCATATAAAACTGGTACAACTATTATAATAAAAAATAGTGTTTTTGTAGTTGTGTAAATTGATCTTTTAAAAACTGTCTAAACCAGCTGTTATGGTATAATTTCTAGGGCAGTGATACCAGCTCAACAAAAATGTAAGTAGATGTAATGATGAAATTAAATTTTGAAAAGCAATAGAACAAATTGGAAAAAATAAAAATCTATTATATCATTTATACACAAACAGTAACTAGATTAAATTTAGAAATATTGTGATATTGTAATAAATACAAAGTATTACATTGTTGCAGGTTCAAATATTTTTTTAAATAAAATTTGGTTGGTTTATTAGATGACTGACTAAAAAAGAGGTAAGGGAAGGATCAAATTGTTGTAGAAAAAATAGGAAATGGAAGACCAGACTAGAATAGAGCTAGACAAAGTTTCAACTAATTATTTAAATGAAAATCCCTTTAATACGGCAAGACATGCAATAGATGCAGAAAACTAATGCTCCAGTAACAACAGAATTAAGAAAAATTAAAAAACCTCAATTATTCAAAGAATTGTGCATTTGTAACAATAAAATTTTGAAAAATACAACAAAACTTCAATAGAAAAGTTTACAGTTTCAGATTTATGGACACGAGATCCATGTAATACAGAATTAAAACATTTCAAATAAATGCCATGAAAGTTTACATTCAATAATTAATAACGTGTCATACCTCCATTATTATTGATAAGTTTTCTGCAACTTTTGTATGTCTTACGGTATGAAATGGATTTTCCCTCAAGTAATCAGTTGATGCTTCGTCTTGCTCCGCTATATTTATAAATGGTCTTCTAGTTTCTCTTTTTCTGTTTTCCGTTTTCTTGTTTACAGTTTGATCGTTATTCCACCTTTTTTTAATGGTTTGTTTGATGGTTTTGCTCCTATTAAACTCTTGGACAAGTCGTCAAATGAACCAACCATCCTCTATTAAGGAAATTATTCGTATTTCATCAAATTCACTTAAATGGGCTGACATCGTAGATAATGCGCTTTGACAAATTTGACACATGTGACTGTTTGTCATTTTGATTAGTTAAGTTTGGTTTACATGGGGAAAATAAAGGTTTACTGTACATTGAACAATCATAGACACTTTCAAGTGAATTTGCTGTACATATTCATTCATTGTGATGTTCAGAGAATATCCATCTACTCTAACAAAAAAATACATCCTAACTGTAATAAATGATGCATAAGTGGCGTAATTTCATTGATTTTCTCCAAAGTTGACTATAAATATACACTGAGGCCCGAAATAAATTCATGTAGGTAACAAATTGAATGTGTGATCAGTATTTAAGCCGGTAGTCTGTAACCAGTTGGTGAAAGATGAATTCGTTATTCATCCCCATCTATACACAAGTTTACAATTTACGAAAAGTTGGAGGCGTTGGGACGCATACTGAACAACTAGTTTGACCCTTTACCATTTAAACTATGTCTATAAGTTAGCGAATTTAAGGATGAAGGCGTTAGCAATGAATTGTTTTTTCGATAAAATAGGATTATCCAAGTTTTGATTCAACTTATATTTATACCAAAGCCATCAGCTTCTCGTAAATGATAAACTCGGGGATTAAAAAGAAATATTTGTCAACTATTTGTATTTTTTTTTGGTGTGGCAAATACCAGAGTATAATCTTTTAAGAATAACTAGGTATTCATTTACAAGGACTAAAAAATGTAAAATTAATTATATAATACTCACATTTCTATGTCAGATTATAGATTTCGCCTCGTGATTCGTGAGAAATAAGCACTTTTGCGCACACATACATTATACTGTGACATTTTAGTCTTTGAAAATTAATACTTATATAGTTATTCGAAAACCCTCTGCTGACTATCGAAAGCTTATAGAGAAATTAAATAGATAAGTATTCCAATAAGCCTATCTAGGAACGTCACAAGTTTCCAAGCAAAAGTGATGGAGATTCACCACTGAGTTGAAAAAAATAAAAAGGCAGGAAAGGACAGACCGTTCAGTTGCCATCTTCACCGAAGCTGGTGCACTGAAGATAATTGATTTCTTACAAGTCAATTCTAATTTAGTACGGAATTGTATAGATGCCTGAGTACCAAGGCACGATAGTATAAGAGTAACAAATTTTTGCGGACAGATAATCAATGTCATTTATTGAACCATTCTGCTGCGTCGCAAATTGACAATATAGCCACAAAAAAGTGAGTGGCACAGAAACTTCTAGAATGGTGGCTAATCTCACCAGGACAGAGACAGGCGAAATAGAAGAGATTACAAGAAAGAGTCAGACTCTAAGCTGAATTCAGTGTGAACTAAATTGCAGCGCTACCTAACAGAACCAATTGTAAGTTTGATTCATCCAAAATCTTGCTTAAATTATACATAAAAGAAATCAGTCCAACCAAGTTTCTTAGTATCAACAATTTAATATGTTATCCATAAATTTCAATGGGGTACACGCATATTTCATATTTTGCTTAGATATTAATTTGTAATAGTAAATTTGATATCAAAAATAACTAATAGGTAATAGGAAATAAACCGGTTTCCATTTCAAATTACTTCCAAATTTTAAAATAAAATTCAAATTTTAATGCACTTTCCGACCAACATCCGAGGATTTCCGAACGCTACCGATAATACATGTCACACTTTTACTTTTGCCATGGCCGTTAATGCATAGGTTTGGGTAAATTATCCCTCAGGATATATATAGCCCAAAAAAGGAAGAAAGAAGAAGAAGAATGCATAATTTGTAGTTTTGTGTTTATTATTGTATTTTAATTAACTATTCGACGTTAAAATATCATTTATATGTTTGTTTGAGACCAATGAGTGATTGTGTGTGCTTTTTTAATTTCTAAAAGTCAACGTAAAGTAGAAAGTTTTTTATAAATATTCGATATATCCGAATAAGAATGTACGAGTAAAAGAGTGGCGTCAACGGTTGGGGCAGCCATCTTTATGACGTAAAACGCGTTTTGGCGGACTTTCAAATTTGATGATTTTCAAAGTCGTTTTAAAAGTAAAGTTGATATTTTTTTGAATAAATAAGCATGCAAGGTGTTAGGTTACCTGATAAAACGTCGATTCCCACCAATAGCAAAATGTATGCCTGTACCCTATTGCACGTAAATACTCAGCCCTGTATTGTTTCAAATAATAATTTTTATTAATTTCAAAAATATCAGCAGCTGGTTGATCTCTGATTAAACTGTCCATTTTATTCAACCATTCTTCTTTCTCATTCTCCTATTTTCAATCAAATATAATAACACACAACAAAACATTGAAAGTCCCATTTAATTATTTTTCCAGTTAATCTTCTCTTTCCCATTCTTTTCGAGTCGGTATTTCATACACGAATTCTCCATTGTCTGAAAATTCCCGAGTGTATTTGAAAATATGTATTCATAATTAATACATATATATAATTGAATTTTTTTTGACAGTTTGTGCTTTTTTTATTCGATCTAATAGGTACCTTAGTTTTTCTAATCATAATTTGCGGTTATGTGTAAAGTAATCAGTGACATAGAAACCGTTTGAATTCTAAAAGGCATCGCGTTATCATTTGCCAAAAATAATTAATATTCTACCCACACTTTGACATTGCCTGCTGGTGGGTACCGCAAGCAGTAACGTTAATGGCAAACAGTGGCGGAACATGAATAATAGGTAATTGGTAGAAATTTTTATATGGATACTGTTATTTTTTGTCAAAGTATTTATGAAATTAAAGTTGATAATTAAATTACATTTAAATACTACACACTTAAGGACACTCCCGAAAAGGCCAACCAGTTTCACAATGAATTTGTTATAGAATGAAGATTTCTTTTTGAATAATCATTTTATTAAGAAAATTGTGAAAAATATGTAGATCATTCAACGCGCATATACAATAATATAAGAAAAAAGCTTGAAAGAAAAAGAAAGAATAATTGTGCGCGATCATCAAGGCATGTACTTAATTCCAGAAACCAGTGGCCGAATGTTGTTTGCCCCCCCCCCTATTTTAACCGCTGTTGCCAGAAGCGCATATTAATTTGTATAAATGATATTTTTGTCTCGTTATCGTTGACATTTTTTCGAAGGTAAAACTAAACACTTTCATCCGGCAACAGTGTACTTTACGGAGAGAATGATGGAAGTTTTTAATTTTACCTATTATGCATGACTTCGAAAAAATGTCAACAAATTAATATGCGCTTCTGGCAACAGCGGTTAATATAGGGGGTAATCAACATTCGGCCAGCCTCGGGAAATAAGTATACACCCTCCGCTGACCACGCACAATTATTCTTTCTCTCTCTTTCAAGCTTTTTTCTTATATTTTCCTTTTCGCACTTGTGTACAGGAGGGGTTCCGAAAGAATTTTCGCAATCTGTATGACAGGCGATGTACGGGTATTTGGTATAAGCAACAGATAGGAACTACCTTCTTATCACGGCACTCGCGGGTGGGCAACGTAATCTGTTGGTGATAAGGACGTTTTAAAAATTTGACACTTCTTCCACAAGTTACTGTTTCTTATTAAACCAAATGTTGGTAGACTCTTAAATCTACAAAAAATATTCGTTTCCATATATTATAACTCATTCTGGTTTGTAACACATGTTAAGCTTTCATGTTATAAGAGTTCCTTTCTGGTACTGTATGGTATATCTGTTGTAGTCTCTAAATCAAATTATTTCTTTCTCCATGGTTTTCTGTCGTAATATAAAATATTAAATCTTTTTATCTTCAGCATAAAAAATTTAAATTACTGTAATGAAAAATGTGTAAATTGTTTCGAAAAAAAATCGGATTTAAAATTTTATGAAGTCAATAACCAAATTCCACACATACTTATTTTTCTAATTTTGTAAATCTAATAAAATTTTCCCCCGTACCTCCGCTCATAATTTCAACCACTGTAGGTATACAAGCGTAAAAGGGGAGTTAAGCAGGCCATATTGAGCCAGGAGCCATAAAAGTAATGGTTCATTACAAGGGAAAATTTCATTAATATATTCATTTATCATTATTCAAGCCTAAAAGTTGCTTGGAAATTTTAAGGGATGAAAATATGGGAACGATCAAAACTTTTTACTTTATGAAGTAATGTATCTTTTTTATTGGCGCAAAAAGGATTTTTTATAGTTTTTTGGGCAAAGAATTCAAACAAATTTTTAAGAGCTAATATAAAATTTAATACTATTGTTTATGGTAAACAGTAAGCCAATCAATCAATAAATTACCTGTATAACATATTTAAAAATCTGACATGTAAAATAAAGTAAAGTTAATAAATTTTTTGTAAAGTTTTAAATTGTCTGACAAAAGTTCTGGTCCATGGAAAATAATAAAATTAGGAAATGTTTACATTTACATATATTGTCATATATAGCGCATTTTCAAGTTGAAGATTTCTTTTTGTAGGAATAACTTTCGAGGGAAATAAGGTTATTTTGCATGTATATTGAAAATAGCTCGTAAGCCGTTTTCCAAAGCACTTTTTGTGCATTATTCTCAATTTAAAAAAAGTAGCCTACTTTGATCATGCAGCGTTGCTGAAAGTCTCTCACCAAGGGATAAAGGGGAATTCTAGGAGGATGAAGGAGACGTTATTCTGCATATTTTACATCAGCCAATGTTAAATGTTTTTGACGTCAGCGTGTAGTGTACGGCCGACACTTGATTATTTTAAAACGGCAACCTAGGTCGAGCGACCTATCACGAAGAAACTTATTTTTTATATCTTTTGGTTCACTATCGGTCTATGCAGACGATAGTGCGATGTTTGGGGTGTATACGTATAGTGTTAGGGTAACTCATAGAGTAATAAATAATGGTGGGTTTATACACTTTACTTAATTTTAGTTTAGACGTAAATTTAGTGTTAAATTTAGACTTAATCTTATCAAAGGTTAAAGTGTTTATACAGAATTTTAATTCATATTTTAATTTAATGCTACGCATGCGTATAAAATGGGATTTGGGGATTTTTATACTTAGCATTTGACATTTGACACTAATTCTAACTTGTTCGTGTTTATGTGTATATTATTATCACAGATTACATGTTATTATTGGCAAAGGCTATTTTTTATCAAAATTATAATGATACGCAAGAACAAGAGAGCGATGGTTTGCCTGGTGTGGCACTCTGTCAATCAGCGCATGTGTATATCAACAAAATTTAGTGTGAAGTTTTCAATTATTGAGCACTTTCAAGGTCAACCCTTACATTTAACACAAACACAAATTATGACTAAACCATCCCATTGAAGTATATGGTTTTTAAAATTAAGTCTAAATTTAACACTAAATTTACGTCTAAACTAAAATTAAGTAAAGTGTATAAACCCACCATAAAAGAGAGGTTTTAAAACATTTGGAAGAAACTGGCACACAGTTTGTGCGCAACCAGTTGAGCATGGCGCATCACAGCGACTAACTGTACTAACAAACCACGCCTCTTACCACACGAAAATTGTCAATATATCATTATTTTAATTTGAGTTTAGTCACTTTTGAACACATCTATATAATATCTATTTTTATTTAATTCTTATTGGCCTTTCTCTATTTAAGCGACTAACTGTACTAACAAACCACGCCTCTTACCACACGAAAATTGTCAATATATCATTATTTTAATTTGAGTTTAGTCACTTTTGAACACATCTATATAATATCTATTTTTATTTAATTCTTATTGGCCTTTCTCTATTTAAACTCTTCAACATTGGCACCTATTATTATAATAGGATTTATTATAACTCATCATCGATAAGTGAAAAAAGTAAAATAATGGAAACGATATTTTTCATTTTATCGTTTTTTTGGTATTTCGAACATTGTTCGTGTGATATTGGTGTGTGCTTCAAGATGTCTCCAGGTAGATTGGTGTAAAGTGTGGATTATTTGTTTGTCTGTTCTTATTTTATTTTTATTGACCGTTTTTGTGTGATTTTCGATATTTTATTGTATGAAAAATGTTGTTTTGATAGTAATTTCTCACTAGCAGAGTTTTTTTTCCTCCCACTCATACTAATACAATATTACGCGACGCGTATGCTGAAAACTTCCAAATTAAAAAAACTCGCGTCTTGAATGCTAGTTCATACTGGTAGCCAAGGTAGGCGCTAGTGGTAACCGCTATACATTCAACATCTCTCCTATTTATTACTCTATGGTGTAACTTGTGTTCGGTGAATCCCCCAGCTTAACGACCAACAATAAAAGAAAAACCAAAAAATATAAGTACTCGTATTTAAGAAAGTTTGGAGAAGTATCATGAGATGATCCAAAAAACTTTGAATACTAGTGTAATTAAAGTAATAAACAGTCGAGAAGCACTGAAAAAATAAGATTGGTAGCAGTAAAATCGGTTTATTTATATAATAAAATATAAGAGAAAACAGCTCTGAGTGTAAAGGGTTAGATTAGCGATAATGATGATAATAACGTAAGTTTTAGGACTGATATAATGGATATATAGTTTCTTATAAATAAGCAGAGACTGTCAATTAGTGATAAAAAAAAGGTGTCTGAAGAATCATCAGATTGCGAAAAATATACCAAGAAAGCATAAGAAATGTAATGTGTAATTTATGATAAATAATCAAGGGTAATAAAACCGGCGTTTCTCTGGAGAAAAGCGAAGTTTTTTCTTAGCTCTACATGCAAAATGTGAAAAACAAGCCTTGTAATTTATAAATATCTAATTTTTTTTATACTTATAGGGATATAAAAAATTTGAAGGGGCGGTTCTAATACTGAAATTGCCAATTCCGAGGAAAAGCCAAAGTCTAAGAACGTGTAATTAGAAATTGAAAGACAGGGGACCTGTTTTCAGAATTTCTGCTGTTCTCAAACATAAAGAGAGAAACAACAAGAGCACATACAAACAAAGGTCCTATTCATTATTCTCAAATGAGAGAAGTGGAGGATAAATAATGATTGCATTAAGTGAAAGTCTGCAATATTTTGGGGTTACGTAAGGTAAATAATAGATTAGATCTGCTGTACCATACAAAATGAAGTTTAATCATACATTGTTTGATATTTAATAATAGTGCAGTGAAATTTTGGATGTTTAAGTAGAATATTTGATATTACTGTTTATGGTTTTTGGCACAGAATTGGAAATTCAACATACATATATAAACGAAGTGACAATACACATTAACAGGCTTAACGATAATTTATCTCTTTCTGACCCATTAGGTCCAGGCAAAAAAAATGTAGTTGTTCAAAAAAACTTGGGTTCCAAAGCGTTAAGAAATATGTTCAATAGTCATGTTTAAGCATGCTGATCACAATGGCAAAAATAATGTTGCTATCAGTTCAAACATAAATGCTTACGCTGGTGGTAGTAATAAATGATAGAAGAGAACAAGAATGCCGTTTCACGCCGAATAATGCAACAAAATGGATGGCAAGGAGTTGATTAGTGGAAATTGATGATATTTGTCTTATCGCAAATAAAAGATTTGCTAGGAATACTTAGCTGGTTGTTTGGTAAAATTTTCAAGTATTTACAGATATATATATAAAACCTTAAAAATGTTGAAAATATATTTTTATCAATGATATAAAAGGAATATAATAAAATAACAATGAGCACCTACAAAGTTGTCAATCATGACTTTAATTTGCTTTGCTGTTTCTTTGGAGCTTTGTGTTTTCTCTAAATAAATTAATAAGAAAGCAAAACTTCCAAAAAAACCAGTAAAACAAAATCAAGACATGCTTGACATCAACAAAATGCTCCATTCTTCAATAGCAGCCTCTATGAGTTTGTTTTGATAAGCATCAAAGGTTCTGGGATTTCCTGGGAGTCCTATAGATGAGGGATTAATGATAGGACTGTTAGATGGCCACTGTGATCAAGGAAAATCAACAATTCAATGAGCTAATAACCTGTCTAGCTACATGAGAACCCATCCATCATCGACCAGAAAAATTTCAATATTTTACCATACAAAATAGCGTTACACTTATTCGTTTTATTTCGAGTAACTCACGTATATTTATATGAAAATTAATCATTTTCAAAAGGAGAAAAGTATAAATTTAGATTTAGATATTCAAAGCACGTCCTAAAACTTTAGTAAGAAGCGGCATCAGAAATAGACTAAGCTGGATTATGGGAACAAAACTATTAGTATTCTCGAAGGTATAACCGTAACCCGCTTTTGAGATTATTCGCCTTGTGGGAAAAAGTATTAAAAATATTGTTTGGATAAAATTAAAGTGTTCCTCTCGCTATGAAAAATTCACCAACTACGATCATTGGCACTTAACTTCACTTTATTATTATTAATTTAATTAAAAGTTTAATCCGGAATATTACCAAGCTGTCTAAATTAAGTGACAAAAGTCTTGTTGATAGATGAAATTTGCGACACAACACAAAACCCTATGACTTTCCGAAAATGATAAACTAAGAGTGGCCAGACGAATGTCGAAAACGACTTGCTAATCTTGCAAGGCGGAACGTGATGCGGCTAGAATGGATTCCAGTCCACTCTGGTTTTGAAGGCAACGAGATGGCTGAGGAAGATAACAGGACTCCTAACAGGGCACTGCTGTATGAGGAAACACCTCCACAACTTAGGAGTAGAGGAAAGTTCCCTATGTAGGGGTTGCGGCATGACTGACGAAACGTCAGTCCATGTTCTATTAGAGTATCCACACTGGGCTCTACTACGCAGGCGAATCTTCGGAGTCCCTGTTATGGCCCCTGGAGACACAAGCAGGCATCCATTGAAATAGGTTGTGGCCTTTGTTGAGGGGGCTCGGCTTCATGGATGTCTAGGTAGCAGGAATTGCACAATGGGCCCGCCAGTGGCCTCTGTAAGAGTAAGTAGAGTGGCCAGATAAGAGTGGCCAGACTATATTTACTTTTTTCTATTCTTTATCACAGCCTCGTATAATCGAAAAAAGTAAGGTGGTACGAAAATTGAATTTGGTTCTGCCAAATTCGTGAAAAGCGTCAACCGGAAAGTAAAAGAACAGGAAGTAAAACAAAAAGGAAAAACAAAGGGAATTTTTAGTGCGCACTCGTAAAGTAACTTTTCGAGAATATCCAATTTATAAAAGCCGTTCGAATTTGTTTTGAAAAGTTTAGATCAATTGCGATGGCTCGACGAAAATAAAACTTGCCGAGACGGCGACAACGACATCATAAAAGTTCTAAGCGAAAAAATTAAATTTCAGGAAACAATATTAAAAGAGGCTGGATACACGAAAAGTGTTATTGGTCTCAATAATTCAAGGATGTGCAGAACATAATTGTTTAGTGATAATTCAATAAAATATTGATAGAATGAATTTAAAAAAAAAATTGTTTTTAATTGTTTCATTTTAGAAGGAAAAAGAAAACGCAAATTATTACTTAATTTTACCAACCTAGAGTTAAATAATTCCTAAATCGGAGTAGGAGTACAACTACTCGGGAGAATGTATAATGGGCCTAAATTCACCCGTATTCCATATATACAGAGTATATCATTAATTAAACAGGCATAATCTTCTTTCTTCGAAGAAAACTCCTTAACAATTTTATACATTTGTTTGTGGAGTTCTTGAAATAAGGAAAGTGGTTGACGACGTTGGTAACGTTTCAACGCTATCTAGTATATTAACAGGAAGTAATAAAAGCGACAAAAGCGCACCTGTGTTGTTTCCAATAAATCAATGTTTCAGTATATCACGAACACCCACATAGTATCACTATTCGAGTATATTAAACTCTATTTTAATCGTAGTTTGTAGAATTTATCCATTATAAAGTAAAAAACATAAAACTTATACTGAATCGATAGAATCAAAAACTAAAAGTTGAAAAGTTTTTCTTCATAATTGAATTACTTGTTGTATTCTCCCTGAAATCGACCACAAAAACCGCAATTTTCCAGAAGATGAGATAAAGCGATTTGTTGTGTAAGTGGCAGTAACATTAGCCGTGCTCGATGTTTTCTTTAATTACCGTAGTTTTTAACTTTACTTTGGGAAGCAGTGGCGAACATAAAACAACAATATATTATCAGAGGAGAATGTAAACTATGAAATAATAACACAAATAATAATATTTGACAGCATGATCAGTCTGAACATAAAAAATGATTCTGCTTCCTCGGAAAACTATCCAGATACTCAAAGAAGGACGACCTGTAAAATTCGCCACATTAGAAATTGTTTGTTTATTTCCAAATAATAATAAAACAATTCCCAATGTTTAAACTCTTGCATCTGACAGCCTGTTCACTACGTATACAAACGACTGAATGTGAATGGCAGGAACATCAACTGTAATGAAGAATCAAAATCATCACACAACAATTTTCTACTAATGTTACGTCCCTGTTCTGTTCATTGCTTTTGTAATACCAAGAGGAAAGAAGGGCTTTGAATTGCAGTTAATATATTCACTGCAAAGGACTTCGGTCTTCCTCCACCAGACTATTATTCCATAGGAAAACCATTGGCCAGTGAACCAACCCAGGTTTTGCCCAAACTCTTCATTGCCAGAAAAACCTAGTCATCCTGGTAGTAATTTTTTCCAGGTGTGATTTAAATAGGCACCTCAAGGAGCTCAAACTATCTGTATCTGTAGAGTAGGGAGGGTGAGTGTACGCTCACAGCACTTAGTCCACATGTGACCCATTGTACATCCTCCCGAGGAGTTGTCCTCCTAGGTCATCGTCCATCCTGTCCTTCTCAGGGATGTGGATAGGTCACTCTCTTATTGACGATAACTCCGGACACTCGCATAAGACATGCCTGACAGTTTCATCTTCCTGTTCACATATCCTGCATAGGGGTGTGTCCACTAGCCTCATAGTATGAAGGTGTTTCCTTAGTTGGCCAGTCAAATATCTCACTGTTATACGTAGGTTTTTCCTGGTCATCGCCAAATATTTCTTCGGCGCCAGCTTCCCAGGGTCGCCAAGAGTGACCCTGGCAAGACTGCATCCTTTGATTCCATTCCATCTCTTAAGGAATTGAGCATGAGTGTAACGTTTGGCTAGTTCCGCAATTGTCGAACTCGTTAGGCCGTAGGTGTCACTGGGTCTCAAACTAATGCAGTAAGAGGAATGTAGATGCAGATTAGGAAAGGAAGAATGCATAGCACTGGGTTCTAACAACCAGGACACTGATTGTTTAAAGAGGAACCAAGGGATATTCTAAAATTCCTGAAGAAAATAAAAATCCATTTCTAGAAAGTTGGGAATGGAAAATAACGCCTATAATTTTGCAGAAGTCGTGACTGGAAGAGGAAGGTTATAAAATAAGAATTCAGGGGCAAAAGAAGGGATCTTTCTGCTAAATCTGATAAGGTGAGATTTTGTAGAAGATAGAAAGTAGCCAAGAATAGATATTATACTTTGTAATAGCTTTACAGCGGATTGAAGGAGGTTGCAAGTAGTACGAGTACTTTTTTTTAAACAGTGCAACAAAATAGGCATTTTTTGTGAATGTAGGATTTTAAAAAAGTACTGAACTAAGGTTGCTGTCATTATTATTAGGAATATGGCTCACAATACATTACAGGATATAAATTGTGCAAGATTTTAAAAAAAAAACGTATTTGATGGTTCTTTAGCCGCCGCTACTGTCCATCATGTACTAGAATGGACTGAAACTGAAAAATACTTCCGTTCACCTCTGATAGATATCTCAGCCCTTCTTGCGATACTCTTGACATCTTTGATAAATGAAACTCCGTTTATCTTAACGCGGTCGAGTGGAAAAATGATGGTTTTTTACTGTAAAAAATACGTTGTTTCCACGGGATGATCTTTTCACAGTTTGAATTGGTTTAGAGTAGCAAAAAATGAACTATTACCAACGACCATACTAAAATTTTAAGTAGAAAAAAAAATTAAACAAATAAATACGACATTTAAATACAATATTCTGTATAAAAATGAAAATTCCAAACTGTGAATCTAATGTACCGAAAATTTAAAAAATTACCCAAGACAATCTTAACTGTACTCGGTCATGGTTTATCGTTGAAGCGAACAAATTCTTCATATAATCATTAACCCTTCGTTAGTCGCGTGGTGTTTTGTCACATGGTTGCTCGCGCGGGCTACAATAGTAACTCATTTGAATTTTGACTAATCTCACTTCTAAAAATGGAAATAATGCAACCTTTTGTTGATATATGCCACATTAATACAGGGAATACAACAAATTAGGAAAAAACTTGATCTATGGGCTCCAGAAAACAAAATATACAAAAATTGTTATTTCATCGCATACTTACATTTGAAAAAATCAATCTGTTGGAAAAACGTCATTTTATTTATAAATAAGAAAATAACAAAATGTAGGGTAGAACAATATAAAAAACAGATACCTAAGTATAAACTGCAACAAAAAACATAACTTACACTGCACGAAAAATGAAATACAAAGCTGCAAAAAAGGACAAAGTTTCAAACGTTTAGGCAGCCAACATATAGTGTTCTTTGTACACCTGGCGATTACATTTGTCACATATGATTCTTGTAGATTTGTCCTTATTTCTTGGGCAAATGGAACAACGTCTAGCACTTTTATTTGGCCTAACAGGCACTTCCGGTGCCAGTTTTTCTAGACCCAACAATTCTCGTGCACGTCTTCTTGTTGATATCGGTTATACGGCCAAAGAAGATCCAAATTTCAGTGGAATTATCAAAATACAAGTACTACATCAATTACTAGGTGGTACTAACCAAAAAATATTTTCTTGAAACAAAAAAATTGAGGAAAACTGTTACGACTTTGGTCGCGTGGGCTACACTCGTAGCTCAGTGAAAATTAATCATTAAATATATCGGAAAGCCGTGATTTATAGCGAGTGGGTGTTTACCGACTGTTAGATTCATGTCTAAACGACAGCTACTGAAAGGCGTGCGAATGTAGCGTCTCCCATCGTTTGATTATCTCCCTTCAAATTGGAGTGGGCTACGAGTGTACCCCGCGCGACTACCGAAGGGTTAAAAATATCATAGCTGGCTGTTTGAAGATCTGGGACTGTGTGTAAGTGAATTACCTTCAGGATATGAAAAGGATTTTAACAAAATGTTACTAAACAAATATATAAATATATATTTTCAGAAACTATTTAGTTTGAGTAGATAAGAAGAACGTTATTATCAGATAGCAAAATTGATCGTGGCACACTCTAAAATAATTAACTCTCACACGTTAATATCATAAATATTTACGAGCTTTTGCCTTTAATGTGCAAATATTTGCTGAACTTTATTAATTTTAGGCTGCCTTCCCGGTTAATAGCTCTACATAGATAAATAGTACTGATAAAAACTACCTCAACCTTGTAAAATTACTGGGAAATAATATTATTAGACACAAGTTTTAATTGCAGAATATTAGTTGTAATTCAAGATTAGGTCAAAAGTGAAATTTTTCGTAAAATAATTTTGGAGGCATTGGAGCTGTAATACAGTGCCACGCAATCAAGTATTAATTGACAGATAAATTTGCAAACAAAGTAATACCAAATCGTTACTGGCTTTTATTTAATAAAGATATTAAGAGTCGTGGACAAAGTATAGTATTCTACTCGCAATTTATGGCCAATATTCACCCGGGTGACTTGAGTCACCCATCGTGAATAATAGCTATCATAAATTGCTCATTTAATAATATACTATTATAAAGCAGCAAACCTAATTTCAAAAACTCAATGGACTAAAGAGATTTAGCTCTCATAGATGGAAAACAAGAAGTGTATAGTTATTTTCACGATATAAGAAACTGACTTGACTTGACTTAGGCTTGAGATACTATAAAACCTTAAAAATTTTCGGATTCTTCTTGCAGAGTCTCACTATAACTGATGAAAAAGAAAAAGTACTAAGTAAATTTATAATAAGATAACCCAAAAGTCTTTTAGAGTTTTCAGGTAATAATTTATTATATACGCGAACAAAATAAATACGACCCTGTCACGACTAATACTTTTATGGCTTTATTGCATGTCATTATCCCATCTCAGGTATGGTCAGTTTCTTAGATCGTGAAAGGAACTAAACGTTATTAAGAGCTCCATTTCATGCTGTTTTTCTATAAAATAAACGATTGAAATAAATTGCAAGTTGTAAGCTATAAGAGAAGCGTTGTATCAAACACCTAAACTCGGTTTAATGATAACTAGTGTTCAGACTGTGACATATTGATGTATTTATTATCATTATCATTATAACCAATAACCATACATGTATGGTCTAGTACATTTCAGTTTATATGAACAGATGTGTATTGTATTGTATACCTTTCGTTTATTCGTGACCCGAAATAAATTGTTTTACTCGATGTGGATCTCTATAAAAACCGGTAAATTGGTCACGGAATGAAAAGGTCGTGATATTGCGATATCGCCGGCATTTTATTGTAGCAGTTAAACAGCACCTAGGGCAGCTACGAAAAGTAGAATATATTATGCGAAGGGCGGTGTTTAAGTTCAAAATTCCCAAGGAAATTAAATATAAAATTTTATGGAGTTTTCCGTTTATTTAACAGGCTTTAAAAATGTCATTGTAATAATAATTTTCAAAATTTTAGCAGTGCAGGGCGTGTTGTATCAAATTATGTCAAAGGCGTCAAAGGTACACATTTTCAAATGTCAAAATTAACTAGTGACGAGCAAAGCAAGACCAAGACAGATTTTCTTCATCACTAGTTGGGAGTAGGAAGGCGAGTAAATAGTTGAGAAATCGTCGCATATATTCGCCAAGTATATACCGATAAAAAATAATATATCTAATAAGTTTTCCTCAATTCCATAAAAAGTTTTTTTTTCAGTTTCTCACACTTCCTGCAACAGTACTTATTTGCAAGAACTTTCCCAGTTTGGATGTTAAAGTTGACTTTTATCCAGAAACTTTTCTCTTCAACACTATCAAATGACAAACTGCGAAAGTCATCGAGGCTCTTTGGTAAATATCTTTAGGACATCAACTTACTAATTACCCGATCCTCGAGCGAAACTCTTGATTGAGTGCGATTCAGTTGTTTGTGTTTGGACTAGGAAGGTTTAACTTGGATTGATGTTGATTTAGAGACTAAAGTTATTCGACACTTCAAGATTAGAAAACATTATTGAGCTGAATCTATTTTCGATGACGTTTAGGTTTAAGGAAATTGCCGAAGTTTCTATGTCACTATCAACGATTTTAAAAATGATTTAATGATAGGTAAATCATCTGATTTACAAAACAGTTTCCATGAAAATAATATATAGAAAGATGTTAAACTCATTCAGAAATCTCTTATTTAAACTAGAAGTACCAAAACTTATGATCCCCCTCGAAACTTTACCGTGGCAATTTTGTCCCAGTATAGTATTCCTCTAACGGGACATTGTCCTGAAACTAATAGGCTTTTGGATGCTAAGGAATATGATATTTTGAACGAAATATAGCAGAGTTCAGTATTAAAAGACTGGTAAGTAAGCATTCTCCAAATTTACAAGTTCTATACGAAGGAATTGTTGCCAACAGAGGTTAGTCGCATAAGGAAGTGGATTTTCCTATAAACTTTTGGTTCTTCTTATATGTTTTGAGTCCCTCTACCAACCATGTTGCGCCTGAAAAGTTTCGAGTTGTACCCGAAAAGATTGCAATTCTATTTATTTGGGTTATTTTACATCTTACAGTTGATGGAAAACTAATGACAGCTGTCAACACATATTTGTCTCTTCTCGATGGTATTTGCAATAATAAAAGCAGATCAGAGTCTCACAAATAAAGATAGAATAAAAGCAAGTATCCAATATAAGTACCAGAAACGCAAACAAATATGTGTTGCCAGCTGACAATAGTTTTTCGTCAACTGTAAGATGCAAAATACCCCAAACTAAAATGACCTCCAAACTTTTCGGGCGCAGCATAGGTGGTAAAGAGACTCAATACATAAAAGAAAAACCAAAAATTTATTTGAAAAACCACTTTCTTATGCGACTAACCTTTTTCAGTATTTTTTTTGTTCATTAGCTGGCGTTGTATCAAAAAAGTGCCAACTTAAATTGTAGCTCATTCTACCAATCTTATTTTATTTACATAATTTGATTCAGTATGAAGAGAAGCGACAAGGTTACCATGAACTTAATAACACTGTTTGTTTTTCATTTCTGCAAAACAAACACCAACGACAAATTAAACTGAGAATTGTTTACAAAATTTATTAAGCCGAAAGTTTTGAATTGTTCGGCATTTCAAATTAAAGTAAAGCTTAAACTTTCTTTTAAAGAGATGAGAAAGACGACGATATATTTTCTGCTGAATTAACGTCAGTTGCAAAGACGACAAAACTAAAAAGGTCAATATCCGGGTGCCCTGTAAAAGCTTGTATCTCAATATGTACTAATTAGAAGTGACTACCCGAAAATGTAGAGTTCTCTTCATGTACGAAATTAAAACAAAAACCCATAAAAACTACTACAGGTTACAAACATAAACTAGGTTATTTTCATATTCTAGTTAAAATTAGTGAGGATTTTAATTAGAGTTTCACGTGTCAAAAAATAAAAATTTTACGTTTGAGTGGCTTTTATTGGCTCACGTTATACTTTTGCATTACCATACGAGTGCTTTGAGACGAGACACTTTGTGGCCGGCCACAAAAAGTCTGAAAAGAACAGCGCGGCTAAAAATACATTAATATAAAGACGCATTCACACGAGACACAGATAAATATTACGTTGTGTTTAATGAATTTTAGCCACATGATTCCTTTCAGACACTAGTAGCCGACCACAAAGTGTCTCGTCTGAAACCGCTTTAATTGTAAAATATGAAACATTTTAACGACACAGTGAACTGCATAAGTAAGTTTTTCAAATTGCGGTCCCAATCTGATACGAACGATTCCACAAATTCGAAAAATACATTATAGTTCGTAAAGCTTTCTTCTACCTGGTATAGGTGATTATCTAACTATGATTTTTGTTATTGTTCACAAACTTTAGAACTTTAAAACAAAGGAACGTCTCTGACACATTTTTATACTGTATGAGCTTTATAGGGATTCCTTATGTGAGACAATCTGTACATAACGTGCTGACATAAATATATTTGGTTGAATTTGTAGTTATTTTATTATTCTCACATAAATAAAAAAGATGTATTATAAAATTCAGCTTCATCCATTACGCTGACGTATTTAAACTTCAGTTTCTTTTCAAATAAAAATTCTAAAACTCTAAAGGTTTGTCTAAAATGTTGATGCAGTTTCTGATAATAATTGTATTCCGTTAAAGTTTTTCCACCGTTTATACCTATTGTTCGAGCTTTTATTAAATTAAATACTTTTTATTTCCATTTTTCGTCTAGTCGTTCATCTCCATTAAAATATGATTAAAATAATTGTCGTTCATCGCTTTTCACTGAGTCTATTTGTTTATTTTTCACAATTTTTAGAACTTCCATTGTTTGCAAATCATTTTTTCAAAATTTTACGCAAAAAAAAATAGTATTTTATTCTCAAAACATTCCGGTATTGTCTACATATTATATAAAAGTTTGAAAACTGTTACGGCTTAGCAAAACTTTCAGTTGCTAAAATAATATAAATACAACGACTAATTAACATTTTCCATTATACATCTCGTAACTGAAAACAAAAAATACAAAACGATTTTTCTATTATTGGAACTTTGATAACGAGCTAGAAATTGAAAAGGCTTAAAATACTATCACAACTAACATACCTCCATAATCCATTATAGCTTGAAATATTATTCACTAAACTTTGTTTACCACACAGTAACATAATGAACAACTAACGGTAACACACACATTTGAATGTAAAATAAACAGGGTTGTAGATGTACTTCAGTATTTCAAAAGCCAAAAATCTCAACGTGTGGATCAATATTGAGAGCACTTAGTTAAGAAGTTCACAATAAAACCGGCCTTATTAACATGAAAACAAGTTATTGCTTGTTTAACGCACCTTTGTTGTAAAAGCTATATTGTCATTCATGTTATTCTTTTGTATATATATCTTGAATAAATAACAAAAGACGATTTATCCTTGAATCATCTTATTTGTAACAACAATTACTTAACAATAAATAATGCAGAAACAGTGTAATTGCATTTTCCCAACCAGATTTTTGAGTTCTTTTAAATTTCAAATACCTACTTTTTTTCTACAGACCCCAGACGCGTTTTTTCGTGATTTATTTGATTATAAAACATTCCCTTACAGTTTTTAATTTTCCGAAAATTTACTACGGATTCCAAGCGAGAAGTTATACAGCCGGCGGCTGGAATCACCAGACACCGGAAGCAAGCATCGCGCCATTACTGCTCTTCATAATTGCATATATTTCCACAGAGTTGTAGTTAATTTCCCTATTTTGATTCGGGAACCGCCACCGTCATCATCCAGTCTAGATGGGAATTATTAACAGGTTTAACAGCTTACCAAAGTGGAAGGTGGAAACCAGTGGTGGCGAATCAAATTTTTCTCAAAAGCAAAATATTTCTAAGCGTAGATTTTAAAAATAATAATTACAGCTAGGCTTTTATAGAGGCAACAATAAGCCATAGAGAGAAAAAGAGACAGGCGATCAGAGGATTTTCTGTCTTTATCTGTGTATTTATAGCATACATGCTATTAGAGAAAGACAGTCATGTATTTTTGGGGTGACACTCACTGAGACCTAAAAGATCTATTGTGCCCCCTTACTTCTACTTAGTTTCTGATGAGAGTCTCAGAAACTAGTAGCTCCTCTAGTCCTATTTCCTGAAGGACTTTCAGGATATCTGCAGGCTTTAACTCAGGTGAATGTTTCCTCCTACCCAGTAATATCCCAGGTGCTTTGCTCTGGAGTACTCTGCAGTTGAAAAGTATGTTGATGGAGGTTTCTTCTTCCATGCTACAAAATCTGCATTCTTCTTCCTCCACTATTTTGAGCTTTTCCAGGAACCCATTCAAGAGACAATGTACCGTTAGGATCCCTGTTAAAAATCTTAGCGCAGTTTTACTTTGACTTATGCATTTATTTGATCTCAACATGTTGTAGTCGCCCAGAAGAATCTTTGATTGTCTAAATCTCACTAGATCTTTCCAATTGTCTGATCTCTTTCTTTCGGCTTCTCCTGTTTCTTCCAATATTACATTGGGGCTGATCAAAAGGGTATTTCGTTCCCCCTCCTTGCTAATTCATTTCCGTCTATTCCACTGTGTCCATAGTAAGGATTCCATATTGTTCTCGCCTAGTTCATTGAGTTTGTCCAGGAATTCCCACACCATTTTGAAACTGATTACACAAGAGCTCAGTGGTTTAATGGCTGCTTGACTATTCAACATTATGATAATCCTCTGTCTTTATCAATATTGAACTGGGCGCACTTTCTTCCGCTGGAAAGATACTTTTCACAAACTTTCAGAGTTTTTGGTACCTGGCCTGGTCTAAGTTTAACCATCCTACTTTCTATCTGTCTCTTAGATGCTGACGGGTTCCAAGCTGGTTTGTTGTCTTTATCCATAGAATCTCTATGTAGATGTTGATTATAAAAAATAACACATTATACGTTTAAAAACAACAGAAAATTTACTTGTCGTTATGCAAATATGTTTCAAAACACAGGCTTGTAGATATTACCATAAATCCTCTTCTAGTTGTTTCATGTACTTACCTCTAATGTATTCAGCAAAACTTTCTTATTGTAATTTGAAGGACAAAATTCTATTATGACAGTCCACGCCTTTGGTAAGTGGTTCAACTTAATAGTTGATTTAAGTTTAAACACCCCAACGCAGACACATTCTATCCGTATTGTCATCGACAGAAACTATGCATATTAATAACGAAACATACACCATTTATATCGTTTAGCGACAGTTGAATTGGTTTGCGGATAGAAAACAATAGAGTGTGTTTCTGTAACTCTTCCAGATGTTATTAAACCACGAAGATATTAAAGCAGGCAAATATGTTGTTAGAAAATAGTAAACTTCGGTATAATTAATTGCATGTATTAAAAAAATAGCACTTACAAAGTTTATTGTAAATTAAAATTATTTTTGAAACTATTACAATATTATCCAAATAGAGTGGATTGAGAAGGAAAACTTAAAAAAATGTGTGGAGAAACTATTGTCTATAAAGAGATTAGAGAAATGCCGTCAAAGTTTGAACTTTAACCTTGAATAACTTTGAATGTTACCCCAAACACACACACAACTTTGAAAGGAGTAAACCTAAAAATTTCAGAAGAAAATTTCCTACAAGAATACTTAACCATTCCGAAGTATTGCTTATTCCAGTGTTATAATATTCCAAAGCACAAGAGAATTTTGTTTTTCTACATTCATGCAAAAAACAACACTTTTGTGAACCACATTTAATGGAAAAAGTGGTACTTTATTGCACTCATCTGTCATTCTTGTGTCAGTTTTGTGATGATTAATGACAAACATAAACATTTAATAGTTATTTATGCAACAAGTGCAAAAAGTGAGTGTTTTTTGCACGCGACGTGAAATTGTCCAACGAGGTCTTTAGGCCGAGTTGGACAACACGTCAAGTGCAAAAAACACGTTTTGCAAGAGTTGCATACAATATTTTTTCTAAATTCATGCAAAAACTGGAAAATTACAATATAAATATGCCAAAAACCTAATCTAACCTAATAAAACTCAACCCGTTCTTCTTTTTTGTATCTTTATGGCCTCCACCTTGTCAGTACTCAATCATAGCTGGTTTTCGCCTTGACCATTTAAATTTTAAATAATTAAAGATTTTTGAAATAATTGTAACTCGTTGAGACTAAGTAGTAAGATATACATATATTATTGTTGTATTAAAGCAGGATCAGGTACTTGCTATGGATTTTTATTTAATTTAAATGTTTATGTTTGTCATTAATCATCACAAAACTGACACAAGAATGACAGATGAGTGCAATAAAATATTTTTTCCGCAAACGTCAAAAAAAGTAGACATTATTAACGTCAATTCATGATGTTAAAGTATGATTTCACAGACGCCACTTTTTTGTACGGCCGTGAGCGGACAAAAAAGTACTTTTTTGTACGCTGACGGCCGTACAAAAAAGTAGAAATGTCAACAACGTCGGGCGGTGTACAGTTGGGTTCTGAATCCGACATAATATTATCTGAAAGAAAATTTCAGTACACTTTACTATAACAAACGAAATTTTGATGCTCAAGTACTTACCAAATATGCACAGTCCAATTGTTGCTTTAAATCACTTACAATATTTCTGACATTATAAAATAATATTGAACTGTCAAATTTGTTTTTGACTTGGCAATCACAAAACCAGTAACCACGGAAATGTAGTGCGCAGTTTTATAATTATTATTATTCTCTGAATTTATCAACTTCGTTGCAATCGTTTTGAATTTTTATTTAAATATTAATTAGTTCTATAGTCTGGATGCCGTTTGCGGAAAAAATAGCATGTTTCATTCGGAGCAAAAGCACTTTTTGTGGCTCATCTGAAATTGTCGGCCTCACTAACGTTCGGCCATCAAACATTCAGACTCGCCACAAAAAGTTATACTTTTACTCCTAATAAAACAATATACTATTATTGCACTAGTGCAATAAAGTACCACTTTTTCCATTAAATGTGGTGCACAAAAGTGTTGTTTTTTGCATGAATGTAGAAAAATTAAATAAAAATCCATAGCAAGTATCTGATCCTGCTTTAATACAACAATAATATATGTATATCTTACTACTTAGTCTCAACGAGTTACAATTATTGCAAAAATCTTCAATTATGTATTTCAAACTTTTACAGTGTTTTATTTTATTCATGTCCAGCAATATTTTCAGTACATTTAAAGGAAAAAAAGAATAATCATCAAACAGTCTAAGAAACACTCGAGAAAATATTAATTCTTTTATTCTAATTCGAAGTGTTAGTTGAGAGGAAGAGAAGTTTTCTTAATGCCCCAAAGGATGTTTGATCGTCATAAGGATTTCCAAAAGTTTCGCGTTAGGTACAGCTGTGCCTGAACTTCCTGTTTAAGGATGACCATTTTAGTAATGATTGCGAAACTCACGATTATTGCTTCTATTAGGATGATGATTGAAGCCACAGATGATTTGGATATTCCATTATACACAATATGTGGTCTTTTGTTAGTTATACATGGTGTTTTCAAATGACACTTACAACGTTTGTATGTAGATACCTCTCGTGAAATTGGACAAAATTATATAACGATTGAGAGGTCCAGCTCATTTACTTTTCGAAATACGGGGTGTTGAAGTTATCAAAAATTTAAATGTTTTTATTTGATAACTTTGAAATGGATGAATAAATTGATTTGATATTCGGCAGGTTGTTTTTAAATGTAAAAAGGCATATTTTGATAAGAAAACATTTGTCATTTCTGGATCCAGTGGTGAACATTTGGAAAAATATATCACTTTTCCCCTCCCATTTTCCACGTTACTGGCTTTTGTGGCTATTTTTAATTAATTAAAACAATAAACGATTAATTATATTAATTAAAGATAAAAAACTTGTGATGTATCAAAACTATTGACCCCCTCATGTCCCTTGTCACACGATGTCACAATTTAATGATACCCTCCCTCCCCCATAAAGTGTGACGTACTTTACGGATGGCCCCTAAGAGCGCTTTCAGGTGAAACATTTTGTGGCCGGCTACTATTTATACCTTATTTAAAAACCAGGAGGAGTAATTTGAATGTAAGTTGGTTTTTAGTAACTAATCTGGTAACTTTTAGTGGTGTAAGGCTTTTCAAATAACTCCTGGTTATTAAAAAGACTAGGTATACAGTGTCTAAAAAGAATCGCGCGGCTAAAAATACATTAATAATAAATAGATTCCTTATCTGTGTCTCGTGTGAATGAGTCTTTTTATATTGATGTATTTTTAGTTGCGCGATTCTTCTCAGACACTAGTAGTCTGCCACAAAGTGTCTCGTCTGAAAGCGCTCTAATAGCGGAAGGTTAGAGGTAATCATTTTTATTTTAGTGAACAGTTTTATGAATCTGTGATTGATCAGATCCATGTATACAGAAGAGACAAGTACCTATGTGAGAACATATTTGCAATATTTTGAAAAAGATCCAAAACATTTGAAACTTCAAATAAATAAAATAAGATATTGTTTATTTCTTTCTTACTGGTGATGCCCACGCTTATGTTTTATTCATCAGTTTAATTTGCCATTAATACCTACGTATCTAAAGTATGGCGACTTTCTTTAGTGTGGGATATACTTTAATAAAACCAATTATTAATAACAGCAATAATTTTATTAGTATTAAAAGAATTTAAATTCCATAAATCCTACAAAGTAACGATTTTTGCATTTTATTCATTTATAACAATTGTGAGTGGAATGTAAAGTTTCCACGTAACGTAGTTCAAGTGCTTACAAAAAAGGAAATACAACATTTTTAACGTTCTCCCCCAACAAAGAAATATATGTATATCAATGACCAGCCGGATATTGAACTTTTTACTCTTGTTTCTGCAAATCGTTAAGGATGCAGATGAAACTTATTGTGTTAAATACAATGGAATATAGAGTGTAATACCTAATACCTGATGTATGTTTAAATGGAAAAATCGTAAATAGCACGGAACGGTTTTATTCGATATTACAAAATCGCTATGAGACTGCAAATAAAACCAAAAGGTTCTAAAAGAAAGAAATTCTGAAGCCCGCCTTACAGTTCGCAATTCTTGCAATGTATTTCAGCAACACTTTAACCTTGCAAGGTCTTGCTTGCAACTATTGATAATCGTTTTACACTACACAATATGCAATTTTCAGTGGATGTCAATAAAAAAATTAAAGTTTGTCCACGACTATTTGATAATTTTAACATTTTACGTGTGCTTCTTTAAGTATAATGACGTACATAATTCACCTGTGGATAATAGGTGTGGATAATAGGTAGGTGTATAATGAAAAGGTCACATGACGTATAATTATATTGAAGATTATTCCTACAAACGACACAATATGTTAATTAAAAATTTTCAAGACCCGAATTCGAACCTGCGACCTCGTTATCCCAAGTTAGAGCACCAAACCATTCGGCCATAGGGACATATATTAGATATTTAGGTGTTTATGTCACTCGCCTGCGGCTCGCGACATAAACGCACCTTCGTGAATAATAGCCATCATTATATGCTTGTTGAATAATATACTATTATTTTATAAGGTTAGGTAATAATGTGTCATCTAATTATATTGTTTATACACCAATTTTTATATTAAAATTATTATATAATATACTTATTTATGTTGCGCTTGGAAGTACACAGTCAACTTTTGTTTTGTTGGTAACAAAAAAATTACCAGCTTTTCCTCCAGAATTGCATGCAAGCTGCAATACAAATCAAACCAGATCGATTTAAGACAATAGCTTAAAATGTCAAGAAACTTGCCAAATTATTCTCTACTGCGCATGCTTTCGATCAAGAATATTGCATGTTACATGAAGAATAGCGAACTGTAATGCGGGCTTTATAAAACTGGATTCTGGCATTAAAACCAAAAATAGAATACATGTTATCCGGTCTTGAGGCTACTGTAAAGATACCCTTAAAATTAATTTAAATACATAGTTTCAAATTAGTCTAAATGTGTCAATAATGTTTACAATCGACTTCTGACAAGCTTTAACGCCCGATTGAACTACTTTGGCCTAACAAGTAAGCCAGGATTACAAAATTAAACTTTTTTTTTTCTAAACTCAACGTCATTTAACAAAGCTTGATGTGTGAATTAGTTTTGTTTTTATACCAAATTGAAAAATAGGTAGTCATCAAAATTAGAAAAGAAATTGTTTAGGGTAGATTGATAGTTAAGGGTTGCGTTATTAGAACACCCTATATTTTACTACTATATTGTATTGCAAACGGTCCTTGACAAATGTTAAAAGTTTAAGTTAAAGCTGTTCGTTTAAAATTGGTAAAAATCGAGTGTAACCAAATATAGAATCTTTCCGTATAACCTTTAAAAATATAGTGTCAAGTGAATCACCCTATGGCCATCATAATAAAAAACGTTCGAGTTTTGTAGAAAATTCTTCATCAATTCTTGAAGATAAATTTCGTTAGGAAATGTTTTCTCAGTTACGAAAAGCTTTAAATGAAAAATAAAAAAGCTGAAATTCATTTGTCAATTAAATGAGCACCTACACCAGCTTAATTTCCGCAGCACTTGAAAATGTTTATTTTGATTAATTAATGCAAACAAGTTTTTAAGCGAAAAAGTAAACATCCTCTCTAATTTGCATTCCCAGAGAATTTATCACTACAGTTGTTTCAACAAATATATTGACAATAGAACAAATTTACTAGAGTACTAAAAGTTGACGAAGTGTTCGTTGAAAATTAATTACATTGATCAACAAAATTTTGAAAACGGTACTCACTAAAAACGTAGTAATTTCTTAAAATCAATAAAATTGATTGAGTAGGTAGCAATAAGAAGTGTGATTTCTTCATGTTGCCTGTTTGATGCACCCATGGTACGTTCCTTGATGGGTGCGGACATGAAACTGGGCACGAACGCTCACGAATATGCGCAATCAAGTGTAATAAGTGCCAACCGCTCAGCACTGATTCTAATTGTTTATAAAGTTTATAAATAAGCAGTAATAACATTTGCAAAGAAGGCAACATAAATGAGCATCATGTATCATAATTTAAGCCTTAATTTTTAAATTAGCCATTGCCTAATTTGTAGAAATGTAGCAAATTTTGGGATAATGGTCAAGTTCTATACAAAGGAATTGCTGCCAACATAACGAACAAAAAAATATGAAAAAATGTTGACGAAAAACTAATGTCAGCTGTCAATACATATTTGTTTGGCTTTGTTTGTGATTCTGGTACTTATATTGGATATTAGCTTTTATTCTACCTTTCATTGTGATTTGTGAGACTCTGATCTTCTTTTATTATTGCAAATAGCATCGAGAAGAAACAAATATGTGTTGACAGATGTCATTAATTTTTCGCCAACTGTAAGATGTAAAATACCCCAAACTAAATAAACCTGCAAAATTTTGGGTTACAACTCCAAACTTTTCGAGTACAACATGGGTGGTAAAGGGACTCAAAACATGAGAAAAACCAAAAATTGACCGGAAAAAGCAGTTCCTTTTCTTTTCCAGTATTTTTTTGTTCGCTATGTTGGCAGCAATTCCCTCAACCCGTCCATTAACCGGAACGATTAGATTGCTGATGACTTAATACTCAAAACCATTCAAAACTATTAATTCACAATGACAATGACTTAAAAAATCGCGTTTGGGACGAAATGATTACGTGTGTAGGTAATAAGGTGGTCCGTCTGTCTACCATCGAAATCCATCAGGCCGGGATTTCATTATAGCTTAATCGAAAATTTGTGATGGTATTTGATTGAGGAATAACAGGCGATACTCAACCATGAGCGTATCAATATTATTCAAGTATCTCTCCGTTTAGACGTTATTAGAATAAAATACAGAAATAGATTATTAAAACTTTGACTTAAGATAAATAAAAACTTATTAGTATCAAATGTATTTACAGTTTCCTGAAAATAAATTCTTTGTCTTCAAAAATCAAAAACCATAGACCATTTACTAAGAAGCAACAACTACTTCCCTGTCTATATGCCACGAAGGATATTGAATTACAGTTCAAAGTTAAACAGGGTTGATATATCTGCAAAATAGATGGAACCATTTTAGTTAACAGATTGCGAAAATATAAGAAAAAAGCTTGAAAGACACAGAAAGAATAATTGTGCGCGATCATCGAGGCGAGTACTTAATTCCAGAGGCCAGAAGCCAAATGTTGATTGCCCCCCTATTTTAACTGCTGTTGCCAGAAGCGCATATTAATTTGTACAAATGATATTTTTGTCTCGTTATCGTTAACTTTTTTTCGAAGTCATGGAAAATAGGTAAAACTAAACACTTTCATCCGGCAACAGTGTCCTTCACAGAGAGAATGATTCAACTGAAATCAAACATTTTCTTCCTTTTATCAGTTTGCTGAGAATATCTTAAATCAAAAGCAAACCACCACGTGTGTTATAAAAATGACATTTTATAAATATATCCGAAGAGGACGATGAATAAAAAGAGAAGGAAAAACCGGATAAACGATAAAAGGAAGTGATCTCCTTACCTCCGGCACACGAGACGGTTCACGTTTTTCATTAAATCAACACAAAATTTTAAATTTCGTTTAAATCTGATAAACACTAAGACATTTAAATGGGTCTGAAATTCAACTTCTGTAGAATGATAATTAAAAGTCACTGCAAACTTATTCAATTTAATGAAATTACTGATGTTTTTGTATGAATTATTAAAGAATATTTTGCACGTCATTGAAAAATATCTTCGTATACCTTAAGCGCTGTGGAATAACATTGTGCCAATTCTGTCACGGACAGGGAATGGTGGAGAAAGCGTCTATTTCCGGTATATACGACTATTCTTGGATATAATTGTCATAGCGTTACCAGATTAATTTAATATTCAAAATTTATAGTATAAAATACAAGTATGATATAAATATACACTCTGTACAGGGTTGCTGACAAATCTCGCACCAAGGGATTGACTTTGAAACGGATAGAGGTGAAATTATGAAATTCTACGAGCAAATGTTAATTATTTTTGATTTAAATTATACTGTAGTAATGATATGACATTGTAGTGTATCTAATCTACTACCCAATTAGTAGTGGAAAAAATTGTTTATATACACCATGGCGGTGAAGACATTCATAATATACTATAAAATTCTCATTCACTCAACTGAAGGAACCACTATAACTGCAAAAAGTAGGAGAAATCTTTGATAATATGACAATTTAAAAGGTGAACAATGTTTCGGGCGTTTTCGCGGAAAACTGTTTCGTTTCTCATGAGATCAGTCGAGTTCTCTAAAGTTGTGTAATGGAGGCGACAACTTGGGAATTTTGGGGTATTTAGTGAATTAAACGGATCTTAAAACCATATATTCATACAGTTTGTTATAATGTATTAGACGAAAACCTTGTAGCGGAAAATGAGAGTTAGCATGGTGCTGAAATAGAAGTTTTACTTTTTAAAGCATGTCTACTAGAATCAGAATAAGAAGATTTTTGTTTTGGGATAATTTTACTTAAATAAAAAATCAAATAAAGGAATCACCATTAGGTAGACAAAAATTATATTATACTCTGGAACATCCAAAGAAACAACAACGTTGTCACAACAAAGGATATATTAAAGTTAAATTAACACACAAAGCCTGTAAACTGCCCTCAGGGACAGTACTACTTGACTTGATTTGCGATAAGTATAAAACTATACAAGATGTTATTTAAAAATAGCCGCAGTTTGGCATTCGGCGAAGATAAAAAGACAGAATAGCGTAATAAAGACATTCCATTAGGTAACTTGTAGGTTATTAAATTTGCTACAATCTTAAAGACAAAGAGAACTGTAAACTTTTTTCTGAGTGCGTATTCGTGAATAGATTTTCTCTTAATTATGTATTAAAATACTGACTATTATATGGCGGAGACTTTGTCGACTTCATCCTTGAAAACGGATCATGTCTGGTTTTAAATGTATAATGATCAAAGCTCATGAGACAGGATCCTCGATGCTGCTATAATTATTATCGTTATTTTCTTCGTCAATTGTATCTGGAAGTTGTGGCACATTCTCGCACTTTTTCCGCCGCAGTTTTGTCCAAAATAGAAAAAGTTGATTTTGTTTTGTGTAGTTTTTCAAAAACAGCAGATTGTAAAAAGAGCTGCTGTTGCGGGCAACTGAACTTTAATTTGAATAAAAATTCCCAATGTGTTTTCCCAATATTTTGAACATCGAAAGCAATAATGTAAGGATTTAAATCAAAGCAAATAGCCCTCACATAATAAATGTACCTAGTTTAAAAGACCAACCATTAAAACAAATTGAAGTCAATCAATTCTCATTGGTTTATTGTCAGCAATGTTTGTGACCTATATTGAAATCGCACAGGTCCGGATTAAATGAAATTGGCTTTAATCAGATCACTACGAGTGGTTACTAAGAAAATTGGCCCAAAAGAAAATAATTGTGTGTCATTCACAAGGTAATTAATGGTTTGGTGTTTTCTACACGATCCTATAGTTAATTTGCCCATTCTTTAATCGAAATAGATTGCAGAATGATGAAATGAGATTTGAGATTGAAAAAATATTCTGTAACACTTTATACTAGTTAGTAATATTATAATTTTATAGTTTCTTGATAAATATATTATTCATATGAAGTTTTAATTTACCATAAAGGCATGGAGTTTTAAAAACTTACTGTTTGATCACAATTTATCAAATTGTTCGATAACACTCACCTGAAACAAAAAAAAAACATTATTAAGATTAAATAAAACAATTGGAATACAAAGAAACTTGAACTGCACCTTTGGAGAATCCGTAATGCAAAAAATGTAATTTTACTTTTCCGCCTAAAAATTAAATATAAAAGTTTGGTTATAATATGTTCAAGCACCTTGTCATAGACAAATTATATTTCTCTATGCACCTTGTTTTGTCAGTTTTAGTTTATATAATGGAAGGACAAAAAATAAAAGAAAAGTAGGGAAAAAACTATTTCAAAACCCGAAGTTGATGCTCTATTGGTATTAACTAAAAAATATTATAAAATAATGGAGAATAAAAGCACAGATGCCGTGACCTGGAAGGCAAAGCAGCAATGTTACTGCTGAGCTAAGCAGTTTCGGCATTTATGGCAGAAGGTCAGCCACACAACTACAGAATAAATGTAATTTGTTTTTAAAAACGGCAGGAAGAGAATATGCCAAAGGAAAGCAAAAAATTATGGGCACAGACGTTCTACATTGAATAGATATATCCTGGAATCGTTTCCAACAAAATTTGCACAGTTTTTTTCTTCAGACGAAACCTCATAAAAAACTTATCGTCACTGAGAATTTCATAGTAATTTACCCTTTCTCGGATTAATTTTGGTCTTCGAGGTTGAGGCATGGGAAAGAATAATTCATCCTTATATGAGCCATCAAGTCCGAGATAAATCATTATTTTCATTATGATACTTTATAGGATTTATAAAGCGCTATAGTATATTATTAAACGAACAATTTATGAGGGGTACAATATGAAATAATCTATTAAATATGTGTATTTTGTTCAGGATATTTGTTTCTGAATTATATCGTATCGATAAAATATTGTAATTTTTAGTATTGATACTTTTCATAACAATATTTTCTATTTTAAAACAATATATTATAACGGTACGTTGTATTGATACTTTACACAGTATCGCCCATCTCTATATATGTCAAATTATTTTATGTAGCTACTACAACATTTCATAGTAATACCTGGTAATACCAAATCATTACTGACTTATTTAATAAAGAAATTAAAGGTCGTGAACAAAGTATAGTATTTTACTCGCAATTTATGTCCAATATTCACTAGGGCGACGTCACACATCGTGAATAATGGCTATCATAAATTTCTCGTTCAATAATGCACTATTATCCGGGAAGCTTTCACATGACTTTGTTTGAGATTTAAAGTGACGATTCGGTACCAGTAATTCTAATGCAGTTGTGCTTTTGGTTATGTTATTGAGTGAAGTTCCCATGTACCCACTTGATGCCATTTAAGTGCTAAGACATTGCTGTTAAAAAATATTTAATATAATTTTGATTTGTGATATGAAATTTTCATAAGTACCATTTGAAAAGATAAATATATTGTAATTTTGTTAAATATTATCGGATAGAGAGATAATATACAGTTGGTTCGGTGGATCTTTTCCCATGCGTCATCATTAATATACACACGCAATACATCAAATAAGACGTAGGTCGTAGTTCAATCGTTTAATTGAGATGTGGCTAAAATTACGGTGTGCGTTGTTTATTATCGAAGTTGGTGTGATAGATATTTGTGAATATTTTACAGCCATTTAGCAATGTGCTACCTAAACCTTTAGTTTGGAAAAACTGTTAGAATTCCACAGTTTTATGGGGTTATGCTGCGAATTTACTTGTACAAGAGTTAGTATTAGTAACAATTTCCTGGGTAGAAACTTTGCACATCAGATTTCCTTTTTTTTTGTTATGGCTGGCAACCATTACTATTGGGCCATCCCACCCATACGGCTCAACAATGGAAAATAAGAATCTTCTCTGGGTTGTGAAAATAAAAAATAAATATTTTGAATATATATATATTTGAGACTCATTTAAATATAGTTATAGTAGATATTTGCCGAATAATAATGTACAAGGACAGGAATATTGGGGAAATCAAAATTATTGTTAAATTTATTTACCATTTAAAACAACTTGTAATACAATCTTTAATGCTATCCTTGAACTATATATACAATAAATTTCATTTAATCCTCCTCATAGTCGGAATCAGAACTATCACCAGTATTTATGTCAATGGTAATTGGTTGAATGCTAATATCAACTATATTCTGCTCTCAGGCATACTACTTTTCTATAGTTTATTCAGTATGTCTAACACATTTTTCCCAAATTTGTTGATCACATTGTTCCAGTGCATCTTCCCAGAGGCACTTCATGACCATGTTCTCGTAGTAACTCATCAATTTTATACATGTTTCCTTTTCTATTCATTTTTGCAGTTTGTAGCAATTCAGGTTTTGTACCAAATTTAATGTTGTTTGTTGTCAACCATGTAACAATCTCATGTTTTGTCGAATTAGTAGAAGGTTGCTTACAATAAGAGCTCTTCTGAGTTGGGAATTAATTGAGTACTCATTGATTTCATAAAAGTTACATTGTTAATTTCTCCATGGTAATCAGATTCTTTAGATTTTGAACAGAATAATAAACTTGCTTCAGAGACAAACCCTTTGGTAGAACCCAGCATGAACAATTATAAAACGTTTTCCATTATAACCATCTGGTTTACGTACACTTTTAGTGCTGTTGTCTTGCCAAGAATATTTTCTATTTCCTTTTGAATAGATCCATGTTTCATCCAAACATACAAGTTCTTTTGGGTGAGTACTTGAAAGGTTTTCCATATATCTTCCATATATTCACACAGAAAATTGGCTCTTGAGGCTGCAATACTTGTCCGCTCCATTAAAGCTCTTCGGTTGTCATCTTTGTTACATCTGAATCTCAATGTTTTCAACAAAATGCTCAGAGATATTTTGCCAATAGATATACAATTTCTCTTTTCCTAATTCACAATCTAAGGTAGTCAAAGTAACATGCTTCTCTAAAACAAAAACAAAAATTATAGTAGATTCAATTTGAATAAATACTATACTTTCAATGATAATTTGATTGTTCATTTCATCAATGTTTCAACCCTGACTGTTAACTAAAATAAATTTAATAGTTGAATTGAATTGTAATGTAGTCACAAAACTACTAAAATCTACAAAAATAACTTACTAAATTTTTCTTGAATATACCATGATTTGAATATACTCATTACAAAATACTTACACCTACATTTTACCAAAAGATTTTAATTAAATAATAAATAAATATTTACCCTGTTGATTTACACATGAAAGTGATTCCAAAGGACCTCCATTTCTTTTTTCTAACTCAAAATACTCCAACACATTTAGGACCAGCTCCTGTGCTTGCGAATTCAACCTCTTTCATATTCTAAAAATAAAAATCATTCATAAATAGTTTTGGTCTTTCAGAAAATAAGGTATTTAACTAATTAATCATCATTTTCTACATTAGTGGAAGCAAAATATGTTTCATATAATTTAGTTTTATGGAATTCTATCCAGAATCATACGAGGAATCATATTGAAATGTCAATTTAAGGTTAGTTTTCAGTGCGAAGTAAATAATAAATAAATAGATTAATAATTCACTCACCTCAATAATTCGAATACTCAGGTATAAGTTAGTCGTTATAAGAACTGTTTTTGAAATAAATTTATATGCAAGTGGCGAAAAAATGAATAAAAATATAAAATAAAAAATGTAAACAGTCTTTGGTCTGTCAACGACGTCAAGGTACAAATTCACGTTAAACCTATCGCCGACACCCATCATATGGCTATCTCTGTTTGTTATATTACGCTGTAATGGAACAAACGGTTTCATTTCGGGGATTAAGATTCCGTGAGTAGGAAAGAGACGTAATACATAAAGTAGTATGTGAATTATTTCATACATGGGAAAAGATTCAGCGAACAGACTGTAGGTACATAAATCTTAATAAATCAGTTATAACAAACATTTAATTTTTTGTATCTTCACAAACTCGTAATTCTGCTTTTTTTTAGGAATTTCGGATTTATATACCTTTTCACCCTTTTATTTTTGCCGGAAACGTTCAAAGCATTGTCAGACCAGCTTCCGTAACTTTTTACACTCGGCGCTTCATTTAAAAAACATCCATTGTGATCGACATGTGTGTTGTTTAGGAATGCACTGACGTACGTTGGCTATACAGTTTGCAGGACATATGCATTTTATAAAAAGAGAATATCAAATGAAGTCAAAATGGCTGACTATTCAAAATGTGTTTTTTTAGTTTATCCAGTGAAAAATTAAAAATACTTGAATTAAAGTGAGACATTCACGCTGTTTTGTTCTATTTTTGATAATTTCCTCGGGAAAGTAGTTTTAGACAGCTCTTGCTAGCGGTGAAATTTGACACATAAGTCCAGTAAAATTGACGGAACTTCCCATTAATAGTTATTTGTATGCCAAGGACTGAAAGTGCTACTTTGTTGGACGAGTCTGAAAATTTTGAGATGAGCGAGATGCGAGCTACTGACGAGTCCAAAAAAATGGTATTTTAGTCGTTGCTTACCCAACATTTTTTGGACGACGGATCCAAAATTTTTTCAATTACATTGAGGAAAGAAAATAAATAATAGAGAATTATAAACATTACGTACTTGATGATAATTGCGATGTCAATATTAATTTATTAATTATTTGCAAAAAGTAATGTTTATTGTACCTCCAGGAAAATTATTAATATTTATTGGATTGAGGTTATGCAAAATCATCAAAGTGAAACTGTCAACTGTCAACATTGAAGTGACTAGAGTCACATTTAGGGAAGTTGTTTTTTGAAGTAAGGAACTGTCACTTTCACTCGAAACTTTCGTGTGTAAATGAATACAGAACGAGCAACTTTCAGATGGCGTCGTCCAAAAAAATTCTTTATGGCCGTTTGCACCAATAGAAGCATAAGCTTAGAATAGCTATGGCGAGTTTAAAATTTAATGGTCGCTTAGTTTAAGTTCAGTTGCACCAATGTTTTTGATCTGTTTCTTAGCTAAGTGTTTAATACATTTGTCAACCTCGTTATTTAAGTTGAGTTTTATTTTTTTCTCTATGGTTTCTGGTGACTTTTCGTTTTTGTGGTTTGAAGTAGGTAACGTATTAAAAGCTGTTAAAAGTCGATTTTTTGAAAATCGAAGGATTTTATTCTTGTGTTTTAAATAAGAAAATTGTTTATAATTAAAAACACAGTAAAAAATAAGGAAATTTAATCGGCAAATTATACAGTTCAGGAAAAAGAATTGCTAATATTTTCATACAATTCTTCATAATAGTTTTTACGGTTGTACTGTCTTCTTGGAAATCCATTTTCGAGAATATCCAATACTTCCAAATCATCCTCCATAAACATCCTTCTTCAAAAATTAAAAGAAGCATACCTGAAACTGGAAGACAGAAAATGAAAACCCAAAAAGAGGAAAATCATGGATATATATCAATCAAAACACAAGAATGTTATTTTCTAAGCTTAGCTAGGTGCAGCTTAAAATGACAAGCTGTTCATGGTGCAAAACAAAACATTCCTTAAGCGCCACTCAACAAGTCGACTTAAATATCAATTGGTGCAAACGGTCATTAGTCAACAATGTCTATACTTTATTATGTTGCATCAAAGCAGTTCCTTTTTATTCTGAATCGCGTTTATACTATCCCTAATCCTTAATTTAGAAAAGTAGTACAGTTCTGGTTTTTTATCCTTTTAGTATCATCATGTCCTTCACGTAAACATATTGAGCTCGACAGGCACCGAAGCTTGTCCCAGCAACGGTATAATGTAGGTCACAGCATCAGTTACGTCGCGGTTCTGTTGCTATATCCTTCTATTCATCCACGGTGTATTACCTCATTTAAATTCACTTATTTCCATAGATACCTTAACTTAAATAGATTACGATTCATCCGATTTTAAATAACTACAATGGGATGTTATTTAGACGATATTCAGCTTTGTTAGAAATACGTTACAAATAGACGTGACAATTTAGATTTATGCATTAAAAAACGTTATATTTTTTGTATTTTTGAGAATTACGTCTTTATGAACATAAGAGGTGAGTTACAAAAAGAGGATGAGTTGCACGGTGCGGTTGTTAATATAGCGCGGGTCATACTAAGCTGGTTACGGACAGACCTATTGATCAGCTTGGTGTGATTACAAAATGGACGAGTTCTATACAAGGGAATTGCTGCCAATATAACGAACAAAAAAATACTGGAAAAGGTTAGTTGCATGGCTTTTCCGATCCATTTTTGGCTTTTCTTATATGTTTTGAGTCCCTTTACCACCCATGTTGTACCCGAAAAGTTTGGAGGTCTTTTTAGTTTTGCTGACAGATGTCAGCTGTCAACATATATTTGTTTGAATACTAATGCTTATTCTACCTTTGTTTGTGATTTGTAAGACTATGATCTTATTTTCTTATTGCAAATACCATCGAGAAGAAACAAATATGTGTTGACAGCCGTCATCAGTCTTTCGTCAACTATAAGATGTAAAATACCCCAAACTAAATAGACTTTTCGGGTACAACATGGATGGTAAAGGGACTTAAAACATATAAGAAAAACCAAAAATTGATTGGTAAAACCATTTCCTTTGCGACTAACTCTTTTCAGTATTTTTTTGTTCGTTATGCTGGCAGGAATTCCCTTGTATAAAACTCATCCATTAGCTGCAGGCACCACTATTTCTAGCGGCTGGACATGTTCAACTTTTGTCAGCTACCATTTCAAAACGATGCTGAAAATTTAAAAAAATCTGCTTTTTCCAAAAATTGACTAGAATAGCTTTGTATATTTTTATTTTGAAATTTATTACTTCCAAATAGCTAGGACAAAAAATTAAACGTCAGATACATTTTTTATAGGACAGTTTAACAGAATTCTAGCCTGGCACGACTCCAAACTATCCAATTAGTGATTTATTATAATTATCATTTCTTTTAAAGTATTCAGTAGTTAAGTATGTTATAAGAAGCCAAAAATAAAATAAAATATCATAGTTGTAAAAGAAGACGTGTTAATATCCGACTTAAGAGATCTGTTTACTTCCATTATGTGTGTTTGTTTATGCTGTTGGACTATATTGAAATTTCTTGGCATCAGATGATGATGCCTTCTTGTTCCACTTCTGGAAATAGTAATATATTAACAGCTGGGGATAATCAGCAAGGTGTTTGTGAGACGTTTCCAAACATAAGTATACGTTACGTAAATACTACAAATTGTAGATGTCAGATAATAGTATAATATCGCCTTGCGGAGACGATATTTCGAAAGTTTTGGAAGATTAAAGTAATAAAAAAACAATCGGTCTCAAAATACATTTCAGCATTCTCCAATGTCACATATTATGGTTTATCCGCCATAGGGTCTTTTCAATATAAATTACATAGTTGTGCTAAATAGAACAGTTTGTTTTGCGACTTTGCTCTCTATGAAATTCAGTCGGCGAATAAAAGTTTTAAATCCAACCAGCGATACCAAGTTAGATGCGCCATAAACATAAACTATGAAGAGGTTTTTGTTTTTTCCTTCTTGTCTGCTTTGCATGTTATGCGGGTATCTATTACTTTAAGTAAACTTACACATTTATACTTTTAGACAAACTATATTGAGGTTTTATGTGTCAGTTTTGCGTTTGTTTATGTCAGTCGTTTTCGTTTACTCAATAATAGACTTTGATTCTTACAAAAATTTCATATTTCTTTTAGTTATCAACAAAAATAGAACTAGGTGATGAATATAAACCTCTTCTGCATAGAACCTAAAGAGTCGAGAGGTTTAAAATGACTTGATTTATCATACAACCGATAAAACATAAAAACTTTTTAACGAGACCAGGTTTTTGAAACTCAGTTGAGACAAACTGGAGTTATAATCATCTCTTCTGAGATTGCTTCATCCTCCCTTCACCAATTATTTCGAGAGATGAAACGAATTTTTTAAGCGAAATTATTCAAATTTGATTGATTAATTTAAGATTACAAAAAAATATTTACAGATAGTTCATTTAAGATTCGATTTTTCACCTAAATATTCCCTTATTAGTTTCAAATTCCATTAGTACCTTTGATTGATGAAAAAGGAACCTACGACATGATTTCCAACAATTCCTGTCCAAACATTAACTTTTTCAGGATGTTGCGTATGTAACATCTTTTAATTGGGTTATTTTGTTATCTAACATTTACATCATTTGTTCACAAAAATACGTTCTCCTGTCGAAACCGTCTTCCATTCGCTCCTGAGTTGGCTTCATTTTATAGGGATTCATTTTACTTTCCTTTAATATTCGATAAATTGATGTGTGGCTAATGTTGAACTCTTACATTGAAATTAATATTTTTTCTTACATTATCTGTGAAATTAAATCTAAAAATACAAATCGACGTGTCCAAGCATTTTTCCCAACACGCTCTCATTTATTCGCTATCGAATTTATTTCCACACTGTATATTAGTGGTATTGTGTTATTTGCATACGGTGCTCTCAACGGTCAGTATAGAATGTAAAAGTTATATATTTACCACAAATTTGTATAAAAAAGAAAATTTTTACATCATTTTACTTCTTGCAAAAGTTTATATTGTAATGTTTCACGATTACAATCATCCATCAACACTGTCAGAAGTGAATCAACATTCTGCTTTATTGGTAGAAAGTAATGATTGATTTTTAATTCAGTAATTAATTTATATATACCAGATGACAAACCTATAATAATTCATCATTGTAAATATATACTTTTTTTGTTTTCATTATTATTAATAGCTTGATTGAATCGAATACCGATTTCTCTATTTATTCTGTAATGTATCGGTAACCAGAAGTCCATCAATCATTAACAAACAATGGCTGTTACATTGTTATCCGTGGAGAGTTATTAGTTGTACCCAATACCGGTAATATTATATTGTAGTGGTGATTATAAGTGATGGATTTGAAGGATAGATTACACTAGATATGTTTATTTAAACTATTTCACTTTTATCCAAAAGTTACTCCTAATAGGCTTAGTTTCTAAGAAAAGTCTGATGCTAGTAGTTTCTTTATACATTTTTTCCGTATTTTCCATGTTGGAATTTCATTTTTAGTTTAGAGTGTCCATCGAGTAGGGTCATAGAGGTGTTGTGCGCTAGGATTCTGAATTGCAATCCACAAGTATCTACCTATATGGATGGAGGTGTCTTTTTTCATCGACAGAATGTACATTCTCTTTCTTCTTGAGCCTTCTAGTTAGGACCCTGTTGAAACTTTTAGTGCTGTTTTACTCTGACTTAGGCATCCGTTTGTTTTCAACAGGTTGTAGTCACCAAGAAAGATCTTTGGTAGTCTCAATTCAACTAGATCTTTGCACTGGTCAGATCTTTCCTTCTTCTTTTGGCTCTATCTATTACATTGTAGTTGACATCCTAAAAGAGTTGTACTCGCCTTGTTCATTGAGTTTATTTTAGAATTGACTACACAAGAATGCTTTAATGATGATTCTTCGCCTTCTATATCCTTTATAAATATTGAAATGGACGTGAATTTCCGCTTGGAAGATTCTTGGAGTTATTCTCAAGCGTTCGGAGTTTTTTTTCCTGGTCCGTACACTCCTATCCCAGATCCTCATTCCTTATGAACTGTCTGTGTCTGTGTACCATTCGATGGTATTATTCCGAAGTCTATTAGTTATTTAAGATATTTATCAAGCATTTTCTTCAATTAATCCCCTTGACTAATAATTACAACTAAAGTCCGAAAACCTGTTCGTATAATGAAATTTAAGGCTAATACAACGGCTGTTGATTAACTCATTAATTTATGCACCGCTAACGTCTCTTCTCCAGCATATACCCGGGATATTCTCACTTACTTATTTTAATTATTCTCAGTGTGCCGAGTTTGATACTGAGCAGTGACTGAAAATTGGAGAAATAATTTCTGGTTATTCCAGACTGCTGCAACTTCTGAAAAAATATCATTTACGTTTATTTGTTGAAAAAACTGAATATAATTTATTTTTTCTCTGGTCACACCAGCAAGGAAAAAAACCTGTCATATAAAACTATGGTAATATTCGTACAGGAAGGTTTTTGAGCTGCCGTTTCCACTATTCCTTTTTTCGAAAACTTTCATATTCACTTTTTCCTAAACTATACTGAAACTCACACTGTATCTTTCCGTTAAAGGTATTATTAACGTCATCTCTTCTGCACTTCGTTTCGTTGGTATTACTCTAATCAGTTCTAAGCTCTAAGAATATATTCTTTTCAAAACGTCTTGTACCTATCAAAAGAGATAATCCGCTTTATTTTAGAAACCATTTATCGTGAAGCGTAGGAAAAAAATTGTGTTACAGAGTCGTAAAATGGAAAGTGTAGGAAACATTTACTACTACCGCTGGTAGTTAAATCAAGACTGATATACGGTAATACATAATTTATTTATCTTTTACCTTAACTTTCAAATAGGTGGCATAGTTTGAATTTTTATTTTTGTTTAAAGACTGAATGATGGAAATTAAATTGAAAGAAATACTCAAACTCTACAGAAATAAAGTTTGAAATATTTACTATAGAGGAAACTAAAATATATATACAGGGAGTTTTCAAATGACACAACGTTTGCATGTAGATACCTCTCGTAAAATTGAACAAAATGATATAAGGATTGAGGGGTCTAGCTCATTGAGTTTTCGAAATACAGGGTGTTGAACTATTGAAAAATTAAATGTTTTAATTCGATAACTTTAAAATGGATGAATAAATTAATTTTAGATTTGGCAGTTTGTTTTTAAATGTAAAAAGGCATATTTTGATAGGAAAACATTTGTCAATTCTTGATCCAGTGGTGTACATTTGGAAAAATATGTCCCTTTCCTCCTCCCATTTTACACGTCACTGGCATTTGTAGCTATTTTGTAATTAATTTGCTATTGCTAATGTTTTTCACGTAAAAATCACATAAGCTTTACATATAAAAAAATGTGTAGTTTTCAAGATATTTAATGTTTTCATGAAGTTTGCAACCTAATTTTTTAATAATAAAATGGAAAAAATGTTTTTTTTTTATTAATAACTTCCAGACTACTTATGGTTAAAATATGTATTAGAATCTAATTTGTGAAGCAGCAATGCATCTTAAACATTGTGAGAAGACTCTCAAAAATATTTGTCCAAACTTTGCTTTTATTATTGAAAATGATGTTGCAAACTTCATGAAAACATTAAATATCTTAAAAACTACAAATTTGTAATGTGTCTTTCACGTGAAAAATATTAAGGCATACAAAATTATTTGAAAATAGCTACAAATGCCAGTGGCGTGAAAAATGGGAGAAGAAAAGTGACATATTTTTACAAATGTTCACCACTGGATCAAGAATTGACAAATGTTTTTTATCAAAATATGCCTTTTTACATTCAAAAACAACCTGCAAAAACAAATATCAAATCAATTTATTCATCCATTGTAAATTTATCAAATAAAAACATTTAAATTTTTATAGCTTCAACACCCCGTATTTCGAAAAGTAAATGAGCTAGATCCCTCAATTCCTACATCATTTTGTCCAATTTTACGAGAGCTATCTACATGAAAACGATGTAAGTGTCATTTGAAAACACCCTTTATATTAACAGGCTAATTTGATAACAGCCTAATGATAAGAAAGGGGAGAAAAGGCTAAAAAAACTTCGTATAAAACTAATGAAAGTGAAAATTATTACCAATATGTTGGAGATATCAACCACAGAAGATGTTACATATAGCAATAACCTTAATGGAGAATCTCCAAAGGGGAAGGACTTTCTATAAAGAAATAATGTCAGAATATAATGAATAGGGTTATATTCACATAAAAAGTTATGTGTATATTTTATGTGAAAATTAAGACTGGCTTTTGATAGATGGAAGATTCAATTACTATAACAGTCTTGGAAAAAACTACTAGAAATATGGTTCATTCCCAGAACACTAGAATTTATTATTATTAATATTTTTTTTAATAATTTTAACTAGGCTAACACTCATTTATTCGTGATATTTCTATAGCAACAAAGATTCGTGTAACTAGTTAAAATTATCAAAAAACTACCATAGCTTGTGTAATTACTGTTGACAATTTTTTATTACTTGATTCACTATAAAAATATGAACAAACGTAGCGTAAATTAATGAGTTCATTTTTTGTATACAGAATTTCAGTATGTTCATATATAAAGTGAACTCAACTGAGCAATTCGAAAGGGCACCGCGTTATTGTTACCTAACGTTACTTTTTAACCTTTATTTGACCTTTGACCTACTAGCGTATCATTATTCCGTTCGTGTAATATTTTTTACTGTTTATATTTTGTATAACGAACAATTCAATGCCTTCAAGCTAGTCTTTAGTTAGAGCATTTTATTTGTTTGGGTAAAAAATTCTGTACCGAAATTTTGTTGTTTTAATAATATATAATTTATTTTGTCAATGTCAAATTAGTCTAGCCAAATAACACACGCGATATTGAAGAAGAAGAAGGAGATAATGAAATTACTATAAAAGCAATATTGAAGAAATAGTTGATCAATTTATAAACATATTTGGAATAACCTCGATTGATGTAGTTTCATTAATTTACTAATTGTTGAGGTAAATATTTAATTAAGTTTTGCATTAAGTAACTGTAGCGCAATTGGCTTTCAAACATTATTCGAAAATTTAAACAAATTATTAACAAACAGTATGTATTTTCACTGAGACCTGAAAGATCTATCGTGTCCCCTTACTTCTACTTTGTTTCTGATGTGAGTCTCAGAAACTAGTAGCTCCTTTAGTCCTATTTCCCGGAGAAGTTTTAGAATATTTGCAGGTTTCAGCTTAGGTAAATGTTCCTCTCTATCCAGTAATCTCCCAGGTACTGTGCTCTAGGATTCTGGAGTCCTGTGCAGTTGGAAAGTATTTGGATGGAGGTTTCTTCTTCCATGTCACAATATCTGCACCGAGAAAAAGATTTCTTTGTGACAATTAAAATCTCATTATGCCAAATAAATATGATTTTCCATATGGCCTAACTAATATTTCATTTGTATTTAAGAAAGGATTTGTTCCAAGTTCGGAAAGTAATATTGCTGATGAATAAAAACATATTCATTGTCAATAATAAAATGAATTATCCATTGAAAATTATATTTATTCTTGTAAAAATGCATCATATTTGTTTTGAACATGATTTATTAAGGTAGAATGACAAAATAGTTATATTAATCTTTGGAAGCATTTAAATTGAATAAAGTAGTTTTCCAATAACAAATACTCATTTTTGCGTACATTTTGCTTGCTTTCCATTCCTACCTACTTGAATATAATTAACATCATCAATTTCCTTACCTTCAAAGAGATCTCACAATCCTTGTAATCGCCATGAGTTTAACAATTCATTCATTTCTATTATCAAGTCATTTTTGTCCAGAACACTTCAACCACAAACTTTACAAAAACAAAATAATCATTGAAATTGCACAAACTCATCTAATTTTACTGACTCACGCCAAACGATCGGTACGATTCTGAATAATAGGGCAGGGTGGGGTGTGAGTTATTTGTATTAATTGCCACATAATTTGTGGGCTAATGTGATTTCTTACAGGTGAAGAAATATGTGATTCGGAGTAAGTAAATTTTTTTCTCGTAACAATAAATGTACAATTATACTCAAATACTTATTTTTTCGGTATAAAGTAGATCTTATTTGAGGCTAATAATCTATAGGCTTATTTAAAAAATGTAAATTTCTGTCAAAACTTTGAAATGATTTACTATGAATATTTAATTTTTTGTTCTAAAGTGATGAAATATTATTCAAGATGTTATATTTTTTTCAGGGAAATGAAAAGAATTTTTACCCAAATAGCATCGTTATATTTTATAACAAAATATTATATTGTGCTTCATAAACTTTGGATAGTTTCTGAAGAACAATTGTATAAAGGTGCGCATAAAGAAGAACAAATTTCTTTACATTAAAGAAATCACACTCGACTAAATCATTTTTTTATATCAAAATTTCCCAATATTTTCACGTTAATATGACTTCTTAATAATGAATAAGCAATGTTAGTATTAAACAAAGGGGGGTCAAACAAATCAGTTTATTTGTCTAGAAATAACTCTTCTCTCGGTGTGCATTCTTCTACCTCCACTATTTTGATCTTTCTCAGGTGCCCATTCAGGCGACAATGTCTCGTTAGGATGCCTGTTAAAGCTCTTAGCGCAGTTTTACTTTGACTTATGCATTCATTTGATCTCAACAGGCTGTAGTCACCCAGGAGAATCTTTGATTGTCTAAGCGCTACTAGATATTTCCAATTGTCAGATCTTCTCTTTCTTTCGGCTTCACCTATCTCTTCTAATATTACATTGGGGCTGATTCCGCAAAAGGGTTCAGGCCTCCAAAAAGGTATTGTAGTCCTCCTTTTTGCTATTTCATTTCCTTATATTCCAGTGTGTCCTGGAATCCATAGTAAGGTAACTATATTGTTCTCGCTTAGTTCATTGAGTTTGTCTAGGTACAGACAGACCAACAGTAAAAAAAAGACGTTTGCAGACTTAATTTTTTGATTTTTCCAATTTTTGAGCATGTTTCTAAAATGGGATTATTACATTTGAAATTATAACTCAAGACGGGAAAATGGCGACATAAATGAAGTCTCTACGACAATTTTCCAAAGGAGAATTTTAATTTAAAAAATATTTGTTTAGGCCAGAAAACGTGATTATCTCGGAGGTCTCTTGATATTTTTATCTGAAAAAATTTGTGGACTTTTCGAAGACAAAAAGGTATACTTCCACCAAGTTTTGTCAAAATAAAATTATTATTGTGTAAATGAAAAATGAAAAACGATAAAATTTGTTTTTTTTTTGCAGTTTACTCGGAGATTTCGAGGTTATATGAAAAAAGCATTTATACAAAAGTTGTAAACCTTTTTTTCTACTCCTGTTTTATAATATACTTATTAAAAGACTAAAATCTGTATCATAATGAAATTCATTAAGATACAGATTTTCATTATGATACAGATTTTTAAGCCAATAGGAATGCGACATTCGCACAATATTTAGTATATAGCCATGGATACCTGGTTGACATTTCTGAAATTAATCATATTAGGTCTGTTCCCTGCAATAAAAGTGTAGCACTGAACTATACGATTTTATTTATTTTAATTATGTTTTAATGCTTCTTGCAGTTTACAAATGCAATATACATAGATATTCCCAAATTTAGTAATTTTATACGTATTTTTTCACAGATAGACCTGAATTCTTCAAAATTATATAGCTCAGTGCTACACTTTTATTGCAGGCGAACAGACATATTAAGTGACACTTAATTTGATAGCTGTCAAATAATTTTGATTTTCAAAAGTAACTATATTTAAAATTGATTTAACTAATAATTATTGATTAAATAATTTTTATTAACCGGAGTAGAAAAAATATTGTATGCCACTTTCATGTAATGGCCATTAATACACTCGCATATTATATACGAAACTCGCCTGCGGCTCGTTTCGTATCCTACAATATGCTCGTGTCTTAATGGCTACCATTACATGTTCGTTGCATAAAATACTATTATGAGCTACAACTTTTTTAAAATACACTTTTCTCTCCGACGTCAACTTTCGACGGAAATCGCATTAATCCAAAATTCCACCATTTTTCACCCCTCCAAGTATACCTGGAAACACCTCTGCTCGCGCATTTATTCCATTTACGCTTATTCTCAGCCTGTTAACAATTTTTTTTTTCGCTTCAAAGTTAGCTAATTCGACTAGTCTATATACGTACTTGTTGAAATAAACTATAACAGTGTTCAGTTTACTTACAAATTCTAAGACCCATTTTGCATTCGCAACCACAACTAATGTATTCACCATTGAAATACGGAAATGTCGTTCATTCATCCTTCCTTTTTCATTCATAAAGTTTTTTTTTATCTTCCATCCTATTTATGCTAAAAGCAGCTCTATTGGCCTGCATTGCGATAAAATAAATATGACCAAGCTCTTTCTACCATACAGTTTACAAAATTAATGGAGTTTTCGAGCATTGACCCAAAAATCGAACTTTTCCTGAATTATAAGATCATCATCAGACATTGAATGGCCAGCGGCGTAACAAATACATTTACTACATGCTGCTCGTTATCTATGGTAATTTTATAAGGTTATATCTTTATTAAAAATAAAACCACAACAGAAACAAAATTTTAAGAGCGGTTGACTTATTTTCCAATTTTAAAACTTTAGTAACTACTTCATCCAAACATACATAAACCTTGGCTTCGATTTTCTCCACTTTTCTCTCAATTTTCTTCTACTCCATGTTCCTCTTTGCCAGACCTGTACTCCTTCTTTCACTGCATCTTACAATGTTGTTCTAGGTCTGCCAATTTTCCTTTTGCTACCTGTTTCACCTATTAAAACTCTTTTATCCAATCATCTGGTCCTCTTGTGCTCTTTGTTATTGTTGTTTTTTTGTATAACGCCAGCATTTCGCTATTCCCTCTTCTTCGCCGCTCGTTCCCCTCATGCTTTCACTCCCCCAAATAATTTTTTCAACATTTTTCTAGTCTGTCCTCTTCCTTTTTATTCATAGCCCATGTTACACAGTCATATACTGATTGGTTTTAATATTGTATGATATATTCTGATCTTCTCATCCCCACTGGATACATATTTTGCTTTTTATAGTATGTTTAAAAATATTCATGATATTATTTTCTTTATGTCTTTCTTCAGTGTTTGATACAAGACGCCCTTAGCGCCATTAACCAACCAGCCTCTTCCCTAATTTGATGTCATTTTTTTTTCTTTACTCATTGATAAGTAAAAAAACCGATTAAGTCAATAATAAATATTTTCCATTTATAAACTACCATAATTATACTAATTACAGTATGTGCTGAAGATCCATCAACCTCCTCGTTAAGTGTTCGCTATTATTAAGTGGTTTTACTGTTATGACATTCATTTGTAGAGCTAGTGTTAAATATCTGTTACTAAATTGTACTGGTTTTTTACATTAAGAACGCTTGGTCACGACTTGGGGAAAAGCAAGAGGGCATCAGTTATGGCTCATAGTATTTTATTTTGAAATATTTTAATGATGGCGCTGTTCATTTACAAATTTACAAAATAATGACAGTGTTTTACACGTATAGTTTATTTTTTGAAAATATGCTATGATGTAATACCTAATTGTCTGTAATAATTATGATAGCTTTAATATTCATGTTTCAAAATTTCTTAAGATCGATAGGCTTGTAGTGGCTTGTACATCATACTGCATTACACCAATGAGAGCAGCCTTTACAAATAAAATTGGTAGTAGAGTAATTGTTTTATTCCATATGTTAATGCTTGAATATCCCATAATAAAATCTTTGTTACGTCTATGGCAACAGCCACGTCTAAAAACTGAGATATCATTAATATTCTTTCGACAGTTTGTCCGTCCAACAGATAGCTTGAACTCTTTTGGCTGAGAGCCATACACATGTCCAAGGCACTATTCAATATTTTTTATATAACGATTTCTTTTTATGTTTTTTTTTAAATGTTTAAACAGAAATCATAAATGAATGCATTAACTTAAATTCTAGGGCAGTATTATTTTGGAAAAAGATCTCAAGTAACCCATAGTCGCAGAACCGTTCTTGCAACTATAGGAGCGAGTGGTTTGTGATATGAGCTACTACATAGGGGCGGCTAACCCCATGTAGGTAACCGAGTGGTAACAGCAACTTGATAGGAATTCGTCGTAAAAAAAGAAACGTGGTGTACGCAAGAGCTTTATTTTAGTGGCAAATCTAAAATATTGCTTTAATGTAAAAAAATATTTCTATACAAAATAAAATTTCTAATATGTCCCATACAAACTGTCATTTCGCATCTATAGACCGGTTACGAGTCTAGAGACCAACACCAAATACACATCCTTTATCTTCATCGAAAAGTATACAGAAGCAAATTTAATAGTCTGTTCTACATTCACAAACAACATTTTTCTCAACAACTTTTCTCATGTCCTTATTCCTAAGAGATTTCAAAAGTTCTCAAGTTATTCAAAGAAAAAGAAACATTAAACGCCATATCCATTCTACGACGGAATACATTTCCAGGGGTAGATCCATGGAGAGTTGATAAGGAAAACGAACTCATACGGGAAAATTCACAAAATCTGTACTCAAAATGGTCTATGTTAGCTGTTTTTTTCACAGCATAGTCGTCACTGCAAATCCTGTGCTATCTCAAAACAACACTAACCCAGGTTTTTGTTTAATAAACCCTACAAAATACAAATAAAACAAAACACAGAGCCAGATGTTGCAAATGCAATACGCATATATACAGATGGTTCGAAAATGAAAGAAGGCTCAGGATGTGGAGTTTACTCGAGAGCACTAAGCCTAAGGATTAAGTGGAGAATGGGAAACAATACCAGCGTGGTTCAAAGTCAAACAGAGCTAGCTGGTATCTCAATTGCCACAAAAGAACTAATCAGAAAAGGCAAAAACTGGCAAAAACATAACAATCTGCACTGATAGTAGACAAGCTTTATTAGCCTTGTACAGACAACGTGTTATATCGAGGCTAGTACTAGAGTGCCACCAAGATTTAGCTAACGCCTCGGCAGATAACAATATTATCCTGAGGTGGGTTAAAGGCATGGCAGGAGTAAAGAAAATAGCATTGCCGATTCTTTAGCCAGGGAAGCCGATGGACTAAAAATTCTAGGACTCAATGACACCTACGGCCTAACGACTTCGACAATTTCGGAACTAGCCAAACATTTCACCCATGCTCGATCCCTTAAGAGGGAGGGAACCATAGGGTGCAGTTTTGCCAGGATCACTCTGGGCGACCCTGGGAAGCTGGCGCCGAAGGAATATTTGGCGATGACCAGGAAAAACCTACGTATAACAGTAGGATTTCTGAATGGCCACTGTCAACTAGGGAAACACATACTATGGGACTAGTGGACACACCTCGATGCAGGTTGTTTGAACAGGAAGATGAAACTGTTATGCATGTCCTATGCGAGTGTCCGGAGTTATCGTCAATAAGAGAGTGTGTGTTCGGTGAGACTTGGCCTACCCCTGCTGATATAAAGGAGATGTCTCGTAGTGACCTGTCCACCTTCCTGAGGCCAGGATGGACGATGACCTATATATACTAGCCGCCACTGACATGGGATTCGTATATATACATACGAAAAAGTTTATAAATATATAAGATGTATTATATTCGTATATCGATATAAAAACTACTACTTTTTGCGAAATTCGGTCTCTTCAGTTTGATAAATATTGGTGATATTTCACCAAGCGCTACATCTAACAAGATAAACCAAGAAAAATTTATATTATATTATCTACTAGCTTTATTCATAGTTCATTTATGTTTTATATTTACCTCGTAAATTTTCAGTTTTTTTTGGATGTTCTTGAGTTATGAAATAGTGAAAATTTTGACAATCCAAATTAATATTAAGCCTACAAATTCATTATGTGATCTATGTACTTTGACTAATCTTTGTAATTAAATATAAAGTGAATTTCAATGGAATATTTTTGCTTACGTTAACACGCCGCCACTGTAAAACCTTAACTGTGATTTATGCGACACCAAATTGCAGGTGTAATTATTTTTCACTTTGTGCGAGGAAGCTGGCTTTAGCTGAAAGTTGTAATCGGTATATTTCTGTTTTTTTTTCTCGTTAATTTCGATGTAATTAGAAGCAATTTTTCACTGCTGGTCAATGTTAAACGATAGGTACAGATAACGCATAATAAATTTGCGAATTAAAAGGAAACGAACGCGGCAATTTTCCAATTTAAATTGATCTTATTGCTGTTTGAGAATTAATTTGAAAAAGAAATACGAAGGAAGAAAATTAAAAACAAAATACTGTTACTTTTTTGACGAAAATTCAAATGTAATTTAAATGCTTTAGAAAATAATAATACCATTGTCTATAAAGAGAATGGGCTAGTGATTTAACAGTTTTTCGTAATTTTGTACTAAACGTATAGAGGGCGTATTGTGAAAGCTGGACTAAACGTTTAGATGGCGCTGAATTAGGAAAGATGTCTACTTATTTTGAGTGATTATGTTATTAAACGATAGATGCTACTGACGACACTTTGTATTGGTGAGTCTATCTAAATCTATAACCTGCAGAACAAAATAATATTTTTGAAGGTCATTTATAATAATCACCACCCTTAGGAAGAGGGTGAAGACTGGTTTTTTGAAATTTGTATAATTTTGTTGTTATCTTGCTTATTATGGATGAAATGGAATACAGCATTAAGTTTATCAAATAAATATTCTAACAATGGATGGTTGTAAAATCTTTTTTCTACTCCCACATGTATATTATCCATTTTTGCACAGTTTACAGAAATGAAATTTAGGCCATATCGGTTAACTGAACGTATATGATTGATATACATCCTAGAACGTATATGAAATCCACCAATCATTATTCGCGTTTAAAATTCGTCAACTCCCCTTTTTTGAATTTCAAAGAAACGTCAAAATAACTTATCGAAAAAAAGGCTTCCCTAGAAGCGCTGGATCAAGAATATTTATTTACAATAATAAACATAAATAAAATATTCCGAATAAATTAACAACAAATACTGAAAACAGAATAAAATTGGTATTCAAGAGAACTTCTGATAGACGTCAGCTTTTATAAAATTATGCAATTATTGATGTGACGTTATAGATATCTGGTTTGAGCATTCCTCGGTAGTCGAGTGGTAAGCATACCAGAATCTCGCGCGCTAGGTCCAGGGTTCGATTCCCAATGAAGAAATTTTTTTTATTCTTAGTTTTATTTAAGTATTCCGCTTGATATTGGTTGGTAAAATTATGGAATTTGTTGAAAATTTTGAAATTGAAGTTATATTACTGTCGAGATTACAGTTTATTCAAATGTTTATTTTCTAGATTTTTTAAGTGGGTCGTAGGAAAAATGTACTGTTCGACTCGTGTGGATTGTCCATATCGCACTCGAACGATTGAGCACTCCGCCTACGGCGTCGTGCTCAAACTTCGTCCTCGTGCGATATGGCCATCATATCCACACTAGTTGCACAAACTACTATTTTCGTTAGTTTTGCAGAATCACAAAAGATGATATAGGTACTAACAGAGCCTCCATCTTTCCAAAATAGTTTACAGACAATAATTGCTATAAACTCACACTTTGTTTGATTGGGTTACGTAGGTAGAAATTTTGATTCAACCTTGATAAGTAGAAATGTATTTTGTTATGTTTATTTTGATGGTAATTAATATTTAAAGCTTGTCATGGAGCCACCTATTGGTCACTAGCATCTCGTATACGCAAGTTTCTGGAAGTTTCAAATTTCACCGTAATTTAACTTGAACCGCCACCTCTCAATATGTATGCATCTCTCTTTTTAGGGTCTCTGTTATAATCATTAGGTTGACAGACTTTTTCTTTTTATAGACAATGATAATGCTATACAGGATCTGAGTTGACTGAAGTTGGTCTTGGCCATAACATACCTTATGTTGGAAAATGTTACAATCCATAAAAATACAATATTTTTGAGCAGTGTTTGGGAATAAGAACTTTTTTTTCTTTATGGAAACGTAAATCGGCAACATTATATAAACTGGTCAAGCGTTGGATGCATGAATCTAAAACCCATAAACTGAAAATAAAGGCTGGAATAATGTGCTACAAAATAATGGGTTACTTTCTTTTGAGGAGAACGGATTTATATTTATTGGAAAATAGTATTATACTAATTAGCTCAGTTATTTTCAAAGTATTTTTAATTTAATTATTCGAAATTTTTAGACAAAAACAATATAACAAACGACAATATTTGACTGCAACAAGATTGTGCTCCACCTCACTATGCGCGTGTGGTGAGGCAATACCTAAATAATGCGTTACCCAGAACATGAATTGGAAAGCGTGGTTTCATAAAATGGCCTCCGCGATCACTATTTCCTGCAGGAACACTGCCTGTTTATAAACAAAAAAATGTTTACCATGGAAAAGTAATGCTTTTAAACAAAATATTTTTTCAACGTTCAAAGTTAGAAATCATTTGAAAATTGAATTAATTTCATCCAACTCCTAATAGACTGGAACTTTCCTGACTGGATTCCGATATCCATGTTTCCTAAAAGATGTACAAATCCTGTAATTATCATTAAAGATACTCTAATTTGAGTGATCAACGATACTATTTCAAACCTTAATGAAGACATTTAACTTTGATGTTTCCGATTCAAGTGAGTAGTCACAGAAGTCTTACTACTTCCACTTAAATTGAGAAGGTTACATTTTATATTGATACAGGATTATTTGATGTTGGCTAATTGCATCCTCAATTCAATAGAAAGTATAAAATATTTAAGACACAAAGATAATAACGAAAGATTTCTTCAACCTTAATTTATAAAAAATTGGTTGAAAAAGTAAGCCAATCTGTTGACAGTAAAGAAGATTATGAAGGTACAAATTGCATGCAATCAATTGTCGAAGCGATATACATCAAACAAAAGAATCGATTAACCTACTTTCGGATCTTTATAACTCTTATCATTTTTAAAATGTTTCATTAGCAATGAAACGTAATCCACAAAGTGGGAATTCTAATAAAATATAGCAAGCAATAAACAGTAAGGAGCTTGCAATATTCAGTTGAACTTCAAAGCATTTTTTTAGCAGATATAATGTAATAAAATACGTCACATTATGGTCACATGTTTTCGCTTTCCCTTGCTTAAAATTACTTGTCGAAGATGTGGAGCAGCTGTACCGATATTTGGAATATGTAAAGATGGGGTTCTTCAAGTGGAATAATCATGAAAGGATTAAAAAAACTTGTAATCAAACTGTATATTGTATGGTGTGATACTGGGGTTGACTGGAAACTTTGTGAAAAATTGAAATCGAAAGATTACGAACCTGTTGTGCTCCAAGGCGTAGTGAAAAAACGAGAAGGTAAGAGCGCTTTGTGGCCGGCTACTAGTGTCTGAAAAGAAGGGTGTGGCTAAATATACATTAACATAAATAGATGCATTCACACGAGACACAGATAAGGAATCTATTTATTATTAATGTAATTTTAGCCGCGCGATTCTTTTCAGACACAGCCGGCCCCAAAGTGTCTCGTCTGAAAGCGCTCTAATGGTTATTTATGTACCAAGGCAGAAAAGTGGTTTTTTATCGGACTAGTCTGAAAATATGAGACAAGCGAGCGAGGCGAATACCAAGTGAGTTCGATAAAGACACTTTACTGACGTGGTGCATACTATTATCGAGCCGTAATAGGGAGGAGCGTGACACTGACAGATGATGATTTTCGACTAATGTCAAAGTCAAAATTTATTGTATGATAAAATAAACTGTTTGTTTACTTCCGGAAATCAATAAATCGATAAATGTCTTACAAGTTTATCTCTGTGTTAGATACTTGTCTTCCTATCAATGATGAATTTATTAATAGGTTTACCATACCTACAAAGTTATTTGAATTATGGTATTTTGCTTCTTTTTGCAGCTAAACAACCATGACATTTTTCACTCTTTACACAATACGTATCGCGAGGATATCCGTGTTTTCGGAAACGGACTATATTCATTTCATTTCCTTTTGCATGCTTCGTACAGGTTGCATTTATTCCTAACGTGATTCTTTGTTGCATGCTTTGCATTCAGCAGGTATGTTTGTGACTACGGAATCGATTCTTTTGAGATTTATAGATATTGGAAATACGACAACTGTAAAACATAATACTTCAATATGATATGTTTTTAAATTGAGTTGTAAGCTGCTACAATTTAAACTTTTGTAACTAAATATTTGAAGACCATGATTAAAATTAACAATTTTTTATTGACAATAAAAAATATTTGCAGGGTTTATGTAAACATTAAAAATGTCCATGGAATACACAAATTTGTAGTGTTGAGCTTCATCTATATATATGTACCGATAAAATGTCAATGAAAACGCCGTTTTTATTCCAATTTTTTTATTCGATTCCAGTGATGAGAGTAATCAATAGAATTATATTCATGTTAATTCGTAGATTTTTTTATAGTACTCCTGCATAATCTCATCTCTCAGGGTTTTCCAAAATACCCATTCGTACTTCACTGTAGTTAAGATTGATTTTATGCGGAAAATGATTATACAATACGAAAATGTTTGTTCTTTGTTGCCGGTAGCCACTGAAGCAACTTTTTTTGCGCTTGATGGATGGTCGCATCAGTTATGAATAAATACCACGTTCAGTCGTTATTGTACTACCGCCATAGCATCACCATCACGAGAATGTGATGGTTAAGACATTATGTAGTATAATTTTTATATGTTTTGAACACGCAAATGTTTGAAGTGATTTGTTAGAGATATTCAAAACAACAAAACTTAAATTTCCTTGTTTTTCAATTACCTACATTTTATCCTCAGATACCATTAAGATTGCTTCAGGAATTTACTCCAGGAACCCAAGAACACAAGTTTGTGTACCATTGGGTGATGGTGTATCTGCATATTAGGCCCAGATATATGCTATCTTGGAATGCTAGACAGAGGTTATGTGGATCGACGCATAACCATAATATACTCCGACAGTCAGGCAGCAATTAAAGCCCTGAGTGGGTATACCAGCAAATCAGGACTTGCTAACGAATGTCGAGAAGGACTTGCTAATCTTGCAAGGCGGAACGTGGTGCGGCTAGAATGGATTCTAGCCCACTCTGGTTTTGAAGGCAACGAGATGGCGGATGCACTGGCTGCGGAAGGGGCGGCAGCTCCTTTCTGCGGCCCGGGCCCGACCCTGGGCCTAACAAAACAAAAAATTCGCAAGGAGACGAAGAAGTGGCTGAGGAATCAGCACCTCGCTCATTGGAATGCTCTGCAGGGTACTAGACAATCCAAACTTCTACTGAAGGGATGGACTGATGGACACGCTAGGGCAGCTACTGAACTACCAAGGAGTAGGCTAAGGAAGATAGCAGGACTCCTAACAGGGCACTACTGTATCATGAAACACCTCCACAACTTAGGAGTAGAGGAAAGTTCCCTATGTAGGAGTTGTGGCGTGACTGACGTCAGTCCATGTTCTCTTAGGGCGAGTTGTACCAAACACCTAAACTCGGTTTAATGATAACTGATGTTTAGACTGTGTCTGATTGATGTATTTATTATCAACAATTACATCAGTCTAATCATCAGTTAACATTAAACCGAGTTTAGGCGTTTGGTACAACTCGCCCTTAGAGTGTCCACACTGGGCTGTACGACTCAGGCGAATCTTCGGAGTCCCTGTTATGGCCCCTGGAGACACAAGCAGGGATCCATTGAAAAAGGTTGTGACCTTTATTGAAGGGCTCGGCTTCATGGAAGTCTAGGTAGCAGGAATGGCACAATGGGCCCGCCAGTGTCCTCAGTGCCGGAACCTTGGTTTGAGTTTGTCCAGGACAGGGCTCGCCTGCAAACTTAGTAGTAGTAGTAGTAAGATTGCTTCAGGACACTTCTTACTTTGTATGGAAAAAACCGGTAGAAAATGTAATGTCTTTTATATGTTGGCACCATCCGTTTTCTATTAGAATTTTTGTCAAAAATATTTACCTACTGCTTGGCCTCCTATATCTATCTGGAAGTAGATATATCAATGGACCTAAGCGAATAGAGTTTGTTTAATGAAAAATACATCTCTTATTAGAATATAATTTTGAACTCCAACTTTGCGAACTAAATTTTCCAAAATCTATCTTGGCTTAATTTAAATAAGGTCATTTTGTTCTTTCTTTTTCCTCCAATGATAGGAATTTATTTGAAAATATTGTGAACGTAACTGTTTTAACAATTCAAAGTTTCAACTGTTATTACATGGAATTTTCATTCTATAACCTTCCGAATTTGTCTTCGCCTAGCTCAAGTAGACAATTTTCTGTTTAATTATTCTCGGATACACTGCCAGTATTTCTATATCTATGACTATGTATGAGAATCAAGTGAGTGATTATTTGTAGCAAAATAATATCAACTGTTGATTATTAACAAAAAAGACGATAACGTTGAAGAACAAAATATTGTGATGTTGCCAAGCTGTAGTTTTTTTCTTTTTTTAACCTAACATTAAAAACATTTTATCATATTCAATTGAATATGTAACAATAATATTAATAATAATGAATACACATAGCGAATACTTTTACTCACGTCTCTTACAGCAGCAAGCGGGAGAAACGAATCCTCATTTCGGCATTCTCTTTCAAAGTACCTAGCTTAACAAAAATGTTACTATCTCTTGACATTTACTGTTCAGCTGCTTCAGCATTTTATTAACTACCCACTGGAGATTTTCCTGAATAATTAGTAATCAAAATAACTGTTTTAATCTTAAAGAAACAATTATTTTAAAAGCTCCGAAAACAATCGTGAGTATTTGACGATGATCCAATGTCAATAAACGTCAAAACAAACTGGGGAATTTCACCAGTTGATCTGACATGGATCTGACACCGTCTTAAAGTTTTGCCAACCAGTTAGCTGTAAATTGCACTGGCTACTGAGGATAAATTGTATTTACGGTTGGTGAATTAATATTTATTCTGATAAGCAGGAAAGTAACTAAAAATGACATCGTCTTTTTATCGTAAAAATCCTATATCTGACTTTATTGAATGTCATGTAAAAATAAAGTGAGGTTATGAGATAAACCCTGACTGGATTTCTATAACAGCTTAGGCTTTTATTGGCTAATAGTTTCCAAAATTTAGGCTATCAATTCCTGTATTATAGTGAGAGCAAAGGCTTCGTCTCAAAGGTAAGACGATAAGAACCTTTGCAACGGTATCGTCTTGGTCGATTTTTGGATGAAATTTCTATTTTCTTATCATGGACGTGCTATACATTTTTCATAAGAGGTACATTTATATTTTCTACAGAAAATATTGTCAATTTTATTTTATTTCAGTGAAATTGAAGAAGAGTTGAATAAGAGTTTGGTCAAAGATCCGAAGTGGTTATCAAGAAAAAGGAATTAGAGATACGTTGCGAATCGTTGGAGGGTGGCTGTTCGACTACTAGAGGACGGATTTGAGGCTGGCTTTGAAGGGAATCGAAGATTTGTTTTCGTTGAACAAGAAACATACAGTTCGGACGATTCGGTACCCAAATATTTATCCAATCACAAACAACTTTCTTCTCCAAAAATCGAAAAATCATCTTCCACCGATCCAAGAAGGTAAGACTTCAGTTATCTGTGTTCATTTATATTAATACTTATTTAATCATCAGTTTTTTGTAATTTTGTTCACTCATATAGCGGCTGGTCGCCAAGGCTTCGCTTAAAATTTTAAACTAAAAGGCTGATACATTTCACACAGCTTTCTGTAAAATTTACTAGTCTAGAAAAATGCTTGGAGAGAGTAAAATTTTGTAATTATGTTTACTAAATAGCGTCCATCCCCGCGTAGGCCTCTCCTGTTACTTTCTAAACGAAACGTCCGATACATTTTTAAAAGTTTTCTATAAAATTTAGCAGTAAGTTAAACACTTGAAGTAAAATTGATTGAATTTTCCTTAGATTGTCGAATATCAGCCGTTCAAGTACCTCCAGCAATTCAGGGAAGGATCCTTTGTATACCTGAGTAGCAGTGAACATCTGCAGATCCATTATCGATGACGTTCTGTAGAAGAGAAGAACATGGTGATATCGATAAAGAGTAGGTATATGTGATGTATTGAAGTTCTACGGCAAGTACGTACAAGGTGTTAAAACAGGTTTTTATAGTTATTTCTATACTATTAGCCCCATTGTAATGAAATTATGTATTTTTACGTCCCATGAATTTATTTTTATTATAAAGGGCGATAGTTACGAAAAAGCTATGTTGCAATTACATAATTTCTTACTTTCAGTGTTCTACTTGTTCCAACAACAATTTTTGTTTTTTTTTCATGTGCTGGTCGGAGCAACAGACGTCCATGGGCAATGAAAAATGACGTCGGAGGGTGATAGCAGCGCTAAGAGTACGTAGTCCGCCGTATTAGGAAATTTAATATTTACGTATATTTTTTCTTTATATTTTCCAAATTTTTGTATTTTTTATGTCTGTGTAACTAGCAAAATTTAAAATTAAAGAGATTGTACCATTATGAAAATTGTGTTTTCTTCAACTTCACCGTACAGTACTATCATAAATATTATCGAACAAATGGAGTTAGTGATATTGTGACGATATTTTTTTTTTTTTTTTTCAATATTCTTTTTTTTTTTATAATTATTTTTTTTTTAACTGTGAATTGGTTTTATTTTAAATTAATTTTAATTTAATGTTGAGCGCCAGTTATAAAATCTTAATTAGTTTTTTTTTTTATTTTAATTCTATTTTCTTTTTTTTTTTTTATATTATATAAATATATAATTCCTGAATTTATAAATATTTGAAATTTATTTACCTTGAGACTCTTGAGCGTTAGCACTCTGGGCGTACGATTCGATCTTTATGTTTTTTTTTTTATCTATGATAGTCGTCACAGAACTATCAACACACTATCTACTGTAGAAAACAACTGATTTCCTAAATAGAAGTTTATTGAAAACAAAGTTGATTTTTTTTTAATTACATTAATATAGTAGTAACAACAAATATACCTACCTACGTACCTACGAAATTTATTTATTAACAATGACTAATTATATTTGCCTATTGGCTGAATAACGTAGAATGCATTCTTCCATTAAAAAAAAGAAGACTTAACTAAGTTAACCTACAAATACATATAAAGTAAAAAAAAAACGATTAAAATTACTTGTGCAATGTGTGAAAAGTTTATAAAGGATTTATGTTATACGTCTACCGATCAAATATTTATGAATATAACCTTTGGTAAGTCAATTTTATAATAACTGTTCTAAACAAATAAACTATCACTTCTTACAAAAACTTTTAGATATTATGAAGGTTATTTCAATGGAATGTTTGTTACCTTACATCTTCTCAATACAAGGAATTGCTTCGTCCATAAACCATGTATTGTATGGATTGATTTGAACTATATCCTATTATAGTTCCATGGCCATTCAAATAATTCTAAAGGTATGTATCTATTTACTTTTTCTTTTCTAGATAAATAATACTTATCTTTAGTCGTTTTAACCAAAATTTTCTTCAATTTTAAATTAACTTTTGACAATCTTTCTTTTAATATTCCAAAAATTTTTTCACTCTCTTATTTATTATTTTTCAGCTACCTGGGCAACCTGGGTCCCTAGTTCCCGGAAACAAACGAGTCTCATATCAAAAAATTATCGTGCTACTCTGGCCAGATCTGGCATTTTTGATGACATCACCTTCAAAAATGATACCTTTCAAAAATTTTATTTTAGCTGAGACACCTGTGCTTGGCCCCATTTTCTAGAGCTTCATCTCCTGAGTCTGGAACTAGTCTTCTTTTTCCTCACAAGTTATTATTTTCTTCAAAACTTTAATTTTTCATCTACACTTGACAGTTCATAATTAAACCTTTTAAATTTCATATTTTCTTTCAATAAAATTAAAAAAACACTAATTTTAACATAATTCTGTATGTTCACATTACATTAACTTAACTTCTAATATTTAAATACAATTTCTTATATATTGTCTAAAAATATATCACAATAAGCAAATATAATAATGAATTTTTTAAAAACTGTAAACTATATTTTTTTTTTAAGAATTTGGCTCCATTTTATATTTATAAGACGATAAATTCGTCTTAACATTCCCCCTCAAGCCTTTGAGTAATTTATATGTTCACATTAGAAATTCGAAAAGGGTTGATCCTTCTGTTAGTAAAAAAATTTAAACTTTCAAATAATAAATAACTTTTAACTATCTAAATTTATAAAATATTATGGTGTTGAACAACTGTTATATTCAAATAACTGGTCAATGTTGAATACCCCACGTGTGTTTCCTGTCTCTGGATGTACTAAAATATAACTATTTATTCCACCTTCATTTTGGATTACATATGGACCTTCAAATAAACAATCCAATTTCTTACATTTGTTATTTCTGTGATCAGCAAATCTCAATGCTTTTAATAATACTAAGTCTCCCTTATTAAAAACTTTAATATGTTTATTCTTTTTTTTAAGTTGTTTTTCTTTATATCGTTTCTCCTTTATTGATTCTTTCATTCTAGCCTGTTCAATTATCTGATTATAATCAAAATTAATTTCCCATGGTCTATCTGAACTTATTCCCTTAAATAATATGATTGGAGAAAATCCTGAATTTATATTAGGAGTATTATTTATAAAATATTCTACATCTGACAATTTATCCTCCCATTCTCTATGATTATATGACACCAGTAATCTTAAATGTTTAATAACCTCTTTTATTCCTCTCTCAGCTAAATTAGATTTAGGATGCCTAATACTTGTATATCTATAATTAATTTTATTTTTATCAAACCAATTTTGTAATTGTCTACTCCTAAAATATGTTGCATTGTCCATTATACATATATCAAATTTTCCATGATCATTTATAAATTTATTCAAATACTTTTTCACCATTGTTTTATTTGTTTTAGAACATGCATGTAAAGTTATGTACTTCGAGAAAACATCTAGAATTACAAAAATATGGAGATTTCCCTGTGTGCTTGGAATTAAATTTGAAATAAAGTCTACTGTTACTATCTCTAATGGTTTACTAGCTATTAAAGATTTTGGTAAGTTAGTATAATGCATATTTCTTTCTTTATTAAATTGACAAGCAGTGCAATTTCTTATTTGTGTTTTTATTAATGCTAAATCGTTTTTACAATAATAATTCTCTCTAAAGATCAAATGAGTACGTCTAACTCCAGGATGATTAAAAGTAACATGTATATGATCTATGATTAAAATAGCCAACTCGGATGTTATTGCATAGATTTCTGTTCCATTTATGATTTTAAAATAAATATTTTCCCTATAATTTAGCCTGTCCTTATCTTTATCTGTTAACCTGTTTTGGTTCATTTGAATAGCATCCAATGAAAATATTCCCTGTTCATATTTTAATTGATTAAGTCCTACTTTATGAGTGTATGGTTTACCAATGTTGTCACCTTCCATTCTTGTAATAGCATCTGATACAATATTTAAATGCCCAGGAATAAAATTTATTGTAAATGAATATTCTTGCAATAATAAACTCCATCTGTGGATACGAGAATTATTATATCTATTGTCTAAAATCGTAGTTAAACCTTGATTATCTGTCTCAATTATAAAATGTCCACCTAATAAAAAATAACGTAACTTGTTTACACAAAAAATAATACTGAGAAGCTCTAGTTCGCTTGCTCCATAATTTTTTTCCGCTTGGCGAGTTAAACGTGAAACAAAAGATATTGGAACTTCCACATTCTCTTGTTCTTGTAAAAGCACACCAGCTATTCTTTGTATGGATGCATCAGTTCTTAACTTGAAAATTTTTGAATAATCAGGATGATAAATTTTTACTTTTTCATGAAAAGATTCCTTTATGGAATTAAAAGCTACCTCCTGTTTATTTGTCCATTTCCAAGTTACATTTTTCCTCAATAACTCAACAAGTGGTATCTCCTTTTCTGAAAGATTTGGTACTAATCTTTTAAAATAATTTAGAGTTCCTAAGAAACCCCTCAAAGTTTTTAAATTCTTAGGTCTTTTATAGTCCTTGATTAAACTTATTCTTTCTGGATCCATTTCGATTCCAGATGATGTTAGTTTAAAACCTAAATATATGACTTCTGATTTAAAAAATGAACATTTTCCTAAACTAAGCTTGAGACCTGCTGAATCAAGATCCTGTAATACATTTTGTATGTGAGTAAAATGTTGTTCCTTGTTTTCCGAAAAAATCAAAATATCATCTACATAATGAATGGTATAAGCTTCATGTCTTTCTAGGATTTTATTTGTGGCTTTTAGTAATGCTGATATTGAACTTTGTAACCCGAATGGTACTACATTAAAATGATATACCCTACCATTTATTTTAAAACCTACCAAATGTCTACATTCTGGGTGTAAAGGAATTAACCAAAAAGAATGTTTTAAATCCAATTTAGAAAAAACTCTAGCATTTGTTATTCTACCTAAAATAGATTCTACAGTCAGCGGTGCTTCAAATTCTGGGACACAGCATTTATTCAGATTTCTTGCATCAAGACATATTCTCACTGTATTATCTTGTTTCCGAACAATCACTACTGGATTAATATATTGTGTAGTGCTGTAACTAATTATGTTATCTCTTAATAACGTCTGTAATGCATTATTTACATCTTGTCTATACTTATAAGGAATTGGGTAACTTTTTGCATGGAATTGTTTTATGTCTTTTATCTGTATTCTATGAACATAATCTTTCGCTATTCTTGATTCCTCATTTATTAAATCTTTATACTTTTCCACTAAATCTATCATTCTATCCTTCCACATATTATCACAATCGAAACCTATATTCTTATGTACCACTCCTTTTATGGCATCTTTGGCCTGAATCCTTTCATCAGAAATCTCTCCTCTATTTAACTTGCTAACATAATCACATTTATCTTCTCTATCACTTTCATTTAATACTTCATATTCATTATAATTTTCAACTGTATCTATTTCTCTTTCATTCCTAGTACAAAGAACTCTATCACTAATAATCTTACCATTTCTTATATTTTCTTTTTCACGTTCACACTCATTATTATTTCCTGAATTATGACAATCCCATATACTAATTATATTCGAGTTTTTTACTACCCTTTTATTTTCTTTAAAAAAAATTTCAATTTCAAACTCATTGATTTTCACAACTCCTTTCTCAAAATCTATTATAAAGTTATTTTTACTGAGTTCATCACTACCTATAAGTATATCATATTCCATATGATTTACTATTAATAATTGAACTAAAATATCCAATTTTCCAAAGTTTATTTTAGACACCACTGATCTGTTTGTGTATCCTAAAGATTTCTCATTTATACCTACTAAGTGCGTTTTAGGAATTTTAATTATGTCTTTTTTCAAAATTTGTAACTTATTTATAATATCTTCGGATATTAAAGACGCTGTAGAACCTGTATCTAAAATTATGCTAACATTATTATCATATATCTTACCATTTAAAATTATTAAACCTACAATTTTTGTTTCTAGGTGTACATCGTTGTAATTGTTGAGATCAAGAAATTCACGTGGGTGCATGTATTGACACCTAGTTGCAACATCATACACCCGCTTTAAAAATGCGGATGGTTATCTTGACTATTTCTTACATCTTCTGAGGAACGTGATCTTTCTGAAGATCTAAGATTTTCCTGAGAAGAGAAACGTCGTGGAGTATGCCTTTCTGCACTTCTCCCTCTGTGATTTACGTCTGCTACATTTATGCGATTGACACGTCTCACCTGCTCACCTGAATTTCGAAAATTCATGTTTCTATTATAACTACTATTATTATTTTGGTTATCACCATTTTGTGGGTTTCGTGTATTTTGGTTATAATTGTTATTATTTCTATTCTCATTGTTTTGATTACCATTATTCCCCCGATTATAATTGTTATAATTATTTCTTTGTAAGTTATTATTATTCTGATTTCTGTAATTTTGAAAATTATTATTTTGGTTATATCTACCAAAATCTCTATTTAAATTATTGTTTGTCTGATTATATTGATTATGCCTATTTTGAAAACCTCTAACACTTTCATTTGAATTGTTTTGATTATAATACTTTCTATTCTGACTATTACTATCAATTAATTCATTATAATTCCTATTATTTCGTGCCCTATTCTGGTTATTTTGAGAATTCCTATTAATGTCTAAATTGTTAGAATGACCAATATCTAAGTTTCGTTCTACTCTAGTTAAATATGATAAAAGCATATCAAATTTGTGAATATTCTGTATGCTTATAGTTTCACAAATTTCGCTTTTATAGTGCCTGGACAAAAACATGACGATTTCTGATTCAGGTATACTTGGTACAAGGTATTGCGCTTGAGAATACACTTGCAATGCATAATTTGTTAAGTTATTGCGTTGTGCATCAAACTTACCAAAATATAATTTTTCACGTACTTTTCCCTGTTGTAACTCACCCCAAAAATTGTGTAAAAATAATTTTTCAAAATCTTCCATATTTTGAATTTGATCTTCCTTACAATTTAACCAAAGTAAGGCTTGACCTGTTAAATTACCCCTTAAAAATTCGCGTAGCTCACTCGTGTTTGTAATTCTTCTGGCTCTACTTTTGATAGTTTTAATAAAATTTATAGGGTGTACCTTTCTAAAGTCACCACAAAATTTTGAAGATTCATCAACCTTACCATTACAACCAAAATACAGAGAAGCTGACTCACTAATAATACGAGTATCTGACAAGTTTTTTACTTCTTCACTAATTTTTGTTAATCTGTTCTCTAGCTGTCTCTTTAAATTTTCAACCATTTCATTGTTGTTTGGATTATTTCGTTTTATACTTTCTTTCAACTCTTCTCTCAATCTTGCTTCTGTCCTTCTGTTTTCTTCTTCAGCCAGATCCAATGTCGTTTGTATTCCTTTTTGAACATCTCCTTCTAAGTCTGTAATTCTCCTGTTAGTTTTGATGTTTTCGTTTGTTTGCTTTCTTTCTATTCGTAGCAGATTTTCCTTAAATATGTTCTCTTGTTGCTTGGCTTCCTCTCTTAAGCTCTTCGTCTCCTTTTCTAAGCTTTTCTCCATCTCATCAATTTTTGTTTCTTGCTTACCCATTTTATCTTCCATCTTATTGATTCTCACTTGATGTAACTCATATTTTCTATCAAACTTTTCGGATATTGCTTGTAAATCAGATTGTAGCTCATCTTTCACCTTCTGTATATCTCCTTTTACACTTTGGATTTCGCTTGTTACTCCATGTATTTCGCTTGTCATCACTTGCATTTGATTCGTCATTAATTGCAAAATTCTTTTTACTTGTCCCATATCGCTATTTTCTTGAGGATCAGCTTGTGTTTCGTCTTCAGAAAAAACTAGAGTTGTTTCTTCCATTGTATTATCATGTACCTCTGTGCCTATAGTTCTTCTCTCTTCTTTATTATTCTCTTCCATTTCATTTTCCAATGTTTTTTCCTGTTCTTCCTGTTTGTTCAAACTGTCTTGTTCCCCCTGTGTATTCCTTTTCTCATAATTCCCAGATTCCATTCTAATGGCTTCTACAAGTCTTCTTTGTAGCTCTACTTTCTTACCACTATCGCTTAAATTTCTTTCCACCAAAAGTTCCTTTAATTTCGCTACCGTGTATTCTTTTATTTCCAATTCCCGCTTGTCAGACATAACGTGTTTATATATTTTATTACTAATTGACTTAACACATCAGACAGCATATAAGACACCCCAACCACGCAAACAGCAGACGTATCTCACTTATATATGATGATTTATTTATTTTTTAAATTTTGTTTTGCTTTAGAATTTATTTATCAATTTTTTTTTTTTTTAATTGTGATTTTATTTTATTTTTTTATTTGAATTGTATCAATAAATGTTTTTCAATGATTTATGACTCTTATTTTCTCTTACCCATCTATTTAATTTTAGTTTTTTCTTAAGTAGATAGTGTTTTTCATTATTAATTTCAAATTTATTCTAAAAAAAAAAAAAAACTATGTCTTGAAATAAAGAACGCCCCACGTTGGGCGCCAATTGTGACGATATTTTTTTTTTTTAATTTTTAATATTCTTTTTTTTTTTATAATTATTTTTTTTTTAACTGTGAATTGGTTTTATTTTAAATTAATTTTAATTTAATGTTGAGCGCCAGTTATAAAATCTTAATTAGTTTTTTTTTTTATTTTAATTCTATTTTCTTTTTTTTTTTTTATATTATATAAATATATAATTCCTGAATTTATAAATATTTGAAATTTATTTACCTTGAGACTCTTGAGCGTTAGCACTCTGGGCGTACGATTCGATCTTTATGTTTTTTTTTTTATCTATGATAGTCGTCACAGAACTATCAACACACTATCTACTGTAGAAAACAACTGATTTCCTAAATAGAAGTTTATTGAAAACAAAGTTGATTTTTTTTTAATTACATTAATATAGTAGTAACAACAAATATACCTACCTACGTACCTACGAAATTTATTTATTAACAATGACTAATTATATTTGCCTATTGGCTGAATAACGTAGAATGCATTCTTCCATTAAAAAAAAGAAGACTTAACTAAGTTAACCTACAAATACATATAAAGTAAAAAAAAAACGATTAAAATTACTTGTGCAATGTGTGAAAAGTTTATAAAGGATTTATGTTATACGTCTACCGATCAAATATTTATGAATATAACCTTTGGTAAGTCAATTTTATAATAACTGTTCTAAACAAATAAACTATCACTTCTTACAAAAACTTTTAGATATTATGAAGGTTATTTCAATGGAATGTTTGTTACCTTACATCTTCTCAATACAAGGAATTGCTTCGTCCATAAACCATGTATTGTATGGATTGATTTGAACTATATCCTATTATAGTTCCATGGCCATTCAAATAATTCTAAAGGTATGTATCTATTTACTTTTTCTTTTCTAGATAAATAATACTTATCTTTAGTCGTTTTAACCAAAATTTTCTTCAATTTTAAATTAACTTTTGACAATCTTTCTTTTAATATTCCAAAAATTTTTTCACTCTCTTATTTATTATTTTTCAGCTACCTGGGCAACCTGGGTCCCTAGTTCCCGGAAACAAACGAGTCTCATATCAAAAAATTATCGTGCTACTCTGGCCAGATCTGGCATTTTTGCCAGTAGAAAAACTAAAGAGATAGTTCGTAGATTTACCGATAGATGGCGCTAGCTGTTTTTAGTGTTGCACAAAATGTCCGATAGGGGGCGCTGATCAATGTAATAAAATCAGCGCCATCTGGTGGTGACCCCTCCAAGTAGTGATAACTGTTAGCGCCATCTATCAGTCAGTAGCTGAACTAAAAAAAAGTTCGAGGGTTTGCCGATAGATGGCGCTAACGGTTATCACTACTTGGAGGGGTCACCACCAGATGGCGCTGATTTTATTACATTGATCAGCGCCCCCTATCGGACATTTTGTGCAACACTAAAAACAGCTAGCGCCATCTATCGGTAAACCCCCGAACTCTCTATTTAGTTTTTCTACTGACCGATAGATGGCGCTAACGGTTATCACTACTTGGAGGGTTCACCACCAGAGGGCGCTAATTTCACTACATTGATCAGCGCCCCCTATCGGACATTTCAGGCATTACTCAAAGCAGCTAACGCCATCTATCGGTAAACCACCGAAATATAATCAAAAATTTTTTTCCCAAGTTTTGGAAGAGGTTTTCCATGGATGCCATTATTTACCGTACACCGATAAATAAATAATGAATAACACGAGTTTTTCAAATTTGTTTATTATAAAAAATTCAAGAATTACATGGACAAAAGGGAATTTGATGAATCACCACAGTGATTAGGATAGGAGTCACATTGACAATGTCGATGTGTGTACGGTATTATAGAGAATTAGGAGAAAAACGCGATCGGCAATTGATCGGCAATTGATCGGCAAATTACTATCTGTATCTGTAGAGTCTGTAGGCTCACAGCACTTAGGCCATATGTGACCCATTGTACATCCTCTCGAGAAGTTGTCTCCTAGGTCATCGTCCATCCTGTCCTTCTCAGGAAGGTGGACAGGTCACTAGGAGACATCTCCAATTACTAATGATCACCGTCAATATGCCCTTTTCTCCGAACTCTATGTACCTTTCCGTACAAACAATTTACAGAAAAATGCAAATCAAAATAATTAGTAGCTTCCGAATGGTCGTAACTAATTATGTTATTTCCCATTTTTGTGTAATTTTAGAGTGACATTTCAAGTTGGGAAAAGGGGGTGTGGAAGGAAGAGAAAAACCAACACTCGCCTTTATTCTTACTCTAAAGACTGGGCATTTGAAAATATATCTTTATCGATATCACTGTAAATGATCGATACCTACATTTTTCAATTGTTAACAATACAACAATAAAATTAGCAAAAGCAAGTATTCAATAAAATTGAACAATAATTAATGTATCGATATAGACATTTTTTTTTTCAATTATGTACAATGCAATCGATGAACTACAATCAATATAACCCAGTCCTGATACACATACCATATTTTTTTGTATATGGTTACATTTTGCTCTTTTTGAATCGCAATAACTACAATACATTAAAAAATAATATGAAATTAAAAAAATACAATTATTCAAGAATTTTTCTTTTCTTTTTCATCTTCTTAATTTCTTCAAGAGAATGGACTCTTCCTAACTGAAAAAATAGCATGATGAGTAAAATCCAGTAACAACAAACTGATGTTACAAATTTATCAGTAAGCATTTCTCGAAACAAATATTAAAAATATTTCAACTAGAACTATTTGAATTTATTATTAAGACTTACCAAGGATTACGACTAAATCAGATAATAGATAAGACTGGAAGAGCTTCAATTGCTTATTTTACTTCTGCATATAAACTCAATCTGCTCTACAACATCCAACTGGTCCAATAAAAATGGAACTCTAGTTATTGAAATAACCTGCAGACAAATCATAATCTGAAATAGAAAAAAATATTAAAACAAAGAAATTTATAAAGAGTATCTGTATCTATATCTGTATCTGTAGAGTAGGGAAGGTGAGTGTGCTCACAGCACTTAGGCCATTGTACATCCTCCCGAGGAGGTCTTCCTAGGTCATCGTCCATCCCGTCCTTCTCAGGAAGGTAGACAGGTCACTAGGTGACATCTCCTTTATATCGGCAGGTGAAGGGCAAGACTCACCCAACACACACTCTCTTATTGACGATAACTCCGGACACTCATAGGATATTAAAAAGAGTAATAGTCAATTGGCATTTTTCCAAAAAAAAGACTTGCTTCTTCCATCAATGTCCAACGTGCATTAATTCCTGTTCCGTTGCTCATATGTATTTGTGAAACAAATCAAATTATAACTATGTTATATTACTATGAATGCTAAAACTATTTATTGGATAACAGTCGAATTCACAATATTTTCAAGACAAATACAAAATTCTAACATTGAAGGGAGAAGATGAAACAAAAAGACCTTAGATTTAGCCAAGACAGTTTTTGACAAACTCGAGGACAAACTTCAACTGACAAAGTTGAAATACAAAATTATATTCTAGCATGAATGTTTTTTTTTAGCAAACTAACTCTAGAATTATTAGAATATCAATAATAATTGTTATGTATACTTACTGTCAAACCTTAATTATTAAAACACACAGTTCCTCTATTCTATTGTCGTAATATTTTCATATTCCAGCATAATAAACTTAGATTGACAGGCAGTTGTAGTTTTTCTCTTCACTTTCCTAAAACATACACAAATTTTAAAATGATTATTACCAAGGGTTACCTTCATCTGAAATAGATATTTGAACTTTGCAGAGCTCACCAAATCCATTAGTGAGTTTCTCTCATCCGCAAAACAATTCAACATTTTATGTTTTACATGAAAACAACTAGTATTGTTTATACTGGTGTTAGAAGTTAGAAAAAAAAGCATAATCGACAATTTCCTATTACTTATGGTCACTGTTAACTATACCCTTTCTCGAACTCTATGTACCTTTTCATACATACAATTCACAGAAAAATGCAGATCAACATAATCAGAAGTCTCCAATTTCTAATGGTCGTAATAAATTATGTTATTTCCCATTTTTGTGTAGTTTAGAGACAATATATCAAGTAGAAATTATTGACTACATAGAACTGTACATATAACACGTGGAAATTCTTGAAAAAATGCCTTCAGAATAAAAGGACCTCATGCAACTATATAGTATAACAGAAAATGAAACAAATATCTTTCACATGTAAAAAATATTCAAGTGACAAAGTTATATGCTAATAATATTAGTTAATTTCCTCAATAAACACCTATATTCTCCTGAGTTATGGCATGTTAAAATATTCAAAATAATTGCACTCGTAATTGCATATAGGTAGGTACTTACAGTCCTGCATTTCTTAAAACATGCTGTAACTTCAATGATGTCTAAAACATTTCATATCTAATAATAAGCTTGAAAAATGTGTTGTTTCATTTTCTTTTTTTGGAATGATTTCAAATAGCAGCAATATGTTATTTTTTTGAACTATATGAATTTAGAAATAGAACTTACCAAGGACCAATGAGAATGAATCAGAAAATAGAGAATCCTGGAGGAGTTCCTAATACCCTACTAGTCCAATAAAAATGGTACTCTGGTTATTGAAGCAGCCTTATCGACGAAAACTTGTAGACAATCACACATCTAAAATTGAGAAGACAATTAAAACAAAGAAACCACGTTCAAAGGAGATAGCCCATTGGATTTTTTATAGCTAACAATGTCCACAAAATGTTTGAAGGATGTAAAAGATTATTTTTCCAAAGTAAGAAACGTTATCGTATCGTACAAGCCGTGTCTTTTCAATATTATATTTATTGTGAAACTTTTCCATGCCATATTCTTAGTATTCTGTCTATTCCGATGTGATTGAAGTTATTAGCGTCAATATCTGTGAATCGCAATATGTCATAATAAATCACCTGAAATGTTTTCCTAAACACGTGGGAACGACCAATCTGCCTATGTATAGATAATAAGCCGCATTTAGGATTAACCACATACGGTATACTTCTGTCAAAAATACTTTACGTAAAACGTTTATCTCTGACCAGAAATGGCGGTCATGTATGTCCGTCGTTTGTCATACCTGATCACGCGTTTGATAGGGTAATATTACGAATGGATTACGTTACCGTTATTTTGCTAGGGGAGAAAGGGTTTGTCATGAGCACTGTATTTTTTATAATTGGTCCATTAATTGAGATCATGTTGACCAAATAATATGACCATAGGTTGACAAAAATTATCTACCGGTATTTTATTATACGAATTAAGTGACAGGTATTATGGTATTGGTTTATGCTTATTTTCAACTGACTGAAGAGTAGGCTTGAAAATAATACTTGAATATTTTCAATTATAAGAAAATTGAAAGAAATATAAATACATCTGTAAGTCGATGTCACATACGGCCGTTTGCACCAATTGATATTTAAGTCGACTTAAAGTTAAGTGGCGCTTTAAGAAAGTTTTGTTTTGCACCATGAACAACTTGTCATTTTAAGCTGCACTTAGCTAAGCTCAAAAAATCGCTCGCTTATTCCCCACTTATCCTGAAAGTGGAGATTTCTAGCCTAACATTCTTGTGTTTTGATTGATATATGTCAATGTTTTTCCTCTTTTCGGGTTATCGTTTTCTGTGTTCCAATTTTAGGTGTGTTTCTTTTAATTTTTAATGAAGGGTGTTTATGGAGGATGATTTGGAAGTATTGGATATTCTCGGAAATGGATTTCCAAGAAGAAGGTACACCCGTAAAAACTATTATGAAGAATTGGACGAAAATATTAGAAATTATTTTTCCTGCACTGTATAATTTGCCGATCTTATTTTCTTATTTTTTACTGTGTTTTCAATTATAAACAATTTTCTTATTTGAAAAAACAAGAATAAAATCCTCTGATTTTCAAAGAATTGACTTTTAACAGCTTTTAATGCGTTACTTCAAACCACAAAAACGAAAAGTCACCAGAAACTATCGAGAAATAAATAAAACTCAACTCAAATAGCGAGGTTGACAAATGTATTAAACAATTAGCTAAGAAGCAGAGCAAAAACATTGGTGCAACTGAACTTTAACTAAGCGACCCTTAAATATTGAACTCGCCATAACTATTCTAAGCTTATGCTTCTATTGGTGAAGACGGCCAATAGACTGCTATTATTTGTTTACGTTTTAACATCGTTACAAGTGTTGGTTCTTTTACGGAATAAAGTGAGTTTCAGTGATGTTATTAAAACTATACGACCAAAACGTGATGAGTGTGTCAACAAAAATGACATTGTAGGTGGCGGACCTTAGATCGTTTCTTTAATGTAAAAACCCGACGATTTTTGGCCTTCAGTGTCAAGAAGATATAACGTGGTTATCAAAAGTCGCGGGTAAAAACATGTCAAGGTTAGGTGATGTAGTAAAGAGTAAAGTATGGTTATTGTTGAGAATCCACTTTCCAAAATTTTTAAATCCACATTTAGGTGAAAACTTTCCCACTCGTGCCTACTGACCATAAAAAATCGCGTTTGAGCTTATGAATTTATAAGGTGTTTTTATTAGGGTTGTTTTTTGTTATAAAGTTAAGCCCTAGTCATAAAAAGTTATGGATCTGATATTTTTCATTTTTTCTTTTTTTTTTCTTTCTTTTTACAGTCCATACTCCTATTTTATTAAGAATACATTTTCGAAGATAATACCATCTTTGAATCGTGTGCGATCAAATATTGCTATACCATCCAATACAATATCACTAGAAACCACGGTGAGCACTTATTTTTTAGATTATTATTATTATTATCAAATTAATCTTGAAACGAGCGCAACTTAATATGCAGGTTAAAAATAAACAAGCCAAATACACATTGCACAAATACAACTTCCAAAACATGTTACAACTCGGTTATGTTTATTTAGTTGAATGTCGTATGTTGTAATTTAACTTGATTCAGTTTAAACAGAAGGTTTAGGTATTGAAGTATATTCAACTACTTCAGTACACGAGTGAGACATGTGACTGAACTCGAGTGAAAAGGTAAATTGTAATAGTAAAATAATGTACACTGAGTTGTAATGTAAAATCCACAAATTAGAAGAAAAAAACAATGTGTGACAGTAACACAGTAATAAAAAAAATAGAGGGTGTATCAAAAAGGCAGGTCATAAATCATACCACATATTCTAGGGCTGAAAATAACTCGATCCAACTCAAAATACCCTAGTAGAAATATGCAAGCGAAAAAAGTTACAACCCTTCGAAGTTACCAAATGAAAATTGATTTTTTCAGATATTTCGACAGTTTTTCGACATATTATAATGAAAGTGGCTTTCTTATGGTAAGAGCATCTTAAAAAAATAAGGAATTATTGCATCCCGTTAAAATTTATAGGAGTTGAGATCCCCTAAGCCCCCCAAAAATTTTTGTGTACGTTACAATTTAATGCTTATTGTGGCACCATTATGCAAACACATGATTTTTGAAACTTTTTTGCCCCCTAGTAGTTTTTAAAATTATCAGTTTTTATCGAAATAGGGCCTATTTTTCATTATGCTTCAAAAATTTCGAGTAAGAAGTCAATGAAGTTTTTCCAAAATTTTTTATTGCATCTTATTCATTCACTAACGAAAACCGAATATTCTGGAAAATCAATGGCTTCTAACGATATCTAATTGCAGCCAGGTTGTAACTTTTGGTAACTTGGGTTGGATCGAGTTATTTTTAGCCCCAGAATATGTAGTATGATTTATGACCTGCCTTTTTGTTACATCCTGTATAACGATCAGAATGATGCATTGACGGGATTGTACAGGCTACTAGTGTCTGAAAAGAATCGCGCAGCTAAAAATACATTAACATAAATAGACTCATTCACACGAGACACAGATAAGGAATACGTGGCGTTTAATGTATTTTTAGACGCGCGATTCTTTTCAGACACACACACAAGGTGTCTCGCCTGAATGCGCTCTTAATATATACTTCACACTCTACACCAGAATATTTACAAACGCAGCACGAGAAGTTTACACCGGAAATACTTATTGGGAAGATTTGTTAAATCACTAAAGTTGTTTTAGAGTTGAAATTCTGGCACTATCATTATACGACATAAAGTCAGTCACCACCCTTATTGAATCACCCTGTGTATTTGAGCTTTTCTCTCGAATTCCTGTAATAATCACGTTTGCATTTTTCGAATTTTCAACATCTGTTTAATTTAAACGACTCATAAAGTTCCTTTTTCAGTGACATTCTCATTTTCATGGATCGTAATAATTGTCCTGCTATAAATACTATTTTATTTTTGATTTAATGGTTTAATGAAACACCATGATAAATTTATCAAGTTAATACTCTGGTCACGTTTCTAAATGAAACTGCTTGACCTATTTCTGTTGAAAGTTTATACATTTTAATACGAGTATATAACAGCACTACGTGCAATGACATATCAACGTTATAAGACGGTTTAAAAAATGGCACACTCGCTACACTTATAAAGATCAGTACATTTATTCGAGTACTTTGACTTATCTTATTTCACATACAAATTACACTCATTAAAAAGTTTAACGAAGATTAAGTCCCACAGACTGAAAACTTGTTGGTCACATCTCGCCATATAAAGCGACTGAAAATCAAACAATATATAAATGTGGTTGCTACACAACAGTGATGGGCTCGTTATTTTAGACCAATCAAGATGTATTTGGAATAGATGAAAATATAACTTGAAGAAGAGTGTATTTATTTGAAGTACTTTGAAGAAGTTTGTTCAAAATTAAGTTCAGACAGAGTTGATGCTTGCATTATAAATTATTAATTTGCAAGCTCATAGCTTCTCAACGCTTTTATATTTTCGAGATCTACTGAAACACTGTTTAACAGCTTTGCAGAAATTGTTAGCAGCTAACAACATTCCATAGTGGTTGTTGAATAATATACATGTAGATGTTTTTTGTTTGTTTCAGAGCCTGAGAAGGACAGACGCTTACCATACAAATGAATACCACTTTGACAGCGAGTTCGAAGCATTATTGGCAAAATATGGTAGGCAAAGGAGCTAGAATCCACATAAAAAACACCGAATAAGGAAGAAAGAGAATGAAAATGATACTTCAATGGTATTAGTACAACTAACTGGAAAAGAAACGGTAGGAGTCCGGAAATCCGTGAGAAATTAAGACACAAGCGATGGAGAACCTATGCATAGTCATTTCAACTTTCAATAATAATAAATTTTAAAACTATTAAATAACTATTATTAAAATTAATGCAATTTTATTCCTAGAGGTTCAATTTGGCACCAGTCTATGGTTAAAACAGCTGGCCACTTGTATTGATCTTTTCTTACATAGAGCACTTTGAGCGAGACACTTTGTGGCCAGCTACTAGTGTATGAAAAGAATCGCGCGGCTAAAAATACATTAAACACCACGTATCCCTTATCTGTGACTCGTGTGAATGCGTCTATTTATATAATGTATTTTTAGCCGCTTGATTCTTTTCAGACACTAGTAGCCGGCCACAAAGTGTCTCGTCTGGAAGCGCTCTTAATCCTAAAAGGGCACAAATTCGGTGAATAAACTATAGATGTTGTGTGTGTTATATTTATTTTATGAGAATAAGTAGTGATTGGAAAATTATGAAGAGGTTTCCATTTGGCATTTGTGGTATATAAAGAATTTCTGATGTCAAGAACTGTCTCAGTGGAATGGATTGTTAAATGGTTTACACGTCTATCATAAGGCCTTGTTCGTGAAAGGTTATATCGATTATAGCATCAATAATGCAGTATTCAAACCCTATTCAACAAATAACTGACGTTGTCAAAAAAATAATATAAATTTTGTCTTTAAATCGACCATATTTTTTTGCATTTGAATCAGAAGGAACTGAATTTGAAGATCGCGTGATTATCTCTTCGAGCGATGATTCGGAGCTTCAAATACCATTCTGGACTATTGTGTGATTAATAACTACCTCTTGTCTTGTTTTGTTATATAAAAGTCACGCGAGGAATGTTTAGTCCTCTGGGCATCTGGCTTTTTAAGCGACCAACAAAATTCATGAATATTTCACAAGATTTTATCAAGATTAACGGAATAAATAAATTTGACTGCATGATATCCTCATTTTCGAAAATATAAATAATAAAAATGCAATATACTTATATACTCATAAGGTCCTTTTACACTCTTCCACACATACGACGTGTAAAAACCAGTTAGTACGTGCGAAAGAGTGTAGAAGAATCTTATCACATCTCTTATATTTTGTTGTATATCAACAAATATTTGGAAGAAATTAATTATTATATGAAACTTTTCAATATTTTGCTTAAATACCTCAAGTTGGAGATAGATATCCAGTAAGACATGTTTTTGTGAAATACGGTAAGTTAAAGTAGTAAAGAGTTCTATTAAAAGGAATGTCATAAAAATATCCCAAGCCTGATAATCATTATTAATGCCTCAAAATCACATACCTACTGTCACTGTTACCTGGCCTATTATTATAATATCATCACGAGTTCATTATTATGCCTAGTTTAAAAGTTAGGTGGGTATTAATCGAGTGTTTGATATGTGAAAGTAGATTGTAAGGCGATTAGTCAGTTTTCTAATGAAGGTCAATTCTCCCTTTATATATTTTTGCTTGTTCACTTTTCTAACAGAGCCACTATACGATAGCCAAGACAAAAAGTACATAGAGTATTGGAATGCAATAATTCCTCAACAACCAGATGTTCATCAGTTAGTGGTGTGTGAATAGACATCACTAACACTGAGAGCTCCACACTTATAAAGTGCGCATGCGGGCTATCTCATAATATGCAATTTCGAGACAGTGTGCATGCGCATTTTACTTTCGTATAAGCTCTCACTGTTAGAGAATAGACACCAGTACCTTGTAATCTAATATACAGTTTACTATTGACTGTGATGGAATTGTTCTTCTCTGGAAACTTTAGGGTATAGTGAAATGATTATATCACAACAATAAATTATATCAATAAACGTCAAAATTTATAAGCAGATGACTGACAAATTCAAAATTTCCATTCATATCGTTAGGATTTGAGTGGAAAGAGAAATTATTACCCACCCTCAATCTCCCAAGATTCATTTCTTCTGTAATATACACTGGTTTCATATGAATATTCAAGTAATTTCTTGTAGCATGTTGTGTATATTAAATCACAGCCTAATTAATTATTAAGGAATTCTCTCCACATTTTGGTCGTACTCCTTTCTTGATTGTAAGACAGGAACATCTAAGAGATTAGTATCGTGTTAATGGGGGAAGTGGGTAAGATGCAGGAAGGGATTAATGTACTTTTTATGGGTTTGAAGCGGGAATTCCACCCTACAGAGGTATTAGGCAGGATCCGTTCTCTATACGGTTCTATTAGTCTTGGATTACTATCTTCTGTTGTTTATGGTTGATCGAGCGTGAAAGAATTATAGTGGAAGCATAAGATAAAATGAAACATTTATTTGCGTGAGTCATTATTTAGTTTTGGCGAATATTACAAACATAGGGTGTTGCTTTCTATAACTTTGCTTTAAAACTTAAAATTCAAAAGGGTGTACGATTTCAGAGATCAATTCTACTCAATGAACTCCGTATTTTCCCCCATCTATTTCAAAGTATCCAGTGTTATCTTTTGAATGATTACACATAAACTAGTGAAATTTGTTAATAAAGCCACACGGTTTGCGCGAGTCTCGTTTTCGACGTCAACATAGTCTAATACTACTACAGTGTGACCCATTTTTAATGGAAACACCCTCCTACAATTTGAAGTTGTGAACAGATTTTAATCGAGATTTTTTATTAGCGATTTTTTTATTGAAAAAATCACTACGCCACTGGATTCAGTGTGCCTCTAAACAGATGTGACCAAAATTTCATGAAAAAATATTTATTAATAACAAAGTTATGACAACTCAAAAACTCGAAAACTCACACAGCTAATAGTCACAAAAACACCATATATTAACAGATTTGGCCATAAGAATATTTTTTTTTATTTCAACAATAAAGTATCGCCAGATGAAAACAAAAATAGCGTAAATTTTCTGTAATATCATTTCCAAGATTTAAATTGAAAAATCAATTAGGTCTTAGTTCTAGTTAATTTACGCCAAACTTGAATGTAATTCCGTAATATTGATTAAAAAATTAAAGTTATTTGTTTTCTTTTCCATCTGGCGTCACTTTATTGTTGAAATCATAAAAAAAGATTCTTATGGCTATATCTGTTGTTTTTTGTGACTATTAGCTGTGTGAGTTTTCGAGTTGTCATAACTTTGTTATTAATAAATATTTTTCTATGAAATTTTGGTCACATCTGTTTAAAGGCAAACTGAATCCAGTGGCATAGAGATTTTTTCAAAAAAAAAATCGCTAATAAAAAATCTCGATTTTCGACTAAGAAAAAATATCGTAGTATGCCCTGAAAATTGGAATGAACATTTTAAATTTTGTTCTAAGGTAGACCTTTTAGTACTCGACATTTCAAAAAAAAATTATCAAAATCTGCTTACAACTTCAAATTTTATGGGGGTGTTTCCATTAAAAATGGGTCACACTGTATATACTTTAAATGTTTCCCTTTTACAAAATATATGGTACTCTTTTCACCCCTTTTCAAAAATTTTATTATATGTCTATGATGGAAGGATATTTGTGCAAGGATATTAACACTCTTAAAAAATTTTGTCGTACGCTCATGGTAAATAGTAATTTTCACAAATCAATGATTCTCTTACACAAATTTTGTCTTATGTCCATGGTTGATAGAAATTTTTGCATATTATAACGTTTTTTAGTTCGATTACTTCGATTATCTATAAGCTTGTTTTTCTAGTTTGTTTTTCAACTATAATTTATTCAATAATATTCCATCATTGTGAAGGATTTTCTTGATGAAATGAAAAGGAATACAAATGTACAGTTTCATGTAAATTCGATATTTTTCAATCTAAAAATTCAGACAGGTAAAGATGATGCTTTTATTCTCGCGTACACGATGTCATCTGTAAATGGAAAAATGGTTCGTTTTTCTAATAAAGAGTACGCATGAGTTATTTCAAAATTTTCGACCTAAAATTGTTTTTAAAGAAATAATAAAGCTGGTGTTATTATTTTATTTATGTGTATTATTAAAAAATACATCAATTTATTATAAGAAGAAAAGAAATATAAAAAAATTTAAAGAAATACTCACTTGACTGAACTAGAAAACAAAAAAATAGAGAGAGGTGGAGGATATCATTAAAATGAATCTGGCTCTTAATCCGGCAATTTAAGTGAGCTGGTAAGTTATATCTGTCTAATTTTAAGTTTTTAGATAAGTTCTTCCCAAAGTTTAATTGCCTTGCGAAAGCCAGAACTTGGGAGAATAATCATGCTACTACCTTTGTTTTCTGAACTAGATCATGGCACGTGTTTCCATTTGAATTACTTAAAAGTTTTTTGATAGTAAGAAAACTATTGTCGTCTCGAAGAAAGGTTAAATATTTTTCTCTCTCATCTGAAAATTAGAACGTTTGGGTAAATTTGATTGTAGCTTTATTATGATTGAAGCTTCATATTATTCTTATCCATGAAAGCGTCATCCTTTCCAAGTTTATAGGGAAAAATCACGAACCGCGAGATGGCGCTGAAAAATCCAAAATGTCGGATCGGAGGGTGAACAACAAATATTCTCTCATTTGATATTAGCTTCGTTTTCGAAATTTTTGTGTTGTATTGCTGGATTTGTGTCATAAGATATCTATTAATAATGCCTGTGAAAGTAGAGATATCAATTTCGGATATATCACTTTCGACCTAAATCACTTAAAATTGTATAAAAATCTCACACTTCACCCATATAAACACATATGGGTTAGTTTGTTGTTCACCCTCCGAGTATTTCGAACGATTAATTGTAGATGTCGCCCACTCCGTGATTCTTCCCAATAGAGAGTAGTTGATTGGCATGCAAAACTTTGATAAAGCTGCATAGATAATGCCTCGACTGATACTATCAACTTTACGATCCCCACGAAGGAAGATTGCAGGAACCTATAAGAGAGAGGATGGAAAATAAGTGGAGTGGTATCAGTATAATATGCCACGAGAAGAAAGAAAAGCAAGAATTGTCATCCGAGAACTGTCAAACTACGAAGATACTGAAGAGATAAAGTAGGAAATCGAAAAGAAGTCAAGATAAGTAAAGTCAGCCAACTCCAAAAATTCAACAAATATAGAACGTGAGGATAAGATGTGAAGAACAAAGAAGAGAAGACGGATAGACGCAGTGTTACAGCTGTCAAGAATTCCACCACGGATAGACGGCATGCAACATAAGCACTAAATGCGTGAAGTGCGGAGTACCATATAGATCAAGCGAATGCCCAAGACCAAAGAATTAGCCAACCACCTACGCCAACTCCCAGGGAGATCACCTGGTGAACTACAGAGACCCACAAGCAACAAACAACTTGAAGACAAGGAAACCAGCCCCAAAAGCCATGAGTCAGCTACGCCCCAGCTGTAAGCAATAAATAGACATTGATATTGCGATTAGAGCGATGCATCCTGGCAGGAAAATGAAGGTGGTATCATCACTGTTCAATCGTTGAGGAAGGCAAAATTCGTCCTAGTAAATAATCGTCGATAATACGAATCCCAACCTCAACCGAAAAGGAGAATCTGTATCTGTAAGAATTTGAAGGGTGAGTGACCCCACAGCACTTAGGCCACAATTGGCCCATTGTGCATCCTTCTGAGTATCAGAGTTTCTTCTAGCTCGTCATCCAGCCTACTTGTAAAGTAGGCGATAACGTCGCCGGAAGTAAGCTCCCTCATGCTGGCTTGTGTTAGCCTGTACTCGCCGAATATAGAAAACCTAAGCTGAGAGAGTGTAGAACATTCACAAAGAATGTGTTCGACAGTCTCATCTTCCTCTACAAAGTAAAGTGTCAGACAGACTCAGTTTGTAGAGGTGTTTTCGTAGATGGCAGTGACCGGTCAGATTACCCGTGGCTGCCCCAAGGTTCTGTCTGTTCATAGTCACGTATTTTTGGCTACCTTGCTGTTCGGATACTGCAGCAGTTCCTTGGCAAGCCCGCAACCTTCTGTATCGTCCCATGTACCCTTAAACTTTTTAAGAGAGTGTTCCTTCATTAGGTCAATCATAGCCGACGCCGACAGACCAATGAAAGTGCCAGGTTCCAGGAGTTGGAACCGAAAAGGAGTAATAGACAGAATTTATATCAAATCTACAAAATTTAATGTAAAATTTACATTTAAACTAAAATTTTCTGGATTTTAAATAGTTTAAACTAATTCAGTATATACAGTGTGACCCATTTTTAATGGAAACACCCCCATAAAATTTGAAGTTGTAAGCAGATTTTGATAATTTTTTTTTGAAATGTCAAGTACTAAAAGGTCTACCTTGGGACAAAATTTGAAATGTTTATTACAATTTTCAGGTATAGGTACTACGATATTTTTTCTTAGTCGAAAATCGATATTTTTTATTAGCGATTTTTTAATTGAAAAAATCACTAAGCCACTGGATTCAGAGTGCCTCTAAACAGATGTGACCAAAATTTCATGAAAAATATTCATTAATAACAAAGTTTTGACAACTCAAAAATTCGAAATCTCACACAGCTAATAGTCACAAAAAACAACAGATATAGTCATAAGAATATTTTTTTATTATTTCAACAATAAAGTGACGCCAGATGAAAAAGAAAACAAATAACTTTAATTTTTTTAATCAAAATAACGGAATTACATTCAAGTTTGGCGTAAATTAACTAGAACTAAGACCTAATTGATTTTTCAATTTAAATCTTAGAAATGATATTACAGAAAATTTACGCTATATTTGTTTTCATCTGGCGGCACTTTATTGTTGAAATCGTAAAAAAATATTCTCATGGCCAAATCTGTTGATATAGGGTGTTTTTGTGACTATTAGCTGTGTGAGTTTTCGAATTTTTGAGTTGTCATAACTTTGTTATTAATAAATATTTTTCCATGAAATTTTGGTCACATCTGTTTAGAGGCACACTGAATCCAGTGACGTAGTGATTTTTCCACTTATAATTGCACAAGAAGTTTGTATTTTATCGGGTTAATTTGGATTGTTTAATGAGAAACTGTTTCCTAGCAATTAGACGAGAACAACTGTCAACTATTAAAAACGCGACACCGAAGGTGGAGCGTTTTTAGGTTGTCTAATTGCTAAAGGAAACAGTTTAGAAGTTGACAACACAAATTTACCCGATATCAATACAAACATCGAGTGTAATTCGGCAGGACAATTCAATGAATCGGCTCATTGTTAGTGTTTAGAAACTCAATAAGTTGATGACAAACATGTCAAATTATTTATCATGGTAACAAATGCATAAGTGAAAAAACCACAAGTGCATTTATCGCTGAAAAAGTTAAAGCTAACTTTTGCCGGTGTCAAAGTGACAATTACACTGAGGCATATGCGATTTTTTATACATGAGTTGAATTGTCAATAAAAAAATCGCTTATAAAAAATCTCGATGTTCGACTACGAAAAAATATCGTAATATGCCCTGAAAATTAAAATAAACATTTCAAATTTTGTCCCAAGGCAGACCTTTCAGTACTAGACATTTCAAAAAAAAGTTATTAAAATCTGTTCACAACTTCAAATTTTAGGAGGGTGTTTCCATTAAAAATGGGTCACACTGTACGTAATTCATAAGTGATTAGGATTATTTATATAGATATTGCTACTAATACAAACGCCATTAATTATAATTGCTTTATAAATACCTAAGCATGATACAAAACAAGTTATGGGTGGTTATGGTACAACAAGTTTTCATTCTAATTAAGTAAATAAGCTGTCGAGTATGATCTCAGCGTGGTTGATCTACAATATTATAAGTGAAATAATATTTAAGACCTTTCTTCTGAAGTTGATTAGATTTATACCGCACGAGTCAAATAGTCACACACACTGAAGATTTTAAACTTCCATTTTCTCTGACAAACTTGGTTCGCTCGTAACAGATAATTTAAAAATGGTTCAGGGATCAAACATCAAACTGTAGAGACTGTATTAGTTTGAAAAATATACTGTTTGTTCCTTGTGTATTTATAATTCTTTATTTTTTATTTTTGGGGAAATAAAACCAAAATATTTCGAAAATAGTATCCAAGATAAGTGATTCATTTAGAATCTGTTTGCAATGGGAATTGGATAACCAACGATCTAATAGATAAACAAAGAAAACATGAAATCTGCAAAACGGAGAAAATTTTGGAAATCGAGTGCCTCCATTTAATTTTTCTTCAACTTATTACAATATTAATTCGTCCAAAAATGTTTTTTTTTTTATCAATTCAATTCGAAGTATATTTTTATGCGTCAGCAGAAAATAAAAAAGCAAATTGAATGAGTATAAGTGGATTTTGGAATTCAATAACTTAAACGAATCGAAAGATTGTATATAATTCACAAGTGGATGAACAAAACAACCACCAATAAATCAAATCCTTACATATTATTATCGTTCCATCAATAGAAAAAAGAAGTAAAAGAAAATCAATATTTTAATTGAAAGTTGAAATTCATGTAGTACCTACAAAGATATTTCTGAAAAAACTTATGATAATTAATATGAAAATAAATCAATGGGAATGTTCTCCTGGGAACAAATAGGATATATTAAAGGAATGCCTGAGTGCACTAGAAGTTATGACAGAGGTTCTAGCAAGAGATTGCCAATTGTATGACGTCCCAAAAAGTTAGAACTGGTGTGGAATTGATTAGAATTGGTGTGAACCACAAAGAAATAATGAGAGAGGTTTTAAAACATATGGGGGGAGCAGGAAAAACTTAGGGTCGTTTGCACCGGTCCACCTTAAATGTTCATCTCATCTAAGGTCTACTTAAAGTTAAAGTGAACCTTAAACTTTAGATGGTTTGCTAATCTGCTACTTAATGAAATCTTAGATAAGTGGCGAGAAGCTATGGCAACACTGAGAAAGCTACAGACATTCAAGAGATAATTTGTGTTATCGAGTTTGATTTCACGAAGTTTGATTGTTGATTCTGTTTGTGACTGATGGTTTAATAAAAATGAATATAAATAATTGTAATGATAATAATATTAGAAAAACGAGGACTCCAAATTTCACTGGACGAGAGGAGACAGCTCTTTTAAACCTAATATTTAGTCATAAAACAATTATTGAAAATAAAAGGACCGATGCAATTACCTGGCGTGAGAAGGAAAACGTCATCGTCATGATCAAATAAATTATTCATAATTATTTTTTCAATAAATAATGAAGACAAGCCACAGCTAAAAAAAAGGAAAATACCACAACAACAACAACACGCATGTCAAATAGTAAACTTACTGTCAGATTGGAGTTTAGATGACATTAAGGAGAACTTTAAGCGGCACAATTCTTAGGCTTAACTAAGTACACCTTAAGGTACACCTTAAACCTCAGTTGATAACCCGTGCAAACCAAATTGTTATATTAAGGTCACCTTAAAGTTAAGCTTCACTTATCTTTCGCTAAGTATAACCGGTGCAAATGGCCCGTGCGCAACCTGTAGCGCATGGCACTTCACATCACACAACCAATTATTGAACTAACCCCACCTTCAACTACGAAACTTGAACATTTTTAACATCGTTATCTAGATATTCATAAAATAATAGGAACATAATATATTTCATTTTGGGGAGTCACAAAACGTGACACAACGTGACAATAGGGGAAACGGGAGTTTCGTGATAATGCGACATCCGCTCGGCGTCACTGGACACAGACTGCCAAATGGACGTTAGCTCATCTGCACCGACCCTAATGATGACGTTATCTACAGACATAATCTACAGCAATCAGAAGCTTAAATATTCTATAAAAGTGTTGTTTTAAAAGAGTATATTACATACATATTTCTAAGAATAGGAGACAATGTCAACAGGCCCCCGGAGCTTGTACGATATTAAGTGATTATTAATAACAAAGATGATGGGTAAAGTCTTAAAAAAATAGTGCCAGTTTGTAGTAGATCGAACAGAAGTAGGTACCTACTAAAATAATATCAAATAATTTAAAATCCGTAATACAACATTCAACTTAATGAAATACGTTTCTCAATGACTATTATTCCCTGAAGAAAATCTACCTTTTGAGTATGGTAATATCGAAGATTTCATCATCCGTAAAATTACAATGTCTATATCTATAGGCTTAACAGATTTCAGTTTGGTTTGCCTTGTGCCCTATATACACGTATCCCTCTTTCTAAATCGATTTTCCTTCTGTATTTTCATCCATTCTACGCCCTTTCTATAAATAGGAAGGAAGTTTTTATAAAGTGCTTTAGAATTTTTTATGTAGCCTGGATTATTCTATAAAACTGTTCCATGTGAGAAAGCACGCCAGCATGCCCACATATGCATAATTTATAACACGTTTCCTGACATATCCTGAATGTAAATGGATACGCTATATCGACAGAATCCTTCTTATAGAGTTAGGCCAAGCAAAATAGCGAATTTTTGACAAAAATCCTAATAGAAAATAGACTGTGACATTATCTTAAAAAGATTAACTGATGTACACTGTGTAATTTATGATGCGACATGGGGATTCCTGTACAAAACTGTCAAACGCGAGATAAATTTTTTACCAGATGGCGTTCGTAAAAAATAACATATTTGGAAATGTCGCTGAAAATAAGCTCAAACGCACTTAAGTGGTATGAAAATGGTGTAATACTTTTTTAAACATAAACATACATTTTTTTATTAAACCTGATCGAATTTAAGAAAATTAAAAGTGCATTTGAACTTATTTTTCAACGACCTTTCCAAATGTTTTATTATTTTTTATGACAGGTATTAATTATTATTGGTAAAAAAGTTAGCTCGCGTTTGACAGCTTTGTACAGGAATCCCTATGTAGGATCTTATAAATAACACAGTATTTTGTCCCTCGCAAATGCTGCTCAAGAAATTGTTTTGAACATTAAAACAAAAAATCATCTTTTTTTAGTTCTTGTGCTTGTTGTTTGCCAGCAGTAAAGTGTAAAGCTAAAGAAAACATGTATCGGTAGAAAAAATTCGTGAGCTGTTTTCATAAGAAATGCCTAGCACGCTATGCAGCAAAAGAATTATTTTAATTGGTTTCAAGTTTGAAACAAACTAATAACGAGAAATGGTCTTTAAGCAAAGATCAGATAAGGAAATCATGCTTCAACTCAGGGCAAAAGAACTGGCAAAGCTCAAGATAATCGTACATAATTTAAAATATAAGTACCTATTGTATATTTTTTCATGTAAACATACTTTGTCCTCGCTCATAACAGAAGTTGATGTGTTAAAAAAAATAAATAAACAATATTCCGAAGAATGGACGTGAACAATGGCAAAACGGGATAAGTATGTACTTGTATAAGCCGTTCAAACGGAATAACTCGAAAATCTCAGATTAGATATACGCAGTAACTTTATAAGAAATTTCCGAATATAGAAAGAAATTTATTTTCTATTAAAATAAAGAGGTCACGGCTGTTCCTACCAGATTTAAGCTTATTCAAAGGAGTCGAATATGGTCTGTTTGAATAGTAGAGCACAGTTTGGGTATCTGATTAAATGCAGAATTATTCCATTGCAACATACATTCTGCTCAATTAGTCTAGTTGGATTTGACTTGTATTATGGTGATATAGCTTGACTAATATTATTAATTTATTGATTCAAATCTATATAAGAATTATGTTCAGATAAAACTGACGGTACAGAATTGAGAAAAAAAGTTTTCAATAAACTAAATTATATTTCCAAAGAACTTAATATTTAGATCTACTTAGTTCCAGAAGTACCGTAAACTGTAAAGTAGGAATAAATGAAGAATAATATCCAACAAACATGGATATGTAAATGAAAAAAGATTAATAAATGACATAACCAAAAAAAAAATATCTCCATACATACCACATTCATTTTCTTAGGAATAAATTTCGACAGAGGTTTCTATTGCAAAGTCACTTACTTCTAGATCGTGCAACGTTTATATCAGTTTTAAATGAATCTTGTTTTCACTGCAGTATGAAAAAACAAATTAATCAAATGTTTTTGTAACTTTGCGGTTAACTTACACAATAACATTTTCCTGAATGTTCCTAAAATTAATTAGAATGATGCGGGAAACGACGAAAACCTATTAAGAGAATCCTTCTGCTTTATTTTGCATAAATACATTCACTGCCTATACCCACTTTGCGGATAAAATATTAAGTCAAGAAGTTAATCCCATCTATGGGTTTTGCAATGATCTATGGTATATTTGTTATGGAGATTTATAGCTTTATACCATTCAAGCAAAAAGGATTCATTTAATACCCATTTCCTTTGTCGGGATATAGCTTTTAACCTCAAATTTTGTTTTTAAACAGTTGTATGGCTGCCAGAGATACAGGATTAAATATGGAAAATTATATTAACAAGAAACATTGCTTTTATTTAGAATAAATGGCTTATAATATCTATCTGTGTATTAAGAGTGGTGATTGTATATGAAAATAGAGACGCGTAGCTTTTGTGCTCTTAAGCGCCCTTAGTGTTAATCGAGGCACGTAAATTTTCTATAGTAAAATCCAAATAAAGTTAAGTTTATGTCATCATTTGCAGCGTTGTCAGGTTGTCAATGAAATATGCAAATTAACAGAAACTCAAGTATACAAGAAACATAAATGTAGCAAATTTAGAGATATATTTTAAATGAAAACTATAAAAATATTGATAATTGTATAGTTTTTTCCATTTGTGATTGTTATTATTAATTATTTATGAATAGATTTCACTTAGTGATGAATTTTAAGGTTGTCATGTGTCGTTATTAATTTTTAGAAATATACAATTCCGCAACCCCATTTTTGCAGACTACTACCCCAGCAGTGGTTTTAAATTCCCTGTGGTTTAGAAACAAGCAGCATATATTCGTCCAATACAGCGCCAAAATAAATACAAGATGGTACAGTTTTTTCAAAAGTTCATGCGTGGATTACTTGAAAATCTTTTCGAATCAACAAGTGCTCAAAACCTGGCTGGTTCATAATACCTAATTTCAACTTTTATGTTATCATTCACGATTTTATTTTATTACATCTCTAAAGAGTGTTTGGTCTAGCATGAAAAATGGACCACATTTAGCTGTAGGCACTTCTTTCTTCACGGTCAAGTCAGAGTCATAAAAAATATCGTCTGAATAATTTCTCGACCGTTCGCTAAGTTGGTCTTGAGGTTAACGTCGAACCTTCCTCTCAATATTATATTTCACACAACAATAAACTGACATACCGGCCGATAGATGCGTTGCCCATTTCCTTAAGTGTTCAGCGGGTTGTCATTTTCGAAGAGATCTCGTTATATTGTTAGGATCCTGCTGTTGAAATTTCTCGAATATTTTTTTTGTACAGAATTGTAGGGATATTTTTCTTTCGTATTTATATGTGAAGCTTAAATTTTTTTCCTAATTCCTCCACTTTAAACTATAGCAGGATTTTATATTGAAAATGTTGGTGGTTGATTACCATGACTCAGCATACATCAGATTCCCAAGATTGCCACGCGAGTAATTGTCGTTCACACTTTAGTTTACAATTTTAAGTTGCTAGAACCATCGATTATGTAAGTCAAGCCAGTCTTAAACGCCCAATACCAATATTGTAGGTTCAACTTTAAACTGTTCTGTTTGATACTTGGTGATTTCAAATAACAACCATCTCATCCGTAACTGTGAACGAGCGTACTTGAAACTGAAATAACGTCAAGCATTGTCACCAACGAAGGTTTTTTAACAAAATTGTCCGTAAATTTTTCACGCTGTCAAACTTCTTCCAGTTTAACTATTTAAACCAGCTTACTGCCTATGACCATCAATCTCAGGAGTGGGAATCGCATATTTTCAGCCTTAATTTTAATCAAAGAAGGATTATAATAGCCTAGACTATTACCAACAATCAAATATAGATCATTTTAAACACTTATTTCAATGTAATACGATTGAATTCACCAATGATTATAGGGGTAATAAATTGGTAGAAGCAATTTAGTTTAAAATATGACGTGTCCCAGCTTTATTAGTAGTTTCTACGTTGTGTGTAAAAACTTGAGTCATCGACGAATAAAACGAACACGGGTTATTAAACAGCTCGATAGGAACATGAAACGCAATGACCAGAACGTGAACGATCAGCTGATGAAGCAAAATGGCAACCACTTTAATAGAACACAATATTTACAATAATGAGTCAATGTGTGCTACTTATCAAAGTGGTACGGATGTTGAAAGCGAAGTAAAATATCGATATTACCTAGGTTTGAACAACTGTATCTGTATCTGTAGAGTAAGGAGGGTAAGTGTAGGTTCACAGCACTTAGGCCACAATACATGTGACCTATTGTACATCCTCCTAGGTCATCGTCCATCCTGTCCTTCTCAGGAAGGTGGACAGGTCGCTAGGAGACATCACTCACAGAACACACACTCTCTTATTGACGATAACTCCGGAACAAACAACAAACTGAGAGGGCAAAAAAATGTATAAGAAACTTAAGGCGCAATTCCCATAAAACGGACGTCGAGCAAGGACGTGACACTGACGTATGTTTATCTCGCGTCTTTTCTATGTAATTAAATAATCCAATGTAGATACAGCGTTATCGAGGCGAACAGAAAGACGCACGTCCGTTGCATTTCACTTGCTGTGTAGTTAAAATGCTATTTTTAGAAAAGAGAATTAACTAATTTCCCTCATAAAAGCGGGAAACTTACGGCCAAATGCACTGCTTATAGTACTAAACACTTCAAATGCATTTTTGAATTCCATATAGGTTAATTCTAAGCCTTAAACGAACTTGGAGACAATTCCAAGATTATACTAGCACGGGTACCATGGCTCGAGGGTCATATTAAGGCTGATTACAAGGCTCAACAAAGCTATCAATTGAACCGAAACCATTCTGTAGAAGATAAATATAGCCACAAGGAAGTGGGTCTCACAAAAATCTTTAGAATGGTGGGTGATGTTTACTATACAGAGATTGGCCAACATTTAGAACAGACCTAATAAGCAAAGATGGAAAAGCTATCAAACCAAACCAAAATATGTTAACAAGACCCTGTAAGCTTAACAGGTAATCAAAGCTATTGGGGTTTGACAGAAGTTGACAAAGCAGATTTTCCCACCTGGAGGAGGAAGCTGCAGAGCACATCCTATGACAGTGCGACTACCTGGCGAAAGAGAGGTTTTTCATACTAGACACCAAAGATTCAGTCTCGAGGATGATTGGCTATTTAAAAAGAGTCGGGCTAGATTTAAAAGACCACAATAGATCTGAAAAGGTCGCAATGGAATAGGCCAATTAGCCATCTTACCAAATGTATTTATTCAATTACTAAAAACCTTCATTTTATTAATGTTGAGAACAGAACGGACTGAAAGAATATAAATACGATTTTTATGAGTTGCTGAACTTGAAAGTTGTATCAATCATTTTCTTGAGTAAAGTGATGCCAGATGCCAGAAATACTCAAGAGTTTGTAACTTTATAATCGAAGTAGATGAACAAAAAAGCATCCACCCTTGCCTCCAGTTCTTCAAGTCCTTGTCACTTATCTTATCATTTTCCATTTTAAGGAATTCTATTCAATTTGATTTTTTTTGTTTATTGCAAACAATTTTTTCTTTGAATACTTTTTCATTCATAAAAATAGACTAAAGTAAACTACAAAATTACTAAATCCACATTTTCCGTACAAAACTCATCGGTATAAATTATATTCTAATTTAAAAGTTTTTGTATACTTCCATTTTTTAGATGCTAGCTAAGTTTTGGTACAGATTTCGTAAAAACAGTTACTTTATATTCTTGTAGGAGAAATTGTCGGTCCATGTACCGTTACTTTTACCTTTAGTATCAGCCGAGTTCATTGTTAAAACTAACCAACGACAGACAGCGGAAGTGTATTGTAGATCTCTATTTATCTATAAAATAGATGAGAAATATATACAGCTGACTCAGTACGAAATTGGCTTGCGATTTACATAACGCGTCGTGTGTTCAATTAAATTTTGCATGATAAGATTCGGAACTGAATATTAATATCTAGCTTATAGGAAACCAACCTAAATGTATCCGTTATTGAAACACTTTCATCAATAAGTAATCAAAAGCAGATGTACGAGCCTTAAGCTAGGAAGTAAATTATAAGTGTATGAATTTTTATAAATAAATTCTGTTTACCTTCGAATAAAAGTATGAAATATTTTTATTTCATTTTCATATTAAATTGGGTGTAATTTAATTGTAAATTATTTCATAATTATAGTTATTTTTGCTACTGTTTTTATACAGGAATCTGAAACAATTGGCACTTTAAAGGCGACATTACAAACCTAACATAACCCAAACATTGTCATTATATTAGGGCATGTCCACGTGAAGTCACAAACTATTTTGACAACAACCGGGTGGTAAAACAACAAACAAAGCGTTCAGAACATGTGGTACTTGATAGTGAGGTTATGCTGATTTATAATGATAGAATGTGTTTGAGTTTAGTGGTTTTGCTTAAGTGTTTTTTAAAAATTATTTTAATTCTTGGGCTTGCATATTTAATATTATTATTCGGTGATAATATATAATATAGATTAATAGTTGTTTGCAACGGAGACCTTACATGCAGAAGATGCAAAAAGGATACCGAAACAGCTCTGCATATACTATGCAATTGTGAGTCGCTGGATCACAGAAGGCAGAAACTGTATGGCAGAACTCAAATGACTCCAGAAGACTTCTACAACCAACCAGCAAAGAACCTGTATGAGCTAATACAGGGGACGGATTGGCTGAATAGGTTGTAGTCAGAACACTAGGAGTACCCACAATAAGCCCAGGAGGCTGAAGTGGTACCGGCGAAGGGACGGTTCCTGAGAAAAAAAAAAGTTGTTTGACAATTATTGATCGTGTTTTTTTTGTTTTACCACCGGATTATTGTCAAGTGTCAATTGTGGACATGCCCTTTTTAAAGATAAACTACTGTACAGAGTGTTGATGCATGTCTCATTGAATTAAGGAAAATGGTTTGTATATTTTTTCCTTTGAAAAAAATATGTGCGAGTCATTTTTTTTAATGCTTTGCTTTTTTTAAATTTCATCCAGGGTATCAGCTTGAACTAAATCGTTTTCACGTCAACAACGATATCAATAAATTTAACATATCCATAATGCATAAGGTGAATATGTGTATCGAATGAAATGAAAATGAATATAGGACAGGTAGAACTGATAATGATTAATGGATTTATTGATTATCTGTGTCACCACTGGATTATATTCCAAAATACGTTGGTGATTGAATAGGCTGGTGCGTGTTCCAATATATGATTCGATGAATATTGAATATTTTTTCAAAACAATTTTCTTCTGTTAAGGGGGTGATACTTTATTACAAATTTAGTAGTTCTATTATCTTCAGTTGTATTTGATTTTGAATTTTTCAGAACGTTTATTAGCAAATGAAAAATTTCAAATTGTTAAGGGGCTGAATTTGTTTTGTGAAATCCAAATAGTTTTAAGCCACAATAGATTGTTACAAGTCGCAGTGGAGGACCTAATAGACCCAGTCACCACGAACCTAACCTAACTTAATTATGATGAAGGTCTTAAATAATATATTTTTTCCACTACTAGCTGTGAAATTGACAATTATTGTTCCTTCTAGCCAACTGAAAAGTTGGTTTTCTTTATTAGTGGTTAATATTTTTTCCTATTATTGACCTGGGTCAATAATGGACTAATCCAAATAATTTGAGTATCCAAAGATAGTAGATCAACAAAGACTAGTGCAACATTATTTTGTATACTCAGGAGATTGTATTTAACATATTTGCTGCTTGAAATTACCTATTAAGATAATATTATTTAAATAAAAATGCCTTTGGTTTAAAATTCGCGCTCAACCAAAAATGACTGATGACATAAGGAGTGCGATCATAAACTATGGATAGGGCGAAAACAGACATTGTACTTGTCAGTCATACTTATAGTGTTGTGAATGCAATACCGCTGTAATATTTCAAATTTGGCTAGTAGTGGAAAAAATGTATTTACACCACCGTTGTGAAGACATTTATAAGCTGCGCACCTTAATCCGTTTGGTAAATAATATAATATACCACATTGGTGTATAATATACTTTTGTCTTGTATACGCGATCAATAAAAATGCAAATTTCTCTTATTAAAATATCTCCCCCCGAGGTTAAAACAATCCCCTTTAAACCACAATTTCAATCCTCTCCTATACCCAGTGGTGCCAGGTCTGTTAATACCGAAAATAGCGAAATCGTGAGATTCACTGAGCGCGTGAAATAATTTGAATCGCCAAAGCCAATATCTAATGTGAGATAGAGCAGGTTTTGCAATACAAACCAGCTAGTTTATTGCAAAACTGAATTCAACAAAATTAACAGGTCAACATAACATAAAAAATATAACAAAATAAAAACACTGAATAGTTATTTTTGTATCTAGGGCGCGAAATGCTACTTTGGTTAGGTTAGGTTAGTATTTCGCGCATGAGATGCAAACAAAATTTTTTCTACAAACCTCAAAAATATTGTTCTAAAATAAGTAACATGCTTAGCTAAATATGAAAAATAGTATTGAACTGGCTTAAACTGTTTTTCCAAATCAAGTGATTACTTAATAATTATTGTTATACCTATACCTTACATTAATAAATAAATGATTTCTTGGATTTTTGCTTCATTGCGGAACATAAAGGTTAAAATATAAAAATCCCATATGGTTTACATGAAGTGCGCGAAGTAAGTATTTCGCACACTACTTCGCGGTGTTATGGCAACAAGGAGAATGAAAAAAAGGGTCACTTCGCGTACTGTTGTCAATGAGCGAACCTTGTCATTTTTTGACGATTGTAGAAAAAAATTATTTTGAGGAATCTGAGAAATTTGCGTTTGCTTCAACGTTGGCCACGGCCACATTATAGGCCGTGGTAACTTCATTCGACATCTTGGAAGTAACTTTAAAATTTGAACAGCTCCCCGTATTGGGAATTCAATATAAACGATGCTCTATCTAGTAGCAGAAAAGGAACTATTTCTTTGTACATTATTTTATAACCTTGACATAAAATTTGTATAATAAATACAATTAAAAATTCTTTTTAAGCTATGAATATAACAAAAAAAACGAAAAAAAACAAAGGCAACGTCTAAACTACAATCACAATGGAAATGTTGTGTATAAGATATTTGAGGTTATACACAATGTAAATAGGTGAAGTCGAAAGAAAGAGAAGATGTGGCCATTGGAAAGATCTATTTGGGCTTAGACAACCAAAGAATCTTCTGGGTTACTACAACCTGTTGAGATCAAATGAATGCCTAAGTCAAAGTAAAACTGAGAAGAGTTTTAACAGGGATCCTAACGGGGCATTGTCGCCTGAAAGGGCACCTGAAAAATAGTGGAGGAAAAAGAATGCAGATATTGTGGCATGAAAGTAGAAACCTCCATCCACATATTTTCCAAATGCACAGCACTCCAGAAATCTAGAGCTCAGTACCTGGGAGATTACTGGATAGAAGAGGAACATTTACCTAGGTTGAATCCTGCAGATATCCTTAAATTCCTCCGGAAAATAGGACTAAAGGAGCTACTAGTTTCAAAGACTCTCCTCAGAAACCAGAAGTAAGAGGCACAATAGATCTTTAAGGTTTCAGTGAATGTTACCCTAAAATACATAATCAGTTTGGCGCTGCGATCTTAATTTGAATCCCCAATTGGATACTAAACTTTTTGTAAGAAGTCCTTATAAGGTTGTAATTTTCAGGCTACTTCTTAATTTTGTGAGTTTTACATAAACAAGCTAATAAAAAACAAAAGGACCGAAATATAGTAAGATTTTGACCTAAAATCGTAAGATCGTGATATTATATATGAAATCGAAAGATCATATGATTTATTGTGAGAGCTGGCACCTCTGCCTATACCACGTCTCTGGCGAAATCAACCGTCTACGACCCCAAATTCATAGTAGGGTAGGGGAAGTTCACGTGCCATCCGAGGGTGGATGGGAGGACATGTCACGAAAGAAAGTTCATTATCTCCCTTATCTTTTTTTCACATGTTTGGCATTCTCTGGTAACTCGCCATCAACGTTGTATACAATTTTACTTGAATAAACTGAACGGCTAATAAGAGTTGTCATCGAAGGGTAGCTGCTGAGTGCTGACGATTGATTTGTTTTATGAGACTTTCAATTAGTTTATCTTTTTTTTGGGGTTGCGCGTAGGATATATCTTTAGGGGATCGTTTATCAAATTTGGTTAGTGCTATTGACATGTCAATAAAATGCACGGATTTTAGATTTGTAGTGAGACTTTATCTACTGGAAGAATATGAAGGGAGAAATTAATAGCCGTTAGTGGAATCCGGACTATTTGTATTGTCGCCTCAATCAGATAAGTATGCTGGACCAGCCAATATTAGTTTATTAAGAAAAATGCAGATGTTGGGAGAATATTGAATTTAAATTTTTATGAAAATACAAATGGTTTTCTTGTTCAGAGTTTACAGAAACTGAGGAACAGCATCCGAAGCACACGCTGAGTAAGCTTGAGGCAGAGCTCCACCAATCTGGGCCAGTAGTCAAAAATAAAGCTCTATTGTCACCAAGCAGTTCTTCAAAGGTACCTGGGAGACTACTGGATAGAAGAGGAACATTTACCTAAGTTGAAGCCTGCAGATATCCTAAAATTCCTCCGGGAAATAGGACTAAAGGAGCTACTAGTTTCAGAGACTCTCCTCAGGAACTAAGTAGAAGTAAGGGGGCACAATAGATCTTTTAGGTCTCAGTGAATGTTACCCCAATCATACATACATACATACATACAAGGTTCAATTCCACTGGAGCAACACAAAGCAATAGCGATAACGATTCCTACCACATGTTGCTTAGATATATGCGTCAGTTTTCGACAAGATTAAACATTTCGACAAATTGTTCGGACAATATTCTTTGAATGATTGTGAGCTACATGCTACTCAACTTATAGATTATGCTTGTACTGTACGCAATTATTTGGGAAATGATAAGATTACCAAAGGCAATGCTTGTAGTACATTTAAGACACTTAACAAAAAGTAAGTGTACTTCAAGCCAAGTAGAGCAGCAATAGTACGACGTGGCCAAAATTGCGAGGCTTATGAATGACTTCACCACCATGGTGAATATACAATTTCGTCTACTGCTAGCCAAAAATTAAAAATAATTCTCAAACGGACAATGAGAAGCGTTTACCTGCTAAGTAGACTGTCAGTTTTCGATATATTATGAACGCACTCCTTATGTCATCAGTCATTTTTGGTTGAGCGCGAATTTTAAACTAATGGAATTTAAATTCAAATAATTTTATCTTGATAACTAATTTCAAGCAGCAAATATGTTGAAGACAATCTCCTAGGCATACAAAATTATTTTGCACAAGTTTTTGTTGAATTACTATCTCTGGATTCTCAGAGTATTTGAATTATTTTATTATTGGTTGAACCAATAATAGAAATATACAGCTTTTCGGTTGGCTAGAAGAAGCAATGATTGTCAACTTCACAGGAAATGTATATACATCAATAATCTGATAACACAAAAATATGATATTCTGGCATTCCATTAAAATGTAATTTCGTGTTAAAAGCTGCAAACTGTTGGACAATAAAGTTATAGCACGATAAGGTTTATTTCACAATCTATCATGATTTATTTTATTTTTCACCCTGAGCTAACTCAAAGGTTTATTTCGGCAGTTCGTGATAAAAAGCCATCAAAGAAAACGACGGTATCTGCATCAGCAATAAACAATAAACAAGAAAGATTGATAGTATTTCTTATTATTAAAACGAATGAATGTTTAAAATACTTTTTCCGTCGACCTTGCGTTTTGTACCTACACATTGATGACACTTCTTACTTTTATAGACGATTTTGGTGTAGGCAACAAACTTGAAATGATATTTAAAAAAAAGCCGTCAAAATGATTTCTTGTATAAAATTTTGAGTACAAGTCTGATAAAAATCTGGTTGTTAAAGGATTATTGCATTTCAATACTCCATAATATACTTTTTGAAAAAAAAATGTGCTGATTTATAAATAATTTATAGTAATAGTTATTTATGCAACAAGTGCAAAAAGTGAGTGTTTTTTGCACGCGACGTGAAATTGTCCAACGAGGTCTTTGGGCCGAGTTGGACAACACGTCAAGTGCAAAAAACACGTTTTGCAAGAGTTGCATACAATATTTTTTCTAAATTCATGCAAAAACTGGAAAATTAGAATATTAATATGTTTGAACCTAACCTAACCTAATTAAACTAAACCCGTTCTTCTTTTTTTGTATCTTTATGGCCTCCACCTTGTCAGTACTCAATCATAGCTGGTTTTCGCCTTGACCATTTAAATTTTAAATAATTAAAGATTTTTGAAATAATTGTAACTCGTTGAGACTAAGTAGTGAGATATACATATATTATTGTTGTATTGAAGCAGGATCAGATACTTGCTATGGATTTTTATTTAATTTAAATGTTTATGTTTGTCATAAATCATCACAAAACTGACACAAGAATGACAGATGAGTGCAATAAAATATTTGTTTGTACTAGTGCAATATAGTACCACTTTTTCCATTAAATGTGGTTCACAAAAGTGTTGTTTTTTGCATGACATCAGTTGTATTAAATGTGACAAGCTCACTTACCTGAAACAAAAAAAAAATATATAAGATTAAGTTTGCCCTAGGGATTATTATTTAAATGTAGGTATTTGTAATTGTAGATACAAAGACGTGAAATTTTTTGTTAAATAGAATTTTAGTTTGTGGTTTATGTGAGGATGTCGCTAGAAAAAACCTTAAACCTGAATAATATTTCACATTAAAATCATTCGAATAGGTAAATTATCCACAAACAAATATACTGAAATATTTTTAAATATCTGGTAGATGTAGAAAATTGTTAATCATTAATCAAAGGTTCTAAAACAAGAATAAGTTAATAAATAAGCAATAAATTTGGGAGCAAACGTAATGAAGTTATTTACAAAGGAATGATAAACTTTAGAAATGCTTGTAGTGTATAAAATTTTTGAGTGTTAGAATACATCTGCTACCAATCAAAACAACGATAGCAAAATCCAATTACTACCATTTCTTGAAGCACTCGAAGGTATTTGACTGTGAACGAAGGATTTCAAGGATTTAATAAAGAGATTGGGTGAAAATTTTCGACAGATTTAATTAATTTCACTCTTCTTTTGTGAGACTGTAGATGAAACTGTTAGAAAAACGTACATGCTTTATGCATTTGAAAGTTTTGAACGCACTTGCTTACGTCAAATATCCCGTACGAATAATTAGGAGAATAAGTTAAAAATATTACAGAAGCAATAATTGAAAAATCAGTGTGTATTTATTTTCCGTCCACTCGTAGAAAAAAATGTTGTTCGTAACACATGCGGTAAGTGTATTTTCCGCATTGACACGTAGTCACAATTGCGGTCGTGTGCACTTTTCGCACGTTGGCAAAATTGTTAGAGATACAATATCCTCATTATAAACAATCGGAGAAAAAATTATATGTTCAACTCGGCAGCAAAGTAGATTGACTGCCTAGTTGAACAAATAACTATTATTTGAAAGAAATTCATGTTTATTAATAATTAAATGAACTGAAACTATATAAAGAATATTAGTTTTGCTCTGAACCCTAAATTAACGATGTACCGTAAACAGAAATCCAAATAAATGGTTCTATCATAAATATAATTCTGTCCGGTGCATATATACCATTTACTCACATACAACAAGTAATACCGTATCATTTTTTTTCTCATCAGAGGACAGAAAACGAGGAAACATCCGTTGGAAGACAGCTCTTCCTCTTTAATAAGAAGTATGAGCTGTAATTTGAAACAGAAAAAAAGCGATGAAAATGTAGGCTCTGTTAGTGAATGAAAAAACAAAACTACATGGAATGTATGTGAACACAGAGACGTCTTTTCATAAACAAAAATATAGCGTTCAGAAGAAAGAGCATAAAACTTACTCAATTTTTCATTCAATTTTTGTGAAGTCACATAAACTCGTCTATTGTTAAAATTCAATTTATTTTTTTTAAATGATGGTATTTGAAAAAAAAAGGTAAAAACCGCTCACCGATAAAACGAAAAAAAATTTATTATCATGTTTGAGGAATCCCAAAACAATTTAAAAACAAAACAGTTGTTAAATCAATAAAAATTCATTTCCATTAACTATTGCCAATCTTCATTTTTTTGTGTATGTGTTTTGGAAGCTGTTTTGATGCCGGGAGCACTGCACCCTATTGGCTTATTGTACTCTACTCCCACATTTAGTCCACCCATCCAGTTATCCCCGTACCTTCGAGTAGACCATATAGGTCCATTGAAAGTGTGCCATATACTTTAGGTGGCGCATTGGCCTCTCCGAAGACTGCCTGTATCCTCGAGTCCAATGCCTCACAGTCAGACAAGATATGGGTCACAGTCTCGGTCTCCATGCCACAAAGTCTGCAGCTGAGGACCAAGTTGTATAACCCTATTTTATGCAGGTGATCTTTTACCGGGATATGACCCGTTAGATAACCTGTAATAATTCTAAGCTTATTCCTACTGATATTCAGTAGTTCTTCGGCCCGCTTTACACATGTGTCACCTATGAAGGTTTTACTGTGTACCTGCTTTAGAGTGTTCCTCCAATGAAGTCTATGTTGGCGTCGTACCCATTTTTGTATTTGCCCTCGGACTACCTTCTTTGTGGTCCAAAGAGCTGGTTCTGGTCCAACATATGCTGTTGCTAATCCACTTCTCGCGAGTTCATTATCTTGTTCATTTCCAGAAATACTGTCCCGGCACCCACACTAATCCTACTTTAATATGGACTTAATGTGGTCTGCTAGTTCATTTAGTTCTTTCTGGTATTCTTCCACCAGTCTGGATGTTACCTTGCGGCTATTTGAAGCTGCAAGGGCTGCGTGGCTGACAGTTGGTATGTTTATCTTATGTTTGTTAATTTTGATACATCCTAGGATGGCATAAATCTCTGCCTGAAATACAGAGGTATGTTCTCCTAGTGAGAAGGAACATCTTGTTTTCTCATTTCACTATATACCCCTACTCCTGACTCTTCCACAGCCTGTGACCCAGGTCTGTCCTCGGGAAAACTTCAGTCTTCTTGGGTCTTGCCAGTACTTTTTGTGAGGTATTTCTACCTCATATTTAGGACTCAGGAGAAGTTTAGTGTCCATATAGTCTGTTTTCATATCTAAAATGTTTCCTGATCTTACTTTGCTACCTAAATTGCAAAGTAACCATCCAAATCCAAATCCAAATATCCGGACCATTCCAAGATAGATCACTCTATTCTTATGGCTCCGCATGATATACCTCTAACTTAATCCTCTTCCGTATCTGAAGAGTAAGGAGGGAGAGTAGGCTCACAGCACTTAGGCCACATGTACATCCTCCCGAGGAGTTGTCCTCCTAGGTCATCGTTCATCCTGTCCTTCTCAGGAAGGTGTCACTAGCCTAGGAGAAATCTCCGATATATCGGCAGGTGTAAGCCAAGACTCACCGAACACACAATAACTACGACAATAACTACGGATACTCGCATAACACATGCCTGACAGTTTCATCTTCCTGCTCACACATCCTGCATAGAGGTATGTTCACTAGCCCCATAGTATGGAGGTGTTTCCTCAGTTGACAGTGACCAGTCAGAAATCTCACCATTATACGTAGAGTTTTCCTGGTAATCGCCAAATATTTCTTAGGCGCCAGCTTCCCAGGTTCGCCCAGAGTGTCCCTGGCAAGACTGCATCCTTTGATTCCATTCCATCTCTTAAGGAATTGAGCATGGATGTAACGTTTGGCTAGTTCCGCAATTGTCGAAGTCATTAGGCCGTAGGTGTCACTGGGTCCAAGAATTTTACTTAATCCTCTTTCATAGACTCTTAATCAGACACCCGGTACATATATCTTTTTGTTTTTGTTTTCAAGAACATTTTAACACTGTATTTTTCATATGAATCGAGCTTGCCCGTGGATAAATGAATGTCTTGGTTAAAAATAATTGGAGCTGTTGAAAAAGATAAGAATGGTCACCAAAACAATCCGAAATAAAAACCACTGCTGGTAGCAGCATTATCTGAAATAAAGTCAACACAAAACTTTGTTCAATTTAAGGAACATATTATTGCACGAATAGAAAAGATAATACAATTCTTTTCGACTCGGTCCTGGAGGATTCGAGCAAACGAAATTGTATCAAATATATCCCGTTTAACAATAGCCCTTTGACGTTCGAAAATATTTTCTATTTCTATGAGCTAAGACGACAACAGCTAGTGGGTGCTATTTTCTGTTTGAGTGAGATATTATGTTTTATGATTGATAGCATTTATTCTTGAACCAAGTTTATTTTAGTTTAGTTTAGATCACTAATGGTTCAGTAGTTTCTTAAGTGTTTAATAATAGAACGCTACACGTCCAAGTTTTTCGTTACAGACCAAAACCACAGAAATAAACATGATTAGGTAACAGCTGAAAGATTCTTGAACCTGCTTTGAATTAAATGACAATTTAAACTCTTTTCTGTTTGTTTGCGGCAGAGAACTTATTCCTATTTAGTTCGCTTTATTTATTTAGAGACAAGTGTAAAGTTTCCATTTATAGTTGAACAAATTGCTAATACAAACAGAGATAAAAATGAGATACATCTGTTTTCTTTGAGGGTCGTATGTAGGCCATATTTACCCAACAATCTATAAATAATAATTTTGACACACATGCTGGTTCACTGTACCTTTTCAAATGTGAATTTTTTTAAAAATGTATAGATTATTTATATGTTATTTATGAATTAATTTTGAGAAAACTTGAGTGCAGTAATGCTATTGGCAAGAAATGTTTCAAAAACTTTTTTCCCAAAGCATATTCCACCCAATATTTTTTAGCGTTTTAAGAACCAAATCTCCTTCACAACACTGCAAACTATCATGGTCACTGGCCACCTATTTTTTTAAATTTATCAGTGCATAAGAGTAGAAAAATATTACCCAATTCCCAGTCGACTATGACTTTCTTTCACTAATGCCCGGTTTTATAAAGTAGAGTTAAATATCTCGAGTTACCTCGAGGATTAACTCTCAGGTTAAAATCCGTAGATCACTGTAAAAATATATAAAAGAAGAAAATTTTGGTCCATAAAACAGAGTCCACAGTGTCTTCTATGATTCGAGTGCAACCTATAACCTCACATTTTTTGTTAAAAGTGGCATGGAAAATGTTGTGAATATATGAGCTATCACAAGCTCAATAATATCTTCAGTTGAATGTTTAGATAAACGGAAACGTGCTATGAATTCTTTATCATTCCAGTAATTTAAAGACTCTATTCTATTTCTAAAAACCCTAGGTTCTCGAGGTGCCTCAACCATTTGAATAATGTCTCATGCCTCATCATCTGTTAGGAAGTCATCAAAAATTTCAAATATATCTTTCACTTCATCCATGTCCACATTGAAAATATATATATCATAGAACAATATACATATCGGATATGATATTATCTTCACATTTTAGCATTTTGTTCATGACAACCGCTAACTTGAGAGTTAACCCGAGCCAAATGGTGGGGCAGGGTTAACTCTAACCCCGCTTTATAAAACGCTGTATCACCCACCGTTCAAAGGGTTAACTCTCGGGGCAGGGGTAACCCGAGCTTATAAAACCGGGCATAAAAGAGTCTGTCTCCCTAAACTCAAATTTATAAGCAAATCTATCGCTAGTCAGGTAGGCGAAGTTCGGAGTTCCAAATCGTCCAGACGGCAATTTAAGCAATCTTCTTACGACACATCAACTCCATTTTAAGTTTAAGTCTCCGGAACTCTTACACGCAAGTACTACTTTGTCTACCATCGAGATACTGAGGCCAAGTGAGTACCTAGAAGCCAAACCAATACATTCTGGAATGCAATGAGAATTAAAGCGAATAAACAAACACCCATAATCATTCCAGAATCACAGATGTTACCACAAACTTCCTTTTTGAAATGAGAAGTGATAACACGGTTAACGACAACCAACTATACCATACCCAGATAGGCCAGGGTCCGTATTTTCGTTCTCAGTCGAAATATTTCGTGTTCGTAAGATTTCGAATGAAACAATTCGATTGATATTGGCCTAACGTATTTTCGAGACGTCATCGAATTAAAATTCGTATGCGGAATTGAAATTCGAATGACCATACGTGACAACGTCGCAATGTATACGGTACCAACTGTAGAGTTCTAATAACTCTGCAATATTCCTGCTTTGTATTTGAAGTTTGAAGTTTTGAAGTGTCAGTTTCAATAATTAGCAAAATATACATTTCACTGCAAATCAAAAGGAACATCTTGCTGCCTTCCTTTTAGATCACCCAGAGCTAAAAAGTGGAAAATTTACTAAAGAATTCAAAACGGCACAAACATTGTGGGAAGAAGTAAGCAATACCCTAAATTCTGTAGCCTTGTTTAATCTATAAATTTTTATGAATTTATTTTCTACAAGACCTTCAAACGGGTCAATTTGCTCGTTTAATACTCGACCGTGTTGTGCCAAGTTTTCGGCCTCTTCAAGTGCTCCTATAGCCGCCAAATTAATGATCGCATCATCCATTATTAATATATAACATATATCAAAATTATAATATCAACAAACAACAATCATAACCTTACCAAAGTAAAAGTCAAAATTGAAAGTCGGAAAAGTCAGAGAATCGCTTTTGCGCATGCTCAAAACTAAAATTCGTGCACGGATTTTGAATTCGATTGGTTCCAACCCAGTCGAAATAAATCGATCGAAAAATTTCGCATACGGACCAATTTCTATTACACGAAAATACACTCTTTGCATTTCATTCGAAAATTTGACGTAAGGTCCATTCGAATCAAATTCGATTGAAACGAAAATAACCCCCCAGAATAGAATACCTACTCAAGAGAAGATTTCTGCAAAAGGGATCTAGTGAAAAGAGAGTTGAGCCTGATAAGGGCTTCTGGTCTCTTCACAAAAAGTACAACTAAGATCAGAAAAAGCATGAATGTTAAGGTGGTGGGGATCAATCTGTAATTTCAAGGTTGTAGTCTACTTAAAGAGGAGGTAGATTTTCATGAAATTTTTTCGAGAAAATTTTCTGGAATGTTCTTTTTCAAATGGAATACCCACAAGAAATCAAACAATTTTCTCTTGGTATGTACGTTTAGTCGTAGCATTAGCCACTAATTTTAGTGGTGATCTATGTATACCTACTTCACTTATCTAAATTATTTGGGTCAACTATATAATCATTAGTCACCCGACTAAAATTCGGTTTAACGTTCTCATTATTAATTTATAAACAAACCGGCTTCTAACCTTGCACTTCAACAAGGTTGGAAAGTTTCAAATACCTCTACGAATATATTACACGCGTATCAGAGAACATTGAATGAATATTTTATAAGGAAAATATGAGAGGAAAAACTTGTTGAAACTGTTCTACTTCGAACTATCGCTACAAATTTCAATTTTATGTCATTATCGCATGTTGCGGAGTCACCACTTTCTTCTTTAGTGGATTTTAAACAAAAATTATTGGGTGTCTTCCGCAATATTTGCTTACATCTTCTATCATCATTTCACAGAGTGCTTTTGCAATTATTTTTTGGATCATTAATAATACTCTCATGCTGTTATTTATTTTTTAATGACATTTATTTTTTTCCAGACAAAATAATGTCAATAAAAGGTTTTACTTTCAATTAATAGTTATTTATGCAACAAGTGCAAAAAGTGAGTGTTTTTTGCACGCGACGTGAAATTGTCCAACGAGGTCTTTAGGCCGAGTTGGACAACACGTCGAGTGCAAAAAACACGTTTTGCAAGAGTTGCATACAATATTTTTTCTAAATTCATGCAAAAACTGGAAAATAAGAATATAATATGTCAAGAACCGAACCTAACCTAATTAAACTCGACCCGTTCTTCTTTTTTTGTATCTTTATGGCCTCCACCTTGTCAGTACTCAATCATAGCAGGTTTTCGCCTTGACCATTTAAATTTTAAATAATTAAAGATTTTTGCAATAATTGTAATCCGTTGAGACGAAGTAGTAAGATATACATATTTTATTGTTGTATTAAAGCAGGATCAGATACTTGCTATGGATTTTGATTTAATTTAAATGTTTATGTTTGTCATTAATCATCACAAAACTGACACAAAGAATGACAGATGAGTGCAATAATAGTATTTTATGCAACGATCATGTAATGATAGCCATTAAGACACGAGCATGTTGTAGGATACGAAACGAGCCGCAGGCGAGTTTCGTATATAATATGCGAGTGTATTAATGGCCATTACATGAAAGTTTCATACAATAATTTTTCTACTCCGCTTAATAAGAATTATTCCATTAATAATTGTTTAGTTTAATTAATTTTAAATATAGTTACTTTTGAAAATCAAAATTATTTGGCAGCTGTCAAATTAAGTGTCACTTAGACCTGTTCGCCTGCAATAAAAGTGTAGCACTGAGCTATATAATTTTGAAAAATTCAGGTCTATCTGTGAAAAAATGCGTGTAAAATTGCTAAATTTGGGACTATCTATGTATAAAATTGCATTTGTATACTGCAAAAAGCATTGAAACATAATTAAAATAAATAAAATCGTATAGCTGTGCTACACTTTTATTGCAGAGAAGAGACCCAATATAATTAATTTCTGAAATGTCAACCTGGTATCCATGGCTATATTAAATATTGTGCGAATGTCGCATTCCTATTGGCTTAAAAATCTGTATCATAATGAAAATCTGTATCATAATGAATTTCATTATGATACAGATTTTGGTCTTTTAATAAGTATATTATAAAACAGAAGTAGAAAAAATATTTTATTGCACTAGTGCAATAAAGTACCACTTTTTGCATTAAATGTGGTTCACAAAAGTGTTGTTTTTTGCATGAATGTAGAAAAAGATAATTGTCTCAAAGTAATCACTTCTTAGAAATCAGACAACCTGGTAGGGTGAAAAAGTACAACTTTTCGAAGAAATTCGTTACAGAATTAAGCAACAAGAAGGAAGGGGATCCAAATAACATTACCAGACTTGGAAAGAATGCCATTCAATGGTAAACAGACGCCTCAAAAGCAATAGGAGGAACTGGGATAGGAGTGATCGGAACCAAACACTCCGAGAGCTTGGGAAAAACCCAAAGTATCTTTCAAGCGGAAATCCACGCCATAAGAAAGTGCGCCTAGTTCAATATTGATAAAGGATACAGAGGACAAAAGATTATCATAATGACAGATAGTCAACCAGCCATTAAAGCACTGAGCTCTTGCGTAATCGGTTCCAAAATGATGTGGGAATACCTAGACAAACTCAATGAACTAGGCGAGAACAATATAGTTACCTTACTATGGATTCCAGGACACACTGGAATAGAAGGAAATGAAATAGCAGATGAACTTGCAAAGAGGGGGACTAAAATACCTTTCTGGGAGCCTGAACCGTTTTGCGGAATCAGCCCTTATGTAATATTCGAAGAAATAGGTGGAGCCGAGATAAAGAGAAGATATCTGAGCATTGGAAAGATCTAGTAGGGCTTATACAATCAAAGATTCTTCTGGGTGGCTACAACCTGTTGAGATCAAATGAATGTCAATGTCAAAGTATAACTGCGATAAGAGTTTTAACAGGGATCCTAACGGGACATTGTCGCCTCAATGGGCACCAGAAAAAGCTCAAAATAGTGGAGGAAGAATAAACTTACATCCACATACTTTCCAACTGCACAGCACTCCAGAATCCTTGAACACAGTATCTGTGAGATTACTGGATAGAAGAGGAACATTTACTTAAGTTTGAAGCCTGCAGATATCCTAAAATAGGACTAAAGGAGCTACTAGTTTCCGAAACTCTCCTCAGAAACTAAGTAGAAGTAAGTGGGCACAATAGGTCTTTTAGGTCTCAACTCTCAGTGAATGTTACCCCAAAAATACATTTCATCTCTAAGTATTTATTGAATTTTCATTTGGAATATTAAGATTAGTTCGTCAGCTTATCTCCTATTCAAGTTATATTCAATTGATTTGGTCTTTTTAATTTTTAACGATATCCGCATAAAGGAAAAAGCACTGCTTGACACGCCTCTGCCTTATAAATCGATTTACAGAGTAAATCTTCCAGAGATAATTGACGCAGTGTGCTGGATCTGTTGATTTATGGCAAACATCGTAAAATTTGGAGCATATAAAATTTTACTTTTTAGGGTCCATATGATCAGTATCGATTTAGATGTCTGGAGGTGCAGACCAATAAAATGTATTGCTAACAATAGTTTCGTTTGTTCATAACGACTATTCCTGATCATGAGCGTCCAGTTTTTATTTTGCTTGCCACAATCATCAGCGATTCACTAGTCTATTGTCTATTAATCTTTCTTGGCAGTCTAGTCTTTCTTTGAATTCAAAACGAATAGGTTGCGACGCCTGATATGAAATTGCTTTTATATCGTTTACTATTTTTCAATTTTTATTACCATCTCTGGGCTTTTCTCCAAATTTATTGTTGGTGTCTGTTGACATTTTTCGCAGGTAGGTTTGAAACAACGGAAAATGGCTCAGCTTAGGCTACGCAATCCCCTACTTCGAAATAGGAGTAGCACAGATTGCGAAAAAGCTTATCGAACCATGCAATTTACACAAGTACCACAAGGAAAATATGAAAAAATAGCTTCAAAGAGAGAGAAATAATAATTGAGCGTGGTTAGCGAGGGTGTATACTTATTTCCCGAGGCTGGCCGAAACATTCTCAAGAATGATATACTTTGGTGTAGACTGTTTGGAACTTTTGCTGTTGTTTTTCTTTCCATACAAAGATTGCGAAGTTCTAATACCATAGGTATTGTTTAATAAAATGACTCCAAAAATGGGGATGAAATATCTTTCGGTAACACCACTGGTTTTTGTTATTTCTGTTGGCTGTTGCAAGGAAATTGAAAGTAGAATTTACGAGAACGTTCACTGCAAATATGAATTGGATACAAATTTCGCTGGAAATTTAGTAATCTGAGAATTTTATTAACCGATGGAATCTTGTAACGGAATATTACCGAGAAAGAAAATTATCCAGAATTTTACTGGAAATTGAGGTGATATTCTGGCTAGGAGAACGATTTCTTGGGTAAAGTGGAAATCTCGTTTAACGTAATAAAATTTCAGTAAATAAAATTTGATATATTCATCAAATAACTGGATATATAAAAAAGTTTGTTTATTATCGAATATCGAAATATATCGCTTTGGGCGATGCTTATTTAAACAAAAAAAAACGAGTAATATAATAGTTGCTGGCCTATTTGTTTATTTCCAAATTTGATCCGGAGTAAGCTGTTTATACCTTCACTCATCAAAAGGTACTGACGCAACATTAAAAAACCGAACTTTATAAACTTTTAGATTGGTAGGATTTTTCTAAGGTTCGGTTTTAACTCAGGTTCTCAGTAAAACTTGAGAGCAGCAGATGTTTTCTGTTTAATCAATGAGCTTCTCTCTAATTTACTCCATTCCATTTTAAGCTTTTATGGGATTGCCTACGCACTTGGCGACCGTTGCAAGGTCCCGTTAGCACAGGTATAACGAAAAGGCGATTAGAACCGGCAGGCAAGGCTCAACAATGCAATTCATCGGACCTCTACCATAAACATCATCAAAATTTAGCCAATAGTTCCTTCGGACTCAACTTTATTGACGTGAAGATTGTTTTATAATTATGCTTAAGCTCAAATACATTATTCACGGTGAACAGATATCATGCGGATGTACGTCAAACTTTCAGCCAATCAGTTGCCAACCTGCAAATACTGTAGGTACGCTCAGTTGAAGTTGAACACCTCTACTTTTAGATTGACGTTAGAGAACAACAGAGCTAGCAGCAGTGGATGTGTCTGTGAAAATACATTGATATAAATAGACGCATTCACACGAGACACAGATAGATAAGTTTAATGTATTTTTAGCCGCGCGATTCTTTTCAGACACTACTAGCCGACCACAAACTGTCTCGTCTGAAAGCGCTCTAAGTATGTCAGAAGAGAGCCATTACGTGGGAAATTATGCTTGGAAGCACTAACTAACTAACTAACTAACACTCCAAGTATCGAAAGGATAGGAGAAGGATTGATCCTGTTAGTGAAATGAGGGTTTGTTGGCTCAATGCAAATTTCTCTCGGGTTTATTTGTAATTTATCAAATAAATTCTTGAACACAACTTCTTACTGGCGAGCTTGCGAATTACAACAGATTAACTGCATGCAAGTGTATGATGCTGAATGTATTATAAATTATTAATTCAATATTCCCTTAACAATCTTAACAATAGATGAGATGTAATATCTCCTGTCTGTGCCGTACAGAATCCCAAAATTAATGCATTTCTATATTATTAGAACCCATAAATGGCAAACCTACATACATGAGTGATAAGATTTTCTCAGTGTGAAGATGTTTTAGTTGGAGTCTTAAATTTACAAAATATATTCAAACACTTGTATACGCATAATTATGAATATAAATCACTTGTTACAAGTTGTTTTGATTTTTGGTTTGGCAAATGCATGTCGTAGAGATGAACTTTGAAATTTAAGGTTAGGTTACATTTGTGGATAGTGGGTCTATTAGACCGCAAAATTTTAGTTTGACCAACACCCATTCATATTGCACCAAATAAATTAGGCTTGGTGAAGAAAGTTTCACAATATTTCATTGAAATAAATCAAATCTATTTTGTAAATGGACGTGGGTGTGTACGTCTATGTATATTTAAAAATTCACGTTGAGCAAACTATCAACAGATTTATACACAACCATAATTTATCACTTATGATAAAATGTCACCCTCGCGATTATAGTTGCGACGTACAAAAGCAAAAGGGTTAACATTGAACTCCCGACATGGTGGTCATTAATTTGGTATCATCCTGTCGTTTGGGACTAATCTATTAATTTGAAAACGCTACATCGGCGACGCTAGCTGCTTTGTACAGGATGTTAAAATTTGTTATGAAGTTGGTTTTGTACATTTTCCACATTATGTTAACCTTTGATAAAAATTACATGAAGACTTTTTAGGATTGTTTTTCTCTCCGGCCACTCGTCGAAAACCGTTGCTTGCACATGTATTTTCATGCTCTACTGGCATGCATCTTCTATAGTACTTTCTTACTGGCATCGAGTCATACATGCAAGTAAAGTAGCCCGCATCTTCCAATACTGGAGTGCTTCTATGCTTGAAGCAAGCATGTGTCGCACTAGGATTTTCGCTGATGCGTTGCTAGAGTGGTCAAACTATTCTGCTGGTTAGCGGCAAAAGGTGCGAGTTAGTCACATGTTCTGCTAGTCGCCGGTGGCAGTTAGCAAAAGTTGAACGGTTCTTGCTTTAGGAAATGGTTGAATTGTTAAACTTGTTTCATTATAATATTATATTAGGTTCAGTATTGATTAAATATGTTCATAAGCAATTAGAATATTAAGGTTAGACAACTAACTAGCTCGTAGTTAACCAACTGTGAGATTGTTAGAAGTTAACTTCATAGTGAATTAAACAATTATTATACAACCGTAATATGGAGATTCTACAACTAATTATTCCACTTACGTTTACACTGTACTGTCACAAGTTTTGGAAAGAAGTATAGTATAGACGGAAAAATAAGAAATAAAATATCGAACTAATAATTATGTCAAAACTTCTCCAGCAAAAAATGTAAGAAGCATTCGTTATTAAGAAATTCATTAGAGTTAGTAAACGACATATTTGCAATTTCATTGCTGCATTGGGCTCTTACAAAATGTTACTGCGCAATCAGATCAAAGGACGATATTTATTAATTTTTCCGGTTGCTAAATAATGGATTTTCATTAGCAGTAGGATTTCTTTTTAATATATAATATTAGGATACAATCGTTATAGCTATATATGGGGAATAGACAGTTATATAGTTTGTTAACGTGCTCTGAAACTGCCAAAATACTTATATCAGTTTCGTTCCTTTGTAATATAGTCTCTTAGATCACCTGGTATCACTCTGGCTTTATACAACTTTGATGAGTTTAATGATAATCTGGTATAGGAGGAAAGACAAGCCTCCTTTGTATTAGGTATTGGGACAATCCACATCATAAATGGAAACCCTTTTGATCTTCCTCCCCTTGATCTTCGAAAGGTATATACAGTGTGTCCACTTAAGTTCGCTCCATATGGAAAACTTTTTTATTATTAAGTTTACGAAAAAAAGTTATTCTTTATAAAAAGTTCTGCATGATCCAAAACCTAAAATGCAACCATCAGTTATTCAATTTGTCCAGTCGTATACGAGGTATATCAGAAAATATGAATTTTGCTCAAGAATAAAGTACCTTTATTTTTGATAATATCGAAAACTTTAATCAGTTCTCTTTATTCGTTAAGCGTTTGATAACCTTTACGTCTCTCAACCTTTATAATGCATTATTTTGATGATGCAATAAAATAATTGATAAATAACAAAATTATTAATTTCAAAATCATTATGTATACAGTGCTAATAATGTTAATTGTGTAACAAGCGTGTAATAGTTTATCATCAATTCACTATTGCTTCAACGTATCTGCCTTCTCTTACAATACCGGTTTCCGTTCTCGAAGAAAATTCCCTCAATACATTTCTAATTATATTCGGAGTTATACCCTGAATGTTCTACGTTTGTGAATGGTCTGTGTTGATATACCTGTTCTTTTAAGTAACCCTATAAGAAAAAATCTAGTGGGGTTAAATCTGGCGACCTAACTGGCCAAAAATATCGGAATATCTGTGAATTAACCTTCCATTAAAGATATTTTCAAGGTATTGCCTTACTTCCATCGTACTATGACATGTTGCGCCGTCCTGCTGGTACCATACCTGTTGTCGTTCATGTCTTGGAAGGTCACGAAGAAAATCATGCAACTGATTTTGTAAGAAATTTAAATATCGTTGAGAAGTCATAGATTGTCGAAAAAAAAAGGGGCCAATTATTTTATCCTTGTAAATGCCGCACCAAACGTTAGTTTTAAAATAATATTGATCCCGAGTTTTAATCGTAAAGTGAGGATTGGAGTCAGTCCACCATCGACAATTTTGCGAAGACACTGTTCCATTAGACGTAAATGTAGCTTCGTCAGAAAAAATTATTTTCCTAGCCAAAAAAGGATCATCTTCTAGCTCTCCTTGGATAAGAAAACAAAATTCTAGTCGTCTGTCGTAGTCTCCAGGTTTTAATGTATGGATATATTGTGGTTTATATGGATGAAACTTGTTCTCTTTCAAAATTATTGATATTGTGGTTTTACCAATATTATCTGGAAGCGAAGATGCCCTGTTTCGCAGAGACAATTTAGGGTTTTCCAATGCAGATAACATTACATTCAACTTCATCTCTTCACTTGTAACGATTTTTTGACGCTTGTTTGTGAATTTATTTTTAACATCTGCACATGGTTTGAATTTTTCCATAATTCTCATTACTGATGTATGGTGTATATTTTTCCCGGGATGTCTGTTGTTAAATATTTCTGCTGCTTCACGATAAGTTCTATAATTATCACCAACGATTAACATAATTTCTATTTTTTCTTCCACACTAAATATTACCGGCATGTTAACAAATTTTATTTGACGTTCACTGTCAAACAATTATTACTATCAATAAATCATTTGTTTATCAGTGCAACCTAGATTTCAAATAACTACACTTGCATTTGCATTGTTGTTGTAGTTAAAAAAGAAAAAAGGATTTTTTCCGTATAATTCGATGTAATTGTATGTTTGAACGTAGTTTTTAGTTCAAAACAACTTTTCTTAATAATAATTTTCGATATTATCAAAAATAAAGGTACTTTATTCCTGAGCAAAATTCATATTTTCTGATATACCTCGTATACGACTGGAAAAATTGAATAACTGATGGTTGCATTTCAGGTTTTGGATCATGCAGAACTTTTTATAAAGAATAACTTTTTTTCGTAAACTTAATAATAAAAAAGTCTTCCATATGGTGCGAACTTAAGTGGACACACTGTATAATCTGAACAATATTCGAGGACACATTGACAATTGAGACAACAGTAAGTTTGGATAGTATGACACCAAAGAACACATTTACTGAGCGAGAGAATATCACAATCCCATCTAGGAAACAAGTTATGCAAGCACCAAGATTATGGTGGAGACATTATTTTGTTCACTGATGGTTCTGAAACAAACCATGGCACAAAGGTCCTAAAAAGAAAATGCTTTTTAGACTTTAGACTGTATACGTATACCCTCTATTCAATTCAACCACCAAGACTAGACTGGTAAAAAGCTGTGAAGAATCGCATAAGACGCAAAAGACAAAAAAGTGTCTCTTGTAATGAGGTAGGAGAGAATTCCAGGTAATAAATTGGAGGACCAGTAAGATCACAAAGGATTTCATAAGAGATTCAGAGACTGGCAATACATAGAACACTAATTGAAATGGATATTGACAGAAGGTTACCTTAATACAAATACTAAAGTTTACTGAAATAGGCAGAACTCTAGATTCGGTTATTTAACTTCACGGAAATGAACAAAAGATTTTGATGAAGAATTATTACTGAATGATGACTCCATTGGCTCAACAATTTATTAAAAAGGAAAACGTTTTTAACTAGTATTAATTGCTGATAAAAAATACGGCTTGAAAACTGGTATCGTTATCACAAAAACCATTTATTATCCGGCAAAAACAGAATTTCTGTTCATTCTAGATTAACTCTACCCTAAAAACTCGGGGTTGCAATAGTAAAGGGCAACAAAGTATAAATCAATCGTTTTCTGTCATTGACAAGCTATTAATAAAATGGAAAAAATTATTTTTCTGTTTGGTGGGAAAGAAAACGACTAACTTCATCATATAATTTAGATGTAGATTATTTAGTAGTAGAAGAAAATAGTGGAGAAACTGAGTAATTACAAATAGATCAGGAGCGAAAAGAAAAAGTTAATTGATTTTCTATGAATTTGATGTCTGCGAGCTTTCTTGTAGATAGATTACTAATGGAACTAGTCTTGGTCAATTTTTGTTCAATTTATAAGAACAGCATCTTCCTGGGTTTATTTTTGGACTTAATAGTTAGCCTGAAATTATAATATAGACGCTGTGAATATCATTTAGCATATAAGCTTCTTGTTGTGTCGTAGCAAGAAAGCATGTTTAGGCATAGAATTGACACACCTACTATGGATGAAACGTAGAGTTCCATAGGATTTTTGACCACATCGAGGTCGGACCGAGTGATCAGCTCTTATTGTACAAAATATGAAAAGTTGAATCATCACCAAGGTTGCAGGGAACGAAACGAGACTCATAAGAGTCATAAAACGGCCAGGCAAGGTTCATCAATACTGTTCTTTGGTGCTTCTGCTACGTCGTCTGCAAGAAAATAAGTTGCACACCTATATTTTCTTGCGAATAACCCTCGGAATAACCCAAACGTCTGACATTTCTAAGTCAGCTATCAAACATAACTAACCAAAAACAGCTATTTAATTTTTACGTAGGTAGTCATAATATAGATAGATTCGTATACTATTTCTTATTATATGCATGCATGTCCGATATGTCTCTAAGATAACTTGAATGTACATTGTCAATTGGAATTAGCACGAATTGTTACAACGCAGCATTCATTTAATCACGAGCTACATAAAGAACTTGCACTATTACAAGATTTCCTTTTAAAAACCACTTGCAATGCATGTGACAACTAAACCAAGCAATAAAACGACCTTTTAAATGCCAATACGTTTCGTATCGTCTACCACGTATAAAAATGTCGGTATTTCAGTTGGTTTCAACAAAAAATAAAGGAGTTTGGTTGGAAGAGGATTTTTAAATTGTAAATTATTGTACAATCATCATTAAATGTACCACTATGTAAGTAGATAGATTTAAGAAGTCTTCTCATATGCTTTTACACTGTATTACCTTCCTTACTATATTCTTAAGCACAGAGGCAAGTAAGGTAGATAAGGTAGACTAGAAATTAAACTTTATTTATTATATATATATAAAATTCTTGGCCCAGTGACACCTACGGCCTAACGACTTCAACAATTGCGGAACTAGCCAAACGTTACACCCATGCTCAATCCCTTTAAGAGATGAGAGGGAGTTAAAGGATGCAGTTTTGCCAGAATAACCCTGGCGCCGAAGAAATATTTGGCGATGACCAGGAAAAACCAACGTATAACAGTGAGCTTTCTGACTGGACACTGTCAACTTAGGAAATACCTCCATACTATGGGGCTAGTGGACACACCTCTATGCAGGATGTGTGAACAGGAAGATGAAACTGTCAGGCATGTCTTATGCGAATGTCCGGAGTTATCGTCAATAAGAGAGTGTGTGTTCGGTGAGTCTTGATGGTCTACACCTGCCGATATAAAGGAGATGTCTCCTAGTGACCTGTACACCTTCCTGATAAGGACAGGAATGATGACCTAGGAGGACAACTCCTCGGGAGGATGTACAATGGGTCACATATGGCCTAAGTGCCGTATCCGCACTTAAGTGGCTGGTACTGAATTTAACAAAAAATTGATGTAGCTCATTTTGAAGGAAATCTAAGCATCCAGGTACTGGACTATTGACTAATAACTTATGATCATTATTCAACCGTTAAACAGATTCATATTGTGACCACAGAAATAACTTAATCATCCAGCAACTATAATGCCTCAACACCACAACTAGTTTTATTTTCTTATCTACAGGCAGTCCCTGCGTTTATGCGGTAAAAAGTAAAAAGGTTCTCACGTACTAAGTAATATCTCCCGAATACCGTAGTTTGAGTTAACGACCGTTGAAATCCCCTCGCATACAGTTATCGTCCTTTCATCCTCCGGTAAAGATCGGTGAAAAGCTAGAGCAACGTTTCATTTTCAAGGTTACTGAACCTACTGTCAAAGCGGCTATTAGTGCAATAAGTTTGGCATCGCTGCAAAGGAATTCAACACCTACGACATTATTTCTAATAGTAAACGTGAAATTTATTCCAACGTATAAGCTTAAGCTTATATTTTTTTGGTTTGTTTAATTACAAACATCATTTTATAGTAAAAATTGGGATTCACCAATTCTAACCCCAAAACTCGACTTTGTTGTTTGTTGAAATTTACTTACGTTCTCTAATGGTTGAAGATGAAAGCTCACTTACCTGAAACAAGAAAAAAATATATTAAAATTGAACAGATTGTTTGGTGAAAGTAACAAAAAGTTAGGTTAGTTTAGTCGGGAAGGAGGGTTGGGAAAAATCATCATCATTTTCGCACATTGTCAAAAAATCAGCATTAAAAATTGAGGATTGAACTATTTCTGTATATATTTTTATCCAAGACAACTTGTTTGCAAAATTATCAATTTTTACCATAATTTAGCCGCATTCTGTAGGTATAATTATTGTTATTGTTTACAAATTTCAATTGTGGGTTGGCAATTCAACATATCACTAAGTATAAAAGTTTGTTTAAAATCAAGTCTGAACATCATTATTTTGACAAATTTTACACGATAGTTACAAGTTACAAGAATTTTCTGATGTTCCTTATTCAAAAATTAACTCGAATTATGGCCGTTTGCACCAATTGATAATTAAGTCGACTTAAAGTTAAGAGGCGCTTTGAGAAAGTTTTGTTTTCCACCATGAACAATTTATCATTTTAAGCTGCACCTAGCTAAGCTTAGGAAATCGCTCGCTTATTCTCCACTCATCCTCAAAGTGGAGATTTCTAACCTAACATTCTTGTGTTTTGATTGATGTATGTCAATGTTTTTCCTCTTTTCGGGTTTTCGTTTTCTGTCTTCCAATTTCAGGTGTGTTTCTTTCTATTTTTGAAGAAGAATGATTATGGAGGATGATTTGGAGGTATTGGATATTATTTTTTCCGAACTGTATAATTTGCCGATCATATTTTCCTATTTTGTATTGTGTTCTTCATTATAACAATTTTCTTATTTAAAAAACAAGAATAAAATCCTTTGATTTTCAAAAAATTGACTCTTGACAGCTTTCAGTACGTTACTTCAAACCACACAAACGAAAAAGCTTATGCTTCTATTGGTGCAAACGGCCATTAATGTAAAGAGCATTCTCAAACCGTGAATATTCATTTAAAATCGATATTTTGTATATTAATGTTTTCAGAGTTAGCTTTTTAATCTTTCAACACTCCTGCGTTGTTTGATGTACGGAAACGATAAAGCCTACGTTAAATAGTTCACTCCCCTACCCAAAAATTCCAAAGAGATTTATTTCCCATTTAAAAAACCTTGAATAACATGATCGATGTTTATGCCAAGTGCAAAAGATGATGGAATGTTTTAGATTTTGTGTAGATTGTATTAAGTACTATTTTATTGTCACTTGAAAGTGGTTGACTGTATAATATTGAATAATAAGTTTGGTAATGTATGTCATGTCATGGTCACAGGATGACTCGAAGATCGAGAAAATAGTAGTTTCTTCAGACCTATCTTATTCAATGTCCTTCGTGTCATTCATATAATAAAGTTACCTTTTTCATTTTAATTAACGAAAAATTCAAATTTTACGCTGCAGGATATCAAAAAAAATTTGTTTTGTAACGTAAAATATTGCAAGAATTTAAAGCTAAAAGTGAGAAAGAGAACGAATGCTCGATGTTTTCCACAAAATTTAATATTCGATGTAGTGAAAACTAAGCTTTATGAAGCGACATTTTTCAAATATATAAATCTACTGTTTGCTTATGTAGTGAAAAAGTTTATATGTGCAAAAAAGGATAAATGTATCGGTAAAAACATATTTTACGTGAAAAAATATACGTGGAAAATTCGACGGACTTTTTGTAAAGAATGTTAATGAGGGATCTAAGATTATTGTTATTTTAATCCTAGAGGACCTACTATGCCTTAAGCAAGTATAGTAGCAGGATAGCCTGATGATTGAGTTTAAAGGAAAATGCAAAGCAAGCTAAAATTGTGATAAAGATACATTTTTGTAGGATTAGAATGATGTATCAAATAACTGTCTGTCAACTTCTCCACGGAATTCCAAAAAAATCTTATATAATATGCCTCTCAAAGATACAACAACCCATCTTCGTTGTTTACAGTCTCTCCAATAACAATTTCGGGAGAAAAAAACACTATCTTATTCTTTGATGAAATAATTGTTATTAAAACATTAGCACAAGGTTAAAAGGAATGAAATGGGTTGAACTAAATTTGTGCTCGAGCTGTTCCCTCGAAACCCGGGGAAGCAACTCCAATAACTCACAAATATAATATGCGTTATCATAATGAATGCGATCCCAATTTCCCAAGTGTCCTACTGTAACCACAATTGCTCTGTCCAAAGACAGGGTGACAATTTCTCGTCCACCTTCATCTCCTACCTATTTATCTACGTAATACCCGACAATACACTGAAACAGAGGATTTAAGACAAAAAATTGTACTGATAATATTCCGACAAACCAGTCCAAAACTTTTACTAAAGTTTAGGTACACATTTATGTACAATAAATATTTGTAATTCCTTATCCGAAATCAAGGATGCAGGTTTCCTTGCATCTTAATTGGTGCAATGACCGGAACAGCGACATGTTGTGCCAATTATGGCCATCCCATAGGGTAACGGCTACAGCTGTCCCTACTGTCTTAACTTTCGACAAGTCATTTACATAAATTTAGTTTATTATGAAATAAAACAATTTAATTTGTTAAAATCTACATAGTATTTAAACTTAAAATTGTGACGCGTTTCGCTAACACAGTAGCTTTATCAAAAGAAATACATCAAGTAAAAGCCTCATCTATTCAAATTTAGTTTACATTTGTGATTTTTATTATTTATGAAATATATTTATAAATAATTACATTAAGCACAATAAAGATTTTGCAATTCTTTCTATTACTGCCTACACTAGTGTAAGTATTAAAAGCAAATTGTGGGAGTTAAAACATCTATTGATTTTCTCAGAATGCCGTTAATAAGTATGATCACGTCAAACCAAAATGTTTTATTAACTTTATAAATTATGGATTGTATGTATTTATTAGAATTGTTTCATACTGCAAGAACTAACCACACCGGTTTACTTTATACACAACAAGGAATCTATAGTCCAGCTGATAGAGTAGTTATTTGGGTTCAAATTGTACCCAACAAAATTTTGAATAAAGAATTTAGTATGAGCTAAAGGTGAAGCAGTTAAAAATCTGAAAATTGCTACTATAATCTATTCGTAAATAATAATTAAGGAAATATTTAACGACACAGGAGTTAAACACACATGTAGTAGAGAAATATTGACAGGAATTTAAAATATGGATATATCGCGATGAGACTTGAAGTGAACGAAATAACGCCGGAATAACACGAAGTGATAAGAGTGTAATCGATTTTATTCATATCATAGAAGAAGATCTTCGAATTCATAGTTATAGTACAATTTAAAAATGCAAAAACAAATATTGAACAATTTGCATTACATCTAAAAATGTCTACAAGGATAATCTACACAAGAGAAGTCTCTGCTCCTCAACTGAACTCAAATTCCAAACAACCACCAGAGGATCGTCCGGTATTCTGAAAGCATCTCCTGTGCTAATTCTAGCGTGGCAAACCGGATCGATAAGACCGTCTTGGCCTAAGGGGAAACTTTCACTGGAAAGGGAAAACCTGTAAAATAAGGCAGCCACTTACAAGGGCACACGTATAACTAGATCCTCTTGTTGACCAAAACTTTACTGCTCTTTGCTTATTTTCATCTGAAATTTTATAGCTTGCAATTTTATGCGGGTTTTCCTTTTGTTCACATGATTCAAGGGTATTTTGTAGATAACCATCGAATAGTGAAAGTAGCATACGAAATTTAAATCGTTTTGTGAATAAAATTTCATTTTTTGTTGCGATTTGTTTTTAGTGTAAAATAGTTTTGTCGTGGTAATCCATTAACGAATATGCACTAATTTACGAGACTGGTTTTAGAGCAAAACAATCCGTCATTGTTACCCAGTTAACACAGCATCTCTTAGATTAATCTATGTAATTGAAGCTGTCTGGAGTATTTCGTAATGATATTGATTTAGAAGCGTCCTTCTTAGAGATAAAATGTTTCATATATGGGGATTATTTAAAGCTCTTAGAAACTAATAGTATCACTCGTCAAATTTGAGACAAAAATTGAAAATAATTGACATTATATAGGTACTATTTCAATGCTAAAATATTACAGCGGTATTGTGTTCACAACACCTTGAGAGTAAGAACTATACTAATACACCACAGCACCTCAAAGTGGAGATTTCTAACTTAACATTCTTGTGTTTTGATTGATATGTCAATGATTTTCCTCTTTTCGGGTTTTTTTTATTGGCAATCAAATTCAGGTGTTTTTTTTTAATTTTTGAAGAAGGATATTTATGGAGGATGATTCGGAAGGATTGGATATTCTCGAAAATGAATTTCCAAGAAGACGGTACAATCGTAAAAACTAATATAATGAATTGGATAAAAATATTAGCAATTCTTTTTCCTGAACTGTATAATTTACCGATTAAATTTCCTCATTTTTTACTGTGTTTTTATTTATAAACAATTTTCTTATTAAAAAACCAAGAATACAATCCTTTGATTTTCAAACAATTGACTTTTAACAGCTTTTAATACGTTACTTCAAACCACACAAACGAAAAGTCACCAGAAACCATAGAGAAATTAATAAAACTCAACTTAAATAGCGAGGTTGGCAAATGTATTAAACACTTAGCTAAGAAGTAGAGCAAAAAAAATTGGTGCAGCTGAACTTTAACTAAGCGACCCTTAAATTTTAAACTCGTCATAGCTATTCTAAGCTTATGCTTCTATTGGTGCAAACGGCCATGACGATAATAGAGATATTCAACTTCTAGAAGAAGCAGTGATTTTCAACTTCACAGCTAGTGGTGGGAAAAATAATATTATTTAACAGTATATAAGTATGTAACAGAGTGGTGTCGAGGAAATAGGGCAGGTCCTTTGATCTGATCATATTTAAAAAACGTACGTCGTATTTGCTACATATGAACAATTTTTTGGCAGCTTTTGCATTCACATTGCAGCCAACTCATTTAACTGATCGAACCAGTATATGCAACCGGTCTAAATTTAGTTAAAGGCAAGTTAAATAATTTTGTTTCCAAATGGGAATGGGTATGCAATTAGTTACTTAATATATATCTGAGTGTCGAAGATAAATAATTTTAGGTATTTTTGGTGTGAAATTGGAATATAAACATAGCTTGGAACATTCTAACATGCTCTTGCGAATAGCATAAATTACTATGTAATAAAGCTATATAAGCGAGAGAATAGTCGATATAATATTCCATTTTGTAGTTTAACTGTCAGGGTGATAATAAACTGAGAGCACTTAACAGGTTGACTGCCATATATAAACGATAAAAAATGACCCATACGCCAAGGGAAGAATAGTTATAAAAATGACCTTTTAAAAGATATGTTCTATATGTTTGTACAAAATTCATCAAAATAATAGCAGTTTTCCAAAAAAAACTGTCAGCGGTCGTAAAAAATAAAATATGCCGTTTTTTTTCAATAATTTTTCGACAATTCCAAAACTCGCAGTGATATGCGAGCCTCGTAGGCCAGAGCGGTCGTATACCGTACCTTAAAACGTTATAGATAGGACCGCTGGCAAATGAGGATCGATAGTTTTATATGGTGCATAGCGGTCGTATACGACCGCCATGGCATATTGGCATGTTTACATGTCGGTCGTATACGACCGCCGTGGCAGTCAACCTGTTAATGTTATTTCCTATTATACCTATGTATATTATGAGAGCGTCGTGTACCCTTATGGTATGTTATTATTATAATTAATTGAAATTTGACGTATAGAATTTTGACAAGAAAACGAAAACATTGAAGCACTTCATTACAAAATTGAATGAAAAATGGAAAAAGACGTGAGTTATAAAACGCGACATTTACCGATTCCCTATCTGTAAATAGAAATCTACAAAAACCAATTTCTAGAGGAAAATGCTGCTACCATTTTTGTCAACAGCGTGTCATGATAATTTGAAATAAATGCCATCGACAAACGACGTTTCAGATTTTCCGGAAACGGAAGAGAATTAATTGAAATTTTCATTTTATTTATTTTTATTGAATAAACGTTGAGAAGATTATTTCTATCAATAAAGTGTCACAATTCAATTTATATACCATGAAGGGTGTGCAAAGTAAAGTATGAAAATTGTTTAGTAGCGTTAAGATTCATATTTCCAAATTAGTTACAATTTTACCGGGTGATACATAACTGCTCAAAAATATTTACTTATTAACAAAAGGTACACAAATGCAAATATTCATTAAATTAAATATATGGTGAGTCAAAACTCAAGTATTAATTTCTTAGAAATTTTAAATGGATCACCTTGTATTTTATATAATTGTCGTAATATTAACATACCTTCAGGTTTTATTAGGAATTTCCAATATTTATGGAACACCCGGTAACACTGGAACTTAACGCCGCCGACAATTTTCTAAACATACTTTTGTATCTTCCACTACTGAGTTCTCACAATAATCTTCCATCACATGTCGTTTTTTTCGTTCAAAGTTCAACATTGTCGTATACTCAACATAATACTTCATTTTTTTTCGCCGCTACATCAACTCATTAACATAAGTGTTTATAAATATTAAAGACAAAGTACCTCCAACGTCAACTATACAAGCAGGTGTTCCAACAAACTCTGTAATATATTGCAAACAGTTCCAAGTCATTTCTTATGTTTAGTCTTAAAGTCATTTTGTTCATAGTTTTACACGGCTTCTTGTCAACACTTGTTTCAAAGGTGTGTAACTACTAACACGTTCTTGTTCCCATAACAATGGATTCACGCCTTCAAGTAAGGGCCATTTGCACCGGTTATACTTAGCGAAAGATAAGTGAAGCTTAAGTTTAAGGTGACCTTAATATAACAATTTGGTTTGCACGGGTTATCAACTGAGGTTTAAGGTGTACCTTAAGGTGTACTTAGTTAAGCCTAAGAATTGTGCCGCTTAAAGTTCTCCTTAATGTCATCTAAACTTCAATCTGACAGTAAGTTTACTATTTGACATGCATGTTGTTGTTGTGGTATTTTCCTTTTTCTTAGCTGTGGCTTGTCTTCATTATTTATTGAAAAAATAATTATGAATAATTTATTTGATCATGACGATGACGATTAAGACGATCTTAACTTGATCTTTCATGGAAACCCCAGAAGGATTTATCATAGAAATTAATATTTCAACAGCTGGGATGATTTGACATTCTTTTCGCGATTTGGGGTGACAAAACCTATGCCTAAACATTTTGAACCTAATTGAGGTAGAAATCGAACACGACTCTTTTGTTCGTGGTATTCCAGAGATTGGCTATTAAATAACGAAGTTATTTTAATCCGCGCGTTTTCCTTCTCACGCCAGGTAATTGCATCGGTCCTTTTATTTTCAATAATTGTTTTATGACTAAATATTAGGTTTAAAAGAGCTGTCTTCTCTCGTCCAGTGAAATTTGGAGTCCTCTTTTTTCTAATATTATTATCATTACAATTATTAATATTCATTTTTATTAAACCATCAGTCACAAAAAGAATCAACAATCAAACTTCGTGAAATCAAACTCGATAACACAAATATCTCTTGAATGTCTGTAGCTTTCTCAGTGTTGCCATAGCTTCTCGCCACTTATCTAAGATTTCATTAAGTAGCAGATTAGCAAACCATCTAAAGTTTAAGGTTCACCTTAACTTTAAGTAGACCTTAGATGAGATGAACATTTAAGGTGGACCGGTGCAAACGACCCTTAGAGCAGTTAATAATAAAAAATAAAATATCCAGGTAATATTAGTTGTCGTCGTTACTTGTTGAAAACAGCTTACTCGGTGTAAAAATAATAATATGCATGTGTCCTCTTGAGGTGTACACTGCGCGTCATATAAAACTGGTACAACTATTATAATCAAAAATAGTGTTTTTGTAGTTGTGTAAATTAATCTTTTAAAAATTGTCAATGCTTAACCAGGTGTTATGGTATAGTTTCTAGGGCAGCGGTGCCAGCTCAAGAAAAATGTTAGCAGATGTAATAATGAAATTAAATTTTGTAAAGCAATAAAATAAATTGGAAAAAAAAATCTATTATATCATTTATATACAAACAGTAACTAGCGTATATTTAGAAATAGTGTGAAAAAAAAATTTGGTTGGTTTATTAGATGACTGACTCAAAAAAAGGTAAAGAAGGATCAAACTGTGGTAGAAAAAATAGGAAATGGAAGAAGTTTCGACTAGAATAGAGCTAGAGCTATACAAAGCTATAACTAATTATTTATAGGAAAATCCTTTTCACGACAAGACATGCAATAGATGCAGAAAACTAATGCTTCAGTAACAACAGAGTTAAGAAAAATTAGAAAACCTGATCCAAATAATTGTGCGTTTGTAGCCATAAAATTTCAATAATAATGACAGAATTTCAATAGAAAAGTTTACAGTTTCAGATTTGGACACGAGATTCAATTAAGTATTTCAGAATTAAAACATTTCAAAAAAATGAACTAACAAATAGATCATAGACCATGGAAGCCATGAAAGTTCACATTCAATAATTATTATTGATAAGTTTACTGCAATTTTTGTATGTCTAGCGGTATGAAATAGATTTTCCCTTAAGTAACCAGTGGATGCTTCGTCTTGCTCCACTATAGTTATAAATGGTCTTCTAGTTCCTCTTTTTCTGCTAACAGTTTGATCGTTATCCCACCTTTTTTTAATGTTTTGACTTATGGTTTTGCTTCTATTAAACTCTTGGGCAAGTCGTCTAAGGGACCAATCATCCTCTATTTTGGAAATTATTCGCATTTCATCAAATTCACTTAAATATGCTGGCATCGTGGATAATGCGCTTTGACATATTTGACACATGTGACTGTTTGTCATTTTGATTAGTTAAGTTTGGTTTACATAGGGAAAATAAAGGTGTACCCGGTGTACCTACCAGTTTTATATTACGCGGAGTGTTCAAGAAAAGCATATTTCCAAAAGTGGTACACAGGGCAGTTAACGTGTTAAGGAAAATCGGATTCTCATAGTTTTTTACATAAATTTGACGTATATATATATATAAAAAAAACAAAAAAAACCTTCATATCAAGTAAAAGAATCTATTCCTCTGAAATTAGACTCTTCCCAACTCTAAACATAAAATTTTCTCAGAAGTATTTCCATAATCTCTGGAAAACTTCAAAGTATATTTATTGTTTACCCGCATCTTAATCAGCATCCAAATCGTGAGGCAAATAGTGGAGCTTGTAAACAGAATATTTGCATTACACCGAAGAAAATGCAAAATATTTACGTAGAAGAAGATCTGAAGTGTTCAAAAGGTTAATGTTCGCAATATAATTAATGGATGAAAGACATTGTGTGCACTTATTCATGTTATCGCACCTAAGACGTGAGTGCAAATTCATTAATGTTTATAAGATGTTAGCTAACATTTTCAAGTAACTGTCTACTTTGGATTTCTATTTGAATTTTCAAGGAAATATCTTCAGGTTTTGAGTTTTATTGAATTTTCACACTATCACAATACTTTAGTGAAGTTTATGTGATTCAACTATTCAATTTCATCTTAAAGAGGTGTTTTTATTTATCTCTTTTGTTGTAACATGTTTTTTTTTCACTTCCATTGCTCAGAAAAATTATCATATATAAGTAAAACATATTACATTTTTTTTCTTTAGTTAAAAATGTTGAACTAATAGTAACAGTAGCGACCAAAAGTCTGAGAATATAATTATTGCAAACTTATTTAACGAATAAGAAGAAACAATCTGTAAGGTTATGGAATCTATAATATCAGAATATGTCAGTGATGAATGGACAAAATCTTTAGATAAGAAAATTCCGACGGATATCATTTACCTAGATTTTGCAAAAGCGTTCGACCGAGTGTCAAAACAAAGATTACTATATAAATTGGAACATCTTAGCATACGAGGTTCTCTGCTAGAGTGGATTGAGTCATTCTTAACAAAAAGGAAATTTTGTGTGAAAGTAGGAAATTGTTTTTCAGCTGAGAAACCCATATTAGGCGGTATTCCGCAGGGATCAGTACTGGGTTCTCTTTTATTTATAAATATTTGCAAGTGACCTCCAATTTCATATTCAATGCAACAAAGTTTTCTATGCCAACGACTCAAAAATATTCTCTCACACATTATCATAGCAGCGCTTATTCTAGCTGCGATACTACATTATTATCACATTTTTATTCCTCATTAATCCCCAAGGACCCATAATCTCAAGGCTAAGCTTTGAAAATATACTCTTACTCCAGCTTTTTACAGTTTCGTAATTTATTAGTTTTGCCGCAGCTGCTCCTACTTTCCAGAAAGTTTTACCTGAATAAAAAATGACAAAAGCGTCACTGCATGCGGCGTCCCTAATTAAAGATTCACCCCTACATCATGGAAACAAAGTCATTTCTTTATCGTCTCCTCCACATACACTGTGGTTTCGGAATTCAGGAATAATCAGGAAGCTCTCTTGATAATTTTGAGCAATCCATATCTTGATAAATGACTCGCAAGAATATACGGACTAAAGAAAAACTGCAAAATTGGAATATTGAAATTGTAGCCAGCAGTTTGAACAGATCGTTGTAATGTAAGAGATGTATGTAGCACCGGAGCGGGCATATACAGCAAGACGAGCAAATATGAAGGAATCGTCTCACTAGGAAAATACGCCTCTGTATTCCAAGCAGAGGTTTATGCAATACTTGCGTGTGCAAGGGCTAACAGTATGAGAGCCTACAACAACAGGCAGATCAGGATCTACAGCGACAGCCAAGCCGCCCTTAAAGCACTTCAGAGCTATAGGGTGACATCTCGGCTAGTATGGGAATGCGGCGAAGAACTTAGAAGACTGGCGACTCGGAACAGTGTAACACTGGAGTGGGTACCAGGTCATAAAGGAATCGCAGGCAATGAAAAAGCTGACGAACTCGCAAGAGTAGGATCGTCAACTCTGATGAACGGACCCGAACCTGCTGTGGGCATCCCCAGATGCTTAACGAGGTCATGGTTAAAAGGGTGGTTGAAAGAACAACACAAGAAATACTGGAAGAATACGACTGGGCAAATACATGGGAAGAAATTCATAAAAGAACCATCAGAAAAAGTAGCGAAAGAACTGCTCTCAATGAGCGCACCACTACGGGGCTACTTACGGGACACTTTCCCACAAAGGAGCACCTAAACAAAATAGGGCTGTACAACGGAGACCTTACATGCAGAAGATGCATAGAGATAGAATATAAGGAAGGAGACGACATCCAGTGTTAGGTTCCATATGTACACGTGGAATCAGTGGGCGTGGCTAAGTGTGGTACGCAACGTACAGAGGCGGATTAAATTACTACAATAGTCTACAACTATTACTGTGTAACAGATTCATGTTTGAAATATTTGTAATACACTCCTGCACATTATTTATTTAACCTGTGGTACGTTATTCCAGAAGATTTCTTAGTATCCACGCCGTCTCGACTGGTACAACTTTTAACAGCACAAGACACCATTTTAGTCAATCAATTAAAAGAAAAGTATTGTCAAAAATGTAATTTTCGACACAGATAACACTTAAAAACATTCATCAATCAACTTTGACATTAGTGTGGTACGAAAATGGCTGACCGAATACGCTTTAGATCACGTGATTTCGTCTCCTTCCTTTATACTATCTCTATGAGAAGATGCAAAAAGGATACCGAAACAGCTCTGCATATACTATGCAACTGTGAGTCGCTAAGAACCTGTATGAGCTAATACAGGGAACGGATTGGCTGAATAGGTTGTAGTCAGAACACTAGGAGTATCCACAATAAGCCCAGGAGGCTGAGGTGGTACCCCGGCGAAAGGATGGCTCCGAAGGAAAAAAAAAAAAAAATTATGTATTTTTGGGGTAACATTCACTGAGACCTAAAAGATCTATTGTGCCCCCTTATTTCTACTTAGTTTCTTAGGAAAGTCTCTGAAACGTATTTCCCGGAGGAAACTCAGGATATCTGCAGGCTTCAAGTTAGGTAAATGCTCCTCTTCTATCCAGTAATCTCCCAGGTACTGTGCTCTAGGATAATGGAGTGGTGTGCAGTTGGAAAGTATGTGGATGGAGGTTTCTTCTTCACAAAATCTGCATTCTTCTTTCCCCACTATTTTGAGCTTTTTCAGGTGCCCATTCAGGTGTCAATGTCCCGTTAAGGTCCTTGCGTTAAAACTCTTGGCGCAGTTTTACTCTGACTTATGCGTTCATTTGATCTTAACAAGTTGTAGTCACCCAGAAGAATCTTTGATTGTCCAAGCCCTACTAGATCTTTCCAATGGTCAGATCTTCTCTTTCTTTCGGCTTCACCCATTTCTTCCAATATTACATTGGGGCTGATTCCGCAAAAGGGTTCAGGTCTCCAGAATGGTATTTCAGTACCCCTCTTTGCTAGTTCATCTGCTATTTCATTCCCTTCTATTCCAGTGTGTCCTGGAATCCATAGTTCATTGATTTTGTCTAGGCACAGCATTTTGGAACAGATTACACAAGAGCTCAGTACCTTAATGGCTGCTTGACTATCTGTCATTATGATAATCTTTTTTCCTCTGTATCCTTTGTAAGAGATACAAATACCATTTCTGTTGATGTCAGAATTCAAAGAGGTTGGAAAACATGTAGAGCCAACAGGATCACTAATATCGACTTTGTCTCGCACTTAACTGTTGATAAAGAATGCTCTCACACATCTCTATGACCGTGTTACATATCTTCATTCAATAAAGGCCGTTGCAGTAGTAAACTCAATTTTAACTGAGAATCGATTCAATCCGAATTTTCATAAATGCGCCGTTACATCCTATACCCAAAATTAACTCACAAAAAAAAAAGTAACCTCCCTACTTCGTTCACCAGATACACGATTCATAAGAATTGATCCAAAGTAACAGATCTAGGAATACAATACAATTTCATAGTGGTGCTAAATATCATGATTTTAATTATTGTACGCTACACATAAACATATTGCAGACTTTGGAAATCAAAAAGTTTCCTTTTATTATATGAATGAGATTCTATAAACGCAAATACTAGAAAAGAAAAATCTCACTCACATACCTTCATCAATCACTCTTCCACTAAAAAGATCAATCACTATATTAATCGAATAAAGCCCGCAAAAGAAAATAGTATATTATATACCGCGGGACTGAAGTAGTACATTTAATCCTGAAGGTAAAGTTTATAATTTACCTGAAGGATTAAATGTACTTCAGTCGCAAGGTATATACGATACTTTTCGTACTTCCGGTATGAATTTATTAATTATTTCAATAATTTCAATCAGTTTTTTCTCTCTTCAACTCATTTAATAAACTGTCTTTAAAATAAGTTACCATAGTAACATTGCGTTGTGACAGTTATAATTTAGAAACATTGTCATTACTAGTGTCATTGTAAAGAAACATTGTTATTGATAATTATTGGTATCATGAGTGAAGAAGGTGTATCTGATATTGATAAAAGTGTCACAATATTAATTTGAATATTAACCGGAGGGATTAAATGTGACACTTTAGTACCTGTCACAAGGGAGTGAAGTTGTCACTTTAGGCCAGGAAGTACGAAAAAATATATATCAAATTACCTCTTCTTTCATCCTAAATTTTACGCCCATTTTGTTTTCTCTTTTATACACAACACGACAACCTACTAACTACATTTGGTAATAACAGGGATAATAGGCCCAATTTAACCAAGTAATTTCGTAATACTTTCTAGTTCCAAGTACACAGCAAAAAAGTATAGAGAAGTTCCAATTACTAAAGGTATCTACGATCTAATTTTTCATAAGGAAAGATACATCGAACAAAATCCTCCATCCCTAAACATGATGTGTCATACTTCTTGTTCTAAATATTCCAGCCTTCCTATCTCAATGTTCTTAATTATGTCTACAACACAGACACCCTATCTATTTTTCTTCGCTCCTCCCGCATAGATGCGCCCGATATCGGCATTTATTTAATGTAGCCACATAAATGGTTGGCCTTTCTTGTTTTATGCGGTGAACCATCTTGGAGAATGTGAACTAAATAGTGAGTGATAGATTAATAGTCTAATGGATCTTGCAAATTGCTTTCACGGTTGCTTTATAAACAGATCTTAGGGTCTGTTGCCATAGAACAATAAAAACGCGCAGCCTTAGTCGGCAGTGACATTTAAATTCTGTCCGACATAGATCAAAGGAGCCGACGGAGAGAGACCCATCCGATTGTTATAGTATTCCGTGGACAGACCCTTTGGATTTCTTCTGTCCAGAAAGAACGGTAAAAGTAGTATCTTGTTTCGAATACACTTATTTTTAATAGAATAATAGTTTTCCGCGTATGCTTCTTAAAATAAGCATAGAATATTAGGAAAATACAAATGAACATAAATCTTAATATTCGTTTAATATTTATGTGGATGTAGGAGTGATTTATTGGGTCGTTCACTTCATTCCAATTTGTTTATATTTTTACAGTGTAGGTGACGTTGTTTATTCCTAGAGATCCTTAGTATAGGAAATGTTTAACATAAAGTTTGGGGCTACACACCGTGTTTATAGTAATAAGTACGGAATTTGGCGAGCTGGGTAGATGTAGAGAAATTAGGAAATTCCATCTCACATAAACCCAAGCAGATCGATGAAGCGTAGAATTTCGTTTTAGGGTTACGCTACAACGACCACTATTCTTTAGTAACATTGGCTGAACTAATTACATCATTGTGGTTAGAAAAAGTTTATGAAATTTATAGGATGCAAATGCGAGAAGAAATAATATATGGATATAGTATATTTTCATCATATTGAAGGCTGAAGATCTTATTATAAATTCAAAAACGTATTTGATCCGAAGTATTGAGCAGAATTGTGAGCACTTCTTCATATAAATAAGGGTACAGTTAGCAACTTTCTTTATATTCTTCCTGTATAGTGACCACAGGTAGCGAGGGCAACAGAACCCTAACGTATATAGTTAACACACAGGTCGCAGCTCGGCGCCACTTGCATAATGTTCCAGCCGGTTATAAGACACTTGTCTAACTAATTCAGAGTGAATGAATTATTTATCCATGCTGACATTTGCTGTCTAAAACAACTGTTGTTTAACGTTGCTAAGGGATTAGAATAACGGGAAGTTGATTTTGAATTTGGGAGAATTTTGAATATAAAACAAGTAAAAGAGAAGATAATAATTAGATATCCTGAAATATACCTTGTATTTTTAGACAATTTCACGGCGCTTAGCGTGAATATTATACAGTAGTGGCATATTATAAATTATAGGTGATTTATAATGTCAAATTCTAAACCAGTAAATTAACTCTTTGAAATAAATGTATGTATTAACCTCAAGTCGCCTGCCGAGTTCGTTTCGTTCGTTTTTTTTCAATTTCACGGCTGATGTGAAACCAGAACTTCACATCCCTCCCCACTTTTAGACATATATGTACTTGGCACTGTGAATGATGTAGCTCTAGCTTTCAACATGCGTAACTTAGAAACTGAATGAAAGAAACATGAAAGTAAGAATTGAGAATTAACTGTTAATCCAATAAGGCCGATTTCAAAAGTCATACATATTTATGGAATTATTAATGACGAATAGTTTATAACATATACTCTTTTCAGTATTTCGCATAAACGTAATAAATCGAAAAGTAACCTTCTATAAAGTCAGATCCTTATCCCTAAGCCCTGTACTATAGAATCGTTCACTTTACTAGATCCCACTTTTGAGAACGGAGCATAGAGTAATAAATGAAAGAGAGGTTTAAAAACATATGGAAGAACCTGCACAAAGTTTGTGCGCAGCCAGTTGAGCATGGCGCATCACAGCGACTTACTGAACTAACAAACCACGCCTTCTTACCACACGAAAATTGACAATATGTTAAAATTATTTTAATTTGAGGTTAGTCACTTTTCAACATATCTATTTTTATTTAATTCTTATTGACCTTTCTCTATTTAAATTGATTATCTTTAACTTTGGCACCTATTATTATAATTCATCATAGGTAAGTTAGAAAAGTAAAATAATGGAAACAATATTTTTCATTTTCTCGTTCTTTTTGCAAACAATAAAGAAGATGTGCTAAAAGTTCTAGTTATGTGAAAAAAAGATATTTCGAACATTGTTCGTGTGATATTGGTGTGTACTTCAAGATGCCTCCATGGTAGATTGGTGTATAAGTGTGGATTATTTGTTTGTCTGTCTGTCTTATTTTATTTTTATTGACTGTTTTTGTCATATTTTATTTTATGAAAAATGTTGTTTTAATAGTAATTTCTCACTAGCAGAGTTTTTTTTCTCCTACTTCTACTAATGCAATATTACGCGTATGCTGAAAACTTCCAAATTCAAAAAGCGCGCGTCTTGAATGCTAGTTTATACCGGTAGCCAAGGTAGGCGCTAGTGGTAACTCCGTGCCACAAAACGCTACACGTTCAACATCTCTCTTTCATTTATTATTCTATGGAACGGAGAGTGAAAGCCAAGCGTGCCAACGGCAATTTCCGGACGCGTCATTAGAGTTTGTTATCACTCTTTCAAGTGATTGCTCTCACCACAGAATACGCTATTCTGTATATCAAAAGACCAAAATCATATTTTTGTTTACCCTGGGACGCTACAGTGAATTTAATTTGACAGGTCGCTGGATTGCCTAATAATATTCAGATGACACTGTCACATTTATGTAAAATGGTTTGAAAGTAGAAATGTTTCATGTTAAATTTACCGATTATAAAACATTAATATCAAGTGCTTTTCTAAAAATAAAAAATTATGGAACAACAGCAGACAAAATTAAGTGTACACTTATACCAGGAGACGGAATCGGACCAGAATTGTGTAGATCAGTAAAATCTATCTTTAGAGCTGCCAAAGTCCCAGTTGAATTCGAGAAGCATATTTTTTCCGAACTACATCCAGAACAAAGCGAATCGTTAGAAAACGTTATAAAATCGATAAAGAAAAATAGGATATGTTTACAAGGGGTTGTGGCGGTACCAAACAAAAGCCCGGATGGAAATCCTCACAACTGGAACATGAGATTAAGAGAAGCTTTAGACTTATATGCCAACGTAGTTCATATACAATCCCTAAAAGGAGTGCCTTGTAAACAAGCCAACACAAATTTCTTCATCATTAGAGATCAGACTGAAGGATCTTATAAAGAAACTTTAGAACATGAAACAGTTAAAGGAGTGGTAGAATCATTGAAGATAATAACAAAAAAGAAATCAGAGAGAATAGCAAAGTTCGCGTTCGATTTCGCAACCACACATTATAGAAAGAAATTAGTAGCTGTACATAAAGCTAACATATTCAGAATAACGGACGGATTGTTTTTAGACAGTTGTAGGAAAGTAGCTGCACTTTATCCCAAAATTCACTTCAACGATCTGTCAATAGGGAGTTGCGCTTTTCAATTAACAAAAAATCCTCAAGAATTTGACGTTATTTTAACACCTAATCTTTACGGCTCTGTGATAGAAAACATAGGAGTTGGGGTTGTAGGAGGTGCAGGAGTTGTCCCAGGATGCTCCTACTCTCCCAGATGCGCAGTTTTCGAGCCAGGATCAAAGCATATATATAAAAAAGAAAAAGAGGTGAATATTGCCAACCCAACCGCTATGATTCTATCTGCTATTAAATTATTGAAGCATATCAAGTTGATAGAATACGCCGATGTAATAGAGGATGCTTTGCATCGAGTATTAAGAGAAGGAGATGTTCTTACTCAGGACATCGGTGGTAATGCGACTACACAAGACTTTACTAAAGCCATTATAAAATACTTGGATTTCAGTAGGCTTGAAGCAAGTAACATTTTTCCGCAAAAGAAGAGTAATATCATTTATAGATTATCCACATGTATGTAGGTTTGGTTTCAAAAAAATTATTAAAATTGTGCCAGTCTGTTTGAAAATCATGAGTTTCAATTATTAGGTCTTAGTTCTTGTGTATAATTGATGTAATAGAGGAGTCAGTCTAAGTTCAGTATGGCCAACAAAAAGTGGTTTTTTCTGACAAGAATGACATCTATATTGCTTAATTATGTCAGTTATATTTATTTTTGTTGATATTCGTTTAATTGTGTAGGTCCATTTTCGATTAAATTTTTGTAGCATTTCTAATTAGCTGTATCTATATTCTTCTAATTACTTTTTTCACTGACATTTGACAGAGCTAGTGACTGAATAACAGAAATGAATGGTGACATGCCAAGAGTTCCTAGAACTATTGGCCACTGATATGTTGAGTATTCAGCTGAAAAGTCATTTTAAATTTCAAGATAAAAAACGCAAAATCTTATGTTTTTAATAGTAGACCTTAATTGTGATTCTTGTCAGAAAAAAACCACTTTTTGTTGGCCATACTGAAGTTTGTTCCAAGAAGCTTGAGAATCAATTCGAATTTTTACTTAGTTTACGTAGATTGAAATAAACGACGATTTCATGAAGAGTCCAGAAAATAGGCTTTTCCTATTTGCGTGCGATGTGTTCCGAACATGGAAAGTTGTATATGCACAGAAAAAGTATTTATGGTCGTGTAATGAACGATACTTTTCAATATAACTTTATGAAAACTGCTTGCTCAACTATAGTAGACAGTATTTGAACATGGTACATAAACAACTATTGATTTCAATTTTTGTGTGGACAGAATTGAAAAAAACTTAAATTTTGCATGGGCTTTTCTAGACACTGTTCAAATATAACTTAATATTCAAGGAATTCTTTATTTTCTGTACCGTTATTATACTCAACAGTATAGTATTTTTCTTTCTAGTGCTACCTTGTACAATTATTGTTGCCACCATAATAAAAGTGATAGCCAACTTCCCCCTTATGTAAATCAACCAAATTAGCTTTTAAATTGGTGTCTGACTTTAACAAACTTTGATTTAAAAACTCTACTGACACCGATCGTCAAATTAAATACACAGCCCTACGTTAAGTGTGTTCTCAAGACGTGTATAACACATCTAGTCAATGATGTTATTAAAATTAATTGGCTTGATGTTAATGAATACAGATGTCGTCTAGAGCTCTTGAGGGAAAAAAACTTTCAACCTTTCAGCATGTCAAGTAATTCAGTTGCATGTTTTCTACTTTAATCAAATTAATACATATCGAATAGAATATTTAAAATGTAGAGGTAGTCTTTGAGAGGAATTAAGAACAAATAATGAAATAGCGGATGAATTAGCAAAGAAGGAGACTGAAATATTCTTTCGGAGGTTTTTTTGGTATCAGCTTCTATGTAATATTGGAAGAAATAAAAGAAAAGATCTGTCCATTGGAAAGATCTAATAAGGATTAGACATTCAGGGATTCTGTTGGGATAATACAAGTCGTTGAGATCTAATGAATGCCAAAGTCAAAATCAAGTGGAACTTTTAACAGGGCTCCTAATGGGAGATTGTTGCCTGAATGGGAACATGAAATTCTCAAAATAAGGGAGAATAGTATAGATTCTGAAGCATGGGAGAAAAAAACCTATAATAAATGCTAGGGAGTATTACTGTCATCGTTATGCGAATAATAAGTTTTGCGAAAGAGTCTCATTTGTATATTTATTGCTGAAGTCATAACGTGTATTATGCCATAGAGCAAATAATATTTCCTTTAATCAATTCAGTAATAACCATATGAATATAAAACTGATTTCAGAAGCAGCACTGTACTTGAATTTACATAATTTCATTCGACTTTGCTACACCACTAATTATTAATATTAAAAGTAAATTTATTAATTTATAAGAGAACACACCTTTTAATAACTTATTCATATTTCAAAGTAAAATGTTGTACGGTTTTTGTTGTCAGATCTTCATTTACAACCTCGTTATAATGCTTATAAAGCCTGGAGTGCTAATTAAAAAATACCAGTCAACTGAATATATAAAGCAATAGGTAGGTATATTTGAAGATTGTAGAGAATTTTGATATTTTTTTCCTTATCACTATTTGTTTGTTTTTCGTCGACCATAGGTATTAAAATGTTTTTGCGTCACTGAGTCTATTTACTCATAAAATGCACATCGACTATACTGTTGCAAACTTGAAGAACTTTTCTAAATGTGTGTAGAAGGGAACTATTCTAGAAAGAGGCCATGTAGACCATGATCGCCGATGAAAAAAGAAACCAACCATTCATTTATATATACAAATATATATTTTAAACATTTAAATTTAACTGTAGTGAGTCTTTACACACTAAAAAGATTCCGCATGCTCATAGAAATTTTTGAGTGATAATTTGTATTTCCTCCTACTGTAAATAATAATAAATGTTTTGTGGAACTGCTGATTGAGTAAATAATTTTACATTTAATGCAGAAACTGTTGTAACCCTTACATTGAAGCGTGAAAAAATCTGGAATACGAAATGAATTTTCACGCGTGAGCATACATGTCGATGTAAAATTTCACGCACTACAACATTTATTGAAATCTTTTTTCGATATTGGTTATGGTTACTGGAATAATTGCAAATAACATGAATACCGAACGTTTTCCCGGGTGATTTCGAATCCACGAACGTGCTAATTCGATCGCTCGTGCCAAAATACTCTTTATAAACCTAATAGAAGTGTCAAAAGTCAATTAATTTTTTTATTAGACTATCTCGTGAAAATTTAATCACACGTACTATAAATGATTAATGAATTTTAAATAAAATGGCTGCTTTTTATAAAAAATTGAAGAATTTAAATAATAATTTGAGGTTATAAGAAATATCGACACAGTCATTATAAATAAACTTCCATTTCCTATCTTAGTGCTTCAATAGCCATAATAGATAAAATATTGGTAGCGGCGTTGTAATTGATCATTTACATTTTCTTCTGCAAAGACTGCTGCAAGGAAATTATCTTTTATAATTGGTGATATTTTTATCATAAATTAGCAGCAGAATCGCCTTCATTATTGTTTAGCTGCTAATTTTCATCCACTACGTAAAAATATTCACTGATATAAAGGATCCTTCAATGGTAATCAACTGTCACCTCCAACGCGTAACTGTCATTAAGTAACCTTAACATGACCGTAACTTGTCACTTGAAGTAAAATTCAATATCTGTCGTGCTCGTCATCCGAGTAGTCTCTGTTCTTTGACTTTCTATGTAAGGCGTAAAAATCTTATTGTTACGAACTCAGTGATTCAGAAGACGGTCCTGTCCTGAACTATGAATTTTAGCGAATGCTGCCCTTTCAGAAGATTCCATGACAGAATAATGCAATCGTTTACACTCGATTGTTTTGGAGGTTCCGCAAACGTATTGGTGATTATTTTTTTCACTTGTCAAAATCTGACATTTTGGTGGTTTTAACCAATAGCAATACATTATTCTAGCCAATCAATCCGTATTATACTGATAATTATGCTTCCTCATCGATAAAACCTTGTTTACATCGAAACGTCAAAATTTTACTTTGAATTTGTCATTATTGACAACTAAAACCGCTTTCAAAAATCCTTTTAAATTGTTGAAAAAAATAATCTTCCCAAATACAACTCGCTCTTCAAATTTTATCACATAATTTTTTATTTTCATCACTCAAACTTGTTTATTTGAGGCAAAAACATTCAAACAAACCGAATTTAGATAAAATCACTCCTCCTAACGGAGTCGTGATTTTATCAAATCGGTTTGTTTTCATATTTTTGCCAAATAAACAAGTTTTCGTGGAAAAGAAAAAATTATCAAAGGTAATACCACGAGTGCTTCAAATTTTATCGATAATTTTTTCTTTTCCACGAAAACTTGTTTATTTGGCAAAAATATGAAAACAAACCGATTTGATAAAATCACGACTCCGTTAGGAGGAGTGATTTTATCTAAATTCGGTTTGTTTGAATGTTTTTGCCTGAAATAAACAAGTTTGAGTGATGAAAATAAAAAATTATGTGATAAAATTTGAAGAGCGAGTTGTATTTGGGAAGATTATTTTTTTCAACAATTTAAAAGGATTTTTGAAAGCGCTTTTAGTTGTCAATAATGACAAATTCAAAGTAAAATTTTGACGTTTCGATGTAAACAAGGTTTTATCGATGAGGAAGCATAATTATCAGTATAATACCGAATGATTGGCTAGAATAATGTATTGCTATTGGTTAAAACCACCAAAATGTCAGATTTTGACAAGTGAAAAAAATAATCGATAAAATTTGAAGCACTCGTGGTATTACCTTTGAATATAAATAGTACAATATTCAAGTGTTAAACATAAATTGGGACAATTATTATACCGAGTGTAGATAAATTAGTAGACATTAAGTAGTATGTATACAGTGGACGGCTAATTTATGGAATATTATCATTATTTCGAGAACCGTCGAGTTTTGAGGGTAATCCCGAAACAGGTCGATTTTTGTTATAAAATACCCATCTTATAACGTACATGGAGTAAGGATGACGTCACCGGTGTGGGTGTAGTGACGTAATCGTTAATTTTTTTAAATAGAAATCGGTATAATGCGACACCTCATTTGAAGGAGAATTTAATTCTCTATTTAACGACATTACATTTGTAACTAAAATATTTTTTTAAGGGTACAAAAACATTTCTTTTTTATTTAAATTCAACCAAATTACAACTAATGATTTAATTGATAACGTACCTTAAAGTAACCAAATTATGCATAATAATTATTTTAAATTAAATGTTCCAAATGCCATCCATCGGTTCTTGCCATGACTTTCTGAAATAAATACTTAAAAAAGCAAAAATAAGTAAAAATAATAATGGACACAAAAAGTTATCTCATAAACACTGAAACTTTTTGTCAAATGTTAAATCAAGCAAGTGATATTGGCATAGTTACTGTAATATTTATTGTCGTAAATATTTTTTGATTTTGTGAATTGTCATCAGTTGTCAATTGTAATTTTTACTTTTGATTACTAAATTATGGCTCACCTAAATGAAACACAACGCATAGAAATATTAATTCTTAGCGGATGTGGAGATACAAAAAGAACACAGAACGAGGTATGCAATTTATTCAACGCAAAATATCCAGACAGACCCATCAGCCAATCAACAGTAAGTAAAATAGTCCGAAAATTTGGAGAAACTGGGCACGTTAAACATATTCCAAACGCTGGGCGTCCTAAAATTGCAGACAATGTGAAACTTGATGTTTTATTAAATGTCCATGACAATCCTCACAGTAGTTCAACACAAATGGGTGAATATGCTGGAGTTTCCCAACGATCGGTATTACGTATTTTAAAAAAAGAAAAATACCATCCCTACAAAATTCAACTACACCAGGAATTAAACGACGACGATCCCGATCGCCGGCTTCAATTTTCTGAAATTATGCAGGATTTATGTATCGGCAATCCACGTTTCATCAATCAAATCCTCTTTTCCGATGAAGCCACATTTTTTTTACATGGTACCGTGAATCGTCAAAATTGCAGGTATTGGAGTCAAGAAAACCCACATTGGATGACTGAGGCACACACGCAATATCCTCAGAAAGTGAATGTATGGGCAGGGATCATCGATGACAGAATCATTGGCCCTTTTTTCTTTGAAGAAAATCTAACAGGAGAACGTTATTTAACTTTTTTGAGAAATCAACTTATACCTGTCCTTGCTAACATGTACCCAAATGCCAATAATGCAAATTTACCTAGTGACAATATCTGGTTTCAACAAGATGGAGCCCCTCCGCATTACGCACGTGAAGTACGTCAATTTTTAAATAATTGCTTTCCCAGGAGATGGATCGGAAGACGAGGTTTTATAGAGTGGCCAGCAAGGTCGCCAGATCTAACACCTCTAGACTTTTTCCTGTGGGGTTACATAAAATCAAAAGTTTATGTCAATAGACCCCAAAATTTACAGAACTTAAAAGATAGAATTAGGCATGAAATGAGTCTCATTACTCCAGAAGTCATCCGCAATGTACTTGATGAATGTGTCCGTAGATTCGCATATTGTCAAGAAACCGATGGAGGGCATTTGGAACATTTAATTTAAAATAATTATTATGCATAATTTGGTTACTTTAAGGTACGTTATCAATTAAATCATTAGTTGTAATTTGGTTGAATTTAAATAAAAAAGAAATGTTTTTGTACCCTTAAAAAAATATTTTAGTTACAAATGTAATGTCGTTAAATAGAGAATTAAATTCTCCTTCAAATGAGTTGTCGCATTATACCGATTTCTATTTAAAAAAATTAACGATTACGTCACTACACCCACACCGGTGACGTCATCCTTACTCCATGTACGTTATAAGATGGGTATTTTATAACAAAAATCGACCTGTTTCGGGATCACCCTCAAAACTCGACGGTTTTCGAAATAATGATAATATTCCATAAATTAGCCGTCCACTGTATAAATAAAGTTTGTCATAGTGCGTGTTCCTTTAATAAACCAATAGTAATTTTATCCCACGTTAAAAACTGTTAAAATAAATAAGAAAGACATCACATTATTGAACTATTACTAAACTATTTAGTAAAATATGACAATTTTTACAGGAAACTGTAATAAAGTTAATTTTCATTTACATCCAACTAGATTTGTGATTGACTACCATTGCAATAAAGTTAATGTCAACATTTTAATGGAAATTATTATATGTCTGTTCATTTATTGAGCAGATTTTTATGTCGGTGATGTTAACTTCCGGTTGAAAAATTCCAGACGGCTCATTTCAAAAACGGTTGATTAATTTCATAAATGTATCGAGTTTACAGCAATGAAAAATATTTGATATCACTAAAATTGTTGATGTGGTCAATTGAATAAAAATATATACAAAGAGGTAATGAGGAAATGTCAGGAATGTCCAAAGACCATTAAAACGTGTCTGCTCCCATAGTATGGAGAGCATCCACAAATGGATAAACAACCAGGAGTTGCGCAGGTCAAGAAGAAAAACCAAAGGCAGATATCTACGTAAGGGAGGCGGTATCCAGGCTCTTGAGTCTAGTAAAAAGTATACAGCTAGAAATCGAGCTCTAAATATAGGGAGAACCACAATAGATCTGCAAAGGTCGCAGTAGGATAAGAAAACAAAGATCCACTCCAATTCTAATCTCATCTAACCCATACCTTGTTTTTCAACTAAAATGAGCATTTTAAGAAACCCCCAACGCACCACTAAAAGTTACTAGGGTCGTGTTCAGACTATTGAACTAATTGACACTTGAGTGAAATATGTATTGTTGTTGTCACATTATTAGAAAAACATTGTGGTTATATTATGTAAAATATTATGAATGATAATTTGAGTATAAATTAGTATAGTATGTATAAAATGCAATTAAATGTTTATATGTTGAATGATCCTTTATTTACATTTGGAAATTTGGGTATAGCACAAAACAAAGCTAAGCAGGTTTTGTTTAAAAAAAATACGATAATATTGTAGGTACCGTGTAATGCGTGTAAAACTATTATTAAAAATAAGATTTTAATTGTTATAAACTTTGCTTCTCTGTCTGCGATAAATGACCCAAACTTATTTCCTTCGTTTCGGGTGAAGAAGTCCACTGGTACTTGGAGTACAATCTTGGTCCACATTCAAATAGTAACAAAGCAATACGAACAAACAACACAAATTAAGAAGTGAAAACCACAAATTCAATAATGTGAGGTAAACACAATATGAAATAGCAAACGCAAACAGAATGATAAACAGTAAACTTGCAGAAGTGGTAATAAAGATTGGAATATTTTTATGTAAATAAACACAAATGTCAAAACTGACAAATACCGTTGTCAGTTCAGTTCTATCAAGAGAGCTGTGTGAAACGAGCGGCTATCTGACCAATGATTAGCCTGCAGAACTGCCAACTTAGACTCAAATCGCTCCACTTAGTTTGAAAGCAAGGTATAGATCAATAATATATTGACTGATAATTCTTTCGATCCTAACTTTTTAGTGGGAATTGAGATTTGTTTTATATTTTGGTGAAACTTTACACTACTATTCAAACTAAAAAATATCAGGACCGATCTATAAAAAGTTTCACCATGTATATGGTTTTTAGAAACTGCATATAATTTGTTGTCAAATTTTTCGAGGTCCATTCACATTAGATCATATTAAATATAGACACACAATATCATTTAACTACTTTTAAAATTCTATTTTATACTGTTCAGTTCATTCATCTTCAATGTACCTCAAAAGAAAACTGAAACGAAATCTCTTTGTCCTTTGTCCGTATAAGTGCATCCAACCATAATCTAGATCTTGAAAGTCAATTTCTTGTGAAGTGAACAAAAAGTAACTAGAGACTAGTTAGCCGGTGCAGATGATACACACACAACTAGAGTTTATTGTCGTATGCTGCAACTATTGTTCGGTACCATACTGCTGTTCTCATTAGGGCCCTTACTTTCTAATCTCGTTACAGCGACAAAGCGGGTTTGATGAAAAGGTGAACAGAGACGCTCTTGAAATATCCCTCATAGCACATCACAGCCGGCGTGGCAAAAGTTTGTTAAATCAATTTTCAGTTACAATAAAGAAATTGGATTTCGAATTTGCATCGTCTGTTGCCTACATTGTTGCGTTCCTCGATAAATTTCAAGTGGTTGAAATAAAATTGAGTTTTTACAAATGCGTATTCATCATTCGATATACACCAACTAATTTATGTTATTTAAGTCAGTCTTGGAAGTCTCAATTACAAATTTTGCAAAATAAAGCGAAAAATGGGAAATTATAACACTACACTGTGAGAATAATTTTGAAATTTGTATTATTAATAAACTTAAAAAGGTCATTTGAGCTCCATGAAAGAAAATAATTTGATAACAATTGCTTAGATATACAAAAACTGACCTATTTCTAAATATATAAACAGTTTCCTCTCGACTAACACAAGTATAATTGAATGTACTGTATAAACATGATACGGAGAAGGAATGATTCTTAATTTCGTGTTATTTTATCCGTTTTGGGACATCTACAAACAACTAAGCACTGCTTAATGCAAATTTAATGCCATATATATTCAAATTAGAGCCTGTGGAAAGACCTATTAACAATATTTTCTTTTTATTCACGACACAGATATGTTGGAGATAACTGTCGACCTCAACACACCATTACATCCTGCTGCCTTTTGATATATTTTTTTTAATGGAAAACGATGTGAGAAATTTTAGTTTAGTTTAACGTTTGTTGAAGGATACGGGTCCAAAGACATCGGTGAGCTATGACGTTCCCCATTTTTCTGAATATTGTCCTACAATTCTATTATGGCTCTTTTTTCAGACAGAAGACATAGGTAAGCTTTGCCCTTACTTATTATTCTGGATATTATCCTCCCCTTTTTTCACAAGTTGGTGATTTTTTCATAAGACATAGGTAAGCTATGTCGTTTCTCATTTTTCTTCGACAAATTGGTTCTTTTTCAACAGACATTGGTAAGTTTTTTGTTTTATCTGTTAAGTACCCCACATGTATTTATATTATATTTTTATTGCTGCACTTTGCTAGTAAAGACAAGACAAGAGTGCAGCCAGTAGAAAACATCCTGTAAGCCGGTGGGAAATGTTTTCCTTCGGTTCTAGATTTTTTTGACCGATTGATTATATTTTCTACTGGCTGGGGTCATCTTCCAGCCATGGGGGACAAACTCCCATCTACGAGAGGTAACTTTCCCTAATTGCTCAACTTTTCAAAATTTTCAAAAGACGTAGGTGAGCTATGTCGTTCCACGTTTTTCTAAATATTGTCCCCCTCTTTTTTACAAGCTGGTTATTGTTTCGAAAGACATGGGAAAGCTATGTCGTTTCTTATTTCTCTAAATATTGTCATGGTTTCCTTTCCATTCCACCTTTTGAGTACGCTAACATGTGCCAGCTTGCTTACTATCGACTACCTTCACGTAAACACTTATTACCACACTGTGGCAAAGTAGTTGTTCCTAGATCGTCGGTTAGCCTCGCTTATAAAACAAGCAGTCATCCCGATGGGACGAGTGCACCATGTGTTTTCTATTTGTTGAAGGGTATGGGTTCAAAGACATGGGTAAGTTATGTCGTTCCTCATTTCTCTAAATATGGTCCTGCCATTCTTCCACAAGTTGTTTCTTTCTTCAACAAGCATTGGTGATCTTTATCTTTTCACCTATTAAGTACACTAACATGTGCCAACTTGCTCACTATCGACTTCCTCCACGGAAGCACCTTTTACAACACTGTGGCAAAGTACTTGTTCCTAGGTTGTCGGTAAGCCTCGCTTACAAAACGAGCAGTCATCCCGATGGCACGAGTACGCCCATGTGTTTTCCATTTGTTAAAGGGTATGGGTTCAAAGACATGGAAGCTATGTTGTTCCTCATTTCTCCAAATATTGCCATGACATTCTTTCATGAGTTTTTTTTTTCATTTCACCTTTTAAGTACGCCAACATGTTGCAACTTTCTAACTACTGACTTCCTCCTTGGAAGCAGCTACTAGAACACTGTGGCAAAGTACTTGTTCCTAGGTTGTCGGTAAGCCTCGCTTACAAAACGAGCAGTCATCCCGATAGGACGAGTACGCCCATGTGTTTTCCGGTTGTTAAAAGGTGTGGGTTCAAAGACATAAGTAAGCTATGTCGTTCCTCATTATTCTAAATATTGTCCTCCATTTCTTCAACGGCTTTTTTTTCAAGACATAGGTAATCTACGTACCTACTCATTACATTATTCCAAATATCGTCCTCCCCTTCTTTTACAAGTTGGCTATGCTATTTTTTCAAAAGACATAGGTAAGCTATATCGTTTCTCATTTTACCAATTATTGACCTGTCTTTCTCCAACAAATTGGTTCTCATTTCAACAGACATTGGTGAGTTTTTCATTTTACCTGTATACCAACTTTGTAACATACGATTGACTTTTTCCTGCACGGATGCACGTATTACCACACTGTGGGAAAGTGCTCGTTCTTAGGTTGTCGGTAAGCCTCGCTTGCAAAACGAGCAGTCATCCCGATGGGGCGAGTGCGCTTAAGTGTTTTCCGTTTGTCGAATGGACATGGGCTGGCAAGTAGGGGAAATAGTTGCCCAGTATGGGCTATCAAAATATCGTAGATGCCAAAGTGGTTACATGCAAAATGGTTATACTTGACAGATATGGACTAACAATTTTTTTCAGCGCTTCCTTTTTAGCACACTAACACTCTTTTACAGGGTTAATCGATTCTATCGAATTTTTAATGAGTTTTTTTAAATTTTATTTGTTTTTCTGATCCAGGAATTTTTTTCAGGTGTAGATTTATTTAAAATATATCGATATATTTAAACTAAATAGGCCTATCTCTGAATCCTAATAATATTTGGTAAACTATTTTTGGCATGTTTATTTTTTTAACTGCATGGGTTTTAATATTTGCATGTTCAAGCTTGAGTGTGGTAGGGGTTGGTAGAGTAGCGGTGATATATTAGATTTGAGTATTGATATGTTAATTTTAAAATATGTTCATGCTGTGTAATTCGTGTTTAATAGTATTAAAATATTGTAATCAATGTAGGTAGATGTTAATATTTTGTTGATATTAGAAAATGTTAAGTTTAAATTTATCTGTTACTGTTTGTATATTTTTATAACTGCACTTTGCTAGTAAAGACAAACTTATAGCAGGGTGCAGCCTGTAGAAAAGATCCAGTAAGCTGGTGGGAATATTTTCCTTCGGTTGTTAAACTTTTTGACCAATTGATTATATTTTCTACTGGCTGGGGTAATCTTCCAACCATGGAGGACAAACTCCCATCTACTAGGGGGAGCTTTTCTTAATTGCTCAACTTTTCAAAAGATTCGATTCGAATAGTAAAAATCAACTATTCATTTGCTACTAGCCACGCGGTTCCCTAAAGAATTGTTATTTTATCAACAACGTTAGACATTCCAATATCAAAAACTAAGAGAAATCGAAATTATTTGGTTTGTTTAACAGTCAAATGGATATACTTAAAAGAATCAGCAAATATCGCATCTTGTATATATTTTGAATATTTATAAATAAAACAAATTTGGAATTATATTCGGGTACCGGGTTAAACAAAAAACGACTCTCATATTCAAATTCAAATTTCTTTTCGCTTTTATTTCTATTATCCCAGTATCATTTACAACAAGGAACTTTTTCGTGAAAAACATAAAAATGGAAATGTATAAATAATTGGGTTATGATAATTTTTTCAAAGTTAATTTTTTGTTTCATGCTTGACTTATACACAAAGAAGAATTTGAATAATTTCTCTGAAGTATTAAATTACATTTGAAAAATTGAATAAAATATGCCTTATGTACAAGCAGTTGAAAACTCGCATTTCAATGGTACATGTCTGTCTAGAAAAGTATGCAATAGTATAATTTGATACATGATACATTTATACAGAGTGATTTTCCTGATGGTACATTCACATTCGTCAAAAAAAGGCTACTTTACACACGAGTTACATAAATAACTATTCTTTGTGAATTTTTTGGGAAATCAAACCACAATTTTTTTATATGTTAAGCGTCTATTAGAAAGAGTTCAGAAAATTCAAACAGTCAAGTGTATGGAACGTATTGTATAAAATATTGGGAAAATTGTGCAAAGTTTTGATCTAAAAATATTATTCCACACAAGTTAAAAACAGAACTCATTTCAGAATTAGATTTTTAACTATGGTAAAACCTACATGTAAAAAGCGAGAAAAAAATAACAATCACATTCTTACTTCTATTAAATCAATGTCAAATTCGATTGAAATGCTGCACCTGTCCAACTTACTTGAATAAAAACAAGCAAAACCTTGAAACCTACATAATATGCAAATATTGCCCCAAAATATATGTATGCTATTCAGTTCCATATTCCTACAGGTTGTCAAATATAAAAAAAAAACCAATAAAAAAAGAAAATAATAATTCCTTGAAACATTAAAAATGATACATGGACAATATTAGAACCTAATTTATTTCTTTACACATGTTAGTTGTCCTATACCTGACGTTGATGTTACGTGATGAGCAATACGTTTTTTTTTATCAATTTGTAGGGTTTGTTTATATTTGTTAAACAATGGGAAAGTGACAAGGTGGAAATCGAGAGAAAACTTGGTATCGTATTGCGCATGATTAGAACATGGCTAGACAGAAAATATCGAACATTTTACCGTCGAAATGGTCTTAAGTGCGAAGAAAACTTGAGTGAGTGATGTATTTGACGCCCATGGCGATCCATGCATTTGGCACTTTTATTTATTTTACTTAAAAATTAGAAAGTTTGTGGAGATGAATAGGAAAGAATAAATTGTTTATTGTCCTTCAATTTACGAGTATGTATAAATAATAAATAACTATTATGGTGCTTGCTGTTGTCCACCCCTAAATCCGGTACTGCTCCACTACTAACGATTTTTAAAATTGGAGTCGTAACTAGTGTAATGACTGGAATAAATGGACTTTGCCAGAAAGGAAATTAAACTAAAATTGGACGCGGTTCCCTTTATATCAACTCAATCTATTTGATTCATTCCACGAAAAAGTGAAGATTTGCCGGTGCGGATGTCTATAAGGAAAATTAAATTAAGACTATTGCCGTGAACTGAACCATACTTGACAGAAAGTTTATTAAAATCAGTAGCCCAAAAGAACTGTTAGTCAAATAATATACAGGGTGTAACAAAAAGGTAGGTCATAAATCATACCACATATATAAAAATAACTCGATCTAACCCAAGTTACCCCAGTACAAATGTGCATGAAAGAAAAAAATTACAACCCTACGAAGTTACCGAATGAAAATTGATTTTTTCAAATATTTCCACATATTATAATAAAAGTTGACAAGTGGCTTTCTTATGATAGGAGCATCTTAAAAAAATTAAGGAATTATTTCACCCCGTTGAAAATTTATGGGAGTTGAGATCCCCTAAGCCCCCCTATAATTTTTGTGTACGTTACAATTTAATGCTTATTGTGGAACCATTATTCAGGCACATTATTTTTGCATCCTAGTACTTTTTACAATTATCAGTTTTTATTGAGATACGGCCTATTTTTCATTATGCTTTAAAAATTTCGAGTAACAAAAATTAAAGTCAATGAATTTTCAAGTTTCTCGAGGGTCCCAAATTTTTTATTGAATCTGATATATTTACAAATGTGTAGTTTTTATTGGATTTTCGAAATGGCCCCCATTTTCTTGAATACACAGTCGGCACCGTTTTACTAACGAAAACCGAATATTCTGGAAAAGCAATGGCTGCTGATGATTTAAATTGCAGCCAGGTTGTAATTTTTTTCGCATGCAAATTTGTACTTGTACTTTTTACATTAACAATTGTCAATATTTCGAAAAATAAAGGTACTTAACTCTAAAGAAAGATTCATATTTTATAAGTTTTGACCATGCAAAACTTTTTATCCACAATAAATTCTTATAATTTGAAAAAATTCATTTCACGTTATTATTAGATCCCACTTCTGTTCCAGGTCACGTATTCTATGCTATTCGTGAGTAGTTACTGAGCTGTTTACGTGTTAACTGGATTTTTTGGATTTTTAATCCGTAACTAAAACTGTATTATTTATACGATTCGGAAAAAAAACCCTAATTTAACGTTGATGAAAGTATACAAATGGGATTACCATTGCCACGCATTCCCACATATATTTACATTTCGTTCAATATTGTTGGCAGTTTGCCATGTTCGTGGAAAAAGTATAGGCAGCGCGTTGTTGCCGAGAAATGATGAATGGTGTAACTTCAGCCGGTTTCTGTTTACAGCAACTTTTATGCTTCGCAAGAATATTATATAATATATATGCATTGACGTATTCTACTAGCATTTATCATAATTATTTTCCAGTTGAATTCAATTGAAATACATTTATATTCCATACATAAAATCGACTAATAAACTGCTCCAAAACAGTTGAAAAATTTTGGATTTATGTATAAAATTATCAAATGTTTTATTCACCAAGATTTTATTTTCTAAGTTCAAGGCAAGTTGTATAATTTTGTATTTTCTTTCTTTAGTCGAAACTTTGGATGAATCATTTTTTTAAACTATTTAGGGATATTTAGAAATTATTGTTACATGAATGGCAACATTCTCATGAAAATAGCATACACTGTCAGAAGTATACCAGTTGCCAAGCCAAGCTTTCAACTGTAAGTTTGATCCAGGAAGTATCAAATAGAGGAGAAATAATTGTCAACTTACAGAATAATATCAGGACATGCAAAAACCCCAAGATGCAGCGTGTACAAAGAATTGGAATGAATTCATTATTTTAAATTTGAGTTTTTTAAAAAAGTTTACAAGATATAAAAGGGAATAGTTTATATCTGCTTTCCAGACATAAAATTTAGATGTTCTAGCCTTGACAATGAAGAATTTTTTTAAATTTAGATATATGTACCTAAATTAACTAAACCAAACAAAACCAAAGTGGACTACCCTGAAAGATCCCCCTACGGCTAGAAACTACTTTAATTGGAGGTATTGACCATTTATTTATAAATGAAAGTTCGTTATTATTATTACATCGACAATATCTTCAAGAAATGGTTTATACCTTTACGGAAAAGTGTCCTGCTGAAGTTATCAAGGGAGCTCTATTATTCTCTGCAGACTCTAAAGGAGATAACTAACTTATTGAAACTGGATTCATACAGTGCAAAGAGAATTTCGTATTTGGTATCGGATATCGCCAATGGTTATGAGGTTCCTAACTTAGTTGGAGCTTTATAAATGGCTTACTGGTTAAAATAAATTCGTACAGCTCCACTGGCTGATATTTTAATTTCATTACAAAGTTTGTATCAATACCAATGGAAGCATTACAAACAGTAAATGCATTGATAATGTTTAAGCAAAATTTCAATGGAAATATTTAAACTTACTCTGTATTCCCCTGATTCGTTCCTCTTCTTAATGCCATGCCAGCCCGTGCCATTCCACCTGAAAATAAAATTATTATTTTTAATCACAAATGATCTTTTCATATAAATAACTGTGTGGTTAAATATTCTCTGGCGGGCCACTAGTCACTCCGTATAAATAAATAGTATGAAAAATTTGATTTTGTTGATTATCGCTTATCTATAATATAAACCAAAAAAAAAATACCAATAACAACTAAACGATTTATTAATTAAACATTAACATAGTTGACATTTCCTGTCTGTATCTGTAGAGTAGGGAGGGTGAGTGTAGGCTCACAGCACACATGTGACCGATTGTACATCCTCCCGAGAAGTTGTCCTTCTTGGTCATCGTACATCCTGTCCTTCTCAGGAAGGTGGACAGGTCCGTAGGAGACATCTTCTTTATATCGGCAGGTGTAGGCCAAGACTCATCCAACACACACTCTTATTGACGATAACTCCGGACACTCGCATCAGACATGCTTGACAGTTTCAACTTCCTGTTAATACATCCTGCATAGAGGTGTGTCCACTAGTCCCATAGTATGGAGGTGTTTCCTTAGTTGACAGTGGCCAGTCAGAAATCCTACTGACAATGTTAGACGTAGGATTTTCCTGGTCATCGCCAAATATTTCTTCGGCGCCAGCTTCCCAGGGTCGCCCAGGGTAATCCTGGCAAGACTGCATCCTTTGATTCCAACCCATCTCTTAAGAGATTGAGCATGGCCGCAATTGTCGAAGTCGTTAGGCCGTAGGTCGTTGACATTTTCCTTTCCTGACCGAGTTCTACTGATATTTTTTCAATGTCAAAACAATCACTATATTTTAGTTTAAATTTATTCTAAAAATTTCATATGATGTAACATAAGAGCGATTTCAGACGAGACACTTTGTGGCCGGCTACTAGTGTCTGAAAAGACACTCTGAAAGCGCTCTCATTTTATGAGACACCAGTATATGATAACCAATGAACTGGAAGTAGTAGCGTTCATTTATTTTAATTTACTACGGATTTTTTGAGGGGGTTATCACCTTTTTGACCCCTCAAACTTTTTTCCGGCTTACATTTAACAAAATATGGAACGACTTTAAAATAAAACGTCAATTCTTAAACTTTTATTTAGATTTGAAGATACAGCCCTCTTAAATATCAATTTTGAAAATATAAAAACTATAAAATTAATATCGTTTTGTTGATAAAGGTTGAAATATTTTAAGAAATTAACATTTTTCGATAGCCATTCACAAGAAACAAAAACTCAACATTTTAACTCCATCATCAGCTTGAGCAGATCCCTAGCTTTGATGGATATCCGGAGAGACTGTGCCGACACAATGCTGTGCCTTAAGTCCCCAAACAAAAGTACTTCGAAAAAAGCTTATATATCATGTACCCTTGCATAGAGTCAAATGTATCCCCGCCCCAAGATAAACAAATAAAAAAGGGAAATATTTTCGTTAGCTGTGTAAAAACTAAAGCCCTCGATTTATCACCATATATCAGTCTAAAATCTTATCCTTAGTAGAATTTATTATAGGACAATCGAAAGTTTTTTGTGTGTATAATAAGGTTAAGTCCAACAAAGCTCAGCGAAAAAGCAAACATCTATCAATCCTGATTATTCCTTTTTTGTTCCTAGCAATAATATTGAGATGGATTATATTATTGATTTCCAAAGTTTCTTATTTATTCACGGAGTCAGTCTGGAAATTCTTACATCAACATCATTTAGATTCAATAAGTTGGAAGTATATAATTTATCTGGTATAAGATTATAGTTGAAGTTAGAAATAGGAGATTATACACCAAGGTGGTGAAGCACCAAAATTATTTCACGTGTGGCGGAATAAGGTGCGAGGCTTGTCTTCACCTCCGTGGTGTATACAGGGTGATTCATAAGTAATGGGCCAAATTGTAAATCTACGTTTAGAAGGCCAAAATAATGAAATTTTTATTAAGAATAATGGGACTTAGTCTGCTCCTTACTGAGGTACAGGAGGTTAAAGCGAAAAAAATAAAATAGATTTTTGTTAATAGATCAGCTACTTTTCTACATAATGACTTGAAAATTGGGTATGAACTAGTTTTTGTAAGGGTTAACAAGAATGTGTGAGAGGATTTGAGTTAACTCGTAGATGTCGCCACATGCGCCATATGAATTAGATGAAATCAGCTATAAATTTTCTATCGCTCATTATTTTACAACTTACTTATTTAATTTGGATAGCCCCATCATTTCTGTGGAAAAAAGGTATTCTTCTTTGATCTTCAAAATATTAACAATTTTCGAGATATTTGAATTTTACTAATTCACTACACTACATTTCACCAATTATCAATTACGGTTAGGTAGATGTCAACATTCCATGGCATGCTTATCTTAACAGATTAAGGCTACGTCGACCACCGTTAACTATAGTGTAGTGAATTCAAATATCTCGAAAATCGTTAATATTTTGAAGATCTCCTGGGTATACAAAATTATGCTGCACAAGTTTTTGTTCAATTACTATCTTTGGATTCTCAAAATATTTGAATTAGTCCATTATTCACCTAGGTTAATAATAGAAAAAATTATTAACAACTTCTCGGTTGGCTATAAGAAGCAATAATTAATAACTTCACAGCAAATAGTAGAAACAAATTATTATGAATCACAAATTTTCTACATCACACCCTCTTCTTTCCACATTATTTTTCCATATTCCGAAGGTTTCTTTTTGGGTGTTTGCACCATACGAGAGCAAAGAGAAATTCAGCAGTATCAAATTATCCTCAATTTCGGTGGTAGCGCCAAACAAAATAATCCTTGAACGTGCAATATTTGACCCAAAATCTCTAAAATCAACAAAACCTGTTTCCCATTGCGCCCCACGTACCGTGCCCTATCATTTCCTTCATTTTCAGAGACGATCGATATTTTATATGAGTTGTATTCAAGTAATTGGGATGTAAAATAATTTGAGGTGACACGCTCGGAGAATTCAATTTAGGGAAAGCAGTGTAAGTTTTGCGAGTTCGCATCTCATTGTAGGCGAGAAATTATTTTCGATTTATGCAACTTTCGACCCTAAAAGAGAGGTCCCCTACCCTATCGTCAGTGACATTTTTGGATTAAAATTTATTATGCTGACCCTAAACACAGCGCAAATGCATTAGCCTGTTTAATTATCAAATGTTACATTTCGTTTAGGATTTTTTTTTGTATATTTGCCGACGCGATTCTACTTTTTCTACAGAATTTTTTTATATGAATACTCCATTCATTATTTGTTGGAATTCAAAAAATTAATAACAAACAAACAGCCGCATTTTTTTTCTGCGAACGTATAAAAAATATCGTCAGCTCCTAGTGTCAAAAACATCTTTAGTCACTAGTTTCGTCCCGCTTTGCTCCACTCGTGACTAAAGTAACGTATTTGACACTTGGTACCTACTTAATATACTATTGGTATTCATCCTCTGCCGCCTTTTTTTTTAGAAAAGCCAAAAATTGTTCTTTATTAAAATTGATACTAAATTGTCTGGACCTTTATTGAAATAAAAAAATTTTTGAACCAGATGTTTGCTTTATTTCAAATTTAATGTTTTCTATACAAAAATTTAAAAAAAAAAGAACTAAAAAAATATGATATTAATTATAGTTGTATGTATGTATGTATTTTTGAGGTATCACTGAGACCTGAAAGATCTATTGTGCCCCCTTGTTTCTTGCTAGTTTCTGAGGAAAGTCTCTGAAACTAGTAGCTCCTGCTCCTGCAGGCTTCAGCTTAAGTAAATGTTCCTCTTCTATCCAGTAATCTCCCAGGTCGAGTCCCAGGTACTGTGCTCTAGGATTCTGAATTGCTGTGCAGTTGGAAAGTATGTGGATGGAGGTTTCTTCTTCCATACCACAATATATCTGCATTCTTCTTTCTCCACTATTTTGAGCTTTTTCAGGTGCCCATTCAGGCGACAATGTCCCGTTAGGATCCCTGTTAAAACTCTTAGCGCAGTTTCACTTTGACTTATGCATTCATTTGTTCTCAACAGGCTGTAGTCACCCAGAAGAATCTTTGATTGTCTAAGCTCTACTAGATCTTTCCAATGGTCAGATCTTCTCTTTCTTTCGGATTCACATAGTACTTTCATTGGGGCTGATTCCGCAAAAGGGTTCAGGCCCCCAGGAAGGTATTTTAGTCCCCCTCTTTGCTAAATTATCCGCTATTTCATTTCCTTCCACTCCAGTGTGTCCTAGAATCCATTTTAAGGTAACTATATTGTTCTCACCTAGTTCATTGAGTTTGTCTAGGCATTCCCACACCATTTTGAAACTGATTACAGAAGAGCTCAGTGCTTTAATGACTGCTTGACTTATGATAATTTATTGTCCTCTGTACCCTTTATCAATATTGAACTGGGCGCACTTTCATATGGCGTGGATTTCCGCTTGAAAGATACTTGTGGTTTTTTCCAAGCTTTCAGAGTGTTTGGTTCCTGTTCCGAACACTCCTACCATTGAATGGCATTCTTTCCAAGTCTGGTAATGGTATTTGGATCCCATACCTTCTTGTTGCTTAATTATGTATCGAATTTCTTCGAAAAGTTCTAGCGTCTTATGGCATGCCCCAGGTTGTCTGATTTCTAAGAAGAGAGGAGGTGGTTTTTTTTAATGATTCCCTCTCTACTTAGTCTGTATCTTGTTCTTTCTGCAACACTTCCCACCACCATATATAGAGAGGGGTAAGGTTGAGATTCACTTCCATTAATGATAGTTATTCCACTATTAATATTTTTGAATAATTTAATTTAATTTTTTTGTCTCACAACATCGTCTTTTTATTTAAATCATGAAAAGTACTGTGTCTAGAAGCATTCCGATAAGGATAATACTAAGATTATGTAAATGAGAATTATGATAATTTTATCATCGAATTTATTCTTCTGTTTGTAACTTTTTTTGTCTACACAACTGCGAAACAACCCCCCTCAAGTACTTCTGGATTAAGTCGGATTAATATGACATTATGCCAACTGCAATTATCGATTTTTAAATAAAACCTGTGTCTGCGCTTGCCATTGTTATTGCAACCCCTATATCTTCGCATATAAAGGGTCGGCAGGGGTGTTATTCCTGTCTTTCGTAGTCGTTCCCATGGTGAATGAATGGCTGTTACTTTCATTCATTTCCAAGCAGGACCGTAGGGAGTATACTATCCCGTGGGGTACGTTTTTAAGTTGGACAACTTATTTTTTCTTCTTAGCAGCAAATATTAGGATATGGAATAATAAAATGGTGACTATATTGATTTTATAATTTTTCTTTTATCTAAGTTAAGTGAATACACTGAAAAATTATTCGTGGGGGGAGTATTTGAAAAATTTTTCGTTACACTTACCTCACATTTCCAAGTGAAGATTCATATTAGAATCAAATACTGATGTTAGGTTAATAAAAAATTTTTAAAATAAAGGGAAACTACAGAAACTGATCAGGGATGAGATTATTTGATTGACATGCGCGTTGAAAACGATTTAATGGAAATTAGTTTGTGATTTATGATTGGACAAACATTATAAAAGATATTCAAAATATAATCCATCCAAATAATGGTTTATACGTAGGGCAACTGTCATTTGGTGCACATATCCTATTCGCAGACATTTTAAACACACCTGAAATTGGAAGACAGAAAACGAACACCCGAAAAGAGTAAAAACATTGACATATATCAATCAAAACACAAGAATGTTAGGTTAGAAATCTCCACTTTGGGGATGAGTGGAGAATAAGCGAGCGATTTTCTAGGTGCAGCTTAAAATGACCAGTGCAAAACAAAACTTTCTTAAAGTGTCATTTAGCTTTAAGTCGACTTAAATATCAATTGGTGCAAATGGCCATAAATAATGTAATTACTTTTATTTTGTATCAATGTAAAAAATTTTCATTGTATAATTTGCAACAAAATAGTAAACGTTATTTTAAAACGTATTATTTCCTAACCTAATACAATCACATAGTATCATCTGTTTTATATCAAAGTCTATAATCAGCTCGATAATCAGTGCAGTCATTGCTTCTAATAAACACTTTGATTGGTTTAATTCCAAATAATTTCCAGATAATATAACACTGTTCATTTAACATATAAAAAGAACGTACTCGATTACATCATCACTGGTTTTGTAAGTGTAAACATTAGTAATCATAATCTATTATGCAAAATATTTTAATTTTCAATAAATTGTTACATGAGATTTGTTTTGTGTAAAGTGTTTTTTAATGCTTGTTTTGATCATAATATACCGGACTACGTATATCTAATAATAGATTAATTTTTGTAGGAAGACAATAAACTATTTTCGAATTAAAAATTTTTTTTATCAAGATCAGTATGGATTTTTAAAACAAGCAAGTTCACTAAATTCAGCAGCAAAAATTTCGATACCCCCAAAAGTCATTATACAAACACGAGATCAATTACAAGTCCAATTGTCAGCAATAAAAAAACAATAAATTTTAATTGGTCACTGAACATACATGTACCATTATTAAAAAATTAAGTTTTATTTTTTATTTGTTATGAATAATATAGTTTCGGTATATTGTTTTGAAAAGAAAATAATAGTACAAAGCAAATTCGAACTTTAATTCAGACAAGTAGAATAAAACAAATCCTTATATAGGTAAATAAATTTTTAAAATACTTGAAACTACAAAAACTGATCCCAGGCAATGCCCATCTATCCAAAATGCATCCAATTAAAAGTTTGCGCGAATGGAAGAGTGCAAGTTCTCAACATTGTTCAGAAACAGCTAAAATGAAGTACATGCATTATTATTGCGCATAGGAAAGTTTAAAAATAGTTTTTTCTACATTCATACAAAAAACAACACTTTTGTGAAACACATTTAATGGAAAAAGTGGTTCTTTGTTGCACTCATCTGTCATTCTCGTGTCAGTTTTGTGATGATTTATGACAAACATGATCATTTAAATAAAATAAAAATCCAGAGCAAGTGTCTGATTCTGCTCTAATACAGCCATAATATATGTATATCTTACTACTTGGTCTCAACGAGTTACAATTATTGCAAGAATCTTTAATTATTTAAAATTTAAATGATCAAGGCGAAAACCAGCTATGATTGAGTACTGACAAGGTGGAGGCCATAAATATACAAAAAAAGAAGAACGGTTTGAGTTTGATTAGGTTAGGTTAGGTTCCTAACATATTATACTCTAATTTTCCAGTTTTTGCATGAATGTAGAAAAAATATTGTATGCAACTCTTGCAAAACGTGTTTTTTGCACTTGACGTGTTGTCCAACTCGGCCTAAAGACCTCGTTGGACAATTTCACGTCGCGTGCAAAAAACACTCACTTTTTGCACTTGTTGCATAAATAACTATTGTTATCATTGAATAGGAAAGCATTTAGGAATTTGTAGCATCGAACTAGAAAATTTACCTACTCCTCGTTAGAAATTAGTTATGATTGAACACTTTTTAAAAACGGTACGTCAATATTAAAATAAAACTAAATTTTTTTAAGGACACTGATTAACCTGAAAGTAGTGATACATTTTACGGTTCCGGTGCCCCAATGCTTGATCCAAGCTGTATGGTATAGCAGATCGATTGTTATAAAGAGCTTTATTACTATCCTAATTTTTAGATTTTACTAGCTCTTTATTAGTAATGGGCTTCGTCCGAGAATAGAAATTTGTTTATTTTGTTATCACATTCATACCATTTTAGTAAAAACATCAACACTTACATTGACAAAATAAATGTAGATACCATTTATCTTGAAAACTTAATTTAATACTGTAACAGATTTGTATGTTGTTTTGAAATTCGCTTAGTCAAAATAACTACGAACTTATCAAATCCGACCTCTCCGCAATTGAGATTAATAATTCAATGAGTCATTCCAATTATGCATCTGCGAGTTATTTCTATACTGTTTTTTAAAGGAACATTGTTTTTTGATAGTTTGATTTCTATTTTCTCTGTAACTGAAACTAAATTAATAATTGTGTTATAGGAGTTATTTCGATATGGTGTCGATTACCTATGCAATTAGCACAACACTACAAAAAATTCAACAATTTAAGTGATGGTTTTTATTGAACGACGTATTTATTTTAGAAGCTAATAAAATATTTCAACATGGCTGGGGATTTGGGGATTTGGGACTTTGAAAATCTAAAAATGGGGCTGCATATTCCAGATCACTCGTGTAGAATTCGTGCACGATTTGTTTCGTATGTCGGTGAGTCGAGTGGGTTTGCGCCATCCGAATATCAAACTTCGTATACGATTGTAACCTTATTTCTGTTCAGTTGGGTTGATAAATGTCGAAAGAAAGTCTTAAAGATATCTGATTTTTCTAAATGGAATATTGGTACCTAAAAAAGTAAAGATTATACCTAATACTGACACAATAGAATCTTAAACAACATTGTTGTTCAGTTTTCCAACAAATTCTACAAAGTATCTCAAGTTAAAAACTATAAAAATGCGACTGGCATCGAGGAAAACTTTTGACATCGAACGATTTTCCAGAAGTTCTATAACAATCGTTGTTATTTTCCAAACTTTCTGTTAATGTTTGTCCTCGGGTTTGTCACAACATGCTTTGCTTAGAGTTTTCAAAATAAATGTATCAAGAAAGTAAATATTGGATGATATAACTGTTTTGATGAGTGGGTATTATTACAAAAGGCATTCATAATATATTGTATAATCGGGACCCTATTCACCAAATATTTGGTTTCAGGATACGATGCCAAATCCACCTTCTCCAATTTTTTTAATCCTCTGCGATTTCTTTTTCATCAAACTATGTTTAAAAAAATTATTATCAGATATTTGTTTATCTTTCTTTTATTTTCAAATTCTCTGCCTTACTTTCTTTTGATTAGTCTTGAGGCTTATGTCCAATCGTCTCAATTGTCTGTGTTTCTAACTATGTCCTTTTTATAACATCTTGGACTCTTTTCAATTTCTAATCCTTGCATTTCTTTACTTAGCATCCACGACTCACAACTAAAGTTGATATATGGGAATAATTGTGTGAGTTTCTAATATATTATTAATTTCGTCTTTTTCCCTTTTCATCAATTCATATTCCCAAGTATTAAAATGTTCTGACTTATTCTATTTTCTTTTTCTCCCAATTTTTATCGGTATATTTTTGTACTGTGTTTGTCTATAACCATAACTTTTGTTTCGATTTTTCCATTTTGCTTGGACCCTGTATTCCATGATTTTATATTCCGTAATTATTAAAAAGAATACAACTATAGAGAAACAAAATTTTTCACAAATAATTAATAAAACGCCATTAAATTCGTTAATCAACCACATGATTATTCATTTCAAATAATTCCAACAAGAACAAATCAAACCAAATAACGATTGGTATTTTGAGCAGACAAGATAAATTACAATCAAGCCTTTACTCCAATACCTTTGTCATTTCATTTCGAAAGAAATTGTATCCCTTTTATTGATTTGAATCAATTACTAATAGGCAAGTCGATGGAATTCAGCAATTTCTGATAAGTCGACAAATCATTTTTAAACAAGAAAAGACGTGTTTCTTTTCTTTATGTTTGTTTATCTAAGTCCTGAAAGTTTTAGAGCGCTTTCAGACGAAACACTTTGTGGCCGGATACTAGTGCTATCTGTGTCTCGTGTGAATGCGTCTATTTATATTAATGTATTTTTAGTCGCGCGATTCTTTTCACACACTAGTAGCCTGCCACAAAGTGTCTCGTCTGAATGAGCTTTTATTGTGTCTACTTTCTTCTAGTTTGTTAGAAAGTCTCAAAGTCTATTACTTCCTTTAGTCTTTGGCCCCCCGCAGGCATCTGCACTAGAAGCTTTATTTTTCCTGAAGCTTTATCATTCTTGCTTCACAAATTTGAGCTTCTTGGGGTACCTTTGCAGCAGCTGGTTGTAGTTTTTTGGAATTCTTTCGATTGTCCTAGCCCTACTAGAAGATTCCAAGGTCCAGTCATATTATTCGAGATATTATTTTATTGACAGCACAAAAAGGATGTTTCAGTTTCCCCTTTTGATGACTCATCTCAGCAAACCATTAACCAGAGATAAACTGTTAATTTAATGACATACTATGAAGCAGACTGTGGTATATGAATAATTCTCAACTTTCATGCTTTCATATTTTCCGCTGCAATGACAACATTTCCAATATTTCTTTTTTTTCAACTTACTGGCCTGCAGTTTAGAAAGCAATTTATTTTTTTTTCATCTGTCATTTAAATCCCTCGTCCGATCAGTTAGCTATTAACTTTTTCCATTCGAGTTTTATATTGTTGCGAAGGTGTTTGGCCTGATTCTATTTGATTACATTATAAAAAGCTTATTACAAAAATTGTGGTCATCGTTTAATAACCTTCGAAAAGATGAATCAGTTAAAAAGATGATTAAGTACAATTGTGGTATTATCTCTTTTGATGAACAGCGTTTTTTTTTCGAGAAATTGATCTCGGTCAGTATCTACACGATGTGGTCAGAGAATTTTCAATAGAATATTATTTAGTAAAAAGTTGGGTCTCAACTTTTGTTAGTCGCAATTTTGTTAAAATTTCAAGAACATGGTAATATTTAATTGGAAAGAATTACATTTTCGGAACTTCACTCCATTTATCGATATCGACTGCAGTAAGCAATGCAAAAGCTTGCGAAATTTGTGACACAGGTATTTGTTCAACGCAACGCAACCAAATTAGCAACTAAGCTTCGAGCAAATTTTGGGCCGCATACTTGATACCGTACAGCATAGAGTAATAAATAAAAGTGAGGTTTACAAACATATGGAAGAAACTGGCACAAAGTTTGTGCGCAGCCAGTTGAGCATGGCGCATGACAGCAACTAACTGAACTAACAAACCCCGCCTCTTACCACACGAATATTGCCAATATGTTAATATTATTTTAATTTGAGGTTAGTCACTTCTGAACATATCTATATGATATCTATTTTTATTTAATTCTTATTGGCCTTTCTCTATTTAAATTGATTATTGCAGACAATAAGGAAGATGTGCTAAAAGTTCTAGTTATGTGAAAAAGTGGTATTTCGAACATTGTTCGTGTCATATTGGTGTGTGCTTCAAGATGTCTCCAGGTAGATTGGTGTATATTTGTTTGTCTGTTCTTATTTTATTTTTTTTTTGACTGTTTTTGTGTTATTTTCGATACTTTATTGTATGAAAAATGTTGTTTCAATAGTAATTTCTCCTCGAATTTCTCACTAGCAGAGTTTTCTTTCTCCTACTCCTACTAATACAATATTAGGCTAATGCTGAAAACTTCCAAATTCAAAAAGCGCGCGTCTTGAATACTAGTTCTTACCAGTAGTAAAGATAGGCGCTAGTGGTAACTTTGTGCCACATCTCTCTTACAGCTCCACCTACACGCAACTGGGTGCCGCCTAATCAACGATCTCTCGGACCGATGAACACCCTGACCTTGTGAGAGAGAACCAAGACAATACAAGCATAATATATGCTTCCACTTTTTTCACTTTTGATGATGTCATCATTTATATAATACATCTTTAAATCTCTATTCTATCCCACTCCATATCCATATCAATTTTTCGATTTCCCATCATTGTTTTCCACATATTCACAATAGGTATTTATGGCTATAACAATATATTTATTTTTAATGTGAACAGTTACGAAATTCGGCTTTGAGAAGAAGAGAAAGTATTATTTAAAATTTATAAAAGTGAAAAAGAAACCGCACTTTGACATTAATTGATAATAGTGTTCAAAAAAATTACTGTAACTATGTTATGGTAAGTGTATAGTTTCTTAAATATTTTGCAATAAAAATATTTTTTATTCAAATTGTCTCTTTTTATTATTATTCCACACTTTTTGTTTTCAACTATGAATACAGTCGACAGAAGCAAACATGAGCCCTGGTCGCTGTAGTTGTATTATTTCAACAAATTACTAATGTTCGTTCGTTAATATTAGCACCTGATTGGTTCGTTGCGATGAAATTCTTTTAGTTCGTATATTTTCCGGGGCTCATGTTTGGTTCTGTCGACTGTATCTAAGACAGAATGTTAAAGCAGGTGAAAACTAGAACACATTGGCACCCCCCAAGTAAGAGAATAAAAAATTAAGGGTCTGTTACACAAACTCTGATGTTTTGCAAAAGATTTAAGTAGCACTTGTATTGCTTTTTCGTTTTTATTACCGGAAAGGAAAATCTTGTTACATTATCATTCTGTAGGAAGTGGTAGTGGTCGATAGGATGTAGATGCCTTAATATAAAGTTTTATGTCTGTGCAACCATTACATATATTGCGTCTTTGTAGTACGACTAACGTTTTTGTTTAATTTAGATTGTGAGATTTAGATTATGTTTTTTATTGTTGCGAAATAATGGTTTTAAATGAGCAGCACAGATAAAACAGTGCGCTGAAAGTTGAAAAGAACTGGGTTACATTCTGTTGTCTTGTTTAGAATTTGCTTTGGATTATTTAAAAAATAAAACGTATAACCAAGCATCAATCCGATTGGATCATTTCAATAATAGATCAAGGAAAGCCAATAAAAAAACAGCCTGGAAATATTCGATTTTCTATCCAGGGTATCCAGGGTAGAGCGCGTTATTCAAAGAATGGATGACAATAAAAGGTTGAAGGTTGTTTAAAAAAAAAAAACGTTAGAAATATATCGACAGTAGACACAAAAAAATTAAATTAAAAGACCATTAAAGAATGTGTTTCTGCATATTTTTATTTTGCTTTAAAAATTACATTTTATAGGCAGTTTTTGATTACATGTTACAGCTAATTGAGGCGTTCAATACTCAAAAATCACTCTGTATGCATTGTGTTTTATTTTAAAAATTTTTGTTTTTGTCAGAAATTGTTAGTTGTATTGCTTTTTTTTTTAATCCAATAAAAGGTAATTTTATTTCAATATAAAAATCAGCTGATTCAAAATAAATAAACCAACCCAACGACGAAAATGAAAAAATTTTAAGTTATGATTCTTAGAAAAGGAAACATTTTGTATTACACAATAAGTTGGAATTTGAATATTTTAAGTATTTATTTTTAATAAAATATTATTTAAATTTATTTGGGATAAATTGCTTTATATCGTCTGATAACTAGTAGTTAGTAAGTAGGTTGTTGAACTTTAGTAATCAAAATAGTCGAAAACAAAACTGAAACTATGATTACCAAATTTCTAATTATTGTTACTAAATTTGCTCTACAAAGATATGACATAAGATAGGTGTTTATTAATTGAAGGGTTAATCAAATAAAGTAAAATGTTTATTCACAGATAAGAAAACAACTGTGTTGGTTTTATACAGTGTGAACTTAAATCAATTTATGAATCAATACATGTTACCCCCAATAATCGAAATCAGGCAATACCCAAAAAAAAAAACGAAATAGTTTTGGTCAACGAATATTTCCCAAACCCGAAATTTCTGAATAATGAGTATTCAAGAAGAAATATTCCAAATGATTATTTTAATTTTTTATTTGTATATTAGTTATACAGGGTGTAACAAAAAGGCAGGTCATAAATCATACCATATATTCTGGGGCTAAAAATGACACGATCCAACCCAAGTTACCCTAGTAAAAATGTGCATGCGGAAAAAGTTACAACCCTATGAAGTTACCAAATGAAAATTGATTTTTTCAAATATTTCGACAGTTGTTTGACATATTATAATAAAAGTTGACAAGTGGCTTCCTTATGATAAGAGCATCTTACAATTAAGAAATTATTGCACCCTGTTGAAAATTTATGGGATTTCAGATCCACTAAGCCCCCCTATAATTTTTGTGTACGTAACAATTTAATGCTTATTGTGGAACCATTATTCAGGCACATTATTTTTGAAACTTTTTTGCCCCTTAGCAATTTTTAAAATTATCAGTTTTTATCGAGATACGGCCTACTTTTCATTATGCTTCAAAAATTTTGAGTAACAAAAATTAAAGTCAATGAATTTTTAAGTTTTTCGAGTCCCAATTTTTTGATTGAATCTTATTTATTAACAAATAATGTGTAGTTTTTATTAGATGTTCGAAATGGCCCCCATTTTCTTGAATACACAGTCGGCACCGAGGTCGGCACCGTTTTACTAAAGAAAACCGAATATTCTGGAAAAGCAATGGCTTCTGACGATATCTAATTGCAGCCAGGTTGTAACTTTTTTCGCATGCACATTATTTGTATTAGGGTAACTTGGGTTGGATCGAGAATCCCCAGAATGTGTGGTTTGATTTATGACTTGCTTTTTTGTTACACTCTGTATTTTTGCTGTAGAAAGAATATTGTACGCAACATATGGATAAAATTTTCCGCACTCGCCTGTTTTGCATTCGTGAAAAGAACCAAGTGTCAAAAACGACTGTTTGTTTGTTGATACTTTTTTTGGATTCCAACAAATAATGAATGAAAAATTCCTATTAAAAATACTGTCTTTTATTCAACACGTTCCTAAAAAGAAAATTTCTGAATAGAGAAAACCTTTTAAAAGGAACTTGTATTATTGCTTTAAGAAATTAATTTTTCAGGTATCTTGAATCTGTAAAAACATACGGTGAGGCAATGTGATTTAAAAGGACTCGGTTAAAAGGAATACTCACTTTTAACGGTCCATTAGTGTGTAGTAGGACGAGTGTTATTTTTAGAAACAATGACCTAAATTAATTCTGGAAAGCGTTCGAATTTACACTAAACTGTATGAAACGCTCCACCTGTTATTTGATGAAGATGTTGATTGCAATTCAACCGGAATTCAATAGACATAGACATTTTTTTATTATGCAAAAAACATTCAATGTTTTCAATCTTTATATTGATCACTCAATCATAATTAAATTCGATATTTGTACGGGATTTGTATCAAGTACTTTTTTGTTAATTTTTTTCAACTTTTTATGCTTCTTTTTGTTAAAGGCTGGTGGCTAGTTGGAGTACAATAATAGTGTACAAAATATCTCGTTTTTTCCAATTATTTAGTAAATTACAATAGATGTCAAACACAACAGTTGAATACTTACTTTAACGCCTCATAAAATTTTTGAAAATTACTTAGTTTACTTACTGGGGATCATTTATGATTACCTATTGGTAAGTTATTTCCTCAGTTATTTCTAATTTCGAATATAACGCAGCCCTTTTCAGTACAACTTGTAGAGTGTGTACTCACAACTCATTACTTATAAGAATTGTACTTAATATAGAAAAGCATATATATTATGATAAATTGTTTGAAAGCACGTGAAAACGTTATAAGATTGCTTAAAAAGACGAGGTTTTGTTTTGTGTTGGTAGATATAATAAGTTTACTGCAGTGCGATTATTTCCCGCTATAGAATGAAGTGAGGTACATTATTTCTATTTGGAAAATATAGACGATTTTCTTGAGAATAGAAGTTTATTACAAAGTGATTTCACCTCGGATTTCACGCACGGATACGTTTAGCAAAAATACTTATTAATTTAAATCAGCGGTGATTTTAAGAAAAGTACAATTGTAGTACACTCGGTGACGTGAAGTAATTTTAAGAAATTTACTTCCAATGTCATGTACTATACTTATAGATTGCCCGAATTTTTTGTCAAAAACGAGGTCAAAAATTTGAAGCAAGGGGAAATATTTAATATTAACTGGTTTTGATAAGTTCCTTAATTCTTGAGATAGTGGACTTAGAATACACTGGAATACGTAAAATTTTCCGCTGAATCGGAAAAGTGGATTTTCGAAAATTTCATGACTCCATTTGGAATAGAAATAATGATTTCATTCAAAAACGGACTGTGCCAGTCGATTTTTGTCCCAAAAAACTTCTCTAGACAAATTTTGAGCATTTTTTATGTCGAAAACAATTTTGTTGTCAAAAATTTTGAAGCAAGGGGTAGGTATGGAAATATTTAATATTAACTGGTTTTGCTAACTTCCTTAATTCTTGGGATAGTGGACTTAGAATACAATGGAATACGTAAAATTTTCCGCTGAATCGATTACCGAAGACTGGAACGTTCTATCTGCCATATTAGCCGAGTTATGGGCATCTTTAGTTTTGAAAAGTGGATTTTCGAAAAATTATGACTCCATTTGGAGGAGAAATAATGACTTAGGTAATTCAAAAACGGACTGTGTTAGTCGATTTAGAATACACTGGAATACGTAAATGGAATATGGAATGGAATACCATGGGCATCTTTAGTTCCTCCAAAGATAAATAGTTTTTTCCTATTAACCTGTCTGTAATAGTGTGAAAAATTAACCTCTGCCTTTCCTTTATTAATAGCATAAATACATCTCAATGTTAATACGGAGACTGTCAAGGTTAACAACTAAAATTCTCAACTAAATGGCTAATGTTGATAATAACATACCAGCTGACTTAAACATATAATTTTTTTAACATAACACGATGATAATAAAGCAAGGCAACAAGCTTATAACATTCGTAAGATGATCAAACCGTCACGTTGCAATATTTTTTTTTTCAATAATTATTGAAATTCGTGAATTTATATAAATATAGAATTAAGCTGTTATAATAGGTTACGCTTAACTTCGTCATCATCAGTTACCATCAATAAAGTAGATTAAAACAGATATTTTCCCTCAGTACAATCTTAATGCATTTAAATCGAGGTAATTATCTCGATTATCATAAGAATATGTCTCAACGGAAATAAGATTTTATTTTTCCAAGTATTAAGGGCGAGTTGTACCAAACGCCTAAACTCGGTTTAATGTTAACTGATGATTAGACTGATGTAATTGTTGATAATAACTACATCAATCAGACACAGTCTAAACATCAGTTATCATTAAACCGAGTTTAGGTGTTTGGTACAACTCGCCCTTAGGGTTGTACAGGCTGTTATCTGCAAAGTGCTCGCTTGTTTCATTTTTATTTTGGCAGCAATACACCCACCTTATGAAATTGACGAGGAAGTGGAAAAACAGCAGTTATGGATAATCCAGCTTAGGTAATAAATTATCAATTTTTGCCCTAATGATAATGATAGTCAAGAGAGTTGAGAATAATCATGCAAAAAGTTTTTATTGATCTAATTTTAATTTAAAAGATTATTTATTGTTTCGTTCTAGTTTCTTGAATCTAATTTTGTAGGTGTCGGTGAAGTGGGTTGGGAGGCCGATAAGACTGCAAATAGACCAAAGATAACGGGCAATGTTTTTCTAATGCACGATTTTAACGACATTACATTATTGCGTGTAGTGTTTCAGCACGAGGGCACTTATATGTAGTCCGGTTAATGCGTTTTATTTGGCTGTTTCCTTACCAATTTTGTTTTCATGGGTTGATTTAATCTTTAGATAAGTATATAAAACCACGTATGAACATGTTTTGACCAGTTTAAATAAAGCAATCGAGAATTTCCTTGATAAAACTGGTTGGAACTCATTTTTGTGTTTAATCTATAAATAAGTATACAAAACCACGTATGAACATGTTTTGACCAGTTTAAATAAAGCAATCGAGAATTTCCTTGATAAAACTGGTTGGAACTCATTTTTGTGTTAATCTATAAATAAGTATACAAAACCACGTATGAACATGTTTTGACCAGTTTAAATAAAGCAATCGAGCATTTCCAATATAAAACTCGAGATAAAACTGGTTGAAACTTATTCTTGTCCATTTATATTTTCAATTTTGTTGTCATGGGCAGATTTAATCTTCAGATAAGTATATAAAACCACGTATGAACATGTCTTGACCAGTTTAAATAAAGCAATCGAGAATTTCCTAGATAAAACTGGTTGAATCTTATTTTTGTCCATTTATATTTCTAGTAAGTAAAAGTTGCTTACAGTTGAAATTATGAACAAACTATTTTATAGAACAAGTCATAATTAAGCAAGGCAAGTCCAAAAAAGTGTAACTATGTACCGGTTACAAGCAAAGCTGCTAGAAGCTCGGCTAGAAGTGTCACATTATTTATAGCAAAATGAGTATCTACCCGAATATCTACCTATATTTGTCAGTAAATTCAATATTCGAAAAACAAAGCGGCAACATCGCTTGGGCCATAAACTAAACGTCCCCCACAGCGAATAATCTGCTGTTGCCGATATTGTTAAATGACATTGACAGATGAGTAAATTTTACTTGACTAGTACCTAATTTGAAGTTACTTTTTATCCAAATTAATAAGTATTACAAAATATATGTATACAAGCATCAGCACAAAATTCAAAACATTGGATGATCACTATTTTCAAATAATACATCAAACAAAACCAATGTAAGAATTAGATATATAGTCCAGTAAAATGAAGATTTATACTGCCGTTTAAAATAATAACCTTTGAAGTATGTACAATAGAAACCGATAAACAAATGTTATTTATAGTTCAGTTGCATAAAATGTTAAAAAATAAAAAAAATTGAATTTTTCAATATTTTTTTTATATCTAAGGTTGAACAATTTTTATTTGCGTTCTTCGTAAATTTCTGAGTAATTTTTATATTCACATAAAATTATATAGGTACCTGAGATTTTATCTAAAGAAAATAAAAAAAATGTCCGAAAGTAATTTTTATTTTATAAAAATTAAAATATTTTTCCAAATATATTGTAATTTTTATTTTATAAAAATTAAAATATTTTTCCAAATATATTTATACTGTTTATAAACATTTTGTAATAAATAAGCTGTTGTTAAGTTTAGTCCACAGTTGATTTTTAGGCGATAGTTCAATGACCAACTTAAAAACATTTAATCGAGCATTTAATTTTATTTATTCATTTTAGAATTTGTGACCTGGGACAAAATTTCTCCTGGTAGCGACCCTGGTTACACCTGACACCCTACTCATATCAGTCATATCCTTCCACTAGCTGTTTCTAAATATATTATTTAATTTCTTTCCAGTTATTGGCAAAATTAAATTACTAATTATTACTCAAATATATTCAAAATATTAAAAAAAATTTGCATATAAATATTTTAAAATAATAAAAATAATATAAAAAAATACGCTCCGTAAACAAGTCATTTAAATGTAATATTAATTTTGTATTACAATTTTTTATATTTAAGTAGTTTGTCGTTTAATATTAAAATAATATTTAATAATTGCTATTATTTCAAACATTTACTACATTTCCAACCAAAAATTAGGAATAAAATATTTAAAATATTTACCATTTAAAAAGCAGCTAGTCCTATATGCCCATATATCTATATCAACTTGAAAAAGTCAAAGAATGCTAACAATCCTATGAACTAAAAACTTAAATTTCCATAATAAGTTATCCCGATGAACACTTCTTCACCTTAACACTTTTGACACCTACACAATTATTACAAATACAACATTCACTATCCTAATCCAAAAATCCACTTAAGCAATATATAAACTTAAAAATAACCTCTCGGGTCACTTAAGTCTTTCCGCATTTTATCTACGCGATGTTACGCGCCCACCCGCAATGCACAAGCCTACATTATCTTCCACACAAAGTCGGTAAACAACTAACGGAGTCTGATTTTGTGTAGAAGGAGAGCCGGTTCCCCTTTTATCAAAACCTTCGATTTCCATCCAGCGGAGGCGCACTTTGCGGTGTTGCCTTATTGCGCTGAATTCAGATGAAAATGGGGGAGATCAAAAATACAAAACATTGCCTACTTTTCATTCAACACGAAATCACAAGCAAGTAGGTCCTTGATAAGTTGAAGTATACGAGGCGATTCATAATTTTGATTGGGCATATTATTTGGACCAAAATACGGAGATAGGACCTTCAAAAAAAGAAACAGGGCGGTAAAAATTAATTAAAAAAAAACATATATATTTATCAAATAACATATTTAGATATCAACTAGCTTTGCGCGGGACGTTGTCCTCGCAAAAGTCGAAAATTTTTCTAGTAGGGTTTTTAATTGGTGCAAATCACCTCCAAAATAACTTTCTACCCCTTTTTAATTCCAAAATTTTAAGTAAATTGAACCAAGGAATTACGTAGTCCTATACAAAACTTTGTCCATCTTTTTCACTTACTTATGGGTAGAATTTTGGAAAACCCCCCAGTTTCAAATCTCTTCGGAAAACACTCCCCAAGTTTCAGGTCTCTATACGTCAGTCAGTAATTCAGGACAAAGCATAGATGTATGTATAAATTTATATTGTGTTACAAGGGGGGTGTCAGGAGTAAAATTCTTGATGATGAAATCAACTGGTAACTTTCTTTCCAGAAATTTTGATCAAACACAATAATAGTTTCGTTCGCCAAAATTTTTATGCTATATCGAATTTTCATTTGTTTATTTGATACATTTCCGCAGCTTCTCCGTATATATCGAGAAGCTGGGAACGTGAGAGAAAGACCTAGAAGAAGACTACCTCCGCAGCTTGGGGAATTCATGCGTTAAAAGTTGGTACAGCTGCTGCTTCGGGGGTATTTGCTATTATGGATGTACAGATTGTTAGTGAAACTCCAAATAATTACTTTTTGGTATTAAATATTACAAGAGGCAACGGTTTAAATATTTATATCATTATATTGTTTAGATACTTTTAATATTTTTCAATATTCGATTAAATCAAAGTAATATCTGGCAACTATGCAGCAACAGCGCGAGAATTTCACGTGTAGTACGTGTTACTAGGCGCCCTGAATAAAAAGCTTTTCAACTGGTCTTTCGTCGTGATATACACAACGCACACTTCTTCATCGGTTATGTTTGAAAGACGACTTTTGACTGTATTGGATAATACGAATTACATAACATTGTTGATGATCTCACATTTTAAGTCTGTGATTATTTCATCATTTTATGTATTGTTTAAAATTTTTGTATGGAGTAAATAAATCATCAAAACTGTAGAGTGTTTTAATGGATAGTTTATAAATAATGTATAAATATAATCTCTCATTTCTAAACCTTAAAGACCTATAACCATGGAGTAATAAATATAAGAAGGGTTTTAAAACATATGGAAGAAACTGGCACAAATTGTGTGCGCAGTCAGTTGAGTATGGCGCATTACAGCGACTAACTGAACTAACAAACCCCGCCTCTAACCACACGAAAATTGTCAATATTATTTTAATTTGAGGTTAGTCACTTCTGAACATATCTATATGATATCTATTATTATTTAATTCTTATTGGCCTTTTTCTATTTAAATTGATTATCTTCAACATTGGCACCTATTATTATCATAGGATTTATTATAACTCATCATAGGTAAGCTAAAAAAGTAAAATAATGGAAACAATATTTTTCATTTTATCATTTCTTTGCATACAATAAGGAAGATGTGCTGAAAGTTCTAGTTATGTGAAAAAGTGGTATTTCGAACATTGTTCGTATGATATTGGTGCGTGCTTCAAGATGTCTCCAGGTAGATTGGTGTATAAGTGTGGATTATTTGTTTGTCTGTTCTTATTTTATTTTTATTGAATGTTTTTGTGTTCTTTTCAATATTTTATTGTATGAAAAATGTTGTTTTAATAATAATTTCTCACTAGCAGTTTTTTTTCTCCTACTCCTACTAATACAATATCACTTGTATGCTGAAAGCTTCCAATTTCAAAAAGCGCGCTTCTTGAATGATAGTTAATACCAGTAGCCAAGGTAGGCGCTAGTGGTACTATATTAAAACAAACATTTTTCATACAATAAAAAATAAAATATTGAAAATAATAACACAAAAATAGTAAATAAAAAAAAACAAATAATCCATTTAACAAACAGTTCAAATAAAATAAATCTAATACATAAAAAACAGCCTTAAACAAATAATCAAATAAATCACAAATTCAGTCTTCAGTGAACAAGCTAGGTTTCATTTTTCATACAATAAAATAATAGAATATCCAAAATAAAACAAAAACAGTCAATAAAAATGAAAAAACAGACAAACAAATAATCCAACTAACAAACAGTTAAAATAAAATAAATCTATAATCTATAATACATACAAAACAGCCTTGAACAAATTATCAAATGAATCACGAATTCATATCAGTCTCAAGTGAACAAGCGTTTCATTTTTCATAAAATAAAATATTCAAAATAAAGCAAAAACATTCAATAAAGATGAAAAAATAGAAAAACAAATAATCCAAAATACTTATACACTAATCTACCACTACCTGGAGGCATCTTCAAGCACACACTGAAATACTACTTTGTCCTCGACTTTTTCACTTTTAGCAAATTTGATTGTCTGCAAAAACAAACGATAAAATTAAAAACATTGTTGTTTTCATTATTTTTCTTTTTTAACTTACCTATGATGATAATAAATATAGATATCAAAAGTTACTATAAGTAAATGTATTATTAACCTCAAATTAAAATAATATTGACAATTTTCATGTGGTAAGAGGTGGGGTTTGTTAGTTCAGTTAGACGATTTGATGCGCCATACTCAACTGGCTGCGCACAAACTTTGTGCCAGTATCTTCCATATGTTTTAAAACCTCTCTTTTATTTATTACTCTATGCCTATAACTACAACCTCATCCACGCGCTCCCGAGTTCTTGGACACCCATTATATGCTCGGTTACTTTCTAACCGATCATCATTTTTTATAATCGGTCAAATGTAAAGGAATTCATTTTCTTTGTCCGTTACTTTTTCACTAAATCCCCCACAAAGTTATTAAACTTTTCTTTTGATATGGAATTTGACGTAATATCGAAAGTTATTGGACGGTCTAGCCTTGAAATGAAAACCCTGTGCTGCAATTTCCAGTTAAAATTAAGGGAATAATCTATCCTGTTCGTTGGTCTTCACGAAAAAGAAATTGAACTAAAGATAGGTATAGTTCGTTCCAAAATATTTCGTTTTCAATTATGCAGGTAGTCGTTGATACGATAAGAATATCACAATATCGATCTCGTTTCTTCGAAAAGCGAAAAGATTTGAATGAAATAATATTTGAGGCTAATTTATTAACTTGCTATTGTCGTTTGAATCTGATTTTAATTTCATATATCAATTATTATTTGAAATATCTAGCTTACCTTCCACTATTTTGAAGATACCCTGTATAGTTCAAAATATTTTTTAAATGTGACCATTATTAACCTACATATTCTTCATTTGAAACATTTTTCAATAATATCTGTCTTTTAGATATAATAATTAATAAAGTATATACGGTGGGCCATCCGGTATGTTACAACAGTTTAATTTTCATAATCTCAATTATTAAATAAATATTAAATTTGTTTTTGATTGTTAGTTTTAACGGACTACGGATCTGTTACTATTTTCTATGCAATGAAGGATTTAAAAATATTATTCTACATTCATGCAAAAAACAACACTTTTGTGAAACAAATTTAATGGAAAAAGTGGTTCTTTTTTGCACTAGTGCAATAAAATCTTTATTGCACTCATCTGTCATTCTTGTGTCAGTTTTGTGATGATTTATGACAAACATGAACATTTAAATTAAATAAAAATCCAGAGCAAGTGTCTGATCCTGCTTTAATACATCAATAATATACATATGTATATCTTACTACTTAGTCTCAACGAGTTACAATTATTGCAAAAATCTTTAATTATTTAAAATTCAAATGGTCAAGGCGAAAACCAGCTATGATTGAGTACTGACAAGGTGGAGGCCATAAATATACAAAAAAAGAAGAACGGTTTGAGTTTGATTAGGTTAGATTAGGTTCCTAACATATTATACTCTAATTTTCCAGTTTTTGCATGAATGTAGAAAAAATATTGTATGCAACTCTTGCAAAGCTCACTTTTTGCACTTGTTGCATAAATAACTATTATTATTAAATCCGTAAGGCAAGATGCAAAGTGAACTAAATATTCTGGAACATTTCTTTTTGTATATTGTTCTTATAAATCTACAAAAAATTAGCTCGACAAAACGAACGTTTTTATGCATACAACAAAAAATCGTCTATAAAACACTGGCAATTTCTACTGGAAAATCTTTTGAAAAGAAATTTTCCATTCGGCGAGAACAAAAAAGGTCATTACATAATTCAAACTTACAATTATTTTCTAAAGCCGGGTGAATATACTCTCTGAACAGACTCTACAAAGGTGCTACTTGACTTTTTTAAAGACCTCTCTTAACTGCATATAATTTTCCAGGCTTTAATTATGTATTATACTTTTTCAGATTTTTTCCTTTCAATGATTTTAATCGTATACACATTAAAGCATTCATGAATGATTGTTAACTTCATTAGTATTATAATATTATTATATATTATTGGTTATGTATAACAGTGGAGACTCAATAAATAAGAAAACATTTAACACTTACATTTGGGACCATCCACGGCGGAATCTCCATCCCAATACCATTTGGACTGCACCATTTTTACCATTAACCATCCCTAAAAACCGAAATCGACCATTTCCATTTACCGACCGGCGATTGCCACCACATTTATCTCTTATTCATAGGCATACATCACATAGTTTCCCTATAATACTGACTCTAAGTCCACTACGTTAGAGCAGCCTCGAGCCAGTACCGGTATTTACGTAGTAACTCACCTGTCTTTCTAATTATTTAACTTCAATCCGTTGCAGTATCCAGATTAAAACTATTAAAAGTTACTTGAAAAGAAATGAATATTTTTAAAGCCAAAGTATCCTAAGTTAGCGAGTATTCCAAGTGAACTGGACACAAGAGAAATATTAAAATTTTAAAAGTTGAGAGATTCAAAAAAATTAGTTTGACAGGGTGAGTTTTTAAAACTATAAAAATAAGTTTGAAGTGATTATTGTACCAGGGAAATTTCTGTGATCACATATTCTAGCATAAATACAGGCATACAAATTTAAAAATTTGTGTAACCACAAAAAAGCAGTAAAATGTAAAAAATTGGAAACACCCGAAATAATGAATTGTTGTAACTTCTTCTGAGCTGTCTGGAAGATCTTGTTGTACCTAGTGTGTTCTGGGAGTATCTTTTTAAAAAATAAATTTTCAAACAAAATTTTGAATAAATACTAAATTGAATAAATGTTTAGAATTTTGGAATAAAATTGAGTTTTTTAAAATATTTAATATTTAGTCAAATTTTTAAAATAAAAATTTTGGTATCTATTCATTTATTTATTTAAAATTGTTTTAAATTGGTTAAACATTTTGTGGTCTCTTAAAATATTATGTGAATCAATTTCTGATCCAATTTTCCTTTCTATATTAGTGTTGATATACCTATTTAATTTTTCATATTTTTTTTTTATTTTAATAAATTCCTGTTTAGATTAAAAAATATTAAATTTTGTTGAATGGTTGACATATTGACACCCAGAACGTCGCATCAGAAATCCTTTGTTTTTGCCATCCTAAATTATCCTTTCTGTGTTGTCTAGACTCTAGCTAGAGCAATCGGCTATAGGTACCTAGTGAAAATTCTAAGTGCCTCAATTTTTCCAAACTCATAATTTCATAATAAAATGGTCAATGGCTAAATAAATTTCTTGAAAAACTTTCTTAAATATTTGTATCTAAATTCTGCTATAAAAAAAAATTAAATTCTAGACCAATTTTTCATTTTATATTGTTGAAATTGATTTTTTATACTCAATAAGACTTCAAATTGAATACAAAAATTAAATTTACAAGTGATCTTTTTTCTATTATTCAGTAAATAATTTTTTTGTATTTTTTTATTACTCTTATTTTAATAACTCTCTAATTGGAGTGAAAAACATTTCAAGTTTTAATTATAAACTAAATGAGTGGCCGATTTGCTCACAGAAGGCTGCAGAGCTAAAAAAAATTCACCTGGAAAAGAAGAAACCACATAAAAATATCCTCTTGCTGGGGTGTTTCCAATATTTAAATAGTTTATAAAATTATTGAAAGTGAAACAACCTATACGAAAAAAATGTAAACAGCAAAATCATTTCAGGCTCACTTTTTAAATAACAAAAATAAAAAATATAAATTTATAATATTCCAAAAAATATTTAATTGAAAAAATATATAGAAAAAAATATTCAAAAAAAGTCAGGAATCGAAAAAAAATATTATTAATTTCTATAAAAGTTCAATGTTTAAATGGGAGAATTTTCTAAAATTTAAAATATTATTATTTTCACAATTATTTTCATATTTTTGTTATTCGTCACAACATTCTCCTACCTTTAGGCATATCGCATTTCTTGATTTGAAACGAGACCGGGAAAATCTGTAAAAAAAGAAATAATTAGTTCAATATTGTTTGACTATATCTAAACAGTGGAGAGAAATATTTAAAATATCTCGAAAAGTATAAAAATCTAAATACTATTTAAAATTTCCAGAGCTATCCTTCGCCTTTTCCACTAAAAGGTTAACGAAAGTTCAACACGACCTCTAATATTCAAAATATAACAAATACGACGTAGTCATGATTCGTCGTTAATTAAGTTTCAGATAACCAGAGGGAGTCTATCCAATTTATTAAACTGATTACTCACGATGTCAATTGGAAGATTTCGCAGGTCCTAATTTACTCCTAAAGCCAATAGGTGTGCACTGTATTTATTAACTGTAAGTACAGTTCTTTTATTTATGCCGTTTGTAGGTATTTTATACAGGGTACATGGTTATTTTGGTAGAGAAAAACGTTAATTCAAGGTCAAGGTTGTCATAAAGAAGACTAACGAGATGGTCAAGGAACTCTAAATCAGGCCATTGAAACTGTATGAGAGACATTTTAGGACAGTTATATCGACCTGGTTATTGGACATTGTACTCCTGGGGAAACATCTGCACAAAATGGGCAAAATTAGTTAGCCTCAGATACTCTGGAACGTCAAAGTACTTGGACAACGAGAGGAACTACTCTAAGCCAGGGGTCTATTATATACAGTGTTGTAGTTGGAGAAAGTGTGGATTATGTCGAAGTCCAACTCCCTATTAAGAGAATTTAACAATTTTAAAAACTTACATATTTTTCATGCTGCAATTTCACCATGATTTCTACAACACTGTTCGTAAATTTTCACCACAATAATTAAAGGATAAAGTGTTCATAATATTCAACACACTCCCGGCATACATACAAAACCGTTCATTATAAAATTCTTATTAGAAATAAACCTAGGCCTGTGCGTTACTCATATTCATAGCCGTTGTAACGTTTTTATTATCCACACAAAAAACATGTTTACTCATAAACCGAGTTGCTTCTTGTCTTTAACGTCACAAAAGCATGTAAAATCGAACATTCCAATTTAAAACGGATAAAAATAGAAAATTATATTAAAATTTTTATTTTCAAAAGAATTAGAAGGTATCATAGACGTGCATATTAAAATTAAATAAAGAAAGAATATACATACTAATAAATGAATCGTGATTAAGCTGATTGAATTATACCTGATAATTTGAAAGATGTACAGGGTTAGTCATTGTGTACTGATTATGTTATCGAGTTAAGAAATTATATAGGTACAAAAGTTTGAGGAAATTAAGTGTAGTTTTCACAATATCATCAATAGTGGACCTTTTTTTTAATTTTTTAATACTGAACTTACTATGAAAAATTTTTCCTGCAACCACTATACAAAACATGCTTTTCTACACAAATTTTTATACGCAAAGGAGGCCTTTTCTTAATTGTTTTGATAACCGTTGGAAAAGTAATGCGAAAACTACACAATATGGCACTTTTACGCACCGAAATGTCAACTTTTTTTGATAATTCAACCTAATAGTCAATTTCTTATTGGTGAACAATTTTTAAATTCAAACCAAAAGTAAGTTAACTTTATCGGTTGAGATAAAATAACTATATGAATTACTAATCACTAATATTTGTTGTTGTAGAAAAAATAATGTGTACAACTTGTACGCAATCACTTTTTACACTGGCTCGATTTGGGGCACTTACCCTACGGCTCTGCGCTCGTGGGAAAAGTGACGCTTTGCGCGTTGTACAAATTAGGTACTATTACCCTACCCGAAAACCAGTCATATGGACAAAAAAATTGCTTGCCCTTATCATGTCGAATTTGTTTACCACTCCACGGATTTTTAGGCACCAACTTTTCTTTTTGTTTCTACAAAGCCACTGAAGACCTCTGGTACCTACATTGATTTTCTATTTATTATAGTTATACAGATTGCGAAAATCCTTATGGAACCCTCGCCTCGGATTACACACGTACGACAAGGATATATGAAAGAGAGAGAAACAATAATTGTGCGCGGTCATCACTTAGGGGTCTATACTTATTTCTCAAGGCTGGCAGAATTTTCATTGCCTCCTTACCCACCAACCAGTGAATTCTCTCTGTAAAGGACAATGTTGCCGGATGAAAGTGTTTTATGTTACCTATTGTTCATGACTTCAAAAAAATGTCAACGATAACGAGACAAAAATATCATTTGTACAAATTAATCTGCGCTTCTGGCAACAGCGGTTCAAATAGGGGGTCAATGAGCATTCGGCCAGTCTCGGGAAATAAGTATACACCCCTAAGCTGAAACAAAGTACACGCCTTAATGACCGCGCATAATTATTCTTTTCTCTCTTTTTCAGCTGTTTTTCTGTCGCACGTATATAACCCGGCATACTTCCATAAGGATTTTCGCAATCTGTAATTACTGTAAATTACTTTTTTTAATTTTTAATGTACATTTTTTATCAATTTCTCACTAGTAGGTTTACCTTGACGAGGGAAACGACATCTCATGGAATTATTCAAATATTCCTCCCTGTTCTCTCCACGTCTAACTATATGTACTATACAACTCGATGATTTCCATCATTTTCACGCTTTTTCCCGTCTCCACTTCGTCACATTCACATTCGCTCTCTTCTTTAAGTGGCATTCAGATTATTATTAGCAGACACGCACACTTTCGTTAGTGCTGTGTCTGCTGTGTCTACAGTAGCGAGGAAAATGCAACCAACGATATGGAAATAATATAGACTTTCATACCTACTTAGCAAACTGTTAAAAGGAACGGTTTTTAAAGATTAGGGTACTCCGATTTAATGTGTGTTGAAGATGTTGCATTATATTGTATTAGGCGAACAATGAAACGTGCAAATATACACGTTTCATTATTACACGGAAGGTGGAAATTTGTAGACACATGCAGAGGAAAATGAAAAGATGGGAACATTCCAGCTTGTCTTCATTGATTTCCAAGATCTAAGTTAGCAGATATTTATTGGGAATAAACACAGGGAGAAGCTGTAATTTGGACTAAGTTTTGAAAAATACTCAAACTCTTAATAATGTATACAGGGTTTCTCAATTTAAAGATGTGACGGTATCGATGATTTTGTTAGACTGTTATTTTTACAAGATAACAAAAAGGAATTGATTTATGAAAAACATGCAAATAATTTAAATAAGTTAATACTCAAAATGTTGTCCATTGACTATTTGACAATATACTGAACGCTATGGAATTTCAAAAGAAAATACATACTAGTCAAAACCATTTCTAAAGGATTTGAATAGATGAGGCTTTTACTTGATGTAGATCCATACTAAAATATGAAATAAAACAATTTTAATTTGTTGAAATCTTAAAATTGTGACGCGTTTCGCTAACATAGTAGCTTTATCAAACGAATGGAGGTATAATAGGGCATTTTCGCCTTAATAATAAATTATACGAATATTAACAATAAAATTATGAACCATTTACAAGGAAATAAAATAAGAAAAGGAAAAAAAAGTGTCTAAATATGGGATTAACTGATATATTTAACAAATTTACCTGGAAACTCATTCACAACAATCCTACAGGAACCTTTCTATAGGTGAAAAGGTTTAATAAGGGAGAATTGTTGATACCTATTTGGTCGTTGAAAAGATTATCTGAATATTTGTTTTTATTTATCTCAAGGGCTTCAAAAAGATTTAATTTAAAGTCATCGTGAATTATGGCTATCATAAATGGCTCGTTTGATAATATACTATTATTGTTAATATCTGTATAATTTAGTATTAAGGCACTGTATAAATTGAAAATTTCTCATTATACCTCCATTCGTTTGACAAAGCTACTGTGTTAGCGAAACGAGTCACAACTTTAAGTTTATTATAATGTAGATTTTAACAAGTTAAAATTGTTTTATTGCATTTTTTATCAATTAATTATCAATGAAAAGTGGTCCCACATTTTATTTCGGTGAGAGAGATGGTACAAAAAATTATTTCTTTCATTTTGGATAACTTCATGTGGAATACAAATTATTTCATATTTTTCCGAGAAGGGGAAGAGAATAATATGTTGTTTTTTTTGTTTTTTTGCCTTTCCCCTTCTCGAATAAAATATGGGACCACTTTTTATTGATAATTTATTGATAAAAAAAATTGGGCCACTTTTTGGGAAAATTGGTGCTTGTAATTATGTACCAAAAATTGTTTACATACTTAAAAAAAATTATTTAGTCATCTTTCATTTCACTCACGTTTGTCAAGCAAATACTTTATGTACCAAAAACTTTTTGAAAGTAATACCATTGTGTTGTCGCTTTGACATATCGTTTCACTTTTATACAGTAATTTCACCGTAAACGAACCGGGCATTAGCATCAAAACAAAGTTTGCAAGGCGGCCTTCTTTCGGCAAAGTTCAAAACAAAAGATAAAAGACCTCGCAGGTTGCATTATTAAAAAAAGCTGATACGTTGCTTTTCCACAAAATGAATTTTTTGCCGATCTACGCATATCTTAGGAATATTTTAAATTCAAATTTTTCAAATACCATTGCACAATTCACCTGTGCGCTGTCTAGTACCGGACTTAAATTTCAGGCAATATCGTATTTTTCCGGAGCAATAGTTTCAATTGAAATGTTATATAACAATTTCTCCGATTGGCTGCAAATATTAATTTTGCTGACACATATCAATTAGCAAAGTATTACTTTTCCTGCCTAGACAGCAAAGTGATTATAGGTACTCAATTGGAATAAAACATTTGACATAAACATTTATTAGCAATTATTTCATAACACTTTTAACAAGAATTTAAAAACATGTTTAGTTGTTATTAACATTGATGGTAAAATTACTACAATATTGAACGAATAGGCCACCTTTTCTTTCCTCAGATACCGTTCTCACTATATAATTATGAACAATCGGAGAAAAAAATATATGTTCAACTCGGCACCAAAGTAGATTGACTGCCGAGGCTGAATTCATAGCCGAGGTAGCGAGCTACTTTGCTGCCTAGTTAAAGAAATAACTATTATCGACAGTTAAGAAAGAGAAATATTTGAATGTAAAATTTCAAGTATGACATTCTGAAATCTCCAAAAAAAATTCCAACTAACAATCTTTAAAATAAATAAGTAAGTGCCTTCTAGGGAATTTTTGTGAAATTAGTCAAAAACGTGAAATTTTCACAAAAAATAATGAAAAAGCAAATTAAAAGTTAATCAACCTTACTACTCTTAGCTCTTAGAAGAAACCTTGTTATGCAAACAGGCTCATAATAAACGTTAATAAACCATAATAAAGTGAACCATAAACCAAAATTAGTTCCTGTTACATATTCCAAGCGTAAGTATTTTGTAGTTATTAAATAAGTATTAAAAAGTGATATTGCATACTTCATGAAATCATCAAATATCTTGAAAACTACAAACTTTTTGATAAATAAAGGTTATGCGTTTTTCACGTAAAAACCATTGAGGAATACAAAATTGAATAAAAAGCTTGAAATGACAGTTGCATGAAAAATGGGGAGGGAAAGATAACATATTCTTCCAAATCTACGCAACTGGACCAACAATAGGAAAATATTTTTCCATCAAAATATGCCCTTTTACATTTAAAAACAACCTGCCCAACGTCAAATCAATGTATTCATCAATTTTAAAGTTATCGAATTAAAACATTCAATTTTTTAAGAATTCAAACCCTGTATTTCTAAAATAAATGTGCTGGACTTAATCTTTACATCATTTTGTATCTAAATGCAAACGTAAGTGCCATTTGAAAACACCCTGAATATCTAGACAATAACGAGTACTGAAAATTATAATAAATAAATTCATATAAGTAATTCCGCTTACCAGAAATCACAAACTCAAGCAAAAATATCTCACTGCACGCCGCGCGAAGTATCCCTTACTACGTATCACAGTTGTTTTCACTCAACTGTATGTAAAAACTGTAACTACTTGAACAGAAACATCGTAAAAAACGCTATACCAAACAAAACATACCTACTTGTTTCCTAGTTGGCTATTACCATCAGGTGATAGTCAAACGTCCAACAATTCGATTCAATCATTTCACCTCAAAATTGCAGCGTGTAATATTTAAAGAGCAGTTTTCAGGGATTCCGCTCAATGAATTTAATGTACGCTTATAATCGATCTAGCTGTCGATAGGTTTCCATCAAGTCTCGACACGTCGACGGAAGCACAGCTAACCTGAAAGACTGTTGATATAGCATTCTATGATCCAGCCAAAGCAGTGTCGCTTTCTTTATTCCCAATCTAGCTATATCCGTGTCTATATTATCTATGAACTACACTGATCGGCTGCTCTAGATAGTCTACAAACCAGAGAATACTATACAACCTGTGACATCTAACAAAAATTCAAAAATAACTAAAAATAAATACTCTTGATAGTGTGCTCGATTTGTATTAGATGTAAATTTGTGTTTTTGTCTGTGTTCAATCCATACTAATATTATCAAAAGAAAATATTTTTATGTATTTTTGTATGCAAGGAATAAAATTAAAAACTACTATTATTTATAATATTCGTCTCGGTAGGTGGGCTCTAATTGGATTAATACTAAATAGCTGTTCAACGGATGAGCCACTGAGGTTTTCAATGATGGGGGAAGAAAATCCACAACCCTTCCGGTATCTGGAGAACCTGTTAAAACTCTTACTAAAACTGCGCTAAGAGTTTTAACAGGGATCCTAACGGGACATTGTCGCCTGAATGGGCACTTTGAAAAGCTCAAAATAGTGGAGGAAGGTGCAGAAATTGTGGCATGGAAGAAGAAACCTCCATCCACATACTTTCCAACTGCACATTACTCCAGAATCCTAGAGCACCGTACCTGGGAGATTACTGGATAGAAGAGGAACATTTACTTAGGTTGAAGCCTGCAGATGTCTTAAAATTCCTCCGGGAAATAGGACTAAAGGAGCTACTAGTTTCAGAGACTTTCCTAAGAAGCTAAGTAGAAGTAAGGGGGCACAATAGATCTTTCAGGTCTCAATGAATGTTACTCCAAAAATACATACATACCTACATACATCTGGAGAACCTGAGGTTTTCCATTCGAAATAATAAGGACAAGGAACTCTGGAATAACAGGAAGGTCTTAGTGAAGAAGCTTCTAGAAACACATAAGCGCAATATTGAATTCAAAATATTCGCAATAAAACTTTCCAAATTCACATCCTGTATACTTTCCAGACACTAAAATTTTTTATAAACCTCCACCAAAGAAACAAAAATAAAATATACTGCAGTTTTGTTCTCCGGCTCTTTCCAATCTATTTACAAATCAAATATCGTAAAACACACTTTCTGGTTCATTAACCCAAATGGTCCCACATAAATTCAAGAGGATTCATTTAAAAACCCATCAATTTTCAATCCAATAAAAGCAAAATTATTTTGATTGGCTCTATATATCCAGATGTATCTAATAATAACACTAATATAATGAGATTTATGTTACTTAAAGTAGTCCCTATTTATTTTTCTCGCATAAACAAGCCAATAAAAGTAGAAGGAAAATTTGGAACCTTCGAAGCTCTGAGATTTTCTGAGATTAAGTATCTATGATATACTTGTTGGCTTTTGTAGCCTGATGATGGTAATTGTTAACCAAAACTGGTAAAAATACTTCCATGTGGATGCTAATTGAATTTTGTGGTCTGACTGAAGTTTTATTGAACCTTTTTTACATCCTTATTTGCTTACAATTTCACAAGTTATCCTCAAATTTTCTGGAACAATGGAATGTACCTAGTTAAAATCTATGATTAATTCTACCTGCGTAAACTACCCCAATGAAAAGTGTGTACACAATCAGTTACCAAGATCAAAGGGCAAGGGAAGAAACATGTTATTATTAATGTTGCGTTCCTCCACTAAAAAATCATTTTCCTCCCCTAGTTTGCTGTTCACATTACCAAATAGTACAGTGATATTTGGCCAAATTTTGACCGAATTCAGATACAATGTATGTAATGGATTACTCTATTTTTTTACCGACATTATGTAAACATTCTTAATATTGTCTATTTACGACTTCATTTCTATGGAAAGAAATTCAATTCGCAAATAGCAGTCTTCTGAGATCTTTTAGTGCAGCTGGATATGGCATGGATGCAGCCATTTGTCTCAAGGTCCAGCAATGGAAGGCTTTTTCCAACATTTTTCCACATTTAATTTGTTCCAGGAAGATTTTACCATTTGAATTTTAAATCATCATCAAATTTTGAATTCTACCCTGTTATATGAGATTTAGTCCTCTTTCAATTTCAAAAAGTAACTTACTGAACAATTTATGTATGTGAATTTTTGTGATTATTTCTCAAAAGGTGCTAAAATATGTAGCTTATTATATTTGTCTTAGAAATATTTGTAGAAAGTATAATGAAATTCCTGTACTATATTATATATTATCCTGTTGCTATTGGTTATAATGATCCTCCACACTTTTACTTTCCCTTGTATCCCTTGGGGATCCCATCCTGTTCGTATAGACGTAGATCCGTAGGTGGCATGAGTGAAATCGAAACGTTTGCTCATATAGCGATATAATACAAATTTTCAAAAACTCACACATAAACGCTTACAACTTGAGAACAACAACCAAAATTAGGGATCCTGAAAATTTTCAATGATCCAGTCGTATTTAATCTTCAAAAAGATATTGAGATGTAGATAAACAGATTTTCTATAGATACCTACATATTCAAAATGACGCAGTGGTGGTATCTGTATATTTCATTATAAAATAATCTTTTGTTTGATAAAATTGTAACATTGCAAATTTAGTATTATTTAGATCAAAATATGTCAGCAAATTATTTTTAAAAGTAGGTCGCCTAAGCTCCATTGTTCTTGAATTTTTATTTTTTCAATATACAAGGTTTCCCAGTATTTTGTATCTAAATTTACGTTCAAACTATTGTTACTTTTATCCAAACATTTCTTAATTTTATACGCAGGCTCCTTTTGGCTATAAATATTTAAGTTGAATTTGAATAACGTGGCAATAACTATTGAGATCTTATCGTTGGTGAATCACGATTTAAAATTGTCTTTTTGGTATAAGATTTGAGGTTTAACTAAATTTTTGTTCACTTTCTTTAATTACGGGACAGTTTCTAATCGCCTAGCATCAGCTCGTAGTCGTCTTATTTGGCAATTTAAAGTGTCAACCTTCCAAATTTTCAAATGCGACCCATAGAATAAAAAATAAAAGAGAGGTTTTAAAACATAAGAAAGAAACGGTTACAAAGTTTGTGCGCAGCCAGTTGAGCATGGCGCATTACAGCGACTAACTGAACTAACAAACCCCGCCTCTTTACCACACGAAAATTGTCAATATGTCATTATTTTAATTTGAGGCTAGTTTTAGTCACTTCTGAACATATCTACATAATATCTATTTTTATTTAATTCTTATTGACCTTTCTCTATTTAAATTGATTATATTGGCACCTGTTATTATCATAGGATTTATTATAACTCATCATAGGTGATTTAAAAAAGGAAAATAATTTAAACAATATTTTATCGTTTTTTTTGCAGACAATAAGGAAGCTTTGCTAAAAGTTCGAGCTATGTAACAAAGTGGTATTTCGAACATAGTTCGTGTGATATTGGTGTGTGCTTCAAAATGCCTCCAGGTAGATTGAAGTGTGGATTATTTTTTTTGTCTGTTGTTATTTTATTTTCATTAAATGTTTTTCTTATTTTCGATATTTTATTGTATGAAAAATGTTGATTCAATAGTAATTTCTCACTAGCAGAGTTTTTTTATTCTCCTACTCCTACTAATACAAATTACGCGTATGCTGAAAACTTCCAAATTCAAAAAGTGCGCGACTTGAATGCTAGTTTTTTACCTGTAGCCAACGTAGGCGCTAGTTTTAACTTTGTGCCACAAAACGCTACACGCTCTTTTATTTATTACTTTATGATGCGACCAGCTTTCAGCTTAGAAATTAATTTCTTCCATGAATCCGAAGCAACGCTTGCGTCAATTTCCGATCACAGATCACGAGCTGGTCGTGACCATTCGTTGTGTTAGGTTAGGCTGTAAGTTATGATTGGTGCTCATGTGTACAGTTCACAGCTTTAACTTCCATAAGCAGTTTCACTTACGTTTCAATAATTCGAAGTTTTAATTTATTTTTAATCTCAAAATAATTTCAGTTCAGTTGATGCTGCTAGAATACATTAGTCCTACTCTGTCGAATGATGAGATCGTATCAGTAATATACAATTTCAATTCACTTAGGAACGCATCAACCTGTTAAATCTAGCGTTAAATGCTACAGGGCCAGGAGATATTTGGATTCCCAATTACGGATGTCTTTCAATTTCACGTTGCCAAGCCTTGAAGTGGAAAAGGACAAATTGATGACATATCCTGACAACATAACGATAGACCTTATTTTTCGAATCAGTCCTAAAATAATTGCAATCAAAAAGATTTCGGATCGGCAAAAAGGAAAACAGAATGGGATAAATTCATTATTTCAGTTATTGTACAAATTTTTTTAAATCGATATCATGCAGCGAAATCACTGTATCCCCACATTCAACCCCCTTCGGCTGACAGTTACAACCCCCAGTGTTTTAAATGGGAAATAGGGTCTTGTGATATATCTTTAGGAAAGTGGAATGAAAGTCCTTTCGTTTTATATGTATGCTGTATGGAACTGGTTGGTGCAATCAGAAATCTACAGAATTGCCAACTCAAAAAATATCTTCAGAATTGCCAACTTTAATAGCTCCTTCTGGTTTTTGAAGCGAAATATCTCATTATTACCCGCTTCCACCCCAATTATTTCAGTAGTGAAGTTTTGTCTATTGTGGAATGAAAGTCCTTTCGTTTTATTTCATGTATTTTAGGAAATGTTATTAAAAAGAGTGCTGTATGGAACTGGTTGGTGTAATCAGAATTCTACAGAGTTGCCAACTCAAAAAATATCTTCAGAATTGATAACTTCAATAGCTCCTTCTGGTTTTTGAAGTAAAATATCTCATCATCACCCGCTTCCATCTCAATTATTTCAGTAGTAAAGTTTTGTCTATTATTAAATTATTCATTTTCGACAAAGTAAACTTTTCTAGATAAGTAATTGTTTTTAATTGAGTTGAAAACTTGAGAACAATTATTAGTAACAGCCAACTAGAAGACTGCGGATATTTTTGCTTACATTTTAGTAATTGCACTTTATATATAAGAGACTGCATTTACATAGAATATAATGATAAATTCATCCGTTAAAAAGCTGGATTTCATTTCAAAAAGTGCTGATTTCAATCTTTGTTGTTATTGTTTGTGTATGCAACGTGTCTATCCAGTATTTATTGTCTAGAGTTTTCCTCTGACATTAAAACTGTTCAAACATCTTTTTTATTCAAGGCAATATTTTATATTAATAAGCCGAAACCTAAATGGAATAATTTATGTATGTAAAGTGCTTCTTAAGTCAATGTAATGACCCATATTTTAATCCAATTGATGGCAAATGCCGACCAGTGTATGTATGTATGTATTTTTGGGGTAACATTCACTGAGACCTAAGAGATTTAATGTGCCCCCTTACTTCTATTTAGTTTCTGAGGAGAGTTCTGAAACTAGTTGCTCCTTTATTGCTATTTCCCGGAGGAATTTTAGGATATCTGTAGGATTCAAGGTAAATGTTCCTCATATCCAATAATCTTCCATGTACTGTGCTCTAGGATTTTGGAGTGCTGTGCAGTTGGAAAGTATGTGGATGAAGGTTTCTTCTTCCATGCCACAAAGTCGACATACTTCTTCCTTCGCTATTTTGAGCTTTTTCAGGTGCCCATTCAGGCGGCAATGTCCCGTTAGGATCCCTGTTAAACCTCTTAGCGCAGTTTCACTTTGACTTATGCATTTATTTGATCTCAACAGGATGTAGTTACCCAAAAGAATCTTTGATTGTATAACCCTTACTGGATCTTTCCAATGGTCAAATCTTCTCTTTCTCTCGGCTTTACCTATTTCTCCTCCAATATTATATTGGGGCTGATTCCGCAAAAGGGTTCATGTCCCATGTTTCCCAAGCTTTCAGAGTGTTTGGTTCCTGGCCAGTTCCTCCTATTGCTTTTGCACCATTGAATGGGAATCTTTCCAAGTCCGGTAATGGTATTTGGATCCCATTCCTTCTTATTTCTGCCCAGTGGCGTGCATATAAATTTTTTTTGTTAAGATGATGTAAATATCGAAAAAAACCGTGGATGCTCATTATGTTAAGAATACTCCATTTTAATGCCTTTTCAATCATGAGCCGCACATTGTATATTCCTTATTTAAATATAATTAAAGTGGAAAATAAGTGTTTAATAAATGACAGATGCCAGTATTGTAGGAATATGTTTCCCGTAGAACAAAAATGGTCGTGTTTCCTAATTTTCTTAAAATCTTAGGAATGCTGGGGTTAACTGATTTCTGTGGCTCACTCTGTAAATCAAATGAAATTAGGTTTTGTTGTTATATATATGATTAGACGTTTATTAGCAGAATTGAGAAAGAATTGATCCAAAAACGCGACCATTAAAATCAATATTTAAATATTTAAAACAGATAAAAAACCTACCTATTTATTTATTTGTGAATGTATTTTATTTAATTGGTATTAAAAATAAATTCGAATAACTAAATGTTGAATGCATACAAAAGTTTTAATTTGTAAGGAAATTGTTCGCGCATACAAGTTTTTGAAAACAAACAAATCTCGGGCGATCACGAGAAAATTCGAACAAGATTATTAAAAAGAAATTATTCTTCACATTTTAAGTTTCGAAGTTCGAAGTGGTATAGACTCCAAATTAACTAGGATCAAAAGTGAAATGCAGTTGCGGCTTTAAAAAGGGTTTAAGAAATAGAAATATTGTGAAAATAAAATAGTGAAAATAAGAGTTTTTTGATATGACTACACATTTTATTTATTATATTATTATTTGGTTGAAATAAACGTATTTGAAAGTGAAACCTAGTTGTGACATACACTGGGAACCATAATAAATACTTACATCTTCACTGAAATCACACAGAAAAATAGTATATTAAAAGGAGCGCAGCGCAGCCGAGCGAATGCAAAATTGCGAGTAAAAATAGGCACTTTAAGTCCGTATGATATATATAAAATTTTTTCTCCAACCATCAAAAAATGTTGACATTTTTGTACTATTTTCAGGTGCAAAAGTCATCAATTTAAAGAAAAAACATTGTCTCTTACAAGCTTAGTAAAACAAACTAATTAGGTATTTATTTGTATCCAATGTGGATCACAACATTGGATACTGTAACCAAAGAGTGGATGGCTTGACGGTCTTAAATTTGAGATATACACCATAAGAACACTCTCCGCATAGTTTTACACATATTTTTCTTTACACCAATTCATGAATCGCTGAGATGTAAATTCATAAACTTGGCGAGATTTGGGTGGCAAAAGATTTAGACATACTGCTTCGGCACTTTCCAGGTATATTTTCATCGTGTTCGGAATTTATTTTGAAATCAGCGTAAAAACTACTACAAAAATTATATGGTTTTGCTATCGCTGTTATAAGTTCAAATTTATCACCAAATTATTAACGATTTTTGAATAAAACCAAATTTATTTAAATTTTCAGTATAAAGTTGTGTTGTATCAAATAATGTGTTTTCCCATGTCATTATTTATTTCTGCTGGCTAGTGTATTCTTTGGCAAAGGTAAAATATGGAATGCCAATGCATTTAAATATTATTATCTTTATATTAAAATTGAGTGTTCATAATAACTCCTTTATGTAGGTACTCCACTGTGGAGGATCAAGATGGAAATTTTGATGGATCAGAATAGAGTTAATTGAAAATTTTCCTGAAATTAGATTCTGACTTTAGATAAGGGTTTAGTGTCTTCTGAGAATATTTCTTCTGGAATATTGGAGTCGCAATATTGAAATTGTTAGAAAACACAGAAAGGTCTCAGGGGAACGATAGAACTAAAATTTTAATTCGAGCATAGAAGTTGATAACTTTTTAAAAACAAAAAATGGTTCACTGATGTGCATGTTTATTATTATTTAATAAATACGTTATGTACAATATAGAGAGGAAAGAATAAGAATATTTTTCTACTCCTATTTTATAATATACTTATTAAAAGACTGAAATCTGTATCATAATGATATTCATTATGATACAGATTTTTAAGCCAATAGGAATGCGACATTCGCACAATATTTAATATAGCCATGGATACCTGGTTGACATTTCTGAAATTAATTATATTAGGTCTGTTCCCAGCAATAAAAGTGAGCTATACGATTTTATTTGTTTTAATTATGTTTTAATGCTTCTTGCAGTATACAAATGCAATAAACATAGATATTTCCAAATTTAGTAATTTCACACGTATTTTTTCACAGATAGACCTGAATTTTTCAAAATTATATAGCTCAATGCTACACTTTTATTGCACGCGAACAGACCTACAAAGTGACACTTAATTTGATAGCTGTCAATTAATTTTGATTTTCAAATGTAACTTTATTTGAAATTAATCAAACTCATAATTATTGGTTGAATAATTTTTATAAATCGGAGTAGAAAAAAATATTGTATGCAACTTTTTCATGTAATGGCCATTAATACACTCGCATATTATATACGTTACAATATGTTCGTGTCTTAATGGCTATATCATTACATGTTCGTTGCATAAAATACTATTATTTGTCTGCTGATAACACTGAACCAGTGATGAAGCTAATAATATTGATTATAGCGGTTAATTTAATATGTACTAAACAGTTGGTCAATGTCACAACACATACGTCACACAGCTAGCCAATTGCAAGAGCATGTACTAACCCCTATTTTACATGCACTATTTGGTATATTAATTTGCTTCCTCTGAGTGATAATGTATTGTTAATATGTACGTAATTACTATCATAACATACCACGAGTGTGATGGTGACTATTGCACCCAAATAGGCAGTTTTGTGGACTTCTCAATAAAAAATACTCGCTAAAGAATGACGAATGACGGAAGATAGATGGGTAAAACGAGTGCTGAAAAGTGGAGAAGGTGGTAAAAAGTGAAGAGGAAGACCGAGGAAAAAATGGTTGGGAGAGGTTAGGAGAGATCTGGGAACAGTGGGAATTAGGGACTGGGAAAAGGAAGCGAGGAACAGGAAGAAATGGAAAGAGCGAGTGAAAGATCTCGAAGCCGAGGGCCAGATAGGCCTGTAGTGCTGCTATATATATAAATTCAATTGAAAGAGTGGCTAGCATCCGTTGGTAAGTAGGGTAAGTATAGGGAGAATAGGAATGTTAATAAAGGTGCAAAGCCAGGATAGAAAATCACTTATTCAGTATTTTTGTATTTATAACATTTTCCCTATATATTTTCAAAAAATATGTTTTTCTCCGATTGGCAGCAAATATTAATTTTGCGGACTGATATCAATCAGCAAAGTAACCACTTTGCTGCCTAGGCACGAAAGTGATTACTTTGCTGCTTGTGATTATACATTTCCATAGCAACCAACTAAAATAAAGAGATTGTGGGAATTGTAATAATTTGCAAATACAATATCCTCATGAACAATCGGAGAAAAAATTATATGTTCAACTTGGCAGCAAAGTAGATTGACTGCCTTGGCAGAATTCCTAGCCTCGCTTCGCTCGGCTATGAATTCGGCCTCGGCAGTCAATTTACTACTTTGCTGCCTAGTTAAACAAATAACTATTTGCAGTTAGTTATTGATTCTGTAATAGGAGAAAAACGACACCGCACATATTATGCCAGCGTGAAAACCTGGCAAATGTCGGATTCACTTCACCAGACAATAAAAAGCAAAGTGACATATAAATATAAGAATGTCATGGCTCGTAGATTCCATCAAAAAAGTCGGGCTGGCGAAAGTAATCTGATAAAGAGAAAGAGGACTGCACAATAGAACTGATAAATTCTAATTAGCGACCTCATAACGTCTAATCTAATTTATTTATTGAATAAATCTTATTAATTAGTGACGGATCAGTTTACTAATAAATGTATTAGCAACGTTTTCATCTGAGACACAACGAAAGCTTATTTGCTTTGTACAGAATTGTAAAGTTTGGTGATTAGTATCGAGCTCCGGATGAGTTAATAATTCAAGATAGGCTTAGTTATTAAATTGTTAGTGTTAATGAATATCCACAGAAATCGAATAATATTATTATTCATATATGTGTATCTCTTATTTGAATAATTCAATAAACCAATACACGAGGACCTACTGCATGCGAGCACGATATAGATTTCGTCTTGGTAGACATACATATAGCGAAAAGGATTATGGAATCATCCAATTCACACAAGTACGACAAGGAAAATAGGAGAAAAACAGCTTGAAAGTGAGAGAAAGAATAATTGTGAGTGGTCAGCGAGGGTCCCCTTATTTTAACCACTGTCGCCAAAAGCGCAAATTAATTTGTACAAATGATATTTTTCTCTCGTTATCGCTGACTTTTTTTCGAGCATGCTTTATTAGGTAAAACTAAACACTTTCATCCGGCAACAGTGTCCTTTGCAGAGAGAATCCACTAGTTTGTGGTATTCAGTAGGTTCCCTAAATGTAAAGGTACTTGGTTAATAATAATAGTCTCCACTACCTTGTTGTATAATATACCTAGTACCTAGTATTTTTATTTTTGTTTGGCTTTACGCTCTCTCTATTTAAATAACGCTTCATTTGTCTTCTCGATTATCTGTGGCTCATATTACCTTTCATTTGGTTTAGATAGTCAATACTGAATAATAGTATTCTTCCACTCCAGTTCCTATATAGGGAATAAAGCTGTGCAACTAAAATCTTATAGCTTCTACACTCGAAATAGATTGAGGCACATGTTGTGCTTATTGCGGCTACACTCACAGTAACCAATTATTAATGGATCTCATTTGAACGTTACAGATGGAATATGCAGTTAAGTCAACTGGGAATTTAATTGAGGCAGCTAACTGGAATGGTTGCGTGACTGATAGTTTACATTTTGAAAACAAATTGTATGTATTACGAAAGCGTAGAAAAAATATGAAGCCCTACTCGGGTATTTTTTAACAATTTTTTTCAAATTAACCTTGTATTTTGAGATCCTAATACTACTTCTTTTAGCACTGCAGTAGTTAGGTAATTGAAATTAAATTTTTCTCTAAAAACATTAAAAGTTAGTTTTTAATGAAAGTGTATTTTTACTGCCAAAGCAGAAAGTCACGAAAGTAATTCTGAAAGCCTGCATTCGAGTAAGAACTGAAATTGAGGAGATCTCCCTTTAAATTAGATTTTTGATTGTAATTGAAATTTCTTGAGTCAAATTTTGTAAAAAAAGCATCATATTAATTTAATTTGACAAAAACAATCATTTGTATGTCAAAAGCACTCTTATCGTGCGGGTTCAAAGATCACTAACCATATGTATCAAATCAGAAAACACATAGGTTACCAAAATGTGAGATTACACAGGTTGACGAATTTCCACTTTTTCTTTTATTATCGAAATTTATCAAACTAAGTACCATTTTCTTTGCTTGAGGATACAAAAAAACAGGATAATTTTTACTTATCATTCATATTGTCACTTTGAATTGTCAAAACTGACATATTTAAATAAAAACTCAGCTGATGGCGAAACACTTTTTAGAATCGCTGAAAACTAAATACGTATCCTTCTTTTTCCGTCAAAATTACATAAGTCTGTCCTATTCATCTTACAGATTTTATTCGGAGATTATAATTAAACGCAATAAGAGAAAACAAAAACTGTGGGTATGTCTTTGTTGAATCGTATGACCTGCATGATTAGACTGCATCTGACTATATCAGAAGTTTCGGTATAAAACACAAAATTCGATAACATTTTTGAGAAAATTAACTTTAATCTTGGATAACTTTTGAATGCGTGGAGTAAACAAAAAATGCGATCAGTCCTTTTTTGAAGAGCGTTTCATTTTCTACAAGGATCAATGAAGCGATTCATTAGCCAATAAGTCATTTGAACGGTATAAAAGTCAGAAGTAGCAAACATAAGTTATTCTCAAGAGGGACTATATTAATATTAAGGGCTCAAATTTCAAAACAACTGAAATGATCTTTGTCGATATCCACATCCTTATTTGCCTTGTTTAAAATTCTATTCCCCAAAATGGAGCTATCTCAATTAACGTATAATCCCATGTCGATATTTCTATTTCTCTTTAGCCCTCGAAAAAGAAGGGATCATAAAGAAGACCGAACAAAAGTCTTTTTTAGCAATGCTGGAAAAAATTGTGCCGACGTTTCGCTGTCTTGTAAGTTCGTTGGAATGTTGGAGAAAGAGGGGAAAGACGCAAAATTCGAATCTCCAACACTAGCTCTCCCTTTTCTCCCCGCGATACCATAAAAGTTGTCGGACCCCTTTTTGGAGAGTTTGGTGGATGCCTGGAATGTGTACGCACGAACGCCAGACAGAATAGGGTGAGTTGGAGGCTATCTGACGACGTTACGGGACTATAAATTTCTGAATTAATGCCTTTTGCTACAATAATTTTAGAATTTATGTGAGACAAGTGGACAAGTGGAAATTAAACGTTTAACAGTTAAAACTAGTAATAAAATTTTGTTATTGTAGAAAAATCGCATTCCTCAGAAGCTTATTTACGACGGAACTTACAGCAAATGTTGTGTTCTTTTTACAGTATTTTGTTCAGCTCTATTTAGATAATTTTCAACCTGAGCGGGTGAACAAAGTGAGCAGAAAATCTTAAAAAGAATGCGCAAAAGTTGAGGAAAGTTAGGTTAGCGTACTGTTTATTGTTTTTATTATTTAGTTTTCAATAAAAATATGCAAATAGAAGACATCTTGGTTGGGTTGATAATGCTCTTTACAATGTTTTAAAAGTCTTTTATAAAAATAATTATTTCAGTTAAATAAAATAATTATGTTCACTTTACTCGTTTCTGTTATTTTTTTTATCTTCTAAACTAACACCAATATCATAAGATAAGTTATAGTTTCATTATCCATCATTCTTATTGTGATGAAATTATTGGTGTTTCCATATAAGTGCTCACACATTTTGAAACAACATCAAAATAAATCAAATTCTGATTGTTTTCCTTATATTTTGAGGTTATGATTAACTGAACGGCGCAAGTAATCAGAGCCGAGCCCCTTCTTCTGGAGGTGGTGCAGTTAGGGGCAAGGTGGGAAGAGATAGTTCAGCTCTGTTCAAAACAAGCGCTTAAAAAGAATACGCAAAAAAGTAATAGAAATATTTTCCGTAACGTTTTATCAAGGTCTTTTTGAGTTCAGTAAGAGTCAGCTCCCAGCACCCTCAGTAGCATGTCTACACAGAAATTGTGAATTCGAAATCGGACTCAAATGTAACAGAAAACAGAAGATAACAAATTAAAAGGTTATTATACGCATGGGAAATTAATATTTTGGAGCTCGAAAATAACAAAATTGTTAAAAACGAGTAGATTGTTGTCCAAATCACTTAATTTGTGAAAAATAATGATGCTTAATGATTCGAAGACTTATACAGGATGAATTTTTTGTTATAAAATTAGTGAAAGCATTGTATAGGTCTACTTATACAATGGTAAAAGTTTTATGAGACCTTTAATATTAATTTTTGAGACTTTCTATAGATGAGAGTTGTAAAAAAGATTGGTAGGTTTTTCGAGCATTCTGGTTATGATTTTTTGATGAATCCTTTGTCTAGCCCCTCTTTCCACTATTCTTAAAGCTGCTTTTTTTTATCAAAATACTGTTTTTTTGCACCGCTTTCTGTTCGACAGGCAATTTTTTATTTGAACAAAAATTTACAGACAAAAAACCCCTTGATGTTAAAAGCTTAAAAGCAATAGGAGAAACAAGGGATATGAGTGTTCGTGCCAGGAACCAAACACTCAGATAGCTTTCAAGCGGAAATCCACGCCATAAAAAAGTGCGCCCAGTTCAATATTGATAAAGAATACAGAGGACAAAGGATTATTTTAATGTCGGATAGTCAAGCTGCCATTAAAGCACTGAGCTCTTTAGTAATCAGTTCCAGAATGGTGTGGGAATGCCTAGACAAACTCAATGAACTAGAAAAGAACAATATATTCACCTTACTATGGATTTCAGGACACACTTGAATAGAAGGAAATTAAATAGCAGATGAACCTGCAAAGAGAGGGCCTGAACCCTTTTGCGGTATCAGCCTCAATGTAATATTGAAAGAAATAGGTGAAGCCGAGAGAAATACAAGCTCTGACCATTGGAAAGATCTAGTAGGGCTTATACAATCAAAGATTTTTCTGCAACCTGTTGAGATCAAATGAATGCATAAGCCAAAATTAAACTGCACGAAGATTTTTAACAGGGGTCCTAACGGAACATTGTCGCCTGAATGGACACCTGAAAGAGCTCTAAATAGTGGAGGAAGAAGAATGCAGATATTGTGGCATGGAAGAAGAAACCTCCATCCAAATACTTTCCAACTGCACAGCACTCCAGAATCCTAGAGCACAGTTTCTGGGAGATTGCTGGATAGAAGGAGGAACATTTACCTAAGTTAAAGCCTGCAGATATCCTAAAATTCCTCCGGGAAATAGGACTGAAGAAGTTACTAGTTTCTGAGACTCTTCTCATAAACTAAGTAGAAGTAGGGGACACAATAGTCTCAGTGAATGTGACTCAAGAAATACATACATACGTCATGAGGCTAGAACATCCTTAACGTCTTATTTTAGTTATACACACTGTATATTTTAGCAATATAAAAATTTCCAATAAAGCAAAGGCTTTATTTTCCAATTAACTGTACTTCCTTATTATTTTTCTAACTAAAAAAACGTTTCTCTTCAAATTAAAGGAAATCGTCGTTAATATTTTCATCTCCGTGTTTGCCTCCGTGTCCTTTGAACGAGATTTTTATTTTGGCAGCTTAGGCCCACTACTTTACCCGGAAGCATCTCCCAACGTTCCAATAAACACTGACGGACGGGAGCGTTATATTAATCAAGAAAATTGGACCGAATTTGCCGTGCCTCCTTTTCCGAAAGATAGACGGGTTTTTGAATTGGAGTTCGTTCAAGTCATCGGCAGGGGAGAACTTTATAGACCGGTAGCCCATGAAACGTGTAGGCTACATTATTTTAAATGGAAGCCGAAGCACCCAATCATTATCAAATATATTGACCTCCATGTAAGAATTGAGGTAATGGCAGCACTGCTGGATATGAGACACTCACAAGGCATTGAATGAATGAACAGCTATTTTTAAAATGATCAGACGGAAATGTCTTGTTGTTACCTTTCCAAACCACTTTATTGTCGATTTTGTGGGAAATTTACGTAAAAAGTTTGAGGAATAAGTCCCAAATGAAACTATACTAGTCGATTATTCCATTCCAAAACAAGGAGGATGGCAATAAACAAAAGATCACAGCTTCCAACAACAGTGCCGTGCAGTGTGAGGAAGAAATGGACTGAATATTTATATTGAGATTTTTAAGTACTTTAGAACAGGGCTTCTTAAACTGTGGGTCGCGACCCCCAGGGGGGTCGCGAGACTACTGAAAGGGGGTCCAATTATATATATGGGAAATGAATGGGTATGTACTCTTTAATCCTTATTTTATTTACATTGTAAAATAGTGCGATATTCCATCTACGGTTAATATATATTTCATTATATGGAGGAGGGGGTCGTTTAAAATTTCCTAAGCTTGAAGGGGGTCGCTATATAAAAAAGTTTAAGAAGCCCTGCTTTAGAATACGTTGAAACATTTTCCCCACCTAGCCCAACTACTATGTCATTTGAAATAAAACGATAATCTAGTTTCCTTAGTAATATTTTCTTCCCTAAAGATATTTTCCGCTCCTGCTGGTATAACATAGAGTAATTTTCTAGACTGCTTGGAATGTTTTGGTGATTACCTCCACTTCCAGTGTTTCTACATTTTCCGCATATTTATTCCTTAATCGTTGTTGATATTTTGTAGCATATGGTATTATAATTTTTTTTTTAATTTTGGCGGAGGTGTTAGGATTAAAATATTTTCTCTATAATCGTAATAATATGCATTTCGTTTGGTGTTTTCTTTTCGGCTGTTTATGAAAAATATAAAAGACAAACCTTCGTATAATATAAATGAAGAAGATATGGAATAATGGAAAAATAATTATAGATTCATTTCAAAAATTTTTATTACTTCCAAGATGAGGTCAGGAAAAATATCCGCTTAAAGCTAATCTCTCCGAATTGTACGAAAAACGATGGAAAATACCGAGATTGCAAACGGGTCCTTTTATATCCTTTCGAAAGATAACTGAAAACTGAATACTTTATCAGATGTAGACCTTTAAATTATTTCTTGGCTTAGCTATAATTGAATTCTTCGCTTTATTTTAGGCATCCTGACCTCATTTTTCTGTGCTCTGGCAAATGATAATTTTGTTTTTCTGTTATCAGCTCAGACTTGGTTGAGCTGTCATCATTTTGAGATTAGTTTTTGTGAGGTGGATTTAATGATATGAACTGATATTGTGTGAAGTCATTTATAAAATTCACTAAATTGTTTATATATTGGGAATTCAATATAAGTCATAGTCTATACGAAACTATCTCTTTGTACATTATTTTTATTAAGTCACTTGTCAATATGAATTGAAATAAAATACCTATGGTATCCACTTTTTTCCACTACGTTTCAAAACAAACACATTGGCTCATTTTAGGAGGAAATGAAGGAAAACTCAACACGTTATAAACATTCTTGATGCCCAAAAATGGTACTGAATATTTAATTGGGCACTTTTTTATTATTGCTTAAAATTTAATACATCTTTTCTCATTTCACAAAACATATACAGTGTCTAATAATGAACTGTCGTTCAAAAGTTGTAACCTGAAAAAAATTTAGTTCACATTTCACCCCTTATATCACCGAACATTGGAGCATGAGAAATTCTATAGGTCTTAATTGTTTTCCATAAAATTGGAACTAAGATTGCTGTTATGAGCATAATTTATCTATACTGAAATTGAATTAAAAATTATGACTTAATTTTAAGCAGACATTTTTGCAGCAAACATTCCATTGGAGTATGAACGTCAATAAAGATCAGTCTAAGGTCAGTGTGGCTAACAAAAAGTGTTTTTTCTGACAAGAATGACAGTTTAGGTCTACTGTTCAAAAATAAGATTTTTGCATGTTTTTTTATCATTGCGAACATCTATTTTGCTTTATTAAAATAATGAATACACCCCCGAAACATGTCATGAAATTTAAAAATAACCTTTTAGCTGAATATTTAACATATCTGTGGCCAATAGGAACTCTTAGCATGTCACCATTTCATTTCTGTTACTCAGTCACTAGCTCTGTCAAATGTCAGTGAAAAAAGTAATTATAAGAATAGAGATACAGCTAATTATAAATGATACAAAAATCTAATCGAAAATGTACGTACACAATTAAACGAATATCAACAAAAATAAATATAACTGACATTCGACATAACTAGAGACTGATTAACAGAAACTAAATGGTGACATGCCAAGAGTTCCTAAAATGATTGGCCACTGATATGTTGGGAGCGAGGGGCTTGTTGTAACAGGTGTAAGTAGTAACAGGCCCTTTTCACTAGGATCTTAAACGCTATTATATAATAGTATTTCTTTGACTTGATTTAACCTATAAACCGCGCCGCATCATGTTGCCATAGCCAATGTCCCGCCGGCCGGTGCATTGAGGGGAAGTGTGCACGTGCTTCATAAAATTGTACTGTCGTGAAATTTCGGTTTGCGTTTTTAATATTGACTAATTTCAAATTTTCTATATCTTATTTCCATTCAAATTTATCTATCTCTGATAATGTGTAACAGTTTTTATGATTGCTGAATTGTTTAAATAGTTATCTTGATAAATGTTGAAAATCATACCAAAGGGTTAGTTGTAACAAAATCCCGGGGCTTGTTGTAACGTGTTACTACATGCCACCAAATGTTGATTCTTACATAAGTATAATACTTTGTTAGATAGCTATTAAGAAGAGATAATTACGAGCATAACTTGAATAATTTAATTACTTACTATGATGTGATTTAAAAGTGCCATGATGATTATAAGTAGTGTTTAACTAAATAAAACTGTTAATTACTTAATTTTTAATTGTTGATTACTAAAAAAAATGTATTTGAGTTGATTTTTGATAAGAATTACGTAATACTTACTTTAGAAAGGTGTCAATTTAAAAAAAAACAAAGAATAAATAATTAGAGGTATTATTGTCGTTTTTTTTGTCGTTACTACTTGCCCCGGTAGATGTTACAACTTGCCCCAAGCACGAGGTAAGTTGTAACACCGCACTTCTCCTAGAAAATAATTGATTGTAAAATAATGACCAATAGTTATGGTATTATTTTTACCTATTCAGATAAAAAGTCATTTTAAATTTCATGATATACGTTTCGGGGGTGTATTCATTATTATAATAAAGCAATATAGATGTTCGCAATGATAAAAAACATGCAAAAATCTTATTTTTTGAATAGTAGACCTTAACTGTCATTCTTGTCAAAAAAACACTTTTTGTTAGCCACACTGACCTTAGACTGAACTCCTCTATTATGATAACGTTAACTCCCAATTGGTGAAATATTTTACATATTTCATAACATACCTTCATTGTGTATATTCCGAGATATAATTAAATCCAAAAATTAATATGCCATAACCTTAATTAATATCACCGAGTAGTCCATGTGGCGAGTGCGGAGTATAGAGAACAGCATAATTGATAATAAATAATTATTTGGATATCTGGGATAACTCTACTATCAAAACCGTCAGGTGTGTCGTGGAAAATATTCAAATTTAAAAATTACAGTACCTGTTTTAGAAATTCTATAACAACCAGACAAAATAGTAAAATTAAAGGAGCAAAAATGAAATGTTTTAGATGAGTGGCAGAAGTAAATAGAATGGACAGAATAAATAATTTGAAAAAAAGTATATACCAGTATTAGAATTCTAAAACAACGACGACAACTCAATTGGTGGAGACACATCCAAAGAATGAATAACAGGAGGCAGGCAAAACTGGTCAATAAGAGGTAAGAACACAAATGAAGAAAAAAAGAGGGAGGAAAAGAAAAAAATGGTGGATGAAATACCACAAAATAGAAAAAAAAATTGGGAAAATGCGAAAACAACATTAAGAAACTAAAAATAAAATAAAATACCTGAATAAACACTGTTTTTCTAAGCGTTGTTTTAAAATGGAACATTTTTAGTAACCCCATCGAGTTCTAGTGAAGGAGAAACTAGATGTGATCAACCGACAGATTTAGCGGAAGAAATAAACTTAAATTGGGTAATTTAATTTGCTAGTAAAGACCGCTACTGTGTGGTATTTTATTGTCTAGGGATGCAGTTAGAAAAGTGAAATATTTTGCTCATTGAAACTTTAGTTCGAGAAAGATTTAACAATGAGAAATCTTGACGCTTGGAGAATTTTTAACTTGAACAAATTACGGATGAAATCGATAAAAAAATTAAAGGTTATGCTGTTTTCTATACTTTTATTTTAAAAATAGTTTGTAAAATAAAGCTAGTTACAATTTTTCATCGCTCATAAAATACAAATTATTTTTGTCTGCTACTGTTAAATACAGTAAAAAAACGAAGCAGCATACACAAACACTCATCACCTTTATATGACTGTTTTAAGTCTGTTTCACCCCTTCGTAAATCCGAGTTCCGACCTTCAAATTATTTTCCTTTTCTGTAAGTATAAGAAAGTGGTTGCTTGTGAATTTAGTGCCATTTCAGTCCTCACTTAATCTTCGTTAATTAGAATTTAAAACGAAATGAACACACCCTTAATTATGTTGTTTTCGTGTTTCGTGTACGTATTTCTATATTAAAGCACGGTTATTGGATAAGGTATTTGTTTAAAACATTTGGATACTTATTAATTGATAACTGAGATATAAGATTCTTGAAAAAACTGAAACATTTATTGATCATCTATTATACTCTTCAATTTCGTTATATTAAATTATATTTTAGTGATTTTAGCATTAAATACTCTACAAAATTTAGAGAGTTTGTTTCCCTACCAATTTTGGGATGATGCTTCCCCTTTTTTACCAGGTAGGTCCCAAATAAAGAATTAATTTTTGTGATTGATTTCATATATTCCACCTGATTCTAAGTCAAGTTTATTCTAACTAACATTAAAGTAACTCAAATGAATGCTTTGAGTCATTCAAATTTCCAAAAACTGGATATTCGGCTTAGAAATTTGACTGCCATATATCGTGTAATATTTCAGTCACTTTTCACAGAATTCAAACTTCCTTAAGGGTTGTTTCAAATTGAGATACATATTCATTAATTTTTAATTATGCAGAAAGGTAGAATGGAGAAACAATCAAACACAAAGTGTCTGAAATTGCGACCTTTTGTTCCAGATTTAGAAATTACCATTAGCTATATCTACCCGATTTTAATAAATAAAAGGGATGAAGGGAATCTTAAGTTAGTGCTGGTTTTCTGACAGCAAAAGGACAAGTAAATATATTCATTTTTAGAATGTATTGTATCGACAGGAAATATCAAATTGTAGAATATAATGATTATTCTGAGTTCCAGATAATTAGTATTGCTCTTCAGGAAAAGAGAGTAAACTATATTTGTTCTCTTTGTAAATAAAACCAATCGTCTTTTAATATCCCTGGTATCAGTATCAATTTCCTGGCAATGATTAGCATTACGTTGATTTGGTGCTTAGGTATTTGGTGAGTGGGTCTATAAGGCCTTCCACTGCGACTCGCAGATTTCATCAAACTATTCAGGTATTTAGTGTTTGTTTGGCAAAGCTTATTTCAATAGCAGGTTCTGGCCCGACAGAAACACGTGCGGCACCCTCCCTTGCAAGAGAGTCTGCCTTCTCGTTTCCTTACATGTCGGAATTGCCAGGAGTCCAGTCCAGCAATACTTTATTAAGTTCTCCTATGGAGGAGAGTCTTTTTCGGCAGTCTAAAACCAATTTAGACGTTACACAAGTGCTTTCAAAGCTGCTTGGCTGCCCGAGAAAATTTTTATTGTTCTATATATGAGATTTGCTTGCTCCAATCTCTCCATGCATGAAACTCTATCCTTTAAAAGCAAATCCATGACATCAACATTATCATGCTTATTTTATAAAACGCTTTAAGAACTGAAAACGACGTGGTATTCCCCAGTTTTGTATATTAAAAGTGGAAAGTGCCACTTTTCGTTCAATACAGATTCGATGAACCAATGAAACTCGTGAAGTGTGAAGTGACTGGTCCAAACTATAACAAATATAAACAATGTGAACTCTCTGTCTTCATACTTTCCTATTTTATTGGAGCTGGTAGTTTGTGGTTGAAACACGTAGCACAAATTGACTGGCATTATACCATTAAATTCAAATTACATCACGACACGTTTTCCATTAACGAGCTGATGGATTTTTTGGTTGAATTAATAATTTTTTCTGAATTCAAACAATTTCGTTTTGCATGATGGTTTGTGTAGTTTTTTTGGTAGTTTTCGTATGTTCAAGGAAAATAAGAAGCAGTTATTTGATTTGTTTGTTTCAGTTGACAAGTTGCGTTAAATGAAAAAACACTTCAGGTCGTATTAATATTATACGGAGGATAATGTACCAAAATTTACAAACGGTGTAGAAATGGGGGAGAAAGGAATGCCTGGTGCTGAATCCTACAAAAACTGTGTTCATATATTTCACTATAAAAAGTAGGTCAGTTGTTCTGTATGCTAAGATCAGCTCCAATGATAGGTTACGTAAGTCGCCAAAACACATCAAAGAAATGTTTAGAAAGTCACTCGCGTTAGGATTAGACTGGCTTTGCCTGTGTAGATATAGATTTAAGTAAAAGAGATGTCAAAATTGGTCCCATAAAGTTAAATATTCCATTCGTGAACAAAGAAGTACATTTGACAATGAAAATATTGTATAGCTGACGTACATAAAAACATATATTTTATCGTAAATCACTTCAAATAACTATTTGGAATAATGGGATCTAAAAATAATCTTTCCATTTCGCGCTGATTTTCTAGACACACTGTTTGTCGGATGTGATAGATTGCTCTCTAATATTCTCTGCTGTTAGACAGTTTCTATTCTTTTGTATTATTCCTGAGAATTATTTTTTTCACATTTTCTAAAAATACTGGATGTAAGAAGTCAGAATATATATTTCACGACAGTGGTTTTAGGAGGTTTTCTGTCTTCGACATAGTGGACTGTTTTTCTATAAAAGCCGGCTCGGCATTAAAATAACACATTGTAGTTCGTCAAAAATTGAAATAAAATTTATTACCCTCAACGAGAATTAAAACTACGTGAATATGTAGCCAAGAAATTGACAAACTTTTCAGTTTGACTCAGATCAGTCAACGCTATGAAAATTTTTAAGTTTATTTGAAGTGTCTCATTAATTTTTGGGAAAAAAACTGGATATTCGGGGTATTCAGCATAGGAGTTTGGAATTTTCTAATTATATTCGTGCAGATTATCAAAAGAAGGCATTGAACATTAGATAAAAGACATTTTGTAAAATCAAAAAGGCTCTTGAAAACCGACCGTCGTGGTTATGGTCAGTCATTTTTGCTATGATTCCGAAGTTTTAACGTTTGAACAAAAATGATAAATACCAGAATAAAAGACTTTTATCCAAGAATACAATATTCTTTCATGATATGTTTTCATTCCGCTCAAGTTCTTCCAGAATTGTATATTCTTCAACGAGTGCAGAATTATGGCTATTATTCACGCGGATGAAGTTTTGCAATTATCCAACCGTCTTTTACTTGTGTAGAATGGCTATTATTCACTTGGATGATTCCAAAACGAAACTCACTCGATGCGCTCGCTTGTTTTGGAAACTTAATCCGCGTGAATAATATATAGCAATTCTACACCAGTAAAAGACTATACTTTCTCCTAAATTTCCAGTGAGGATCGAACCTCGATCATTCGCGCCATGGTCAACCTACCACTAGGCTATATGAGCATATTTATTTAAAAAAATGTAATGAGCGAATATATACGTAACTCATATTTTTAAACGAAGCCCTTACACTTATTCATATTAAATCTTCACTATCGCTAGGCTGTTGTCCAGTTTTTTCTCTAGCAATACGTAAAATTATGATTATATAATTGAACGTTTCAAACGACGCGCTGTCAAATGCGATTTGCGTTATTAGGCATTTGACGTTTTAAAAGAGACGATTTGATTTATTCATTTCAATTCATTTAAGCGTGAATTCTGATAATAATAGAATTTTATTGGCTAACGAGAGTGAATTCTTTTCCATTATTCACTGGTGTGAAGAATAAAATATATCATTATGTAGCTAAATATGTGAAAATAATTTGTGCGTTATTATTTAGTTGTGAAGAAAAAATATCCCTGAAAACACTGGAATAATTAGCTAACCATCCTGGTATCTAATCAAGTTATGTGCTTCAGTCAGAAAAAAACTATTCGCAAATAAAAAAAGTGCTCGAAAGTCTAACAATAGAGCGTCTGGAAGAATAATCTGTTTTGATACTTTTTTATGAATACTCTCCGTCAGACGTCGTCGCCTGAATACTGCAGATGGAAATTTTTGAAGAACTTTAAATATGTAAAATAGGAGATAACGTGAAATTTTGTATGATAAAAAACATAGTTTATTCTATAACTTATAAAAGCGCGTTGCTGCAGAATTATTTAAATGAGATGGCTTTATAAAAAATATACTATATATTATTATACAGGTTCCCATTTCAAAAAATTGAAGGTGGGGGCCGTACGCTTAGCGCAGGTGTCAAAAACATTTGACATTTGCTCCAAAATATACAGAATATTCTCTTATTCATCGTCTTAAAATTTCATGACTTTCTCTTTATCAATTTCAAAGATAATCACTTGGTGCAAGATTATCAGGTATTGATTGCACCAGGAATATGTATTACAGAACTCTCTCAATGGGCTCACGGTTCTGGATTATTGGACAACCGTGAACTGATCGAATAAGATTTTTGAACTAGTTTGAGGCCAATAACTTGTTTTTTCCACTACTAGCTGTGAAGTTGACAATTATTGCTTTTTCTAGCCAACTGAGAAGTTGAATTTTTGTGCAACATTATTTTGTAGACCCTGGAGATTGTCTTCAACATATTTGCTGCCTGAAATTACCCATCAACATAAAATTATTTGAATAAAAATGCAGCTAGTTTAAAATTAGCACTCAACCAAAAATGACTGTTGTTTAAACACTTTTCGTGTTGCGTTTGTGAGTGTTTTTTAATTTTTGTCCCCAATTTGACTAGTACTGGAAAAATTCTATATACACCATAGTGGTGAAGACATTTATAAACCTCGCAGCTTGGTGTATAATATACTGTTAATAAAAACAAAATGTGAGCCAAAAATATCCGTTATTTGATTTGTCCCACCTTTCTTTTCCTAAAGATTGTTTCCTATTATAAATATTTAGACGGCAACCCTCGTAGGAATAGATAGCTCCCAGCAATAAATTAATTTTTTGTGGTGGGGTCAAAAGATATGTCGAGGATAGAAATGGAGCGTAAACTTTACCAAAATTAAATAACTTCGGAGAAACGCCGAGTCGACGAAAACTGGAATTCTCTAACAGTTTGCGATTCTTTGACATTTCGTGTAAGTTTCTCAGCTTTAAGGGATAGCTGCTGTCTTTCATTTGATACGGGCACGTTTATTAACAGTAATCCGTCTAAAGTTAATGTGTGGGTTATATTTTGAGAATAAGCAACAGGTTTTAGAGAATCCAGATTTATTGTTAATAATAAGATCAGCTCAATTTACTTCAAAAGTTAGAAATCCGATATGCCACAGGATGGTGTGATAGGAAGTAAAAATGTAATGGGAAAATTCAGCTAACATAGTATGTCCGACTAGACTGAGGTTTTCGACGGTATGGAGGAAGTACCACAACCCTCCCAATCTATGTATGTATGTATGTATGTATTTTTGGGGCAACATTCACTGAGACTTGAAAGATCTATTGTGCCCCCTTACTTCTACTCAGTTTCTCAGGAAAGTCTCAGAAACTAGTAGCTCCTTTAGTCCTATTTCCCGGAGTAATTTTAGGATATCTGCAGGCTTCAGCTTAGGTAAATGTTCCTCTTTTATCCAGTAATCTCCCAGGTACTGTGCTCTAGGATTCTGGAGTGCTGTTGGAACGTATGTGATGGCTTCTTCTTCCATGCCACAAAATCTACATTCTTTTTCCTCCAATATTTTGAGCTTTTTCAGGTTTCCATTCAGGCAACAATGTCCCGTCAGAATCCCTGTTAAAACTCTTAGCGCAGTTTTACTTTGACTTATGCATTCATTTGTAGTCACCCAGAAGAATCTTTGCTTTACTAGATCTTTCCAATGGTCAGATCTTCTCTTTCTCTCGACTTCACCTATTTTTCCCAATATTAAATTGGGTATGATTTCGCAAAAAGTTTGAGGCCCCCAGGAAATTATGGAAATATATGGAAGACTTGATGTTTGGCATTCGAAGTGTAGTAATAAGGATGAATCTAGCATAACAGATTGCCACACACAATACATCTGCAAATATCGTAGTGGACAAGCTTTTTAGAAGCATTGAAGCATTGATATACGGGGTATGGTCATATCTTCCAGCAGATATCACATTTCAATGTCAAAACGAATGTATGGCCTACGAAAGCATGAAATGGATAAGCTTTGCCAGTAATCAACTTTTGCTAGTTTAATAATTAATGAATCTGTGTGTGACATGAAATTTCCATTTAGGAACCATCTCGACCGTTTTAACATCAAACTTCAACAAGTAGGCATAATACTAATTATAGATTGGAAATCATTGACCTGTATCTTGATGAACATCATAACAAATACTCTCAAAACTCCGGATAATCCTGGAAATTTCCATTATAATCCTCGAACAGGACCTATTGAGATTCTAATTTGAATATACTCTGATCGAGATTTCTTAATTAAGTAAATACTGCATAATCAAGCTCTCTCTGTAAGTTGTTCTGAACATCTTCTTGAGTGATTAATACAAAATTTTCATAAAAGCCCATACTGCAGAATTATAAAGTCATTTCTTAGAGTGCTTTTTGTTTAATATGAAGTGCCGTCAACATAAATTATAATTATATGACCGAGTCAGGTAACAAGCATGAACCAATTCCATAGAAGTAATCAATGAAAAAGGACTAAAGACTTGCTGAAAATGTGAAAAGTAACGCCCGTCATAGAGGTAATGCAATAGGATTTGAAAACGAGCTTCATGCTGTGTTTTTTATGCGAAAGTAGTCGTTAAATCGACAAGAAGCTTATTTCTGTTATAAACGAAATATAGCGGCTTTTAGAAAAAACGTGAAATGCTGTTTTGACTGAAAAAAGTCGAAATTTTCATGCTTTACACTGTGGGGATATTTTATAGGTAGAGCTCTTTGTATGTCTATCGCGAGGAAGTGAGTGACGCCTGTGAGAGTTTCAGAGCTTTCAATTCGAGATATAAAATAAATATAAAGTGTATTATTTGCTGGCTCAACAATTTCCCTGAAGACAAGCAGGTACTTTTTGTCTAGAATTTATGTGTGTGTAGTCAGTATAGCGTGTTGTTATAAAAAAGACTAAGCACAAACAAAAATATTCACCACAGCGGCGAATCGAACCGCCATACTTCAGGTTTAATTTATAAATGTCCTGTGCTTTTGTCCCGTGTAGCTGCTTAGTATTCGCAAGTGGTATAAAAATGGGTCCGTATTTTCGAGATGAATCGAAATTTTTCGTATGCGATTTAGTTCAAATGGAAAAAATAGCACACGATCGTATTTTTGAACCATCTTCGAAAATGTATGCGATAAATGTTTGTATTGGCAATACCGCAAATTCGATCATTCCATTTCTCGCTTATAAAATTTTTCCCCTTTTCAACCACTTTGCGTTTGTCACTTGTCAGTGTCAGAATGTTTTGTTGTTAGTAGGAAAGTGGAAAAAAGAAGAAAAATTAAAATATGCAGGATTCGTTTCAGCTGGACAAAAAAAAGAGTTAATTGAGTTTATGGAAGAACATCCGGAATTAAAATGTGGGATCCGATAATTCCTCAAGGGGGTTTTGAAAAGGATGGTACACTCCATTTTCTCTATTCGCCAGAATTTCAGCATCTTCCAATGCATTTATAACGTTTCTTTCAATAAGAAAATTCGAGCCTGTCATTATTCACAACACATTCACAATAGAAACCTGATAAAACACCAAACTGATAATTCTACACAAAAATAAGATTATAACCGTATACGAATTTTGTTATTCGAATGGTGCATACCCACTCGAGTCACCCCATGCGAAACAAATCGTGCACGGATAACCGATTCTCGTGCGAAATTCATTCATTTCCGTACACGAATTGTACTCGAGTGATCTCGGAAATACAGTCCATGGAGTTTTACTTTTTTAAACATAGCTGTCTATTTTTTTTCTTAAACCAGAGCAAATTTGAGAAAATTAAAAGTGCTTATTTTTCAACGAACTTACCAAATCTGTTATTATTTCTTATGAACGCTATTTGGTTCACTGTCATTTGACAGTTTTGTATAAGAATCTCTACGACTTTTTGGGGGTGTGCCGCTCGCCTACTATGTCGCATCTTATAAATAACACATGTGTATTATACATATTATGTCAAGCTATATGTGAGTTTCGTAATGAATTGAAACTCCAATGGAACAGTCCATTTATTAATTTTATCAAAATTGTATAAATTCAAAGTTACAACAATATTTTTCAACTTTATTTTTATTAGAAATGCCTCCAGGAAATTTTACCAATTACCTACATAAATGATAATAACCTGAAGTTGGTTCAGATGAGAGAACCATTTGATGTCACTTTACACAAGCTGTTATTAAATTCCTCGAATATCTTAAATTAAGCGTCTGAAGGACTTTCCTCACTTGAATTTCCTAATGATGACGCTATGTGCCATTATGAAATGTTTAAAACGGATGTGATGACATGAAAAAAAGGAGAGAATTTTGTTTTAAATTAAATTCGATCATAATTTTCATAATGCTCCAAAATACATACCATGGTATATCGTTATATTAAATGAGGTAACGTTAGTACGTTTGGAAAAGAAGAGAAATAAATATACTCAACAGTAATGTCACATAAATTAGTAAAATATCTTCAAAATTGTATTATTCAAACCGGCTGGCATAGGAAGAGTTTTTAAATTTATAGTTGAGTTAAATTTGAAGTGGAATGAAACCAACTATTTTTTCAGATATTAACAATATTTAATTTTTATTTGGGCAGCTTCACTTAAAATATCCTCCTCGGCTTCTTACGAAGACACTGATCCGGATGGTCCAGTTTAAAGGCACGGGTCACATTAGGATGGTTGTCAGCCGCTGATTATCACCAGCATACAGCGGCTGGCAACCAGCATACAGCGGCTGGCAACTCGGTCACACTCGGCTACTCGCGTAGTTCTAGCCAGGTTCTACCTCCAGTCAGCATGTCCTCATTTTTATACAAAATTCACAAATAAAAGCAACATTATACGTGTAAACAGACCACATGCTTGTCTACTCGACGCTGGCGCGCGATTCGGTGGTCAGACCACAGAGTACATCATTTAACAAGAGACGAAAGCTTTGTTGGTTCCTTTGAAGTCGGACTTGTGTCGCGAGTGGATCACGTTTCCTTTTAATCACCGTTTCCTGCTACCAAAAGTTGAACATGTCCAGCTTTCTCAGCCGCTGGTAAACACTCGCCGGCTAGTCATGTCAGCTGCGAATTTCGTCACACAAGCTTATAGTAGCGGCTTCCTCAATTATTAGCGAATGGCAACCAGTCTAATGTGACGCGTGCTTGGAAGTGACTCTGTCACATGCTGAATTTGACCTACGTTTATAGTTTATGCAATTATCATATTTATCTTCAAATTCTGCTTAAAAACCACTAAATATCTGGACAGCAAGAAGAATTTTCACGAAACGACACCTTGCCTATATTGAGTCTCTTTTAGAGCTCTCCTTACCTAACTGCAATCCCCTCATGTCTCATAATCCATACCAGAGACGTCGTTGACAACTTATTGAAGCATTCTCTACATTTTTTGTATTAGTCCTGACCTGGATATTAGATATATGGTATCGATTTCCACTTCCTGATTAATTTCTATCCTAAACCACAGCAAAATGTAAATTGAGCTGATTTTTCAATTTACTTAGGTCTTTTCCTTCACTAGCTAGAAACCCTTTTATGTGTATATTAGTTGAATCCCGGATTGGTTCACAAACATCTAAACTGAATAAAAGTTTGTTTCTCAAAGGTGTTAAGTGAAAATTTAAATTGCATATGTTTGTTTCGCAAACATAACAAAAACCCGCAAAATTTAGTTTAAAGTTATAATGGAGTTATATTAGCAAGTTAAATGAGATTACAGGGCCAAGCGACGTTCTCGTTGACTGCCTAGCATCAAATGGTGAAATCAACTAAGTTTTTATTAAATTGACAGGGTCAATTGCAAGTTCATAGAGGACGAAAAGTGAAGTAATCAGAGTGGAATAAGGACGAGAAACATAAATTATTTAAGAGTATTGTAGTTCAGTTATTGCCTATCCGTTGCGGTGTTCCCCAAGGGAGTGTTCTAGGCCCTACCCGCTTCAATATCTATATAAATGACTTATTAGATGAGTCTTCTGAAGGAGAAGTTATAGGAATTGCTCATGGTGCAGCATTATTTTATAAAGATGTAAGCTTTGGCAGAACTCAAGCAAAAAGAGAGATTTACTGAAAGTCCAAAATAAGGTTAATCATAATCTGTTGATACTTGACACTAATAAAGCGTTCCTTTGTTCTATGCACTAACTGTACGTACTAAAAACCATGAATACACAATAAAAAATACAAATAATTTTAAATATATTGGAGTATAATTGAAATACTATTATAATAGGTTAGACAGTAGGTTAGGTTTTTGGTAAGTGGTAAGTAGAACGATAGACTTGTTGTTATAAAATGTTTAAGATTCAATAAACATTGAACGGAGGCGAGGACGTGGCGCGGACTTATGTCCCTTTAGCGTCCTTTCTATTTGATTGAATAGTCCAATGTTACACGACGGACGACCGCCATTCTGTCTCGTCTTCTTACAGAATCTCGTGGGTAACATAAAGTGACACACGTCTGTTACATGTGGCTTGTTGTGTAGTTGAAATACGAGACAATATTGAATTGATTATCAAATTTTTCGAGGAAATTGAATATTTAGGTCGTCAGATTATTATTATAAGTGCCAAAAATTTCGCCTAGTAGAAAATTGCTAAAAAAAACTTGGTGTACAATGTAAGTTTTAATTTCATTGAACAGTGGAGTCAAATAGAACAGTAATATGAGTAAATTCCACAAATTAATTCAAAAAGCAATAAACTCAATTTGATCCTTTATTTAACTTTTCATATATTTAGGAAAATTTTAGGAAAATAATTAAAGGCAGAGTACAATCACATGAGAAAATTTGGTATTGCAAATAGATAAGGCAAAACAAACATTTTTAAAACTGCGTTATTATCATTACCTGGAGAAGATAATTTTAACAAATATTTATCTGTACAATTACTCAATTTAAAACCCTCTCAATTATTGTAAGCACTACAACGTATTATTTTAAAACCTGGGGTGTAATTGGAAGGTAGGAGTTTAATCTGGCGTACAAAACGCTTTAAATTGTGATTCCCCAAAGGCCAATGATACATAATTACCATTTTGTACGATGAATCGAAATCGGAGAGCAAACTAATTATCTTAAACAACAAAATAATACAATTTATTCTGTAATCCATGAATATGTATTTAGGAAATTTAGGTTATAACAAAGCACCCAATGAAGTATAATCTTCATATTGACAATTGTTAATCTCAAGATACCACAACTCATGGTGAATAATTTCATTCAAATGCCAAGATAAGAGAGATCATAAACATATTTCGTTTTGTGAGATTTTTCAAATAATAGAGTATTAATATTGCTTTTCAGTTAAACTGCTCTTTTTGGTATATATCTATTCAACTACAAGCACAAACAAAAATTGGGGGTGCAACTTAGAAATCGTATGGCTGCTAATAGGGTATACTGTACCAATAAAAAACTACCAACAAACAAACTATTATCAAGATAAACTAGACATTTACAACACAATGTATAAGACCTGAGAGATGAAGAGGAGTTGAGGATAGTAGAATGAAAAATAATGAGAACAATTATAGGGCCAATGAAAACTGAAGAAAATTGATGCAGACAACGTTTTAAACATGAAAGACTGAGATAAATGAACGGAGAAGATAAAGTGGAGAGAATAAAGAGACAAAGAATAAAATGGCTTGGACATGTATGGAGCAAAGGTGATCGCAATCGCTTGCTCAGTGCTACAGTGGGAACCAAGTAGTAAGAGAAGGCAAGGAAAACTCAGATCTAAGTGGCTGAAGGAAGTGGAAGAGGATTTGAGAAGGATAGGAATCGTTAGATGGAAAGGAAAAACGAGGGACAGGATTCTATGGAAAAAATAAGCGAGAAATAATGGAATGAAGCGGGTGATATTGTATGTATGAAAACTCCCACGAATCTTAACAGTTTTGTGAAATATCCCATCTCTTTATTAATGATAGTGTGTTAACTGAGATATGTAGTGAAGGTTAATTCTTATCAATTATTGTGTGTACAAGGTAATAAGAATGAAATATAAATTATCTACATAATATGTTCATACATATAAATAAATTTCAATATGCAAAATTTAGTTAGTTTTGGAAAAAGTGCAAATCAAAATGGTTGTAGTGGTTAGTAAGAGTAATGAAGTGAAAGATTGGCCACAAATAATAGCTATACTTTCAGGTAAATCTTTTTTTATCCTCGAGAGTTGGAAGATGTAGTTTTAACTATTAATCAAATTTTATTGCATAAAGTTAAATAAATGTGAGTTAAACTTGTTTTCACTCAAAAGAACATTTTGAACAACTGGATGTTTCCGACCACGCTCAATCCCAGAAAGATGGATTTGATGGTAATTTTAGTTTGTGTATTGTTGTATATTAATGTCGATGTGGTTACTATGGAAGTTAAAGTATTGTAAAATTTCCTATTGGTGGAGCTACTCTATGTATAATCAGGTATTAACAAAGGTAATACCACTAGTGCTTCAAATTTTATCGATCATTTTTTCTTTTCCACGAAAACTTGTTTATTTGGCAAAAATATGAAAACAAACCGATTGATAAAATGACTCGAAATTTTAAGAGCGAGTTGTATTAGGGAAGATTATTTTTTTCAACAATTTAAAAGAATTTTGCTTTATGTTTCCAATATTTTCTTGGGTGATGGCACTGAATCGGTTTGTGTTCATTTTTCAATAAACTTCGAAGCACTTTTAATTGTCAAAAAAGGAAGGAAGAAGAAGAAGAATGCATAGGTTATGTGTAGTTTTGTGTTTATTATTGTATTTTAATTAACTATTTGACGTAAAAATATCATTTATATGTTTGTTTGAGACCATTAAGTGATTGTGTGTGCTTTTTTAATTTCTAAAAGTCAACGTTAAGTGGAAAGTGTTAATAAATATTCGATATTTCCGAATAAGAATGTAAACGAGTAAAAGAGTGACGTCAGCGGTTGGGGCAGCCATCTTTATGACGTAAAGCGCGTTTTGGCGGACTTTCAAATCTTATGATTTTTAAAGTCGTTTTAAAAGTAAAGTTGATATTTTTTTGAAAAAATAAGCATGCAAGGTGTTAGAAGACCTGATAAAACGTCGATTCCCACCAATAGAGAAATTTATGCCTGTACCCTAATGGCGAAAACTACGAAGTGGGCGACATCTGTTAATTTTCTTTCAAACTTCAATAGAGGTGATGAATTTTGTTTTTTAGAAAATAACCGAAATATAGAAAAGCCTGCTAAAACCACTAAAAACACCTCTAACACGAAAAATACATAAAAAACTAAACAGAATAAACAACATCAAACACCTTTACAGACTGCTGCCCTCCCACGTGCTGCAGCCTACTTTACAGTTCACCCCTATAGTAGAAATATTGAAAAATTCAGCGCCATCTAGTGACACGTGGTTTTCGCCAATAATGACCAATTCAAAGTAAAATTTCGACGTTTCGATGTAAACAAGGTATTATCGATGAGGAAGCAGAATTATCAGTATAATACCGAAGGATTGGCTAGAATAATGTATTGGTACCGAAATGTCAGATTTTCACAAGTGACGAGGTAACTTAACTAAATTGATCGTTCTGATTGGTTGAAAGTCATACGAAAAAAATAATCGGAGGAAATGTAGCACTTTCTTCTATATAGAAAAACTAAGATACAAGTTTTTTTTAATTTTTCGTTACTGGAAATCCCTTTCAATACTCTGAACTATTCAATTTCGTTATTCTCGAAAACGAATGAGAATACCTATCATGTTTGAACAAGAATACTAATATTTGAAATGATGTTTATGTCATATTTTCTAATAAAAATCACTAAAAATTTTCGTCAAAAAAACTTACCAGGCAATTTCATCATCAAAAATCCTTCACGAAGCTCCCCCTGTAACAAAATGTCAAATAATATATAAAATAATATTGCCTGTGTAATATATGTTGCTTATGGGTAGAGTAGCCAGGTAGTGTGGTGGTAATTGGCCTCTCAACTGATGGTGTTTCTGGTCACTCGAAGGGTCATCTTATAGTAATCAAACAACTACTTGTAGGACTGGGATATTTAGTACTTGAACTCACTATGAAACATTATCCTAATACTTATACTAATTACTGATGATTTAATACTAATACTTATAATGTTACTAACGCATTTAATCTACTAATAATCTAATAATGATCTTATAACGAACTGATCTGATATTAATAATAGTAATGAATGACCAAAATACTTTCGATTGTATATTTTATATCTACGATTCAAGTTCACCGTAAGTAAATATAAATAATGCTATTTATGTTTATTCCACGCTTGATCTTGAATCATAAACGTGAGACCTTGCTTCGTGTGCTGTTTTATGATTTAATGAAATTAATTTCAATGGAATTTAATTCTGTTATTTAAATATTATCATATTGACCAAAAGGCATCACACCTGTATAAAATTATGCATCTGTGCCGATTTTGATAACAATCGATAAATATACAGTGAAATTATTAGCAAAAAACGAAAAAAAAATCGTCAGATTTTGGTCCAAACAATCTACCCTTATTTCAAGTCCCAATAATTATGAATATTTTGTTCAGGTCGACAGGGTGAGTTGAGTATTTAGTTTATTTTTATTGTTTAGTGTGGAACATTTTAAGAGAAAATGTCAAGTAAATAATCGTAATGTGGAGGTGCACCCGGTAAACTTTATTGTTATAAAACATGTTTCATTAACTAAAAAGTGACAGAATATTGAAGAAAATATTCTTTTATACAGCTTTGACTTCATAGCCATGAAGAACAGTTTGGCTGGAAAGAAGATTAGTTAAAGTACTCAGTTTATTGAACTGTTGTTGAGCTCCTAATATTTATTTTTGTCATTGAAATATACAAAAAAACGTTTTTCTATATTCATCCAACAAACAACAGTTTTGCTGGAAAAAGTGGTTTTTTTGCACTGGTGCAACAAAATTTTTGTCGGTCGCACTCATCTGTCATTCTTGTCAGTTTAGTGATGATTTATGACAAACATGAACATTTAGCAATATTATATTATGTATATCTTACTACTTAGTCTCAACGAGCTACAATTATTGAAAAAATCCCTGATTGTTTAAAATTTAAATGGTCAAAGCGAAAACCAGCTATGATTAAGTACTGACAAGGTGGAGGCCATAAAGATACAAAAAAAAGAAGAACGGTTTGAGTTCCTAACATAGTATATTCCAATTTTCCAGTTTTTGCATGAATGTAGAAAAAATATTGTATGCAACTAGTGCAAAACGTGTTGTCCAGCTCGGTCTAAGGGCCTCGTTGGACAATTTCACGTCGCGTGCAAAAAACACTCACTTTTTGCATAAATAACTATTTATTTATTGTGTACTTTTTTGTACTAAATAAAAAATGCTTGATGATTATTGCTTTATTTTTCCCCCTTCAGAAATTATATAGTCCATTTTTTAAAATTTCATTTCTTGACTATTTGATTGTTATTATCATAATATCGGAAGTCCTATTGGAAATAATATTATTTAATATATCGCAAAACGCAATAAATAAATTATACAGCTAATTATAGTAATAATAATGCAAATAAACCACGTGCGCCGCTGTATTGCTTATCGACACTCTCAAGAGTGAAACGACATTGAAATTTTCAATAAGGTTATTATTGTATATTCATCTACATTATGTTTTTTGTATAGTTTATAGTGCGTATAGTGAGTGAAAAATAAAAATTATATAAAATGAGTGGAAATAAAGAAGATGATTTTCCTTATGAAACACAACCTCTAAGAGAAAAATCAATTAAGAATGAAACATTCAAGGAGAGCAGTTTGTTTCAAATTTTGGCTATTTTAAGCGGTGAGATTTGAATCTATTACAAATTAACGCAGATAGAGTACAGGTCGTTTGCTTGACACCCTGTGAAGATCCGTTTCTATGTTAATGAAGAGCCTTTAGGTATTTTTCTACGTTCAATAATTTTTGTTAGTACCCGACCTTGACTTTAAGATGGACACTTTAAGAAATTAAATAGTAGGTTATAGTATGCATTTTTATGGAGTGCGACACTGGAACGAGAATCTGTTGAAAATTGTTACAGTTGGGCCGCTCTTAGTTTACCTCTTTCTGATTAGCAGCCTATAACGATAAGGTGTTCTGTTGATCAGATATTTCAGCAGTACTCAAACGTTATTTTTCATAATTTATTAAATAGGGTGAGAAATTAATTCGAAGGATTTTAATTATATCCGTGGTATTTTCTAAATGGTACCGAATATATTTTATATTGTAACTTTCACCGTGAAACTCATTATTGAAAAAAAATTAGTGTAGATATCCTGGTAAATTGCTAATCTATGTACTCACGAAGGTATTTAGCTGATAATGATATAATTTGAGGAGAATTACCGACAAACAAATACAGAAAAATATATATTTGATATTACCTACTTCAAATACAAATAAAAACTGATAATAAAAAAATATTAGATGGAAATTTTCTAGAAGGTTTATTAAAAAAATATGTGGTTTTGCTGGTTAGGTTAGTCTGGATATTTGCAAAAAGTAATTCAAGAAAATATTCCTGGCAAGGTCCGTCAAAAATATATACCTATTGCTTGGCCTACAAAGCGACCTATGCTGGCCAAATTGTCATCATTAACGCTCACATAGCTACATCTTAAAGACGTCTGGTTCATGTCTTACTTTGGTCCAAACGTCCTTGTAAATAAAACCGGCGTTTTTAAGACGTCCTTGCTACGATAAGTTTAAAACGCTTTTGTAGGGATGTTTTAAAGACGTTTTAAATATGTTAGTAAACTATTATAGCATTTTTTAATGGAGCAAGTCGCCAGCATCACCAAATTATTGGAGCACTTAGAAGGTGAAGGGCGACACATTCATACACTTCCTTTTATGTCATCCCATAATAAACGAATTGGTGAATATTATGGAGAAAAGTCAGAAGAGCTGTATATCGTGAACAAATGTCTTTAAGATTTTAATCTTGTTTGTGCTCTCTGGGCGATGACCTTTTGATGTATGTTTCTACTCCAATAAAAAATAAATAAATAAATACAGGGACATAGGGACACAGGGAGCCACCTATGCTATGGCATATTTACATAGGGTAGTGCTCTAAAAACTCAAAATCATCCATTAATAGTTATTTATGCAACAAGTGCAAAAAACACGTTTTGCAAGAGTTGCATACAATATTTTTTCTAAATTCATGAAAAAACTGGAAAATTAGAATATAAATATGTTAAGAACCTAACCTAACCTAATAAAACTCAACCCGTTCTTCTTTTTTGTATCTTTATGGCCTCCACCTTGTCAGTACTCAATCATAGCTGGTTTTCGCCTTGACCATTTAAATTTTAAATAATTAAAGATTTTTGTAATACCTAATTGTAACTCGTTGAGACTAAGTAGTAAGATATACATATATTATTGTTGTATTAAAGCAGGATCAGATACTTGCTATGGATTTTTATTTAATTAAAATGTTTATGTTTGTCATTAATCATCAGAAAACTGACACAAGAATGACAGATGAGTGCAATAAAAGTTTTATTGCACTAGTGCAATAAAGTACCACTTTTTCCATTAAATGTGGTTCACAAAAGTGTTGTTTTTTGCATGAATGTAGAAAAAAAATATTTTTGAAGATCATAATGTCTAAGCCTCATATCTGTGAAGCAATCTTATTAGATATATAGACTGCTAGGACTAGAGTATCCCAGGGAGCATTTCTTCAAGAGGGAACTGGTGAAAAGGCTGTTCAGCCTGATAAAGGCTACTGGCCTCTTCATATAAACGGCACAATTGAGAAGAAAAAAAGCCTAAAAATTGAGGTGCCAAAGACTCTAAACGGTGGTGTCGAATGAATCAATAACATTTTAGATTAAAAACAGTTATATTTTCTCTGTGACTTAAGTGAATATTATTTCACAACCAATCAATTCTAACATACAATTTTTTTACAGCTTCACTTGCTGCCCTAACCAGTGGATACCTTTACGCTTGGCCTTCTCCTTTTCTCCTTAAAATAAGTCAAGACAAGGAAAATTACAATATATCTGAAGATGAAGCCTCGTACTTTACCGTATCACATGCTGTAGGAATGCTGATCCTTCCAATATTGATTATTCCAGTGGTAAATAAGTTAGGTCGGAAAAAAACACTAATATCAGCTGCAGTACCATTTATAGTGAGTTTATTGATTAAAGCGTTCGCTACCAATGTATGGCTACTTTATCTCTCCAGATTTCTGGCTGGGGCAGGAGATGCTATCCTGTTTGCCAGTCTTCCTGTTTACATAGGAGAAATATCGACTCCATCAGTTAGAGGAATGTGGGGAAATACTTTTATCATCTTTGTATTTATAGGACAATGCTTGGTGAATATTGTTGGAAGTTATTGCAGTGTACAAAATGCCTCTTACATAGGTTTGATAATACCTATTTTATTTTTGATAACTTTTTCTTTTATGCCGGAAACTCCATATTTCTTAGTAATGTCAGGAAATGATGAGGCAGCTAAACAAAATTTAAAATATTTCAGAAGGAAAGAAAATGTAGAAGCCGAACTTCATGCAATAACAGCTTCAGTTAGAAAACAAATGCAGGAGAATGGAACTTGGTGCGATTTATTGAAAATAAAGGCGAACAGAAAAGCTTTGATGGCCGGTACATTTTTACGAACTTCTCAATTGCTTACAGGGGTTTATGTTTTTGCATCGTACACGCAATTTATATTCGAAAAAGCTGGAGGAAACATAAGCGCTCAAACATCAGCTATAATCTATACAGGATTGACAGTTTTCATGTACGCATGTGCAGCATATTCATCCAAATTTATCGGACGAAGAAAAGCTTACATCACTTCTATATTTCTAGCGGGAATTGTTGTTTTAAGTGAAGCAGTCTATTTCTATATAGACATTGTATATAAAGATATTAATTTGGAACCAATAAAATGGTATCCGTTGGTTGGAATGCTTGGTTTTGTGGTGGTCAGTTCCTTTGGGGTTGGTATAATACCAACCTTAATGATAGGTGAATTATTCGCCACTAGTGTTAAAGCTAAAGGAATTAGTATATTGACTGTTACATTTGCGGTGAATATTATAGTAACCAATAATATTTTTTACTATCTCAACAGTTATACAGGACTCTATGGACCTTTTTTCTTATTTGGCGTTTGTAACATGGTATTTACTATTCTAGCGTATTACGTTGTACCTGAGACTAAAGGGAAAACTTTGGAAGAAATTCAACAAACATTAAGAAATATGTAGTAGCAATAAATAAATTTTTCTTTTTTTTTCTTTAATTCTAAACCGATAACAATCCACATGACACATTCAAAAATACTTGTCTACAAAACAGCCGAACGTATAAAAGTGTAAGTTAATAGCTCGAATTGAAAATTTGGTTTCAAACCCATCCACCTGAAGCGCTAGCTGAAATCAAGTAATCGAAATAGACAAAGTTGCCACAAAACAGACTCAGAGGAGTTAGACAGCTCTGACAAGAATGACAGTTAAGGTCTACTATTGAAAACATAAGTTTTTTGCATGTTTTTTATTATTGCGAACATCTATATTGTTTTATTAAAATAATGAATACAACTTCGAAGCGTATATCTTGAAATTTAAAATGACTTCTTAGCTGAATACTCAACATATCGATGGCCAATAATTCTAGGAGCTTCTGGCAAGTCACCATTTCATTTTTGTTATTCAGTCAGTACTTATGTCAGATGTCAGTCGGAAAAGTAATTGGAAGATTAGAGATACAACTAACTGGAATGGGGATATACAAATTTATCAATTCTACAAAAATCCAATCAAAAATAGACATACACAATTAAACGAATATCAACAAAAATTTGACATTTGACATAACTAGTGAGTGAATAACATAAATGAAATGGTGACATGACAAGAGTTCCTAGAATTATTGGCCACTGATCTGTTGAGTATTCAGCTAAAAAGTCATTTAAAATTTCAAAATAATACGCTTTGGGGTTTATTCATTATTTTAATAAACCAATATAGATGTTCGCAATAATAAAAAACATGCAAAATCTTATGTTTTGAACAGTAGACCTTAACTGTCATTCTTGTCAGAAAAAAACTAGTTTTTGTTGGCCACACTGACCTCAGACTGAATTCCTTTATTAACCTGGAGTGCGAAAGAAGAATTGCAGCTATCGCAGTGGATGGGTTCAGAACTATATAACAGCGGAATGGAATTATTTGAATGATTAATTCACCAGCCGATAATAAGAGCTGCTAGCCTAAATAATAAAACTTTTGTCAATCAAATGAATATAATAATTTGTTATATTTACCGTTTATTGGTATAAAAATTAAACTTGCTATTTTCAGAGTGAAAATTTTTAGTTGGCAATCACCTGACTATATTTACAACGCAAATTTGCATTTTCAAAATGAAGATAGTCCACTTTTAATAACGACTGAGTACCTAATTCGCCAAGATTTCTGGTTCAAAAGAAGCCTTTGATGTTATAAGTTGAGTGACTAAATTATGAGATTGAATATATGAGAGTAGACAAAAAGCGCTATTATATATTATATCACATCAAAGTATTTTATCGGGTGAAAAATATTCGACAGCTAAAATTTACCTTTTTATAAATTTACAGAAATTCTTGCCTTTAGGTGGAGAGTGAGGTGTAGAATTGAACAAAGCAATCTTTGAATTGTTTAATGAAGCAGATATAAAATTCAGCGTTTCAAGCATAGATCTAAATAAATAAATTTTTATATACAGATAAGCACAAAAGATTCATATTTTATATACAGGGTGTTTCATTGGTAAAGGGCCTAACTTTAACTGTAGATGGGAATCCAAAAACCTATATTTAATGTGTCTTCTGCACTTTATAACCGAGATACAGGGTGTTTTATAAATTTATCCCATTTCTTTCGAACCTCATAACTTCCGAGTTACCCTGTATATTATTTTGAGATTTGGTACACGTAATAACCATTACCTAGAAACTCCATCAAAAGCATTTCCAAACGATAATGCAGGTCCGGCTTAACAAAAAATTTCAAAACTCGTCTTTCCTAAAAACAACACCCTGTATATAGATTTTTTGAAAATTGCTCTTTATAATTGGAAAGGGTATAAAAAATCGAATCTACTTGCTTCCTTTTTATTTTTCCGCAGACAATTGTACTACCAAAAATTTACCGTCAAAGTTATCATTTATGCACATTTTGGGGGTTAACAATGGTATCGGAGAGGTTTTTTTTTATTTTTTAGCTTGAAATGAAATCCATTCAATGCATCTAGAGAAGCATCCTAGAAATTCAATTGAGTTTGTATGTTTACGAGTACAGACCACTAAAAAATGTGATTACAGGGCCGTACTTAGAACATACTCATTCAGTATGCTTAGAATATCTCGAACACCCTGTATAGAGAGAAATAAATTTATAAATAAATGGAAATAAATTTATATGCTAAATGTATATGCTACCGACATCAATAGCAGAGAAGAACTTCTTCGAAGAATAGAGAATGCCTGCGGAGAAATCAGAAATAATCCAGATGTGATCAGAAGGTCCATTCGCAATATTACAAAAATGACAAGAAAGTGCATAGAGCAGAATGGAGGTCATTTTGAGCAGTTTTTGTAGGTTGGACTTTCTTCGTTTGGACAATGTTGTTAGAATTTCTTGTTTTCTGTTCGTGTCAATTGATAAAATTAATAAAAATCTCTCCGTTTTTCGAAGTATAAATTTATTTCTCGTATTTTACTCTTGTTATTCTAAATGTAGAATTGCATAGTTTCCAGATACATATCCTTATATTCGAAACATACTGAATGAGTATGTTCTAAGTACGGCCCTGTAATCACATTTTTTAGTGGTCTGTACTCGTAAACATAAAACTCAATTGAATTTCTAGGATGCTTCTCTAGATGCATTAAATGGATTTCATTTCAAGCTAAAAAATAAAAAATAAACCTCTCCGATACCATTGTTAACCCCCAAAATGTGCATAAATGATAACTTTGACGGTAAAGTTTTGGTAGTAAAATTGTCTGCGGAAAAATAAGAAAGAAATAAGTAGATTCGATTTTTTATACCCTTTCCAATTATAAAGAGCAATTTTCAAAAAATCTATATACAGGGTGTTATTTTTAGGAAAGACGAGTTTTGAAATTTTTTGTTAAGCCGGACCTGCATTATCTTTTTGGAGATGCTTTTTGATGGAATTTCTAGGTAATAAAGTAAAGATAAAAGCCGAACAATTATCAGCGCTTGAATTTAACGAATGGACAATAGAGAGACTAAATAAATACTTACCACAACTACTAATATGTTATTACTTTTTATTTAAACATGATATGTATTCCCATTCTAAATCACATTGCACGACATTGAAGAGGTTTAGGACTATTGACTGAGGAGAGTGACTTGTTTTTTTTGCAGCTTTTAGAATGTATTGCTACATTTTGGACGATGATTTAACACAATTCTTCAAAGGCCAACTATTTATTAGGCTAAACTGAATAAATTATGCCGGAATCGGTGTAAGGGTGTCTGTGTACGAGTGTTCTAGACATGAAAACATTGAGATTGATATTAGATAGTTAATGTAGGCATTTAAATAACTCTTGCAGTTAACTCAGGATGAGAGAGGAACAAATTTTATCTGTAAAACTAAAATATATCAGTTAGGGGTTGAAGCCTTGACTGGGATAAGGGAATATGCAAACGGGAGCATAAAAAGAACATGTTTTTTTGTGTCTTGAGCAGGAGGATAAAGGGGCGCATTTATGGAAACTTGAGATGAAATGCTAGTTTAACATGGAAGGGATAACACGGCTTTTCGTTTGCATTATGCAGGTACCAATTCAAATAAATAAGGCTACCTACAAACATTTGATATTCTTTTCCTGCCTTAGGTCCCTAAGTAGTGCTAGTAATGGATTACCTCATTTAAAAAGGAATAATTTGCTTTGCGTCCTTAGCTGGTGTATAGTTTTTGAACTGTTCTCAACAAATATAACTAATATTTTGATTATTCAATATCAACAGTTAAATATCTATCTACAGCAACAATCACTTCAAAACTGTAACCAATTTTGTTTGTTCAACAAAGTTTCTGTTGAGCATACAAATCATCATCAAGAAGATTACATGTCTTGTAGGTTTCCTCGGGGGTCTGGTAATATATCCTGCTTCCCACTTTAATTACTCTTGAGTTCTCAAGGGCATTAACGACATCGCTTTTCCATTGACGTAGATTTCTTTGTTTTTTTTTTAATGAAAAAGAAAAAGTAATTATCACCTTCTCTGAAAGGGTTCGAATGCAAAATTTTCGTTATCAGGAAAAGTTAACGGTTAACTGAATATTATTGTTTGTTGACTGGAGATGACAAAATAGATTGAATTATGTGGAAAAGGTTTGAAAAAAATTCGAAACTTTCGTATCTGGTTCGGCCAATCTCATACATAGAACAATAAAAATTTTCTCGTGCAGCCAAGCGGCTTTGAAAGCAATTAGCTCTGACCGAGAAACGTCAAAATTGGTTTTAGACTGCCAAATAAGACTCTCCTTTATAGGAGAACTCAAATAAAGTATTGCTGGCCATTCTGCCATAGATGGATGCCGCTCGTGTTCCTGTTGGACCACAGCTCACTATTTACATTACAATAAGTTTTGCCAAACAAACACTAAATAATTGGACAGCAAAAAGAGCTTCAGACTTCTGGCATAATTTACCGGGACTGGTTCGCTCGAAGGCCTTTATACATCTTTCGAAGAATGTCTCCAAGACTAGCGCAGACATTACCTACCTTGTCTAACAGGCCTTTCAATAGGCCACTGTCATCTGGATCATAATATGTTAAAACTTGGACTGTCCGAAGATCCGACTAGCCGTCTTTGTATGATGATAAAACAGTAGAGCATAGAGTAATAAATAAAAGAGAGGTTTTAAAACATATGAAAGAAACTGGCACAAAGTTTGTGCGCAACCAGTTGAGCGCATGACATCGACTAACTGAACTAACAAATCTCGCCTCTTACCACACGAAAATAGAGGAGTTCAGTCTAAGGTCAGTGTGGCCAACAAAAAGTGTTTTTTTCTGACAAGAATGACAGTTGAGGTCTACTGTTCAAAACATAATATTTTGAATGTTTTTTATCATAGCGAACATCTATATTGCTTTATTAAAATAATGAATACACCCCCGTAGCGTATATCTTGAAATGTAAAATGACTTTTTAGCTGAATACTCAACATATCAGTGGCCAATAATTATAGGCATGTCACCCTTCCATTTCTGTTATTCAGTCACTAGCTCTGTCAAATGTCAGTGAGAAAAGTAATAAAAAGAATAGAAATACAGCTAATTAGAAATGCTACAAAAATCTAATCAAAAATGGACATACCTTGATAGAATATCAACAAAAATAAATATAGCAGTATTTTAACTGTATAAGTAAGGAGAAGTATCCCCTGTTAAAGAAAAAGAAGAAGTTAACAAATATTTTCTAGTTTCTTCTTTCCCAGCAAAAAAATGAAGGTAAAATATCTCTTCTAAACAACATTGGCTGGATGTCCTATAAGATAGGAGGTCATTGCAATTTATAATAAGAAGAAGAATATCTTTTAATACAAGTTTATTTTGTCGATATATACACTGCTCGCCAAAATTATACTGAAAATAAAATTTACGTAAGAATTCTTATTGATAATAAGGAATATTTGCTAAAAAGTTCTAGTTATGTTACAAAGTGGTATTTCAAACATTGTTCGTGTGATATTGGTGTGTGCTTCAAGATGTTTGGCAGGGTCTCTCTCTCGCCCTCGGACCTGAAATATCATTCACCAAATAAACTAATCGGCATTGTTAAAAAGCTGAATTTGTTTGGTGAAATCTGAATACGTGTAAGCCACATAAGACTCTTGCGCACTCTTATTAATCCATTCACCACACACCTAACCTAACCGTATATCTTTCAATCGTTCCGCATCTGATATGGAAATTAAGACCCCTACCACTGACCGGGATAATCTAAATGAGTGATTAACTCCTCAAGTTCCTTGCCCTATCACCCTTTACCACGACTAAACTAGTTGTTCAGCGTCCAAGGCTTATTATGGATTAAGTGTGATTACCTCACTCAATTTGAACTTTGATTGGTTTCAATACTTATAAGAATCATTATCATAATATATTGATTGTACTTACAAAATTCAATGGTTGAGAAAAATGTTATAGCATTATCAAATGTCACATATTCTCACCTGAATTCAAGAATGCACCGTCTGCTTAGGTTAGAAACGGATATAAGGAAAATCGTATAAGGGAAAATCCATGATTTGGAGCGTTTGAAAGACTTTTTGAAGGGTGAATAAGGCACCGAAACATTTAAATTGGCAACAAGAAGATTTATGTTCAAATGTTTTTCTCCGACTTCTACAACAAAGGAAAGTTATAGATTGTCGAAGTTTTCTACATAATTCAAACTTTGGAATGCGAAACTTTACTTTGAAAATTTTATATAAAGACTTTCCACATTTAATTTCATTTACTCTGGCGGGTGAAATGAATAAATCTGTCTGTAGAATTAATCTATTTTTTGGCAATCTCATAGGGATATATTCAGGGTGATACAGTTAACTTATCTACTTTATTCATAGTTTTTCTGCAAATGAATTTCCACTGGTCTATAAGCGATATTGTCCTTTCTAATTGCAAACTGAAATGGCAGATATACCGACCCCGTTTAACTTAATAGGGTACACGCATTTGTAATAGTAAAGTTGATATCAAAAATAACTAATAATAGGAAATAAACCAGTTTCCATTTTAAATTACAAATTTTAATGCATTTACCGACCAACACCCGAGGATTTCCGATGTCGTAGCTTTTCTTATTACTTTTGTCAATATGGCCGGTATTGCACTAGGTTATGTGTAGTTTTGTGTAAATATTGTATTTTGTCCACGACCACCTAATAATAAGCCGATATTTTACCTCCTAACAAAAGGTATATGGTACCCATATATCAACTGTCGTGAATTATGAACCATAATACACTACAGTGTATTATGAACTAGAGATGGGAGTAGCTACAATATGAAATAAACTATTAAACCTGTGTATTTTGTTCAGGAAATTTGTTTCTGACATATATCGTATCGATAAAATATTGTAATTTTTAGTATTGATACTTTTCATAACGATATTTTTCTAATATTAAGTATTTTAAAACAATATATTTAAAACGGTAAGTTGTATTGATACTTTCTACAGTATCGCCCATCTCTATATATGTCAAATTATATTTTTATGTAGCTGTCAGAACATTTTGAGGTTAGTATAATACCAAATCGTTACTGACTTTTATTTAATAAAGAAATCAAGTGTTGTAGACAAAGTATAGTATTCTACTCGAAATTTATGGCCATAATTCACTTGGGTGACTTGCGCCTCTCGCCTGCGGCTCGTGACGCAAACGTCACCCATCGTGAATTATGGCTATCATAAATTGCTCGTTTAATAATATACTATTTATCGCTTCATCGATGTAAAAATATCATTTATAATATGTTTGTTTGAGATCATTACATGTTTCTGTGTGCTTTTTTGTAATTCTAAAAGTCAATGTAAAGTGGAAAGTGGACATAAATATTCGATATTTCCGAGGATATTTTGAAACCTTTAGGAGAAAATATTTATTATGCCTGTACCCTATTGTGTAATTCAATGTCCTTCGTGGCATATAGCCAAGGAAGTAGTTGTTGCTTCTCAGTTAACGTTCTTTGTTCTTTGATTTTGCGTTATAATAGTATCCAGTGCCGTAACTAGGAATTTAGCGCCCGCGGTCAGTGTTGGGGCGGCGCCCCTATTATACAAATTTTTCACGACATTTTATAACCAGTTGAAAACAAGCTTTATTAAATCATTTTTCTTCTTTTTTGGTCTATATAGGTAGGTACGAAAAGATTGAAGTCGACATTAAAATTAAATAATAAAATATAATAACTTAAAATACAAAAAAAAACAACTCTGATATTGATAGGTATTATACCAACTAAAATACGAAGTTAGCGAAAAACTAGGTAAAATATTAAAAAAACAAAAATTAAAGATAAACTCTATGACATCTGCAGAAAACATCTTAAGTGATTTACCAGTTAGAAAATAAGAATAATCTGCAACGCTCTGAAGAGCACAAAACCGGGAATGGAGGTGAGCTAGAATTACATCATAAATTTGCAAGCATAAGATTTTAAATTTGTTAACTCAAATTGCTTGATTACAAGACTCACCTAGGAGGAACGATTTTTTTAACATTTCGCTTTCTTCTCACTGTAAAATTTGGTTCCATATCTACGTACTCAGAAGTGTGATTAGCTTTCTGCGGGACATTTTTAAGCAAACCTCCCATAAGGGATTGAATTTCATCAAAAAGCTCTTTTAATTAATACCGTTACAGATGTTCCCTGCAGAAGTACATTAATTTATAAATTATACACGCTTCACCCACGAATATCTCCTCAAAAGGGAAGATCCACCTATGTGTATAACTTGTGATGTACAAATAAGTGTTGAACATATATTAGTGCAGTGCCCGGTTTTTGAAATAAGTCGTAGAATGTGTAATTTTCCGTGCTCCATAGAATCATTATTGAATGACAATTGTAACGTGGACAATCTTTTAAAATTTCTCAAAGACATCGACATCTATAAGAAAATTTAAATAATATTTTATGTAGAAAATTATTGAACACACCATACTGTACCACTGCTAATAACCCAAGGTGGTTGATGCAGTTTATTTCTAAATAAAAAAAAAAAAAAATAATAATAATAATTTATAAATTTTACTTAAAATAGCGTTGCAGAAAACAAGAAGACATACAATCTTATAGTCAAAAAGCTACATAAAAAATGATTTAGTTAGAATTGGCAGTACCAGAATCTGAACTAGTTTGGCATAGTAGCGCCCCTAGCGGAACTAACCATGCAATTTGCCTAATTCGACAGACAATAATATATGCAGCATTGCCTCGATTACATTTTTTTTTCATAATCTGTAAAAAATATGGATTTATTGATAGTGCTATTTTGTTTAAACAGTAATTTTAATACTACATAAGCCTAATTCTTTCCTTTATTAAAATGATTATTGTAATTATTGTATATATGAACCTGGCTCTTTTCTTTTTTTTTGTTATGAAAAACCTTTTTTCTATCGAAGGATTTGGCGCAGATACAGTTAAAGTTCGAGAGCTTGAGTTGATAATAAAATATTGAAAAAAAGAGGCAAAATTGTATTTCAGTCTATTTTTATTGAGGCTCCCATAATTACCCCAGAATAAGGGTACTGCTTGCTGCTCTCAATTAGAATTAATTGAATAATTTGTATTATTTTAATAATATTATAATAAACAACACTAAAAAATATTAGGCATGTTAGACAAATTTTTTGTCTCTAAAAGAATAAACATGCTTATACACCACCGACACACACTTTACTGAACTTCATACAAATACGTTTAGGGTAGTTCGATTAAACGGGGAGGTACGCTGCATTCAAGGGTAAACTCAAACCGATCGTGGATTCTCACACCACTTTAATTTAAACTGTATGAAGCATTTCTTTACTCTGCCTTCGAGTGCGACTTTGACCTCCTTTTTATTTTTATTCAAATAATTCAAGGTATATCGTTTTATTTTCATTTGTATATTAATTATAGTCGGCAATTTCCAAAAGTGACTGTAGGTCAATTCCTTTCCGTTGATATTATGCTTGAAATTTTGACTATACGGTGTGGATGTAGGATGTAACTTTTTTTTAAACGCTCATTCCAGACTTATTCCTGAATTCCTGTTACTGCTGACAGAAGTCGCGATTTTTCCGCAGGATTTACTTCAACCAAAATTTTTCTTCTTGATTAAATGTGTCTCTAACGGCACAAGTAGGTAGGTACTCCTGTTATGTTATTTTAAAAATATATGTGAAACTTGGCATATTTCCAATAAACACATTGTTTGAGAATGCTCAAAAATTGTTTCAACAAACACAAACAAACTTCGAAAATTCCCAGTATATAAGCGAAGGGAAACAAAAAGTCACCCCATAAACTCCATTGTGTAATATAGACAGAGTATATAAATTTCACGTTTGTTTAAAAGACATACACAATCCCTTTGTAAACTTTAATAATTTTGTTGTTAGTTTAACCAGCGAAGAACTAGATATTTTACAATTAATAAATTTGGAATATCAGAAGGTCCAGAGAATGTACTTAGGTACAGGTTGGCAAATTAATTTTGGCAGTTGCGCGAGAAAGCCATACAGCTTGACAACGTCGTATACGCAATAGAGGAGTACAGTCTAAGGTCAGTATGGCCAACAAAAAGTGTTTTTTTCCGACAAGAATGACAGTTGAGGTTTACTGTTCGAAACATAAGACTTTGCATGGTTTTTATCATTGCGAACATCACTAAAATAATAAATACATCACCGAAGCGTAAATCTTGGAATTTAAAATGACTTTTTAGCTGAATATCTATAATATCGGTGGCCAATAATTCTAGGAACTCTTGGCATGTTATCATTTCATTTATATTATTCAGTCACCATTTATGTCAAATGTCAGTTATATTTGTTTTTGTTGATATCTGTTTAATTATTGTGTATGTCCATTTTCGATTGGATTTTTGTAGCATTTCTATTGTCTCTATTATTCTAATTACATTTTCCACTGACAGTTGACATAACTAGTGACTGAATAACAGATATGAAATGGTGACATGCTAAGAGTTTCTAGAACTATTGGCCACTGATATTTTGAATATTCAGCTAAAAAGTCATTTTAAATTTCAAGATATACGCTTTGGGGGTGTATTCATTATTTTAATAAAGCAATATAGACGTTCTCAATAATAAAAAAACATGCAGAAACTCTAGTTTTGAACAGTAGACCTTAACTGTCATTCTTGTCAAAAAAACCACTTTTTGTTGGCCACACTGGCCTTAGTCTGAACTCATTTATTACAGATACGTTCAGATAGAACAGCGTATTCGTAAAGGCAAAGTTTTTTCCATAAAATTTTTAAATAAAGGCTCTCATTTCCGAGCTATCTTCATCCAAAGCTCGAATTTTTTATTCGTTACGTACTATCCACTATATTTATTTCAAAGATAAAAATAAAATGCTTCTATTTATTAAGTGATAGTCCAATATATCAACCATCTTCTAAAAATAACACTTCCACACTTAATCTCCCTTATCAAAAAAGGGTGCTAAATATTCACCTTATTCACGTAGTGTAAATATTTACAAGCTAAGCCACTGGTAGAGTTCACTGAGAAATCTAGAGCCTGGGTGTCTGTTTATATAGTTTGAATCAGGAATATCAAATAGGAGGGAAAGAAAGCACATTTATGTCAATAAACATCCTTGTCAAACGGATTATTTTCTATTTGCTGTGGTTGATATTACGCACAAGGGTCAGTATAAGTATAAACTTACGTACCGTCAGTGTCACGGTAAAGCAAACAGCTAAAAGCTGATAATGACCGGATTATAGAGAAACTAGGAAAAGTTGGTTTGCGCGAGAACCAAACAAAAATATTTACAACAAACAGTTGTGATAGTAATTGGGAGGGTTATGGCTGAAGTATTTTCAAAAAGTCTTCTTCAGAATGCTATGAAGTCTGGTTTTTACAAAATTGTTTATTAATAAATATAGTTTAAAAAAAACTAAAAAACACGCTTTTATAATAGGATAAACTAAAAAGTAGAAAATAATTTTAATGTATAAATTAATAAACAATAATAGTTATTTGTGCAACAAGTGCAAAAAGAGAGTGTTTTTTGCACGCGACGTGAAATTGTCCAACGAGGTCTTTAGACCGAGTTGGACAACACTTCAAGTGCAAAAAACACGTTTTGCAAGAGTTGCATACAATATTTTTTCTAAATTCATGCAAAAACTGGAAAATTAGAATATGAATATGTTGAGAGCCTAACCTCACCTAATCAAAGTCAACCCGTTCTTCTTTTTTTGTATCTTTATGGCCTCCACCTTGTCAGTAATCAATCATAGCTGGTTTTCGCCTTGACCATTTAAATTTTAAACAATTAAAGATTTTTGCAATAATTGTAACTCGTTGAGACTATGTAGTAAGATATACATATATTATTGTTGTATTAAAGCAGGATCAGATACTTGCTATGAATTTTTATTTAATTTAAATGTTCATGTTTGTCATTAATCATCACAAAACTGACACAAGAATGACAGATGAGTGCAATAAAATATTTTTTCTACTCCTGTTTTATAATATACTTATTAAAAGACTAAAATCTGTATCATAATGAAATTCATTATGATACAGATTTTCATTATGATACAGATTTTTAAGCCAATAGGAATGCGACATTCGCACAATATTTAGTATATAGCCATGGATACCTGGTTGACATTTCTGAAATTAATCATATTAGGTCTGTTCCCTGCAATAAAAGTGTAGCACTGAGCTATACGATTTTATTTATTTTAATTATGTTTTAATGCTTCTTGCAGTTTACAAATGCAATATACATAGATATTCCCAAATTTAGTAATTTTATACGTATTTTTTCACAGATAGACCTGAATTCTTCAAAATTATATAGCTCAGTGCTAAACTTTTATTGCAGGCGAACAGACATATTAAGTGACACTTAATTTGATAGCTGTCAAATAATTTTGATTTTCAAAAGTAGCTATATTTAAAATTGATTTAACTAATAATTATTGATTAAATAATTTTTATTAACCGGAGTAGAAAAAATATTGTATGCCACTTTCATGTAATGGCCATTAATACACTCACATATTATATACGAAACTCGCCTGCGGCTCGTTTCGTATCCTACAATATGCTCGTGTCTTAATGGCTATCATTACATGTTCGTTGCATAAAATACTATTATTGCACTAGTGCAATAAAGTACCACTTTTTCCATTAAATGTGGTGCACAAAAGTGTTGTTTTTTGCATGAATGTAGAAAAATAGTATTATTATTTTGACGTTTGCTTTCAAAATTTGACAATTCACTTTGGCACTGAGTGCCTTAAAGTGACATTTTTAAGGCTTCTATGGAGTGCTAAAAATGGCATTTTTAACACGTTTGTAGAAAAAATTCATTTAAGTTGAATTTAATATTAATTCAATTAGAATACTTTGATAATTCAATGATTTTATCCAAATCAATTTCTCTATTTATCATGTATATCCAGCATCTTTATTATAGCTTTTTAATTGTCGGATATACTTAGATAACTAAATACTTCGTCAGCACAAAATTACACTATCGCTATAATTTTTGTCTCCAAGTATAATTCGTGTGAGGAGTCTGACTCCGAAAAAATAATTGCGACGATGCCACAGAATGATGTCATGAAAATATCGTAAAAGAAGGCGGGGTTGAGAGTGATCCTTGTTGATTATTCGGTGCTATAATATAAATACGGCCAACGGAGTGGGGTGTAGCGAGTTGCCACAGCAGCTGCCAGATGAGAGTTACAAAGATACAAAATACAAACAAACAAACAAGTGAAGCTAATATAAAAGCGTGTTGAAAATAATGTTTTGTGAGAAAGCATAAACAATTTTCAGTAATTGTTGGGTTGTTTTCTAATGATTTGCGAGTAACTGTTAGGACTAAAGATAAGCCGAAGTTAAAATTTTTCAAGTTTTTTTATTTGAATTACATATTTTTCAAAGTTTCTTGTATTTCTTCCAAAGTTTTTCCTTTAGTTTCAGGTACAATATAATAAGCTAAACAAGTAAATACTATATTACAAACGCCAAATAAGAAAAAAGGTCCATATAGTCCTGTGTAACTGTTAAGATAGTAAAAAATATTATTGGTTACTATAATATCCACCGCAAATGTAACAGTCAACAAACTAACACCTTTAGCTTTAACACTAGTAGCAAATAACTCGCCTAGCATCATGGTTGGTATTATACCAACCCCAAAAGAACTGACCACCACAAAACAAAGCATCCCAACCAACGGATACCATTTTATCGGTTCCAAATTAATATCTTTATATACAATGTCTATATAGAAATATACTGCTTCACTTAAAACAACAATTCCTGTAAGAAATATGGAGGTCATGTAAGCTTTTCGTCGTGGAATTATTTTAGATAAATAAGCTGCACATGCGTACATGAATACTGTTAAACCTGTATAAAGAATAGCTGATGTTTGAGAACTAATACTCCCTCCTGCTTTTTCGAATATAAATTGGGTGTACGACGTAAATACATAAACTCCAGTGAGCAATTGAGAAGTTCTTAAGAATAGACCAGCTGTTAAAGCTTTTCTGTTGGGTTTAATTTTTATCAAATCACACCAAGTACCATTCTCTTGCATTTGTTTTTTAACGGAATTTGTAATTGTGGTGAGTTCAGCTTCTACATCTTCTCTGCGTCTAAAATACCTCAAGCTTTTCATAGCTTCCTCATCATCTCCTGACATCACTAGGAAATATGGAGATTCAGGCATGAAAGTAAAAGTTATTAAAAATAAAATAAGTGCTACTAGACCAATAAACGAAGCGTTTCGTACGCTACAGTAACTTCCAACAATGTTTACAAGACATTGTCCAACGTTCACGGAAATAATAAACGAGTTTGCCCACACTCCTCTAACTGCTGGAGTAGAAATTTCTCCTATGTAAACAGGAAGGCTGGCGAAAACGATGGCATCAGCTGCACCAGCCAGAAATCTGGCGAGATAAAATAGCCATATGTTGGTAGCGAACGCTTTGATCATCAAACTTATTACGTATGGTATCACAGATAATATTAGAGTTTTCTTTCTACCAAACCTATTTACGACTGGAACGATAAATATGGGAAGAATCAACATTCCTAATGGATGAGCTATTGTGAAGTAAGAGGCTTCATCTTCAGTTATGTTGTAGTTTTCCTTGTCTTGACTTATTTTAAGAAGGAATGGAGAAGGCCAGGAATATAAATACCCACTGGTAACCGACACTAGTGAAGCTGTGAACAAAATACCGATATTATAAATCTGTCGTTTATTATCACTTATAATTGCACAAGAGGTTTGTATTTTACATTTTACAATACATTCATACAACTGTCCTTCTATGGACCTGACGACTTCAAACTATTATAATCGCATATATGTTTTTTTTTCTTGAATTGATCACAGATCCACCCAAACTAAAATACTTGAACTACTGGCTTGGATAAATGACAAAGCTAGCACTAAGGACACTTTGGATGTGGACCCAAAGCCGAGCCTCGGTCAACACTCGGTCCACACACGGATCTGATACAGTACAGTTATTTGTGTCCCGACCTTTAATAGTGACAATTCAACTCATGTATAAAAAATCGCATATGCCTCAGTGTAATTGTCACTTTGACACCGGCAAAACTTAGCTTTAACTTTTTCAGCGATAAATTAACTTCAATGTTAAAATGTCTATACCTGGAAATGTTATTGTCACTTTGACATCGATAAAAAAGGTGCATCCTTTTTTATCGCGATAAAAACCTCTCTTCCTCAATTCTAGTAAGCGGACGTCACTTTTACACAATGACAATGAGATAATTATTGTTGTTGTTCATCGATATATTTTGTCGTTAATTTATCTTGCCAAAAAACACTCGAGCTTTTCTTTTATCCAGATAAATTTCTCTTCAACTCAAAGTTTTGCCAATCACTAAATCTGCTCGAAAAACTGACATTAGATAAAATCGCTCCACCTTCGGTGTCGCGATTTTATCATGTCAGTTTTTCTCGTAAAATTAGTGATTGGCAAAACTGTTTCGTTGCAAAGAGAAATTTATCCGATAAAAAAAAAGCTCTTGTGTTTTTACTGTTGATTATTTTTTTCACTTGTCAAAATCTGACATTTTGGTGGTTTTAACCAATAGCAATACATTATTCTAGCCAATCATTCGGTATTATACTGATAATTATGCTTCCTCATCGATAAAACCTTGTTTACATCGAAACGTCAAAATTTTACTTTGAATTTGTCATTATTGACAACTAAAAGCGCTTTCAAAAATCCTTTTAAATTGTTGAAAAAAATAATCTTCCCAAATACAACTCGCTCTTCAAATTTTATCACATAATTTTTTATTTTCATCACTCAAACTTGTTTATTTGAGGCAAAAACATTCAAACAAACCAAATTTAGATAAAATCACTCCTCCTAACGGAGTCGTGATTTTATCAAATCGGTTTGTTTTCATATTTTTGCCAAATAAACAAGTTTTCGTGGAAAAGAAAAAATTATCGATAAAATTTGAAGCACTCGTGGTATTACCTTTGATAATTTTTTTTTTACTGCCATACCAGAAAATCTTGTAGTTTATAGAAAATGAAAAATTATGCCGCTGGGCTAAAGGTTTTAAGTCCAATAGCGGCTTAGCTCATCAAAAAATTCGATTTCCCATTTAAATAACACAGGTAAAAAAAATTTTTTTTTTCAAGTGGACTTTTCGTTATTAAAAAATTTTTTTTTCGAAAAACCTTCTTATGGTTTTTGTAGGTAATTAAATTCTTGAAACGGGTCCAATACTTAAATTAAAAATTTTAATGCTCAAAAATGTACAATAAAATTAAATTATTCATGTAAGAGTAGATAAATTGAAAATTAAATGGAATTTAATGTGTATTTTTTTAAATGTTACCGTTTAACGGGCTATAACTTCGAAACTAGTGGTTCTACAGTCTTCGACCACAGAGACATTTTTGTAGAGAATTTAATTACCTACAAAAGCCATAAGAAGGTTTTTCGAAAAAACAAAATTTTTAATAACGAAAAGTACACTTGAAAAAAAAATTTTTCCTGTGTTATTTAAATGGGAAATCGAATTTTTTGATGAGCTAAGCCGCTATTGGACTTAAAACCTTTAGCCCAGCGGCATAATTTTTTATTTTCTATAAACTACAAGATTTTCTGGTACAGCAGTAAAAAAAAATTATCGCCTCAAAATGACACACCATATTTTGCATGTTTGCCAAAGATGGTTTGTGAAAAAAAGTATATATTTATGGTATGATTATTATACATTATAATCTCTTAAATTGTAGAATTCTTTTAATGTTAATGAAATTGATTTAAAACAAGTAATTGTCGAATATTTGTATCTGTATAACTATCACACTAAAAATAATGCTTATAAAATATTCGTCGTGAATTGAGGGAAATATTATGCAAATTGATAACCCTGTTGAAAAATTTCGCGAAGAGGCCCGAACGGAGTCGACACACGACGATGGACCTTTAAATGGGTATGTCCAACCATCTCTCTCTTTTTTACTGTTCTCTGTCAAGCTTTCGCATCTGTTCTCTTTATAATCTGTGATAGAACTATATTGTTCTCGCCTAGTTCATTTAGTTTGTCTAGGCATTCCCACACCATTTTGGAACTGATTACACAAGAGCTTTATGCTTTAATGGCTGCTTGACTATCTGTCATAATGATAATACTTTGTCCTCTGTATCCTTCATCAATATTGAGCTGGGCACACTATCTAATGGAGTGGATTTCCGCTTGAAGGATACTTCGTGCTTTTCCCTAGCTTTCGGAGTGTTCGGTTCCTAGCGCCGTCTTATGGCAATTGTGTCATGTCCCAGGTTGCCTGATTTCTAAGAACTGAGGAGATGGTTTTTTTAATGATTCCCTCCCTACTTAGTCTCTATCTTGTTCTTTCTGTAACACTTTCCACTTTCTGTAGAGGAGTGAGGTTGAGAATTACTTCCATGGCTGCCGTTGCGCATGTTCTCATTGCTCCTGTAATGCATATACAAGCTAGTCTTCAAATTTTGGAAAGGTTGTCTCTCGTTGACAATAGACTAGTTCTACGACTCCACGCAATGGCTTCATAAGTGATAATTGGTCTCACTATAGCAGTGTATATCCAGCTTAGAATTTTTGGGTTGCAGCCCCAATTTCTTCCTGCCAGATTCCTGTACACCATTAGAGCCATTGAAGGACAGCGTCTTACGCATCTGAATGATGTTAGTAGACTATCCCACAACTTCCAAAGTAATTTCAATATTTTTGAAAGATTAAATTAAATAAAATAAAATATACCTGATAGTATAGCAATAATCTGTGACCAAGTTTTTCCTTCCTCAAAAATATCACTATTTGCTACAACCATTTTTATTTTCACTTTTTCTATAACTAACCAAATTTACATGTTGTAATTCATTCATATCTATAGCATATAATTAATTTATTGTTAACTATCTTATACGCACAAAGGTATAACATTAGATAAGAGTTAACCTTAAATACAATAAATAGATTAGCTTCAAGATATTTTATTATTTTCAATGGTAAAAGTTACATATTTTTCAATGTTTCTTGAATCTCATCTAAAGTCTTTCCTTCAGTCTCAGGTACAATATAATAAGCTAAAAAAGTGTATACTATGTTACAACTTCCAAACAAAAAGAAAGGTCCATACAATCCTGTATACCTAACTGTTTGAATAATAAAAAATGTTATTTGTTATTATAATGTCCAAACCAAAGATATACAGGGTGTTTTCAAATGACACTTACAACGTTTGCATGTAGACACTTCTCGTGAAAATGGACAAAATTATATAGGTGAGAATTGAGGGGTCCAGCATATTTACTTTTAGAAATACGGGGTGTTGAAGTTATAAAAATTTAAATGATTTTATTTGATAACTTTAAAATGGTTGGCTAAATTGATTTGAAATTTGGCAGGTTACTTTTAATTGCAAAAAGGCATATTTTGATAAAAAAACATTTGTCAATTTTTGATCCAGTGGTGTACATTTGGAAAAATATGTCACTTTTTTCCTCCTATTTTTCACGCCACTGGCATTTGTAGCTATTTTCAATTTCATTATATCAAAATATTGCGGTGAGTTTATGATATTTAAAAACCTTGAAATTTAACATTACTTTTTAGTTGAATACTCAACATATCGCTGGCCAATAATTCTAGGAACTCTTGGCTTGTCACCATTTCATTTATGTTATTCAGTCACTAGTTATGTCAAATGTCAGTTATTGTGTAGGTCCATTTTCGATTAGATTTTTGTAG